>CM048751.1:62680568-65080568 GCA_026315105.1 Locusta migratoria
TTCGTGAGTTTTGGGGGACGTCCATAGCGAGAGCACTAATTGTAAACCTACGGTTTTTCCTGGATCTTGTCATCAATCGCGTGAACCAGTTCTTCTGTAACCAAATGTGGACGCCCACTTCGTTCTTCATCGTGCACATCACTACGCCCGCCATTGAACTGTCGGACCCATCTTCTCACCATCGAATCACTTGGTCCGTAAACATCGCAAATTTGCCGATAAATTTCACTTGGTTTCACTTTCCTCGCATTCAGAAACCAAATCACCGACCTGATTTCACAGGCGGCGGGATTTTGAATCAACGCCGACATTTCAAACAAGCACAACAAAGCGTACGTAACTGACAGCGATCTCCAAATGGCGCACGTTCTTCTCCTTGATACACATCGTCTACAGCGCACGTGCGGAACTGCAATCGCAGCGCTGCAGTTGGACACTGCACAACACAAACGCAATGCCAAAGGAACATTCAGTCCTAATCAATTTAATTTTTACATAACAGTTTTAGCAATTAGAATTTGACATTCAAAATACTAAGGAAAACGTCTTATCTGATCGTCGCAAAGAGTGTAAAACATTTCTTTTTCCAGCCACGTAGCAGTGGATGTACGTGTAAATAACATTTAGCTTTCATTCTCCTCCTCGTCCTCCTCCTCCTGTTTAGTACTACAATTTCTTCTCGCTCGAGTCTCTTCCTCAAATTCGCCAGTCGACTCCTACTCTTTGCGGAAACCATGACGGACAGTTTATCTTAGGTCATAGGAATCTTAACAAACGGGCGAGTTACTTGTCTCGCTGAAATGACGTCGGTGTCCTATCGGAAACTTTGTATCTGCGCTGCCCCGTCCCCAATAACGGTCACAGTCGCCGTACTAGGGGGCTATCTGGCGAACTCTGCCGCCGCGACGCAAACACGATAACCTCGACCGGGAGTCTCCGCGGTGATGCAACGCCTCGCCGTCTGCCCCACAGGTCGGACGGTCGGACCCTCTTGGCTGCCGGGAATTTCTGGCTGCCACGAATTCTGCAGCGACTGCTCGCAGTTTCCGCAAAATCCCGATAATCAACTTTTTCTACAAGGACACGCGGGGAAATCACAGAGCACCATGAGGAGAGTAAACAGTCGTTTGTAAACAAACAGACGGCTGGTCACAACACGAGCACGGTAGTTCTCGGGATTGGAGATGCCACTCGCGCTGGCAAACACCACTTTCTGCTTAGCTTGTTGCGCCACTGTGGGGAAAATGACTGACGTAGTAGCTCGAAGGACTCCGAATCTTCATCATTATTTGCATAGTGAACTGAGTAATTCCACTGTCCGCTGCTAAATGCAGTTTATTAACCGCATCCTCAGCAGTTCCCAATATTTTCCCGAAGATTAAAAAAAAGTCTGTAAATCTATCGGACCAAACTGCGTGGTCATCAGTCAGTAGCTTACAAACTTCTTAAACATAGGTAAACTAACCTACGGACAAACACACACATCCATGCCCCAGGGAGGACTCGAACCTCCACGGCGAGCAACCGCGCGCTCCGCAGCGAGGTGCTTTAGACCGCTCGGCTACTCCACCGCGGCCCTGAAGGTTATTTTATACTAAATGAATAATCTACGTCCAGTTTTACAATAACGCTATTTTGTAAGTTATAAAAGTTTTGGTTGCGGCTCGATAGCACAGTGGTAGAGTGCAAGACTACAAATCCAGAGGTCGCGGGTTCGATCCCAGCCATGTCCTAGGATCTGTCACTTTCCACTTCTTTCACCTCTGGCAGTGTTGCTAACGTGGAAAACATCGAGTAGCACCGTGGTTGGGAACCCACGTTAAACTTAACTGACAATAAAGTACAGTTTGCCGGCCGCGGTGGCCGAGGGGACTGAGGCGCTCCGGTCGCGGTCTGCACGGCCGCTACGGTCGGGGGTTCGAATCCCCCCTCGGGCATGGATATTTGTGCCATCCTTAATATAAGGTAGTTGATAAGTAGTTTGTAAGTTTAGGGACCGATGACCCCGTAGTTAAGTCCCATAAGCTTCAGTTTGACTTCAGTACAAGTCTTGTGCAGTAATGTAATCATTGTAAATCAGTGTAAACATAAAGAAATAAAAAATTTAAAAAAATTAATTGCTGTTGTTGTTGTGGTCTTCAGTCCGGAGACTGGTTTGATGCAGCTCTCCACACTACTCTATCCTGAGCAAGCCTTTTCATCTCCTCATAAGAACGGCAACCCACATTCACTTGAATCTGCTTACTATACGCGTCTCTTGGTCTCCCTCTGCGATTTTTACCCCACACACTTCCCTCCAATGCTAAATTTACGATTCCCCGATATCTAAGAATGTGTTACCAAGCGATCCCTTCTTTTAGCCAGGGTATGCCAAAAATTCCTTTTCTCACCAATTCTGTTCAGTACTTCTTCATTGGTTATGCGATCTGCCCACCTAATCTTCAGCATTCTTCTGTAGCACCACATTTCAAAAGCCTCTATTCTCTTTCTGTCCGCACTGCTTATCGTCCATGTTTCACTCCCGTACAAGGCAACACTCCACACAAATGCCTTCAGAAAAGACTTCCTTGCACTTAAATTAATATTCGATGTTAGCAAATTTCTCTTTTTCAAAAATGCTTTTCTTCCCATTGCCATTCTGCATTTTATATCCTCTGTACTGCGACCATCACAACTTATTTTACTACCCAAGTAGAAAAACTCATCTACCGCCTTCATTGTTTCGTTACCTAATCTAATTCCTTCAGCATCGCCCGATTTTCTAAGACCGCATTCCATTATTTTTGTTTTGCTCTTGTTAATGTTCGTTTTATATGCTCTCTTCAACACACTGTCCATTCCATTCAACTGCTCTTCCAGGTCCTTTGCTGTCTCTGACAGAATTACAATGTCGTCAGCAAAACGCAATGTTTTTATTTGTTCCCCCTGTACTTTAATCCCTATTCCAAATTTTTCCTTGCTTTCCTTCACCGCCTGCTCGATGTACAAATTGAATAACATCGGAGAAAGGCTACAACCCTGTCTTACTCCCTTCCCAACTGATGCTTCCCTTTTATGCCCTTAGAGTCTAATAACTGCTGTCTGGCTTTTGTACAAGTTGTAAATAACTCTCCTTTCCCTATATTTTACCCCTGCTGACTTCAGAATTTGAAAGAGTGTATTCCAGTCAACACTGTCAAATGCTTTCTCCAAATCTACAAAAGCTAAAAATGTAGGTTTGCCTTTCCTTAATCTATCTTCTAAGATAAGACGTAGAGTGAGTATTGCCTCCCGGGTTCCTACGTTCCTCCTGAATCCAAACTGATCTTCCCCGATGTCAGCTTCTACCAGCTTTTCCATCCTCCTGTAGATAATTTGTGTTACAATTTTGCAACCATGACTTATCAAACTGATGGTTCTGTAATTTTCACACCTGTCTGCGTCTGATTTCTTTGGAATGGGGATTATTACATTTTTCTCAAAGTCTGAGGGTATTTCGCCTGTCTCATAAATCCTACACACCAGTTCAAATAGTCTTGTCATGGCTGGCTCTCCCAGAGACTTTAGTTACTCTGAGGGTATGTCATCTACTCCTGCGGCCTTGTTCCGACCTAGGTCTTTCAAGGCTCTGTCAAATTCATCTCTCAATATAGCATCTCCTATTTCATCTTGATCTACGTCCTCTTCCCTTCCTACCACATTGTCTGTAAGTTCATTTCCTTTGTAGAGCTGCTCTATGCACTCTTTCCACCTTTCAGCTTTCCCTTCTTTGCTGAGAACCGGCTTCCCATCTGAGTTCTTGATATTCGTAGAGTTGCTTTTCTTGAGCCCAAATGCCTCTTTTATTTTCCTGTAGGCGGTATCTACTTTTCCCCTTCTTATACATTCTTCTACAGATTTGCATTTGGCTTCTAGCCACTCCTACTTAGCCATTTTGCATTTCCTGTCAATCTCATTTTTTAATAGTCTGTACTCCATTTTTCCTGCTTCATTTACTGCATTTTTATATTTTCTCCTTTCATCAATTAAATCTAGTATTTCCTGTGATGTCCAAGGATTTTTTGTAGGTCTTGCCTTGCTACCTATTTTGTCCTCTGCTGCCTTCACTATTTCATCTCTCAATTTTACCCATTCCTCTTCTACTGTTTTATTTCCCCCTGTTTCTGTCAATTGTTGCCTAAATCTCCCTCTGAAATTCTCCACAACTTCACTTTCCTTCAATTTATCTAAGTCCCATCTCCTTATTTTCCTACCTTTCTGCGATTTTTTCAGTTTCAGCCTACAGTTCATGACTAACAAGTTATGGTCAGAGTCTATATCTGCCCCTGGGTACGTCTTGCATTTTATAACCTGGTTCCGGAATCTATGTCTTACCATTATAAAATCTATCTGATACCTTCCGGTGTCTCCTGGTCTCTTCCATGTATACAACCTTCTTTTGTGATTCTTAAACCAGGTGTTTGTTACGATTAAATCATGTTCCGTGCAAAATTCTACCAGGCGACTTCCTCTTTCATTCCTCCTGCCCAGTCCATATTCACCTACTATTTTTCCTTCTCTTTCTTTTCCTACTACCGAATTCCAGTCTCCCATCACAATTAAGTTTTCCTCTCCCTTAACTGTGTGAATAATTTCCTTTAGCTCCTCATATATTTCTTCGATCTCCTCATCATCGGCAGAGCTAGTTGGCATATAAACCTGTACTAATGTTGTCGGTGTTGGCTTCGTATCTTGACAATGATAATTCGATCACTGTGCTGCTCATAGTAGATTACCCGCATTCCTATTCCTGCGATACCCCCAACTGATTTTGTATTTATAATCCTGTACTCACCTGACCAGAAATCCTGTTCATCCTGCCACCTAACTTCACTAATTCCCGCTATATCTAACTTCAACCTATCCATTTTCCTTTTTAAATTTTCTAATTTTCCTACCCGATTAAGGGAGCTAACAATCCACGCTCCGATCCGTAGAATGCTAGTATTGTCTTTCCTGATGACAACATCCTCCTGAGTAGTGCCCGCCCGGAGATCCGAATGGGGGACTATTTCACCTCCGGAATATTTTACCCGAGAGGATGCCATCATCATATGTTCATACAGTAGAGCTGCATGTCCTCGGGAAAAGTAACGGCTGTAGTTTCCCCTTGCTTTCAGCCGTTCGCAGTAGCTGTGTGGGAAAGCCACATTAGCTGATGTTACAAGGCCAGCTCAGTCAATCATCCAGACTGTTGCCCCTGTAAGTACTGAAAAGGCTGCTGCCGCTCTTCAGGAACCACACGTTTGTCTGGCCTCTCCACAGATACCCCTCCGCTGTGGTTGCACCTACGGTACGGCTATCTGCATCGTTGAGGCACGCAAGCCACCCCACCTCGGCAATGTCTGTGGTCTGTGGCTAAGAATTTTAATATGCACCTAGTAAATTAGTAAGTAGTAATAAGTTTTTGTGGCCTTTAAAATGTAAATATTTTTAAGATAATTGTTTATCCTGACCAATTCCACATCCACAAGGGCAATTACATTTGGGGCTGTGGAAGGTACATTAACACATATGCTCTCTTTTTGTAACTATGTGTTGTGTATTTTGTTCTGGCATGTTCTACATCCAAGAGGATTCCCACAATTCGGATCTACTGGAACGAAAAGTACATCTAATCTAATCTAATTTAACTGGCTGGGTAAGTCAGTTAGAAGGTCGGAGGAAGGCAGAGGCACACCACCTCCAAACTGGACCATGCCCAGTAAAGCACTTTGGTGTCCAAACCAATCTTCGGATTGTTGACTGCTTTAACTTTCTTTAGTTTTTGATGGATCCAACGTTCTTTTTCAAATGTTTTCACTATAATAAGATCTTCCAAGCGAAAGTAATCAATATTCGAATGAAAGTCTCCAACCTAATACTTCAGAACTAGACCAGTGGTGTAAGATCAGCGTCCGCAGAACGAAAGTATTGTCTGTGAGAAAGGCATCTAAATAGAGCGCCAAGAACAGGTGTAGAAAGTAGATAAGATGTATTTTCTCGCAGTATGGCAACATAGTAAAAGAACTGGTATCGAAGTGTCCCAAAGATAATGTAGTGAACGCTGCAGCTACGATCTAACCTACTCTGCGTTAGGCAAGTGTGTACCAAGATTAAGTTACTTTGTTGTATGGGAGTGAACGTTGCGTGGATATAAGTTATTAATAACGTTGAGAATACAGATATAAAAGTAGCTACAATCATTGCAGAAATTTCAGAAAAATAGCAGTAGTGTCTCTATGCTTAGGAAATCAAAGAAAAACTGGGCATGATCACCGTAGACAGAGCAGTTAGAGCGAACAGAATTACTTAGTGGCGGTCATGTTAGATGCGAGGTTCCATAAGACTTGTGGATTCGCCAATATTGGTAGGAGGAGTCTAGGTAGACCAAGGAGAATGTACTTGGATTCAGTCACGAATGATTTTTAGGTAATAAATTTTAACATCCGACAAGGCATTAATGGCAGCAGTGAATAGGAAATCGTGGAGGAATTTTATAGGGGACTATACTACAGACTGAACGCTGAAAGGCATAAGCAGTCTCTAATGATGATTACATTAATATTTTTTTATTGAAAATTATATCTGCGACGCTTGTCGCTAGCATCCGTTCTCTCTGCCAATAAATCTCTGATTATCCTTGTTTTAAGTAAGACATCCCAAATAAAACAAATTCAATCAAAGAAATGTTACAATTGAAATAGTGGGAGTAAATGTAAGACCTAAGAATTTAAGATATACAGCAGCACAAAAGATGAAGCTTCGAGGCGAATTTCACGCCTGAGTGTAAAAGATCTGATATTATAAAAAATCGATTAATTCCTTCGCCTCTTAGTTCAGTGTCGTTTTGCAACATTTGCTGGTAGGTGCAACATTCAATTACTGTAAAACAGTTTAGCTATCGTAGAAGAAGGTTCTATACGGTTTTAGAGAATTGAGTATACCGACTAGGGTAAAAAAGGGGGGATTCCAAAACGTGATTTTAAACAGTAAAAATTTTCTCTGTCAGATGTCGACTATACAGATTAAGAGGAAAGAAATTGTGTGAATTAAAAAAAAAATTGAGAAATTGAAAGATCAAGAGTCTGGTGAGAATGTCATAGGGGACATCAGAAAATGATTGATTGAAACAGAAGAAGGAAATACAAGGGAAGGTGAATCGGTTTATTTGAGAAATTAAAAACGTCAAGGCAGAAAAGGAACGCGACAGTGGCCAGTAGAGATCCTTGGAGTACACATATTGAATTTATCTGTCGACTGGAGGGAATCTAAAGTGGCGACACTAAATAATAGGGCGCAAGAAATAAGAATATACAAAATACCACATGTTTGTAGGGGACTTCATGAAGAGTAAGAGGAGAAAACTGCACGACTAAAGAAAAATATATGTCGTCTTCAGGAAAAAATATAGAAGACTTCACAGAAAAACCATGGAGTTATGTAACATGAGCTCAGTCTGCAGTTCAGTGTTGTACAAATAAGGGGAAGATGAAAGTCAGAAGGAATATACAGAACGGCTGTGTAGTAAAACAAAAATGAAAGACCGCTATCTAAAGAATCCCACTGGAAAAGTCGACACTTCTTACGAATTTTTGAAATCGTTCGAAGAGCAAACCGCGATAAAACTATTTCCTCTGGTTTGCTAGATGCGAGACAGGGGAAATACCCACATATTTCAAAAACATAGTAACAGGTATAATTCTAAAAAAAGCTAGTTGTTGGCAGTCATCAGAATTACCGAACTATCAGTTTAATAAGTCATGGTTTCAAAATACTGACAAGAACTGTTTAATCTCCGAAAAATTAATAAAATCCACCCTGGGGAATACTCAGCTTCAGTTTCGGAGAATCGCAGCAACACGCGAGGCGAAAGTGATACTCGTACATCAACATGCCTAAGCAGAAAGAATAAAGATAAGACTACTAGAATTTCTAGATTTGCAGTCAGCATTTCACAGAGTTGACAGCAACTTGTATATATTAGGAGAAATATACACAGAGCGTTAGCTACAGTTTATATAGAAACTAGAGCACAGCATTAATAGTCGATAGGTATTGAAAAGGGAAACAGTTTTTAAAAAGTGTTTGCGACATCAATTTGCAATCCGGAAAATGAACGAGTAACGAAGGAAGCATGAGAGAAGACATTTGGCAGTGTAATTATTGCTTATGGGAAATAAACCTCGATGTTTACCCTTAATACCGTAATTCTCTAATGTACAGTAACTTGTAAGAACAGTGGAACGTAATGGCCACAGTTCAAAATGAACATATGAACGAAAAATATGGGTAATAGAGTACAGTCGAACTGAATCACACGATACTGAGAATATTAGATTCCACAAGATGTCGATAGGTTTGGTTTGGTTTTTCAGCCGCAAAATAAGTAAAATAATCACGGTTTCTGGCGTAGAGCGCTTATAAAATTTAGACGGAATTGTAAGAAAACCGTTTTTAAACCACAGAACGAATAGCTATCTGTATGTAATTAATTGGTGAAAAAGAAATGTCGCACATCTTGATTGAAATTAGGGATATCTTGAGAGCACATATCCAAGTTATCAGCAAATCCTCGGCCGAATGCAGAGTTGGCGGTAATAATTATAGTCTAAGATCAAGGCCCTGAATACACTAAACAGGTTCAAATGTTTGTAGGTTGTATGCATATATAGAAAGAAGACTTGCACAGGGCAGGACGCATTCAGACGCTACGCTCCGATTTGCGTGGCCGTTCCCCTTCGGGGGTTCAAATTCTCCCTCTGGCATGGATGTTTGTGTCGTCTTTAGTATACGTTAGTTTATAAGTAAAGTTTAGGAACTGATGACCCCGCAGTTAAGTCACATAAGCTTAACAAACATTGAACATTTAAACTTACCACACACATGGTAGACAAACATAGCAACATTTAACGTTTTCAAATGACCTGATGATGAGTCTTAAAGATACCAAAAGCTTATGTGATAAAAGATGTGTGATATGAGGTTGTAACATATGAAAAAAACTTTTCATTAAATTTACCAACGCGATTCTAACACACTGGATTAGCAATCCAGAGGAAGATGGTTCAATTCCACTTCCGTCCATTCTGATTTAGGTTTTCCGTGCTTTCCCTAAATCAATCCAGGCAAATGCCCGGATTGTTCCTGCGAAAGGGAACGGCCCAATTTCTTTTCCATCCTTGCTCAACACAACACGAGCGTGAGTTCTATCTCTAGTGACCACGCTGTCGACGCAACGTCATATGCTAATCTTTGTTCCTTTCCTTCTTTCTTTCATGTCATTCAATAAAAAAAGAAGAAAAAATCTGCCGTTTGACAAATACTGGAAGGGGTTCTTAAGTATGAGAGCAGTTCCTTCCGTAGTCTTCGACTAGTCTGACAACGCCCATGACGACCTAAATTAATCATCTCCCTGGTTTCCTTATTTCCCTTCTCCCTTCACCTACGAAACAATTACATTTACATCTACATGTCACTTCGCTCTTGCCGTACGTTAGGTGGAATTACGATGCAGTCAAACTGCTTAATAAGTGCTTGAAATATTCTTAACCTTCCTATTGTGAATGGGTCTAACATACCCAGTTCGTTTACTAAAATTAACATAAACTCCTAAATGTTATTTATTTTGCAACATGGCGTTATGTATTCCTCAAATAGGTAATAATTTATGTTATCCTCAATTTTCGTTTCAAAATCCAAAATATTTCGGAGATACGTAGCTTTGACACACTTATTGTGTGGAAATTTATATTTAGTTTCTATGAATAAATTGTTAGAAATACTTGTGATTGTTGTCGTATGGTCTAAAATGGCGCAGAGGCATTTCACATTGTTGTGGGACTCTGTATGAGGTGTTCCTTTCGTCAGTACATACCTTCAAAACCGAGAGGAAAATATGGCATAAAATTATGGTTGGTATCTCATGTGAAAATAGCATATGTTTGTGCAGCAGAAGTTTATACAGGGAAGCCGGAAAATGAATAACGAGAAGTAAATAAAGGTAGAAATGTTGTATTGAAGCTTGTGGAAAGAATTGAGAAAACTGGGCGAAACATTACCACTGATAATTTCTTTACGGGCTACACTCTCGCCAAAGAAGTTCTGAAGAAAAATCTAACATTAGTTGGAACTCTCAGAAAGAACAAAGCTGAGAATCCGAGAGAAATGCTGGAAAACAACAGTAGACAAGTGTTTTCAACCACCTTTGGATTTCAGGATGATGTAACACTGATTTCGTACGTGCCAAAAAGCAATAAAGCTGTCATTTTACTCTCTACAATTCACCAAGACTCTACCGTGTCTTCAGAAGAGCATAAGAAGTCGGAGGTAATACTGCATTGACACGACAGATAAACTCACCAGTACTTATTCCTGTAAAAGGCGTACTAAGCGATGGCCTGTTTGTTTATAACATGCTAGACATTGCTGCAATAAATGCTTATGTGTTGAAGGTACACACTAATCCAGGCTACTATCAAAACAAATTGTACAAAATATGCCTTTTTCTAAGAGAGCTTGGATATGAGATAACAAGACCAATGCAAGAGGAAAGAATGTACAATAATATTCCTAACAAGATAAAAGTAAATTTGGTAAATATTGCAGGAACGAGTTCTGGAGCAAAGGAACAGAAAAGGAGCTGGTGCAAAGAGTGTGGACCCAAGAAAGATCGAAAGACTAATAAGAAATGTAACAATTGTCAGTCATTCCTATGCCAAGAGCATGCAAATCTTTACTGCAGTAATTGTGTAAGCTAATACGACATGCATATACTGAAGCTAAATATAGTTCTTCTGAATTAGTTATATTTAAATGTAATTTTAGGTTAATTAATGTTTGCAATAAGGGACAAGATTTAAACTGTAGCTTGCACTTTTATGCAATAATTCAGTTATAAAAACTTGTATGAACATTATTTGTTTCACAATCTAAAATGTAATAAATTATTTTTTATACTAATTATGTTCAATAAATGCTGCAAAGCTTCAATATCTGTTTTTCTACATGAAAAAAACTATATACAAAATATATTTTGAAGTAACATCGTAGAATATATATATATTTTAAATTGCGGGTCTAACTGACCCATTCACAATATGTGTGTCTCTGTTTCGAACACAACAGGAAGGTTAAATATTTATATATTCTTACTGTGATAAACTATAATACGTAAAGTTCTTTGCTCTAAAAAGTCAAATTGTGGTAAAGCTTTAATTTCCTAGAGAGCCCGGAAAAACAGTCTGACATAAGTATGTGTTTAAAATAATAATAATAATAATAATAAATTTTAGACAATATATCGATATTGCAAATTCCGCTGTTTATTGTATTCCTTTCAGTAGCCTTCTACGAAGTCGAGGCTCGGACGAGTTCTTATCTGTCCAGTCGATAGGCGGAATAAAGGTCACTCGGGCGTGACATGAAAAAGAAAAACCTTGACAAAAGGCTATCAATATTGGAAGCAACAACAGAAATAGCGCTAATGTGTTCTGTCGATAATATGGTCTGCAGACACTGATCGTTTGTAGCCGGACGAAGCTGGCTGACGAAAACCAGTATATTACCACCTCTACTGAGTTGTCATTTTGCCTGTGATATATCAAAATATGGATTGCATAATTTGTTACATTATTGGATTAGGAGAAAGGCTATTGTTCATTGCACAGTATGCAAGTAATAAGTAGCGGCGTCGAGAAACAGGGATGAGATTTGTATGTAAACGGGTCATGGAAACTGTGTGTGTGTGTGTGTGTGTGTGTTATGTGTTATTTGTTTACCTTCTTCCTATGTTGCAAATTTCTGTCAACAGAAACATATTTGAAAAGTTTTTAGAAATGGTAAATTAATCTGAAACACTTTAAACGTAATTTATGCAACCTATTGGTTGGTCTGTAATCCACAATACAGTAAAAAAAAAAAGAGGGAACGGAATACTTACAGTTCAGTCAAATTGACATTTTTAATTCCAAAAAGTGAGGGTGGTGTGACGTTCGAAATATCGGGCAAAGAATTTCTCCTACTATTCTCATTGTAAGAATTATCACGGCAGTGTGTCGCGCTTACTTTTACTCTGTTATCTCTGTTTAGTGTTAATACCTAGGGTAACTCCGTGTACTGCCTTAGAATCTTCTTATCGCATTAATAATCGCCCAAGCTCATATGCAATGTCGTTTCCCAGGTTTTGGTGTAAGCCGTTGTTCAATTGGTTTGGCATTCTGACTATACCGCCCCTGCAAACTAGGGCGCACAATGGCATTTTGTAGAGGTGAGAAAGACTTGGAGCTATGAGGTTTAATGTTATGGGGAACGAATGTCGACATCCAAATAGCAATACAATAGCTCAAGTTACAACACCTCTAAAAATAATTTTTAAAATTCTCGTCTATTTTTTTTTATGCCAGCCGACATTTTCCTGGACTGATTTAGAAAATTCTAAATCGCGATGGTCAGAACGGGTTTCTGACCCTGCGTCAATCCGAGTGCAAGTTCAGCGTGTTACCCCAGCGTCATTTCGCCTAGTTCCATGACCACTCATTGTCCAAAGGACACTAGTCTTACATCTTATAAAATAGGCCGTATGTGTGTGTGTATGTATGTAAACTACTGGACCGATTTCAACCAAACTTTGTTCACATGTTCCTTACTATCAGGTAACAATCGCTGTCGGGGTAATAACCACCTACGACACATACGTAAGGAAATATGATGACGTCATAAACAATGATAGTCGTGAAAAACGGCCGCATCATGTGATAATATTCTACATGTGCTCCTAAACTAATGGACCGATTTCAACCAAATTTGGTACACATATTCCTTATGTAAGATAACAATTTCTGTAGGAGTACGAATCGCGTACGATTTATGGTTGAAGAGATACGACTTCATAAACAATAAGAGTTGCAAGAAACTGCCTCGTAATGCGACGGACTTTATGAATACACTATATGAGAATGAGAGTACTTATCGACTTGCAAACAATTTTAAACATAATTTCAAACCTTTATTAAACTATTTACCGCTGACAACCATAGCAAAATGATGAAAGGACAAATGTTTCTCACTTACTACTTTTCCACTGTCCATGCAGCTAAACTATGGCATTCGGTATGGCCTTACAATTTACCATTGCTACACTACAAATTGTATTCGCAGAAAATTTTGCAGACAGTATACACACTTACAGCCGATTTTATGTTTGAAATTGTATCACCGTACGACATGTAGTTCATGAGATATGAGGACGTAAAGAGTAACGTTCATGAAAAACCGCCCCATCAAGCATCGCGTTTTAATCTATTACTTCTTTACTACTATCTGTATTCGCAGCAGATTTTACCGATATACAGCACTCATACAGATCAATATATTCTAGCAAAATTATACAATTGTACAAGATATCTGTATGAATAATAAATCTGTAAATGTAGGCCTGTCGCTGTTCGCTTCAATCACTGCACGAATTTTCATCAAATGTTCAAATGTTTGTTAAGCTTATGGGACTTAACTACGGGGTCATCAGTCCCTAAACTTACAAACTACTTATTTTCTACCTTATACTAAAGACGGCACAAATATCCATGCCCGAGGGGGGATTCGAACCCCCGACCGTAGGGGCCGTGCAGACCGTGACTGAAGCGCCTCAGTCCCCTCGGCCACCGCGGGCGGCCGAATTTTCATGCCGTTTTTACAGGAAACATATGTGAAGATAGGTTCATGATCTAGGCATCATTTCATCAAAATAGAATCACGAAAAAAGAGAGATATCGTAATTTTAAATGTTTCCAGTGACCGCCGTGTCTTTCTGTTCATCTATTAGGAACCACTTATCTACAAAACTACTTCACGAATTCGCATGGTGTTTTCACAGGTAACTTCAGCTTACTTAGTTTATAAAAATCGGAACACTGTAAAAACTATTATCACAGTTTAACGTTTCTTAACTACAACCGTCATGTCTGTCTTTCTCTTTCATCGCGTGAATCTCCAAAACTAATAGTATAATTTTCAGATTTCTTTCACAGGTAACGTGAGGGTGTCGTGCGGTTACATAAACGCTTCATTTCGCAAAATCGAATCGGAAAAAGTAAGACATCACAATTTAAACATTTTTTTTGAAAGCAGTCGCATGCGTCTATTTGTAGAGAGTACTCTCCAAAAGTGTCATACGAACATTCGTAGGGCTTCACAAATAATTTTAGAATAGCTTGAAGCATAACGTAGGCTTCTTTTCATCAAAAGGTGTTTGTTTTGCCCATGGGTTAGTTTACCTTATTTTAAGTAGTTTGTAAGCTACGGAATAATAACCAAGCAGGTGAGTCCGATAGATTAACAAACATTTGAAAATTTGATTTTTGACAATATAATATCTTCAGTAGTCTGTAATAACAGAAGTCTACATTTTGTTTTGTTTTTGGATCGAAAACAATTCGTTAGCGAAACATGTAAAGTACACCTACTGTTTAATTTCTTGCGGAAATTTTAGTCTTGTTTTCGCCTCACATCATACAATGGCGGTACTGCATGGAACAGCTCGGCTAACGAACTGTTTTCGTTCCAAATACAAAACAAACTTTAAACTTTTATTATTACAGACCGCTGAAGATGTTCTATTTTCATTAAAACTAAACGCGTCGGTGAGAAAAATCGCATTTTATTTGTAGTTGCATAGACGGAAAAACAATACAATTCATAAAGTAACGTTTATATGATACGTCCCGATACTATATGGTCACAATGTTAGAAAATACTAAACTCTAAGTCAAAGGTTAAGAACTAGTAAAGTTACGTATTGATTTTAAGTTGAATGAACGCTTGAAATAATTGCGTTTGAAGTAAAATGCAAGAAATTTTCAGTGGAATGAATTTAGGGAAATGAAATTCATGTGTGGAAGTAACCATAACAATATGACGTCTTGCGTGAATCATTATCAGATGATCAAATGCTTGTAAACGGACGAAACCGCTGAGGTCATCGGTCCGAAGACATATCAGCTACTTACACTAATTTACGCTAAGAACAACACATACACACTCGTGCCCGCGGGAGGATTCGAACCTCTGACCGGGAGTATGTGCGCTGTCTGTGGCAGTGCGTCATAGAACACACGACCATTTTAGCACGGCTAGCCCGTATCAAGTGAGATGAATGGAAAAAATCGGTAGAAATGAATCTCTATAAAGATTGAATTCAAGGGAAAGGTAGCAACAGGGACGACAATATGGATCCGAGAACTGAGAAGAAATGTAAAGGAAAGGCAAACCTACGTTTGGTGCAGATTTAGAAAATTGTTTAGTCAATTGACAGTATAAAATGGAATATAGTATTCTTAAGTTTTTGAAGGCGAATATTTATAGCAAATTGTACATCAATCAGACTGCAGTTTTAAGAATAGAGGTACACGATAGAGAAGCACTGGTTGGGAAGGAAGAAAGGCAGAGTTGTATACTTTCTGTACATTGAGCAATTAATACAAGCAATTAAAATTCAAGGAGAAGAAACATAATAATGAGGTTGGCCGGTGTCATTGTAATTCTGTTAGATACCGAAACAAATTTGGAAGAGCATTTGAACGGAATGGTAGGTCTCGTCGAGGATATCAGATTTCATTAACAAAAGCAAAACGAAGGTAATGGAATGTAGTCGAATTAAACCGGGTGATGGTGAAGACTTTAGATTAGGAAATGAGACCATAGCAACACTATATGAGTTTCTTTATTTGGTAAATTTAACGTATTAAGGCCAAAGTAGAGATTATATAACATGTACACGGCCAATGCAAATAAAGTTGTTTCTTAAGAAGAGAACATTACACACGTCGAAAATAGATTTGACTGTTAGAAAGTCTTTGCTGAATCTATTTACCTGTAGTGTAACTTTCTGTGGAAGTTAGACAGATTACAAAAGAACATAATTGAAGATTTTGAAATATGGTTGAAGATTTTGAAATATGGTACTACAGAAGAATGCTAAACATTAAATGGTCGGATTACGTAACCAATGATGATTTGATTAATATAACCGGGGAAAAAAAAGAAAATTGTTGTATATCTAACAGAAAGAGTCGATTGATAGGGTACATTCTGTGACCTCAAGTTTGACTAGTTTAATGTTGGAGGGAAGTGTGGGAGGTTGACAGAGTAGAGGGTGCGAAGAGATGAGTGCAGTAGACAAATGGACAAATTGAAAAGGATGTAGCCCGCAGAAGTTATTAAAAAAGGAAAAGGCTTGGAGTGGTGTGGATTTCTGCATGAAACGAGTCCTTGCAGTGAATGTCACGACAGAAACCTAAATTGTGGTTGTGTTGAGGGAGACGCAATGCGACTAATGACTTACGATATACAAGACTTACGATATACAAGGCTCTAGCGGGCCACGTACTGCGAACCGTCTTCATTCTACATCTACATCTACAGCTACATACATACTCCGCAATTCACCGTAAGGCGCGTGGCGGAGGGTATACTGTACCACTACTAGGCATTTACTTTCCTATTCCACTCCCAAATTGAACGAGGAAAAAAAGAATGCCTATATGCCTCCGTACGAGCCCTAATTTCTCTTATCTTGTGTTTGTGATCTTTACGCGAAATGTAAGTAGGCGGCAGCAAGATCGTACTACACTCAGCTTCAAATTCCGGCCCTCTAAATTTACTTAACAGAAATTCACGAAAAGAACGTCGTCTTTCTTCCAGCGATACCCAATTGAGTTGCCGGAGCATTTCCGTGACACTCGCACATTGGTCGAACCTACAGGTAACAAATCTAGCTGCTCGCCTCTGAACCGCCTCTATGTCTTCCTTCAAACCGATCTGCTGCGGGTCCCAAATACTTGAGCAATACTCAAGACGTGGTCGTACAAGCGTTTTATACGCGGTCTCCTTTACAGGTGAAGTACATCTTCCCAAAATTCTCCCAATAAACCGAAGTCGGCTGTCCGCCTTACTCACAAGTTATTATTAATATTATTAGATGCCCTCCCCAGGAACATCTAATTTTGGGCGTGATTGCTATGTACGAAAGGGCCTTAGTTTGGTTTTTTTCTTACAAGCAGGTGGTGGCGGTGGAACAAATGTGGACTGCTCAATTGACTAAAACCACACGTGAAATAAAAACAACAATTACGCGATCTGGTTTTAATTTTAATAAGAGTACAGAAACCTTAAACTGATTCTGTTAGAGGTCTTTGCCTTACTGGGATTCAAAGTCAGCCAGTGAGCCACTACGACACTCAACACTCTCGGAGTCATGCATTCCAACTCTCAAACTCCCTTCCTCCTGGACTTGTTCAGCGGAAAACGTCGTTACTACAGGATACCATTCGGGGTATGTATAGAGAAGGCGCTCTTTGTGAGTCAGCATACTTCATACTCCTTGATAACTACTATTCTCATCTCCAACAGCCGGCCGCGGTGGCCGAGGGGACTGAGGCGCTTCAGTCACGGTCTGCACGGCCACCACGGTCGGGGGTTAGAATCTAAAGAATTTTTTGGTGGCCAACTCCTTCTACTCTAAATTGCTAAAATTAAAGTAATTTAAAATGTAAATATTTTTAAGATAATTGTTTTTCCTGACCCCCTGATGACCCCGTAGTTGAGTCCCATAAGATTTACAAACATTAAACAAAAAAATGTTCAAATGTTTGTAGAGTCTATGGGACTTAACTACGGGGTTATGAGTCCCCAAACTTACAAATTACTTATGAACTTCTTACAACTAAGGACGGCACAAATATTCATGCCCGAGGGGGGATTCGAACCCCCGACCGTAGTGGCCGTGCTGATCGTGACTGGAGCGCCTCTGTCACCTCGGCCACCGCGGCCGGCAAACATTAAACATCTCCAACAGGAGTACTAATGCCCTTGTATACAAACATACATAACACTTGGTTTTCGGTAAATGCTAGAGCGTTTTAGCATCGGTTTTTTAATGGAACCGCTTACTTTTTGTGACAGCATTCTATAGCTCTTGAGAAGACAATTGTTAATGTTGAAACCTGATGTCAAAGAAATTCGATAAATGTCCTAGAATTTGATGGCACGGTGGCCGCAATCGCCGTCAGGAGGTCTAACGCCTAGTGCTGCTAACATCAGAAAGTCCGTACATTTGACTGTCGTCTGGCCTACCGCCCGCTCATTTCAAGATCCATTGTGTGCAGACAGGTACACGAATTAGGAGAAGTCGGATGTACTACTGTTATATGGTGTACGTTAAAGAAATGCCGTGCGAACAGTGCAGCTCTATAGTACTATCCGGATCGCCAGTGTACGACGCGACAGGCAACTGCACGAATCATGAAGATGCTAGTGCGGACCGGCTGTTTGAATGTCAAAACGCGGGCAAGAAAGAAGACTGTAACCGACAGAGAACAGGAAGAAGCTAGAATGAAACTTTCACTCTGCAGCGGAGTATGCGCTGATATGAAACTTCCTGGCAGATTAAAATTGTGTGCCGGAACCGGGACTCGCACCTGGGTCCTTTGCCTTTCGCGGGCAAGCGCACTACCGACTGTGGTATCCCGACACGACTCACGATGCCGCCTCACAACTTTACTTCCGCCAGTACCTCGCCTCCTACTTTCCAAACTTCACAGAAGCTCTCCTGCGAAACTTGCAAGACTAGCACTCCTGGAAGAAAGGATATGGTGGAGACATGGCTTAGCCACAGCCTAAGGGATGTTTCCAGAATGAAACTTTCACTCTGCAGCGGAGTGTGCGCTGATATGAAACTTCCTGGCAGATTCAAACTGTTTGCTGGAACCGGGACTCGAACCTGGGACCTTCGCCTTTCCCGGGCAAGCGCACTACCGACTGTGCTATCCCGACACGACTCACGATGCCGCCTCACAACTTTACTTCCGCCAGTAGCTAGTCTAGCAAGTTTCGCAGGAGAACTTCTGTGAAATTTGGAAAGTAGGAGGGGTGTTACTGGCGGAAGTAAAGTTGTGAGGCGGCATCGTGAGTCGTGTCGGGATAGCACAGTCGGTAGTGCGCTTGCCCGCGAAAGGCAAAGGTCCCAGATTCGAGACCCGGTTCCGGCACACAATTTTAATCTGCCAGGATGTTTCAGGAAGAAGCTGTCCTGGCTATGACGCTTAGGAATCCGCACGGTGGTACGAGATATATTGCCAAGGTCTGTGGAACCAGACAGCCGAGTATCGTTCACATCTTGCATCGACACAAATTCCACCCCAATCATGTGTCACTACATCATGCACTCGGCGACCGTGATTTCGAAAGTCGGAAAGAATTTTTTTCCGTTTCCTCTCCAGCAGCTGAGAGACGATAGTACGTTTTTCCAACGTGTGCTCTTTACCGATGAAGCAATATTTATTAACAACGGTATAGTAAATTTGCTTGATACGCACTACTGGGCAGTCGAATATCCACAGTGACTTACGACAAGGACAACACACACACACACACACACACACACACACACACACACACACACACACACATATTACATATTACATATGCCCGAGGAAGGACTCGAACTTTCGAATCATGAAGATATTCTGCAAATCACATTGAAGTGCCTGGCAGAGGGTTCATTAACCACTTTCATAACTTTTCTCTACCGTTCCATTCTCTAATAGCGGGCGGGAAGAAAGAACACCTAGATCGTTCCGTTTTCGATCTGATTTCTCTTATTTTATTAGGATGGTCATGTCTCCCTAAGTAGGTGGGTGCTAGCAAAATATTTTCACATTCAGAACTAAAAGTCGGTGATTGAAACTTCGCAAACAGATCACGCCGCAATGAATAACGTCTTTCTTTTAATGATTTCCACCCCAATTCTTGCAACATTTCCGTGACCCTCCCCCCCCCCCCCCCGTAACGTGATAAAACAAAACGAGCTGCCCTTCTCTGAACCTTCTCAATGTCTTCCGTCAGTCCCACCTGGTGAGGGTCCCACAAGGGGCAACATTACTCCAGGAGAGGACGCACAAGTGTGATGTAGGCAGTCTCTTTGGTGGAGCTGTGCATGTTCGAAGCGTTCTGCCGATGAAACGTAACCTTTGGTTCGCCTTCCCCACAATATTTTCTGTGTGTTCTCTCCAGTCAAAGTTGTTTGTAATTGTAAATCCTAGGTATTTGGTATAATCTAGGACCTTAAGGTTCGACTGATTTACCGCGTAATTAAAGTTCAGCGGATTTCTTTTAGTGCTCATGTGTATTACTCCACACTTTTCTTTATTTAGTGTCAATTGCCAATTTTCGCACCATGCAGAAATTTTGTCTAAATCGCTTTGCAGTTGCTTTTGATCCTGTGTTGACTTCACTAACCGGTAAACGACAGCATCATCCGCGAACAGTCTAAGGGAGCTATTCAGAATGTCTCCTAAATCGTTTATAAACACGAGGAAGAGTAATGGACCTATAACGTTTCCCTGTGGAACGCCAGATATCACTTCTGTTTTAATCGATGACTTACCGTCAATTACAACGAACTGTGTTCTTTCTGATAGAAAATCGTGAATCCAATCGCACAATTGGGGAGATTTTCCATAAGCACGCAATTTCATAAGAAGCCGCTTGTGGGGTACAGTGTCAAAAGCCTTCCTGAAATCCAGAAATATGGAATCGATTTGAGATCCCTTGTCGATGGCACTTAATACTTCATGTGAATAAAGGGCAAGCAAAGTGACTTCATACTTGGCATCAACTATTCATCGTAATGAAAAATCCAGTTACGTATACTGTTTATTCTAGTGCAAAGCGATCACGCACCATCCTGCTGTTCACAGAATTAATGAAAACAAATAATAAACACTTCTCAGTTACGGCGAAAATCTCGCAGACGTAGGTGGGAATACCCGAGCAACGGAGACAATACTAATCTGGATGTGCATACGTATCATGACTAATGGCATCTGCCAATACGCCGGTACGGTCCCCGGCAGAGTTGGCATTGCGCCTGTGCTACTTGTAATTAGTAACCTCTCTGCCTCCCACCCCCCCCCCCCCCTCCCGGCGGGGCGGGCGCGGTGGAGGGGCGGCGCGGCGGCTCGCTATATATAGGGCACCGCGACGCCGGCAGCGACAGTCGACTCTCCACCTCATCAGGGGCACCAGTCAACACTCAACACTCAACACTCACCATGAAGTTCGCTCTCGCCCTCTGCGCAGCGGTGCTGCTCGTCGTCCTGGTCCAGGCTGAAGAGAGTGAGTCCGACACTTGTCATCAAATGTTCAAATGTTTGTTAAGCTCGAGGGACTTAACCCTTAAGCCGAAACATCTCTGAAATGTGCATAACTAGAAACATGCGGTCTCTCAGACCACCTAATGTTATCATGTCACTGACCTCCACATTAGGTCACAGAAATTAAGTAAAGAGTCAGTTAATTCATATTCTAAGTAAAATTTATACTTTCTACACGATATTAACACTTTGTTGTTTACATTATATAAAATAAACATGAAATATCACAAGTAAGGGCAGTCATTCATTTTCAGATTTAAATAATTTTCACCACTGTTACACCAGACAATATATTCCTGAATATAAATGAAATATTGCAAAAAATGTAAACAAATATAATCTTCTTGAGTAGATTTTAATACTGGTATAATTAGAAGACCTATGAAAGCTCTGATCTCAGTGTTGTCAGTATTTCTGTAACTGGATGGATTAGTTGTTGTCTGCAACTTTGCCCTTATAGTATTCAGTTTCACGTTTGTATGTAAAACGATTTCATCTATCATATCATCAAATAAATTCTTCCATATTTGACATTTAGTAGGACTTTGTCCCAAAGTTCGACCTTTGGCTGTTAGTCCAGGCATTGCCCATTTCAGAATGTTGTGCTCGGGTGTTCTTCTTGTCCTAACAGGATCAGAACGTTCCCACTTGAAATTATGTTTACCATAAAGGAATTGTGTTTCCTGTGAGGTATTATCTGTAGTACAGACCACTCAAGGCTCTTCTTCCAATAAAGCATTTTCTTCACTAGTATCACTCTCTGTTTCATGGTGACCATCACGTATCACGAAATCTGGATCATCATCAGAATCATCAAATGTGTCATCATCGCTCACATTTCCCTCTTCATCTAAATCCCGTAATTGCGCTCGCACCCAAGCTTCCAAATCTGGATTATCTGCAGATATGTTACTCTTAGAAAGTCGATCCATATTATACCTGAAATATAACATATATTCACACGTGGAAGAAAATGCTACGAAATAACATCCACTGAAATCAGACTTTGTCATAATTAGAAACATGCGGTCTATCGGACCCACCAAATTCTTGTGCGTAATACGAAACATCCGGTATCTCAGGCACACAACTTGGCGCACTCCTCTAAACAATACTCTGTATCACTTCAGTGACGAAGCAGAACTAATTGTTGACTGTTGCTTTACACGCGGCAAGTATTGCGACGAAGGTACTGGGAAGGGGGAACCGCGCTTTTTTGCAGTGCTGGCACACTCGACCTTTAAAATAAACGAGGGGTCTGAGAGACCGATGTTTCAGGTTAAGGGTTAACTGTGGGGTCATCATACCTAAACTTACAAACTACTTATGAACTAGCTTATACTAAAGACGACACAAACATCCATGCCCGAGGGGGGATTCGAACCCCCGGCCCGTAGTGGCCGTGCAGACTGTCAGGCAAGCCGCAAGTTGAGACGCAGGTCCGTGACGTGACGCAAGGTGACTCACGTCAAATTTGTCACGGAGCGTGAGTCACGGTGACAATCGCCGCAAGTTGCACCGCAGTTCCACTCCGCAGTACTTTTCTGCTGTGTTAACAGATGTAGGTTCAGAATCCAATTACGATTTTGAGTTTTTGGTCGAAACATCACGTTGATGAAACAAAAAGCGTAAAATGTGCATACATGAAGACAGTCGTGGGGAATTCACTTTAATCAAGGAATTGCACGATGAAAAATTGACGAACTATTTTCGATTAAACCGTGATAAATTCCAAGAAGTGCATGGCCTCATCAAGAATCAAATTGAGAGTGAGGGATGCAACGTGTAAGGGGCGATTGGAACTGAGGAGAGAGTAGATGGGTTTTTAAGATTAGAAATGCGTCACCTATATCCATCCAATATATAAAGCAGAGTGTCCGTATATTTGTACTTGTTGCATACAAATCTACAGTTTTGTTCCAACCTTTACGAAATTTTTGTACACTTAAGCTTCAATCCATGAGGACGGTCGCCGTAAGTGTAAGACTCACATACAAAATATAGTTCACGAGATATGACGTTATAAACAATGAAATGTGTCTAAAACTGCTGCATTTAGCGACAATACTGCTCAATTGCTCCTATACCACTGGACCGATTTCAACCAAATTTGGTACACACATTCCTTACCCTGATGTAACAAATGATGCATGGTTAAGAATCACATACGGCTCTTGGTTCAAAAGACGTCATAACCAATAGAAATTGCTAAAAATGCCATATAATGCGGCGAGACTTTCGAAATACACTGTATGAGAATAACAGTACTTAGCGACTTTCAACAAACTTTAAACATAGTTTCAAACCTTTATTAAACTTTTTCTCGCTGGCAACCATAGTAAAATGATAAAAGGAAAAAAGTTTCTCGCTTACTACTTTTCCGCTGTTTATGGAGTAAAACTACGGCTTTCGGTATGACGTTACAATTTATAATTTGTACAATACAACTTGTAGCGACAGGAAATTTAACAGACAGTATACACATATATAGTTGAATGTAGCTTCTAAATTGTATCACATTCCGATACGTAGTTCATGAGATATGAGCACATAAACAGTAACGTTCACGAAAATTCACCCGGTTACGCATCAAGTTTTAATCTATTACTTTTTTCCTACTAATTACATTCCCAACAGATTTTAGAGACATACAGCCCTTATAAAAATGAATATATACATGAAAAATGGCAGGAATAAATAAATAAATACCCGGGCAACGCCGGGTTTTCAGCTAGTTATGTAATATAATATTACGATCACCATTGGCACAGAGTAACAATTCAGCTTTTATAGAAAAATGTTTATTGAATAAACATAATATTCAAACAGCCCAAATGTCATCTAATAACAAACAAAAATTGCCTCTGTACATCAAATGTAAATATCGAAATTTTTACTAACAGAATTTCTGTTTTTAGAGAAATCATTAATAAATGTAAGCTATTCATGTCGAGTTGAAGCTGTAGCCGAAGTGCTTTGTTGCAATTCAAAATTCTCCTTTGGAATCCATGTAGTTCCATCTTATTCTGGAAGTGGGACTGCGGTTGGTCTATTTTAAATCTAAATAATAAATGTATTTACCAACAGCCGTAAGGTTTGTTGTTTATGTGATCTTTGACTTTATTGCTGTTACTTATTTTGACAGCTACTGCCACATGCGTGTATTAACACACGATTATTCACAAACTGTGAGAAGATAGTATTAATACCGAAACCGGTAGTTAAATAAACAACATTTATTATTTGTATTCTCTTCTGGGGTTTGGAATGGACTGTTGGAATGTGATGAAGGAGGTGTTGATGAAGTGGTGTGGGATGGACTGGGGGTTTGGTTACTGTGCGGGGACAACTGGTGATGAAAGCCGCTGATCTGTTATGAACTGTGGAGTTCTTTCGGGAATGTTCAGCAATACGCCTCCATTTCTGTAACCACACGGAAAATGTCGTTTCTGGCAACAAACTGAATTGATGGTGACATGTTCATAGTCAATTGGTACATAGACATGAAGAAGTGGTACAGAGGATCAGCACTCGTGCTGCTTCAGCTAATTTTTCTTACCTTGCGAACTGTTGTTGTTGTTGTGGTCTTCAGTCCGGAGACTGGTTTGATGCAGCTCTCCACAATACCCTATCCTGAGCAAGTCTCTTCATCTCACTGCTTACTGTATCCATATCTTGGTCTTCCTCTGCGATTTGTACCCGACACACTTCCCTCCAACACTAAATTAACAATTCCTTGATGTCTAAGAATGTGTCCAACCAATCTATCCCTTCTTTGCCTTCTATGCCAGAAATTTCTTTTCTCCCCAATTCTGTTCAGTACCTCTTCATTAGTTATGCGATCCACCCACCTAATCTTCAGCATTCTTCTGTAGCACCATATTTCAAAAGCCTCAATCCTCTTCCTGTTCGCACTGTTTATCGTCAATGTTTAACTCCCATACAAGGCACTGTTTATCGACTATCCTTGCAAACTAGCGAACACAATATCGACAGCCAGAGTCACCGTGACTCCCGCAGGAAACTGCGTACAGGAGGCTGCGCTCCGCAGGCTCACAGCGCGTGGCGGCTGCGTCACGTCACGTCACGTCACGTCACGCTGCGCTCCAACGTGCGCGGCTCCAGTCAGCTGTGTGGTTCGCAGAAACTCACCGTGACTCACCCTGCGTCACGCCACGGACCTGCGTCTCAACTTGCTGCCAGCCTCACTGGCGCGTCGCAAACCACTCGGCCACCGCGGCCGGCACTTGTCATCCAGTGCTTAATTAAACCGGTTCAGAGGGATTATCTTGGCCCCGCTTTATTCAGCTTAATGCATGTTAATGAAGTAATGCATGTTCTAAATCTGGCTTTCTGCCAGAATGGCTTGATGCAGCTCTCCTAGACTAACATGTAGAAATTTATTTCTCTCTCAGTAGCTACTGCAACTCACATCGACCATCTACATTTACACCTACATACATACTCCGCAATTCAAAGAAAGGTGTATGGCGGAGGGTACACTGTACCACTACTAGGCATTTCCTTTCCTATTCCACTCCCAAATAGAACGACGAAAAGAAGAATGCCTATATGCCTCCGCACGAGCCCTAATTTCTCGTATCTTGTCTTTGTGATCTTTACGCGAAACGTTAGTAGGCGGTAGCAAGATCGTACTACACTCAGCTTCAAATTCCGGCTGTCTAAATTAACGCAACAGAAATTCACAAAAAGAACGTCGTCTTTCCTCCAGCGATACCCCATTGAGTTACCGGAGCATTTCCGTGACACTCGCGCATTGGTCGAACCTACCAGTAACAAATCTAGCTGCTCGCCTCTGAACAGCCTCTATGTCTTCCTTTAAACTGATCTGCTGCGGGTCCCAAACACTTGAGCAATACTCAAGACGTGGTCGTACAAGCGTTTTATACGCGGTCTCCTTTTACAGGTGAAGTACATCTTCCCAAAATTCTCCCAATAAACCGAAGTCGGCTGTCTGCCTTACTCACAACTGTTCTTACATGCTCGTTCCATTTCATATCGCTCTGCAATGTTACGCCTAGATATTTGAACGACGCGACAGCATCAAGAAGCTCACTACTAATGCTGTATTCGAACATTATAGGATTGTTTTTCCTACTCATGCGCATCACCTTACATTTTTCTACATTGAGAGCTAGTTGCCATTCTTCGCACCAACTAGAAATTTTGTCTAAGTTATCCTGGTTATCCTGTATGCTATTACAATCAAAGACGACACCCTCCCATACACCACAGCATCATCAGCAAACAGCCGCAAATTACTACTTACTCTGTCCATCAGATCATTTATATAGATAGAAAATAATAGCGGTCCTATCACTCTTCCCTGGGGCACGTCTGATGATATACTCGTCTCTGATGAACACTCGCCGTCGAGAACAACAATTACTTAGAAAGTCTTCCAGCCAGTCACAAATCTGTGAACCTATTCCATAAGCTCGTATCTTCGTTAGCATTCTGCCGTGTGGCAGCGCGTCGAACGCCGTTTTGAAGTCGAGAAAAACACAATCCGCCTGTTGCCCT
Organism: Locusta migratoria; assembly: GCA_026315105.1. Taxonomy (NCBI): domain Eukaryota; kingdom Metazoa; phylum Arthropoda; class Insecta; order Orthoptera; family Acrididae; genus Locusta; species Locusta migratoria. The sequence goes on from CM048751.1 coordinate 62,707,319, forward strand.
TCATCCATAGCTCGCAAGATGACATATGAGAAAAGGGAAAGCTGAGTTTCACAGGAACGATGTTTCCTAAACCCGTGCTGATTCATAGACAGGAGCTTTCCCGTTTCAAGGAAATTTATTATATTCGAACTGAGAATATGCTCCAAAATTCTACATGAAACTGATGTCAACGATATTGGCCTGTAATTGTGTGGGCCAGTTCTCTTTCCTTTCTGATTTTATCTGTGCTGATGTATTGCCATGCAAATTTTACTTTCTAGCTTTCTACTTTAGACAATCCTCGGTGACATCAGGATGTGTCCTACCAAACATTCAGTTCTTTCAGTGAATTCCGATCATAATTCTCTTGAAGCACTTCGTTCTTAGTTACTCGATCTATCAAAATATTCATCATTGTTCTACCGTAATGTATATAAAAAGAATCTTACACCTCTCTAGTTTCCTTTCTCTGTAATAACATCGTTGCACGTTATAAACAATTCTCACATACTTCCTGAGCTCCTATAGTAATGATTTCGCGTGCCTCAGCGGTCTGTTGTAAATGTGTCAACTGGACGTCGACCTGCCCCAGCTATCGAATTGTGGAAAGGAGACATGCAGTTTAGCGTGGAAGACGAATCACATGTCATTTCTGTCGAATCCTTGTAACGTCGAGGGATGAAGGTTGGACTTGAACGCAGGCCGGAAAAATCTGCGTGCCCGTTACGTTACGAACCCGCGAACCTCTTTAGATTAGATTAGATTAGATTAATATTTGTTCCATAGAACATATATACGATATTTCGTAATGATGTGGAACGTGTCAGTTTAGTAAATGTTGTCTATACTTGACAATCAATATTTTAAGGATTTTTTTATTGTATTTTTTTAAAGTTTTATCTAAAAATTCATCTACATTGTAGAAGGAGTTGCTATTCAGAAATTCCTTTAATTTCTTTTTAAATAATAGTTGGCTATCTGTCAGACTTTTGATGCTACTTGGTAAGTGACTAAAGACTTTTGTCGCAGCATAATTCACCCCTTTCTGAGCCAAAGTTAGATTTAACCATGAATAGTGAATATCATCCTTTCTCCTAGTGTTGTAGCTATGCACACTGCTATTAATTTTAAATTGGATCGGATTGTTAATAACAAATTTCATGAGTGAATATATATATATATATATATATATATATATATATATATATATATATATATATATATATTGTGAAGCTACAGTGAGTATCCCTAGATCCCTAAATAAATGTCTGCAGGATGCTCTTGGGTGGGCTCTAGCAATTATTCTAATTACACGCTTTTGTGCAATGAATACTTTTTTACTCAATGTTGAATTGCCCCAGAATATGATCCCATATGAAAGCAGTGAATGAAAATAGGCGTAGTAAGCTAATTTACTGAGATTTATATCACCAAATTTTGCAATGACTCTGATAGCATAAGTAGCTGAACTCAGACGTTTCAGGAGATCTTCAATATGTTTCTTCCAATTCAGTTCCTCATCAATGCAAACACCTAAATATTTTGAATATTCTACCTTAGCTACAGATTTATGTTCAAAGTCTAAATTTATTAATGGTGTCATGCCATTTACTGTATGAAACTGTATATACTGGGTTTTATCAAAGTTTAATGAGGGTCCATTTGTAGAGAACCACTTAATAACTTTCTGGAAGATATCATTTACAATTTCATCAGTTAATTCCTGTTTTTCAGGTGTGATAGCTATACTTGTATCATCAGCAAAAAGTACTAGCTTAGCATCTTCGTGTATGTAGAATGGCCAATCATTAATATATATTAAGAACAGCAAAGGACCCAAGACCGAACCTTGTGGGACCCCATTTTTGATAACTGCCCAGTTAGAAGAATTAATTGTCTCATCTACGGCATGTGAACTGCTTATTTCAACTTTCTGCACTCATCCAGTTAAGTATGATTTAAACCATTTGTGCACTGTCCCAGTCATACCACAATACTTAAGCTTTTGCACTAAGACCACTACGTCATACTTAGGATTTCCCCTCTTCTCTTTTATACGCCCACACTCTTGTACAGTTATGGTGGTCATGTGTGCTTCATTCATGTGAATGTATGTTTCTTTTTCTGATGAACGCCATGACCTAATATATAAGTTGTGGGGATGCGATTGTCTATTGTACGTGCCTGCAAGTAGCCCAGTAATCGCCTTTATAGTGAGTTGTTATTGAAATTGGATCTGAATTTTCAATTGTAAAACAATAAAAATAGCTTTATTCATTTTCGATAAATGAATCATTCGGTAAGAATTTAATTTCAAATAGCTAGATTATTTCTTCTTATTGTTGCGTCCTGTAGTCGAAAGACTGCTTTGAAGCAGCTCTCCGCGTTATCCTATCCTGAATAAGCATCTTCATCGTTTTGTAGCTGCTTACTGATTTCTTTTCTCGCTCTCAGTCTGTACTTTTAGCCCTCCCCCCCCCCCCCCCCATCCTTTCCGTCAATCCCTAACCTGACGATTCCTTGATGTGTCAGTCAGAATATGTCCTCTTTTTTAGATCATGGAATGAAAGAAGTTTCTTTTTTCTAACATATGTTCATTACGTCCTCGTTAATTACGCTGCTTCGCATTTAATCTTCAACATTATATTGTAGCCCCGATTTTCAAAGTGTTCTATGAATCTATCATCTAAGTGTCTGAATTCCTTATTGCCGACGTTTCAGTTCTACACAAGGATACAGTCAAGACAAATGCCACCAGAAATTATATCCCAACACTTAATACTCCATATCAACGAGTTTTTATTCAGCATACATGTTCTCTTTTCCCATATCCATTCTGCATTTTATATCATCTGCACTTTCACCAACAAAAGTTATTTGCTGGTGACGACCTATTGGGTAGACCTGGCCTGGAGATCTAAATGGGGACTACTTTACCTTCAGAATATTTTACCCAAGAGGACACTCGTCAAGTCTCCATACAGTAGAGCCACATGTCCTTGGAAAAAGTAGCGACTGCAGTTTCACCTTGCTTTCAGCTACTGTATTTGCAGTAACTTTAAGGCAAATCCATAGTAGCTGATGCTGATGTGTTACAGCTCAGACAAACATCAGCTTCACCAACCTCCATCTTTAACGACCATGATGTCGAAGGAGTATTAATCATATTTTCCTTCAGGAAACGCATGTTGTCAGACCTCTCTACTAATACTCTCCCCTGTCGTTGTAACTACACTATCGTTCTGGCATTTTGAAGTCAGCCCACCTCAGTAAAGTTTCTGGTTAGTTGGGGTGGTTCTTAATTTACCAATTGAATAAACCTGATTGTTTGGGTATTATCCGGCTACACCAGGTTATAATTACCAAGATTTTTCCATGAGCATTGATGCTCAAGTGACTGCATTTCAGAGATATATTGCACCTGAAAGTCATTTGTTTGAAATTTTGAGTAGTATGTGAAACACAATTAATTTATTAACTACAATGATAAGAAACATTCACAAATTTTATGGAGTCAAAATGTGAGGGAAAAAAATATTTTAACGTTTTCCAGAGTGCACACCTGGCCAGGTAAAGCAACAAGACTGCAACACGTGCACGTGTACCCCGACGGGAGTGTGGGGCTGCACCCGCAAGGGATGCCAGCCCGCCAAGAGAGGTGAGTCACTACCCCTTCTGACACTTTGTTTCAGGCTTATCTTTCTCTGTCTCAATTCTATAGTCTTCCACTGTTGTAATACGAAACTCATCCCAGTTTGTTACTGTTAGTGTAGTTCATTTCTTATCTGCTACTCCCTGTATATTTTATCATTCACAAATGTTTCAAATGCTCTCAATTCCTGTGTAAATGCACTCGCTACTCTAACACCTTTACTGGCACAGTCTTAGGGCGGGATGTTTCACCACCGTGTCAGATCAGGCGCACTGCATGACAGGTTAGGCCCTGCAGTGGCAGATCGCAGGCCACACAGTCACCAGGCGTGCCTTTTTTGCTCTGGCATCCCGCAGCCGTGTGGCAGTCAAGGTGTTGAGAAGTGCGATTATGTTGTGAACGTACAACGAACAAAATTACCCTTAGGTATGTATGGTGATACCAGTCTAACTCTGTTACAGAGATTTCCTGTGAACCGGGCAAAACGTTCAAGGACAAGTGCAACACCTGCAGGTGTGGTGCTGATGGCAAATCGGCAGCCTGCACCCTCAAGGCATGTCCAAACCAGTAAATAGAAAAGGTAATAAGCCACAGGCTCTTACTCAAATAAAACTCACATACTTCTGTCCAAAAGAATCGAAGAGAATTTAAAGAACATTGTGCAATAAATCCTAAATGCTGCTTTAAATATAATTATTTTATTACACTATAGGCCTATTACGGCTTTTAGCGCCATCGTCAGGTGATCTGCGAAGAAGTTACATTATATATACATCAAATTCACAATTAAAATCTAGTAAAACTTATTTCTCACTCTTCTGGAACCCAGGAATATACAAAATTACATGTAGCAACTGCAGTAAATTTTATATAGACCAAACAGGAAGAAATTTCAATATCAGGTACCGGGAGCTCACCAGACAAAGCAATAATTTCCCATCTACTTTTTACCAGCATTTAAAAACAGAAAAGCACACAGCGGATAATATAGAACAGGCAGTCGAAATTTTACATGTAACACCTAATGGACAAGCTATGGACATTCTAGAAGAAATCGAAATATATTTACACTCACTACACCACCACACTGAAATACTAAATGAACAAGTCGACGTAAAACACAAAAACTACATAGAAAATTTTATTGATATCGTACACCAAGAAAATGGGTAAAACTTTTGGACCATCATAGATTACACATGTAGTCCAGTGGCAAAAATTAATAAATTTATGATACAAAGATCACATATATCAATGACGATTCGGCTAAGATAACAAGATTTCTCGACATATGCAGAGACAAACATTAACCAACCTCTCAAATACCGGTAGCAAAGATTATCGTAATAATAAACAAACAGTATGTAACCACATTATATATCTGGTTGTCAAAAGCTGTCACAACGTAAATAAGCCATCAGAAATATTGCAATAAAATAAAATGACACAAGTCATCAGAAATATTGCAATAATTATAATTCAAAGCAATTAATTAAGTGACTGACAGCAATAAAACCATCGATGTATATGGATATCAGGACCAACAGACGCATGTAATATTTGGTAATAGTATTTACGTTTACGATAATGTACGAAAATTTGATGTATTTATAATGTAACGTTTTCGCAGATCACCCGACGATGGCGCTAAAAGCCGAAATAGGACTATAGTGTAAGAAAATAATTATATTTAAAGAAGCATTTAGGATTTATTGCATAATGTCTTTAAATGACATTTATAGTGCTTCAGGCCCAAGAGAAACCAAATTTAAAGAACGTTTAACTTTTTTATGATTAACAATAAAAGGTCGCGTAGGATCTCATAGATACTTACTCCTGGAATAGGCACCCCATGCGTCAGCGGAAATGAGACATGTTTAGTTGCTAATAGTGTAATACTGAAGTCTTTTTTATCTCGTTCTGTTTACTTATTCACTGCAGCAACTGAGGTTAATTAAAGATAACACTGCAATGTTGACCCTGTATCTTGCGAGCTTGTTCAATGAGGGCTGTCTGTGAAGAATCTTATATTAACAGTAACAATTTCACTGCACTTTAAGTTCTGCTCTATCTAGGGGATGATAAAAATTCGTCCACAGTCCCTACCTGCATATGATTAATTAAAAAACAACCAAAATTGAGAAGGAGGGTACATTACGTACAAATAACTTTCACAACACCTTTGTTAAAATTTTTAAGTAGTCTGTTTATCGCATAAAAACACTATCACCGTTAAAAGTACTGTATGTTGGCGTATCTAATATAGCTCGTGGGCCCCCAGATAAGGGGTCTCAAGTGAAAGGGATTACTTGGCGATTTTCAAGTATCCAACGACATATTTTCAATCTTCATCTCCTGCTCGATGGTGTTTCATGAGCTGTAAATAATACGAATTGATCCCGTGCATACGTAAATCCTGCCAAAGTCTTGTGTGTCGAACGCCGATACGTGTGCTTGTTAAAATACTAATACTAAAATACTGAATAATGTTACCCACTTTTGTCATAGTATGTTCATTTACAACTTCAGATGTAATATAACTGCTGTAGTAGTGGCAGTTTTACGCAGTGTATTGAACACAGTAGTAAACAATCTTGAATCTGGTACATATAAATGTAAGAAAGTGTTTGGTAGCTTTACCAAGTACTTGAGGAACCAAGAGAAATACTCCACAGTACACATGGTCCTTTCAGAAATAATTTGTTCTACCCCCATATAATGGCGTCTCTTTCTTCTTGCAGAAATTTCGTCCGAGTCTGTTGCTGGAGAATATCAGCAGTTCGTGGCATCTGTCATGGCTGCATCTGTCATGGCTGCTTCCCATCCACTGTTCTCGAGAACATTTCAGGACATCACGCAGCTTCTGAGAAGTCTAACTACATCGAAAACTATAAACTATAATTGGATTTATGTTTTGTATTTTTTGTAAATAAAATTTAAAAAATTAATATCATCTTTTCTTGTAATTTCTGAGTAACATACAGAAATACCTTGTCAATATATGTGATTATTAGGAAGGATTACAAAAAAGTAAAATTGTGCAGTTCCTAAGACTAAAAACGCCTAACATGGAAAGACTACTTCTGGAAATACTCACTTAAAAAAAAAAAAAAAAAAAAAAAAAAAAAAAAAAAAAAAAAAAAAAAAAAAAAAACAGTGGTCTGTAAGAGTTTTCATAAATATGATACGGATTGATAATATAGGTTGAGTCGTAATAAAATAACGTGATCGGCTTCGGTCCATTTATAAAATACTGAAGATTTCCGAAGTAGATGAACAAAGGGTAGTGTGTCCGGTTATGACTTAAAAAAATTAAAATGTTTCTATTTAGGTGCGTATAATTAATGTGGGCATTACTTTTATAAATACGATTCGGGGCTACAGTCTGAAATAAATCAGATGTATCTTCTTTGATATACGTAAGTTGTTTGAACGTCACACAAACACACACATACACACACACACACACACACACACACACACACACACAATTAAAAGGCCGCAATGTAATTGTTTTGTAGAGCACGGCTATCTCAGGTGGGTTCTTTGTAGTTGTTACTACAACAGGCTGGTGATCATTCCTAATAATGAGGGAAAACATACATCGATATCTTATGGCGTCATAGCCTACACAAATCTGGTGTGTGCAACCAAGTATTATTCCGTATAAATTTTCCTGAAACTATTTCGTCAACGGCACAGAAATTTTTATCTATAACAAATGAAAGCCACCAGTAAATTGTAGAGATAAAATTGTTACGGTAGTATATGAAAATATCTTAGTCGGCAAGATAGCTGCCAACACTTAACATATTACGTTCATTAAAAAATTATTCATTACAGGGCCACTGCGGGTCTAATGTTACACTAAATAATTACATATTAAAACAATCATTTACTTTTTATGCCGTAAGATAATATATTCCTAAGTTTAGTAACATATACGTTATGCACCATATCAGTAATGACGGCCGCAGGACAAAAGGATATGCTGTCTGTAGAAAACATCTATATACAGGGTGTCCCACTCAACTGTTTCACCGCAGATATCTCTGAAACTACAAGTACATTTACGGTCATGAACGTACGGCAGGGGCTTATGAAAGTAGGTACTATGAGACACTCTAAAACGCGAAGAAATATTATTTTTCATGTAGGCGACTCCATCCGGAATCTGGTGCAGAGCGATCACATTAGAATTATTAAAAACTAGCTTATATGCCCGTGCTTCGCAACGGTTGTTAAAGAAGGTCCTGTGTATATCATGGTTCTTTGGGTTCCGGGCGTAGGTCAGCAAAAACACAATCCTTGTTGGATCTCTCTGTCAATAAACTCAGTTCTCCTAGCCAAGATGCCAAATTTAAATAGAGGTCATTGTCGAAAACGATGAATGTTCATAAAGTTTTTATACTAAGAGTGAAATTAATTTAAGTCCGTGCTTCGGAACAATGTAAATTGAATGTTAGGTTGTGGTCATAAAGTTACACATTGCGACAGCAGCGCCGAAAGCGGCTGGCAAATTACATTTCTGAAAACGATATTGGATAAGTACGAATATTGATTTGTAACAGTTTTCACAAATATCTTCTTGAATAGGAATTTGGAATGAATTGTAAGACTGTGTGAATCATGAAACTCTGTACAAAAGAGTTTCCCGTGAAAGTGCTGGTCATAATGAGATGTGACAACAACGGATGTATCTGATTCGGTAAAATTTTACTTTCTATCCTGGCGGCCTCGCGTTTTTATGTTGGCAACATGAATAACACGATATAAAATCGTTGCAAAGATGACCGAACCACATAGCGTGTAGATAAATATTGCTGTTCCTGCTTAATGCTTGATTTCACGACAAAATATATGCGTGTCACGCGATTGGCTTATGACGATGTTACATGATTCTCGTTATTCAACATATGTTGCCAACATTATCACGGGAGGCCGCCGGGATTTGAGTAGGACTACGTCGCATAGTTTTTCTTGACCCAGTTGTCAAACGAAAACACCTTTCACAGCAGACAGTGTCGCGGCTATATGTATCAGAGATCACTGATTAGCACAGACCAGTGACCTTACTGGCACAGGCATATCAATATCTATGGCCTAAGAGACATTCATTAATGTATGTCTGTGTTTCCATCAAGCTTCCACGACAGTGATCAACGTTCCACGAGTATTTTTATCTTTGAGTCTATCTTGATTTTTTATCTTTGTTTTGTGTCTCTGTTCATAGTCGGTAATTTGTGGTTGACGGAAACGTGTGATCTATTTAAAAATTGCGTGTTTGATATTCCTCGTCGTTATTAAAGTCTGAAAGGACCGCATTGTCTGAGGATTGAAAGAATAAACTGATTTTGACTCGTACCGTAAAGTTCGTAAGTCACAGAGTATATAGCTTTTCCTAAGAGTATTTATTGCATATTTTGCGAAATTTTGATCTTCACATTCACCCACTGCCACGCACCGCGACCAAACTCCCTTACTAACATCATTAGACCAAGGACTAACTACCACCAATACCACGAGTGGGTGGCAGAATGTGGTCATGGAGAAAAGTCTGTCAGCACGTACACACACAAGCCTTTTATGTATAGATATAGGGTATTATTATTATTATGGTCTTCAGTCCGGAGACTGGTTTGATGCAGCTCTCCACAAAACCCTATCCTGAGCAAGCCTTTTCATCTCCTCATACGAACGACAACCCACATCCACTTGAATCTGTTTACTATACGCGTCTCTTGGTCTCCCTCTGCGATTTTTACCCCACACACTTCCCTCCAATGCCAAATTTACGATTCCTCGATGTCTAAGAATGTGTCCTACCAAGCGATCCCTTCTTTTAGTCAGGGTATGCCAAAAATTTCTTTTCTCACCAATTCTGTTCAGTACCTCTTCATTAGTTATGAGATCTACCCACCTAATCTTCAGCATTCTTCTGTAGCACCACATTTCAAAAGCCTCTATCCTCTTCCTGTCCGCACCGCTTATCGTCCATGTTTCACTCCCATATAAGGCAACACTCCACACAAATGCCTTCAGAAAAGACTTCCTTACACTTAAATTAATATTCGATGTTAGCAAATTTCTTTTTTTCAAAAATGCTTTTCTTCCCATTGCCATTCTGCATTTTACATCCTCTGTACTGCGACCATCATTTGTTATTTTACTGCCCAAGTAACAAAATTCATCTACTTCCTTTATTACTTCGTTACCTAATCTAATTCCTTCAGCATCACCCGATTTTCTTAGACTGCACTCCATTACCCTAGTTTTGCTCTTGTTAATTTTCATCTTATAAGCACCTTTCAGCACACTGTCCATTCCGTTCAATTGCTGTTCCAGGTCCTTTGCTGTATCTGACAGAATTACTATGTCGTCGGCAAAACGCAATGTTTTTACTTCTTCCCCCTGAACTTTAATTCCTTCACCAAATTTCTCCTTGCTTTCCTTTATAGCTTGCTCAATGTACAAATTGAACAACATTGGAGAAAGGCTACAACCCTGTCTTACTCCCTTCCCAACTGATGCTTCCCTTTCATGCCCTTCAACTCTAACAACTGCTGTCTGGTTTTTGTACAAGTTGTAAATAACTCTCCTTTCCCTGTATTTTACCCCTGCTGACTTCAGAATTTGAAAGAGTGTATTCCAGTCAACATTCTCAAAAGCTTTCTCCAAATCAACAAAAGCTAAAAATGTAGGTTTGCCTTTCCTTAATCTATCTTCTAAGATAAGACGTAAAGTGAGTATTGCCTCCCGGGTTCCTACGTTCCTCCTGAATCCAAACTGATCTTCCTCGAGGTCAGCTTCTACCAGCTTTTCCATTCCTCTGTAGATAATTCGTGTTAAAATTTTGCAACCATGACTTATCAAACTCATGGTTCTGTAATTTTCACACCTGTCTGCACCTGCTTTCTTTGGAATGGGGATTATTACATTTTTCTTAAAGTCTGAAGGTACTTCGCCTGTCTCATACATCTTACACACCAGTTCAAATAGTCTTATCATGGCTGGCTCTCCCAGAGACTTTAGTAGCTCTGAGGGTATGTCATCTACTCCTGAGGCCTTGTTTCCACCTAGGTCTTTCAAGGCTCTGTCAAATTCATCTCTCAGTATAGTATCTCCTATTTCATCTTGATCTACTTCCTCTTCCCTTCCTACAACATCGTCTCTAAGTTCATTTCCATTGTAGAGCTGCTCTATGTACTCTTTCCACCTTTCAGCTTTCCCTTCTTTGCTGAGAACTGGTTTCCCATCTGAGTTCTTGATATTCGTAGAGTTCCTTTTCTTGTCCCCAAATGTCTCTTTTATTTTCCTGTAGGCGGTATCTACTTTTCCCCTTGTTATACATTCTTCTACAGATTTGCATTTGGCCTCTAGCCACTCCTGCTTAGCCATTTTGCACTTCCTGTCAATGTCATTTTTAGTCGTCTGTATTCCATTTTGCCTGCTTCATTTACTGCATTTTTATATTTTCTCCTTTCATCAATTAAATTTAGTATTTCCTGTGATATCCAAGGATTTTTTGTAGGTCTTGCCTTTCTACCTATTTTGTCCTCTGCTGCCTTCACTATTTCATCTCTCAATGCTACCCATTCCTCTTCTACTGTTTTATTTCCCCCTGTTTCTGCCAGTTGTTGCCTAAATCTCCCTCTGAAATTCTCCAGAAATTCGATGTAGGTACAATTCTGATCACCATAAGTTGTCAGTCTCGTAGTGTAGGTAACACTTACCTTTGTGTGGCGTTGTGTTGTAGCAGGAATCTACAGCTCCTCCTGTCTTTTCCAAGAATACACCACTTCGCGCGACGGAGATATAATTTTTTTCTTGTTAAGAGGAACGTGGAGCAACTTCGTCGATCGCGATCTTATAAATTATATAGTTTCCACGTGATTGCAAATTCTATGTTGTGCAATGTTTGTTACCTCGAAGTATGCGTTGGTGCCCAAGGGAAAAAGTGCTTTTTATGTGGAAGAAGCCAGTGATCAAAATTGTACGAGTAAGTGATCATAATTGTACCTAGTGTGGTACATTTTCGATCGATTTTTCACACTTCTATAACCTTTTTATTTTTTTGGTTTATACTAACATTTGAAATGGTCTATTATTTGTGTTACATATTTGTTGAACATCCAAGAACAAGTGCCATAGTTAAAATTATCTCTTTTCTCAACATATTTCCAGTACCAAAAACATTTGTCCGAAATGATCGGAATTGTACCACCTTACCCTAGATTGGAAGAACCAGCTTTGGCCGCATTGAAATCTTTCTTTTTTATATACAATGCAGATCGATTTCGGTCAGTGTCTGACCATCCTCACTGCTTGAATCCAAGCCCTGTGGGCCCACAAAAACTGGCACTTTGTTAACATTAAGTTGACGTTGGAAATAAATGAGGCGCGGTGTTAGCGGGTGTTCGAGGCTCAAGCGAGACTCACGGCTGTCTCGGACACCCGCTAGCAGCGCACCTCATCTGTTTGAAACGTCAACTTTGCTTCGCAGTTTCTCCGGATGTAATTGACGCATCGCGATGCAACCGACGCTATTGATTTGTGGTATTTCATTCTATTGATTGCTTCAGAAACAGTATGGGGTATCCATTTAAAACGACATAAGTTTGTGTTGAAAATAATATTTCTTCGCGTTTTGGAGTGTCTCATAGTACCTACTTTCATAAGCCCCTGCCGTACGTTCATGACGGTGAAAGTGGTTTTTGAATATCTCTTGTAGTTTCAGAGATATCTGGGGTGAAACAGTTGAGTGGGACATCCTGTATCAAAGGCAATGTCCCGACTGATTGACTGACTGACTGACTCATCTTCGCCCAGCCCAAACAACTGAATATAGCAACTTGAAATTTGTAGAGGGTGTTGATCTTACTCTGTAAGCGTCATTTAAGAAGCGAATTTTCGATATTCATTCCGTAAGGGGATGAAGTAGGGGATGGAACCTTTTGTTGAAACTACGTTGCTATTTAGGCAATTTTGAAGTACAAAATTTCGGAATTGAATTCAGGGATCGAATTTAAAAGACACGTGTTTCGGTATTTCAAAATATTCAACCATTAAGGAGATAAAATAGGGAACGCAAAAAACTTGTTTTAAAAAATATGTTGCTATTCACTAAAATTTTAAGCTACAACTACGAAACGTCGGACATGGAATCGTGCTCATAATTGAAATAATACGAGTTTCAGTATTTTTTTTAAATTCAACAAGTAAGAGGGTAAAACAGGGGATGAAAAATTATTTTTGAAAACACGTTGCTATTCAGACAGTTTTGAAGCTAGAGCTGCAAAATTGATATTTGTATTGTTGGTTAGCATTTAAAAAAATACGTGATCGGTATTTTTGGAAATTCAACCATAAAAGGGTTAAATTGGAGAGGGGATGTTTGTTTGAAAGTCTGTTGCTATTTAGGCAATTTGGAAGTTAGAACTATAAATTTTCGGATTTGGATTCGGGGTTTGAATTCAAAAGACACGTGTTTCGGTATTTTTGGAAATTCGACCAATAAGGGGGTGAAATACAGGGAAAAAAAAGATTTTCCAAAATATGTTGCTGGTAATTCCAATTTCAAGCTATAACTACGAAACTTAGGATATGGACTCTCGATCAGGATTAAAAAGACATGAGTTCCGGTATTTTTGGAAATTCTACAACTAAGGGGGTAAAATAGGAAATCAAATATTTTTTTCGAAAACACATTGTTGTCCAGACAGTTATGAAGCTAGAGCTGCAGAAATTGGTACTTGTATTGTTGGTTAGAATTTGAAAAACTCTAGGGGGTTCAGTTGGAGAGGGGATGTTTTTGAAAATCTTTTGCTATTAAGGCGATTTTAAAGCTACAGCCACATAAATTGGTATATATTATCTTGGTCAGAATTAAAAAGGTACGTGTTTTGGTATTTTCAGAAAATTAATCATTTTAGGGGTGAAATAGGGGATGAAACATAATACGTTGCTACTAAGCCAATTTTGAACCCAGAATTACAAAAATGATGTTTGCATAGTTGGTTAGAATTTAAAAGATACATGTCGAGGTGTTTTTCGAAATTCAAATGTTAAGGGTTGCCATAGGACGTTACAAGTAGTAAAATCAAATGTTCAAATGTCTGTTTAACTACGGGGTCATCAGTCCCTAAGGCCCACAAACTAATTAAACTAACTTATGCTAAGAACAACAAAAACACCCATGCCCGAGGGGCGAATCGAACACCCGACGGCGAACAGCAGCGCGCACCGCAGCATGGCGCCTCAATACGCGCCGCAATTCTGCCGCAGCTACATGTAGTATCACAACATTTAATTATGATAGTACTGAAGCTATATATATGAAAATTTATATTAAGAGGGAGAAACAACTGGTACAGACCAACCAGCCTACGCATGCGAAGCAACGGGCGTTAAGCTAGTCTATTATATAAATCAATGTGTCCGTATGTTTGTTTGTGTGTACGTGCTGCATAGAAGTGTACGGTTTTGTTCAAATTTTTATGCAATTTTTTACACGTAAGCTTCAATCCACGAGGACTGTCTCCGTAAGTTTAAGAATCACGTACAACACATAGTTCAGGAGATATGACGTCATAAACAAAGAGATGCGCGAAAAACTGCTTCATTAACCGACAATGGTGATCATTTTCTGCTTAGTCGGTGGACCGATTTAAACCAAATTTGGTACACATATTTCATACGTGAAATAACAATTGTTGTTAAGAGTAAGAACCACATACGATACATGGTTCAGTAAATATAGCGTCATAAGCGATATGAATTGCAAGAAACTGTCACATAACGCGACGAGACTTCATAAACACACTATATGAGAGTCACAGCACTTAGCGACTTGCAACAAAATTTTAACATAATTTCAAACCTTTATTAAACTTTTTCTCGCTGACAACCATATCAAAATATTGAAAGCAAAAATGTTTCTCGCTTACTACTTTTCCGCTGTTCATGGAGCAAAAATACGACATTCGGTATGACGTTGCAGTTTATAATTTCTACACTATAAACTGTAATTGCAGGAACTTTTACTGATAATACACACACATACAGCTGAATGTACCTTCTAAATTGTATCACAGTACGACACGTATTTCGTTAGGTATGAGCACATAAACAGTAACGTTTATGGAAAATCGCCCCATCACGCACCAAGTTTTTAATCTATTGCTTCTTTACTACAAATTGTATTCACAACAGAATTTACAGACATACAGCATTTATACGAATAAATACATACCTGAAAAGTTATACAATTGTACAACTGCCGGCCGCGGTGGCCGAGGGACTGAGGCGCTCCAGTCACGGTCTGCACGGCCACTACGGTCGGGGGTTCGAATCCCCCCTCGGACATGGATATTGTGTCGTCCTTAGGATTAGCTAGTTCGTAAGTATTTTGTAAGTTTAGGGACTGATGGCCCCCGTAGTTAAATCCCATAAGCTATACAAACATTTGAACATTTGTACAACATTTAACTCAATAAATATGATATCGTACGAATATTACATGTCAACTGCACTTACAAGATTGTACATTATGTGAGGCAGCCTTATTGCTTATTATTCTCCGATAAATACAGCATATTTTAAGAAAAAAAGAAGGACAGACGGAGACGGGGTAGGAGAAGTACTAACTCAAGGCAGGAATAAATAAATAAATACCCGGGCAAAGCCGGGTTTTCAGCTAGTATGCCTAAGGACACGATCAGATAGTAAAAAGACAGTCGTAACAAGAGTCGTCCTCTTTAGTAACTGAGCATAGTATTTCTTTATGAACAATGGGCCCTACATTCCATGCTAATTGCAATGCACCAGAGTATATGCATATTTAGACGCGTAATTAGACACGGATTTTATTTAACACAGATTCATAGATATATATAAATGTTGGTGATTCAGATTACAATTTTTTTCTTTTTCTCCTTTTGGGCCACCCCAGGGGACGTCATAGCGTCCTAGCATGTTACTCAAGTGCGTGGAACTAGCACATTACAGAAAATGAAGCCGGTTTTACATAAAACTAGTGAACCCGGCAATGCTTTGCATTGGCTAAACATGTAAGGGAATGTAGATAATCTCACTGCCCATCACCTCACCTATCTCTATGCCTGTTCCTTTTCTTTCTAATTCTCCTCTTAGGCATCTCTGTATTAGATGGCTGAAAAACCGATCGTTGCTCAGGTATTTATTTAGTCAATATTCTGTTATCTCCTGCCTCCTTTGTCCAATCCCTCCTCACCCTCTACAACCTCTGCTTGCTTCTCCTCCGCCACTGTTACATCACTTCCTTCCCTCTCCCCTCCTATCTACCCATCCATCCCACTGTTTCCATCATTACCTGTCCGGTAAATGCATTCGCCCAAGACACACAGGCATAACCACAGGCCTTATGATGGGGGGGTACAATAAGCTTTGGTGTTTATGTAGGAAACGCTGACCAGCTCCCCGAACGTACTCAGTGCTGCAAGAGCCATTATTTTGCCACTCTTACAATTGTAAGTTGAAGTGTTGTTCTAACAGCATAGTGCTCATTGACAACGGGCGTGCAACTTAACGTGGTCTGAAAGCCGAGCTACAACTTCCGTAGTCACCAAGATCTTTAGCCTTGTTTCGAATAGCGTCTCGTAACCCCACGACTCATGAAAAACTAGTGAAGAGGTTGAGAAAGCGTGGAAAAATGTATCCCAACACAGCATTCGCCATCTCCATGATGTTTTGCATGGCAGAATAAGCGGTTGCAGACTACACCACAGACTAGTATGCGTCTTTCAGGTGGATCGACTCCCCCTACCTTAGTATCGCAAGATATATCTATCTGTAAATGTATTCATTTCATGTACCCCTTTTCCACTATTTCAACAATAAATCCCTAATGAAATGGAAAATTCTAAAACGGTATACTAAATTTCATTTCCAGCAGTGTAAATTTTAGTGCAGCATATTTACAGCAGTTTACGCCACAATATCGTACTGTCGTAATAGTTTGACCAATATATGACATGCCACTGCTACATGGTATACGATAGTCAATTTATTTTTTATTTTTTTTATTTTATTTATTTATTTATTTATTTATTTATTTATTTATTTTTTTTTTTTATTTTATTTTTTTTTTTTTTTACGCAAGATGCGGCCAATCTTGTTGGAAGTGCCACAGAAAGGCCACTGACGTGATTGCCAACTATGTGCTATCATCACTAGCCCGCTGCACATGTGGTCGATAGCGCAACGATCTTTTACTCTACCCTTCATTATATTCTGAAGAAAAATGACCTCCAGATGGGACAGCACAGTGGGCAAACTTTCTGGGGCAGAAATGGAGCCTTAAGCACTAAGATTCGAAGAACTCCTTCACGGTGAGCTTGGTGGTGAAAACTATCAGCTTGCAGATACCAATCAGTATGAGATGGTTTCCTATAAACAGCATGCCCCGACGTACTATCTCACTTGTCAAATAAACAGAGGGACAAAACTAATCCAAACTCATCCGTCAAGAACTGATGTTTATTATCAATATTCTGACCGTTTTAATCTTTGGCCATGTCGGCGCCGTGTGCTTGCTTGCTTGGTGGGTGTTGTCTTTACTGTTTACGCATTGAAAACCAAGGTTTCATAGATCGTTGCATATTACTTCCTCACCGCAGTTTCGCCTTGAAAAATGCCAGGGTGGTCTTCCGCCGAAATATCGGCTGACGACGAATTTGATACCTGGCTGCATACCCGTAAGTTTTTCGAAGTTATTATTCTCCAGGAGAAATTAAGGAATCATATTATAAGGATCTTGTTTCGCTCAGTTTACCAAGCTCCGGGACTCAAGGTTTGCCCACACACACATACAACATTCGTAGCGCTATCTGCAGCACATGTTGAAAGGTTTATGAAAGTATTAAAAGACACTTCGATACGAAACTTCACTGAGAATTGATGTAATGAAACAAGAAGTTCCGTTACCAATTCTACATCTACGTCTATATGGATACTCTGCGAGTCACACTGAAATGCATGGCTGAGGGATCATTAAACCACTTTTATGAAATTTCTCTAATAACTCGCGGGAAAAAGAACACCTAATCTTTCTGTTTTCGATCTGATTTCTATTATTTTGTGAGGATGATCATGTGTCTCTATGTAAGTGGGTGCCAACAATATAAATCACGTAGGCAAATGCCGGGGTGGTTCCTTTGAAAGGCCACGGCGTGTTCTCTTCTCCATCCTTCTTTCAACAATTCCAGCATCTGTTATGTTTCTAATGACAATGCATGTAAAGCTATGGGACTTAACTACTTTGGTTATCAGTCACTAGTTTACAAACTACTTAATCTACGTTAAAATAACCTAAAGACAATACACACTCCCATGCCCGAGGGAGGACTCGAACCTCCGTCGGCGAGCAATCGCGCGCTCCGCAACAAGTCGCCTTGGAATCCATTCCACCACGGGGATGACAATGCTATGGATGGAACGTTAAACTCTGATCTCCATTCTGTCACTCACTTTGTTGTGATGTTGCTTCATAGCTAAGGGTCAACATGCAAAATATACGCGGGTCACGTGACAAAATTGTACGAGTGAATGCAGCGAAGCGTTCTGACGCGGCAGAGCGGCCGAGCTCATTGAGGCGCTATGCTACGATGCGCGAGGTCTACATCTACATCTGCACATCACATTTAAGTGCTTGGCAGAGGGTACATCGAACAACTTTTATAATATTAATCTCCTATTCCATTCTCGAATAGCGCGCGGGAAGAAAGCACCTGAACTCTCAATTCGAGCTCGATTTCTCGTATTTTGATCTGATGATTATTTCTACCTATGCATGTGGGAGTCAACACTATATTTTCGCATTCGGAGGAGAATGTTGGTGATTGGAGTTTCGCAAGTAGCCCACGCCGCAGCGATAGGCGCCGTTGTTGTAATGATTCCATCCCAGGTCCTGTATCATTTCCTGTATCGTTCCCCGTCGGGGGGGAGTTCAATGCCCCCTCGGGCATGGATGTTTGTGCCGTCTTTAGTATAAGCTAGTTCATAAGTAGTTTGTAGTGGTTAAGTCCCATAAGCTCTACAAACATTTGAACATTTGAAGCGTCCTGTTGCAGCCCGAATGACACTCGCAGACGAGCAGTTTGGCGTCTGACAGAAAGAGAAGGGTGACAGAATCCACCAGCTTTGAGACTGCATCGTTCTGGAGGTATAAGAAGTCCTGTGACTAGCAGATGCGCATGAATCTCTGAAAACACACTAGGGGACCTACCCTGGTCAAAACAATTAGGGGATCAACTGAGATACCTACGTTCTGAAGTATTGTCATCGGCAGAATGAACTAAAATGGATCGACGTCTTTTTGCAGGTTAAACTGAGTAGAGACAACAGCAACCAGGTTTGTGGTAATAACCAAAAGTTGCTGCAGACTGGGGTGGAGTTGTGTTTACCAAACGTATTACACAAGCACTGTAATACGAGCGAACGGTTGCTCGCCGACGGAGGTTCGAGTTCTCCCTCGGACATGGGTGTATGTGTATTGTCCGTAGCTAAGTTAAGTTAAATCATTATTACAAAAAAGTCATGATCGCAGAAATTAAGTTTCAATTTAGCGGTTTCGACCTGATGTAGGTGATCTTCGGAATTACAAGTAGCCCATGTGGACAGTGCTGCACTCGGCAGGTAACTGTTACCAGCTGGCAGCAGAATAGCCCAGGACAGCCCAGCCCAGCCGAGTGCCGCACTGGCCACATGGACTACTTGTAATTCCGAAGATCACCTACATCAGGTCGAAACCGGTAAAAAGAAACTGTTAATTTCTGCGATCATGACTGTTTTTGTATTATTGATCATACGAAATAGATCGCTGTTTTTCTCCTCTGACAATGTTGTCAAAATTAATAAGTTAAGTTAGTTTCATTAGTTTGTAAGTCTAGTGAGAGATAACCGCAGCAGTTAAGTCCCTAATATTTACAAACATTTGGATTCAGATAGTGTAGTGAACAGGTAGTGCAATGCAACAACAACGTGACTTTTCCGAAACTATGGCCTGGAGAGCTATAGGAAGATTCGTAGCGGGACACTGAGGTGGCTGCAGCTATTGGAGTGTCCCAAAGTGTAATTTCCAGGACCTGGACGCAGTTTAAAACAGGAATCGTTAGGAGAAGGGAAGGCTAGGTCGTCCACGGGTAACATCAGCAAGAGATTCCCGTCGAGACAAAAGGCTGCAACATCTCCAGGTAGCAACGCGCAATATCAATACAATTTTTTTAAAGAATTGACCGCCATTTGACTGTAAGTTTTTTGTTTATTGTCACAATCTATTTTTGGACGTAGGCCATTTTCAAGTGTCAGACAGGTTTCCTTATGTCGTGGTCATAATAATAAAAAGTTGGACACCCGCCTTACTCGCCGGATCCCAATCTTCCTACCTATTCCTTCGACATCTAATGTAACGTGACGAGGCTGTAGAACACCATCCCAAAGGCAGAGTACTTGCAAAGTTCCACGACATATATTGCAGACGTAAGTGGTGCATAGTTTTGGGAGGTCACTATTTCGAAGGATAGTAAGATAACTGTAGTTCATAGTTCGTCTTAGTTTATGTTGCAGGACTATTCGTCGTATTTTGTCAGAACCTGTATCACATCATAACCAATGAGATGCGTTATAAACTACGCAAGCAGCGAAAAGGTTTCAATGAACAACGTTAAAAGATGTACGTGATGTTGAAAGTTGAATCTATCCTTTAATCAGACAACAAAAGTAGTTTATTTCAAGTTACTCATTCAAAACCTGATATTAGTTGCAGTCCAAATAGTTGTCATATTTCGATGTTTAACAGTCAAGATCACTACGTCATCAAATAACTTAATCAAAAATTAACTGAACACGTACATTGTTCATTAACACAGTAATTTGGTTTAATTATGGACCTGATATTGATGTATATACTGTTAAATGAGAAACAGTGCATTAAACTGATTATGTGCGCAACGAATCTTTTAACAAAGTAACTGTGATATGTAACCTGTATGAAACACACACTCAATAAATTTGACTGCGAGAAAGATATTAAAAACACAAACCACTTTCTTAATGTTCGACTGCGAGAATTTTATGCAGATCAGTATCTGATTATCAAAAGTCAGTATCATACTCAATTAACTGCAGTGTTGCATAACAATCATTTACTACGTTACCAATAAAGAAATCTGTTCAACAACATTGCCAAAATAATACAGCACTTCAAACCCACAAATAACTAATTATCAAATAAAGGAAATAGGTTAATCTTCTAACTACGTAATGAAACAGGAAAGAAAGATCAACTTTGTTACTC
This sequence comes from Locusta migratoria, assembly GCA_026315105.1. Taxonomy (NCBI): domain Eukaryota; kingdom Metazoa; phylum Arthropoda; class Insecta; order Orthoptera; family Acrididae; genus Locusta; species Locusta migratoria. The sequence continues at coordinate 62,728,282 of CM048751.1, forward strand.
TTTATTAATAATCACCTTTACATTACCTAAATGATACAACTTTTTCATAATTACATCAAATGCCATTACTTCATTCCAGAGGTGTTACAACCTTTTTCACAATTATATGACACGCACTATATTCCAAATACAATCAAACCAACTTGCTGCCACTGCTCTACTCTACATCGGAGCCACATACGCAACACAACTGCTCTCTAAGCGAGCTGAACAATAAATCTGACTCTCTGTCTTTCCGCACGAGCTACAATGCTGTCCAGTACATAATCTTTGCCAAAGATGAAACTTCACAACTTCGCAGATTTATGTGTACATAACGATACGCCGGCAGCGGTGGCCGAGGGGACTGAGGCGTTCCAGTCACGGTCAGCACGGCCCCTACGGTCGGGGGTTCGAATCCCCCCTCGGGCATGGATATTTGTGTCGTCCTTAGTGTTAGCTAGTTCATAAGTAGTTTGTAAGCTTAGGGACTGATGACCCCGTAGTTCCATAAGTTCTACAAACATTTGAACATTTTGAACACAACGTTACACACAGTAGATGTAATATTATACATTTTCTTGCAAGCAAGTTACTCGACACAAAACAGAAGGCACAATATTAGACATTTTCTTACAAATTCAGCAATATACATTTGCTATGGAGACGTTTCAACGTCTTCACTAATTCTCAAAACATTTTACTTTCAGTTCAAAATATTCCTCTCTACGTCTCGGAAAAATTGAAGTACTGCATGACGCATTGTTCAGGACAAATCGCGTCATTAGAATTGCGCCATGTGAAATCGAAACTACATGCTGAAATAGCAGCCTAACACAGAAAAAAATGAAAGAAATAATAAATAAATAAATAAAATAAAAAGACTGATAGACAGTATATCTTTTTATAAGTATATAGGGGTTATCTACGCTTCTGCTGTGTGTTAGTAAGTATTTAAATTGTACAAAGGATTAACAAATGCTACAAATATTTTTTCATTAAGCATCTACATTTATTTATTGTTTCGAAGGTCAAAATTTTTATTGATGAAAATCAAATATATTGATAAGAATAAAATATGTTAGGCAACAATTTTTTTTTTTTTTTTTTTTTTTTTTTTTTTTTTTACTACCTTTGGCAGGTAGCATCAAATTGTAGGTTTTTGGGATTAAAAACGCTTTTTGACTGATGCAATTCCTTTCTTTTCCCCAGACGCATCCCGCCCTCTTCTATTTCAGGGCATCATCAGTGGATTGATTTACCTAGAAACAGACTAAGTAATAACAGATTATAACCGGTTCACTTCGTTTTGATTAAAATAAATAAGTGCCTTCTTACGGTTTATACTCTTCCGACGCGGGAGGAACAACAAAGGTGAAACTTGGAAGACGGTAACTGTGGGTAATTATTTTAATCGAAAAGAAATGAACTAGTTATAATATATTGCTGCTACGTCTGTAAACGAAATGTAATTACTATGTAAATCAATCCAAGCATAATGTCCCGAAGTAGATCAAGGCAAGAAGCGTCTGGAGAATAAAACGTAAGAGCAGCAGTGAAAAGGCTTTTTTAATTACAGTTTGAAATGTTTGTAAATTTGTGGTAGGCCTACTTAACTACTGTGGTTATCAGTTCCTACAGTTGCAAACTATTTAAATCAGCTTGAACTAACGTAAGTACAAAATATACAAACACACACACACACACACACACACACACACGCGTCCGACGAAGGACTCGGACCTACGACGGGGCTTAACAGCCTGCTCCCCATAAAGTCCCGAAGTTCCTTAGAGCGCTCGGGCATTCCATCGCGACAGTTTTTAATTCCGAAAACAAATAAATAACATGTACTTTAATCTGTAATTTAAAGAGCAACCAAAGGATAATCCACACTGCAGACTGCTACGAGCTTATCGAATAGGTTCACAGATTTGTGACTGGCTGGAAAACGTCCTAAGTAATAGAACGCAGTACGTTGTTCTCGACGGCGAGTGTTCATCAGAGACGAGTGTATCGTCAGGCGTGCCCCAGGGGAGTGTGATAGGACCGCTATTATTTTCTATCTATATAAATGATCTGATGGACAGAGTAAGTTGTAATTTGCGGCAGTTTGCTCATGATGCTGTGGTGTATGGGGAGGGTGTCGTCTGTAACTGACTGTAATAGCATACAGGTTGACTTAGACAAAATTTCTAGTTGGTGCGAAGAATGGTAGCTAGCTCTCAATGTAGAAAAATGTAAGGTGTGCGCATGAGTAGAAAAAACAATCCTACAATGTTCGAATACAGCATTAGTAGTGAGCTTCTTGATGCTGTCGCGTCGTTCAAATATCTAGGCGTAACATTGCAGAGAGATATGAAATGGAACGAGCATGTAATGACAGTTGTGAGTAAGGCAGACAGCCTTTAAGGTTTCTGTACTCTTATTAAAATTAAAACCAGATCGCGTAATTGTTGTTTTTATTTCACGTGTGGTTTTAGTCAATTGAGCAGTCCACATTTGTTCCACCGCCACCACCTGCTTGTAAGAAAAAACCAAACTAAGGCCCTTTCGTACATAGCAATCACGCCCAAAATTAGATGTTCCTGGGGAGGCATCTAATAATATTAATAATAAGTTGTGAGTAAGGCGGACAGCCGACTTCGGTTTATTGGGAGAATTTTGGGAAGATGTACTTCACCTGTAAAAGAGACCGCGTATAAAACGGTTGTACGACCACGTCTTGAGTATTGCTCAAGTATTTGGGACCCGCAGCAGATCGGTTTGAAGGAAGACATAGAGGGGGTTCAGAGGCGAGCAGCTAGATTTGTTACTGGTAGGTTCGACCAATGCGCGAGTGTCACGTAAATGCTCCGGCAACTCAATTGGAGATCGCTGGAAGAAAGACGACATTCTTTTCGTGAATTTCTGTTAAGTAAATTTAGAGGGCCGGAATTTGAAGCTGAGTGTAGTACGATCTTGCTGCCGCCTACTTACATTTCGCGTAAAGATCACAAAGACAAGATAAGAGAAATTAGGGCTCGTACGGAGGCATATAGGCATTCTTTTTTTCCTCGTTCAATTTGGGAGTGGAATAGTAAAGGAAATGCCTAGTAGTGGTACAGTGTACCCTCCGCCACGCACCTTACGGTGAACTGCGGAGTATGTATGTAGATGTAGAAGACAATTGTTATTACTAAACTTCTGGTTTGGTGATCATTTCTGAACGTCAGAACGGAAAGCCAGGTACCTCATTTTTATGACATATGCTTTCGATTTATAAATAGTGTTGCATTGTGCAGTAGCACACAAGCCCGTGTGCAGATATTAACCATCACGGGCAACGCCGGTTTTACAGCTTGTAAACGATAAGGATAGGACCACACTGCGAGAGTGAAGATCGGGGTGAGAGTTTAAAATAGAGAAAGTTTATTTTTATAAAACTCTCAGCCACCAGCTGCGAACCAAATTCCTAAACATGCAAAAACACTGGAACTGTGATTGCGACTGTTTGACTAGGGGATGATGTCACACGTTCGCAGCTTTCCTTCCCTGCATATGATTAACAAAACGAATTCATAATAAAATCAAGTTCATGAGAGAAAAGGGTGTACTAACTACTATTTTTGAAAACACGTAAAAGTTCACTTTATGTTGTTTATTTCACAATCTTAGATCCCTGTGGCTGATACGTCTGTACGTCGGCACATTTATCAAATAAAGTTATAGCTCGTGAGCCCCCAGACAAAATGAATATTTGTCGCGAATTGTTTTCGCACCACGTGGCTGTCTCAAACACCGTTCATGTTCATGCCTATGCGACGACACGTGTTACATTAACAAATCACAGTCACTTTAATTCAATGCGATGCACACCTTGTTCCATTGGCTAAATATTCACCAACACACAGTAGCACTCGATTCAACTTGGTGCAGTCAACGACGAGCAACCACACGTGGCGATTGCCACAGACAAATCTAAAGTCACCACCTCGAGATCCACATGCCGACTGATGCAGAGCGCCGCCGCCCGGCCAGCCACCCCATGTGCTCCCGACGCGTCACTTCCTGCCCACGCGCGCGCGCGCGCCAGAAGCTCAACTGCCGGTTTTTTTTTTCCCCTACGTCATCAACTTCCCCATGTGAGCTGTTCTAACCGATTTGCCAACGTACAGCACTCAGCCAATACATTTCTAAAACTTTACTTAAAATCAAAATAATTTTTTTCCCTACGTCATCAACTTCTCCATGTGAGCTGTTCTAACCGATTTGCCAACGTACAGCACTCAGCCAATACATTTTTAAAACTTTACTTAAAATCAAAATAATTACACTAAACATTAAATAAATTTCTTCTTAGTTTTTTATATTGGTATAAACATCCTTTGTACTATTTATCATAATCGTGCAATTTCTTATGTCACAGATAAGTGATTTAACTGAATACTTCAAGATAAAATACACAAGATTAATTGAAAATAAAATGAGAAATAGTTAATATATTATTTTTATAAACAAACATGGTTATGTTAGTTGTGTAACTGTCTTGTATTCATTGGTAATTTATTACTTTTCATTGTCAATTAAACATATTACGACAGATGTGACTACGTCAGCTAATGTATTGTTTATTTATCAACAGGCTATTTTGTAATGAGGGCCTTAAAGGTTCCTAACTGCATCATATTACTTCAAATGCCAGTAGTATTAGAATATTTTATTTCACGCTGTGCACTGCACTGTGCCTGGCACTCGCCATTGTCCCTCTCTCCCCTCACCGGAAACGAACTGGAACATCCTAAGCTGGAACAAGCCACCAATGTCGGCCTGCTCGCTGGCCTCCCGTCAGCTACAAGCACACAGCAAATCTCAACGTTGAGAAATTTTACCTTTGGCCTAACTATTAATGTTGTCACCCAACTTCGTACATACATTGCTACCATAATTAATAAGATTAAAATTGTGTAACATTTAGTGCATTGGAATGGTCAATGTTTGCAGTGAACTTCATACTGTTTAATTGTCAAATGCTATTAATTACCAGTATTTCTATTGGGCGGTAATCTTACAACACCAACTGTTTGTCATACTTGTGGTGAAAAATCTTGCAGTCGTGAGAGGAAATACCGGGTCGTCGAACACAAACAAATGTCGTTGCATGCGCATATCGAGAGGTATTGCAAGATCGGCAGTACGTTTCATGGAAGATTTGGCGCCACGCCAGGGCGCTGCGGAACCCACGGCAACAGTCGACTTTCCACGTCACCACCGATCACCAATAACCACTCACCATGAGGCTGGCTATCGCTCTCTTTGCCTCGCTCCTCTTCGTCGCCTTGGTCCAGGTCGAAAAGGGTGTGTCCGACACTTGTCATCCACTCCATAACCGCAGAGCCCATAACTTGTCTAAATAAGGGGGTTTCACTCGGCACTGCTTGCCTCAGCTCAGTACTCGCAGAATTACGGCGAGAGGTTTCGCAATTAAGTAACGCATGTAGTTGTCTTTGCATTCAGCCTCAATACTGCAAGACTGTAAGCATGCAGCACACCGCAGTAGCTGATTCTGTGAAAGTCTCTTCAGCTCTTATTAGCTACTGCAACCTGCATTCATCCTGAAACTTCCAGGTCGGTCTGGGTTTCGAACCCGGGACCTTCGCGGAAAAGTGCGCCACGGAAGTTTCAAACCAACGCACACTTCGCTGCAGCGTGAAAACAACAGACTCCATCGCTCCATCCTCTTAATATGCATCCTCTGTCCTACATTACTTGCGGCCTTTTTCCAGTCTCTATGCTCCCCTACATCTCTTAGCCTCTACAACTTCCTACAGTACAACGGAGGTTACTCACTATTGTCTTAACACATCTCCTACCATTCTTTGGCTCCACATTGTTAGTGTTGTACATACTTTCCTTCCTCATTCGTCGTCACTCCTACTAATTTTTAATATTATTCCCTAATTGAAATCAATTGTCTTCCGTTCGGTTCTCTTCTGAATTTCCACTTCCATACAATGGTGCCTTCTAAACGTAAGTTTTCAGAAATTTTGATACCCGTAGACCAGTGGTGAATCCAGGATTTTGGTCTGGGTGAGAATGATGTCGTATAATGTTTGTGTCACCGTAATAAATATTGCCTCAAAATCTTTTAGACTAAGAGAAGTTAAATTAATGTAATGTTATACCAAATTCGATTTTTCCCTCCTTATTTCTCTCTCTCTCTTATTCTCTCCTCTGTCAGTATCTTTCTTATGTCTTCATTGCTTCATCGTAGGTTATTATGGTTCCAGAAAGACAAATTCATCTACGTTGTCAACACCAATTTTGATAAGTTTCTGGCTATCTGTATTTCTGCTCCTTTTCTTTACTTATGTCTTTTTCCAATTTGCTCGCAGTGAACATTCTATATTCATTAAGTGTTCACTCCGTTCAATATATCCTGCATTTCTCTTTCACTTTCTTGCGGCATAATAATGTCATCAGCGGATCTTATCACTGATACCTCACTCTTGAATCTTTCTTTTAAATCTGCCATTGCTTCTTCCATTTGCATATTAAACAGTAGAGCTGACAAACAGCATCCCTGTCTCCCAACCTTTTTAATCCCAACTCTTCGGGTTTGTCTTGCAACTTTATTATTTTTTGCTACTGATACTTAAAATAATATGTTACAAGTCTTACTTTACAACTAATTCTTATTTACCTAATGATTTCGAACAAATTTTCACCATTTTACATTATAGAATGATTTTTGAGGTAAATTACTCGCGCGAAAGTGGGTAGATTTCTGTCTTATTATAAGGTACACTATGAGGATTGCTTGCCGGCCGCGGTGGCCGAGGGGAGTGAGGCGCTCAAGTTACGGTCTACACGGCCACTACGGTCGGGGGTTCGAATCCCCCCTCGGGCATGGATATTTGTGCCGTCGTTAGTGTTAGTTAGTTCATAAGTAGTTTGTAAGTTTAGGGACTGATGACCCCATAGTTAAGTCCCATAAGCTACACAAACATTTGAATTTTTTGAGGATTGCTTCTCTAGTAGCATTACTTTTTTCAAGTCAATGTGATCGTCATCTAACACTCCTCAATATCCTTTTTCATTATTCCTTGTATTGTTCTTGTCGGCAGTTTGATAGATGATCTGATAGGTGTTACGTGGAATTTGTGATCCATATATACCATTGATAATTATGTTGATGATATTTATCCAGTAATGCCTTATTTTGTACACAACACTTCTCCAAATGAATTTACTACCGGTATTTCAGATGAAGTGTTATCCATGTCTCCTACCTCCTACTTTCCAGAGCTCTTATGCCGTGTCCCCTAAGTCTTCCACATCAAATTCAGTTTCTTCTTCCGTCGTGTCATTAGAAACCTTTTCCTCCGCATTGAGTTGTCCAGTCCTCGATTTCCATACACCACCTGCATTCTGCAATTAACAGTGGTATTTCCATTTCATCCTTAGTGTGCTTAATGTGCTTTCCATTTCATCTAAGGTTCTTTTGAATTTTCTGTTTAGTGAGTCAGTTCATTAGACGTTCATTTCGTATTCAGTCTCTTCACTTTCCTGCAGCAATTTCGCTTTGGCTTACTTGTTCTCCTGATCTTTGTATTTATTACATTCCTAAGTGACTCTTTACTCCTTCATTTGCCTGAACATTTTCGGTCCATTTTTCGAAGATCAGCTGAATTATGTTCGTTGTAGTTATCTTCTAGGTACCTGTACTTGTCTTTCCAAAACTTGTGTGAGTACTTTCCTCTTGAAATGCGTACTATGGCATTCATCATCGCAGTACACCACCCCCTTCTCCTCCGTTAACTTTAGTGGACTTCCAATAAGTTTCGTCATTTCTCATTTCTTTAAACCTCCTTACATTGTTGTTGTTGTTGTGGTCTTCAGTCCGGAGACTAGTTTGATGCAGCTCTCCACAATACCCTATCCTGAGCAAGCCTCTTCATCTCCACATAAGAACGGCAACCTACATCTGTCTGAATCTGCTTACTGTATCCATCTCTTGGTCTTCCTCTGCGATTTTTACCCCACACACTTCCCTCCAATGCTAAATTCACAATTCCTTCATGTCTAAGAATGTGTCCTACCAATCTATCCCTTCTTTTAGTCAAGGTATGCCAGAAATTTCTTTTCTCTCCAATTCTGTTCAATACCTCCTCATTTGTTACGCGATCCACCCACCTAATCTTCAGCATTCTTCTGTAGCACCATATTTCAAAAGCCTCAATCCTCTTCCTGTCCGCACTGTTTATCGTCCATGTTTCACTCCCATACAAGGCAACACTCCATACAAATGCCTTCAGAAAGGACTTCCTTAGGCTTAAATCAATAGTCGATGTTAACAAATTTCTCTTTTGCAAGAACGCTTTTCTACCCATTGCCATTCTGCATTTTATATCCTCTGTACTGCGACAATCATTTGTTATTTTACTGCCCAAATAGCAAAACTCATCTACCTCCTTTATTGCTTCGTTTCCCAATCTAATTCCTTCAGCATCACCTGATTTCCTTACACTGCACTCCAATACCCTAGTTTTGCTCTGGTTAATGTTCATCCCATATACACCCTCCAGCACACTGTCCATTCCCTTCAACTGTTCTTCCAGGTCTTTTGCTGTCTCTGAGATTATTACAATGTCGTCAGCAAAACGCAATGTTTTTAATTCTTCACCCTGAACTTTAATTCCTTCTCCAAATTTCTCCTTGCTTTCCTTTATAGCTTGCTCAATGTACAAATTGAATAACAATGGAGAAAGACTACAACCCTGTCTTACTCCCTTTCCAACCACTGCATCCCTTTCATGCCATTCAACTCTGATAACCGCTGTCTGGTTTTTGTACAAGTTATAAATAACCTTACGTTCCCTATATTTTACTCCTGCTTGCTTCAGAACTTGAAAGAGTTTATTCCAATCAACATTGTCAAAAGCCTTCTCCAAATCTACAAAAACTAGAAATGTAGGTTTGCCTTTTCTTAATCTATCTTCTAGGATAAGCCGTAACGTGAGTATTGCCTCCCGTGTTCCTACATTTCTCCTGAACCCAAACTGATCTTTCCCGAGGTCGGCTTCTAGCATCTTTTCCATCCTTCTGTATATAATTCGTGTTAATATTTTGCAACCATGACTTATTAGACTGATGGTTCTGTAGTTTTCACACCTGTCTGCACCTGCTTTCTTTGGAATGGGGATTATAACATTTTTCTTAAAGTCTGAGGGTACTTCTCCTGTCTCATACATCTTACGCACCAGGTGAAACAGGTTTGTCATGGCTGGTTCTCCCAGAGACTTCAGTAGCTCTGAGGGAATATCATCTACTCCAGGGGCCTTGTTTCGACATAGGTCTTTCAGGGCTCTGTCAAATTCTTCTCTCAATACAGTATCTCCTATTTCATCTTCATCTACATCCTCCTCCCTTCCTACAATATTGTCTCGGAGTTCATTTGCTTTGTAGAGCCCCTCTATATACTCTTTCCACCTTTCAACTTTCCCTTCTTTGCTGAGAACTGGTTTCCCATCAGTGTCCTTGATATTCATAGATCTGTTATTCTTATCTCCAAATGTTTCTTTTATTTTCCTGTAGGCTGTATCTATTTTTCCCCTATTTATACATTCTTCTACATCCTTCTAGCCACTCCTGCTTAGCCATATTGCACTTCCTGTCCATCTCATTTCTTAGTCGTCTGTACTCCATTTTGCCTGTTTCATTTCCTGCATTTTTATATTTTCTCCTTTCATCGATTAAATTTAGTATCTCCTGTGATATCCAAGGATTTTTTGTAGGTCTTGCCTTCCTACCTATTTTGTCCTCTGCTACCTTCACTATTTCATCTCTCAATTTTATCCATTCCTCCTCTACTGTTTCATTTCCCCCTGTTTCTGTCAATTGTTGCCTAAAGCTCCCTCTGAAATTCTTAAGAACCTCAGGTTCCTTCAATTTATCCAGGTCCCATCTCCTTATTTTCCTACCTTTTTGTAGTTTCTTTAGTTTTAGCCTACAGTTCATAACCAACAAGTTATGGTCAGAGTCTATATCTGCCCCTGGGTATGTTTTACAGTTTAAAACCTGGTTCCGGAATCTATGTCTTACCATTATAAAATCTATCTGATACCTTCCGGTGTCTCCTGGTCTCTTCCACGTATACAACCTCCTTTTGTGATTCTTGAACCAGGTGTTTTTATAACTAAATTATGTTCTATGCAAAATTCTACCAGGCGGCTTCCTCTTTCATTCCTTTTGCCCAGACCATATTCACCTACTATCTTCCCTTCCCCTCCTTGTCCTACTACCGAATTCCAGTCTCCCATAACAATTAATTTTTCCTCTCCCTTAATTGTCTGAATAATTTCCTTTAGCTCCTCATATATTTCTTCGATTTCCTCATCATCGGCAGAGCTAGTTGGCATATAAACCTTCTAACGTCCATCACCTCTTTTCGGAATGACTCAAACTGAGCCCTAACGTTTTCCTGAATTACGGAAAGTTTTGTTAGTTCACAGTCTAAAACAAAACAAATTCACTATTTGGTTCAAACTGTATTTCAGTATATTTACTTCTTAGCTCTTAAGTCCATTGGCCTATACATTGTCTTAACTAAAAAAAATTCATATTGAAAACCCCCAACTAGTATATCACATTAGGTATAGTATTAGTATTTGGTATAAAGTTCTTTTGAACTGATGGTTAACATCTACCTACACGTGTTTTTTTTATATCTTCAAAATTTAAACAGATAAATAAAGTTTAAGCTTCACATTCTAGGTTTCAATAAGCATATAGCAAAAATGCGTATATCAAAAGGTATGTCTCAGCTGTTTTCACTTGTCAGTGGTAATTAAAAAGTTTTTTCAAATAATCAAATATTTACACTGAAGAAAAACTTAAAGACTACAATTTTTTCTGTACTGTGAAAATGATCAATAGAAGTACACAGCACACGACTGGGGACCTGAACTGGTGTCAGCAGTTTCATAACTAAAGAGTAATTATGCCCCTAAGGTATTACATCAGTACATAGTCTGATGCATCTCATTTTGTCTGTCATCAGGTAGAATAGGAAGTGGTACATTACTACTAGGTCCAAAATTAAATGCAAACAGTTGGGTCTGGTTTGCCCAAGAACATACTTTACACCTTAGACTTTGCTTAAGCAACATAATTTCTGAAGTGTCATTCAAATCTGAATGAAAACAATCATTGTCTTGTGGCATAAAATAAACAGGATGAAATTTCTTTTTAGGCCTACCAGGCAACTTCACTACTGGTAAACTAATTACATTAGTACATCTAGGAATACTCAAAGTTTCAGCATGTGACTTTTCTGGAATTTCGTCTACACACTGTGGTAATTCTGTGACTGCACATTCACTTGCAACTTCTAGCTTAGGGTTATCTACAACAACATTACATTCAGTTTCTACTTTCAAATCAGAATAATTAAGTTTGCTATTACATTGTTCAAAATCGCGAATCTTTCCAGTTAACTCTGTTTTAGTATCCTGGCTCTGAGAATTTACATAACTTCAACTGTCATCTATTTTTTCAACACTGTCACTCGTCTGTGAAACTTCTGAGGTAGCAGCTACCAAAACAGTTTTTTCTGCACAATCGAGTTTTGCACTAAGTTTTGTGTCTAGACCAATGCATTGTTTTAATTCGGTCATTGTGTCATTTGTTTTACAAATTTCAAATTTAATGGAGTTTGTTTGAGATTTTATGTCAGATATCATGGTTTTCATTGTATTCATCTCTAATGAAAGTTCGGTTTTCATAGTTTCCATTTGTAATGAAAGTTCGGTTTTCATTGTTTCCATTTGTAATTAAAGTTTGGAGTTCATTTGTAATAAAAGTTCCAAGATTAATTTATTTTCTATTTCTGTGTTTGCTGCCATCTGTGTCCAGTCTCTTGTAAATCAATAGAAAATGGGACCTGCTGCTTTCTTGCAATCGGTGTAGAACTCGCGATACTAGAACCTCCTACCCCACTGTCAAAGTCCGAAACTTGAGTACTACCATCTCCCTCCTTTCTTACTGTATCCATTTTAAAATAAGTTTTCAGTCAACATAAAACCCCTATCACACAAACAGTCACTACAAAAGTTACTAAAAAAGGAATTAGCTCGTCACAAGGATGCGGCGATACAGGAATCTAGTAGTTCAAATTACTGCCATCTTCCTCCATTAAATTTTGACATCGTAGGTGTGGATAGTATTGTAGTCGAATTCTGCACTTTTATGATGGTTTTACTGCACATCCATCATATACATTATTTTCCTTGTATCCTGAAACATATTTTATATTAGCGAATACTCATTAAAATCCTTTGATCATGTCACCACTTTTAACATTTTACATTAGTGAATATGCTTTTAAAATCCTGGTCACACGGCACCACATCTAACGTCCATCACCTCTTTTCGGAATGACTCAAACTGAGCCCTAACGTTTTCCTGAATTACGGAAAGTTTTGTTAGTTCACAGTTTAAAACAAAGTCATTCCACTGTAGGTGAAGTTGAACTTATCTTATATGCTGGCTGAAGTCCATTGCGTTGTGAGTTATCTTCGGCATTCACTAAAGAAATTGATTCTACAGGATCTTCTCATAAATTAAAATCATCTTAGTTGATATGGAAACGATTTTATTTCCACTTAAACATTGCACAATCAAGAAATGCAGCAGCAAGCCAACACAGCTGCTTACAGGTTTCTGGCCACTCGAATACTGAATAAAACATGGTTTCTCTCCAACATCTTTCTGTATAACTATGTAATAAAAATGATGACAAAGTTTTGTAATTCATAATTAAACAATATTCTTTTCCATTAAATATGACAAAATACAGAAATTAAAATATTACATTTAAGCTTTGACTATTTATGTCAATGTATGTACTTGTTTCATGAATTTTGTATTTAAATGTGGTACACTAATTTAACGTCATCCTTTTGACTAGTGTTTACTGTGCTCAAATTATTTACATTATGTGTGTTTTCGAAATGCACATATATTTGTTTTGCCAATAGTGTGTAGGCGTAATAGTTTTGTTAATTTCGAAGATAGTTTCTTAGTACCAAACGGATTATTAATTATAGTGCATGAACAATTATCAGTATTTAATTTAGGATCTAGTGATATATAAAACATGGTCTGCCCTAATTTATTTAAACGAAAGGTATATATGAAATCATGTTGTGCAATAGTTTATAACATGTAGCATTATTGCTTTCATACAAATTAGTATCATATAGGTTCAGCAATTTCCGAAACTAAGTGTAATGCACTTTTAGTGTTTGCAGCTATTATTTACGAAAGTATTAAAAAATGAAAATTACGTAAAAGGACAACCAAAGTTATATTTAAATCAACGTACTATTTCTTAAAGGTAATTTACTAATAGTGTTAATAGAATTTCAAACAGAAGGCGAAAATGTGATATCTCACATGTCCGGTAATGAAGTTTTACTTTAGGTGTCAGATATTTCGTGTTTCAATATTGGCAACTGATTTTTAGGAGTCTGCAACATAGCAGAAACGTTACACACCCCCTACATAGTGTACCTGAAATGTAATGTAGGGTTCACTGTGTACTATCGTTTCAATATGTTGTGGTTTAAGTGTTCATAGTGAGACTGTATTAGTTTAAGCTAAAATAGAAAATTGCATGTTGATTGTAGTCTTGCGAATGCTGGTGGTTGTTGATGTTGCATGATGCGCCGACAGTAGTGTATCTGCAAACTGCTGTTGGTGATGTGGTGGATCGCAGCTTCAGCTGAGTGTAGATACTGGCATTCAAGACGGTTCCTACAACATGGTTGTATCTTTCTCAGAACCACATACTATTTTTCCCTAACTACATACATAAATAAGCATACTGTTATCAGGCTATTGGAAAGAGTAATCAATTTTCTCAATACGGTATTGTAGACAAACAAAATTATGGGTTCAAATTAACCCTTAAATGTTACTGAAAATTAATGAGAAATCGCTCTCATTTACTTTAGTTTGAATAATGAAATAGCAAGCTTTTACAACTTTTTTTTTTCAAAGAGCATTGATATTGATATTGTAAACAGTTATGTTGGTATTAATTCATATAAAAAAAGTATTTTACTCAGAATAATTTTCTATGTATACATGTATGTAAATGCCATTATGTGAGAATTAAGCTCCTAATTCCTCTAGAAAGGGTGTTGTACACTGTAATAACTTCACAATTTATAGTCAATTTACTAAGTGAAAAGAATGACATAATTAAATAGTAAAACAGTGGATAGAAACAAGCTCTCAGTGAGCACATCAAACATTTATCATTCAAAATTATGGTATAGTTAAATGGTTATATAGCCAGAAAATGTAATCATGGTTTTGAAACTGTGGGTATTGAATATTTCTCATACAGTTAGAGATTAGAATGAGTAGTAGTAAAGAGTATAAACAAATTAGATCATAGTATTACATAATATTTTACTTATTAAAAAAAACATGCATTAATAAAGATTCAAAAAACCAACCCCCCTGCGAGTAGTTAGCAGTGGCAATGGTTAATCTCATAGCTCAAATCAAGCATGAAAATTAAAGTAATAAGTGACAGTTCTCAACTGATCCACAAAAGTGTCAAATTTTTCCCTTCTTGGAAAAATTTAAAGAAAAATGAAAGTTTTTGTTTTAACTGCCAAACTACACCTACTCTCAAGGCAGTAATCAAGAGAGGGCGGAATAATACGCTGCCATTAAATTACGTCCACGGCCAGGGCAGGTAACTGACGCGCAAACGGCTACATAAGCAGAAAAAGACTCTGGTTGCATTTACCTATATTTTGTTTAACAACTTAGTGTTCGTAAGGTATTACGATATACCATTTAGCTTTCATAGCAAATCTTCTAAACGGAATGTTTGTATTAATGGTAACTACCTTACCAAGAGTTACAAGATGCAACTGGCAACTTGACTGTTTCCGCAGAAGTAAAAAACAGTACATAGTTTTTGTTCTTATTTGAACAAACTGCCCCAATCAAACACAACACAGTCCAGAGTACCCTGTATTTGTTGAATGGTGAACAGTTACTACCCCACAATAACTCAAAATCAACATTCAATGTTGTCCAGTAGTGTTTGAAAATGAGTGACAATCATACAGTAAAATTGGATGAAAATGAGTAACTATTTAAGTGTTCTGAAAGTCTGTACATGTCTACGTTAACAGTGTAAATCTCATTATTATATACTACTCAAAAGTCAAAATTGACATATGGTCTGCCTGATCATTTTCAGATACAATACCATATCAAAACTAAACACCCTGTAATTAACTACAAATTGATACACAAAGCTTGCATGCATGAGCAAGTCAACAAGTGTGTCATGAACTAAACATAGGTGTTTCACATGAAAAATACAAATTTATACAAGTTTAATGTTAATATATAATGAGTAATAGGTAGTCTGTAATGGTTCATTAACCTTTACATCATGAGTATGTGCAAGTACACATGATAAACATTCCAAGTATGTAACTTGTAAAACATCAATAGTTTCATCATGTAATCAATTTGATAACCTTTGTACAATTGTAAACTTTAAGGGAAAAAAATGAAAATTAAACCTTGCATCAGCCAAAGCTGTGTCATATGTACAATATACTATAATATGGTCATCTTAAACCAATATTAAATATTTTCCTATTAAGCTATAAGCTCAAGGATAGAAAATGAATTTTACGTTGGTCAACACTTGTGTGGTCTATGTGTCCTCCCATGCTTATAGTCACTTTTGTACTAATTGTTAGCAAGTCCCTCTTGACACATCAAAGTACAACACAAAATTCAACCAACAATACAAAAAATACTAATGAATGACTAACAAAAGTGAAAAGACTTAAAGAATTTGAATTGTAATGCACTGTGGACGTGATTAATAGAAAGATCACAGTACATAACTGAGGTAAGAATTTTCATATATACAATGACATTTCAAGCCATAAACAAATAATGAACACTTCAATATACCTTTGACTATGCATATGAGGTTAATAAATTAATAATTGTGTGCCAATCTGTACATGCAGATACGGTATACGCATTATCTGTGTACCATATTCGTAATAGGTATCAAAATTATGAATGATTATTTTCCTTATAGGTTTCAGAGTATGAGCAAGGTAAACTATTCACAAGACATTAATTAACTTTCCTGTAGGTAGGTAGGATTTAAACACATTAACATTCTGAGACCGATCAACTTTATGGATCGTGGATAAACAAAACTATACGCATACAGCTAAGGGTTTCAGTTAACTTCAAGAGGCTCAATTTATAACTGTAGATAAACTTCAACTCAGATCTTAACAAATGGACTACTACCATAGTGAAATAGTACTTTGTTTTCAGGTTCAGTTACTAGATTTTTTTTTCTTTTAAACTTCATCAAATTATTCATGTTCATGTTACTAGAATCACAGCTTAAGTTGACATTGACAGAAGGTATACTTTCATATTTGCTTTCACTTATTTCTTTAACTAACACTTCAGTAGATGACTTAACATTTATATCAGGGTTTGGAGCTAACATTTCTCAGTACACTTAACACTATCATTTTGAGATTCCTCAGCAGTATCAAGCAATTCAACATCTTAGACTTCAAGTAAAGCATCTGTTCAGAGACTACACTAATCTTAAATACTACATCATCATCATTTTTCATTTAAATATTCATTATTTTCATATTCATTTTCTTTATCCCTTATTAATTCTTTCTTTTCAATATATGGAGCATTTTTTCACTTCCATTTCAGTAACTTAATAACTATTTGTTCAGTACTTTCACTGACAATTCTTAACCTAACTTCTCATGAACAGCACTTACTATGTTTCCTAATTTGTCATTTCTTTTGATGACTACTCAAAGACTTCCACATTAGCTAGTGGTTCATAAACTTCATAACATAAGTCTCCAAAATTCCTGTCAAACACATTAAATAAACCCCCATCATCTACCTATTTTCTTTTTCTGTACTTAAATTCACATAGTATTTTAATTCATAAATCCTTCTCAATATTTGTTATTCATTGTATCTGTATTAACTGTAAACATGAATTCACTATTTGGTTCAAACTGTATTTCAGTATATTTACTTCTTAGCTCTTAAGTCCATTGGCCTATACATTGTCTTAAGTAAAAAAAATTCATATTGAAAACCCCCAACTAGTATATCACATTAGGTATAGTATTAGTATTTGGTATAAAGTTCTTTTGAACTGATGGTTAACATCTACCTACACGTGTTTTTTTTATATCTTCAAAATTTAAACAGATAAATAAAGTTTAAGCTTCACATTCTAGGTTTCAATAAGCATATAGCAAAAATGCGTATATCAAAAGGTATGTCTCAGCTGTTTTCACTTGTCAGTGGTAATTAAAAAGTTTTTTCAAATAATCAAATATTTACACTGAAGAAAAACTTAAAGACTACAATTTTTTCTGTACTGTGAAAATGATCAATAGAAGTACACAGCACACGACTGGGGACCTGAACTGGTGTCAGCAGTTTCATAACTAAAGAGTAATTATGCCCCTAAGGTATTACATCAGTACATAGTCTGATGCATCTCATTTTGTCTGTCATCAGGTAGAATAGGAAGTGGTACATTACTACTAGGTCCAAAATTAAATGCAAACAGTTGGGTCTGGTTTGCCCAAGAACATACTTTACACCTTAGACTTTGCTTAAGCAACATAATTTCTGAAGTGTCATTCAAATCTGAATGAAAACAATCATTGTCCTGTGGCATAAAATAAACAGGATGAAATTTCTTTTTAGGCCTACCAGGCAACTTCACTACTGGTAAACTAATTACATTAGTACATCTAGGAATACTCAAAGTTTCAGCATGTGACTTTTCTGGAATTTCGTCTACACACTGTGGTAATTCTGTGACTGCACATTCACTTGCAACTTCTAGCTTAGGGTTATCTACAACAACATTACATTCAGTTTCTACTTTCAAATCAGAATAATTAAGTTTGCTATTACATTGTTCAAAATCGCGAATCTTTCCAGTTAACTCTGTTTTAGTATCCTGGCTCTGAGAATTTACATAACTTCAACTGTCATCTATTTTTTCAACACTGTCACTCGTCTGTGAAACTTCTGAGGTAGCAGCTACCAAAACAGTTTTTTCTGCACAATCGAGTTTTGCACTAAGTTTTGTGTCTAGACCAATGCATTGTTTTAATTCGGTCATTGTGTCATTTGTTTTACAAATTTCAAATTTAATGGAGTTTGTTTGAGATTTTATGTCAGATATCATGGTTTTCATTGTATTCATCTCTAATGAAAGTTCGGTTTTCATAGTTTCCATTTGTAATGAAAGTTCGGTTTTCATTGTTTCCATTTGTAATTAAAGTTTGGAGTTCATTTGTAATAAAAGTTCCAAGATTAATTTATTTTCTATTTCTGTGTTTGCTGCCATCTGTGTCCAGTCTCTTGTAAATCAATAGAAAATGGGACCTGCTGCTTTCTTGCAATCGGTGTAGAACTCGCGATACTAGAACCTCCTACCCCACTGTCAAAGTCCGAAACTTGAGTACTACCATCTCCCTCCTTTCTTACTGTATCCATTTTAAAATAAGTTTTCAGTCAACATAAAACCCCTATCACACAAACAGTCACTACAAAAGTTACTAAAAAAGGAATTAGCTCGTCACAAGGATGCGGCGATACAGGAATCTAGTAGTTCAAATTACTGCCATCTTCCTCCATTAAATTTTGACATCGTAGGTGTGGATAGTATTGTAGTCGAATTCTGCACTTTTATGATGGTTTTACTGCACATCCATCATATACATTATTTTCCTTGTATCCTGAAACATATTTTATATTAGCGAATACTCATTAAAATCCTTTGATCATGTCACCACTTTTAACATTTTACATTAGTGAATATGCTTTTAAAATCCTGGTCACACGGCACCACATCTAACGTCCATCACCTCTTTTCGGAATGACTCAAACTGAGCCCTAACGTTTTCCTGAATTACGGAAAGTTTTGTTAGTTCACAGTTTAAAACAAAGTCATTCCACTGTAGGTGAAGTTGAACTTATCTTATATGCTGGCTGAAGTCCATTGCGTTGTGAGTTATCTTCGGCATTCACTAAAGAAATTGATTCTACAGGATCTTCTCATAAATTAAAATCATCTTAGTTGATATGGAAACGATTTTATTTCCACTTAAACATTGCACAATCAAGAAATGCAGCAGCAAGCCAACACAGCTGCTTACAGGTTTCTGGCCACTCGAATACTGAATAAAACATGGTTTCTCTCCAACATCTTTCTGTATAACTATGTAATAAAAATGATGACAAAGTTTTGTAATTCATAATTAAACAATATTCTTTTCCATTAAATATGACAAAATACAGAAATTAAAATATTACATTTAAGCTTTGACTATTTATGTCAATGTATGTACTTGTTTCATGAATTTTGTATTTAAATGTGGTACACTAATTTAACGTCATCCTTTTGACTAGTGTTTACTGTGCTCAAATTATTTACATTATGTGTGTTTTCGAAATGCACATATATTTGTTTTGCCAATAGTGTGTAGGCGTAATAGTTTTGTTAATTTCGAAGATAGTTTCTTAGTACCAAACGGATTATTAATTATAGTGCATGAACAATTATCAGTATTTAATTTAGGATCTAGTGATATATAAAACATGGTCTGCCCTAATTTATTTAAACGAAAGGTATATATGAAATCATGTTGTGCAATAGTTTATAACATGTAGCATTATTGCTTTCATACAAATTAGTATCATATAGGTTCAGCAATTTCCGAAACTAAGTGTAATGCACTTTTAGTGTTTGCAGCTATTATTTACGAAAGTATTAAAAAATGAAAATTACGTAAAAGGACAACCAAAGTTATATTTAAATCAACGTACTATTTCTTAAAGGTATTTTACTAATAGTGTTAATAGAATTTCAAACAGAAGGCGAAAATGTGATATCTCACATGTCCGGTAATGAAGTTTTACTTTAGGTGTCAGATATTTCGTGTTTCAATATTGGCAACTGATTTTTAGGAGTCTGCAACATAGCAGAAACGTTACAACCTGTACTACTGTTGTCGGTGTTGGCTTCGTATCTATCTTGACAATGATAATGCGATCACTGTGCTGGTCATAGTATTTTACCCGCATTCCTATTTTCTTATTCATTATCAATCCTACTCCTGTGATACCCCCAATTGATTTTGTATTTATAATCCTGTACTCACCTGACCAGAAATCCTGTTCATCCTGCCACCTAACTTCACTAATCCCCACTATATCTAAATTCAACTATCCATTTCCATTTTTAAATTTTCTACTTTTCCTACTCGATTAAGGGATCTAACATTCCACGCTCCGACCCGTAGAATGCCAGTATTGTCTTTCCTGATGATCAAATCCTCCTGAGTAGTCCCCGCCCGGAGATCCGAATGGGGGACTATTTTACCTCCGTAATATTTTACACTAGAGGATGCCATCATCATATGTTCATACAGTAGAGCTGCATGTCCTCGGGAAAGGTAAAGGCTGTAGTTTCCCCTTGCTTTCAGCCGTT
The DNA here is from genome assembly GCA_026315105.1 of Locusta migratoria. NCBI lineage: Eukaryota > Metazoa > Arthropoda > Insecta > Orthoptera > Acrididae > Locusta > Locusta migratoria. The sequence continues at coordinate 62,748,872 of CM048751.1, forward strand.
CGCAGTAGCTGTGTGGCAAAGCCACATTAGCTGATTTTACAAGGCCAGCTCAGTCAATCATTCAGACTGTTGCCCCTGTAACTACTGAAAAGGCTGCTGCCCCTCTTCAGGAACCACACGTTTGTCTGGCCTCTCCACAGATACCCCTCCGCTGTGGTTGTACCTACGGCACGGCTATCTGTATCGTTGAGGCACGCAAGCCACCCCACCTCGGCAATGTCTGTACTTGTTACATACACATTGCTTTTTGGTCGATTGTGTTAAACTTTGGTCAGTCATAATCGTACATAAATGTTGACCCGAGTGTCCTTCTGGTGACACTTTACAAACCAAGAACTGAATTCGGAATTTGTCTGATGTAGAGGAAGCCAAACTGAAATCTCGCCATTGTCTCTAGGTCTTTACCATGAATGCTGCCTACTACTGTGATGAGTAAAGAGAATTTTCGCCATTACCATACTAATTTTATTACATAATTAGTATTCCTCTTTTCTCATTCCTGAAGGTAGGCCGTATTCTCCCAAAACCGTCGTTTCTATTCCTATGCCTCCCAAAACGTTAAATCCACAAAAATTATTGGATTTTTATCTCCCTTGACAGACCATGCGCGCTCAAACATACTCAAATTGATCGATCATGCTTATCTATTCCATTAAGTGCAGCTCTCGGTAACATATTTTATCTCTGTATTTCAACCTGGTTATCTCGAATGCTGCAGCTGTGTACTTGCTGGCAATAGCTTTCCCTGAAATCAACTGACCCAGGGACACTCATAGTTACAAACAGATGCAACCTGAAGTGAATATCCTTGACTCTTCCATTATCTGTACTTCGGAGATGCAGCACTGAAATATTTTCATTGTGTGTCTCTATGAGTAACAGAGGCTTCAGGGGTTCATACTTTACGTCCTGTAACAATTATAATGAAGCGATTTAGTGTATTACTAAATTAACAAGTTGCTTACTGTAGTTAGCCAAAAGTAACTCAGTGTTTTATTTCTAAAAACACAAGAAAAACATGTTTTAAGAGTCAAATACTGACTACAAATATGGGTCCTAGTATTGCATGTTGCTAGGTGTATACTTGTTACATGCATTTTTTGAGCATATATTGCATGATTCTATACAAACGGAAAACGTACGTATTGTAACAGAAATCGTTTAATGCCCGTCAACAAAGCGGACATTACACAATGATTGTAACAATTAAGAGTATTGTTTTATATGTGCTTTCAAAACCTCGAGTAAAACTACAAAAAATAAATAAATAAAAATAAAAAATAAAATAAAAACTACTGTAAAATTTCCCAAAGTAAAGACCAGGCCTAATAATATCTCATCTAATTCCGCACATAAAATGCTTAGACTTCATTTGAGAAAAGTTGCACAGCAATTTTACTATTTAAGGATTTTGCTTTATCACTAGACAAGTAACGATTCATTTTTGAAAGCTTCGGTTCCTTCATTGGACCTTCTGAAGCAGAGAGTAAGTTGTACAGCTCATCGAGGACTTTTAAATGTTATATTGTTTCCTTCAACATTATGAATATTGCAATTCATATATTTCATCTTTGTAAGTGTTCCAATAATTTAACTTTTCAAGCCTCATCCATTTTGACAATACAAGACCCATCAACTGTTTTGCACTATCAATTTAAGCAGTACTTACTTGTTTATTTAATGGTATTCTTAGCTCTGTATTATTTCTGTGACACCCCGGCCTTGACTCCAGTATCACAATAGTACGAAGCGTCGTGCTCTTCTTTGCACTACTTTCGATGTCCTACTTCAATCTCTCCTGGTTAGGATCTCAGACTTCCCACAATATTCGAATCGGAGACGGACAAGCATGGACAACGTGAATTATAATCTGAGAATTGCTTTTCCACAAGAGCATAAAACCTGTTACGAGCAGCTTTATTAGTGTCACACAATTCCTTCAGTATACTTTAACCTTACGACACAAAATTATGTTCTTTCCTGTTTTTATCTTCGTCATGAATAATGCATAACCACATACTGTCTCTGAAAGCCAACCAATCTGCTTTTCAAACAGATTGATCCAAGTATGAGCAAATTACAAACATAATTCCGATTCCTCAATTGCAAAGATTAAAAACCCTAATTTCTAGATTAAAAAATTGTATAGCAGGATACAGATTCAAACTCCTTTCAAGGGCTGAAGTTGATGTAAAAATCATTTACTGTCCTAAACAATCGACTGACCCTAAACGACATTTACAAAACCAAAGAACTCTGTGTATTTCCACCCTTAAAATATTTGTAATTTTTACAGATGATATTCTCTTTAACAATTGGCAACTCTAAATGTCAGTTTCCAAGCTGTTTCGGAGGATACATTCATGCAACACACACCCACACAATAATTCCTACCAATGCTTGCTTATAATTATCAAAAATATTTCTCTGTCACTTCTGTTTCCTCCACCAAACTGTTCGTACTGTCAGAAGATAAAATATAAACAATAAAATCTTTAATTCTAAGATCATGCAGAACCGACATAATTTCTTGGATATAAAATGTCTCATTGCCAATAGAAGGTAATTCCAATATTATTTGATGCACCCCACGTTCTAAAGTGAAATATTTTACCACTACTGGAAGAAACTTTGTTTCTGTGTGATTACTGGTGTCAAAGGATAAACATACGAAGTTTACATGCTCAACATCAGCTGTAACAAATTGTTTTCACCAAGGAGTTAATACATCAATAATTACAGCTTTGGTTGGTTTACAATTGAAATTGACTTCATAGAGTATTTTACTGATAATTGTTTTGCAAACCGGGGAATTGTATAACACAGAATCCTATGGGAAGAAAAGTGTTTCTAAAGAAGCGAAACTTCTTAACATCCAATATTACTTTAAAAGTTAGAAAGTCCTTTTTTAAAGCATTTGTCTGGAGTGTAGCATTGTATGGAAGTGAAACGTGGACGATAAGAAGTTCAGATAAAAAGATGATAGAAGCTTTTGAAATGTGGAGCTTCAGATGAATGATGAAAATTAGATGGGTAGATCACGTAACTAATGAGATGTTTAACCGAATCGGGAAGGAAAGGAGTTTCTGACATATCCTGACTAAGATAAGGGATAGATTGGTTCGACACATTCTGAGACATAAAGGAATTGTCAACTTAGCATTAGAAGGAATCGTGTGGGGTAAAAATCGTAGAAGGAGACCGAGGGACGAATATAGTTAGCAGATTCAAAAGGATGTAGGTTGCCTAACGTGTTCTCAGTGCAGAGGCTTGCACAGGACAAGGTATCGTGTAGAGCTGCATCAAACCAGTCTACGGACTGAATACCACAACAAAAACAACTATGACACACGGTAAGCGATGCAAAAGTTCCATCTGTTGTAGGCAATGTAGCCTCTCCATTTCCAAGAATTTGACAAATTACGCTTTTATTATTTAACTACTCTACCTTGACACAAATCTAAGCTTATCACTGTTGCAGAGTTTTTCGTAACTTTAATAGAAACAATTACTTTGAATGAAACCTTCACTCTGCATGGCAGATTAAAATTGTATGCCGGAACCGGGACTCTAACCTGATACTTTCGCCTTTCGCGGGGTTAGCGCTCTACCGACTGAGCGAGTTTGGAAAGTAGGAGTCGAGGTACTGGCGGAAGTAAAGTTGTGAGGCGGCATCGTGAGTCGTATCGGGATAGCTCAGTCGCCCAGTCCGCTTTCGGCTGCGGTGGGGCGTGGACGTCCGCTGCGTCCCGCCTGTTGTGCTGCGAACGAGCGCCCGTTTGTTTACTTCCGCGTAGCGGCGTGCCTTAGAGTCCGCAGTCAACGACCGACATGGCGTTTTCATACCGCCAATCTACGATCAAATTAACGTTCCCTACTGATCATGTACGACCGAGAGCGCATGAAGTAGAACATTTTATACGTGAAGAAATGCGTCTCCCACCACAAGACGTTATAGGAATTCATTTTTCGATCATTAGTACCACAGTGTACATCAAGTTGGCGAACGAAGAGATGTGCGCCGACGTAGTACGGCGCCATGCTAATGAACTCAAGTTCCGATACTCTGACGGCCTTATAGGGTCCGTCGAGATTGATCATGCAGGTTTTGGCCTGAGAACGTTGCGAGTTTTCAAACTTCCGTTTGAGGTGCCGTCGGACGAGGTGGTGGCCGCCTTACAACCCTACGGCAACGTACTTAGTCACGTTGCAGAAACATGGAAGACCTTTGAAACGTACCGTGTCCTCAACGGCGTCCGACAGATAAAAATTGAACTTCGAAAGCATGTGCCTTCGTACCTCGTCATAAACGGCTGTAGGGCTGTCGTAATGTACGATGGCCAGCCTCGCACTTGCTCCGGTTGTGGACAAGAAGGCCACGTCTGTTCAGAATGCCTCCGACGCAGACTGACGCAGACGCCGATCGGAGACGACGCTTGCCCAGCGGCGCCCACTGCGCTACCTCTGACGTACGCGCACGCGGCTAGGCGGCCTGTCACGCCCACGCTAATTCAGTCCGCACCAGCGTCGAACCAACCCGAGGATGAGATGGAAGTTGCATCTGTCTCCCACACCAGCAGTGGACACAGGTGATGCCCAAGCAGCAACACAAGACGTTTGTTCCGACTCCATGGAAGTTGAAACTGGGACTGTACCCCCATCTAATCTTATGGAATCCAGCCAGATGTCAGACGACAGTCGTACAACATCCGACACGGAGCAGCATGTACGGAAGCAACGTTCACCAAAGAAACGCAAGAGACAGCGCCGTACTTCATCAGACGACAGCCTTAAACAGTTGAATGTTCAAGATGGCGACTCTCCTCCCGATAATGCGCAATCCACCAATTCCATGGCACCTGACGAAGTGCCACCCATGTCTCACAAGAGTCAACAGCCAACTAAAGATTTTACATCGCTACTGTCTGACAGAGTTTCGTCCCTTCCAGGGTCTGATCATACTTCCACGCCCATCAATGAACCTATTCTACCGACCAATCATTGAGAGGCGGCACCCATCAACTGGGGAGACACTGTTCCTGAAGAAGATGGATGCTCTGGTGGTGTAGAGGGAGGAGGAACACATTAAACGACGTCGGCCTCATACCAGTTGGAGTGATGTGCTTCCCCATAGTGCGTCACACGTTCTTCTGACGATGGCAGCGTTTCAAACTTATCGCTTAGCTACGATCAACATCAATACCATTCGTGCGCACCATAAACTGACATTACTTCACGACATGATATACGCTGCGGATGTTGACATTGTCCTGCTTCAGGAGGTATTTGTTGCCGCCTTCTACGCTCCCCATGGATTTACAGCACACGTCTCCCACGCCTCCCATGCAGGTAGTGGGGTGGCGATTCTCTTACGTGATGGCATTGACGCTACTGAAATTATATACCTCCCAGATGCCAGAGGTATGGCTCTCACGTATGGTGGCGTAAGAATCATCAACGTCTATGCACCATCTGGCTCAGGTCGGCGCCGTGAACGTTCTACTTTCTTCTCTGAGGGAGTAACGCCTCTCTTCGTGGGTCGGCAAGATTCCTTGATCATAGGAGGCGACTTCAACTCCACCCAGACGCCCAAAGACCAACTGCAACTAGCAACAATTATTCAGAACCTCAATCTAGTGGACTCGTGGGAGCATGTTCATGGCAATCGTCCGGGATTTACTCATTTCACTAGCCATTCATCCAGTCGCCTTGATCGGGTCTACATCTCCCGAGACATTGTCTGTGGCACTCGGGCTGCTGAAATCTGGCCAACTGCATTCTCCAACCATGAAGCATATATTTGTACCGTCAACATCTGCCAATAAAAGGTGTGGCGCAGCAAGGGACTATGGAAACTGAACATTAAACATCTTACTTCACTGAACTATCGGCAACAAATTGAGACATCATGGACGGCTTGTCTTCAACGTCGCAACAGATATCAGTCTGCCATATCGTGGTGGGTCCTTTGTGCAAAGCCTACACTACGCAAGGCGTTGATTAAATACGGAAGGGAGATCGCGCAATGGCGAAGACACACTCAGGAGTTCTACTTCACCATCCTCCGAGAATGTACGACAATGCCTTATTCACCAGAACGTCAGGTGATAGTGAATCGAGCAAAGGCACAGCTCACTGCCCTCTCCAGCCGACATCTTGAAGGAACTATGGTCAGGGCGCGCACACAAGAAGATTTAACGCAAGAACGTCCAAATATATATCATGTGATAGCTGAAAGGCGCCACCGACGGAGAAATTTGATTACTGTTCTGACAACTGAGGATGGAAGACGCGTCGATAACCAAGCTGAAATAGGGCATGCCCTTCACAAGCATTACACTACGCTGTACTCTGAACACCGTCGTCACCCTGATAACATTGCGGAGGTATCCCGACTTACATTTGGCTCGCTTCCTGAGGATGAAAAACTGGATATGCTTGCCGACGTCACAGAGGAAGAAGTCAATGATGCTATCAAAGCAGGATCTACCAACAAGTCACCTGGTCCTGACGGCATCCCACTTGAGTTTTATAGAACATTCCGCCACTTGATAGCACCAATGTGGACAGAAATTTGTCGGGACCTTATGTCACCCCAGGTGCAGATCCCTGAAGGTTTCCTCGACGGTATCGTTATTCCCATACATAAACCTCATGGAACATCGAGGATAAGCGATTATCGGCCATTGACATTGCTCAACAGCGATACAAAGATCTTTACTCGACTTCTGGCTGCACGGCTCAAACGCACGGCAAGATATGTGGTTTCTCCTGATCAAACTTCCTTGGGTGGTGTTAACAACATCCGCACCGCTCTTGCTCGATATAGAGACATAATCGCTCTAGCACATGCTCAACGTATGCCTGGATTTTTGGCCACTCTTGACTTCAGCCAAGCTTTCGATAGAGTTGAACACGAGTACTTGGAAGAGGTACTCCGTAATATGAAATACCATGATACTACCGTCAACGTCATAATGCACCTTCTTCGAGGAGCGACGTCCCGTGTGCTATACAATGGTCGCCTTACTCCACCAATATCGATACAGCGTTCGGTGCGTCAAGGCTGTCCGCTCTCTGCATTGTTGTATGCTTATGCAATGGAACCGTTGCTTTGTGGACTCCGTCAGCGGCTATCAGGGATCTCACTCGGTGGCCATTTTGCTGCACTGCTTATGCTGACGATCTCGTCCTCGTTCTACGCAGCGATGCAGAGGTAAGAGAGTCACTGGCGTGGGTGAGCACATATGGTGAAGCACCTGGCAGCTGTCTCAATGTCCGAAAATCATGTGCCATGCCTATAGGTGTGGGGCTTCCTGCAGACAGCGCTCTCCCGAGAAACAGAGGCGGACTAGGCCTGTACCACGTGCCTGACAGAGCGACAGCCCTCTTCCTCAACTCTCACATGATGCTGTGGCGCCGTAATCCCTACATGCCTTATCAGCCTGTTGCTGGAGGCCTTTGCACCGCGCTCTCTTTCGGCTCCTATCATGCTTTCAGATGTTCCAGCGCCATTCTTTTACTTCCGCCGCTTTTTCCTCGAACTGAGCTATATCCACACTGCGATACTGCCGACGCGCTTGATGTCTACGAAGGCGATCTACGGATTTCTTCAAAAGAACCGATCACCAAATGTGATTGAAGGGAAGTATCCCAGCGTCAACTGGAGTGTCGTTTGGCGCTCGGTGAGTGCTCCTTACCTTGGCACTGACGTACAGTCGACGTGGTACCTGAGAGTCAACGGGAAACAAGTGTGCCAGTCACGACTTCACAGGATTCACCTCGCAGACACACCACTGTGCGTCGCCTGTGATGTAATGGACACGGACGAACATCGACTCGTATGCGGATCGGCGGAAGGCGTCTGGATCGTAGTGCGACAGATGCTGGCTTTGATCACCCGTACGACACCTCATCATATACTTTCCCATTTGCTCCTCTTTCCAGACTCGGGACATTACCCACAAACGAAGACAAACGCTGTGAAATGGATATGTGGACATGCGGTTCACTACTTGTTTGTACATGGAGAGAAACACGAACTTGATTTTTGGAACTTTCTGAACGAACGACATTGCACAGTTGTCTGCAATCCAAAATACGGGCAATATTTTTCAAATTTCCTTTATAGTGTTTTTCGTAATCCACCCAGAAGTTGGGGTGTTCCTGCCATGACGTAGTTGATAATTACATTTTTTTATGAAAAAAAAACTTCAAATGAATTAATACACTTCATTTTTGTAGCTACACTGAATGTCCTTTAAGTTTTTTTTCACCCTTCTTTTTATTGATTCCCCTATTAGAAATAGGTTAGTTGCACTGAGCCTAGGATAAGATAGGGCCAACGCCTTAAGTGGTGTAGTTTGTCTTTTATTTTATTTTATTTTATTTTATTTTATTTTATTTTCTAGGGTAAAAGTGGCGGTGGCAAGTACTTCTTTTTTTTAAGGTCCTTACCCCCATAAAAAAAATTATAAAAAAACGGTTAAGATGTCAAAAAAAAAAAGTTTGGGAAAAATAAAAAAAAGTAAAAATAAAAATAAAAAAGGCGCTAGAGCGCTTTCTCACGAAAGGCAAAGGTCCCAGATTCGAGTCCCGGTTCCGTCACACAATTTTAATCTGCCAGGAAGTATCAATTACACTGAACTTTATATTCAATTACCTATAGTCAATGGAGAATAAACAAAAGTGTGAGAGTTAGTGTAAATGCTACTCAGTTGCCTTACACTCGGCACTGACGTCAAGCATGAACATCATCACCTCAGATCGTAGGATGACTGCAACTTTATGCACTCATAGTGACTCAGGTAAGCACCTCTGTAGTAGAATGTTATTGTGTATGTTGTAGACTGTGATAAACAGATAATAAAGGCATTGCGTAACTTCTGAAACTGTGCTGCTTCAAAGAATGATGTAACGAAAAATAATATATTTTGAAACTATTGAAATGGACGGACCATAACTTTAGCCTAGAAATCGTAATCTTACGAACATGTCTAATACTTGGCACGTCTGTGTAAACCATTTGGGAGAACATCTTAGGTGACTTTTAGGCTTCCAGCAGGTGATACTGTCATTTATCATCTAGTAACGTCAGCTGAATATAAAAACATTTTGCAAAACGATTTTTATATGTGGGTTACTACGTGAAAATTGCCAATTGACCCTGAATAATGATAAGTGTGAAGCAGTTCACAGAAGTACTAATGTAAATCCGTTACACTTCATCGACAAAATAAATAAATCGAATCTGAAAGCTTGACGAAAATTGGAAAGAATTGTTAGATACTGACGTGTGGAATGCGCAATTGCGTTTTATTGGTAGACCAATTAGAGATGCAAGAGACCTAGTGAAGAAACTGCTTGCACTACACTCGTCCGTCTCCTTTTGGAATATATTGTCGGTGATCTGGGATCCTCATCAGAAGAGAGTGTTGGAGGACATCGAAAGAGTACAAAGAAGAGCACGTCGTTTCGTATTATCGTGATACAGGAGAGAAGGAGGAAGTGTCACAGAAGTGATACAAGGTTTGGGCTAAGATTACTTACAACAACGACGTTTTTCAATGTGTTGAGATATACTTGTGAAATTTATCTTTCTCCTACGAATGCGAAAATATATTGTTGACTCCCACCTACATAGAGAGAAATCGGCATCATAGTAAAATAGATAAATGAGTGCTCGAACGGAGAGATTTGGGTGTTCTTTCTTCTCTCACGCTTTTCGAGAGAGTAATGGCATTTAACTACTGTGAAGGTGTCTCGAGTCTCGATGCACCCTCTCTCAATGACTTATATACGATTGGCAGTGTACCTTACGTATGTGTGTTTGTGTTTGTGTGTGTAAGTGAGATGAGAGGACACGCTCCTATCTAGTGAAAACATTTCTGTGTTAATCGCAGTTTGTGGAACACTCTTTCCTTTACGAAGGTTTTAGTCTGAATGCTGCTTCATATTTCGAAATATATAATTGTTGTGTTCTTCGGTCCTCAAACTACTTTTATGCAGCTTTCCACCCTGCCCTGTCGGCACAAGCCTCTTCATCTCTGAATAAGAACGGCAAACCACAACCCTTTAAATCTGCTCCCTCTGTGATTTTTATAGCCCATACTTACCTCCAATGCTAAACTGGAGATTCCTTCATCTCTCAGAATGTGTTCCTCAAATCTCTTTATTCTTTCACCCAAGATATCCCATAATTTCCCTATTTCCGCAATTCTTTTCAGTATCTCTTTATTTGTTATTCAATCTTTCCATCTAATCTTCACCACTTCTCTCTAGCACCACATTTCAAAAACTTTTATATATTCCTTATCTGCACTATTTATCGTTCGTGTTTCACTGCTGTGCAGGGCTACACTAAACCCAAATGCCTCTTCGAAATATATGTGAGCATGTGGTAATTGTATGTTAAGAACATGTATGTTTCTGGTTAAATATTTCCTACGTAACATTTCATCAAGTATGGACATTGTACGGAGGCAGGAGGGATACATGGAGCCTAACAGCTCTTGTGCCCCATGTGCCCCCTTTTGCTACTGAAATCGATGTGTGATGCTGGGCTCACGTTATTTAAACGTTAATTTCAATATGAAATGAAGAGTGAAGGTAAGACTCCCTAATTTGGAACAACTTAGTTTTGGTGTTTTTCAGAATGCTCTGCAGGCGAGATAAAGCAAGAAGACTGCAATACTTGCTTCTGCTTAACAACTGGGGGCTGGGCCTGTACCAAGAAGAGCTGCCCAAGTTCTACGAAGGGTGAGTGGCCACATAAGACATTTAGTGATGATATGCCGTTTCATATTTTCTCTCTGGGTGTTGTACCGCGTTATAATGTCAGATGGTATACTGGAGATTCCTTCATGTCTCAGTATGTGTCCCACAAATCTTTCTCTTCTTTCGCTCAAGATATTCCAAAATTTCCCTATTTCTGACGTTTCTTCCAACGTTGCAACGGCCTTCTTCTGGGTATACCGATCAGTGTAATGGCCGTCTCACATTATGATGCGGTACAACACCCAGAAAACATTTATGTCAACCGACTCTGGCCGCGGAATCCCAAACAATTATATGTAAACGTTTCTTCAAAACTGTTTGTCTCCGAAAGTTCTTGACCAGTAGGTTTCAAATTGTCACACAACGTTCATATATATTATACAGGGTGTCCCAGCTATCTTGTCCACACAAAATATCTCTGGAACAATAACAGCTAATGGAAAATGACTTCCACCGGTATCAGTGTACTGCTGGGGCCCATGAATTTACATATTTGGAAACATTCTAAAACGAAAGCAAATGTGATTTATAACACAAACTTATGTTTTTTAAATGGACACCCTATATTTTTTCTTCAGCAATCCATAGCATGACAAATCACATAAACAATGGCGTTGATTGCATCGCAATATTCCAGTTACATCCCGAGATATTGCGACGCGAAGTTGACGCTTGAAAAACCCGAAATGCGCTGCTGGCGCACGTCCTGAGGCTCAGGCGTGAACCCCATGCCGCCCGTAATCGCAATTCCATACTTACCAAGAGGTCCTCTTGATAAGTATGGAAGTGCGATTACGCATGTTAATCACATCGCGATAACGGGCAGCGTGCGTGTGTGTTAATTGCTGTAACAGCGTTTTCCCATTACAAAATTTATGTAAGTTCTTGTATGACAAAATTAACAGATTATGGATACAAAGGCTTGCGCATATTGCAGGATAACGTTTTGTCAAAGTTTCAAGGACTTCGGTGTAGAACTTTCGTTGATTTAGGGACATATGGATATTCAATATAAGCACCAATGTAAATGTTGAGTTATTCAAAATCTAAATTTTATGAAAGTTCTTCACAGACTGCAGTGAAATTTTGACGCAAAGTTACAATCGATGTAGCACATGTGTTTTAGTACCCACTAGAGCGCTATTTTCTACGAGTGTAATTTTTTATGTGATAAATGAGGAACTTTATCAATATGCAAATGTTCTTATGTACGTAAAAACACTCATTTATACTTCGTTATTAGAATACACCGTTATGTCACAATTTCAAAGCAACATATATTACTTTCGACTATTCACTATTAAGAGAGCGACTGAACTTGAATAGTCATGATTATTTCTTTTTCCTCTTTTCTTCCCAAATTCTCTTAGTTTATTTATTTATTTTTGTATTTCTGTTATAGTCGACTATGTTATTTTAAATGTGTTTATTTCCGTCAACAGTTGCAATATATTTGTTTAATTATGTTTCGATCACTTAGTACCAATTAGTACTCCGCCAGACGAGTTGCGGACGCAACTATAAGATCTGAAGATGATCCAAGTGATCGAAACATGTTATTAAACAAATATATTGCAACTGTTGACGGCAGGGTATAAAATAACATGTTAACTGGGCGACACTTGTGCCGCCCAGTGCTGAGATTTTGTCGCCCAGTGGCTATGGGTAGTGCCGGCAATTTATTTTTATTGAATCACATATTAAATGTACCGGGAATTAAAAAATAACCTCTTGTAAATATTTTAGAGCATAGGTTCCCAACCTTTTCAGTCGTGTTACCCCTAATATCTACTAGGGAAACTCATTTTACCCCGCTCCCCCCCCCCCCACCAAAAAAATCACCCATTAAAATATTATCAAAGAAAGCAATACATGAAAACACTACCACTGTTTGTTAATCATAATACTCTGCATAAGACACATATCTTTTACACTTTCGATGTAGTAATGAAATAATTATATTCAATGAAAAGGTGGGTACTGTTTACCAGTCGCAAGCTTTCTAATGTTTAGTTTTCCTTTTCTTAAGGCGCATCTCAGGTCATGTTCCACATTGAGACAGTTTCTGGTCTTACTTTTTATTGTCAGTAGCTTTGAGAAGCCACTCTGATATCTATAAGTGGTACCGAACTGTCTTTACGTTCTTAGAGCTCTGTCAGCTATAACAGGATATTCGGCTTCTGATTTTCGCCAAAATGTACCAAGGTCATAATTTTGAAATTGCATTTTGAATGTGATATCTTCGAGAAATCAGAATGATTCTACTTTGGCTGAAACATCTTTGAAAATTTCCTCTTAACGTAAAATGGTCCCAATATCAAAGTGTTGACGTGCTGATTATCCATAGCTGAGGAATATTGCTTAATTGAGTTTATAACTGCAGACGGATGCTAAATAACGGAAGTTTAAAACACGATTCTTTTATTTTCCTCGCCTACTCATTGATCACACAGTTGCTTAAACATCGATAGATCTCCGACTTGAACCCTACGTTGATAAAGTTCCTGCGCTGTCAAAATATTAGTCCTATTTTCTTGAAATGAAATACTCGGACTTAATTTCAATGAAAAAGTCAGCAAGATACGCAAACATTTCGACAGTTTTTTCTTTTACTTTTGAGTAAAATTTTCCTCTTTTTGTGTTCCTTGCTTTTCCAGAAGGAGTCCTATTTCTAAATGGGCAGAGAGAAGCAGCACTGAAGTGATGTGATGTTGCTCTGCAAAGTAAAATAAATCCTCGTTGCCGTGTTCTTTCGTTAAAACGGACTAAAACGGTCATCTGACGCAAAATAAAAACCGAAAGTACACGAGGTGGTAAGCAATCCAAATTTAGTATTGTTCCACAAACATTTTTATTTATCATTAGAAACATATATGAAAAAAATATATTAAGGAAAAGTCAAGCAGCTTTGAGTTTAATAAAAAAAAGCCTTCAAAATACGGTTTTAGGCATCAATAATCTGAAATGTTTCCGGGGGAGGGCTCCCGGAACCCTCGGATCATCCTTCCAATGTAGCACAGTGAAAATCCCTTAAAATATGCTCTGGTTGACGGAAATAAACACATTTAAAATAATTCTGTATTTCTGTTTAAATGTTTTCGATGTTTCTGCGCTGCTCTCGACGTGCAAATTATTGATGGCTTCATTAATGCATTGAAATTAAACAATGGTAGCAATGTGAGCCGCGCCGGGTATCGAAGTCGCGTCTCCTGCTTCGGGCCAGCGGCCGCTTTCACCACTTGGCCACACGCACACGCCTCCCGTCCACCTCCCATAACTCGCACGCTACGGCTGTAGTTCTCCAACCGTTCATGCCCTCTTACGCTCGGCATTGTGGATTCCCGTGCGAGGTCTAACTAAGATGGCATCTGCGCTGACGTAAGTGAACCTAACACCGTCTTCGCGTGTAAACATAATAAAAAATGCTCTCGATCTATTTGCCCCTGTTTTTGCCAGTTTTAACTACCCAATATCAGAAATATTTTCTCTTTTTTTTCGGGAAAAATGTTCCGTTCTTTTCGACAGAAACATGATTTATTTTAAGAAAAACTAATTATAGCTTTAGAAGGTGTCCGAAAATAAAAGGTAAAAGGGGGTCTTGGGGTAAAGCATTTGACTGCAAACCGAATGATCTCGCGTGCGAATCCTCATTGGTTCACGCGTTTATTTAAATTTTAACCTAGCCTTCACCTCTCAAATATGTGAGGCTGTTGTTGTTGTGGTCTTCAGTCCGGAGACTGGTTTGATGCAGCTCTTCACAATATCCGATCATAAGCAAGCCTCTTCAACACCACATAAGAACGGCAACCTACATCTATCTGAATCTGCTTACTGTATCCATCTCTTGGTCTTCCTCTGTGGTTTGTACCCCAAACACTTCCCTCCAACGCTAAATTCACAATTCCTTGATGTCTAAGAATGTGTCCTACCAATCGATCCCTTCTTTTAGTCAAGGTATGCCAGAAATTTCTTTTCTCCCCAATTCTGTTCAGCACCTCCTCATTACTTACGCGATCCACCCACCTAATCTTCAGCATTCTTCTGTAGCACCACATTTCAAAAGCCTCTATCCTCTTTCTGTTCGCACTGTTTATCGTCAATGTTTAACTCCCATACAAGGCCACACTCCACACAAATGTATTCAGAAAGGAATTCCTTAGGCTTAAATCAATATTCGATGTTAATAAATTTCTCTGTTTCAGGAACGCTTTTCTAGCCATTGCCATTCTGCATATTATAATATATATTATAATATATATATATATATATATATATATATATATATATATATATATATATATATATATATATAATATATATTATAATATATATATATTATAATATATATGATATATTATATCATTTTTTATTTTACTGCCCAAGTAACAAAACTCATGTACCATCTTTATTGTTTCATTACCTAATATAATTCCTTCAGCATCACCTGACTTTCTTAGACTACTCTCCATTACCCTGGTTTTGCTCTTGTTAATCTTCATCTTATATGCACATTTCAACACACTATCCATTCCGTTCAACTGCTCTTCCAGGTCCTTTTCTGCCTCTGACACAATTACTATGTCGTCGGTAAAAGGCAATATGTGAGGAGTCACAATAAAAGACATGGGGTTCGCATTGCACGTTAAGCTGTAGGTCTCTTAACCCTGGTTAGATAACTTTCACCAAGCACTGAGCCATACGGAAATATTATTACATTTTTTGTATCAACTTTCATATATATATATATATATATATATATATATATATATATATATATATAATACTGGCTTAAACACGTGGCTCCGCTCGCGTGTTGGTTGATTATCATAGTATAGCTATTTTTCAGTAGTGTGCTATGAGACTGGTTTTGAAGGATGAAATGAAATACAATATCTTGTTTAGAGACAAACATTTTTAATCGACATTATCAGGAAAATAAGTAGTGTAGATCAGATCACATGTAACAATACACTCGTTTCGATGAATTCAATCACGAAATTCAACAATAATGATGGTAACAATCACAGATTGATCACTTGATGTGATGCGCGAAACGCAAATCGATTTTTTAAGAGATGTATTAAAAGAAATTTCTTTTTTACTTCTTTATTTATTTATTCTTATGTTTCCTTATTCGTGTGCTTATCCTTACAGCGAAAGAGCTGAAGACATTGTATCACGCATAGACCAAAGATATGGTCTGTGGCATCACGTTTCGCTGTATGTAACTTCCTTGCTATAGAGTTGCAAACGTCATCGCTGGCCTTCAGTCCGAATATTTTTTATAATTTGACTACTTTCAATCACCATATCTTCCACCTCATTATAGCTATCGGCATGGAACTGCTATGGTGTACAACAGGTGACTTAGGATAACAATAACACACAGACCATTCGTTTGCGTTCTGTAGTTTTCGCTGCAGAGCGAAATATTAACACGCACACACACGTAGAATTTCATATACACCGATAACTTTCCATCCCAATATACTCCACCCTTTTATCACTATCAACCCTCAAGCAACAATGCAACCAATAAAACCATTTTTCAAAGAGTAAATATAATTTTCTACGAGTAATTATTGTTCCTCATTTCGGGTTATATTCTTCAAATTACTAAATATCTATCAGATCGCTACAAAACTGTGCCTAAAACCATCCTTAGATATAAATTAGTAACTGTCCAAATATTTAAGTCTCGGCGTCTTTTCGTTCGGACGTGATAAGTGTACACCGAACAGACATTCACATTAATATATATAGATAAATAGCTATCCAATCGCCATAAAACCATGCCTAAAGCCTTCCGCACGTAGACATTAGTAACTGTACAAATTTTTAGCTCTATATGCCTTGTGTACACCGAACAGACAGTCACATTTCTAGGTATAGATTCTGAACGCAACACCACAAAAAGCTATAGGTTCAACGGGGTTCTAAGAGGAGATAGATGAGAGGAAGAAAACTGAGGAGGAGATTTACAAAGAGAGTGTAATGGGGAGACGGAAAGGGTAGAGATGGAGATGCACAAAAAGAGGGTGAAGTGGTTTGCGTATACAGAGTTGCGGGGTGGGTAGAGGGGGAGGTGGATAGGAAGGGGAGGAGTGAGATAGAGGAAGGAAGAGGACATGGACAAATAGAAGAAACGAGGAGAGACAGAGGGAGCGGGCACAGAATAAGGAGAGCAGCGACTGTACGCTGCGTATCCATTTCCCACTGACAGAGAATTTTCAAAGTACACATGGTAGAAGTGCGTTTCGTATCTTTTCTTTCTTTTTCACTTACTTTGTACCAAGCCTCAGCAATGAGTCGGCGGACAGAATTTTTTGTTTTCTTTTTATTTTTTTAAACTGTCCTGTCAGAATATGAGGTTCACAAATATCCCTCTTGTTCCAGTCTGCACAGATTGTCTACTTCAAAAACTCCGAAGATTTTATTCAGGTACAACGAATAACATTTCCCCTTTGGGATACATGGTGATGCCTGTCTCATTCTGTTACAGACATTTCCTGCGAACCGGGCTCAACGTTCAAGGAAGGATGCAACACGTGTCATTGTGCGCCTAACGGTAAAACGGCAACTTGCACCCTCCAGGCGTGCTCAGGCCAGTGAACGGAAACGGTAAGAGTGCATTCTAACTTTACGGCATCCTCTCCTTACAACGAGGTTTACGAAGAGTCCAAGAAGTTTTGCTTTTTTCCCGATTTCTATTATAGATTTTACATTCATAATATCACTTTCCACTCCCATGAACCACAGACATTGCCGAGGTGGGGTGGCTTGCGTGCCTCAACGATACAGATAGCCGTACCGTAGGTGCAACCACAGCGGAGGGGTATCTGTGGAGAGGCCAGACAAACGTGTGGTTCCTGAAGAGGGGCAGCAGCCTTTTCAGTAGTTACAGGGGCAACAGTCTGAATGATTGACTGAGCTGGCCTTGTAAAATCAGCTAATGTGGCTTTGCCACACAGCTACTGCGAACGGCTGAAAGCAAGGGGAAACTACAGCCTTTACCTTTCCCGAGGACATGCAGCTCTACTGTATGAACATATGATGATGGCATCCTCTAGTGTAAAATATTACGGAGGTAAAATAGTCCCCCATTCGGATCTCCGGGCGGGGACTACTCAGGAGGATTTGATCATCAGGAAAGACAATACTGGCATTCTACGGGTCGGAGCGTGGAATGTTAGATCCCTTAATCGAGTAGGAAAAGTAGAAAATTTAAAAATGGAAATGGATAGTTGAATAAAGATATAGTGGGGATTAGTGAAGTTAGGTGGCAGGATGAACAGGATTTCTGGTCAGGTGAGTACAGGATTATAAATACAAAATCAATTGGGGGTATCACAGGAGTAGGATTGATAATGAATAAGAAAATAGGAATGCGGGTAAAATACTATGACCAGCACAGTGATCGCATTATCATTGTCAAGATAGATACGAAGCCAACACCGACAACAGTAGTACAGGTTTATATGCCAACTAGCTCTGCCGATGATGAGGAAATCGAAGAAATATATGAGGAGCTAAAGGAAATTATTCACACAGTTAAGGGAGAGGAAAACTTAATTGTTATGGGAGACTGGAATTCGGTAGTAGGACAAGGAAGAGAAGGAAAGATAGTAGGTGAATATGGTCTGGGTAAAAGGAATGAAAGAGGAAGCCGCCTGGTAGAATTTTGCACAGAACATAATTTAGTTATAACAAAAACCTGGTTCAAGAATCACAAAAGAAGGTTGTATACGTGGAAGAGACCAGGAGACACCGGGAGATACCAGATAGATTTTATAATGGTAAGACATAGATTTCGGAACCAGGTTTTACAGTGTAAGACGTACCCAGGGGCAGATATAGACTCTGACCATAACTTGTTGGTTATGAACTGTAGGCTGAAACTGAAGAAACTACAAACAGGTAGGAAAATAAGGAGATGGGACCTGGATAAATTGAAAGAACCTGAGGCTCTTAAGAATTTCTGAGGGAGCTTTAGGCAATAATTGACAGAAACAGGGGAAAATAAAACAGTAGAGGAGGAATGGGTAAAATTCAGAGATGAAATAGTAAAGGTAGCAGAGGACAAAATAGGTAGGAAGGTAAGACCTACAAAAAATCCTTGGATATCACAGGAGATACTAAATTTAATCGATGAAAGGAGAAAATATAAAAATGCAGTAAATGAAACAGGCAAAATGGAGTACAGACGACTAAGAAATGAGACTGACAGGAAGTGCAAAATGGCTAAGTGGGAGTGGCTAGAAGGCAAATGCAAGGATGTAGAAGAATGTATAAATAGGGAAAAAATAGATACAGCCTACAGGAAAATAAAAGAAACATTTGGAGATAAGAAAAACAGCTCTATGAATATCAAGGACACTGATGGAAAACCAGTTCTCAGCAAAGAAGGGAAAGCTGAAAGGTATATAGAGGGGCTCTACAAAGGAAATGAACTTCGAGACAATATTGTAGGAAAGGAAGAGGATGTAGATGAAGATGAAATAGGAGATACTGTACTGCGAGAAGAATTTGACAGAGCCCTGAAAGACCTATGTCGAAACAAGGCCCCTGGAGTAGATGATATTCCCTCAGAGCTACTGAAGTCTCTGGGAGAACCAGCCATGACAAACCTGTTTCACCTGGTGTGTAAGATGTATGAGTCAGGCGAAGTACCCTCAGACTTTAAGAAAAATGTTATTATCCCCATTCCAAAGAAAGCAGGTGCAGACAGGTGTGAAAACTACAGAACCATCAGTCTAATAAGTCATGGTTGCAAAATATTAACACGAATTATATACAGAAGGATGGAAAAGCTGGTAGATGCCGACCTCGGGGAAGATCAGTTTCGGTTCAGGAGATTTGTAGGACCACAGGAGGCAATACTCACTTTACGGCTTATCCTAGAAGAGAGATTAAGAAAAGGCAAACCTACATTTCTAGCTTTTGTAGATCTGGAGAAGGCTTTTGACAATGTTGATTGGAATAAAATCTTTCAAGTTCTGAAGCAAGTAGGAGTAAAATATAGGGAACGTAAGGTTATTTACAACTTGTACAAAAACCAGACAGCGGTTGTCAGAGTTGAAGGACATGAAAGGGATGCAGTGGTTGGAAAGGGAGTAAGACAGGGTTGTAGTCTTTTTCCATTGGTATTCAATTTGTACATTGAGCAAGCCATAAAGGAAAGCAAGGAGAAATTGGTGAAGGAATTAAAGTTCAGGGCGAATAATTAAAAACATTGCGTTTTGCCGACGACATAGTAATTCTGTCAGATACAGCAAAGGACATGGAAGAGCAATTGAACGGAATGGACAGTGTGCTGAAAGGTGCTTATAAGATGAACATTAACAAGAGCAAAACTAGGGTAATGGAGTGCAGTCTAAGAAAATCGGGTGATCCTGAAGGAATTAGATTAGGTAACGAAGCAATAAAGGAGGTAGACGAGTTTTGTTACTTGGGCAGTAAAATAACAAATGATGGTCGCAGTACAGAGGATATAATATGCAGAATGGCAATTGGTAGAAAAGCGTTCTTGAAAAAGAGAAATTTGTTAACATCGAATATTGATTTAAGCCTAAGGAAGACCTTTCTGAAGGCATTTGTATGGAGTGTTGCCTTGTATGGGAGTGAGACATGGACGATAAACAGTGCGGACAGGAAGAGGATTGAGGCTTTTGAAATATGGTGCTACAGAAGAATGCTGAAGATTAGGTGGATGGATCGCGTAACCAATGAGGAGGTACTGAACAGAATTGGGGAGAAAAGAAATTTCTGGCATACCTTGACTAAAAGAAGGGATAGATTGGTAGGACACATTCTTAGACATGAAGGAATTGTGAATTTAGCATTGGAGGGAACTGTGTGGGGTAAAAATCGCAGAGGAAGACCATGAGATGGGTACAGTAAGCAGATTCAGACAGATGTAGGTTGCCGTTCTTATGTGGAGAAGAAGCGGCTTGCTCAGGATAGGGTATTGTGGAGAGCTGCATCAAACCAGTCTCCGGACTGAAGACCACAAGAACAACAAATATCAGTTTTTGCATTACCTTCTCACTTAGTTTCCTATAGTGTTTCCAGTGACATAGCCGGCCGCGCTGGCCGAGTGGTCTGCGGCGTGCCAGTCTGCACGGCCGCTGCAGTCGGGAGCTCGAATCCCTCCTCGGGCATGGATATTTGTGTCGTCCTTAGTATAAGCTAGTTCATATGTAGTTTGTTGGTTTAGGGACTGATGACCCCGTAGTTAAGTCCCATAAGCTCTACAAACATTTGGACATTTGCAGTGACAAGTTATAAAATGATCCACCACGGCGTTACATATTAATTCTACATTACGTGGATTAGTCCGAAATCGTAATATGAAGGAAGCAACACAGTTCGTTCTAATATTTTCAAAGTAACCCATACGTGTTTTTTTAAAAATGAACTGGTACTATTCAACCTTACTGGATGACGATACGTTATTAAGGATAACATTAATAAACATATGTTGCCTGAAATAAGTATTAGTACTCCCTCATAGAGTTTTCCAAAACACTTAAGATTTAGCCGGCCGCGGTGGCCGAGCGGATTGCGGCGCGCCAGTCATGTTCTGCACTGCCACTACGATCGAGGATTCGAATCCCCCCTCGGGCATGGATATTTGTGCCGTCCTTAGTATTAGCTAGTTCGTAAGTAATTTGTAAGTTTAGGGACTGAAGAACCCATAGTTAAGTCGCATAAGCTCTACAAACATTTGATTTGAACTTAAGATTTATTGTTGAAACAGAGGTACCAGGTGTATGTCCATTCTGGAACACCCACATTAGAACGTGGTGTAGCTTGCACAGTTTCATCTCATCAAATACTAGGCATAGTACTATTATTGGCTCTAATTTATGTGCTATTGTACTCTGATTGTACTTACTTCCATTTCGTAATTTCCCACTTACTTTTAATCTAGCTGTTGGCACTTTTAATTTAAGATATCCAGATCTTCTGATATTTTAATAACTTTTCTTAGTGTACTACAGTATTTTCGTAGTTTTCAGGGAACGCACATTCTTTACTTATTCTTCCATTAATGTTTACTTTTTTTCTCTTAGATTAGACTATAAACCCCTCTGTTATTCATCTTCTAATTTTTACGTGAAGTTTTAGGAAAGCTACTCACTACTATGACATAAATCTATCATTGAATGTATTGAATATATTCATTGTCTAATTATTATCTCCTCCTATGAATAACTTGCTACATTCGACCACTGTTTACTGTTTTTATTAATGATCTTCACTAACTGCTACATTTTATTTACCTGTTTGTTAATGGACGTCGTCATGTCGCAAGTTAACAATCAACATGCAACTTCATAATTTAAGGCAGGGTCGTACTGAGGGTCACATAACATTAAATTACCTTTGCATGGAGGCGCTGATTATGGCATCCATTTGAATACTGTCTTGGGCTACATTACTCCACGTCTCTGCTTTGTGCTGCAAGAGTTTGGGTTGACAAGTCGCAAGTGTCAGTTATGCCACAAGGGCTCGATTGCAATCAGGTCCGCAGACCATGGGCACCAGTGATTTGATTTGATTTGATTTTTTTTTCAGGAAAGCCAAAACAGTCTAGGTCCAACCCGCCACTGCCCGCAGCGAAACTAAGTTTATTGTGCGGTATCGCTCCCTGTATATCTAGTAAAGCCAACCAATGCCCTTGAACAGTGCAACTTTACCAGTTCTTTATTAGACACAATTTCTTCTGGTCTGTTTGTCCCAAATGTTCTGTGCCTTTTACTCTCCAATGCAATGCATTCGAAGATTAGATGTGATGCAGTTTCATCACCTTCATCACAGATTCTACATTTAGGGTCCTCTTCTGTTATTCCCATTGTATGTAGGTGTGTTTTGAAATTCCAATGGCCTGTCAGCAATCGAACAATGAGTCTAATCTCTCTCCTGTTCAGGCCCAGGATTGCAGAGCTTCTTTTAAAACATGGCTTTGGCATCATTACCTTGCCATGTTTTTGTTGATAGACTTTGGTCCAAAATTTTACGTGCTGTCTTCTGAGGCAGTTACGTAGCTCCAATTTGATCATTGCCTTGGTGATTCTCAGGACAGGTTCCGGTCCCCCATCCTGGCTAATCTGTCGGCATGTTCGTTGCCACTGATCCCCGAGCGTCCAGGGACCCACAATAGGTTTACTCTATTGCTTTCCACTAGCTCCAACAGAAACCTGTGACATTCTGCAACAATTTTAGACCTTGTTGCAGTAACTGCCAGTGATCTCAGTGCTGCCTGGCTGTCTGATTAGATATAGCTACGATCTTTGTAGCACCTACGCAAATTCTCCTCCACACACGCCCTGATGGGAGTGATTTCGGCCTGGAATACTGAGGCCAGTGTCCCTAGAGAGATGACGCCCTCCAATCTTAGCTGCACCCAGTATACACCGGCCCCAACGCCTTAGTCTGATTTTGACCTGTCAGTGAACCAGACAATTCCCCATGGGCACCAGGGAACTTTCCGCACGTCTTTCAGAGCGTGATGAGTTTCACACCCAGTGTGTGGGCGAGCGGTATCTCGCGAAACCACACACCATCTTCCTGTGTCAATAATTGGCAAGTAATTGGGCCTCTGAAGATTGTGCATGTACCGAATACTCACTATCGTTCCCTCCACTAACGCCAGAGGTAAGCGAGAGTTGCAACTTATCACATTCCATATCACAAGGCCTGCGGTGGCCCCACTGTGTCTCGGGCAAATACACTCTATGAGACAGCGCTCAGTAGGTCTAAGTAGGACGTGCGAACCACCATTACATCCGTACAAGCAACGTCTGATTGCATAACTGAAGATCACGACCTGCCGGTCCAAGTGAGCGTCTGACGGTATCAATCGAGTTATGCGCGTCTATGGTATGGAATGAGTGGAAGACAATCTCAAGGTATGCGTGTCTGTAGTTCCACTGTAAAGCCGACGGCACACGGGCGTGTGTCTGAACGAGTGTGAGCAATGTAGCGAGCGAGGCCAACGAGAAAGACAGGCCGCGGTGCGCGCAAGCACAGAGTAACATATACAGAGAAGCAGCCCCTTCTAAACCACTGTCCTACGCTCCCCTCTCGTAGATCCGTAAGATGCTAGCAGGTGTCAGGCGGATCGCTGGCTTAGGGTGCCTCTCGCACGCCAGAGGGTAGCGTGGAGGGGAGGCTGAGAAGAGAGCTTGTGCCGCCTGCCACGAGGCCACTGCTGTTTCCAGCTTGCTGGCGTTTGAGGTGGTGGTGGGGACAGCCGCTACCTGCCGCCTGCCTGCTTCTGACCGCAGCGCCATCATGGGACACCTTACGGAACTGCTGGAAACCCTCCCTCCCCGCACCCCTGAGCGTAGGACCAGGCCCTTACAGAGGTTTCCGGTCTGTATATATTTATCTGTGGCACAAGTCACCTCACGTGATCCAGTGAGGCCTGAGCCGGCGCGTTAGCCAGCTGAATGGCCGGCCCCAGGGCACATCCTACTGTCTCATAGCAGCCAGCCACTCAGCTAGTGATTGCATCTCCTGAGGCCTCACTTTATCACGTGACGTGACGTAAGCGCCGCGGCCTGTCTTTCTCGTTGTTCTCACGTGGCGAGTTTCTGACGTCACAATGGCCATGCTCTGTAAGGCTTCGACTAAAACAGAGGTGATATCGGGCGTTCCACAGGGTAGTGTTATTGGTCCTCTGCTGTTGCTTATTTACATAAACGATTTAGGGAAAAATCTAAGGAGCTCTCTTAGGTTGTTTGCAGACGACGCCGTCATTTACCGTCTAGTAAAATCATCTGAAGATCTGAATATCACTATGGTGTAAAAATTGGCAATTGACTCTAAATAATGAGAAGTGTGAAGTCGTCCACATGAGTACGAAAATAAATTCATTAAACTTTGTTTATAAGATAAATCAATCAAGTGTGAAGGGCGTAAACTCCACATAATACCTAGGAATTACTATTCAAACTTAAACTGTAAATAAGTCGTAGATAATGTCGTGGGAAAGGCGAACCAAACACTTATTGGCAGAACCCTTAAAAGATGTATATATACAGAACAGTCCAGAGCGCAATAATTTATTTTATTCGACTAGTTTCGGTCTTCTTTTAGACCATCTTCAGGAATCTTAGCTCCATCGATATTGTGGAGCTGGCAGGTAACTGGGAGCCTTCCAGTGCGTCACTGCAACAGAACTATTAAAGAAACTGCATACACTACGTTTTTCCGACCTTTTTTGGAGTATTGCTGCCCAGTGTGGGATCCTTATCAGGTGAGATTGACGGAGGACATCGAATGAGTCCAAGGAAGGGCAGCTCGTTTTGTATTGTCCCGATAGAGGGGAGACAGCGTTACGGAAATGATACAGGTTCTGGGATGGGTATCATTACAACAACGGCGCTTATTGCCGCGATGTGGGCTACTTACGAAACTCCAATCGCCAACATTCCCCTCCGAATGCGAAAATATATTGTTGACTCCCACTTACATAGGTAGAAATGATCATCAAAATAAAATACGAGAAAACAGAGTTCGACCGGAGAGATTCAGGTGTTCTTTCTTCCCGCGCTATTCGAGAATGGAAAGGGAGATAAATAGTATGACGGTGGTTCGATGAACCTTCTGCCAGTCACTTAAATGCGATTTGCAGATTATCCCATGTAGATGTATATGTAGATGTCAGCCGCTCGAGCATGAAATCTAAGTTTCTTTATCTACCGCCCTGTCATACGTCTCTCTTAAACTGGCGGCGGACTCTGTAAGTTAACAGACAAGATCGTCCATACGCTTTCGTGCTGTACGTGTCAATTCACGTTTCCATTTCACTGTCACATCATAAACAGTGTACCTAGGGATGTTTAGGAGTGTGGAAATCTCGCGTACAGACTTGTTACACAAATGACACCCAATCACGTGACCACGTTTGAAGTCCGTTTGTTCCGCGTGTGCTGTCCTCTCTCACGACGTCTAATGACTACTGAGGTCGCTGATATGGAGTACCTGGTAGCAGGTGGCAGCACAATGCACCTAATATGTTTGTGTTTTTGGGGTGTCCGGATACTTTTCATCACATAGCGTCCAACTTTATCTTTCGATTTTTTGTATGCAAATAACTGTTGGGTTTGCCCTATTCAATATAATTCAGACATAGAAATTCCTTTACAACCATTCGTTCATTCATTTGGATTTCTTGCATGGCTGTGTGTCTCTGCGTTAAAATTAATATTCACTGGGTTCAGTTTATGAATTTTGAGATTGATTTTTTGCTGTGTATATGTTTGGTAGGTCTGGAAACTGTTTGTAGTTACTGGCAATGACGCTTAATATCAATCCCTAACACACTGTTTTTCTTTTCTTTGTTTTAATCGCTTTCCCTAAAAACAGAAATAGAGAAAGTGTCTTAGTTTTAAGGCGTTTATGTTTTAGAATCTGGGCCATCAGGATGTTGCGAGACATTGATTTGTTTTTCAAGGACCTCTTTTGTTCTCGTAGTAAAATGTTTGTCTTTAACATGTTGACCAGGAAGTTGAAGAAGACGGCTAGACGAATTAGCCGATGACGTCAATAGAGATCAGCAAACCTTCCTCTTGAAACGCTAAGTGTTAAGAGACTTTGCGGTAAAATAATGACATACAACTGCCAAAACATAGTTACACATATGATTTTATACCGAGAAAGCTAGCTTATGAACGCAATAGGTACCAAGTGCGTTGTTTCTCTCATAAACACACACACGTCATATGTCAAATTCCCATGGTAAGACACGTGTAGTGGGACGGATTATTGTCTCCGCTACATATCTCATGTCAGCTCAGTTTGTGCAGGATAACTTACTTATATTTGTGTTCTTAAATGATTTTTATGTAAATGTTTAATGTTATGATTCTTAAAGATGTTTTTTGTATATTTTTTGTTTGTTTCATGTGCTGTGAGGCGAGTCAACCTACGAGGGCAACATCTTCGACGCCGATTCCAAGGAGTAAATATCCGGCCACATCAAGTCGCGGGTCGACGGCCACGAGGAAAGAAGATGTTGATCTCTGCGGTTGTCGTCGCGAGAGTTGACATTATTGTCGACATTTAATGTTAAAATAACAAATTTTAAAAGTCAGTTCCCTTTTGTCTGTCGATGACTACATATGTAATGTCTTAGAAAGTAATAAATGTTATCGTGTTTAAACTTGACGAAAGTGTCAGAGTACATCATTTATGAAGAATTATTTTACGATGAATAATATATTAATGAAATGAGCAGATGATTTAATTTAAATATTCTTCAATCTGAAGGAAGATTCTTATGAATTTTCGTTGGTGGGAAATTTACGTCAAGAAGATTTCGATATATGTTTTTTTATAACTTTGGTTAATCGATCATACACATTGATCGATAATCATTGAAGAAATATTATTTTTTTATCTGTGGCTATAACAACGACCACAAACTGAAGAATTTATTTTGAACGTCTCATCTATGAGAGAACTTAGAAATATTTTAACAAGAGTGACTGTTAAAGACTTCTTCCCTCGGCGCAAGAATCTGATTTTGAAATATTGCAACGTATAAAGATTTTACATGAACATATTTTTATTTTATTTTATATAAATTTTTATGGGTGAGTGTACACCTCAAGGATTACGAAGTCTGACACGGCCACATTCAACCCTAATCATACAGGACGAGTGCTTTTGAAGATAAGGTTTTAGCACACGTTCCGCCGCACGAAGAGGTCGTTCCGCCGCACGTGGCGACCGATGATAAAGGACTTGTGTGCCATTCGAAGAAGAAATTTAGCACACAGACGCGGAGGAAGAAGCAGCCTGTGTCACTCCATCAACGAGAGGTCTGGTTGACGACGGGGGCAGCCTTGGAGAACGGTCACCCAGATATTCTACGTGACTACGCTGCAGTCGTGAACAGTACCTTGCTGTTCCCGACACCCTTTCTCTTTTAAACTTAACAGGCCCAGTCCAGTAGCTGTGAGCAGCCATCTCTGCGGCATCGCTACGACGCTGTCGTGGGTGATTACGGTGCGCAGTGCAGTCGAGAAGGGCCGCTGGTGACGAAGCAGTTGGGGTCGTCGGCAGCGTCTGCGAGAGAGAGCAGACACACCGGCATCGGCATCATCCGGTGCAACGCAGACGGCAGTTGGGGTGGCTGCGAGTAACATCTCACCTATCACGGAGCTGCATAAATTTAAATTAAAACATCCGGTGAGTCAATTTCACGTAGGCAATATTGGTGTGTGACAGTGAACAGTGTTCCAAAGGTTATTTTACGTGTGTAGACAGTGCATATCTAACCAATATGTCAGAAGGTGTAATAACGGGTGACGAACAAGTAGGATAACCTTCACATAGTAGGGAAGGACGGTTTCTCAATATGAAAATAGACAAATCCATAAATAGAATTGATAATAAAATAAGTGACAATAATAATGAAATTAAGGACATGCTTAGACAGATAACAGCTACGCTAACCAAAACCCAGGAACAAATGGGTAGAATGAATCGGCTCAAACTAAAATAGAATCTTCTCAAAACAAAATCAGGAACAAATGGTTAGAATAGAATCGGCTCAAACTGAAACTTAGGGACAAATATTAGGTCTCAATAATAGGCTCGAGGAACATATCAAAGAGTACGTGAAGAAAAAATTCAAATGCGCCAAGATATCGCTGAGCTAACACATAGATTAGATAATATTCATGTTTTAGTAACTACTGAAATAGAAAAGAGTAATGTTATGTTACATGAGGAGATAGAAACAAATAATATTAAGATACGTAACGAAATAGAAGTTAATAATATTAAGATCCATGAAGAGCTTATATTACAAACCGAAAATATTCGGAAAGAGTTACAAGAATCTACCCAAGAAATTTCTACCAGGAACGTAGAAAATTATTCGATAGAAAATCCTGCTTTAAACCAGCTATCCCAGCAATGGAAAAAATCATGTTGAGATAGTGAATATTAAAACTTTAGTCTCTGATATCTATAATAATATTGAGACAGTCAGAGATAGTGACAACCAACAGTCGGCAGAATGTTCAAACTGTGGTGACAGTCGAAACGCGGAACTGGTAAACCGTGTGTCCAGTACTGAGCTCCAGTTGCGCGAAAGTAATAAACAGTTAGCAGAGTTCAATGCCAAAGATAATATGACTAACAGTAAAAGCAGTTCTACCAACATTGCTAGGAACGATAGTCGTACCGCTAGTGAAATTTTAAGCGCTGACAATATAATTGTAGCACGCATGTCAGCAGATAATAAAAACGATGCGACTACTTCCTCGCAATGTGAAGTGAACAAAACAAGACCAGTTAATGATTGTGGAGGAAATTGTCATGCAATAGTGACATCAGAAACAGCAAATAAATTTCCGACCTTCAACCCAGAGGGTGGCTTGCATCCTATTATATTTGTAAAAGCCATAGAGAGTTCATTTCCTGTTAACTGGGATGATAGACGAAAAATACAATTTATAATCGGACAATTAGAAGCTAGTGCTACTGAATGGGCTATTTTAAACCGTAGTGAATTTAAGACATGGGATGATTTTATCACCCAATTTAAAGAAAAATATTGGTCAAAAGGGGAGCAACAACGTCTTACTCTTGAATTATAATTCAAAACGTGGGGGAGGATTCAGAAAGTATTTTGAATGGCATTTAAATCGGGTAAAACTGATAGAGCATCCCATAATGGAAGAACATCTAATCAGGGTATTGATTATTAGACTACCTTATTATGTTAAGGAAAAAATGATAGAAAGGGAATGGTCACGTCCGAGAGATTTATTAAATTACCTAGAACAGCTCGACAACTTAAACAAAGAAAAGGAGGACGAGCAACTTAGGAATAACCGAGAAAATAATATTCGGGACAACGGCAATAATCGATTTGAGCCTCGTAAAGGCAACAAAGCAAATCAAAGTCGTTTTTGTCAAGTTAAGAGACCCTATAAAGATACTGGTAGTATAGGGAATAAAGAAGGTGGTTCTAAGGTACGTAAAATACGTGGTCAAGGTAATCAATCGAACACAAAACAAATAACGGATAATGGCGAGATCATAGGTGACATCATCATAGAAAATTCGGGAAACTAAAACCGTCCCTTAGTGCGGGTCTACTAAAGCGGACCGTAGATTTATTTTCTATACGACCCACTTGTAATTTTTCTTTAAATCGATCGGATAAAGATAGTATACAAGATGATCTCCTGTTTCAAGAGAATAACATAGAGAAAGTAAGGAATTTTAAATCAGTCATCAAGGGTTTCATCAAAGATACAGAAGTAAATATCATTATTGAATCTGGTAGTGAGGTTAGTATACTATCTAAGGAATTATTTAAAATAAAGAGGAAATATTGGAAATTTCCAACGTTGCCAGCAAGTAATGTAAGAATTGTAGGGGTTACTGGCAAGAAAAGTCAAAACATCAATGAAGAAGTTTTTCTATCTTTTACAATTAACCAGCAAGCTTTCTCGCATTCATTTCTTGTGGTGGATAAATTAAATGTAGCCTTAATCTTAGGTGTTCATTGGTTATATAAGCATGACACTCTCTTAGATTTTAAGAATTCCACTCTTACAGTTTATGTAGAAAACCATATAGTAAGATTTAAGTTCGACCACCTCAAAGATGTGGATAATAATTATGAGTCTCTGCATCTTAAATACATGGATGCCATGAACTTATCATTAGATTGTGAGGAGGTAGCAGAGGAGGCTATCATTCTGATTTCAATGATAGTATCTATAATGACATAAAAGATAAGTGTTATTCAAATACATTCCTCTCTCAGCAGGAGAAAGAAGAGCTTGAATTAGTATTATTAAAATTTAAGTCAGTTTTTTCAGACAAACCTGGATGTATTAAAGACTATGTATGTAAGCTTAAGATTAAGAACCCAAAACCGTTCTTTAAGAAACCTTATCCAATTTCTGTGGAGCTAAAAGAAGCTGCCACAAGAGAGGTAAATAAAATGTTGGAACAAGGTGTCATTGAGAGATCATGTAGCCCCTTCAACAGTCCATTGTGGGCGGTGAAGAAGATTGGAGGTGGAGTTCGCCTAGTATTAGATGCTAGGGAATTAAATAAAATCATTGAGATGGAAAGGGATAGACCTTTACCTATGGAGGAAGTACTTTTAAGAATTGCAGGATCTCGTTATATGAGTACTATGGACTTAACAGCTAGATATCGTCAAGTTACTTTACATCCTGACTCAAGAGAATATACAGCTTTTCTCTTTGAAGGTAAGTCTTACCAATTTAAGGTGTTACCATTTGGACTTAACATATCTGTGGCAACCTTTATAAGAGCGTTAGACTCTGCATTAGGTCCACAACTGTCCAGTAAGATAATTGTGTATGTTGATGACATCCTTGTTGTAACAAGAACATGGGAAGAACATCTCTCTGTTTTACAGGAGTTGTTCGAAAGGTTGATTGCTAATGGTATCACTTTAAAATTGTCTAAATCATATTTCGGGAGAGAAGAAGTGAGGTTTTTAAGACATATAGTGAATAGTAATGGAGTAAGAACGGATCCTCAACGTATTGAACCTATTGCTAAATGCCCTAGTCCTAGGAAAAAGAAGCAGTTAAAATCCTTCTTAGGAATGGTAAGTTTCCTGAGAAGATTTATTCCAGGAACTGATATTACAAATCCTAAGCGTTTAGATTTTGCTTAAACAAAAGTCTGTGTGGACTTGGGGACAGGAAGAAGAATTAGTTTTCAATAGAATAAAGAATGCTTTATTAAACGCGAAAATGCTATACCATCCAAAGTTTGAAGAAGTATTTTGAATGTATACAGATGCCTCCGATTACGGAATTACGTGTGAGATCTTTCAGGGCAAATTAAATGACGAAAATGGATTACATCGTCCTATAACTTTTGCTAGCAGAACTTTGAATAAACACGAAAGAAATTACTTCGTAAAGGAAAAAGAAGCTCTTGCAGTTGTTTGGAGCTTCCAAAGGTTTCGTGGATTACTTAGCGGAAGGAAAACTATTGTGTATACAGACCACCAGGCTTTGCTTTTTCTGTCCAATTCTAGGTTATTACACCGTAGGTTAATGAGATGGGTCTTGTATTTACAGGAGTTTCATTATGAAATACGTTATATAAAAGGTTCACAGAATGTAGTGTCAGATGCATTAAGCAGGCTTCCTCTAGGGATGGAAAATATTTCGATCACTGAGGAACCAGGGACTAACTATCATGTGTATTTCCTGACCAATAAAGAAAGTGAACAGAAAATGAAGCAAATATTAACAGCTATTAAAGTTAACCAACGACTTGACCCTATCTTTGGTAAAATATTGCAAACCTTTGGCAAGAATGAGGACACTTACGTAGTTAAAGATAATTGGTTGTACTTTAATAATTTATTGTATTGGAAAGCGAAACCTGAACATAACTACTGGAAGATTTGTGTACCTGAAGCCGTCGTACATGACTTGGTAGTATACATACATGAAGGATATGGTCACTTTGGTATCCACAAATGTGTCAAACATCTCATGAAGTTTTACTAATTTAGGAATATGACACGTATAGTTAGAATTATTATTCGAACACGCGAATTGTGTCAGAAGGTAAAACTAGGAAATAGTCCCCATAATTATAAATTATATTCTATAATTCCTCTTGGATTATGGGATATTCTCTCAATAGACTTTTTCGGCCCTTTACCACGTATCTCAGGTGATTTTAGTTATATCTTTGTAATACTGGAATGCTGATCGAAATATGTGCAGTTGTACATGTTAAAAAGAGCAACAACTTCAAGTGTAATACGTTGTCTTAGTAGAGATTATTTTATTAATTGGCGCACACCTAAGAGAATATTATCTGATAATGGTAGTGCTTTTATCAGCAACAAATTTAAAGAGTTGTTAAGGTCATATAGTATAAAACATATTCTCATTTCCAAATATCACTCACAAGAAATGAAAGAGCTAGGTAGACTTTGTAGGACATATTGTGCTTCCAGACATACACGATGGGCTGAGTTAATTCCAGAATTTGAAAAGATGTTAAATGAATTGCCTCACTTAAGTACTGGTTTAGCACCACTTGAGATCTTAGGTAAACGTATCATAGGAGAACCTTTATTAACTGCTATTCCTTGGCCTCCATTAAATAAAATTAATCCTATACAGGAAAATAATATTAAAGAACAACTGATTAAAAACGCTGAACAACGAATCAGGAAGGATAACGAGCAAGCTAAGGTACCCTGTTACCAGATTGGAGATTTGGTACTTGCTTTGTCTCATCCTAAGAGTCGTAAAGAAAACAAAGAATGCAAGAAGTTTTTCTTTTTATATGAAGGCCCTTACGTAGTATACAAAGTGTGTTGCAAGAGCCTTCAACAGGAGTAATAAAGGGACTTTATAATGTAAGTCAAATTAAGCCTTTCTTGCCCAAGGAGGGGTGAGAATGCGTAACATAGTAACACGATCATCCAACCGACCGACGAGAATTAAATTTTGACACAAGACGATGATTAAATTTTAAAAGAAGTCTGTTAAGTATAAGTAAGTTTTTCTACAGCTCACCGAAGAGAGATCTTTCATTGTGTATTCAAAGGCAACATATATAGTACACTGTACTCCTCAGCGAATACACATAACGAATATGATGTGACTTATGTTGAAGGGTAGCGAGTCTATCCATATTAGGAGATATTCTCTATAAAATGAATTTATTAAATTTTTCTTTTAGTCTTAAGCTATAATAAGACTACAGAGGTACATATGAGATTTTAGCAATAAATGGCAAAGGAAACTCGGATTGTAGTCGTAATAGGAATGGATGTTAGTTTATATTAAATGAAATGTGGACCATGAGGCGTCCGAAGCTACGGCTTGCGAGAACTTAGTGATGTGTCTTATATATAAGTTTGCATGGGCCAAACTTGACACTGTCACAGTTGTCATAGTTAGTTAATACTGCATCTATTATCCTAAAATACGTACGAAGGCCGAAAGGAAAGCGCCGTGCCGATGTTTCAACGACAATGCAAATTAATATTCTTATGACCTCATGTAATTAAGAAATATAGAGAATAATTCTATTCAGAAGAGAATATTTATTTATTTATATATTTCTTTTTTCATATACGTATGGTGAAGTAAGTACAAAGAGTGTACAAAAATACATTGGTATAGCCTAGTGAGGATCTCAACGGGTGACTGGAAAAATTTTACTTGAGGCGACGAAATGTCGAAAGCTTTATGGTAGTGTTTTAGTCATATCTACCGATTATGTAAGGAAGCAAATTAAGAATTGCTAAGGTATATGATATCTTATTAAGACTAGTTCACTATAATTGTGAATTTAAAGTACGAAAATAATAGAAGTAGGTATAATTTCGAGCAGTTGGCAACAAGTCAGAGATGTTACGTTTACACAGCAACTGGTCGTATTATTTCGATAACGTCTATGATGAAGACGATTATTTACCGTTTTATCGATAGGTATATATTACGAGGATTGTTAAACTGATTAGACTTATAATTTTATCGGTCAAATAATTTATTTACGTAATAGTTAGAGAAGACATAGTTTATGTACGGTGTGTTCACTATAATAATATGTGGTTAATCCATTTATGACATAACCATATTTCAACAATAAGAAAGATTTTCCTAAATTTGTTTAGGGAATAAATTGTATTTTTCGTATTTGAATTGAAATTAATTTAAACAAGCGCATTCTGATATGAAGGGAAGGAATTTATTCCATAGAATATCTAGGTAATAACGTCATGAGAAAATATTTGACACTGATTCATTACCGTTTGGATATTCTGTCAGACAATTATCGTATGCACATAATGTTTCATATATATATATATATATATATGTAGGTATGTGTCCATAAACGTCAAACAAGATTTTAATGCATTATGAAGGCAAGCAAGAAATATGATGACTGTACAATAGTGGTGTATATAGAATACACAGACATTCAGAGTCTATACGTAATTTTTTTAAGAGAACAATAAACTATTTTCTTTTTTAAGATAAAAGTTATGTGACATTCAGAATATTACATGGATAATAAGAGCCATGACTAACTAAACCTGTTTGAAGTGACTCTCGTAGTGTTTGTGTGGAAACTGTTTAATGAATTAAAGCATGACACTGATAATTATCACGCATAGCTTATGAAGCAGGTCTTCTTATATTTTAAAAGATTAGCTAAAAGAATTTTGTTTCATTCTGATTACCTGCTAAACTGAGCTTGCGGGTGGGGTATGTAGTGGGACGGATTATTGTCTCCGCTACATATCTCATGTCAGCTCAGTTTGTGTTCTTAAATGATTTTTATGTAAATGTTTAATGTTATGATTCTTAAAGATGTTTTTTGTATATTTTTTGTTTGTTTCATGTGCTGTGAGGCGAGTCAACCTACGAGGACAACATCTTCGACGCCGATTCCAAGGAGTAAATATCCGGCCACATCAAGTCGCGGGTCGACGGCCACGAGGAAAGAAGATGTTGATCTCTGCGGTTGTCGTCGCGAGAGTTGACATTATTGTCGACATTTAATGTTAAAATAACAAATTTTAAAAGTCAGTTCCCTTTTGTCTGTCGATGACTACATATGTAATGTCTTAGAAAGTAATAAATGTTATCGTGTTTAAACTTGACGAAAGTGTCAGAGTACATCATTTATGAAGAATTATTTTACGATGAATAATATATTAATGAAATGAGCAGATGATTTAATTTAAATATTCTTCAATCTGAAGGAAGATTCTTATGAATTTTCGTTGGTGGGAAAGTTACGTCAAGAAGACTTCGATAAATATTTTTTTTATAACTTTGGTTAATCGATCATACACATTGATCGATAATCATTGAAGAAATATTATTTTTTATCTGTGGCTATAACAACGACCAGAAACTGAAGAATTTCTTTTGAACGTCTCATCTATGAGAGAACTTAGAAATATTTTAACAAGAGTGACTGTTATAGACTTTTTCCCTCGGCGCAAGAATCTGATTTTGAAATATTGCAACGTATGAAGATTTTACATTAACATATTTTTATTTTATTTTATATAAATTTTTATGGGCGAGTGGACACCTCAAGGATTACGAAGTCTGACACGGCCACATTCAACTCTAATCATACAGGACGAGTGCTTTTGAAGATAAGGTTTTAGCACACGTTCCGCCGCACGAAGAGGTCGTTCCGCCGCACTCGCTGTTTTTGTCTGCTCCAGGCTTCTATAAATTCCAGCCACAGGCACATTATACTTTCAACCAACTTACTGATATTAGTTGTAAAGCTATCTACTGAATAAGCCAATTATCAAACTTGAGTATATAGTTGTAGAACTGGTATAGGGATTTAACTCTTTCAGTCACACTTTTACAATAGGAACATAATTACCAATGTCTGTTCACACTTGTACAATAGGAACATAATTATCAATGTCTATTCATTGAAGCAACTGTTACAACTGAAATATCACAGACAATAGAGGAAACATAATATAAGGTATTCAGTGATTGTGAACGTTATTTATTAGACGAATCATCAGTACAAACGTACAAAACTAACAGAAACAAATAATTTTTTGTGAAAATCTGCCATACATGTTTTACCTTTGCGTAAGCAAAGAGGCACTTTACATGTACTACACTGCCATACAGTACGCTACAATTGCTACAAGTGCAGCATCTTCTTGATGTGTTTCTTTCAGGTTGATGGCGACTGGATTCTAGACGAATTTCCTGCGGGACTGTAGGTTTGTGGCGTTTTATAAATGCAGGTCCTGGAGACGAGGCCGCGGAATTACGGCTGCTGTTCACTGAATCCGGCCTGGGTTTATCTCTGACATATGCTGGTGCCAGTAGGCCCCGATATACTTTTCTCCGGAAGTCTTTCAGAATCAGCTTGTCGAGGTCTGGGCGTGAAGAGGACTGCGTTGTACCCGTTGTATTGATGTTTTTATCAGACACTCGAGACAAGGTACGTTAGCGCTATATCCAATGCAACTGGTATGCACTGATATTCTATGCAATGTACCCGGAATCTGTCATTTCTTTTGAAGCACAGTCCAAACGGACATACTAGTTCAACCGTTTATCGCTAGATGGCTTGGAATAGAAGTACCGTGATCGAAAAGAGGTGGTTAGTAACACTAACCACCAAGACTGAAAGAGTTAATATAGATTTCGTAACTGCAATAAGATTAAAATTTTCGTTTGTCTTTGGTAACGTTCTCCAGAGCTTGAAAAATCGACATTACGTAAAACGAAATAGAGGAGCAACATCAGAGAATGAAACCAGGCTGAGATGTAAGAAATAAGTCGACCTATTCTGCCTATCTAATACGAAACTTTTTCCCCCACACAGGGATTCGGTAGAGTCCAGACTGCGGCTGAAGAACATCAGCAGGCCAATCATGCCGGAGACCTGCAGAAACGTACGCCCTGCAGTGCTCCAGAGGCCGTTCAGGACGGGTTGGGCTTGCGTGATGTCTAACTGCACAAAAATCATTTATTTTAATTTGATTTTTTTCTGTACAATTTTGTAAATAATAATAAATTATATCTTAAGTATTCTAAGTAAGATACATTAATACCTCCTAAATAAATATGAATCATTTTATGAGGGTGTGAAAATATAAAACAGTGGAATATCAGGTCTCACATGGTTACACAGGATAATTGAGAAGGCGTGGGAATCGGGACAGGTTCCTTCTAACTGCACGAAAGAGGTAATCACGCCAATTTTCAAACATGGAAACAGAAAATATTGTAACAACTAACGAGGTATCTCTATAATTAGCTTTGTGGGCAAAATATTCTCAGGTATTGTTGAAAGGAGAGTGCGAGTATTAATTGAGGACAGATGAAAATCAGTGTGGGTTTACGTCTCTTAGAGGCTGTCAGGAACAGATCTTTAGCTTACGGCAGGTAATGGAAAAGTGCTTTGAGTGGAACAGGGAATTGTACCTATGTTTCATAGATCGGGAAAAGGCTTATGATCGTGTTTCTAGGAGGAAGCTACTGTCAGTTCTTCAAGATTTTGGTATAGGGGGCAAACTTCTGCAGGCATTCAAAGGGCTTTACGTAGACTGTCAGGCAGCAGTTAGAGTAGATGGCAAATTAAGCTCATGGTTCAGGGTAGTTTCAGGGGTAAGACAAGGCTGTAACCTGTCACCACTGTTGTTCATACTAGTCATGGATCGTATGTTGAAAACAGTAGACTGGCAGGGTGGGATTAAAATAGGTGAAAACAAAATAAGCAGTCTCGCACTTGCGGATGACTGAGTTGTAATGGCCGAATCAATTGAACGGTTGCAAACTAATATTTCAGAGCTCCATCAGAGGTGCAAGGATTATGATAAAAAGATCAGCATCTCCAAAACAAAAGTAATGTCTGTGGGAAAGAGATTTAAACGGATTGAGTGCCAAATAGGAGGAACAAAGAACAGGTAGACAGTTTCAAGTACCTTGGATGTATTTCCTCACATGATGGCAACATAGTGAAAGAACTGGAATCGTGGTGCAGCAAAGCTAATACAGTGAGTGCTCAGCTAAGATCTACTCTCTTCTGCAAGAAGTAAGTAAGTACCAAGACTAAGTTAGCAGTGCACCAATCTATCTTTCGACCAACTTTGTTGTATGAGTTGTAATGGCCGAATCAATTGAACGGTTGCAAACTAATATTTCAGAGCTCCATCAGAGGTGCAAGGATTATGATAAGAAGATCAGCATCTCCAAAACAAAAGTAATGTCTGTGGGAAAGAGATTTAAACGGATTGAGTGCCAAATAGGAGGAACATAGGTAGAACAGGTAGACAGTTTCAAGTACCTTGGATGTATTTCCTCAAATGATGGCAAAATAGTGAAAGAACTGGAATCGAGGTGCAGCAAAGCTAATACAGTGAGTGCTCAGCTAAGATCTACTCTCTTCTGCAAGAAGGAAGTAAGTACCAAGACTAAGTTAGCAGTGCACCAATCTATCTTTCGACCAACTTTGTTGTATGGGAGTGAAAGTTTGGTGGATACAGGTTACTTTATTCAAAAGGTAGAGGTTACAGATATGAAAGTAGCAAGAATGATTGCAGGTACTAATAGATGCGAACAATGGTAGGAGGTGTCCATAAAGAGGAAATCAAAGAAAAACTCGGAATGAACACCATAGATGAAGCAGTTAGAGCGAACAGACTGAGATGGTAGGGTCATGTTACACGCATGGGAGAAGCAAGGTTACCTAAGAGACTCATGAGTTCGGCAGCGGAGGGTAAGAGGAGTCGAGGTAGACCAAGAAGAAAGTACTTAGATTCGGTGCAGAATGATTTTGAAGTAAAAGGCATAACATCAGACGAGGCATCAATGTTAGCATTGAATAGGGGATCATGGAGGAATTTTATTAGAGGTACTATGCTCCAGACTGAACGCTGAAAAGCATAATCAGCCTCTAATGATGATAATGATGATGATGATGGTAAAAATATAAAATTATGCACTTTACAAAACAAAGTGAGCGTAGTGCACTGTGAATAGAATATGCCACATGTCTGAGTCAGAATTCTATTGGTGACATCAATAAACATGAACAATAGCAACGAGTCGCTGTAGAAATGGTCAACCCATGCAAATTTTTCGCTGCATCCCTTCAAGAGGTCTATTACGACATAGCCGAGGCTTCAGAGCTCCCTATACAACCACATCATACCAGAATGGCCTCTGCTACGAGCTTTCTAAATATTTCGATCTTTTATACAACCGCAGAAATACATAACGACAATGCAAACAAATATGTTCAAAATACTGCATTTTAGTAATCGAATAAAGCAGTGTTCTCTAATATACTGAGAAACTAATCATATTGTTGCTTTCTATGATAACAAGTATCAAACTTTTCATAAATATATTAACTGCTAGTGGTTCTACATTTGGTGTTGTGTTCTTCAGTCCTGAGAATGGTTTGATGCAGCTCCCCACGCTATGCTACCCTGTGCAAGCCTCTTCATCTCTGAATCAGAACGGCAACCTGTATCCTTTTGAACCTGCTTACTGTATTTGTCTCTCGTTCTCCCACTGCGAGTTTTTCCGCACAAACTTCTCTACAATGCCAAACTGACGATTCCTTGATGTCTCAGAATGTATCCCACCAATTATGTGCTAATATTTCATGAACTATGTGTCGTACTGTGATACAATTTAGAAGGTATATTCAACTACATGTGTGTATACTGTCTGTAAAAAGTCCTGTAGTTACAATTTGTAGTATACAAATTATAAATTTTAACCTAATACCAATTGCTGTAGTTTTACTTCATAAAGAGCGGAAAAGTTGTAAGCGGTAAACTTTTTTCCTTTCATCATTTTGTTGTGGTTGTCAGCGAGAAAAAGTGTAATAAAGGTTTGAAATTATGTCTGAAGTTTGTTGCTAATCCCTAAGCACCATCATTCTCATTAAACATGTTTATGAAGTCTCGCCGCATTATGTGGCAGTTTTTTGCGATTTCCATTGATTATGACGTCATATATTCTGAACCATGTGTCGTGCATGATTCTTAACCTTGCAGCAACTGTTACCTCACGGTAAGGAATGTGTGTACCAAATTTGGTTGAAATCAGTCGAGT
The DNA here is from genome assembly GCA_026315105.1 of Locusta migratoria. Classification (NCBI taxonomy): domain Eukaryota; kingdom Metazoa; phylum Arthropoda; class Insecta; order Orthoptera; family Acrididae; genus Locusta; species Locusta migratoria. The sequence goes on from CM048751.1 coordinate 62,789,281, forward strand.
GGTTTAGGAGAAAAGGAGCAGCATTGTCGCTAAATGCAGCTGTTTTTTTTTTATCTCATTGTTTATGACGTCATATCTCCTGAACTCTGTATACGGACACTCTGCTTTATATATAAGGATTCAGATCAGAGAAGAATTCATTCAATGCTTTTTACCGTGAGGCCATATCCTCGACATATCGATACGAGAACTGGTTTCTGTCTTGCTATTCCTAAAGCAGATTGTTCGAATTTTTCCATATAAAAATTGGCAATATCGGGACCCAATGGTTACGGTTCGTCTTCTTTTTATTATTTATTTATTTATTTTTGAATTTCCCGCAGATTAGTGGAATATTTGCTGTCGGACTTGGTCGCCTAATGGTTCGGCAACCCTTCGCGCGGCTGAGGCACACGGGAAGCCTACTCAGAGGAGGCACGCTTCATCGCAAAGCAACCTGGCACGGGGTTTCGGAGGCGGTAGGCACTTGCAGAGCGCTGTCAGTACCTAGGAGGCGAGTCGCGAACTCTGGCGACGGTGCACAGAAACAGTTCCAGCGCTGTTTCGACTCCGGCAGCTGGACATGCTTGCTCTCGGTACGGCGTAACGTCATTGAAAGGAAGCCAATAAAACGATTTAAGAACCATGTATTGTTTTGTAGTGTGCGCATTCCTGAAACTAACATTCACAAATGATAATATGGCGTGTAATACGGTTTCTTATTGATCTGCCTTGGTCGAGTGGCCGAGCTCTCTAAGGCGCGTTGCTACGGAACGCGCGGTTGCTAGCAGTCGGAGCTTCGAGTTATATACCCGATTTGAACAGCCCTATAAATTAGATTCGTAATTACATGAAGAACTTGACTCATTGTTTACGGCATATTCCTGTGGTTAAATGAAAAATTTGACAGATAATTAAGTTAGATGACTTAATTAACAGTTCGTCAAGACATTGAAGAACAGCCCTCCAAACTATACGCTAAATTCTCCACAGTAGATGAAAAACTTACTTTATCAGCTCAAATAGGTGACAAGTTTGACGCTGTCGTTTTAAGTATAGACAGTCAGACAACAAAGAGGTCTGAATCAATCCAAGAAGAAATTCCTTGTCGTTAAACTAACAAAGGAGATAGATAGCAGTTGTGTATCGTGATTTGGATGACAAGGCATTTTATTAGGAAAAAAAAATCTGTAGACTAGTTACTGAAAGGACATTTTTGCAAGTAAATTAAGTGAAGTCCTAGTAATTTAGTATTTATGTAAAACACATATTGGGAAATATATAATTCACTTACTGTTGTTACTGTTTCATGAGTGCTCCTGCGTATGAGCGGTTTATAAGAGTTCTTTAAAAAGAGAAGACTATCAAATGCATACAACGTAGACAGGCTGATACTGCTTGCAGCACTACCGCTTCCTTTGCTGCTTTATCTCTTTGCCAATTCCCAGCGGTACTGCTTTTGATTTGTGCCATTTATGCTCGCATTCTTTATGAGAAACTTTGAAATCTTTCGCGACGTCCTCCCACTTGTCGAAACGTTTCTGTGAATTTTTATAGTCTGTTGATTTAACATCTCAAATGAAAGAATGTAGTCGCACAGATTCAATGAGTCGCTTTGTGTTTTGCGTTGACCATGAAGTCAATTTTATTTACCGAACAAGAGATAGGCTCTGACAATACAACACCGTACAGCGATTAACAAACAAGAGAGACAGGTACTGAGCACGTGCAGCTTCTGCTACTTGTCAAAATAAGCGGCAGACGACGAGAACCACTGGTACTGCGCATGCGCAGGTTCTGCGACATGTCGCGTATTTGCTGAAAAAGCGATATACAAAATCTATGAGCGACACGTATGGGCGGTAAAGTCCTCATACAAGTTTCGTGCACTTTTGTATGAGGTGATATACCCGACATGTCAAACTGACATGTCACTCATACAAGTTGCGATACATGTATCCCAGTGTAAAATACTTTACTATTGGCGACGCTTTCGACAGTGACAGTGGCCCATCAATAGAGTTCTAAATCAATAAAGCGTAGGGTCAACGGTTCGAAAGTTGCCATTTTTCTTCACTTTATTTATTCATCATTTATCAATCTGAATATCTGCAACTTATGAATGTGAAATCTATCAAATATTCGAAAATTAATAAATACACGATCGTAACTTTTCTGTATAATGTACGTATTCTGTTTATTGATAAGTTACAATGTATGTTTATGAGTTGTCAACACAGATGTTTTCAATTTAAAAACATATTGATCCAAAAGTGTAATTTGTGATATTTATTTCTTTGAAACCATCGTTTATCATAACCTTTCAAGAATTACGTCAAAATAAGCAATAAACAAAAGACGTATGTACGATTAGATATGAGTTACGTACCATACGTTTGATAAATTGTACATTCAAATGACTTTGGTATTAAAACTAAAGAAATAGAATGAACGACGGGGTTAGAACTGCTGTGGCTAAGCTTTCTTGATTAGCCATTCCTAACGCTGCCGATGAGTCACACCGACTGTCGAATGCTTCGCCAATGTTGTATTTAATTATACGGCCTCAAGATACTTCAAAGTGCAATCTCGACAATTTTGGAAAATTGCATCATATGGTTTTGGCTGATTGTTTGTTGAGTGATGAACCACGTACCATAAATAAAAATAGAAAAAAGCGGTGCCCATATAGTTTCATTAGTAGTGCTGTGTGGAAAGAACGCGCCTAAGTGTGGGACTATCCTTCGTGCAGAGCAGTCACGCGGGCAGCCTACACAGCCGCAACTCGTCTAAACATCCCCAGGTCCGAAAGGACGGCGTTAAAGCAGTCAGCCGGCGATGCAGCCGACGCCTACAGGGGCTCCACTGTTTAGGAAACTAGTTGAGCCTGCTGCTACGTCACACCGAAACAGTTACAGCAGTGCTACCTCGATAGCGTCCCTTGATTAAAAGGGACCGTGAAAAACCGCAACTAATAGAGCAAATGCATTATATAAAAGCATCATAGAGTGAAGAGTATATAAACTTTGTTTACTCTACATGCATAAAGTAGTATGTATGTGTGTTTCTAAGTTCCAGATCTCCTAAACTACTGGACTGATTTCAACCAAACTTGGCAGACATCTACAGAACTACCTACGGCACGTAGTTGAGGAGACAAGGCGCTATAAACAATGGAATGCGACAAATACTGTAACATCGTACCACTATATTCCTCACCCCTCCTAAACTATTTCATATATTTTATGGCATGAAGAGGAATTAATGTCGTGCTAATAAGTCAAAAGAAAAGATTGCAGTTATGCTTGAATAACTTTGTCTTCCAAGTACGTCACCTGCGAGAAAGTATAAAAGTTAACAAATATATGTATTTAAGTAAATAATTCGCAGTCTCTGTTGCAATATTCTTTATAACATCCAATAACGCGTTTCGCGCTATTAGCGCATCATCAGACTGGAAACAGATAAATGTTTTATTACAGTCCGTGTACCTGGCGGGCAGCGAATCTAATATGGCTAAGGTGAGTAAATTTTGAAGAGTCAGAACTTACTTGGGCGGAGATGGAGCCACAGAAGTATTTAAAGCTGTGGTGGAAGTATCTTAACATTTTTGTTCTGTCATTGAGCCCCTGCAAACAGGTAAACGTGCAAAGTACGTAACGGCTATTTGAAGTAGAATAACTAGGGACTAAGGTTAAATAGAGATATTCTTTGGTATTTTACCATCACTAGTGCTATCGAAGATATTACAGGTTTTTCAATTAATTTATTTAAAAATTCCATTTTGAGTAATCTATATCTTCGTATGTACAGTACAAATCACATTTATGTACCTAGCCGATGTTTCATCGAGTTACTTTATAATATTTTTCTATCGTTACAATTTCTAATAGTGTGAGAGAAAAACAAAAGCCTAAATCGTACGTTTTACATCTGTTTTGTTTTATTATTATTATCTTGTCTTGCGTTTGGGGCTAGAAATTTGGTGAGAGAAATTTCGCAAACAAATGTGACAGCGACAGATAACGCCTACTTTTAAATAATTCCAACCTAATTCGTTCATCACCTTTGTGTCACTCTCTTCTCTGTATCGCGATAATAGGAAGCGAACTACCCTTCCCTGAACCGTTTGTATGTCCTCCATCAGTCCCAACTTGTGAAGATCTCACAATACGTAGCAATACACCGAAATAGAACGAACAGGTGTAGTGCAGGCAGTTTCTTTAGTTGAACTATTGCATCTTTTAAGAGTTCTTCCGTTGAAACGTAGCCTTTCGTTCGTCTTCTTGACAATAATTTCTATGTAAACTTGTTCGTAATTATAATTTCTACATATTTAGTTTAATTTAGGGCCTGTATATTATCGTGGAAATGAAGTTTAAATGACTTATTGTAGTTCTCATATGGATAAGCTTACACTTTTCGTTATTTGGGGTAAACTCCCAATTTTTGGACGATGCTGATATTTAAATCGGTTTTGCATCTGTGTTTGATCTACGGATGACTTTACTCACCTATGGACGACAGTTGCATTCGCGAACCGTCTTAGAGAGTTGCTCAGATGTCTTCTAAATCGTTTATGAACAGTAGTGGCCGTATAACACTTCTCTGGAGAACGCTAGAGATCACTTCGGTTTTACTTGAAGACTATGTATTGTATCCTTTCCGAAAGGAAATCACGAATCCAACCGCGCAACTGAGGTGATGTTCCATAAGCACGAAATTTGATTAGATAACGCTTGTGAGGTACTGTATCCAAAGTCTTCCGTAAATATACAACTATGGAATCGATTTGAAGTCCACAGCAATAATCACTTAATATGAGAAAAATGGTAGTTTCTGAATCCGTGTTCTCTATGAATCAAATAGTCATACTCTTACAGGTAGTTCATAATGTTCGAAAAAGGTAAGGTTAAAGAAAATGTATGTTCCAAAATCCTGTTGCAAACCGACGTCAATGATATGGGCCTTTAATTTTCTGGATCCTTCCTATTACCTATCTTGAATATTGGAGTTGTGCAACTCTACAATCTTTGGATATGGATCGTTCCCTGAACCAGCGATTGTGTATGACAACCAAATACAAAGCTGTTTCTTTGGCATACTCTGAAAGGAAGCAGATTGGTATCCAATCTTACCGGAGGACTTGCTCTTGCTATGTGATTTAAGTTGGTTTACTCCAAGGATATCTATTTCATAATTTAGAATGCTGGCAGCTGCTCCTTATTAGAATTCTGGGGGATTTGCGTCTTTTTCGTTGGTGAAGGAATGTCGGAAACCTGTGATTACGAATTCTGCTTTAACAGCACTATCAATAGTTGCATCACACGTAGTGAAAGTAGTGATCGTCTTTTGTTGCTGGTGTACTATACGTAAGACCTGAATTTCCATGGATTTTATATTAAATTACGAGATATTCGTTGTGAACTCCTTTGTAAGAATCTCGCATTGACGTCCGTGCAAACTTTCCAGTTCCCAAAATAAAATTTTAAATTTGGTCTTCTATTTTCTTTGCTGATGCAAGAGTGATCTAACCTGTTTTGTGTATCGCTTTGTTCAGCCGCTTATGTTGTTTGCTATAAATCTCTCAATGGTAGTCGATATTATTTCTTTGAACGAAAGCCAAATCAGATCTGCAGTCACAGTGTTAGTTTAGAAAAACTACAGACTCTTATTCGAGACATCGTTCAGAGAATTTTTAACTGTTATTTTAAACCAATAGATTTTTCGTTCAATTTCACTGGATTTGGGAATTTCTACATTCAGTCTCGATACGACTACTCTTTGACCACTAATCCCTGTGTCTGTTTTGATGCTCTTTATTAGCTCCGTATTATTTGTTGCTAAGAGGTAAAGTATGTTTTCACAACCATTTAATATTCTAGTGAGCTTATAAACCAAGTGTTCGCAGAAATGCGAATGCGTTAAGTGCAATTTCGTACGATGTTGACTGTTTGCCTCCGATTATAAAGATGTATTTTTGCCAATATATTGAGGGTACCTTTTAGAAATTAGATGCAAACTCTCTTTGAAGATTTTTGCAGTCGAATCGTCTGAGTCAGGGATTCGGTAAAAATAAATAATCAATCATTAATTTATTCATGTTGTCACGTGTAACCTCTACCCGTACCAACCTACAGGAACTATCTACTTCAATTTTGCTACCGGATAAACCGCATACGACAACTGTATTCAATTTTTCTGACAACCTGTGTAAGAATATCAGCTGAAGGTATCTCCGGCTTTAGCCAGCTATCGCCATCTATAATGATTTGTTTTTTAGTACTTCGTATTAGCGCTTGGAGCTCTGGTACTCTTCCATCACACCTACTGCAATTTATAACTGTAAGACCCATGGTTCTTAGATCTGCGTTCGTCCTTTAACCTGCACCCTTCGAAACACTTACGCATTAACACGATTTTAAAACTGGGTTTGTAATTCTATCTCGTGTACGCTGTTACATTTGTTGATATTAATTAATAAATGGTTTTGAATTCACCCTAAGACAAGTCTATGGCATCTTAGGCTCCAATTCCTTCTGTAAACCAAGTTGCTACCGTTCTATATTACACTTCACGATAATAGGGTGACAGACAATCTAAGAGATTTAGTTAATTACTATAACATAATATTACGTAATATACTCATCATCATCATCATTAGAGACTGATTATGCCTTTCAGCGTTCAGTCTGGAGCATAGTACCTCTAATAAAATTCCTCCATGATCCGCTATTCAATGCTAACATTGATGCGTCGTCTGATGTTATGCCTTTTATTTCAAAATAATTCTTCACCGAATCTAAATACTTTCTTCTTGGTCTACCTCAATTCCTCTTACCCTCCTCTGCCGAGCTCATGAGTCTCTTAGGTAACCTTGCTTCTCCCATGCGTGTAATAAGACCCCACCATCTCAGTCTGTTCGCTCTAACTGCTTCATCTATGGTGTTCATTCCCAATTTTTCTTTCATTTCCTCATTATGGACACACTCCTGCCATTGTTCCCATCTATTAGTACCTGCAATCATTCTTGTTACTTTCGTACCTGTAACCTCTACCTTTTGAATAAAGTAACCTGTATCCACCAAACTTTCACTCCCATATAACAAAGTTGGTCGAAAGATAGAACGGTGCACTGCTAACTTAGTCTTGGTACTTACTTCCTTCTTGCAGAAGAGAATAGATCTTAGCTGAGCACTCACTGCATTAGCTTTGCTGCACCTCGATTCTAGTTCTTTCACTATGTTGCCATCCTGTGAGAAAATACATCCCAGGTACTTGAAACTGTCTACATGTTCTAGCTAAGTTTCTCCTATTTGGCGAACAATCTGTTTAAATATCTTTCCCAGTCTACTGTTTTCAACATATGATCCATGAATAGTATGAACACCAGTGAGGACAGGTTACAGCCTTGTCTTAACCCTGAAACTACCCTGAACCATGAGCTTAATTTGCCATTTACTCTAACTGCTTCCTGACAAAGCCTGCAGAAGTTTGCCTCATATACCATAATCTTGTAGAACTGACATTAGCTTCCTTCTAGGAACACGGTCATCAGCCTTTTATAGATCTGTGAAACATAGATACAATTCCCTGTTCCATTCATAGCAGTTTTCCATTACCTGCCGAAAGCTAAAGATCTGATCCTGACAGCCTCTAAGAGAACTAAACCCACACTGATTTTCATCTAACTCGTCCTCGATTAATACTTGCACTCTCCTTTCAACAATACCGAGAATATTTTACCTACAACGCTAATTAAAGAGATACGTAATATACTATAACACGAAAATAATCCTATTATGACTCAAGTGGCAGAATACAAAAGAAAAAAATTACAAATCTTGTTGCATGACAGAACAGGACATTTCATATCGACAAAAGATAATTAATACAACGTTGTGGCTTCTTATTCCTGGTGCTTGTCTTCCTAAGAGTTGAATTAATTTGTCTGTATCCATCGAAGAAGTATTCAGTTTGCGATAAAGCATTTCAAATGATCAAGTTTCATGTGATCACACATTATATGTAACACGTACTGAAAAATTCCAACTGAAATGAACCAACGTTTAAAGAGGAAAGAAAAGTAAATCAGTCTTAAAACCCAAGGATGTAATTTAAAAATAAAAACATAACAATAACACTTATATTACATTCAGGAAGCGGTATTGAAATCCATATGTAATGTAGACCTTTGCTTTATGATATGCTGTTTATTATTCACGGGCACCTTTACAAGAGATTACAGCCATGAAACGTTGTATGAAGTATGTTGGACGTCGTCTCCTCCTTGCGGTTGGCTAGCAGCCTCCTCTTCACAGTCTCCTCGCAAGGTTGAACAGGTATCCTGAAAATCACAACAAGGTGCCTAATCAATGCACAAGACTGAGTAATTCACATTGCATATTGAGGTTAATGCCGAAATCCGCCACGACAGTTGTTTGAGCTGGAGCATCACTCTTGTAAATCAGGACACCCGAGGGTTTACAAATGTCTATATATTGTTTCTATTTTCTCTTTGAAGTTTTGCGTTTTGCTTCTTGTTATTATTGTTGTTCAATTAGAGTATCCTTGACAGATTTGCGAACGCTTTGTCAGAACACCTGCTGCTACCATATGGGCGTGCCTGCAGCTGTCACCCAAACACTATTTGCCACTCACATTCACTCCATTACTAAGCTGTCGATTACTTCCTGTCTCTGAATTTGTTCTTATCAATCTGCCCCTTATTTTTTCCAAATTTCTTTTCTCCTTGATCCGATTCTGTACCCTCTATAAGTTATCTGCTCTATCTATCTTTCATTGTTTTAGGGAATCACATTTCAAAATATTTCCTTCCTTTCTTGTCAAGAACTGTTTACCGATTTCTGCACCGTACAACATCCCAGATACATACCTTGAGATAAGGCGTCCTATCCCTTCTATTTATGTTATGTCCTAACAAATCTTCATTTACTCTCAAACTATTCTCTTGTTTGCGAGTCTGTACATTACATCATCGCTCCATACAACGGATTGTATCTACTTGTAGTAATCTCTACGTTGTTTATATACAGGAAATGATATTTATTTATTAACTGAATCGTTTTTCAGAAGGACCATAAGTCCACTTTTCTGTCAGTGTAGAAAGGAAGTTCGCGGTCCATCAGATACCAGAAATACACAGCAGAGAAACATTCGTTGATTTCATAAGAGCCCCATGTCCAGTACCAGGGCACTTCTTCTCTCAACTACTTTCAACAATAACTTCATGTACTTCATTGAGACAGAAAAGGCGAAAGAAAGATATAATTATTGCATCTATGGTTTGTTCCAAAGTCAATGTTGTACAGCAAGCCGTCGTATGTGATACTGTGTCCTCGTTGTATCTAATATCAATATGAGTGAATCTGATTGTGAAATTCAGCCTATCCATAAGAAAAATTGGAGTTAAGGTGTTTGTCACACTGAGCACTACGAACGGTAAGTAATCAAAACTGTTAAACTAACGGGACTGAAGTAAATCAATACCGAGGTAGTCTAATACCAGCAAAATCTGTATGGCAATCTCGTATATGCAGTTCTAAATGCTTTGAATCCATTGGTCAAGATGATCAGGTATTAATTCCAGCACATTTTCTGGATCTTAATTGTAAAGGTGAACGAGATTTTTACCTTCATAATGTAATACAGGCAGAAAAAGTAAAACGAAACAGATCACGGGAAAGAAAAATTCCAACTCCAAGGATGTGTGATTTAAAATATTGACAAGTAGTTTGTTTTCATGAACAGATTTTCTCAATTCTTAAAAAAATGTCTCTAACATTCACTAACATGTTTATTAAACAGTTTACGTGTTGTAAAGTTTTTAAGATTTTCATTTCTTACTTATTTTAAAAAAAAAGCCATATGTCCAATAGAAATATTCAGCTCCGCTCAATAAATCGACTCAATATTTGGGTATATATTAAGACAGAATAATTGTTGATAGTGGAAGATCTCGCGTGGTCATTGTAAACAGTTAACGGAATGCCCTGTGAACTATTAAAACAGTTTTCTTCCACTTTTCTCGAAACTACGTCAGATGTAAATAAGCGATTCAATAGTATGGATCATCATTGGTTTTGAGAATAGCTCCAATACTTCGGGGAGAAGAAATAAAAACATTGCGGTTTGCCGTCAGAAACTGCAGAAGATCTGGAAGAGCAGTTGAATGGAATGGACAGTGTGTTGAAAGGAAGATATAAGATGAACATTAACAAGAGTAAAACGAAGGTAATGGATGGCAATATCAGAAAAACAGGTTATGCTGAAGGAATTAGATTAGGTAATGAGACAATAAAAGTAGTAGATGAATTTTGTTATTTGGGTAGTAAGATAACTTCTGATGGCAGAAGTAAAGACGATATAAAATGCAGAATGGCTTTGGGAAGAAAAGCGTTTCTAAAGAAGCGAAACTTGTTAACATCCAATATTAATTTAAATGTTAGGAAGTCCTTTCTGAAATCATTTGTCTGGACTGTAGCATTGTATGGGAGTGAAACGTGGACGATAAGGGGTTCAGATAAAAAGATGATAGAAGCTTTTGAAATGTGGTGCTACAGACGAATGATGAAAATTAGATGGGCATATCACGTAACTAATGAGGAGGTGCTTAACCGAATCGGGGAGAAAAGGAGTTTCTGGCATACCCTGACTAAGAGAAGAGATAGATTGGTAGGACACATTCTTAGACATCAAGGAATTGTCAACTTAGCATTAGAAGGAAGCGTGTGGGGTAAAAATCGTAGAGGGAGACCGAGGGACGAATACAGCAAGCAGATTCAAAAGGATGTAGGTTGCCGAACGTATTCTCAGATGAAGAGACTTGCACAGGACAGGGTAGCGTGGAGAGCTGCATCAAACCAGTCTGCGGACTGAAGACCACAACAACAGCAACAACTTCGGGGAACACATTCATTGAGCGACTTTATTGTTTCCAACACAATGTTCCAAAACATCCTACAGTGGTGTTCGAGCCGTATATTCTGTCTGCTCTAATATTGTACAATTATATTGAGAGATGGCAATTGTACAGTCCAGAGGAGATGTTTGATACATTTCTGAGGCTGTACAAAATACGCTTGAACCTGTTTGGTTGTATATGTAATCGCATTTATCATTTTGGAATATGGCTGCGGTTGTTTGCGATATGTTAATCTTAGTATTCACTTTGGTGTCGAGGTTAGTGAGATTTTCGTTTCAATTACGCAATCAGTGGCAATGATGATAGAAACACAACGATATATAGAATACTGTCGCTGGAAATACTTCAAGCAGTTCAGCCGTTTTCGTCACAGATGCTGTCACGTACTACGCACCATAGAATTGGTCTTTTGAAGATCTAAGAGAGCACGAGTTGCAACGATCATTTGAGTTGATCGTTGCAGAACAAAACGCATGATGCACTGCAAAGTAGCGTCCAAGACTTCGCACGTCAATGACGCAGGGCGGTCACGTCACTGTTTCTACACACAGGCAGTGGTGCAACTGGATGTAGTGTTCTCTATGATGACACATCTGTGTCACCAAATTATGGCATGACCTACGTTTTGGAGCGATTGCACTAATTTCCATATGTTGACTAATACGTGCAAAATATGGAAAGAAATTGGTATTGGAATGATTTTATTCAGGAACTAAGCTACGTTACAAAATATATTACATTTAAAATTGACATCACCTGTGTCATGATCATTTTTCCAATCCGTATTTTGGAAATAAAGTTCTGGATACCTCTTGTTTTTAACCAAACTGAGGAAATAACTGATATGAACTCGGTGAAGACTCCATGAAAATATATTCCAATTTACAAATTATTTTGGCCTAGGGATAAATATTATCGCGAACTGATTTGAGTTGGATTGACTAATTTAGAAGTAGTATGTATTTATCATAGCACAATTAAAATGTTAGGGGAACTGGCAGGGCGGTATTAAAGTAGGTGAAAACAAAATAAGCAGTCTCGCATATGCGGATGACTTAGTTGTAATGGCCGACTCGATTGAAAGGTTGCAAACTAATATTTCAGAGCTCGATTAGAGGTACAAGGATTATGATATGAAGATCAGCATCTCCAAAACGAAAGTAATGTCTGTGGGAAAGAGATGCAAACATATTGAGTGCCAAATAGGAGGATCAAAGTTAGAACAGGTAGACAGTTTCAAGTGCCTGCGATGTATTTTCTCACACGATGGCAACATAGCGAAAGAACTGGAATCGAGGTGCAGCAAAGCTAATGCAGTGAGTGCTCAGCTAAGATATACTCTCTTCTGCAAGAAGGAAGTCAGTACCAAGACTAAGTCAGCAGTGCACCGCTCTATCTTTCGACCAACTTTGTTGTATGGCAGTGAAAGTTGGGTGGATACAGGTTACCTTATTCATAAGGTAGAGGTTACAGATATGAAAGTAACAAGAATGATTGCAGGTACCAAAAGATGGGAACAATAGCAGGAGGGTGTCCAAAGTTAGAACAGGTAGACAGTTTCAAGTGCCTGCGATGTATTTTCTCACAGGATGGCAACATAGCGAAAGAACTGGAATCGAGACATAGCTATCGGCATGGAACTGCTATGGTGTACAACGGGAGACATCGGACAACAATTACACACAGAGCATTCGTTTGCGTTCTGTAGTTTTCGCTACAGAGCGAAATATCAACACACACACAAACACACGTAGAATTTTATATACACCGATAACTTTCCATCCCCTCACACAACAATGCAACCAATAAAACCGTATTCAAAGAGTAAATATAATTTTCAAAGAGTAATTATTGTTCCGCATTTCGTGTTATATTTTTCAAATTACTAAATATCTATCAGATCGCTATAAAACCTTGCCTAAAACCTTCCACGGGTATGAATTAGTAACTGTACAAATATTTTAGTCTTTGCGTCTTGTCGTTCGGACGTTATAAGCGTACACCGAACAGACATTCACATTAATATATATAGAAAAATAGCTACCCGATCGCCATAAAACCGTGCCTAAAGCCTTCCCCGGGTAGACATTAGTAACTGTACAAATTTTTAGCTCTTTATGCCTAGTGGTTCATACGTGATAAACGTACACCGAACAGACTTTCACATTTATAGATATAGATTCGTCTAGTATGTAAATAAATATTAATGTTTTATTTGGAACACTTATGTCGCTTTGTGATAGATGGCACTGTAATATTCACAAATATATTGCTCACAATTTTAGACGAACAGTGGGTAACAGGTAGGTTTTTAAATTATAACACAGAACGTAGGTACTTTTGAATTTTATTTCGGTTGTTCCAGTGGGATACGTGTACTTTTATGAAATTATCATACGTTATGGGAACGCATGCTGTTACTGCGTGATTACCTGTAATTAACTCATGACTTCAATAAATGCTCAAGATGATGGCCTTCAACTACAATGCATTTGGCAATACGCGTAACGAAACTCCTCTCAAAAGCGAGTAGTTCGCCTTCAGTAATGTTCTCACATGAATTGACAATGAGCTGGCGCATGTTTTCAGGCGTTATCGGAGAATCACAATAACAAATATCCTTAAATCTTCCCCACAGAAAGAAATCGGAGATGTAAAATCCTGTGAACCTGCTTCTACGACCAATCAACCTGTTACTAAATATTTCATTTAAGACCGCTTCAACTCAACGAGAGCCATGTGCCGTACATCTATCATGTTGAAAGTACATTGCCATTCTCTCATGCAGTGAAACATCTTGTAGTAAAATCGGTAGAACATTACGTAAGAAATCACCATACATTGCACCATTGAGATTGCCAATTATCCTTCTTCTTGTGCATATTATGCCGATTTCTGTTACCTCTGTTTGTGAATGACGCTTAGTCATTATACAGAATTCTCAACACCGACGTTTTTGAGATTCCCCATTCTCGCTCAATTTGTTAGCTACTGATGTGCGGATTAGCACTTATTGGGCATCTTCATTTGTTGCAGGTCATGGATGACGTTTCGCTTGTGGCTGAACACTTCCTGTTTCTTTATATAACGTAACTGTCTGACGAAAGGTCCGGAAACTTGGATGATGTCTTACAGGATAACAATCAACGTTTATAGCACTGCCCCGTTGGGCATTTTGATCACAATAGCCATACATAAATACCATATCGACCTTTTCAGGAATTGGTGAACGGTCAATTTCAACACGAGTAATTTATCACGAAGCAAATACCGTCCGCACTGGTGAAATGTTACGCGATACCACGTATTTATACGTTTGTGACTATTATAGCGCAATCCTATCACAAAGCGAAATAAGTGTTCCAAATAAAACATTCATGTTTATTTACGTACCAGACGAATATGTAATAAAATGGGGGTTTGACCTATGGCAGCGCCACATAGCGGGCCAACCATAGCGCCATCTGTTTTCACCATTGAAGCTAGAAAAGTTTTGTTCTTTGTAGTTTTTTCGTTTGATGTTCATTCCATGAGATATTTGGCCTGGTGACTATCAATAGAGGACCCTGTATATATAAAGGGACATAAAGTACACGAAAGAAATTACTTCTCTAGTGTTTTACATCCCATCATGCTGTAGTTGCAACTGTTGTTATGACAGATAACGAAATCGCACATTTCAAGTATCTACTGGTAAATGCTGAACTTTGTACAAAACTAGTACCATCTCATACACATGAATTTTAGAAAGCATAATGGAGATCAGTGGTTTTAAAATAATGGTTGAAAATGAAATTAAAACTGTTCAGATCCCAATTTTTTCTTTTTATTTCTTTATTTATCTCTTTTTATTTTAATTTTTATTTATTTACCGGTTTCAGTCAATGTCGACCACCTTCAGATAACAACCATGGCCGTTTGAGCGGCTGTGAATCCCACAACGTGCAGCCCTTCTTGGTGCACGCCCAGTTGCCGTTGATACACATGCAGTTGTTGCATGCGATCCTCGTCGTTTGTCCATCAGTACAAACAGCTGGAAAAGAAGAACAAGGAGTGAGGCTGGCGGCGGTAACCACTCTCTATGCGGCAATCAGGCGTGAGTATCGGAACAGCTGGGTGTAACACAGAAAGGCAAGTGCCTTCATTTCAGTGTAAGTTAATTGTTCACGTTACGTAGCCTGGTGCAGAAAGAAAGAAGTTTTGTTGCTATATCGTATTTTGATGACTATACCACAGTACACTAGAGATCAAAAAATTATTAGAAA
The DNA here is from genome assembly GCA_026315105.1 of Locusta migratoria. Lineage (NCBI taxonomy): Eukaryota > Metazoa > Arthropoda > Insecta > Orthoptera > Acrididae > Locusta > Locusta migratoria. The sequence continues at coordinate 62,804,470 of CM048751.1, forward strand.
TTTATATGTGTAATAAGGGAGATAGGTAATATACAACTGATAGAAAAGACTGTTTACATGCACACTAGTGGGCTTACACCTTCACAGACAGTAACGAGTAGTAATAATACAGGAAAAATAGTGGCTGCACCATGAAATTCGTTGGAGGGGAATGGAAGAAACAGAAAATACAGCTGTTTCACAGAGGAAGACTGCACAGTAGTTCCTTCTCTAGATTGCCGTACAGATCACAAAATGAAAGATATCGAAGTAATTGACAGAGAGATGAAAAACAAAATCGCTCAAAAGAGGAAAGGCTGCAGGACCGAATGGAATACCAGTTCGTTTTTACACAGAGTACGCAAAGGAACTTGCCCACATTCTTGCGGTGGTGTACCGTAGGTCTCTAGGAGAGTGTAGCGTTCCGAAAGATTGGAAAATGGCGCAGATAATCCCCGTTTTTAAGAAGGGACGTCGAACAGATGTGCAGAACTGTAGGCCTAAATCTTTAACGTCGGTCAGTTGTAGAATTTTGGAACATGTATTGTGTTAGAGTATAATGATATTTCTGGGGACTAGAAAGCTGCTCTGTAGGAATCAGCATGGGATTAGAAAAAGGCGATAGTGTGAAACCCAGCTCGTGCTATTCGTCCACGAGATTCAGAGGGCCATAGACATGGGTTCTCAGGTACATGATGTGTTTCTTCCGCAATGCGTTTGATAAAGTATCCCACAGATGTTTTATGAGCAAAGTAAGAGCATATGGTCCGTCAGACCAATTGTGTGAATGGATTGGGCAATTCCTAGATAACAGAAAAGAGCATCTCATTCTCAATGGAGACATGGTTTTGTTCTTTGTAGTTTTTTCGATCGATGTTCATTCCATGAGATATTTGGCCTTGTCACTATCAATAGAGGACCCTGTATATACAAAGGGACATAAAGTACACGAAAGAAATTGCTTCTCTAGTGTTTTACATCCCATCATGCTGTAGTTGCAACTGTTGTTATGACAGATGACGAAACCGCACATTTTCCTACATAGAACAGCATTTTCTGTCTCAAAATCGCTGTTAACAAAACACCTGTCCATTTTTTTAAAGAATTATTAGATCGAATTGAAAGGTGTTCAGGTCAATGTTGTCAATTGTGAATGTCAAAATTAAATATCAAAACGAGACGAATATTCACAAATATGTGACTTGTGACTAGTATTTTGATAGCTTCAAGTATCTACTGGTAAATGCTGAACTTTGTACAAAACTAGTACCATCTCACACACATGAATTTTAGAAAGCATAATGGACATCAGTGATTTTAAAATAATGGTTGAAATTGAAATTAAAACAGTTCAAATCGCATTTTTTTCTTTTTATTTCTTTATTTATTTATTTTTATTTGTTTATTTATTTATTTGCCGGTTTCAGTCAATGTCGACCATCTTCAGATGACAACCATGGCCGGTTGTGCGGCTTGCCGTGCCCACCGCCATCACCTGGCATCATGGTGCTAGACATCTGAAGATAGTTTCTTTCACTGAAACCGGTCATTAAATAACAACAATTTTGTGATGTGGACTCTTTTAGTTTTAATTTTAACACACAATGGAATTGTGGGGCCACTCACGTTGTTCTTCCCGCATCGGGCAGCCCTTCATGGTGCACGCCCAGCTGCCGTTGATACACATGCAGGTGTTGCAGTCGATCCTCATCGTTTGTCCAGGAGTACAAACAGCTGGAACAGCAGAACAAGCCGTGAGGCTGGCGGCGGTAACCACACTCTATGCGTCAATCAGGCGTGAGTATCGGAACAGCTGGGTGTAACACAGAAAGGCAAGTGCCTTAATTTCAATGTAAGTTAATTGATCACGTTACATAGCCTGTTAAAGAAAGAAAGAAGTTTTGTTGCTATATCGTATTTTGATGACGATACCACAGTACACTAGAGATCCAAAAATTATTAGAAATTTATATGTGTAACAAGGGAGTTAGGTAATATACAACTGATAGAAAAGACTGTTTACATGCACACTAGTGGGCTTACACCTTCACAGACAGTAACGAGTAGTAATAATACAGGAAAAATAGTGGCTGCACCATGAAACACGTTGGAGGGGAATGGAAGAAACAGAAAATACAGCTGTTTCACAGAGGAAGACTGCACAGTAGTTCCTTCTCTAGATTGCCGTACAGATCACAAAATGAAAGATATCGAAGTAATTGACAGAGGGATAGAAAAACAAAACCGCTCAAAAGAGGAAAGGCTGCAGGACCAGATGGAATACCAGGTCGTTTTTACACAGAGTATGCAAAGGAACTTGCCCACATTCTTGCAGTGGTGTACCGTAGGTCTCTAGAAGAGTGTAGCGTTCCGAAAGATTGGAAAATGGCGCAGATCATCCCCGTTTTTAAGAAGGGAAGCCGAACAGATGTGCAGAACTGTAGGCCTATATCTTTAACGTCGGTCAGTTGTAGAATTTTGGAACATGTATTGTGTTAGAGTATAATGACATTTCTGGAGACTAGAAAGCTTCTCTCTAGGAATCAGCATGGGATTCGAAAAAGGCGATCGTGTGAAACCCAGCTCGTGCTATTCGTCCACGAGACTCAGAGGGCCATAGACATGCGTTCTCCGGTAGATGATGTGTTTCTTCCGGAATGCGTTTGATAAAGTATCCCACAGATGTTTTATGAGCAAAGTAAGAGCATATGGTCCGTCAGACCAATTGTGTGATTGGATTGAGCAGTTCCTAGATAACAGAAAACTGCATGTCATTCTCAATGGAGACAAAGTTTTGTTCTTTGTAGTTTTTTCGTTTGATGTTCATTCCATGAGATATTTGGCCTGGTGACTATCAATAGAGGACCCTGTATATATAAAGGGACATAAAGTACACGAAAGAAATTACTTCTCTAGTGTTTTACATCCCATCATGCTGTAGTTGCAACTGTTGTTATGACAGATGACGAAATCGCACATTTCTCTACATAGAACAGCATTTTCTGTCTCAAAATCGCTGTTAACAAAAGGCCTGTCCATTTTTTAAAGAATTATTAGATCGAATTGAAAGGTTTTCAGGTCAATGTTGTCAATTGTGAATGTCAAAATTAAATATCAAAACGAGACGTCATATTCACAAATATGTGACTTGTGACTTGTATTTTGATAGCTTCAAGTATCTACTGGTAAATGCTGAACTTTGTACAAAACTAGTACCATCTCACACACATGAATTTTAGAAAGCATAATGGACATCAGTGATTTTAAAATAATGGTTGAAATTGAAATTAAAACAGTTCAGATCGCAATTTTTTATTTTTATTCCTTTCTTTATCTCTTTTTATTTTAATTTTTATTTATTTATTTATTTACCGGTTTCAGTCAATGTCGACCATCTTCAGATGACAACCATGGCCGGTTGTGCGGCTTGCCGTGCCCACCGCCATCACCTGGCATCATGGTGCTAGACATCTGAAGATAGTCTCTTTCACTGAAACCGGTCATGAAATAACAACAATTTTGTGATGTGGACTCTTTTAGTTTTAATTTTAATCACACAATGGAATAGTGGGGCCACTCACGTTCTTGCCGCATCGGGCAGACTTTCATGGTGCACGCCCAGTTGCCGTTGTTACACCTGCAGATGTTGCAGTCGATCCTCGTCGATTGTCCAGGAGTACAAACAGCTGGAACAGCTGGAACAGCAGAACAAGCCGTGAGGCTAGCGGCGGTAACCACTCTCTATGCGGCAATCAGGCGTGAGTATCGGAACAGCTTGGGTGTAACACAGAAAGGCAAGTGCCTTAATTCAGTGTAAGTTAATTGATCACGTTACGTAGCCTGGTGCAGAAAGAAAGAAGTTTTGTTGCTATATCGTATTTTGATGGCGATACCACAGTACACTAGAGATCAAAAAATTATTAGAAATTTATATGTGTAACAAGGGAGTTAGGTTATATACATCTGATAGAAAAGACTGTTTACTTGCACACTAGTGGGCTTACACCTTCACAGACAGAAACGAGTAGTAATAATACAGGAGAAATAGTGGCTGCACCATGAAACACGTTGGAGGGGAATTGAAGAAACAGAAAATACAGCTGTTTCACAGAGGAAGACTGCACAGTAGTTCCTTCTCTAGATTGCCGTACAGATCACAAAATGAAAGATATCGAAGTAATTGACAGAGGGATAGAAAAACTCAGAGGGCCATAGACATGGGTTCTCAGGTAGATGATGTGTTTCTTCCGCAATGCGTTTGATAAAGTACCCCACAGATGTTTTATGAGAAAAGTAAGAGCATATGGTCCGTCAGACCAATTGTGTGGTTGGATTGAGCAGTTCGTAGATAACAGAAAAAAAAGCATCTCATTCTCAATGGAGACAAGTCTTCCGAAGTAAGAGTGATATCAGGGAGCCACAGGGGAGTGTCGTGGGTCCGTTGCTGTTCACAATATATATATATATATATATATATATATATATATATATGACCTTGCGGATAACATCGGAAGCTCACTGAGGCTTTTTACATATGACACTGTAGTATATAGAGAGGTTGTAACAATAGAAAATTGTGTTGAAATGCTAGAGGATCTGTATCTAATTGACGCATGGTGCAGGGTATGGCAATTGAATCTCAATGTAGAAAAGTGTAAATACATAGAAAGAAAGATCCTGTATAATTTAGCTACACTATAGCGGGTCAGCAACTGGAAGAAGTTAATTCCATAAATTATCTGGGAGTAGGCATTAGGATTGATTGAAAATGGAACGACCATATAAAATCAATCGTCCGTAAAGCAGATACCAGAATTTGATTCATTGGAAGAATCGTAAGGAAATGCAGGCCGAAAACAAAGGAAGTACACTTGTTCGCCCTCCCGAACAATTCGTGACTTGAAGAGGAGGGAGAACCGATAGTGGTACTCAAGGTACCATCCGCCACAAACCTATCGGGTGGCTTGTGGAGTATGAATGTAGATGTAGATGTTGAAAGATTGCAGTTACTAAGAAACTAGTGTCAGTGCACCAGAAATAGACACTGTCCGAGTAATCGCCACTTTAATTTTACATTTTAAATACGTATTTTATCGCTAAATAGATTAGTCATCTGTAAATAAAGATTTAGGTGCAACTGGAGACACAAGTAAGATTGGGTGCTGGTAACAGGTGTCGGCACATTTTTCACTGGCGATCACTGTTACGAAAGCTGCATCCTATAAATACAGTTACTTAAAACTGATGAGTCCCCTTTAAACACCCAACAACAACTTAAAACTGAACTGTTATTACAAGCACTTGCGCAAATGTCTAAGAAACCATATGAATTCATTGTTGTGACAAATAAGCGGCTTCTGCGTAAGTAAACGTCACGTGCGGAAGTCTGGTCCGGTTTTAGCTGTGACTTCGCTGCCCCCCCCCCCCCCCCCAAACAAATTTTCTTTTCTTTGCGGGAATCCGAAGTCATATATTTTAAAGGAACTTTCTGCTATTTGACTCTCAACAATACTTACATGACTTACTCTCACGAAATCATTTCGGCTATTAGCCATTCTCAAGTAAAAAAATGAAAATAACCCATGCCATCGTCAGTTATCCTGTTTTGGGTTTTATAAAGTCACTCGTCAAACTTCATATTTGAATACAAATCTGATGTGTAGTATTTTTTAGATTCGTACTGAAATATGGAATTTGACGAGAGCTTATATAAAACCAAACACATGACACACTGAGACTACCCAAAAATAAATGTATTCAGAAGCAACAGTCAATTTTGTCAGTAGTTTGTTTAATTTGTATAAGTAGTTTTGGTAATGTGTCTCTCCATTCTCATATGCATTTAAACTACATCTTTAAAAATAAATTATGAAGTAAAAAAAGAGAACCTTAAACAGTTTATAACATGTTATTTCAATCCCATTGAAATGCAATTTTGAGCAAGCTTATTTCAATACGATTGAAATAACCTTGTTCCAAACTGTATAACTTACAAGACATTTTTATGATTGTTTTGGAACGAAATAGTTTATATGCAGTTGAAATCTACATCTTCATGGGATACTCTGTAAATCATATTTAGGTGCCCGGCAGAGGGTTCATCGAAACACCTTGTTCTATTAATCTACCATTCCATTCTCGAATAGCACGGGGGAAGAAAGAACATCTGAATCTCTCCGTTCGAGCTCTGATTGCTCGTATTTTATTCTGATGATTATTTATACCTATATAAGTGGGAGTCAACAATATACTTTCGCATTTGGAGGAGAATGGCAAAAATTTGGCCGAAAGAAGTTACGCAAATTAAAGAAGTTAGTGATAGTGTCACTGATTTATGAAGACATTTATTTTGATGTGGTGTAAACTTACAAAATCAGTCACATTTTTCAATGACACATCAGGAAAAAATAGAAAGAAAAGGCCAGCATACTTTGACGATGACATGGACCTCTAGTATTCAGGTATTTTAAAATTTGGGAACGGATGATGGCCGAAATCATGATCGTAGAAGTCAATTAAAATAAATATTGCTTACTTCCAAATGTCGAACATTTCCTTTGAAAAATAGTAGAAATGCTAGATAGAATAATGGTCTCAGTGGATCTCATAATGTATGTTTAATTAAATCCGATAACAATAGAAAAGCGTTAGATAAAAACTTTGACCTAAGCCATGCTGAAATAAGTTTGCCAGAAGTGAACCTATAAAAGATGTATTAAATGGAAGCAATTGCCGTCTATCTGATAAAATAATTTATTGTGCAATCAGTTTCGGTCTCACACAGAAACCAATATCAGGCCCCTGAACCTAAAGGAGGTTCAATATCCTTTGGCAGCCAGAGCAAGACCAATTGTGAAGCATTTAATGAACATAGTGACCTGTGGAGAACACTGTATGTACATCTATATCTACACCCATATTCCGCAAGCCACCCCATGGTGTGTGGTGGTGGGTACCTTGAGTACCACTATCGGTTCTCCCTCCTATTCCAGTCACGTATTGTTCGCGGAAAGAAAGATTATCGGTATGCCTTTGTGTGGGCTCTAATCTCTTTGATTTTATCATGATCTTTTAGCGAGATAAACTGCTAGACTCCTCGGTAAAGGTATGTTCTCGAAACTTTGACAAATCCCGTACCGAGCGACAGAGCATCTCTCTTGCAGAGTCTTCCACTGGAGTTTATCGATCATCTCCGTAACGCTTTCACCAGTACCAAATGATCCTGTAACGAAGCGTGCTGCTCTCCGTTGGATATTTTCTACTTCCTCTATCAAGCCCACCTGTTACGGATCCCACACCGGTGAGCAGTATTCAAGCTGTGGGCGAACAAGTGTACTGTAACCTACTTCCTTTGTTTTCGGACTGCATTTCCTTAGGATTCTTCCAATGAATCTATGTCGGGCATCTGCTTTACGGACGATTGATTTTATATGGTCGTTTCATTTTAATCACTCCTAATTCCTACTCCCAGGTAATTTATGGAATTAACTGCTTTCAAATGCTGACCCGCTATAGTGTAGCTAAATGATACACGATCTTTCTACGTATTCGCAGCACATTACTATACTATGTTACACATGTATATTTGTTCTTTAGCGATGATACATCTGACGTTCACTGACCAAGTTTAGTATCTACAAATGTCGATCAGTTAGTAACGCTTGTAATGGTCAATGGTCTGCAACAAGACGCCGAAATCAGAAGTACAAATGCTCCATCATGGACGAAAGGACTTGTATAATTCTAACTTCAAGAATGCAAGCATCAAATGACCAAGGTATTATGACAATGGTGTACCATAAAACGGGTGATATGCACAGTGCTGTATAATTATTAATTCATATGTCTTGTATTTTGTAATAAGTATATTATTAGTTTGATGAAGTAACGTTTGATCATTTCATAATGGCAACATACCTTACCGAAACTAGTAATGACTACAGTAAATGAGTTGTTTATACAAGCGAGCTTGACTTAGTCTTCTTATTGAAGTTATCACATTTAAAAAATATTTAGGATCGCTTTACATACCGACAATGTCGGCTAATAAAATAAAAGAAAGCTGAAAAGAATTAATCTCAACAAGAATTCTATGGATGTATTACACAAAATGTGTAACAGAACAGACCTAAGTGGATCAGGCAACTGGCACTGCAATGAGAAGAAAATGGAATTTTCCTACAAATGTGAATTCATTGGTTACATTAGAAAAGGTTGGGGTGCCAACATATTGGTAGGTAGAAGAGCAACATTGATGCCCGTAACACAAGACCTTAAAGCAATTAAATGTGTGTGTAAATGAAATAGATTAGGAGGAAAAATTGTAGAAATGCGGAGAACGAGAAAACATGTGTGAAGTCGGAAATATGAGGATAGTATCATCATACACGCCACTTCAAACTGTGTGATTGTTGACCGTTAAAAAATTTGTTGAAGCATCACTTTGTTAGGCATTTTTCACTATCAATGTGGCGTGCAAGTAGAAGGGACACAATGGAGAGGCCGCGGTCGGCTGCCTGGGCAGAACATCATGTGGCCAGCGGAACTCACCTTCCTCGGCGTGGACCAGGGTAGCCACCACGAGCAGCAGAAGGGCGGTTGCTGCGTGCTTCCTCATCTCTGGTGGCTTCTGACAGAATTCGTCTTCCGTGTCCCCAGCCAGTGCTTTTAAGCGGTGCGACCCTATTTCCGCCGCTCCGTTAGTGGAAAACATCGCCTAAAGTCGGGGCTATTAATGCTAACTAGTGATAACGCTCCTTATGCTAATGTCGTGCCGTTATGTTTGATGACAGAAGATGTTGCTTCCCTAAGACATCCATGTTCTCATAGTCACTAAGTATTTTCCACACTTCACTAAAAAGTTTAGAGACGCGGACTTTGCGATACACTCTCCTTTCTCTATTGATATTTCGTGTGAATTATGCGCACGTGAAAATTTACTCGTGAAACATACTGAAAGAGGCACTTGTAAACAATTTGTCTTACGCTTTTCGACATACTCATTATAAAAGGCTATAAAAATACATTGGTGTCAATATTCCATTTAACATTTTGCTAGCCGGCCGCGGTGGGCAAGGGGACTGTGGCGCCCCAGTCACGGTCTGCACGGCCACTACGGTCGGGGGTTCGAATCCCCCCTCGGGCATGGATATTTGTGCCGTCCTTAGTATTAGTTAGTTCATAACTAGTTTGTAAGTTTAGGGACTGATGACCCCGTAGTTAAGTCCCACAAGCTTAACAAACATTTGAACATTTTGCTAAAACATAATAAGTAACAATAGCCGGCCGCAATGTCCGAGCGGTCTGCGGCGCGCCAGTCACAGTCTGCATAGCCGCTACGGTCGGGGGCTCGAATCCCCCCCTGGGGCATGGATGTTTGTGTCGTTTTAGTATAAGATAGTTCATAAGTGTAATAACTGTACACTCACCAAAACTGAGTTAAAATATTCCTCTTTAAACAATTTGGCCGTAGACATACGTCATTCATAAGACAGTGTTTAAAATTAACCTCAGAATATCTCCATAGAAATGTCAAGTGCATACTGCATCTGTTTGAACGTCCAGTGACTATGGGAAAAATCCGCTAGATGGCGATACTGTTTTTCTGCTCCTCTCTCTCTCTTTCTTTCTCTCTCTCTCTCTCTCTCTCTCTCACACACACACACAAACACACACACCCAGACACCAAACTTCATTCCTCTATTTCCTTTAAAAAAAATATATCTTACCTTATTTTATACAATTTTAAATAACTGAGTACTACATCTACATATATACTCCGCAAACCACCGTAAAGTGCGTGGTGCAGGGTACACTGTACCACTACTAGACATTTCCTTTGATATTCCACTCGCTAATCGACTGAGGGAAAAAAGAATGTCTATATGTCTCCGTACGAGCACTAATTTCTCTTGTCTTTGTGATCATTACGTGAAATGTAAGTAGCCGACAAGAAGATCGTTCTATACTCTTCCTGCAGCAATGCCCATTGAATTTCCCGGAGCATTTCCGTGACACTCGCACATTGGTCGAACCTACCAGTAACGAATCTTGCTGGTCGCCTCTGAACTGCTCCATGTCTTCCTTTAAACTGATCTGCTGCGGGTTTCAAACAGTTGAGCAATACTCAAGACGTTTCGTACAGGAGTTTTATACGCGGTCTCCTTTAGGGAAGAAGTACATCTTTCCAAAATGTTTTCTGTTACATTATACAATTTTAAACGAATGCTATACAAAACATTTTCTGTTACACTATAGTTTTACATCTTTCAGGTTAGATAGTTAAGTAAAACAAGGAATATAGAAAGGTTTGAAAGCATTAAGGGCTTAAAGGTGTACTTTTCTCTTCGCAAGGAGTTACAGAAATATCTTCCTATTTACGTTAATACCGAACATACATTACGCATGACGTCTGTCATAAATATCTTCCCAAACGCTGTATTATGGTTTATTGTAAGACATTTAGACACGGAAAATGACTTTTATTAAAGAAATTGCTTTCGGGAAGCACGACATATTTGATTTTATTGTTACGTTAAAGACTAGGTGCAATTTGTTGGAGATTTCCACCACTGTGCATATTTAGTTCAAGAAGCTCATTAATTTTATGACTAGTTAATAGCATAAAGAACATTCTGTTGTACCATCGACTATTTCCTGCACAGGCGTCAGAAAAAATCAAATTTTAGGAATGCTGTTACAAGAGTAATTCGTCGCTATTAGAAAAGTACATAGTGGTGAAATTAAAAGAAGCAACACTTTTTAGAATGATAATCACATTTATCTTCCAAATTAAACACTGTCGATAAATGATTGATAATCATTAAACATTTCAGCGACATGTCCGCCGATGGACCCACGGTTGTGCCCATTCCTATCACTGCTCACAATGAGGCAGACACCCCATCCGTGGTCGCCTACCTCCTGGACCTCCCCGGTTCCCCTGACCATAAGTTTGTGACACTACCCGTGCCGGACAGTGTTCCTGACACGGATGGTGTCGCTTGTCCTGTGATTACATCTGAGTCCGCAAGATCCGGGCTATCACAGAGGCAGGATTTGCTTGTAGTTGGGAGCTCCAAAGTTAGGCAGGTGATAGAGATCCTTAACGATGTGGCCTTTAAGGTGAGGAGAAATCCAGTGTGCATCCTTACAATTACCGGACACGCAATCAGGTATATCTTGCGGTTAAAACGCTAATCAGTTGCAAACGCAATCGTCGAAAATGTAATCGCGATACATGATCGTAGCTGCAGCGTCTCTGTGTACGACAACGGTAGAAAACAGACCAGGAGACACCGAAAGGTACCAGATAGATTTTATAATGGTAAGACATAGATTTCAGAACTAGGTTTTAAACTGTAAGACATACCCAGGGGCAGATATATACTCTGACCATTTATGATTGGTCATGAACTGTAGGCTTAAACTGAAAAAAAACTGCAGAAAGATAAATTGAAGGATCCTCAAGTTATTGAGAATTTCAGAGGGAGCTTTAGGCAACAATTAACAGAAACGGGTTTGGGAGGAAATAAAACAACAGAGGAGGAATTAGTAAAGGTAGTAGAGGACAAAATAGATAGAACGGCAAGACATACAAAAATGCTTGTATATCACAGGAAACACTACATTTAATTGATGAAAGGAGAAAAAATAATAAAGCAATTAATGAAACACGTCAAATGGAGTACAGACGACTGATAAATCGCCAGCCGCGGTGGCCGAGGGGACTGAGGCACTTCAGTCACCGTCTGCACGGCCACTACGGTCGGGGGTTCGAATCCCCCCTCGGGCATGGATATTTGTGCCGTCCTAGTTCGTAAGTAGTTCATAAGTAGTTTGTAAGTTTAGGGACTGATGACCCCGTAGTTAACTCCCATAAACTATACAAACATTTGTCAAACATTTTTGACAAAGAAATGAGATTGACAGGAAATTCAAATGTTCAAATGTTTGTATAGCTTAAGGGCCTTAACTACGGGGTCATCAGTCCCTAAACTTACAAACTACTTATGAACAAGCTAACACTAAGAACGGCACAAATATCCATGCCCGAGAGGGGATTCGAACCCCCGAACGTAGTGGCCGTGCAGATCGTGACTGGCGCGCCTCAGTCCCCTTTGGTCACCGCGGCCGGCTTGACAGGAAGTGCAAAATAGCTAAGCAGGAGTGGCTAGAAGCCAAATGCAAGTCAGTAGAAGAATGTTTAAAGGAAAATAAAAGTGACATTTGCAGATACGAAAAGCAGCTGTATGAATATAAAGAACTCAGATGGAAAACCAGTTCTCATCAAAGAAGGGAAAGTTGAAAGGTGGAAAGAGTATATAGAGAGGCTCTACAAAGGAAATGAATATTGTAAGAAGTATATGAAGAAGAAATAGGAGATACTATACTGACAGAAGTATTTGACAGAGCACTGAAAAACCTAAGTCGAAACAAGGCCCCCGGAATAGTTTACATTCTCTCAGAACTACTAAAGTCTCTAGGAGGGCCAACCACGACAACGTAATTCCAAAGTACGCAGCGCTGACAGATGTGACAATTACAGAAACATTAGTTTAATAAGTCATGGTTGCAAATATTAACATGAATTATTTACAGAAGGATGGATTAGCTGGTAGAAGCCGACCTCGAGGAAGATCAGTTTTGATTCAGGAGAAATGTAGGAACACGGGAGGCAATCCTCACTTTACGTCTTATCTTAGAAGATCGATTAAGGAAAGGCAAACCTAGAAAAGACTCTTTCAAATTCTGAAATTAACAGGAGTAAAATATAGGGAACGGAGGGTTATTTACAACTTGTACAAAACCAAGACAGCAGTTATCAGAGTTGAAGGGCATGAAAGGGATGCAGAGGTTCGGAAGGGAGTAATACAGGGTTGTAGCCTTTCTCCAATGTTATTCAGTTTGTACATTGTCAAGTTATAAAGGAAAGCAAGGAGAAATCTGGAGAATGAATTAAAGTCCAGGGCGAATAGATGATATCATTGCGTTTTGCCGATGACATTGTAATTAATATATAATGTCATAAGTTTTGAGCTGCATGAAAAGAAACTTAAATGGATAGATAGTAAGGAAGAAGCGGATGAATAGAAAGGGAAGAAAGACATGGACTAAGTATTGGTTACAGTCAGGTTTTGTATTAAATTAATGTTATACATGTTCTGTGTTTAATATTATTTTGTTTTCTTTGTATATTACAACGATAATTTTGTACGTTATGCTAATTTCTTTATGTTACTGTTTGATAATTTCTAAGCTGTTTTCGTGAATACATGAAGATGAAATATTTTCCCAATTTTTATTTTCGTTTCTAATGTAAGACTGAAAAATTGAATATATATTCAGGAATATTGGGTTTAGCAGCTAGTATGTTCATAAAAAGCCTGAGACAGAGCACTAACCTGACTGACACTATCAATTAACGCTTGCCTCCATACACTTCGACAAGAATCATAATTTGTTCATATCTCTGTGACAGGTCAGCCTTGTCGTGCCACAGTAAGTCTTGTCCCACTTCCAAATCACGCCACAAAACACCACCCTGTTCGATCTTTTTATCTCTCGACTCTTTTCCGTTTTCCACTGCTCATTTCATCTATTTGATGCGTAGGTTCATTTGATATTTCACATCCCCTATTACCTCCGTATCTTCAATAGTGTCCGCGACATTACTCATTATGTACCTATTAGCTTATTTTATATTGCGCGGCACCAGTCGAGTAGTCAACTCATTCACGCCCACCAATTCCCCATTACAATGCATAACTTCATTATTCTATGCTGCAAAATGTACTTTTTGCCCGCAAAAGGCGAAGGTGACAGGTTCGAATCCAGATTCAGGCACGCAATGTTAATCTGATGGAAAGTTTCATATCCGCGGACACCCAGCTGCAGAGTAAAAATTATTAATCTACTTTTCTCCCCTGTCTCTTCTACCTCATCATAAATTTTCCCATTTTCATTAATCATTCTCTCTTATTGACTACTGATTCAACCTCGTTAGTAACACATTTGGTATCTCCATGAACAACGGCTGCGCCTCGATCCGTGCTACTCCAGTACTCTGCCGTGCGAGATTTTCTATCGCTTCAACGACACTCATGATTTCGTCTGCTAACATGCACAATTCATTAAGTATGCAAAGTTTGTTGTTTTCACGCTGATTTTCGTGCACCGTGTTACCCGCGTGAACCCACTTAAAATCAAAGTTTTCGTTTTCGCCGGAGTGTTTACTGGTCCCTCTGTTATTGTTATCACAGCAACCAACCCTTTGTTGTTAGGACTGTGCATTACCGTCCGCAGCAGTTTGCCCCTCTACTGTTACAGTTGGTCATTTTTTTGTGCAGCGGTTTTCGCAATTATTAGCATTATGGTTTCCTCTCCCGTGCGAATAACCTTTTCCTTCTCTTTTTTTTTTTTTTTTTGGAGTACTTGCGTACATCTCACTTCATATTATTGATTTTGCTTGTTGTCATGGTTCTGATTATTAGAACCGTTCCTATTTCGTGAGACCGATATAATAGTTTAATTGACCTACTTTTTCCATAAAAGAGGTTTTGCTACTTTCACTCATTAGATGACCACACACACTCCACTGTAATTTCCCGCGTAGTACGGTTAACATGCTTCTTTCGGACATTTGACCCTTCATGGATTCAACTGTAATACAAATAAATGTACAGTAGGATTTCATCTTTATCCATTTATTCGGTCTGTATGAAAGGTCATGCATAAACTCTTGCAGTACTTCGACCTGCTTATCTCCTCAAATTTAAGTATTGCATTTTCAACTGTACAAGGCGTAATATTAGTCTATTAAATTTCGGGAATGCAGCCACGCAAAATCCACTTCTTCCACTGATAAATCGGCCGCGTACCGTCCGGTCATCTTCAGAGTGAGTCCAGGACTCGACGAGGTGCCGGGCGCGGCCTTATAAGCCTAATCGCGGCGGCAATGTGCGTGCGTTTCACAGATGCTGGCTTACTGCATATCGAAATACAAGCGTGCGTCCCCCGTGGCGGAAGCGCTCCGGTGTTCACTCATCGATATATGCTCGGCGACGGCTACACCTTGACGACTTCTCTGCAATTTCAGTACTCTAAGTGCAGGATTCCGAGCTTTGTCTAATTTATAACCTTTATCTCTGTTTATTAAGTTGTCTGCCAGTCTAATTTCAACAGCTTCCTCAAGCGAATTTCTTCATGGAAGACTTCGAGGACAAGGCTCTGGACTCGGCAAATTTTAAACCAATGGCCTTCTGGAGATACGTGGATGACACGTTTGTAGTATGGCCTCACGGAAAGGATGAGTTACATCGATTTCTTGACCAACTGAACTCCATCCACGCTAACATCAAATTTAGTATGGAAATGGAGAAAGATGCCTCCCTTTTTTGGAGGTAGTCGTTCGTCGAAAAGCTTATGGCACATTAGGACATGCAGTATATCGAAAACCAACCTATACGTCCATGTGATCCGTTACTCATGCCAGTATCTGCCATCACCCTTCACAAACCGTAAGGGTCCTTAAGACATTGGTGCACAGAGCACATTGTATATCTGACTATGAGAACTTGCAAGAAGAGCTCACACACTTGAAGAGCATTTTCAAAGCGAATGGTTATTCACAGCAATAGAATCGCAGAGCATTCGATGTGAATTCGAGAATGACGTGGAAGAAGAAGGTTAAAATAATACTTACAGATCAAGAGCCTTCTTACCTTAATGGACTGTTTTTCTTCGATTGTACGGCAATTATCTTTGGTGTGACTCACTCAATCTAGCTCTTGCGATTCTGATTATTTTATCTTCCAGCTACGCAGATGGAATGACTTACCAACACGCGTCGATGAATATTAACGGATGTAGTCCACCTTTTGGATCAAAGTTTTTATCTCGAGACTCACGTGTTTCGGATACACGCTTTCTAACGCTAATGTGGTAGCCAAATTGTTTTACACGCACCATAGTTTTACCTGTTCCTTAACTTCCACTACATCGGTATTCAATTTATTTACTGTCTCCTGTAATTTCGTTTCGGCCTCATCCTGAACCTTCACGATTAGTCCCTTCAATATATTTAGAGAAGGATTCAGTTCAATACGGATTTCCTCTTGCTTACTTTTGACATCTCCGGGAATCTTTTCCGCTTTTTCTTCCAAACTTTCATTCGGCATCCCTTCTCTAGAACTAAACTTTACTACCAGCCGGCTGCTGACACTGTCATTTAGATCCTCTCTCTCTCATTATAATTAACTGAGCGTTAATTTCTCTACACTTTGCAATTCGCTATTGACTTTTCTACCTAAAACCGTTATTTTACCATCCATCTGATCCGTTACTCATTTGTTTACGAATTTTGGTTGCCAAACAATTTATTTTACTATCAAAAAATTGACCCAGAGACTGAACTGATGAGTCTTTTCTTAGTCAAATTTCTGTTCATCAAATCCATTTCGTTATTAATCGAAGTCATCATTCTGAGTTAGTTCTATCAAACCCATTTTGTTTTTAATCAACTCTGAGGATTGATCAATTTTACTAAACATCTGCGCGAACAGATTCGGATCAAATGACTGAATTACAGCTCGGCTGTGAAATAGTTCCTGAACGTGTCATCCGAATCTTGAACATATTGCGGAATATCAGGATTCGTTATCACTTTATATTATCCGTACTCAGTTCAAAATCTGAGTTACAGTCGGCGCCTGACTCAACGCCAAACAATCTGGAAGCCGAGTCTAGCCATTGTAGTGGTCGCAGCCCTATCCTCTGTAGTACCTGCCCCGATTCTGTTGTTGAATTCAGTATCGTAGTATTACCCCTGTCTGTTCAAAAATTTTATGAAAGTTCACAATTTATTAAATCCAAAAATCACGTGGCTCAGCACAACATACAGTCGTGTCGACTACGGTCTCACGTATTACCTCGCACCTTTACAATTACCGGCCAATTAACAAGAAAGTATACCGTGCGCCTAATTCGCTTTTCAGTTAGAAGGGCAAGTGTCCAAAATGTAATTCCGATAAATGTAGTGGAGGTTATAAGCTGATAGTTGCTGCAGCGTCTCTGCGTACGATAACGATCGGAATAATTTGTTACAATTGTTAAAATGTTGAACAAACTGGAGGAACAGACTGAATTTCGTAAAAGAAAATGGTTTACGGTCACCACGCTCACTGAATGATTGAATAAAATTTGGAAAATGGTTTAAATACGAAAGTTAATTACGTACGCGGGCTGACGCAGAACTCATACTACGCTAAACTAGGCCAAGCACAAATCCAAATGACAAAAACATGTACTGAAGAATAAATGAAAACAATGCAGCAATCTTATAACCATTGCGTGTTAATAAGCAGCAATAAGCAGCAAAGCTGTTTTTCATGTTACTGTTAAACATGCGTCTCACTGTAATGCCTATTGCTTTTAACACACAATAAAAGACAGTAAGCAAACCGTACTCATAAGTGATTAGCTTCGGCCTAACTGCCATAGGCTGGTCATGTTAATTAGGTAATCAAAATAACACTCTAGATTTGTAAATGTAAGTGTAAAAATTGTAATTGGTCAATATTATGAAAATTCCTGCGAATCAAATCAAGTAATGACTCATCTGCTTAATGAAAACTGTTGTCTGAGAAAATCCATTACTCTCAACAATATCCTACTTGCGATTACCAACTGGTAAAAGTTATTAGTTGTAATGTTTTAAGTAAAACTATCAGTAACTTTGTTTCTACGCACTGAACAAATTATCTTGCCCTGTATCAAACAGAGAAAATTGAATAAGTCTCAGTAAAACCAACTTTACGGTCTATAATAGGCAGTTCAATAATGCACAACTTTAATTTTACTGAATTGCATATCGTTAAAAAAACTGACAGATTTTTTTTTATGTGTAACTGAAATTGTTATTCATGACTAGCATAATTAATACTGCTCACTTTCATTTTTAATACTTTGTGATTTGGTCTCTGAATAACAGCGATGAGGAATGGACTCTGTCTGGTACATGCTTTTGGATGAAAGAACATTATATTCAAATTGTACAAAGAGCGAACGGCAGTTATCAGAACCGAAGGGCGTGAAAGGGAGGCAGAGGTTGGGAAGGGAGTAAGAGTTGTAGCCTTTCACCAATGTTATTCAATTTCTACATTGAAAAAGCTATAAAGGAAAGCAAGGAGAAATTTGGAGAAGGAATTAAAAGTTCGTAGTGAAGAAATAAAAACATTGAGTTTTGCTGATGACGTAATTCTGTCAGAGACAGAAAAGAACCTGGAAGAGTACTTGAAAGGTGGGTATAAAATAAACATAAACAAGAGCAAGGCAAGGGTAATGGAGTGCAGTCTAAGATAATCAGGCGATGCAGAAGGGATTAGATTAGGTAACTAAACAATAAATTAGATGAGTTTTGTTACTTGGGCAGTAAAATAACATAGGATAGTCGCAGTAAAGAGGATATAAAATCCAGAATGGCAATGGGAAGAAAAGCGTTTTTGAAAAAGAGAAATTTGTTAATATCGAATATTAAGGAAGTCCTTTCTGAAGGCATTTGTGTGGGGTGTAGCCTTATACAGGAGTGAAACATGGACTATCAACAGTGCACCGAAAAAAGGATAGAAGCTTTTGAAATGTGGTGCTACAGAAGAATTCTGAAAGATTATGTGGGTACATCTCGTAACTAATGAAGAGGTACTGAACAGTATTGGAAAGAAAAAGAATTTCTGACATACCTTGACCAAAAGAAGGAGCAGATTGATAGGACTTATTCTTAGACATCAGGGAATCGTGGATTTAGCGTTGGAGGGAAGTGTGTGGGATACAAAGGGAGACCAAGGAATAAATACAGTAAGCAGATTCAAATAGATGTAGGGTGTCGTTCTTATGAGAAGATGAAGCGGTAAGTTGGAGAGCAGGTTGGAGAGCTGCATCAAACCAGTCTCCGGACTGAAGACCATATCAACAAATCTCGTATCAGATTATATGGGTATACGTAACAACCGGCATAAATTATTACACAACTGGCCATTAAAATAGCTACACCAAGAAGAAATGCAGATGATAATCGGGTATTCACTGGAAAAATATACTAGAACTGACATGTGATTACATTTTCACGCAATTTGGATGCATAGATCCTGAGAAATCAGTACCCAGAACAACCACCTCTGGCCATAATAACGGCCTTGATATGCCTGGGCATTGAGTCAAACAGAGCTTGGATGTCGTGTACAGGTACAGATGCCCATTCAGCTTCAAAACGATACCACAGTTCATCAAGAGTAGTGACTGGCGTATTGTGACAAGCCAGTTGCTCGACCACCACTGACAGGCGTTTTCAATTGGTGAGAGATCTGGAAAATGTGCTGGCCAGAGCAGCAGTCGAACATTTTCTGTATCCAGAAAGGCCCGTTCAGGACATGTAACATGTGGTCGTGCATTATCCTGCTGAAATGTAGGGTTTCGCAGGGATCGAATGAAGGGTAGAGCCACGGGTCGTAACAAACCACGAAGAGCCGTTGATGTGAACAAGAGGTGACACAGACGTCTAACGAGCGGCAACCTAAACCATCACGCCGGGTGATACGCCAGTATGGCGATAACGTATACACATTGCCAATGTACGTTCACCGCGATGTCGCCAAACACGGATGCGACCATTATGATGCTATAAATAGGACCTGGATTCATCCGAAAACATGACGTTTTGGCATTCGTCACCCAGATTCGTCGTTGTGTACAGTATCGCAGGCGTTCCTGTCTGTGATGCAGCGTCAAGGGTAACCGCAGCCATGGTCTCCGAGCTGACAGTCCATGCTGCTGCAAACGTCGTCGAACTGTTCGTGTAGATGGTTATTGTCTTGCAAACGTCCGTCTCTGTTGACTCAGGGATCGAGACGTAGCTGAACGATCCGTTATAGCCATGCGGATAAGATGCCTGACATCTCGACTGCTAGTGATACGAAACAATTGGGATTCAGCACGGCGTTCCGTATTTTATCAAAGTCGGAAATGTGATGGTACGCATTTATCCTCCTTACACGAGGCATTACAACTTTTCACCAGGCAACGTCGGTCAACTGTTGTTTGTGTATGAGAAATCGGTTGGAAACTTTCCTCATGTCAGCACATAGTAGATGTCAACATCGGCGCCAAACTTGTGTGAATGCTCTGAAAAGCCAATCATTTGCATGTCACAACATTTTCTTTCTGCAGGTTAAATTTTGCCTCTGTAGCACGTCATCTGCGTGGTGTAGCAATTTTAATGGCCACTAGAGCTCTCTTTAACGATCACCTGACTCAGACGAATCGATTACAGAAATTCTTAAAGAAGATTTGGATGAAATTTAAAAAACGTATAAAAAGAATACAAATTTAAGTGGTGGTGATTGTAAACTACGCTAGATATTTTAGTAATAAGTTCATTTCAGTGCTAGAGTCCGAAATTGTACTGTGTGCTTTCCGAAAATTACATACAGCTATTATTACATGAACCCACTAGAATACTAAATGGTTGTCAAAATATTGTTGACGTCCTTGCAACTAACACCCCGGAGCTAATAAAGAGCATCAAAACAGACATTGGGGTTAGTAAACTCACTACCCGCTTTCGCACACAAAACTAGTTAGTTCACTCTTCTAAAAGAAAAGTAAAAAATGCCAAATTTTAACTGATAGGAAATCCTATTGCCTTTAATACTGTATTTAAAAACACACTATGCATAGCCTTTAGTCTGCGTAACAAATCTGAAGTATTAAATGAAATGGTTCGTTAATAAAAATAGTTTTTTAATTGATGTACGCTTAATCAGAGATTTTGTTCAATGAAATTTATTCACTCAAAATGTTCCATATTGTAAGTGGGCAGATGAAATATTAATCATAAATTGAATAAAACGGTTAAACAGTTACATATTCTGCGATAAGAAGTTGTAGCAGTTTCGCCCCAATAAATAATCACAACTTTAACAAACAGAAACACTCGAGTAATCAACATGAAATTGTCAACAGTTCATAATGGTTTTTAGTTTCCCGAACCCAATTTCTACACTGCTTAATGTTTCGGAATTTTTTGAACAGGCATCATATTACTATACAGTAACGACAAAGAGAATTAAGAAGAAATTATTACAGTTAATAATACTACAAGTTACACATGTATTTAAGAGGTAGTGCAATATTCATTTGATTCAACAATTGCAGATTGTTGCAATTATAATTGACACAGGTATAATACTCACTGTTATGTCAATAGGTTTATTCTAAAGAATAAACCATAATTAATTTGCGTAGATTTCGTGATACAAAATGGTAAGATTCTAGTTCCTCTTGGCTAGAAATCGCGAAATATCAAGACGCCTATTTGAACATTTATTAATTTAGAAAATGGACTAAGAAAATGCTCATTCCTAATTATGGATAAGCTAGTGGTTAATGTCTTTGGCAATGATTAGTTGTGGGAGAGGGACGCTTTGATCAACTCCTCAACTGGCAAATGCTACTTGAATTTCGACGATACTATACTTGCAGTAAATTTAATCAAATCAATCTTTGACCACGGTCAGCATTATCGGCGTTTACCACAAACGAGGCTTCTGCCAATGGCACTCTGAATCAATGTGAGCAGGTTGACCTAACCAACCAATATTAAATATGACGTAATAGAGGCTAACACCGTTGATCACGATCAGCTAAATAAGCTGCTACATTTATTATTTAATTAGCTGCTAATATTTAGAAAAGAACCAGTAATTATTAACTGCTATCAATACACCATAGAACCCTCACCATACCCTATGGTTTATTTCCTCAACACAAACTTCCACGTATGAACCAAAAACAATGCTGTTACAAGAGGGTAAGACAGGCACTGGAGTTCATATTACTTGGAGATCGATGTAACCATGCTCCAACTCTTCATTTGCTATTCTTAACGAGCTACAAATTACATTTATCATTCCAGCACGAATATAACGAGAAAATCTAGATGAACATCTGAACAACTGAAAAAGTTTCTTGGTGTCAAAAATTTTACGTACAATCAACGTAAGACGCTCTTACTGGCGTTTAAAATTAAATGAAGAGTCATTAAAATATACCATCTTTATTTTCAGATGTCATGTAAGTTATTACGCAACCATTTAGAGAGGTGGTATTTATTCGAATGGGATATGATATTGTAATTGTTTATATTTTAGGCAAAGATAATGCAATAGTGGATGCTCTATCACAACTTCCACAAATATTATCTCAATTTTCTGATTTAGTTGGCCAGACAAGATGAACGAGTCATGTTAATGGTGGATGGTACTTATCGGCAATATAACACATATGTGCAATAAAATTTCAGAATTATGCTACAATCATGTTAAAACAATGCTAACACAAAACCCTATGAAACTTTGCAGGTATAGTACATGATGACGTACAGCTTTATTACAGATAGCCTCCACAAACTAAAATATGGTGTCTTTACTTACCTGCAGAACGTGACTATAGTACTATCTGAAACACATTCAATTCTTCGAGACACTGTGG
Organism: Locusta migratoria; assembly: GCA_026315105.1. NCBI lineage: Eukaryota > Metazoa > Arthropoda > Insecta > Orthoptera > Acrididae > Locusta > Locusta migratoria. The sequence continues at coordinate 62,826,991 of CM048751.1, forward strand.
TGACTAAGTAGTGCGTCTACAGGCTATGGTTGTTCTGTTATTTTCTGAACATCGAAAAGTACTTTTAAAAGTCAAATCGTGCTTAATCTACCAGAAAGATAATCCTACAAACAACTCTGTACTCGTCGAAATACATCCCATCTTACGCACAAAACCACATTGTTGATGCTGTCAGACCTTCGCCTGGAGGTCGAGGAAGGTTGAGGTATAATTAGCCCTTTACACAAAATAAATTATGTGGCATTAACGGTGTAGGTGCAAAGTCAATCAATACAAAATTAGTTCTACTTTATATCCCTACATTTGGTAAACCTGCTGCACTTAGAAATTCACATTTTGTGTTTAGAAAACTATCATTCTGGAACATGGTATTAAACAAATCTTTAAATCCTGCTTTAAATCACAAGGCTGATCATGTGATTTTTCTCGGCCTATACACAGTATCATCACTCAAAATGGATAGAATACATAGAATTATTTGAAAATGTAATAAAGAACGTACCCATATACATCACACAATTTACTCCAGCAATAATGGTTCGATCCACTATGACAAATGCAGAGAGGAAACCTTCGTGGCAAGATAGGATAAGACAAGTAGTTATCAAATGGCGCAGGAAGCACATCCACGAAAAACGGCATACAACAAAAGGTTTGGGCTGGTACAACACTTTCACATAGGAGTGTATGTTCTCATGTGCACACATCCTAAATCGTCACAGATAGATACGAGAAATTAGTATTTGTAGCTGCAATATACTGATCTATTTGAGATTATAAACATTCCTCATTAAAAAAACCGTTAACCGAAAAACTTGAAAGCTTATACATGCATCATGAGTTAAACACTTTTTTAGCGAAAATAAATTGTTTGTTCATATAAACATTATCATAAACTACACGAAAACATTGGTTGAAGCTTGACCAATTAATTCAGAGCAATTTTACAGAAAGAAATTGATATTAATCTTGATAAAATCTTAATCAGATGAACGAAAACTTTCAGCTTAACAAAGGGGGTTTGATTTTGCCATATTGCATTGAAGTAATTTAATTTGATCTGTCTTATAAGAATTGTTGATCTTCGTAATTTTTATGGTGACCTAACAAATTAAAAATAAAAATAAAAGTGATCAATTTTAACTTTATACTCTTTGTGTTTAAGTGCTAGTGATATACAGTGCCCTCCATAAGTTTGGAAACACTATGCTGCGTATTACAACGGAGCAAGATGGAAGTGATGAGAGTTATTGGTTGAAATACGGAATACCGAGCTCAAATAACGGTTAATAATGCCACAGTATTGTACACTTAATTATTGTAACATACTAGTATTGCTCCATTTTATGTAAAACGACGTTACCTGTGCAAGCAGTTCTACTAAACACGCCAGATGGCGCGAGTAAACCGCATAGCTATGAAGAGGTACGCTTTTTACAGTTCTGTTCACTTGTAGTAGCCTTTGCATAAAGGTATAACACGCCACGAAAGTAATGAAAATGGCCCAAAGTGCCAGATTCCCTATGATTCACGGTAATGATAAACAGTTTGCACCAAGAAGACAATAGTGTTCGACAGATAGCAAAGAAACTGAAGATTTCCATTAACGGAGTAGTGAAAACCATACACAGGCATCGAGAAACAGGCGCCTATGAAGATCGTTCTCAGAAGCACCCGGAAAATATCAGAACGCCAGGAAAAGTATTTGGTAGTGACCAGTAAACGTAGCTGTCTGTGAACTGACTGCTGAACTAAACGCAACGAGGGATACACTGATGAGTGAGTCAACAATGAGACGACGCCTGGCAGACAACAACCTCCGAGGTTATCCAGCAACAAGGAAACCACAGTTGCGCCATTGGACAGCGGGGGATTGTGAAAGTGTCTTATTCACTGATGAATCCAAGTTGGAAATATTTGGAAGTAAGCGCCATCAATTTGTACGCCGTTTACCCGATGAACGCTTCAGTCCTCAGTGCGTAATTCCCACTTTAAAGCGTGCAGAGAGTTCTGTGATGGTCTGGGGATCTTTCGGAGGGAATAAAGTCGGAGATGCCTGTCTCCAGTGACATGCTGAGACATCTGGCTTGTCTTGCCGCAAGACCCAAAACAAACGTTTCGCTCGTGTCAGAACTATGTGCAGTCTCTAGAGGTTCGTAAAATAATGAAAAAAAAAAAAAAAAACATGGAATGGCTGCGCCAATTCCGGCATTCTAATCCAATCGAGCTGCTGTGGGATGATTTTGACAGGAGGATTCGAAAACGGACAATCATGAGTGGGACACAATTGTGGGAGGTCCTGCAGCAAGGATGGAGGTTAATTCCAACTGAAACCTCGGCAATACTGACGCAGAGGAATGCCGAGAGTGTGTAAGGCAGCGATGAAAGCAAAGCGTGACGGTTTTGAGGAATCTAAAATTTAATTGTTGAACCTTCCTGTGTGATATTTGAGCTTAATAAACATTTGAAAAACAACAACATGCATTTTTATACTGTATTTTATTTCTATTGCCTATAATTACTAGGTGTTTCCAACCTTATGGAGGTTAGCGTACACACGGAACATCAGCATGAATGGAATTTTTCAGAGGTAGATTTACTAACTGACTAATGAATATACACATATGTTTAACGATAAATGATCTGTCTGAATATAGACAAAATAAATTAACAGTCTGATGACCATATTCTCACATCGCAGTACTTGTAATTACTTTATGAAATACATATCATGCTTCGTCGTTGTGTCACTTTTATATGTGAAGATATATTTTTTTATGTGTATCCATATTCGGAATACAAAACAGGCGGTATCTTCGGTTTTCACATCAGAGTCGTACTTTGGTCTTCTCAACGAAGCACCGATTTATATCTGGGTGGCCATCTGTTTGGTTCCTACTATTGATGTTTGCATTTTGGGAGTTTATGTGTACATAAAATCGAACGAATTTGGCTTGATTCGTCGGAAATAACTAAGTCCGATCATTCACCTCCTCGTCCAATGAAGCTCGTAGTATGTCTCCAATGAACTCAATCTCTGCTAGACACCTCGTGCCGCTGCCGTCCTTGGGCGTTCCTCGTGACATTTTGTTCACACTCACGTTCGTGACCATCCCGCGTAACGTTCGATAGGCACGTGCTGTGCGCCGCGAACACGTAGTGCCGGACCGGCTATCTCCAGCGTCACGCTGGACATTCCGGACAAGATAGTGGACCAACATGGCCGCCGGTCCCGGGCTCTCCTGCGACTGCCCGAGGTGTCACCGGGCAGGTGTGCTAGCCCCACGTGGACCACTGAACAGGTGTGGGCTGGCCCAGGTGGTCGTGTCTGGGCCTGCTCAGGACGTCACAAGCACTCCTTTCCCGTCCATAATAACGTGACGACTTCCATCGCGAGATGACTCTTCGATTAGTAGAACAGCCTTCATCATCGTCATCATCAGTGTACATCTCCAGTTTCCTTGTTGTGGTTAATAAGCACTCTCCACCTCTTCCGATCTCGTCTTCGACATCATCCCAGTTAAAAGTGTTCTTCTGATTGTACTAACTCTATCCATCGTTCCTTGGCCTTCCTCTTGGTCTTCTTCCTCCCACTTCCACTATACATGGTCATACCACTGCAGTCTTCGTATCCTCAGGATTTTGGCAATAGGAAACCTGACACCAGATGTCTGTTGTTTTGGACTGGCTATATTTTCACATCAGTACGCTTCTATCGACCATGCGGAGAAACGGTAGCTCTGAATGCGTTTCGCACTGTTCTATGCTCGTAATGTTCACGGAACTAACTCACTCCACTGAACTAGCTTATACTAAAGACGGCACAAGCATCCATGCCCGAGGGGGATTCGAACCCCCCACGGGGAACGGCCTCGCGCATCGTAGCATAGAGCCTCAATGCGCTCAGGCGCTCCGCCATGTTGGGTCGCTACCCTCCTGCGCTGTCCCCTTCATAGTAACACTTGCACCCCACACGTTTTGGATAACTTAGTAACATTAAAAGTGGGCAGTTCGTGATGTGGCCATCTGACAGCTCGAAATTTAATTCAAAATAACGCCTTAAGGGTTCATCTGAGACGAAAACTGAATAAACAGAGTTGTAGACGAGGAAATTCTCTACAAATTTGCTGTCTTACTTTTTTTATCGTATCTCGCACCGCTCCAGAAAATAAAAGTAACGGTGGTTTGACACAGTCTGTGTGTCTCTCCGTAGGTCGCGACGTTCAACCGATCGGCAATACATTATAAAAACCTATTTTTTTTCAACCAGTGACTAGAACCGCCCTCTAGCAGCATAACCCGACGCTGCTAAAAGACGGTACAGTGCCTTGCGTCAGCTATTATGCGGCGGATCAGAAAATTTTTCAAGTTATCTGGTTCGAGTAACTAGTGTTTGAAAAAACGAGTTACATACATGTATTACTCTCCAATCATATTCTTCTGCTGGAAGTCATTTAATGGAGGCTAGAAGAATGGGGCGAGTTTGATATTTTACCTAGGGATGAATATATTGCATTAAAATAATTTAATGTAAATTAGAAAACATTAATTATGAGATGTAGATAATACCAAAAAAGTATACAGAAAATAAAGGAGATGTCAGCGGGATACATGATCCAAATATTAAAACAAAAGAGCAGTGGATTGGAGGAGCGTCCACTTAATCCTGCTTGAAAATTCAAAATATTACGTAGAAAGTAAAGATGACAGCATGAAATATTTTCGCATAATAGACTGAGTAGACTAACTGAACTAACTATAAATAAGAAAGAAAGACGAAGAAAAATTTGATTAAAAAATATAAAACAAAGAAGAGCTCCGACCTCTTTCCAGTTATTGGGGACAGATAGTATAAAGTTTAACAATGAATAAGATAAAATGAAGTATATAAATATTATATAATGTATTATTCTTGTATTTTTAACTTCATATTATATTTTTATCATATTTTTCTAAATTATTAGCAAAAATCATGAAACTACAACAAAACCAAACTGCCATTTCTTACTCTCTTCTTGCACCGTAGACATCATTCCCTGCCTACTACACTATTGGCAATTAAAATTGCTACACCAAGAAGAAATGCAGATGATAAACGTGTGTTCGTTGGACAAATATACTAGAATTGACATGTGATTAGATTTTCACGCAATTTGTGTGCATAGATCCTGAGAAATCAGTACCCAGAACAACCACCTCTAGCCATAATAACGGCCTTGATACGCCTGGGCATTCAGTCAAACAGAGCTTGGATGGCGAGTACAGGAACAGATGCCCATACAGTTTCAACACGATACCACAGTTCATCAAGTGTGGTGACTTGCGTATTGTGACGAGCAAGTTGCTCGGCCTCCATGGACCATACGTTTTCAATTTGTGAGAGATCTGGAGAATGTGCGGGACAGGGCAGCAGTCGAACATTTTCCATCCAGTACATGGCCTGAAACATGCGGTCGTGCATTATCCTGCTGAAATGTACGGTTTTGCAGGGCTCGGAGGAAGGGAAAAGCCACGGGTCGTAACACATTTGAAATGTAACGGCCACTGTTCCAAGTGCCGTCGACGCGAACAAGAGGTGACGTGTAACCAATGGGACGCCATACCATCACGCCGGATGATACGCCTGTATGGCGATGACGAATACATGCTTCCAATGAATGTGCGTTCACCGCGATGTCGCAAAACACGGATGCGACCATCATGGTGCTGTAAACAGAACCTGGATTCATCCGAAAATATTTCCCTTCGTGCATCCAGGTTCGTCGTTGCGTACACATCGCAGGCGCTCCTGTCTGAGATGCAGCGTCAAGTGTAACCGCAGCCATGGCCTCTGAGCTGATAGTCCTTGCTGCTGAAAACGTCGTCGAACTGTTCGTGCAGATGATTGTTGTCCTGTAAATGATGACTCAGGGTTCGAGACGTGACAGCACGATCCATTACAGCCATGCGGATAAAATGCCTGTCATCTCGACTGCTAGTGATACGAAGACGTTGGGATCCAGCACGGCGTTCCATATTGCCCTCCAGAACCGACCGATTCCATATTCTGCTAACACTTATTGGATCGTGAGCAACGCGAGCAACAATGTCACGATACGATAAACCTCAATCGCGATAGGCTACAATCCGATGTTTATCAATGTCAGAAACGTGATGGTACGCATTTCTCCTCCTTACACGAGGCATCACAACAACGTTTCACCAGGCAACACCGGTCAACTGCTGTCTGTGTATGAGAATTCGGTTGGAAACATTCCTCATGTTACCACGTTACCACGTTTTATTAATTAATGGCCGCTGTGGAGTAGCCGAGCGGTCTATAGCGTCTCTCTCGCTGCGGAGCGCGCGGTTGCTCGCCGTGGAGGTTCGAGTCCTCTCTGGGGCATGGGTGTGTGTGTTGTCCTTAGGTTAATTTACCTAGGTTTAAGTAGTTTGTAAGCTACGGACTGATAACCACGCAGTTTCGTCCGATAGAATTACAAACATTTGAACATCAATTAATGACGCGTTTCGCCCTTTAGCAGGGCATCTTCCGATTATCTGCGTGACAGAATTTACACAAAATTGCAAGACGGAATTACAAACGGGTATAATGGTACATGGGTTTATTTTGTGATAAGAAGATAGTGTAAATGGTGGTGTGACACTGTAAGTTGTTTTGCGGTATTTCTATTTTTCTGGAATTTTTGGATTTTCTTGTAGCCCTACGAATTATCGGGTAACAACGAATTACAGTTGGAATATACTCGGTTAAGATGTGAGAAACAGAAAACCGATTTTTAAGATTACCTTAATAGAAGCGGTGGTCTCTGGTGATACAAGAGAAGCCTGTGTTTACAATTGCGCTCACGGTCGGTGGGCGGGAGTGGTGTGCTGCTCCACCTACTTGTACAGACTAACTGTCGGGACCGACGTCTTGGGCGTCCGCTAGTGGAGGCAGTTTCGTAATACAAAATATAGTTGCCCCTTCAAAAGTATTCTAACGCAAACTTTAAGAGGCCACTATATTTTATACTAGCTTCGCATGAGTAGGCTGGTTGGTCTGCACCAGTTGTTTCTTTTTAATCCTAATGAAGAATCCATATCTCAGGTTTCGTAGTTATAGCTTGAAATTTGAGTTAACGGCACCATATTTTTGAAAATCAATTTTTTGCGTACTCTATTTTACCCCCTTATTGGTTGAATTTCAAAAATGCCGAAACACGTGTCTTTTAAATTCGAACCCCGAATCCAAATCCGAAATTTTGTAGTTGTAGCTTCAAAATTCCCTAAATAATAACGTATTTTCAAAAAACGTTTCATCCCCTACTACACCCCCTTGCGGACGGAAAATCGAAAAGTCGCTTCTTAAATGACGCCTACAGAGTAAGATCAACACCTTCACAAATTTCAAGTTTCTATCTTCAGTGGTTGGAGCTGGGCTATGATGAGTCAGTCAATCGGGACACTTCCTTTTATGTATAGAGAAGATTATAAAGGATCTAAGAGACATTGGTTAGCAACTTACAATCTTCCGACTGTAATTATTACTACAAAAACAATTGGTAAGACAGACGCTATTTGATTTTATGATGTAAGCTGCGAACCAGATTATTAACAAGTCATCAAATTTTAAAAAGTCTTTTCAAACTGTTACTTTATATACACTATTAGTAACAAAGTTTTAAGGCACGAGCTATATGACATTATTACCACCAATCCTGTATAAATGGTAAATGATATTTATTATAACAGAAGATTTTTAGAGTAAAAAAAAATCACTATTAAAATTATAATAAAATACAACTATTACTACAATAACCATACCACACATACAACGTTTAATGTATGAACTTTTAAAGAGGACGCCACAGACGCCAATGACTAAAGCTGACGTCAGTTGTGTAAAAATTGTAACTATGTCAGTCAGACATAGTTTCAGATATATAGGTGATGTTATTTCCATTACAAACCAAGCTTAGTAGCTACAAACGTCGATCAGTTAGTAATGCTTGTAATGGACAATTGGTATGGAACAAGATGCAGAATTCAGGAGTACAAATGCTTTGTCATATACGCAACAACTTGTATAATTTTAACTTCAAGTATGCAAGCATCCGATGACCAAGTTATTATGACAATGGTGAAACAAACAACATGTGATATGTACAGTGCTGTATCAGTCCGACTGACATGTCAGTGGGACATAGGTCCACATATATAGGCGATGTTAATTCCATTGAAGACGAAGCTTAGTAGCTGTGGCTACATTTTGGCGCCATCGGAACATTATAGAGTTACACCTGTCATCCTTCTATTAAAACGACATTTGAAAGACATAAACATGGCTTAACACAGAGATTTTTTAATTAATTACAGAATATTAAATATTAATAAAAATGCTGGAGGGTTTTGGCGGACTAAGACTATTTGTAAGAGCCAATCAGATTTTTGAAGGAAATACGGGCGGAATTTTCCCACGGGATACTATATGCTCTATTCTTTACCCATACCACATTATGTAATGCTCTTCCCAACATAGTAAAGCTGTCTTACATAATGAAAATATTAGAGAGCAAGTAAATGGCTACAAATCAGCCCCTTCACAAAGAGAGCTATATCGTGGGGTAGATTTCTCTCAAACATCGGAGAGCATACGTTTCCCCAAGAGTTAACCAATATAACTCTTACATATACCTCGCGAAAATAATACGACGGTAAAATTACAGTGGTAAGAACCCATATGAAGGAATACTGGTGACCCATACGTGACTAAAATAGGAGAAGGAATTGGTAATGATATCCAAAGTGCATGAAGTGGTTTGCAGAGTATCAATGTAGATGTCAATGTCGCGTTTTCCTTCGAACGATGGTGGTTTATATACTGTCATGGCTAAAGTATGAAGATAACGTGGCACAATACAGTAGTTCTAAACATATTCTCTATCATTTCGGTGTGCAGCACTTACGGAGATCCAAAACGGGTGTCATAAAATTTGCATAATCTTTTCTGCAGTTTGTATCCTGGTTTTTCAAAATCAAACTGTACAAATCACAAATATTTCTCTTGGTACGTTATCTTAATGACGATAATTTTACAGAATACATGAGTCTGCCTTTGTGTTTCATATAGTTAATTTTTAAGGTAAAACACTACAGGATTGTCATCATATATATTGTTGTTACTGCATTTGGGAGATATTATTTCTCACTTTTAAAGCGAAGCGGTGGAATCTGTTTCACAATGCGTACAGGAAAAGTCTGGATTCATTGATGTAATATGATTACCTTTTAGATATCAAATTAATTTACTTTAAAGAATATTCAATTGAAATCGTTTTATATGCTCGCGTTTACTCTATTCATTGTAAATTTTTTCGCGTCATATCACTCCAAACTCAACGAATTTGCTCTATAAAAACTTCTAGGTTTTCCTAGTGCTGGTGACGAACGAGGGACATGGAGCAAAGCGAAGCATACTTTACTATCTGCGGGAAGAATGAAATGTCCAGAACAGACTGTCAAGCAGGTTTAAGCGTCTTCTAAAGTACCTAAGCCGCTTCAGGCAAGTTCCTTTAATGGTTGAAGCCGATTTCTTTTCCCAGTCTATCCTAATTCGATATTGTCTGATGAATTTTTTTAACAGCAGACCTATAGCTGTACACATAGTCGATATCTCTCCTTTTTCGTATGTAGTTGCGTTTTTTCAGCAACCGTTTACAAATGTGGTGATGCAGCCTTCGGTCGCAGAGAATTTTTCAAAATGTCTATAACATAAATTACAATTTTTTATTCGAAAGAGACATTTTTTTAAAGATTAAAATGTAAGTACTAGTTTGACTGTAGGGCATACAAGCAGTACTTAAAAGTCATATAATGAAATTATAGACAAGCCATGAAGCTTAAGAAAAATAAAAGGCGAGCCACTAAGAGCTGCTCCCTTGTGCTTAGGAAGCATCTGATTTGTCCGCGATAGAATTACGGACAAGTGAACGTTCAAACTAGTAGATATATTTTATTCTTAAAAATACTGTGTATCCTTAGAAAACAATCTGTAATTTATGTTTTAGACCTTTAAAAAAAAAAAAAAAAATCTGATGGGGACGATCTTAGAAAGCGGTTAAAATAAATTTTATCTCCGCGGCCTAGTGCTGTAATACCATGCATTGAATTAATTCTTGCATTTAAACGTTGATATTTACAACAATATTAGATCGAAAATGGAAGTGACTATTATGTGCAACGTAATGAGTTATAGTTCGAGCAGTTTTTGTTTCATTTCATAGGAGGTTTTTCATTTTTTTTTAAGTGGCGGTGTTTGGCCGTGCATGCTCCAATATAACCCTACTACTGGTCTATCTGAATTTATAAGATATGACCTACACTCAGTGTTGCATTCTATGGTCCTTAATTTTTCAGGTATCCATTATGTAGCCACGCAAAAAACATTTTACGGGGACGAGTCAGGTAGACACGCCAGTACTGTGTTTTCAAGCTTTACTGTTCAGCTGACTCCATCTGTACATGTAAACACTCGTCCCATCGTTCGAGAAGGCTTTAAAGGCCCGGAGGTTGGAATTTTTGGGTCAGTGTTTGTATTCTATTGATGCTCTTGAGCTGTAGCTTTATTGGGTTCCTTAAACTGCTGCAACCCACAAGACGGATGTCGTGGTGGTAGAGAAATACCCCTACACTGCGCGCAGTACTGGCGTGTCTACCTCAGTGTGCGACGTACTGACTCACCCTCGTATTTCGTTGTGCCAATTGACACGCAAGTACATCAGTTGTGTGTACGCTGTTCTGCAGGCTGGACTGAGTGCCAAGCAGGCGATAAGAAATGGGCGGACTGCTGCAACTTGTGCATCTGCAGCCACGAGGGCAAGTGGCAGTGCTCCAACAACAGCTGCTCCGACAAGGTGGAGGGTGAGTCTCTCTCAGACGTGAAACATTAACGGTAAACATCTAAACGAATGCGTGGGTCGTGTATATGAAATATCTGATTGTATCTTCTGTGGAATAGCGTGTGAGCCGGTGTCTGTGTCTGATTCGTGATTGTTACTACAGTCAATTAACACAGACGTCAAGTCCCAGTGTAAATGTTTCCAATTGCGAATAAATTTGTTGATTTCAACATGAGACATACAGAAAAGGGTAAACTGTGATAAATGGGACTGTACAGAGGCACAAGAAATAAAGATGGCCCTAGATGGTGGCACTAGATCCTGCAGTGCACGGTGTTCTATAAACTGTTGGCACTGTAGACGGTGGTTCTAGATATTACAAATTAAATGTTATGTTATTGTGCCTTCTTAAGTTGGCAGTACACGACAAAGATATACACGTACCTTGTTATATTATCTATTGTTTCCGTGTTTAGCTGTACCGCGGAGGTGGGATAGGACTCGTGAGTTTTCTGTGGAAATGTAAGGACATAGGTCCATTTAGTGAATCTGTCCGCAATGATTATACAGAAGTCTATTATGTAATGAATCAGACATCTCTGTCATTATTACATTGTGAAAAGAAGTCACCACAATCTATTGGTACTGTGTTTATATGTACCTATGTCCCTCGGGGAAGATCTGTTTGGATTTAGGAGAAACGTAGGAACACGAGAGGCAATACATTACGACTTATCTTAGAAGACATGCTAAGGAAAGGGAAAACTTTTTTTAGCGTTTGTCGATTTGGAGAAAGCTTCTGACAATGTCAACTGGAATACACTCTTCCCAATTCTAAAGCTATCAGGGGTAAAATATAGGGATCGAAGAGTTATATTCAACCTATACAAAAACCAGACGGCGGTTATTAGAGTCGAAGGGCAAGAAAGGGACACAGAGGTTGGGAAGGGAGTAAGACAGGGTGGTAGCATTTCCCCAATGTTGTTCAATCTGTAGATTGAGCAGGCAGTGAAGGAATGGAAGGAGAAATTTGGAGGGGGCATTAGAGTGCAGGGAGAAGAAATAAAAACATTGCGGTTTGCCGATGACATAGTAATTCTGTCAGAGACCGAGAAAGATCTGGAAGAGCAATTGAATGGGATGGACAGTGTCTTGAAAGGAAGATAAAAGATGAACATTAACAAGAGTAAAACGGAGGTAATGGACTGCAATGTCAGAAAATCAAGCGATGCTGAAGGAATTAGATTAGGTTATGACGCAATAAAAGTAGTAGATAAGATTTGTTATTTTTGTAGCTAGATAACTTCTGATGGCCGAAGTAAAGAAGATATAAAATGCAGAATGGCTATGGGAAGAAAAGCGTTTCTAAAGAAGCGAAACTTGTTAACATCCAATATTAATTTAAATGTTAGTAAGTCATTTCTGAAAGCATTTGTCTGGAGTGTGGCATTGTAGGGGAGTGAAACGTGGATTGATAAGCAGTTCAGATAAAAAGATGATAGAAGCTTTAGAAATGTGGTGCTACAGACGAATGATGAAAATTAGATGGGTAGATCACGTAACTAATGAGGAGGTGCTTAACCGAATGGGGGAGAAAAGGAGTTTCTGTCATATCCTGACTAAGAGAAGGGATAGATTGGTTGGACACATTCTGAGACATCAAGGAATTGTCAACTTAGCATTAGAAGGAAGCGTGTGGGGTAAAAATCGTAGAGGGCGACCGATGGACGAGTACAATAAGCAGATTCAAAAGGAGTTAGGGTGCCTAACGTATTCTCAGATGAAGAGACTTGCACGGGACAGGGTAGCGCGAGGAGCTGCAGTAAAATAGTCTGCGGACTGAAGACAACAACTACAACAACAGTTTGTTGCGAAGTTAATTGCACAACCGCGAATTGTAGTTTCATTGTTATTTGTATATTTCATAAAAGATTTTTTTTAAATTATTTTTTATGAGAAGTCTATGGTCCTCCTTTCAGTAGTTAATACCTACACCCTAGTAGTTAGTTTGAATACTTACGTTACAGGACTATTGAGTTTTTAAGTGTGGCGTCATTTATGAAAAAGTGTTAGAAAGATAATTGTCACAGCACTGTCCTTTCTGTGAAAGAAAGGTGCTGAAAGATATTAGTAAAGTGTAAATTTGCTTACTGTAATTCATTTGCACCAGGATGCTTCGCTGTGTTTCTTATTCTTATGATACTGAGATTAGGCAGTATTATCAAATGCAGAGGAATAATAAAAGGGCCATTATTAAGCCAGATCTTGTGACGTAATAAGGAGCTGTGACGATTCCATTTAATGAGTTTGCGTGTTTATTTGTGCATACGACATTTCAGGTGTATTTAACGTATCTATACAGTACTTTGAATGCTTTACCTTGACAACAGACACATACCAAGTAGCACGATTTGTTACAGTAAATCATATGTAAGACATATATGGAACGGAATACTCGCTTACGTATATTTAAAAAAAATGTGGTCACAGAAAAATTCTTGGCTGCACCCTTTTTTTTACGAAGTGTTTCCAAAGTTTGGCCCTTCGTGAACGGGAACTGAGCCTCCAGTGAGCAGGTAAGCGCAATACTGCCCTAATGGAAGATTAATATTAAAAATTGATTAAAAGTCACTGAACAATACTTTCAATCAGTCATAACTGACAATGCCCAAGTGCAAAAATTATAATTCAATGATTAAAAAAAGGCAGAGATACTCTTTAAGACAATTGGCTTTATTCAAAGAAGAATTGGTACTGGGTCGAGAGATTAGAATCATTTTGAATTAAGTCCCCGAAATATAGTCTGAAGAAGCAGAACTTTTTGGCATCCAAAATTAATCTTAAAGTTAGGAAAACTTTCTGAAATTATTAGTCTCGAATGTAGTATTGTACGAAAGTGAAACGTTGACGGTAAGGTGATAAGACAGAAGCATTTGAAATGTGGTGTTATAGACAAACGCTGAAGGTTAGATGGGTACATCGTGTAACTATTGAACAAGTGCTGAACACAACTGGGGATGAAACGGCGTGACTAAGAAAGGAATCGATTGGTGGGACGCAGTTTGTTTTAGCGTTGGAGGGAAGTGTGTGTGTGGTAAAAATCGCTAAGGCAGACCGAGAGACGAGCAGCAGGTTCAAATGGATGAAGATTATCCATCTTATACAAGGATGAACCGGCTTCCACAGGACAAAGTACAGAGCTGCATTAAACCAGTCTTGAACTGAAGGCCACAACAACAACAACATCAAAGCACCATCTCTTTCATGTAAGTAAGTTTACTGTTAGTATTGATTACTGGTTGAAGTTATGGGATATGTGTTATATATATACATTTAAAGTGATGTGATATTTCAGTTGAAGCCTACGATTATAGCTTACGTGGCAATTTCTACATCTATAACAGCGTAATATAAAAATGCTGTAGACCGGAGAAATGATAACTTTGAAAATTGTTATGTTATGGAAATTTGCACCCAATATCCCGGACGCACCATGCACAACAAACGAACGACATATTGTCACATTCATATGTTAGCCGAGTATCGTTCATGCAAAACATACTTAATTTGTTCTGCAGAAGACAGGCCTATCAGATACTAATTTCGATAGGTAGCAAGAGTGTAGCATGTCTTGAGACAGGCGCGGACAACTGATTATGGACCAAGGCATAAATTTTAATAGCATCTATTCCGTCATGAATTTCTTTGCTCTCGATAATGTGGCATGATATTGAAGCCTTTCGATAATGTTCTTGACCTGTTATTAGGAGTGAATGCCAGAAGCTTGACAAAGAAAGGTGCATTTCGGTGGCGTCACTTTAACAGTGCAGGTCGTTTGAATATCAACATCGACAAAAGTCCTGTCGCTGCGCTTTATGTCGGTTTGGCCATCCCATGAATCCAGTATCAAGCAAAACTTAATTTTCTATCAATTACGGAAATTCTCTACCGAAGTTTGAAAATAATGTGCAAAAGAGATAGAGTGGCAAGCCAGTGCTTACCATAGTTTGGTACCGCCGAGAGTACACACAAAAGGCGACGAAAGTAAGTTTATACTAGCTTTCTAGTGTTCCTTCATCAGGTACGATAAAGATAGACAAAGGGAAAGAAAGGGAAGGGTTAGTCACAACCTAGGTCACGAGGTCCATTTGTGCTGTATATATTATTCGAGTCCCTGCCACGTCATTCTGCTGCACGTCTGCGTATTTTGGGTAGGTGTCCAGGTTTGCTTGGTTCTTCAGGTTCTTTTTTTTTCTTTTTTCCTTTTTTTCTTTTTTTTTCCTTTTTTTTTAATTTACGTCTCATCCATTAAACGTTCTGTTGCCTTGAGTTTATTGTTTGCTCTTTGCGTCCACAAGGATTGCAACAATTGTACCTGTATGCCTGAAGGGGACAAGGCATGCTGTACCACCTGCAATTGTTCCCATCCGTGGCCTCCAAAACCAGGTCTGTATGATTTGTATACATTTTTATATGTCACCAAGGAAGACAACGTATACAGGACTGTCAATAATTCTAAGATGACTTAATTGTAACCTGCCACCTTCAAAAGCGACTAATGTAATCATCATCATCATCAGCCATTTCAATCATTCAATGATGTGGCCACTTCGAGTCGTGGATTCAGGTAGACTTTCAGCAGCCTTCTCCAAGTGGAACGGTCTTGAGCAGTTCTCTGCCAGGTGCTACCAGCGATCTTCCTGACATCTTTGTCCCATCTGTCCGGTGGTCTTCCTCTAGGCCTCTGGTGCTCTCTCGGACTCCACTCCAGTACTGTCTTCGTCCATCTGTTGTCTTTCCTTTTCGCGATGTGGGCGGCCCACTGCCATTTCAAGGTGCCTACGGGCTCAAAGATGTCCTTAACCTTGGTCACAGATCGGATGTCATCTGCCCTTTTCCTATCCTTTCTTGTATAGCCCAGCTCTCTGTGCTGTCCTAAGTTTCCCTTTTGTAATTGAGTTCATTGTCCATGCCTCGCAGCCATACGTCAGCACAGGAATAATGCATTGATCAAACACTATTTTCTTCAGATTTACCGGCATTTGGGAGGAATTCTACAATATTCAGATCAAAAATGCCGGTAAATCTGAAGACTAATGTAACTTGGTCATGTCATATTAGAGCGATCTGATTTATAGTCATTACCCAAAATAACAGTCGAGGTTGTGAGATTTAAAAAACAAAATTTTATTGTTATAATTTTTTTTATATTTTTATTTTTCATTTTGATTCTCGGATCTGGAAATCATCGGCTCTTTCTCAACATATTAGGCTCAGACTAATGGCAAGTTCCGATAATGCGTATAAGCTGCCGAATCCGTTAATTTTCATATTTCTTGTAAAAGAAGAAGGATTCTAAATCTTTGTTTCCTTGTACTACATTCGAGTTTCATTTTAAATTTCCTACACTTTTCCCTTACTGCTCTATCACATACACATCAAACAGCTTAAGAGGTCGGATACAACCTTCTCAAACTCTCACTATTTCAATTTCAGCATCTTCCACTCTTTTAATAGATATTGTTTCAACACAATCTGCTGATAACATCTCACAAGTTGTATTATCCACCTCATTAATAATTTTAAACTGTCAACAGTGTCAAGAACTTCTCTAAACTTCTAAATGCTTTTATATATGCACCATTTCAGGTTGCCCTGTTCCTAAGTGTAAGCCCGGCGACAAGAAGCAGAAAGACTGTTGCAACTGGTGCACTTGCGGCCCACGTGGGAAGTGGAATTGCACTGAGAAGCTGTGCACAGACAGAGTAGAAGGTGAGCATGTTTCAGACTATGTGCTGCATTACACAGTAGAGTCTACAGGGTGGTCCATCTGTAGTTTCGGATGAGATTATCTCGAAAACTATACATCGGGTAAAAATAGTGGGTAAGATAAGTACGTAAGCTCAAAGGGGGACGTCAAATAATACTACTTGTGACCTGAAACACCCACCCCATTAGTGGGGAAGGGGTCGAATTTTAAAATTTCATTTTTATTGCAATTCAGATTCTCCATAAAAAGGTAATCAATTTTTGTCTGAAACATTTTTAAACCATTGACAGATGGTGCTGAAATCGACAAAAACGTAAAATTGGGGAAGAACTCCGATGTACTTAGAATGGTCCGAGGACGCATTAAAGCGATACAAAATGTACACAAACTCTTTAATTGCACCAAATTAATCAATTTTTTTTTCAACATGTACGTACCAGACACAGTATTTGATGGAGGAAGGCGGAATGGTATTAAAATCTTGTTAGTGAACTCTTTACAACTGCATTACGCACCCTGTGGCACTACCATGGTCAGACTGCGAACTATGGCTCAGTAATTGTTGTGGAATTCACTCAACATTAACATCATATCTACAATCTCTGTAGGAAGATAGTGAGACATGTTTTGCTAAAGAATAATTTTCTTCCGTCAGTTGATCTTTGAAAGTGTTGTCTGATCGTATTGCACCGACCTTCATACTGATCTATAGTTCGCAGTTTGGCCACGGTAGCGCCACAGTCGGGCGAGTAATGCAATAATTCTAAATAATTTGAAGTACTTCCCCAATCTGACATTTTTCTAGATTTCAGCACCATCTGTCAATGGTTTAACAAATATTTCAGACAAAACTTCATTACTCTTTTATGGAGAATCCGAATCTGCAATAAAAAATGGGTGACGTGTAGTATCGATGTCCGCCTTTGAGCTTACGAACTTGTCTTACCCACTATTTTTACCATCTCTATAATCTTCGAGATAATCTCACCTGAAACTTCAGATGGATCACCCTGTATATCTGAGACATTAATGGAAAGAAATTTATGGAGTAAGGTGTTTTAACAACTGTAGGCTCTTCATTAATTTCTGTACTTGAGACTGAAAAATTTCAATCATCTTATTTGTTACTTACGCATAAGTAAACTACAACAGGGATTCATGCTTTGTATTTTTTACGTTGCTTTCATGCAGTGTCAATAGCCCCAGTTGAACCGTTATGTATTTAGTGTCCATATGGAATTAGATGAACTGGTAAGCACGGATAGTGGGCCAGACATGGCTTACTGATGGCGCTACTGGAAGATCGCATTTCACCAGATATGGTCTGTATCTCACCTACTGCACAGATGATGTATCATCTTAAAATATTTCTACTTATCAGACTAAATTCTCTGGCTACTGCGTCATTACATGTCAAATCACTCAATTTCGGAATAATTTGATCCTCGATCATAATGAATTTTCTTGAAACTTTATATGAACATTAATATTTAAATTCATTTGATTATTATATTTGTTTTTTGCAATATTTCATTTACATATTTTCTGGTGTAACAGTAGTGAATATTATTTGTAATATGACTGCAGTTACTTGTGATAATTCGTGTTTACTTTATATAATGTAAACAGCAAAGTGTTTATATTGGCTAAAAAGTAGTAATTTTACTTATAATATGGTTTAACAGACTTTACTTAATTTCTGTGAATTAATATGGAGTTTGGTGACATTGTAACATTAGTGGCCTAAGAGACGACATTTTGTTGAAATAAATTAAATTTGGCCATTTTGCACAATTCTATGCATTCTTTTAGGATAACAATGAAAATAATTTTACAACATTTTCAGCTAGAAAATTGTAGACTAAGCCGGCTTAAAAAATCACCCGAAAGTATCTCGAATTTTGGCTTCGTGTATCTTTGGCACCAAAGATACTGCACAGGGTCTGACATGTGAGTCATTGATTTCGATCAAATTTTGCGTGGGCGTTCTGTATTGAACATACGTGTTTCGGCTTTTTGCTAGATATTTTTAAATAATCAAGGTGAAATTTGATGAATGAAAATCGCGTTTTAAATGCTATACATGGAATGATCGCCTGAAAATGAACAATTTCAACTAATACATATGGGGTCAAAAGCTATTAATGTTTTCGTGTTTTCATGCTGCAGTTTCAGTACTGAACATAAGCGACTGTCGGAGCACCGTCGCCGTCGAGCAATAGACCACTTAAAGCATGAATGTTCAGAGTAGGCACACCGAGAGCTCCTCGGCGGGTAAATGAAGCGTCATCACATCGTTTCAAATCAGTGTCGAAGTGTGTGTAGATATGTACGTGAACTTTCGAAATGATGGAGAATCAACAACATTCGATAACTTCGCCAGGCCAGCCGCGGTGGCCGAGGGGACTGAGGCGCTCCAGTCACGGTCTGCACGGCCCCTCGGGCATGGATATTTGTGCCGTCCTTAGTCTTAGCTAGTAGTTTGTAAGCTTAGGGACTGATGACCCCGTAGTTAAGTCCCATAAGTTCTACAAACATTTGAACATTTTGATTTGAACTTCGCCAGAGGAATGTAGAGTACGAAATGCTAACGAATTTATCAAGTTCGACGTAAACTCTCTGACGCCATACACGTTTTCTTGAATTTACGTGGAGAAAATGGCTTTACATTACTTGCTGTGAGCGATTTCGGAAAGATCTCATTTAATCAGCAACAAATTTTATCAGCGATCCTGCACTATGCACCAATAGATGGAAGTTATAGATGTCGAAGAAGTTGTCCATAAAGATGAACCTGTCGCTTATCCAGATGTTGTCGAAAGTACAAATACTGCGAAGAAATCTAGTGCATCAACACCCTCACATGTGAAATTAGGACCAAAATATGAAGATTCAGCATATGAACCTGAAGCAAGTACCACTGTATGTCAAAATAACTGCAGTGTCGTTGGAGACACAACATCCTAACTGGAGTTTGCAAAACACTGCAGAACAAGTAGCAACTTCAAGGTTAATAGGAAAGGACTTATTAAAGAATTCGGAAATGGACCCGCCGCGGTGGAGAGGCCGTACGAATCTCGTAATTTTTGACAGCATAGTGAAGCGACCCAAAGTGCTGCCCCTCAAATTTGCCATCCCGGCCCTAGTACGGACCCTGTTCTGATAGAGTGTCATCACAAGAATGGACTTGTAGTATTACCGGGCGCTTGGGACTTGACACTGATAGATAACTGTTAAAGTCCAGTACAAGTTTTTGAACATCAACGCTGATGCTGTTGAACGTATTTTGTCTGATCATTGTGCACACCTAGTTACTTTGTATGACTTAGCTCCATACAAGACTTCAAAACAGTCCTCCAGAGAAGTTAATCCAATTAACGAATTAACAATTGCTGATTTCAGGAAAAGCCTAGAAGAGGGAAATTGGGATGAGGTGTACTTTCCAAGCAAACAACTCTGTTTTAAAATTAGTTTATTTTATGACACATTTCTAGAAAATTTGAAGACACTTTCCTTAATAAAAACAACCATAATTTTAATAACCGAAATAAAAAGCGACCTTAATAAAGGAATAAAAATATCTTGTAACCTGGAAAGGGGACTGTATATATACGAAAGATACGGTAATGACCCTGAAACAGCCAAACACTATGAAAATTACTGTGCTACATTAAGAACAGTTATTAAAAGTTCAGATGTATTTGTATCATTATGAGCATGTTACCTCTACCAATAAAATTAAAAACAATTTCAAATATAACTCAAAGCGAAACAGGGCACGAAGAGCACAGAAAGGCTGTATTACCATCAAAGTGAATGAAAAGTTAAATAACTAACCTTCAAAACTTGAAAACAATTTATAATACTTTTTGTTTTGGAGTATATATGAAAGCACAACCTCACTGATGATTGCTTTATCCAAAAGTATTGTAAAAACATTGAATTGTGGACTAGGTTCACATATTTTGAGAAATAATGTAATAAACACGTTGATTTTCAGAATGTCTCTTCAACAGAATCCGCTTTCAGCGAAGAAATGCGGAATGCTCTAATTTCCAAACATCTTCCATTAGGAATCATTTGTAATGTTGCAACGAGTTTTGAATGTGTAAATCATGGAAAATATTTAATACAAAATTAAGTAGTGTGGTAAGATTGGCAGAATGCGCAAATGATGTAATGGACAGTAGACGGTCGAAATAGGCGATTCATATAATGCACAAAAATCTGAAGGTTCCAAAAATGACGAAGGTATTAAGGTTGTTTTCCTTTGGTTCTTTTGCCAATCTTAATACATATTAAAGGCCTGCCATTCAATATTCACGAATTTTCAGTGTTAGTTCTCTTGCTGACATTATACCGTAGTAATCAGACACAACAAACAAGATTAAATAATTTAAATAATGTTATGTAATACTCCACAAATGTACCCTAATTAAATATTGATAATATAGAGTATATACAGTACCGTACAGAAAATGAAGTAATGCCATTAACAAAATTATAATTTGACCTGAAGTATGTAGATAACAAGTGAACCAAACAGATCCTTAGTTTCTACTGGCAATCATATAACATTGTTAGAGAATAGCTATCTGTGCCTATTACCTCAAGTGGTCCTCCATGAGATTTCCAGAAGGGGGATTTCGTCAATAATTGAATCATTAAAGTCTAAAGGCTCTTATGAATATGATGTGATATCTAGCAGCATTCTTTTCTCCCAGTACTAAGCCATATTTGTAACCTTTTCTTTCAAAATAGTCAGTTTCCTGAGAGATTAAACTATTCAATAGTGAAAACACATTATAAGAAAGTAGAAAGGGATAATGTAGACAACTACAGGCTTATTTCTATGCCATCGGTTTTTTCTAAAGTTATTGAAAATGCTGCATATTCAAGATTAATTGATCATTCCAGTTCATATAATTTGTTGTCAAACGTACAGCATGATTTTAGAAGTGGTTTAACGACTGAAAATGCTATATTTTCTTATCTCTGTGAGACATTTAATTGGTTAAATAAAAGGCTACCGCCATTAGGCCTCTTCTTTCATTTAACAAAGGCGTTTGATTATGTTGATCACGAAATATTGTTGCAGAAGATGGAACATTATGGAATACGAGGAGTACAAATGTTTCACCTCTTACTTTAGTAACAGACAGCAGAAGATACTTCTCTGCAGTGTTAAAAATAGCTTTGACGTACAATAATAATGGGGCACAGTTAAGTGTGGGGTGCCCCAACAGCGGTGGAGTTGCCTAGCGGTCTAAGGCGTCTCGCTGCGAAGCGCGAGGTTACTCGCCGTCGGAGGTTCGACACCTCCTTGGGGCAAGGGTGTGTGTGTGTGTGTGTTGTCTGTAGGTTAGTTTACCTTAGTTTAAGTAGTTTGTAAGCTACGGACTGATGACCACGCAGTTTGGTCCGATAGATTTACAAACATTTGAATTTTTTGGGTGCCCCAGGGTTCTGTTTTAGTACAACTGCGCTGTTTCTTATTTACCCTATTAGCCATTACAATTGCTACACCAAACAGAAATGCATATGATAAACGGGTATACATTGGACAAATATATTATACTAGAATTGATATGTGATTACATTTTCACGCAATTTGGGTGCATAGATCCTGAGAAATCTGTACTCAGAACAACCACCTCTGGTCGTAAGAACGGCCTTGGTATGCCTGGGCTTGGATGCCGTGTACAGGTACAGATGCCCATGCAGCTTCAACACGTTACCACTGTTCATCAAGAGCAGTGACTGGCGTTTTGTGACGAGCCAGTTTCTCGGCCACCATTGACCAGACGTTTTCAGTTCGTGAGAGATCTGGAGAATGTGCTGGCTAGGGTAGCAATCGAACATTTTCCGTAACCAGAAAGGCCCGTACAGGACCTGCTGAAATGAAGGGTTTCGCAGGGATCGAATGAAGGATAGAGCTACGGGTCGTAACACATCTTAAATGTAACGGCCACTGTTAAATTGTCGTCGATACGAACAAGAAGTGACCGAGACGTGTAACCAATGGCACTCCATATCATCGCGCCGGGTGATACGCCAATATGGCGATGACGAATACACGCTTCCAATGTGCGTTCACCGCGATGTCGCGAAACACGGATGCGACCATCATGGTACCGTAAACAGAACCTGGATCATCCGAAAAAAATGTAGCTTTGTCATTCGTGCATCCAGGTTCGTCGTTGCGTATACCACCGCAGGCGCTCCTGGCTGTGATGCAGCGTCAAAGGTATTGAGTGTAGCACTGTATAGGAGTGAAACGTGGACGATAAGTAGATCGGAGAAAAAGAGAAGCTTTTGAAATGTGGTGCTACAGACAAATGATGAAGATTTGATGGGCAGATCACGTAACTAATGAGGAGATAACAGATTTGGGGAGAAAAGGAGTTTCTGTCATTTCCTGACAAAGAGAAGAGATAGGTTGGTGGGACACATTCTGAGACATCATGGAATCGTCAACTTGTGTGTGGACTAAATATCGTAGAGGGAGAGCGAGGGGCGAATACAGTAAGCAGACTCAAAAGGATGTAGGTTGCCGTTCGTATTCTCAGATGAAGAGGCTTGCACAGGGCAGGGTAGTGTGGAGAGCTGTGCTCTGAAGATTGCAAGCTAGACTCATGGAATAAGAGTTCGACAGGCAGTTCAGGATTCCATTATAACATCCACAGTGAAAGTGATTTGCCAATCTGGAGCACAATCGTGCTTTCCAATTCTTTATTCTGGTGATTATCTACATTTTTCAAACATTATTTTGTATACATTCATACATCGGCAAGCGATTCATGCTGAATTCTTGGAGTGGCAGTTCTGTAAGCAAGTTCAAACTCAGTTTTTAGATTCCTTAAAATCAAAGTAAATCTGTAACATATTGTGTCATTGTGCAGAAATTTATTTTTGATCATAATTTCCGCAGTTGACGTGAAATACGGAAAGGGTAAACCATTCCCGATGAATTGTAACAATTGTACCTGTAATTCTGAAGGCACCAAAGCGTGTTGTACCAAATGTAACTGTTCATATCCTTGGCCAATGGAAACCAGGTCAGTATTCGTTTATACACGCATCATGTACGACATACATTTCTAAGTATATGTGATATATAGATGAGCAGAATTATTTTAAATATTGTAAATGTCATCATGACTAGATCGTTATCATAATCATTTCTTTCCATGCATACATATAAAGAAAAAGGCTCTGGAAAGGATGTTGGGAGATTATTGTTCAATCAGTGGTACCTAAATTTTCTTTGCAGAATGTGTTGCTTTCCTCTATCAAAGAACTAGAGATTCAAAGTACTGCTTTACCGCTATGATTATCCCATCGAAAAATATTTCATTCCAACATATATATGAGTGATCAAAAATTCAGTTTTTGCAATAAACAGTCTAAATAATATCAGATAACTTTTCAAGGGTTTACTGCGGTTCGGAAATGTATAATATTCAGTAACTCTGTTTTAAGTACTTTTATAAAGGGCATAAAATTAATTTTTCAATGACAGTTGATTAGGAACTTAAAAGAAGAATTTGTGGTAAATGTTTCTGCTATTAGAAATTGACTGAAACTGAATGCTACACAGTACTACACTCAAAGCAGTGGATGAAATTAAATTTAGATTTAAGGCTGTATTCCTACAGCTGCCCAAGGTCTATATCATGAACCTCACCATTATTGGAGTTATTTATCGGTCTCCGCAAGTTGCCCTCGTCCTGAGTGTAAACCCGGTGACATGAAGCAGATTGACTGTTGCAACTGGTGCACTTGCAGCCCAAATGCTAAGTGGAGTTGCACTAAGAAGCTATGCCCAGACAGGGAAGAAGGTAAGTGTTCCCAGTCTCTTTCATACCATACAGTGCAGTACACACGTAGATACACAGCATGGCAGGTTATGATTCCAGACATTAATGGAAAGAATATGACAACAGAAAAGTGTTTCGTGGAGTTCAATAATATATACAATTTTATCATAAGATATACATATTTTTATCATATTAGTGGCTACCTTTGCATAAGCAAATTTCAGCAGGGATTAATGATTTACATTTACCTATTGCTCTCATAAGAGATAAGTTATCCTCAGTTGAACACTACTGTGAGGAGAATCAATAAGGAGATTGATCAACTGCTCAGGACGAGTACTGGGTCACTCATGATTTCTTCTTGATGATATTGGTAGTAGGGATTTCACTGTACTTTATGGTCTGCATCGCAATAGGAAAGGCAAAGGTAAACTGACCAGGTCGATAGTACAATCCTTAAGAAGGCACACTCCAAGTAATGGGAGCACCTCATTGCTACACTGAGATCAGTGTCCAGTGAGAAACTCAGACAGGCAAAAATGTTAAATTTCAGAGGCTTCCCACGATAGTACTGTGAAAACAATTTTAGTATTTTGAATCAAAATATTTGGTGATTAAAGATTAAAGTTGTTGGGATTCCGTGGTTTTCTCTCTCTCTCTCTCTCTCTCTCTCTGTCTCTCTCGCACACACACACACTTTATTTTATTTATTTATCATTTTCCCCCCTCGAGGATTTAGATACTGTCGACTTATTAGTTGTACTGTCCCTCTCTCTTGTCACAGATATCGAAATGGTAAACTTTAATGGATATGGAATTGTTACCACATGAAAGTGTAAACATTAACTACTAGGCGAAAGTAGTCATATAAGTTAAAAGTTTACAGTATGTGAAAATTTAGAAACAAAATATAGTAGCAACTATCTCTAAATAGGCAAATTTTAACCCATGCCTGAGAAGCATAGATTACTCATTGTGATATCATTAAGACAGGGGGAATTTAAAAGTAATCTTGAACTATTACTCCGTTCTTTCAACATGACATGTGTTACTTATTTTCCTCGTAGTGCAGTAAAGCAAATCAGAAGAATGGTAGGTAACTTTTTTAATCCAGTACAAGAATCACAACATAAATGCTTATACTGTTGAGAATGGTCTTTCTGATCAATTTATTATTATATGATTTCATGCTGTAATTTAAAACAGGAAAAACATGTAGGACGTAGATTAGATGAATCTATGACGCACACAATGCTACTTTAAAGTATAGCTTATTGCATCACACATCTATAAATATATTTTAAAACTGTTTCATAAACATAGTAGTTAAACATAACAGTAAGAAACAATGTGAAAAACGTGGCCTAATAAATAAATGTAATCTGGTCGAAACAGGAAAGGTACAGCAAGAAACAGTAGTGGCCAGAAACTATCAAAATTCATAAAAATTAAGGTATACACTAAGAGAAGTTTGCGGATCAGCTCAATTGCCCTAGAAAGCAGGAGACGCGGGTGCGAATCCCGTCTAGGTACACATTTTCAACTAAGCTGACAGTGTGAGTACAGTATTTAAACCCTATTGCTTTCCCCTAGCTCCACCAAAACCCTGTGACATTCTGCAACAGTTTTAGATCTTTATGAAGGAGCTGCCAGTGATCTCAGGGCTGCCTGGCTGTCTGAATAGATGTAGATGCTACGGGCTTTGTAGCACCTACGCAAATTCTCCTCCACACTCACCCTGATGGCAGTGATTTCGGCCTGGAATAATGAGGCCTGTTTCCCTAGATAGATGACACCCTCCAGTCTTGGCTGCACCCAGTAATACCCCGGCCCCAACACCTTGGTCTTATTTCGACCTGTCAGTGAACCAGACAATGATCCCCGTACAGTGTCGAACTTTATTCTCCCACTGCTCCCTAATTCCAATTGTTATATTGAAAAGTTTGTTAAAGCAGTATGTGGTTATAATATAGTCGGCCGACATTTCGCCAATATTTCCTACATTTACGTCACCCACTATTTTAGTGTATGATGCAGTTTTTGCCAGATTGAGCCTGTATGCTCCAGCCGCTGCCTCCATCTTGACCCAAAGGTGTAACCACACGACCGCTCCATAGGTGATCCTGGGTCTAATCACCGTGGTGTATACCCAGTACATGCCCTTGGGGGGGGGGGGGGGCTTTGCCATAGACGTACAGAAAATAAAAACAATAAGCAAAAAATACGGGGCCTGTGAAGAGTGAATACTGAAAGTGGATGTTTTCGTATCTAAAGAGGGTATCAGACGACTGAACGCCGTGGAAAGTGCAGCTCTAGCACTATAGCCAGCTGGCGGTAGAATGGTTCGAACTAAGCGGTCGAGCCTGTTGTCAGAAGTGGAAATAAAAATTTCGCAAGAACGGAATAACATCATTTCTTGGTGCTGCCATTGCACGTATTGTTTTGAGGGAATAACTTTCTGACAATCTATTGAAAGTATCATAAAACTGAACTTATTTAAAAAATTTTAAATACCGGTGCTTCCTACTTCCCTTATTATATGGTAGAAACTAAGAATCAGCATAGTTACAATGAAATATCAGTTTTCAACCATTACAAAAAGGCACATGCTATGAAGGATTTTAAATCTAAAAGAAACCAGACAAAACAATGTGCTAAGACCTAGTTTAATATAGTGATCAAATCTAACCAGGCGTAGAACAGCCTGTTTTCATTACAATTTGAACTGATGCTGTCTTACACGTCGCAGGACGTGAATCGTGCAGTCGTAGACGCCAGTCTAGGTGCCTTCGGACACCCGAAAAATCTGGGCGCGCGAAACGAAAAATCACTTGTATTTCGTGACGTACTGTGCACGTGGGTAAGAACCCTCGGTTCGTCCGATTTTTAAATCCTAACTTTTTAAAATTGGTTTGTTATTATAAATAATCCGATATGAACATCCTCATAACATCCTAATAATTTTTCGATGTGTAACAGAAAAAAATACGCAAATCATCTTACTATACACCTTCGCATTAGAAAATGTCAACAGTTCATTTTGTATGTACTGTCTATCACTTTCAATACATACAAGAACATTAGAATTATGTTAGAGATAAATTCTTTTTAATGAACCTTATTCTAGTCCATTACTCTAGGTAATTTCTTCGTTTTTCCATAGGTTTATGTCTGTAGAACAGCAAGTGACCTGTGGTAGCTTCATGGAGAGACAATTCTCCAGAAAAGTTCTATTACGAATGTTAATTCACTGTTAGTCTAATTATTGAAGCATGACGTCACTGTACACGAATTTATTTCTCATCATAATGTTCACAGTGCAAGTGAAATGCAAAGCGGGCACACGTTTCACGATGGATTGTAACAATTGTACCTGTAAAAATGAAAACAACAAGGCGTGTTGCACCAAATGTAACTGCTCCTATCCTTGGCCATGGAAACCAGGTCAGTATCAATTTATCTACACAGCTACATATATTATAGACATACAGCAGGGAATAACGTTTTCTCATAAGGCTACTTATTTTCATATGTCATTAAAAGTAATTGTCATCTTGTATAGATGTACATTTCATTTTATGTAGGGCTACTATCAAGAATGTCCTAATAAAGAAGTTGCGCTATCCCACTGAGAAACTTGAAAATGATTTCATGTGGACCTCTTTATTTGTCTAGGGTCAATTTAAATCTTCCGTGGCAGTGGAGCTTTGAATGTTATTAAAATAATAGAAACGGGTTCTCGTAACCACTTTAATTATTGCCAGGTTGAATATACGTCCTTCATGTGACCTAACCAACAACAATTGATTTTTCAATGCTAAGAAGTAGACTGGTGATAAGTTTCATATAAAAAAACACCTAAATGTGTTCATTTCACTGAATTACAGAAATAAAAATAAAACTTTTGAATTTTATAATAGCGAGAGCTAGAAATGTAAATTCTCGTGGTACCCACTTTTGGTACAATCATAAATTAATCTTGGATTTCATAGCAGTTGCACACCACTTTCCATTTCTGATACTAGAATTTATTTACCATTGTTACAATGTTATATATAACTGTATGTAAGGTGTGTTCCACATCTCCTCACACAGTTCATGAGATATGACGTCATAAACAATGAAATCCAAGACACACTGCCACATTAAATGGTAATATTCCGCATCTATACCTAAACAAATGGAGCGATTTAAGTACCCATTATACAATTAGTCTTTAACACAGGGAAACAATTGCTTAGGGAAAAATACCATCTGCGCCAAATATGTTGTGCTTTAAAACCTTTTTCTCACTGAGAACACCAAAACAGAATGAGAGAGAAGTAGTTTTTCTCATACCTCTTTCCACTGTTCATATAGTAAAACTACTCCACTCCATTTGTCGATACAATTCATATCTGCTACATTACGAATTATTTATGGAGATGTTTCATAGGGAGTATGGATGTGTACCAGTCTATGTAGCTATCATCGAAATTAGTTTGTAGTATGACACAATGACACTTAGTTGATGAGATATTATGTTACTACCTAAAAAATATAGTCAACACCGAAGTGACGTTTCTCGGTCTAGGCTTCAAATGACCGACCAATCGATCCGCAAAGAAAGGAGAAAAAATAAGGACTTAATAGACAGACAGCAGACTTTAAGATAGAAACATACAGTGGCAATGTGAGAGAAAAAGAATGGAACATGAACAGTGTGAGAAAAACAGCGGATGTCGCAAAGAAAGTGGTATAATAATTTTTTCGTGTGGCTCATTGGCAGGATTATAGAGAGAAAGGCGTGAAGAGAGTGGCTTTGGGAGAGACAGAAAAGAGTAGAATGTACCAATACGGGGTTAGAAGACAGTGACAGAACTCCATTACAGCGAGTTTCTGGATAAAAGGATTGTGTGTTGCGAGAATATGTGCGCGTGCGAAAATATTTGGGGAGGCACCCATAATGAAGACTCCACTTTTCTATCAGAGACTTTTAAACACATTTGCATATTTTGTACTCTGACAGGATTCTTTTTGTCGCAACAGCAGGATGTGGTACATAAAAATGAAAATTGTATACACTTGCTAAGAAGTAAGGAAGGAAGGAAGGAAGATTAGAATTTACGTTCCATTAAGAACGTGGTCTTTAGAGTAGCACTGCAAGCTGGGATTGTACACTAAATGAAAAAGCAATATCTTCAGAACACAAAGAGGTATTTGAGCCGTGGCGTCGATCTCCAGACCTCTAATCTTTGGATCGTCCGCTTCGATTTATCACGAGTGGTGTCTCTGGAGTGGAGTGCCAAATTGAAGAGTGGTATTAAGTAGGGCGTCGGGAACGTGGGAGACTGCCGAGGAGTGTGTTGTGGTGACACTGCGACGAGGCTGTGTGGGGAGCTTGTGTGTTGTTGTTGTCGCTCGACTGCGATGATAGGTGTGTGGCACTAGCCCTGGCTGAATGACGAGCAACACGGAAGGACACAGTTATCAGTGTCGCGCGTAATATTGGTTGTTTTCCTTCCTGGAAGAGTATTGCAGTAATTAACTGGAAAACTAGACGGATTTAAGAGAACCAGGTGGATGGATATTTGGCGGAAAATAGTTGGTGCAGAATGTGACTTGGGTAAGCGCTTGGAACGTTTTAATATACAGGGTGATCAAAAAGTCAGTATAAATTTGAATACTTAATAAATCACGGAATAATGCTTGTAATGACATGGGGTTTTCATTAGAGCAAAAAAAATTTAAAAAAATGTCCGTCAGATGGCGGTTCATCTGATCAAAAAAGCAATAATTGGCGTAACAAATTAAGACAAAGCAAAAATGATGTTCTTTACAGGAAATGCTCAATATGTTCACCATCATTCCTCAACAATAACTGTTATCGAGGAATAATGATGTGAACAGCACTGTAAAGCATGTCCGAAGTTATGGTGAGGCATTGGCGTCGGATGTTGTCTTTCAGCATCACTAGATATGTCGGTCGATCACGATACACTTGCGACTTCAGGTAACCCCAAAGCCAATAATCGCACGGACTGAGGTCTGTGGACCTGGGAGGCCAAGCAAGACGAAAGTGGCGGCTGAGCACACGATCATCACCAAAAGACGCACGCAAGAGGTCTTTCGCGCGACTAGCAATACTTTTTTTGTTCTAACAAACCCCCATGTCATTCCAAGCATGCGTGTCAATTATTATCCACATTATTCCGAGATTTATTAAGTTTTCTAATTTATCCTGACCTTTTTATCACTCGGTACGAACTACCGTAGTCCTGTGTGACGTCATTCTGGTTGCTAGGGAGATTTACGAGTTGTGTTTTAACAAGTCTGGGGCGCTAAGTACCGCCGCTCAAGTTGCACTTAGAGTACTTAAAGTTCTGATCGTCGAGACTTGTTGTTTTATGAGTAACTATTGCTAGAGCTTGTATATATGTAGGACTTGATGTCACTGGTGTGGGGCAGCTACGCGAACCTAACGGGGCTTAGACATTAACTTGATCAGTGGTGTTGAGACTGGGGTCAATAAGACGTGTACAAGAATTGTGTGTCATGATTGGTTCCTGACAGTTCTGTGTTGCAGGTTATGTGTAATGAAAATTTTGTGCAGCAGTGCTGTGACATTGCGATGACATGTAGTGGGCAGCACCAGCAGTGCCACATAATGATGGATGTTTTCCTCGAAATTTAATAAACCCCATATTGTCGCTTATCACGGAGCCTGTATTCTGAAGTTCAAAGAAAAATTGCTTATGTGTACTGGAGCTGAAGTGGGACCTGTTACTACTGTAAGGATTTTTTTGAATTAATGTACAATACCCTATTAATGCGTGATAGGATTTAAATTGTGTTAGCGTGCTTTATGTTCTTGGTAAATTTTATATTTTGAAGTTTCACTGTAAAGAAATGAGTAACTTGCATCAGAATTAAGGATTACAGAAATTTTCGTAATGAGTTCTGTTCGAACAGTTAAATTAAATAACAGATTGCATCTGAGGTTGAATAAATGCGTCACGTAAAGTTTATGATAATATGTAAAAATTTTCGTCTTTAAGTAGTGAAAGTCAAAAGTTTTATTAAGTATAAATGAATAATTAATTATTAGTCTGTGAATTTCATCTCGAAATTTAGTCAGGAATGCTTTAATGAATGTTAATGATTAGTCGGAGTTAAATTGTCTCTTGCGGTTTAAGATAATAAATAAGTTTATTGTAAAGGTAGTATGTTTGGTCCCAGCACCTCTTCTGCACAAACTTGGAACTGCCCGATTGATCCCATGTCTGATAAATAATGTCGTTGGCGGTTGTTGCCATAGTTACCTTGATCGGGATCAGTGTTGTTGTGCCTCAGTCTATAGAGGTGGATGTATGTGTGCGCGTTCCTTATAGACTCGAAGTTGGTTGGAGCGATTTTGATGAAATCGTCAGGCAATCTTCAGATTAGACCAGCAGGTGTTTTTGTGAAGTTTGTTAATGACCAGATTAAAGTATTTATTAACAATAAGTTGAAGTTTACGTCTGCCACTTGGAACAACAGCTGCGCCCCTAGCAGAGGAAGACCGAACCATTCGTATCGTGTCAGTCTTCTGTTACTGCACTGCTGCCGCTCGGGACGTTAGCGTCCCTTACTTTTCTGTTCGTGTTATGACTGTACAATGAAAGTGATCCTACGATTGTCTAAGAGAGTTAGTGTCGCTCCAAGTGCCAGACATTAACTTTTAAATATACGTTAAACTGTGATAGTATGTAAACATGTATTAAATATGCTGAACATTGTAGAAGCATGGTTCTAATTGTGTTTACTCATATTATATAAAACATACCAACCAATAAAAACATACACATATTGATTTTGATATATATTTTGATATATAAAGAATATAATTTCCACCTGTGGGAAACTGGGGAGTGGGGCGGATAGTTTTTTGTATTTCCTCTGGTTTTCATATGCTTGTCTATATGACATAAACCACAATCAGACCTATGTAAACTTTTTCAAATATGTCACCTTCGTAATGTAATGATATATCGGGTATCAAAAATAACTTTAACCCTTTATTGGGCGAAGTTGCCATATGTAAGGTGTGAAAAAGAAATCATATATTTTTCGACATGCTGATTACTTAAACTCGGACGTAAGATTCAAGGCGTCCGGAACGCTGTCTTTTAGTGCAATTGGGACCTTTGATAACCGGACACATTGGCTTTTCGGGTGTATTTTGATAACGGTTAAAGATTTTCGTAAAAGGCAAATGTCGTTTCTATATAAATGGCTAGAGAGTCTATTGTTAAAATTTGACCCATCTTCTATTGTTATTTATTTAAATACTTGCGTTCCACTGTGCAAAAACGGCTTAAAACAGTGTTGTAATATGGACCTTATGTACGGCCTAATTGCACATTTGATACTTGGTAACGGATGGAGACATAAAAAAAATAAAAGAATAAAAAAAACATAACATAACATAAGAACAACACAAACACCCATGCCCGAGGGGGGACTCGAACCCCCGACGGTGATCGACCGCGCGCACCACAGCACTGCGCCCCAGTGCGCACGGCTAATACGCCGCGGCTAGTAAAATTTTTCACTGAATGTATATAAGTGGCGATCCCCAAAATGTATAGTAACGATCCACGAATGAATCATGATTTCATAAGCCCATAAAATTCACCATAGTCCACCCATAATGTGCAAAAATGAATCGATTTGCCCAATTTGGATGGGCTGTAGTAAGTATGTAATTCGTAAATATTGACGCTGTGGTGCGGGGCTTGTACACAGCCGGCCGCGGTGGCCGAGGGGACTGAGGCGCTCCAGTCACGGTCTGCACGGACACTACGGTCAGGGGTTCGAACCCTCCCCCCTTCGGGCATGGATATTTGTGCCGTCCGTAATATTAGTTAGTTCATAAGTAGTTTCTAAGTTTAGGGACTGATGACCCCGTAGTTAAGTCCCATAAGCTGTACAAACATTTGAACATTTTTTGAACTTGTGCACAATGATCACTAGGCCAAGGGGTACCCAAAACGGTGTACACTTTATCGCTGTAAGCACTAGAAGACAAAGTATGGGACTTTGAAGAATTACAATTTCGCACGCTACGTTTTCATACACAATTAACAAGAGGTTTCCTGAAAAACATGTCCATCGCGTATGAACTGACAACTAATTACGGCACCAGTACTGACACTAGTCAAGACGTATTTTTCAATTAGTATGCACATATTCCACAGATTACACCTTCCATAATATATGTTACAGGGATACATATTGGAGGGTATGTAACAGCAAAAACAATGAAATTTATGAAAGTTTGTAAGTTTGTAAGTATATTACAGTATTCGCTACAGATTTTTCAGACACTTTTCTAATATTCCAGTGTACGTTCCTGTAAAATTACATTTTTGTAGGACACATTTATCAGGATATATGATGCCATAGGGTTTACGATGCATAAAAGCTAAATACCAAGTGTGAGGCAGTTGACGATGAATAGAGGAGAAGGAAGTAGATAAACAAATGTAATTATGGAATAAATATACACCCACGCAAAGTCTGGAAATAATGTTGGTGTATAATGAAATGTTGTGGGTTGTTGTTTTTAAACGTTGCCAACACTCACTACCATGCTGCTAGTGTTTCTGTATATAAACAAAAGATTTGGTCCTTTACATTAATTAAATGTCTAAGATAGCATCATTAAAAGTAATGAAAATTTCTGTAGTTTGATGAATGCATGAGAACAAATACTGCTGTATGAGTGTTTCATTACTTTGGTTTCTAGATTATTTTTCTAAAAAAAATTATTGAATTATACTCTATGTAAAATTCTGTTGTTTATTAATTGTTGTTGTTGTGGTCTTCCACGTAAGAACAGCAACCTACATCTGTCTGAATCTGCTTACTGTATCCATCTCTTGGTCTTCCTCTTCGATTTTTATCCCCACACACTTCCCTCCAATGCTAAATTTACGATTACCCGATGTCTAAGAATGTGTCCTACCAAGCGATCCGTTCTTTTAGTCAAGGTATACCAAAAATTTCTTTTCTCCCCAATTCTGTGCAGTACCTCCTCATTAGTTACGCGATCCACCCACCTAATATTCAGCATTCTTCTGTAGCACCATATTTCAAAAGCCTCAATCCTCTTCCTGTCCGCACTGTTTATCGTCCATGTCTCACTCCCATACAAGGTAACACTCCATACGAATGCCTTCAGAAAGGACTTCCTTAGGCTTAAATCAATATTCGATGTTAACAAATTTCTCTTTTTCAAGAACGCTTTTATACCCATTGCCATTCTGCATTTTATATCCTCTGTACCGCGACCATCATTTGTTATTTTACTGCCCAAGTAACAAAACTTATCTACCTCCTTTATTACTTCGTTTCCCAATCTAATTCCTTCAGCATCACCTGATTTTCTTACTCTGCACTCCGTTACCCTAGTTTTGCTCTTGTTAATGTTCATCTTATATGCACCTTTCAGCACACTGCCCAGTCCGTTCAATTGCTCTTCCAGGTCCTTTGCTGTATCTGACAGAATTACTATGTCGTCGGCAAAACGCAATGTTTTTAATTCTTCACCTCGAACTATAATTCCTTCTCCAAATTTCCCCTTGCTTTCCTTTATAGCTTGCTCAATGTTCAATTTGAATAACAATGGAGAAAGACTACAACCCTGTCTTACTCCCTTTCCAACCACTGCATCCCTTTCATGCCCTTCAACTCTGACAACCGCTGCCTGCTTTTGTACAATTTGTAAATCACCTTACGCTCCCTATATTTTACTCCTGCTTGTTTCAGAACTCGAAAGAGTTTATTCCAATTAGCATTGTCAAAAGCCTTCTCCAAATCTACAAAAGCTAGAAATGTAGGTTTGCCTTTTGTTAATCTATCTTCTAGGATAAGCCGTAACGTGAGTATTGCCTCCCGTGTTCCTACATTTCTCCTGAACCCAAAGTGATCTTTCCCGAGGTCGGCTTCTACAAGTTTTTCCATCCTTCTGTATATAATTCGTGTTAATATTTTGCAACCATGACTTATTAAACTGATGGTTCTGTAGTTTTCACACCTGTAAGCACCTGATTTCTTTGGAATGGGGATTATAAGATTTTTCTTAAAGTCTGAGGGTACTTCGCCTTTCTCATACATCTTACACACCAGGTGCAACAGTTTTGTCATGGCTGGTTCTCTCAGAGACTTCAGTAGCTCTGAGGGAATTCAATCTACTCCAGGGACCTTGTTTCGACTCAGGTCTTTCAGGGCTCTGTCAAATTCTATTCTCAGTACAGTATCTTCTATTTCATCTTCATCTACATCCTCTTCCATTCCTACAATACTGTCTCGAAGTTCATTTCCTTTGTAGAGCCCCTCTATGTACTCTTTCCACCTTTCAGCTTTCCCTTCTTTGCTGAGAACTGGTTTTCCATCAGTGTCCTTGATATTCAGAGAGCTGTTTTTCTTATCTCCAAATGTTTCTTTTATTTTCCTGTAGGCTGTATCTATTTTTCCCCTATTTATACATTCTTCTATATCCTTGCATTTGCCTTCTAGCCACTCCTGCTTAGCCATTTTACACTTCCTGTGAATCTCATTTCTTAGTCGTCTGTATTCCACTTTGCCTGTTTCATTTACTGCATTTTTATATTTTTTCTTTCATCAATTAAATTTAGTATCTCCTGTGATATCCAAGGATTTTTTGTAGGTCTTACCTTCCTACCTATTTTGTCCTCTGCTACCTTCACTATTTCATCTCTCAATTTTACCCATTCCTCCTCTACTGTTTTATTTTCCCCTTTTTCTGTCAATTGTTGCCTAAAGCTCCCTCTGAAATTCTTAAGAGCCTCAGGTTCTTTCAATTTATCCAGGTCCCATCTCCTTATTTTCCTACCTTTTTGTAGTTTCTTCAGTTTCAGTCTACAGTTCATAACCAACAAGTTATGGTCAGAGTCTATATCTGCCCCTGGGTACGTCTTACACTGTAAAACCTGGTTCCGAAATCTATGTCTTACCATTATAAAATCTATCTGGTATCTCCAGGTGTCTACTGGTCTCTTCCATGTATACAACCTTCTTTTGTGATTCTTGAACCAGGTGTTTGTTATAACAAAATTATGTTCCGTGCAAAATTCTACCAGGCGGCTTCCTCTTTCATTCCTTTTGCCCAGACCATATTCACCTACTATCTTCCCTTCCCTTCCTTGTCCTACTACCGAATTCCAGTCTCCCATAACAATTAAGTTTTCCTCTCCCTTAATTATCTGAATAATTTCCTTTAGCTCATCATATATTTCTTCGATTTCCTCATCATCGGCAGAGCTAGTTGGCATATAAACCTGTACTACTGTTGTCGGTGTTTCCTTCGTATCGATCTTAACAATGATAATGCGATCACTGTGCTGCTTATAGTAGTTTACCCGCATTCCTATTTTCTTATTCATTATGAGTCCTACTCCTGTGATACCCCCAACTGCTTTTGTATTTATAATCCTGTACTCACCTGACCAGAAATCCTGTTCATCCTGCCACCGAACTTCACTAATCCCCACTATATCTAACTTCAACCTATCCATTTCCCTTTTTAAATTTTCTAATTTTCCTACCCGATTAAGGGATCTAACATTCCACGCTCCGATCCGTAGAATGCCAGTATTGTCTTTCCTGATGATAACATCCTCCTGAGTAGTCCCCGCCCGGAGATCCGAATGGGGGACTATTTTACCTCCGGAATATTTTACCCGAGAGGATGCCATCATCATATTTTCATACAGTAGAGCTGCATGTCCTCGGGAAAAGTAACGGCTGTAGTTTCCCCTTGCTTTCAGCCGTTCGCAGTAACCTTGTGGCAAATCCACATTAGCTGATGTTACAAGGCCAGCTCAGTCAATCATCCAGACTGTTGCCCCTATAACTACTGAAAAGGCTGCTGCCCCTCTTCAGGAACCACACGTTTGTCTGGCCTCTCCACAGATACCCCTCCGCTGTGGTTGCACCTACGGTACGGCTATCTGTATCGTTGAGGCACGCAAGCCACCCCACCTCGGCAATGTCTGTGGTTCATGGCAGTGGGTTTATTAAGATCTACCTTTAAAGGTTTATTAATATCTACCTTTAAACTGAACTTCCGCGTCATAAGTACAACTTATTGCGTTTGTGTTTCAGTTACCTAGATTTTGCCACTACAAGATCACTTGTACTTAGCTCGTTTCTCAATACAAACTCGAATATGCGGAACCTTTTCTTAATGTTTTGCCAAGATCGCTTATTTATTTACCACTCTGACCGGTTTCAACTGATCTCGCAGACATCATCAGATCTATAAATGGAGATGATCCATCAAGCTACCTGCCACGTACTAACCATGAGCGCTAGAAATCACAGCTTGTACATTTAATTTTTTGATATATACGTCCCTGATGAATCGTGGTGTACCTGATAATACCAATAATGTGTAGCTCCGTCTATACGGCGTTCCATGAAGTTGTCAATTACACAAAACTGCATAGTCACATAAAAAAAC
Organism: Locusta migratoria; assembly: GCA_026315105.1. Taxonomy (NCBI): domain Eukaryota; kingdom Metazoa; phylum Arthropoda; class Insecta; order Orthoptera; family Acrididae; genus Locusta; species Locusta migratoria. Next base: position 62,864,968 of record CM048751.1, read on the forward strand.
CAGTCATGGCCCCTATAATAAACGGCCCACATTAAACCCAACTGCGCGGGCTGACGTTAAACCTACGGAAAGCAGTTACTATACAGACCGATACGTGACTTTCTTGACTAGTGATGTCAGTATCATATTATATAAGGCAATAGTGGGGGTACTCCTTACCTCTATATATACTATTGCCGTCGATAATGTGTTGTTGACTTCACTAAACATTAACGGCCCCTAGCGGTCTGGATGGTAACTGCTCTCTTAAGTTTAACGTGAGCCCGCGCAATTGGGTTTAATTTGGTGTCAGAATCGTGTCGACGGCCATTTATTATGGGGGTCATGTTTTTTTTTCTTATGTGACTATGAAATTTTGTGTATTTGACAACCCCACGGAACGCCCTATAGACGGAGCTATACCTTACTGGTATAATTAGTTACATCACAGCTCCACAGGTATGTATACTTCTGGCCATTAAAATTGCTACACCACGTAGATGACGTGCTACAGATGCGAAATTTAACCGACAGGAAGAAGATGCTGTGATATGCAAATGCTGAGCTTTTCAGAGCATTCACACAAGGTTGGTGCCGGTGGTGACACCTACAACGTGACATGAGGAAAGTTTGCAACCGATTTCTTATACACAAATAGCAGTTGACCGGCGTTGCCTCGTAAAACGTTCTTGTGATGCCTCGTGTAAGGAAGAGAAATGCGTAACATCACGTTTCCAACTTTGATAAAGGTCGTATTGTAGCCTATCGCGAATGCGGTTTATCGTATCGCGACATTGCTGCTCGCGTTGGTCGCGATCTAATGACTATTACAAAATATGGAATCGATGGGTTCAGGAGGGCAATAGATAACGCCGTGCTGGATTCCAACGGCCTCGTATCACTAGTAGTCCAGATGACAGGCATCTTATCCGCATGGCTGTAACGGATAGTGCAGCCACGTCTCGATCCCTGAGTCAACATATCGGGACGTTTGCAAGACGACAATTATCTGCACGATCAGTTCGACGAAATTTGCAGCAGCATGGCCTATCAGCTCGGAGGCCATGGCTGCAGTTACTCTTGACGCTGCATCACAGACAGGAGCGCCTGCGATGGTGTACGCAATGACGAACCTCGGTGCACGAATGGCAAAACGTCGTTTTTTCGGATGAATCCAGGTTCTGTTTACAGCATCATGATAGTCGCATCCGTGTTTTGCGACATTGCGGTGAACGGGCAGTGGAAGCGTGTATTCGTCATCACCATAATGGCGTATCACCCGGTTAATGGTATGGGGCTCCACTGCTTACACGTCTTGGTCACCTCTTGTTGGCATCGACGGCCCTTGAACAATGGCCGTTACATTTCAGATGTGTTACGACCCGTGGCTCTAACCTTCATTCGATCCCCACGAAACCCTACATGTCAGCAGCATAATGCACGACAGCATGTTGCAGGTCCTCTACGGGCCTTTCTGGATACAGAAAATGTTCGACTGCTGCCCTGGCCAGCACATACCACAGATCTCTCACCAATTGAAAACGTCTGGTCATTGGTGACCGAGCAACTGGCTCGTTACAATACGCGAATCACTACTCTTGATGAAGTGTGGTATCGTGTTGAAGCTGCATGGGCATCTGTACCTGTACACGCCAGCCAAGCTCTGTTTAACTCAATGCCCAGCGTATCAAGGCCGTTATTACGGCCAAAGGTGGTTGTTCTGGATATTGATTTCACAGGATCTATGCACCCAAATTGCGTGAAAATGTAATCACATGTCAGTTATATATTTGTCCAATGAATACCCGTTTATCATCATTTCTTATTAATGTAACCATTTTAATGGCCAGTAGTGTATATATCAAAAAATAAAATGTATAGGCTGTGATTTCTAGCGCTTATGGTTGTATGTGGCAGGTACGTTCATGGATCTTCTCCTTTTATAGAATCAGTTGAAACCGGTCATCGTGGTAAATAAATAAGCGATCTTGGCAAAACAGTACAAAAAGGTTCCGCAGAAAAGGAGATCGCGCCCAGCAACACGTGTAAACTGTTTAAACTCGCATACGTATATCAGTAGCTTAACTCCATATCAGCTGATTTCACGTCCGGCTGGAGAGGCCAACGCGTGTTCAAGTGTCATGTAAATTAAAAGCCATTTAGTATGGATCAAAAATGTGTGAAAGATGTGCTATTGACACTATAGATAGATATCCAAAGACAATCAGCCCATTAGGAGACTAAACCGGTGGATAAGGTGACGACTATACCAACATGGATCGAGTAAATCTGCAGAGTGAGGCACTGTATAAAAATGTACGAAATTAAATGCCTCTTTGATGATGCATTCGTACAGTAGCCCAACGATTACATCATGCACTTCCCCATCACTGGATTTATTTTCGGATCTTTACAGGTTGCCCTCGTCCTGAATGCAAACCCGGCGACAAGAAGCAGAAAGACTGTTGAAACTGACGCACTTGCGGCGAAAATGCAAAGTGGAGTTGCCCTGAGAAGTTGTGCACAGACAGGAAGGAAGGTGAGCACCTCAAACTAACCGCTGCTTTACACACGTAGCTATCTGGCGTCTCAAATTATGTTTACATGCATGTGCCTGGGACGTTACTGGAAAGATCGTGGCTGTGGAGAGGTATTTTAACCTATGTAAGGTGATCTATCATTTATAAGATTGACAGAAAAATGTTTAAATCAGCTTCGTGAATATCTGCTCAGGAGCAAATTACCATACTAATGTTCAAGCACTTTTGATCTGTGCTTGCTTTATAAATATTCATTGCTTCCCCATGAGTATCTTCCTTGAGCAAAACAATAGTTTTTATTTTTATATACACATACATCATACATGTTTCGCTACAGTTGTAGCATTTTTAGTGTCTTTTTTTGCCTTTAATTGAAAGACAGAAATATTTTAGTTTTTAGCTCTTATTGCTAATTTCAAGAATATACAACAATTTCATCTGTAAATGTGAACGTCTGTTCGGTGTACGTTTATCACGTCTGAACCAAAAGACATAAAGAGCTAAAAATTTGTACAGTTACTAATGTCTACCCGGGGAAGGCTTTAGGCGCGGTTTTATATCGATCTGATAGGTATTTAGTAATTTGAAGAATATAACTCGAATTGCGGAACAATATTACTCTTTGAAAATTATAATTACTCTTTGAAAATTATATTTACTTTTTGAAAATGGTTTTATTGATTGCATTGTCGATTGAGGCTTGATAATGATGAAGGGTGGAGTATATTGGGATGGAAAGGTATCGGTGTATATAAAATTCTACGTGTGTGTGTGTGTTAATATTTCGCTCTGCAGCGTAAACTACAGAACGCAAACGAATGGTCTGTGTGTAATTGTTGTCCGAAGTCTCCCGTTGTAAACCATAGCAGTTCCATGCCGATAGCTATAAGGGGGTGGAGGTAGGGTGATTCTATTTACACTTCGGTAAAATCAGACGTGACGTCATTATGACGTATTCACACTATCGAAGAAGACTGGAGCCTTGATCGACTTATGTGGTCGTTCTAGACCAAAACTGCGGTTGCACTGCGAGCTCTGAAACGTTATTCTGCCAAATCTGATGTTGTCATCGTGGCCCATTTGTGAAGGTTGTGTTTAAAACTAATGGGAACTTTTCTCTAAGCGAAAAATGCTACCGAGTTGCATTGTAGTACGGAGTCTACGTTAAACTAAGAGGACAAAATAAGGTTACCAGACTATGGAGCGAAAATGTGTACATGGACATGTCAAAATATGCGACATACAAAAACAACATATAGTCGCCGTAGGTATATGTATGTTTTCGCCGAAACTATAGATCAAATGAGCTGGATATTAATAGTCATTTTTTACAGAGGCTCCGCGAACATCAGGTACCACGTTTCGTAAAACTGGGTACTCATCTACCGCCAAGTTGCAACATACTAGTTCAGACAATCAACGACTGTTTGTACTGTTCACGCCCAAAACCAGCGTCTCTAACGATCGCAAAGGTCGATGCGCCGCTCTTCTGGACATCGATAGTGTGGATACGTCACAATGATGTCACGTCTGATTTTACCGAAGTGTAAATAGGATCACCCACGGTGTTTAGACGCGGTTACTCTGCGATTGTACTGTTTCGATATTTCAATGATATATTGACTGTTACTGAAATTTTGACAAATACGTAAAAATTCTGTCTCTTACAAATTTTTAGAATTGAATCTGGACGAAAATGGTCCGAAAGTTGACTAATCATCTTCAATTTGGTCAAGTACGTCGACATGAGCCAGAAAAGTTTCAAGGTCATGGTCAGGCTCCTACATTAATTTCTCTCTTAAATCAAAGGGAATCCTCCCTTTAATATTTTTAATACTTTCCAAATAGAAATCAGATTATCCCAGTATCTTGTCTTGTTAATATATTTCTCGAAATATTTTCGGAGTGTCCCATTTCTAGGATTATAAAACTCTGGATAATAAATTTCAATTCTTAATCTTCCCTGTTTGCTTCTCGAAAAGTACCTCCCTACAAATAACCTCCTCCCAAATTCTTCGGTGGGCTCACACGTCTCAATTATATCATTAGCCCACAAAGAAGCTTTGTCAACTATGTGAGAAGCAAAAAATTGGAGTATGCTATATTCATCTCAATTATGGGTAAATACATTTTCGAAGCTTCTAATGAAAATGATCGGATGGGTATCTTCCTTCTGAGACCAAAATATGTGGAAGTGTCTATTTTTCAATATTTTCGAATCTCTATTCGAACACGGAGAATGAGAACAACTATGGTGACATGTTTCTCTAATATAACTTGCAACTGGATTTCGCGGTAATTTGCATCCAGTAGAATCAGTAAATTTAAATGTAGCTGGTCTTGCTCCTGCTGCAGTGTACGGAAAGTTAGTATCAGTTTCATTGTCTGGCACATCATAGATTTTACTAGCAGTCGTTTCTGTATGCTTGTTATTTTGGCACTGCTGATTGCTTCGCGTCCTTTAATTAGTCTGCTGCAATTGCAACCGCAGTTTTGCGTCTAGAACGACCACATAAATCGATCATGGCTCCAGTCGTCTTCGATAGTGTGGATACGTCATAATGACGTCACGTCTGATTTTACCGAAGTGTAAATAGAATCACCCGTGGAGATATGGTGGTTGAAAGTCGTCAAATTATATTAAAAAAAAAAGATCGGACTGAAGGCCAGCGATGACGATGGCGACTATATATATCAAGGAAGTTACATACAGCGAAACGTGATGCTACAGACCACATCTTTGGTCTATGCGTGCCACAATGTCTTCGGCTGTTTGTCTGTAAGGATAAGCATACCACAGGGAGACGCCCTTACGCCAAAAAAATGAAGCTTGCCTCCGCCATATTCCTAAGTTTTTGAGAAGTTTTCGTATTGTAAAGCTAATGTTTTATGTCACTTGAAACGGGAATAAAAGTCCGACGGTTTTGCCGTGTTGAAAGAGGGCAAATTAGCAGTTACAAATCAAGTTTCCAAATATATTATGATGAGTATTTATTACTATTTATTCAAGAAAGTATATTGTTTGAAAGTACATACTTTGCAGTGACTGTCAGTTCAATGCATTAGCAATAAGAGGATCGAATTAACGCATAGTTTTAACGGAGAATCAGCATTTCAAAACTGACCAAGATGGCGGACAGGCTTCAACTGACGTATGTGCTCGGCATAGATAACGCCATCTCCCTTTAATACGAATAAGGAAATATAGGAATAAATAAAAAAGCAGTAAAAAAGAAATTTCTCTCAATACATCTCTTTAAAAAACCGATTTGACGTTTCGCTCATTACATCAAGTGATCGATCTGTGATATTATTAAAATCATTATTGCTGAATTCATGATTGGATTCTTCGAAACGAATCCATTTTACGTGTGATTTGATCTACACTAAACCTGATAAACGGTAAGTGCATAGACTTCTGCAATCTGCTAGATGTAGTTTTTACTTTATTTCCAAAAAACGTATTGTATTTCATTTAATCAAATGTTCAAATGTTTGTACAACTTATGGGACTTAACTACGGGGTCATCAGTCCCTAAGCTTACAAACTACTTATGACCTAGCTAAGACTAAAGACGGCACAAATATCCATGCCCGAGGGGGGATTCGAACCCCCGACCGTAGTGGCCGTGCTGACCGTGACTGGAGCGCCTCAGTCACCTCGGCCACTGCGGCCGGCTTCATTTAATCCCTCCATACCAGTCTCATAGCACACTAATGAAAGATAGCTTGTCATCATCAACCGACACGCGAGCGGAGCCGCAGGTTTAAGATAGTATGTATATATATTTTGTTTTACATATTGAAGTAGTTAAGTTTTCCTACAGCATCTCTGTAGCTGTTCGTTGGCAGTCTGTCATCTACAACTATATAATATATACAGATCTGTTTTACATCGAAATATTTGATCTGATTTTTATTTAAACCTATTCCTACTTAACCTTACAAAAATAGCCTTACAAAAAAAAATAAAAATAAATAAAAGCAGATAAAATATATCCATATAAAACAGTTTTCTATAAGTGCAGTACAGTTGCTAATGTGAAACTCTCAACAAACACCAACAAAGATGATGTAGTAAAACTGTTAACTAATTCAACATGGAAAACGGAGTATATCTACATGTATATAATTGTCGTATAGTTTTCGAATTAACAATACGAACTTATAATAACCTGTAAAAATTGAATATTTCTGTTGTTAATTTTAAGCAATTAAAAAAATTAAGAGAGTATGCTACAACTGTAGAAAAACTTGTATGAGTTCATAAAAACAAAATCCAGTGTTTTGATGAAGGCAGATTCTTATAGAAAAGCAGCTAAATATTCCATAGAAGCGGTTTCTTCACTTCTACTGTCGATCGTTTTCAATACCTACAACGAAATTTAGCGTTACATTCAAGATGTATCCATATAAATGAAAGTTGTGCCCTCCAATTCTGTGTTCTGGTCATTGTGTATATTTTTTCAAACATTAATCTTATACATATGTACACAGGCAAGCGATCCATGTCAAATTGATGGAGTGACAATTCGGTAAGCAAGTTCAAACTCAGTTTTTCCTTAAAATTAAGGCTTATTATATAACATGTTGCGTTGTGTAAATGTACAGAAATTTATTTTTTATCACAATTTCCACAGTTAACGTGAAATGCGTACCAGGTAAACCATTCCTGATGGATTGTAACAATTGTACCTGTAGGTCTGAAGGCAACAAGGCGTGTTGTACCAAATGTAACTGCTCCTATCCTTGGCCATGGAAACCAGGTCAGTATCGATTTATATACACCTCTTTATATGTTAATACACGTAGACTTGAAGTAGCAAGAGAACATTATCTGCCTGATAAGGAATATAATTTTAACTTGACACAAACTTGCAACACTTGTACATACCTAAACTGTTGCAACACGCATTTCATTTCATGCACGGCTACAATCAAGTCAAATGTGGAAAACAAAGGAAAATTGATTTATCTCAGGCTTTCTTGGTTTGTCTGTAGGTAGAGTAAATCTACAGCGGTACCGCAGCTTTGTAATTAATTTGCAAAGAGGAAATGAGTTTTATTGCGATTCATTTTGAGACCAAATCCGCTTCGACTGCAATTACTTTTTATTTAAAAAAGCACGACCGGTTTCGCGTCCTGTAGACGCATCATCAGGCGCTTTAATTCCCTAGAAAAACATGTCTGCCATTCCTCAGCTTTCACATTCGGCTGCGGATGCCCGAAATTCAAGATAAGGTACTTTTATTGAGATATCACCATTTGTTAGCTTCAATGTAGGGCTTTTACGTCATTTACGGAACGGCAATTGACGTTTGGATTACATAAAATAATTTATTAGAATGATATTTTCACTCTGCAGCGTCGATATGAAACTTCGTGGCAGATAAAAAATGTGTGACCAAACCGGGATTCGAACTGGGACTATTACCTTTCGCAGACAAGCGCTCCACCGACTGAACTATCATGGCATGCTTCACGGTCGGTCCTCACTGCTTTACTTGCACCAGTACCTCGCCTCCTATTATCCAAACTTCACAGAAGCTCCTCGGAGTATCAGAGCAAACTTCTCGCCAGAACTCATATCTCCTTTATGTATTCAATGCTTATGAATTCAATGCTTCTGTCGTGTACAGTCCCATTAGTCTCAGTACCTCGCGTCATATTAAACTTCCACCTAATATCTTCATATTGCTGGGCTTGTATTTCAGTTGTCTATCATTTTTCATCTTGTGCTCACCTGTACTTATCTAGACGCGAAGGATTAGCCGCGCGTACTGGAGCGCCGTTTTTCGGTGAGCCCAGCCGTTCGTCATCGGGGGTTCGAGTCCCCCCCCCCCCCCCCTAGGGCACGAGTGTTTTTGTTGTCCTTAGGTTAGGTTACCTTAGTTTAAGTAGTTTGTAAGCTACGGACTGATAACTTAGAAGTTACGTCCGATAGGTTTACAAACATTTGAACATTTGTACTTATCTCGGCTCTCACTACAAATCAGAACGACGACTCTAGAGAGCAGTCAATGTGCGATTTTTAATAACCGGTCTAACAGTCTATGACTAACAGTAGAATGTCATTCCGATCTTAAAGTACCGCGGTAATGATTTCCGTGTTGTAGTCTCATTTTTGAATGTTCGTGCTTTATCGGACATTTCGAATTACGCTACCCACTGGATTAACTTTTTCTTTCTTGTTTTTCTTTATGGAGGGGGGGAGGGGTCGGGATTGTACTGCCACATTCCACGTTTAATCGCTAGTCACTCAAGAACTCGTCACTATCCTTGCGACAGCGCTCCAAAACCGCACGTAGAATGTGCCATTCATTTTGTTTCATTTTATTCTGCAAAAAGACTCGGCACCATTCTGGCACACACTTTTTAGTGAAGTTTGTCTGCAGCATTGTGATAAACCTCTGATCTTGAAACTTGTGGAAATTTCAAATGCAGCTCCTCAATAGGCAAGCGCCTGTTTCTACCATGTGGCTGATCAACGTATTGTGATAAGTCTTCATTCATGGCAGTGGGCTGATCACACCGTTCATCATGAAAATTTTTCCTTCCTTCATTAAACAGCCTGAACCTTTTGCGCACATTTACATAACTGATTGCAGCTACACCACAAACGTCATCGAGCTGTCGACGAATTTTATTAAGTCGAAACGTGAGCTCATCACAACTGTCTGGGCTACAAATGAAACAGTTTTGCCATACAACTAACAATCCTGAAGACACACAAGGCGTAGTAAGATACCGGCCATGAGTGGTTCACCGCTACCGGACGTCATGTGACAGGAGGCATTGGTACGGTGTTTTTTGGATCATACTTAGTCGGAAAAATCTACCATTGTCTACAGCTATTAATAACATCTGCAAAAATTAAACAGAGTCGTATCTCATCTCAACTCCCTCTAGAAAAGAAATATGCGCCAAAGATTTCTCTCATATCCAGTGTCTGATTACATAAAGGCCCCAATCACCCCACCCTTATTATTACTGTACAGTTATTTATTTCGTGTGATGTTTCATCCGTTTTTAGTTGTTATTACTGGAATTCAGTATCATTATTGCAGTTTACTCTCTGGGCATTATGCTGAAAAAGACGTAAGAAATTTACAATAAAATTAAACAAACTTATACATGAATGGTTAATGCAATCCATTTCAAACTCTGCCAACATATACTGCCTTGCCCTTAGTCAAAAAGATTGATTTGGATTAAATAGTGAATGTAAATGTCTTTCTCGGCTTAATTATTAAAGTTATTGATATAGTAAGTAGTTCTGCGGATTTGTCATAACGATTACTACAGTTTGAATGTTTAAACACTCTTATGTGATGAATACTTATCCACATACATATATTTTTTTAAATTATCAAGTACAAGTATATCAAGTACATATATGTGGATTATAGTATCTTCCATCAAACTGATTACCCACGTCATATCTACATAATATTATTTTTATGTTTCACTTATCTATTTTTTTCCCACTAAACCGCACATCTCTTCTTAACTCGTTCATCACTACATACTTTTATAATCATTGCAGTAGTTGGTTTATATTCGTAAACCATAATAGCTGACATCAAGGCCCAAAAGGAAAGACCCAACACACAATCCAATAACCTGTAAATTTAAAGTCGCTTACTACGACCTAGAAACGAGTGAAACACTCGGTAACACACATTTTCGATAATTTGTAAAATCTGAATGACACGTTCTGACGAGTACTGCACTGTAAATAAGCGTAGGAAAATGAAATTTATATTTGATGATGCATTCCCACATAAGTTCAAGGACTATATTCTACTCTTCACCATCATTGGAGTTATGTATGGGTCTTTACAGGTTGCCCTGTTCCTGAGTGTAAAACCGGTGACAAGAAGAAGAAAGACTGTTGCAACTGGTGCACTTGCAGCCCACATGCAAAGTGGATTTGCACTGAGAAATTATGCACAGGGAAGGAAGAAGGTGAGTAACTCTCAGTGTGTTTCAAATCGTACGCAACACTACATTTGTAGCCATATGCCTGGGCGAATTATGTTTCCATGACTCAATCTGAAAATCAGGGGAAATAATTTGCCTTTTGCTAGGTACTTTAACCACTGTATGCTGTTATAATACATTCTACGATTCACAGAGAAGCAAATATCCAATTCAACTTAATCATAATCCTCATAGCCGAAAGTTCAATAGTGGTTCTTGCTCTACGTAAAATGTCTATCGGTCTCAATATATACGTACATCATGAGTCAGAGTTACATTCAAGATATATCCTTATAAATAAACCACTTATCCGTATTTGTACTATTCCGGTTATTTTATTCATTTCTTCAGACGTTAATCTATACACAAGGGCACACCAGCAAGTTTTCCATATCGGTTCAAGATATAACAATTCTATATGACAGTTCAGAAACCCATCTTTCTTTTTGCTTAAATTCATTACATAATTACATCATTAAATTTAATCATCGGATCACAGGTTTTATTTGTAGTCTGTGACAACCATTGAGTTCATACAACCGCGGTGGAGTAGCCGAGCGGTCTAAAGCGCCTCGCTGAGGAGCGCGCGGCTGCTCGCCATCGGAGGTTCGAGTCCTCCCTGGGGCATGGGTGTGTCTGTGTGTGTGTGTGTGTGTGTGTGTGTGTGTGTGTGTGTGTGTGTGTGTGTGTGTGTGTGTGCGTGTGTGTGTGTGTATTGTCCTTAGGTTAGTTTACCTTAGTTTAAGTAGTTTGTAAGCTACGGACTGATGACCACGCAATTTGGTCCGATAGATTTACAAACAGTTGAACAGTTGAGTTCATACAGTAAGTCGTACTACAGTCCTTTGTTATCAGAAGTAGACTACTTCTACTGGCAAGATTTCAACATCTGTGCAGCGGAGCAACGTTTCCGCAAATGTATGTAATACTACAAAATTATGAACCCAGCTGTTAAAAATGACAATGGACCGAAATGATAAATGTAGTGTCTTCAGTTCGCTAGAAACAGAGTTGTCTAGCTGTTTTCAGAGGCAATAGACACTTATTATAACCAAATGGGTGTTTTGCAGCTATCAGTCGTTATGCTATTTGGTAAAAAAATGAATTTTGAGTCCATGGTTGTGTATGAAATACAGGGTGATTCTTAGAATATAGAAGACGGCAACCAAACACTTTTGATTGTGATATTTAATTACTAAACTGCGCCGTTACCGCTTTCTAATCATTCAGTTCATCATCAGACGACTGTTCACGTGCACATATATCTCATTTACATTTTTCTTATGCAGATAATTTTTCTTGTGGCCAAAAGTCTTTGGTAGCGAGCGTAAGGTCAGGTTTCAAAAAATTTCCTGATGCATTATGAGAAGGTTCGTATCCTCGCCTCAACCGTCTCATGTTCCTGTTGTACCTCAAGCGCTGTGGCAACAATCAGGTGATCTGCGTCTTCATTAGCTTGCTTTACTGAGAAGCCTTCATCTTCAAGCCTTGAAACAAGCACGGTAATGTGACGTGCTATATTTATGTCACTGGAAAGGAATTGCTCCTGAGTCATAATCACCACCGTTAACTCGGTAAAGATGATCTCAGGAGTAGGGTGTCTTTTGCTTCAGCGGAGATGCTCAGCATTTTTGATGCTCTTGGTGGGCAGTTCATCACGATAGCCGTCGAACACCACACTTTTCGCACTTCGGCTTTAGTGTCTTTTTAGATATTCAACGTATTTGGTTAGCATTAACTGAAATGTTTCACCATTCTTCCATTCAACCCGATGGAGAAGAAATCCACTATCGATGACAAATGCTGATGCCTCTAGGTTTATATCATTCAGTGGAAGAATTCTTTAAGCTGTTCGTCAGATTTCTTGAGAAGTCCTATCCGCTGGAATATGGTTTTAGGGTTCATCGGTACATCCTTCCTCTGAATAGTCACCTTAGATTTAAATCCCTGTTTACTCATTACTCTTTTCTTTCGGACAAACTTGATGTTGTCAAAGTTTTGACCAACTAGGGTAAGCATTGAAGAATTTCACATTTGAAAGGCACTGTGATAATTGAGTTATCTCCGACGATTCCTGTGCTGATGAACATAACAAATGTAGTAACAGGAAAAGAATCATGGGACTGAAACTACTCAATAAATTTCTGAAGGTCTACATTGTCACGCCGAACTCTAGAATCCCTCGCATCATCATGTTGCTCTGAGGTAGTGAGTGATAGCCCGAAAATCTTTTCAACCTGCTGGGTCACTGTAGTAACAGGTGGCATGGTCAGAATCCATCTACTCAGAATACTGTCTGAAATGCCTCGACCATGTCTGAGCCCTCCGGTACTTTTCAACGAGCACATTGGTGTTTGCTCAATCCTCATCTCAGACCATATCCCACTCCAAAACATATCAGACCTTCAGAAAGTAAACCAGTCCTGGAGTGCAAAGATGAACATTAACAAGAGAAACACAAGGGTAATGAAATGCAGTCTTAGAAAATCAGACAATTCTGAAGGAATTAGATTAGGTAACGGAACAATAAAGGTATTAATATGCAAAAATTAGAGTAGGTAACGGAACAATAAAGGTGTTAGATGAGTTTTGTTACATGGGTAGTAAAATAACATATGACGGTCGCAATACAGAGGTTATTAAATGAAGAATAGCAATGGGAAGAAAAGCGATTATGGAAAACAAAAATTTGCTAAGATCGAATATTAATTTAAGTGCAAGGATTTACTTCCTGAAGGCATTTGGGTGCATTGTTGCCTTATATGTATGTGAAATATGGACTGTAAAAACTTTAGACAGGAAGAGAAGAGAGGCTTTTGAAATGTGGTGCTACAGAAGAGTGCTGAAGATTAGGTGGGTAAATCGCGTGTCGCATACCTTGACTAAAAGAAGGTATCTATTGGTAGTCATCGTCAGAATGAACTAAAATTGTTGAAAGTCTTTCTATCAGTATATAGAAATTTTACATACCTTCACAGATCTATTCTATAAAATTGTGCTCATGATCTTTGAAATATTACACATCTATAGGGTTAATTCTGCTGTAACTTCTATGTTTATACATACTTTATAGTCAAATTTTTAACATGTTTACATACAGGTGGATCTCCTTATAACGAAAAGGAAATCTACCTCATCTAGTCCTCTATGTGTCTAAGAGCTTCTAGTTCATTTTACTGATTTCATTTTCTTGCAACATTATACGTTTTGTGTATTGATCTTCCAAGGTTGTGCAGTCCCTGAGTGTAAACCTGGTACTACGATGCTGAAAGACTGCTGCAACACATGCAGTTGCAGCTCAGAAGGAAAGTGGATGTGCACATTGAAGGTTTGCCCAGACATACGGGAAGGTAAGATGTTCTCTGAAGTGGCATCCTAATGCATGTAGTAATTCTTTTCATTATCCCTGAGTACATTTAAATATATCTGATTACGGTGTTTTGTACCTGATACTGTTGTGGCGTAGACTGAGAGATTATTTCAGTCTTTTTGCTTTTTCTTCTTAACCTTATCGGCGAAAAAATGAATGAATCAGATTGTCGATCCACATTCTCATTGTTCTATCCAACACACTTTTACGAATAATAGGGGAATACTTGTGAAATTTATCCTACAAATTTTACTTTACAGCCTGTACGAGTAAGTGTTCGCCTGTATAGACTTTACACGAAATTCTCGAATTATTTGATGTATGGTTTCTCTGTGAACAGAATTCAAACCTTTTTTGAAATCTATAAATATAATTGAAATTCCTCGAAAGAAGTAAACTATTCTGACTTAAGAATAAATATTTGTCCTGAGCATTACCTTCCTTCTCTAAAAACACCTTGATATTTACCTAAATGAATGTTAGTATTGCTCATATTCTATTTCATAAAATTAGTTTATGTTTTCCTTAATCCGTGTACAGTGCCGATGAAATGCGAGCCCGGAGAACAAGTGAAGAGGGGCTGCAACAACTGCACCTGCAACTCTAAAGGAGACAAGGCGTGCTGCACCACCTGTGACTGTTCCAAGCCATGGCCCCCGAAACCAGGTCTGTGTGCAGTTACATACAAACCACATAGGCCGTGTATTGCAAGAGAAGCTTTTCTGAAAAAGAGCATTATTTCAACATCAGATATAAACTTAATGCTAATTTTGTAACTCCTATTTGTTAGTTAACTGTCGCCTTGCACAAAGCCTACTTTCAGAAATAGCTTTGCACCGTACATATTTTTTTCTTCTATCTTCCCATGAATTATTTTCCAGAGTACAATAGAGTCTAATAAGAATTATTTGTGGCGTGAATTATACGAAGCGTGCGTAGACCCAGTAACAATCTGAGATGCTAATTAATACTACACGATTTACACCTTAGTGAAATTATTTACTACATGTAACTGGACTACACGTTTTCTCAAGTATAGAACAGCATGTAAACTACTACCCATTAAAATTCCTGCATCAAGAAGATATGCAAATGTTAAAATGTTCAAATGTTTGTAGAGCTTCTGGGACTTAACTACGGGGTCATCACTCCCTAAACTTACAAACTACTTATGAACTGGCTACAACTAAGGACGGCACAAATATCCATGCCCGAGGGGTGATTCGAACCCCCGACCGTAGTGGCCGTGCAGATCGTGACTGGAGCGCCTCAGTCCCCAGGGCCACCGCGACCGGCTGCAAATGTTAAACGGGTATTCATTGGACAAATATATTATACTGCAACAGACATGTGATTACATTTTCACGCAGTTTGGATGAAATCAGTACCCAGAACCAACACCTCCGGCCGTAAAAACGGCCTTGATACGCCTGGGCATTGAGATAGAGCTTGGATGGCGTGTACAGGAACAGATGTCCATGCAGCTTCAACACGATACCACAGTTCATCAAGTGTAGTGACTGCCGTATTGTAATGACCCAGTTGTTCGGCCACCATTGACTAGCCGTTTTCAATTCGTGAGAGATCTGGAGAATGTGCTGGCCAGGGCAGCAGTCGAACATTTTCCGATCCACAAAGGCCCGTACAGGACCTGCAACATGCAGGCGTGCATTATCCTCCTGAAATGTATGGTTTCTCAGAGATCGAATGAGAGGGGTAGAGCCACTGGTCGTAACACATCTGAAATGTAATGGCCACTGTCATAGTGCCGTCTATGCGAACAAGAGGTGTCCAAGACGTGTAACCAATGGCACCACATATCACCACGCCGGGTGATACGCCAGTATGACGATGACGAATACACGAATCCAATGTGCGTTCACCGCGATGTCGCCAAACACGGATGCGACTATCATGATGCTGTAAACAGAACCTGGATCCATCCGAAAAAATTTTGCCATTCGTGCACCCAGGTTCGTCGTTGCGTACACCAATGCAGGCGCTCCTGTCTGTGATGCAGGTGATACAGCGTCAAGGGTAACGGCAGCAATGGTCTCCGAGCTGATAGTCCATGCTGCTGCAAACATCGTCGAACTGTTGGTGCAGATCGTTGTTGTCTTGCAATCGTCCCCATCTGTTGACTGAGGGGATCGAGACGTGGCTGCACGATCCGTTGCAGCTATGCGGTGGCCGTTGGGATCCAGCACGGCGTTCCCTATTGCCCTCCTGAACTCATTGTATTGTGACCAACGCACGCAGCAATGTCGCGATACGATAAGCCGCAATCGCGATAGGCTACAATCCGACCTTTATCAAAGTCGGAAACGTGATGGTACGCATTTCTCCTCCTTACACGAGGCATCACAACGTTTCATCAGGCAATACCGGTCAACATCTGTTTGTGTATGAAAAGCTAATCATTTGCATATCACAGGATCTTTTTCCTGGCGGTTAAATTTCGCGTCTGGAGCACGGCATCATCGTGGTGTAGCAATTTTAATGGCCCGTAGTGTATATTTCACAACAAATAAGTAGCGCCATACCGATTATTAAATTGTAATGAACATTTAATTTTTTATAATATTTCTACTTTTTACAACAGATTCTACGAACTAAAAATTCTTAGCATAATCTTCAATGGTTCCTATTTCTTTTCCATAATTTAAAATCGCGATTCTTTCATAACACACAGCCTCGAGTATATTAATCACATTACTATTCTGTAAAGACCAATTCTATTTGGGGCAGACGTGCATGGATTGCAACATTTTAAGGTCTGGGGCTTTGCATTATAGCGGGCCAGACTGGTTTGTTTCGCTCGTTTTTCAGAATATCATAATTTAGGAACAGTTACGGGTAATTCGTTGCAGTTTTTTTCTGCTTTACCACTGTACTTTAAACTTTAAAATGAAGTAACACATTATAGTTACCAATTGTAGTTATATTTACACTGTTATCACAAGTTTGTAACTGAAACAAGAAAATAAAATAGTTTTATGGTAGCAGTTATTGTAGATAGAAAGAAAATTGTATTTTATTATGTTTTACAAAACAAACTAAAAGGTATTTACTATAATCATATTATACAACTTAATTAAATTAGGTCAACCCCTTTTTTAATTAATTACCTTTCTGAAATTCGCGATGGATTTGCTGCGTTTCCTGTTGAAACGTCATTTCCTTATCGTTATGAAGCTCTTCTCCTGTCAATAAATAATGTACGACTGGATAAAACCATGGCTACCACGACCTAATCATTACCATTATTCCCTTAAGTGTGTATAACGTTTACATAGTGTATGAGAAGTCATTATTTTCTCTTACATGAAATTGTGCTCAAGATATTTGGGATATTCCACATCCATAAACACCATTTCTGTTGTAATCTGTAGAGGACATAGTAGTGAATTGCTTTTATTTGCTTATAAATATTTTGTGGTCCAATTTCCGACACGTTTTTTCATACCCGTGGCTCTCATTATTATGAATGTATTTAGAACTAAAAGTCAATCTAATCTCAAGCAGACTTCCTTATGTTTAAGAGCTTCAACGTCATTATACTGACAATGATTCCTTGAAAAGTCATTTATTTTCCTTTTGGTTCTTTGCAGGTTGTCCCGTTCCCGAGTGCAAGCCCGGTACCACGAAGCAGCTGGACTGTTGCAATACGTGTAGCTGCACCCCAGAAGGAAAGTGGACGTGCACTTTGATGGCTTGTCCAGACATACAGGAAGGTGAGAAGTTCTTTGCAGTGGCAGCTATTGCACGCATTGAGTAATGCCTTAAATTTCCTAGGTGTACATTTGATTTTATCTTTCAGAAAAGTTTTGTACCTGACAACTTTGTGCCGTAGAATAGTCCAATATGACGATGGCTGCATTGTGTTAGAAGCTCTTCATGTTATTAAAAACAAACACCATTGTATTATTAATACATGCAGCGATTGTTATCAGCAGCATATAGGACATGCTTGGCTCTAAAAGTATTTCATTGCATGTAGTAATCGACAACTATGTGAATATTTGTAGTTTATGAATTATTTAATTACCAACAATTGTTGTGTAATTATTTGTAAATATATAATACATATGTCTATCTGCTCAGATTTTAGGCGCTCCGAAACAGCGAGGTAACTATCAAGACTCGCCTTATCCAGAAGTTGTTCCGTAAGCTGTACCTCGCGAACTACCACGTAAATTTGCATCAACAATAAATTTAAATTCAATTTTTTAACAATTTTGCATATCAGCCAACCGGTTGAGTAACTTTTACGCGCTTGACCTAGGTTTCATTGCCACTAGGGACAGCTTCATCAGAAGAATAAAAACAGTTACATGAAACACATGACATGATGACAAAAATATTACGAGCAGGATTGCTCAAGTCGATTACAATAAAAATTGGCATTTTTGCCATACGAATAAAACCAGTATGGTGTGAAGGGCCTAAAATTACCTAAACAATACGCAACCTGTTGGCTGATATACAGAATTGTTAAAAAATTGGATTACGGTTGCTGCTAATCATCCATATTCAAAGTTGTAATTTAAATTCAGTTCAAGGTCACTATATGTATGGTCTCCACGTAAATGGTTGTTATACTGAAGTCTGGTGCAAAATACTGCCAGGAAGTTAAAATTATAAAAATGCAAGCACTTGAGTTCAGAATTAATGTTCACTGCCGACTAGACTTTTTTTGTTTATATATGAGTGGGCGTGAGCTTCATTCATATCGGAACAATGGCACCAATTAAATATCTTGTAAGGCACATAACTGGGCACACAACTGGAATGAACCACGGACATTGCCGAGGTGGGGTGACTTACGTGCCTCAACGATGCAGATAGACGTACCGTAGGTGCTACCTCACCCGAAGGCTATCTGTGGAGAGGCCAGACAAACTTGTGGTTCCTGAAGCCTTTCAGTTGTTAGACGATTGAGCTAGCCTTGTAACATCAGGTAACATGACTTTGCCATGCAGTTATTGCGAAGCCTAAAAGCAAGGAGAAACTACAGTCGTAAACTTTCCCGAGGACATGCAAGTCTACTGAATGAATATATGATAATGGGTCTTCTTCGCTAAAATATTCCGGAGGTAAAATAGCCCCATTCGCATTACTTTACGTGGGCTACTCAGGAGGATTTCGTCATCAATAAAACAAAGCAAGTATTGTACGGAATAGAGCGTGACATTTTCTATTCCTTATTCGGGCAGGTAAGGTTAGATACGGTGTGGATTAGCGGCGTTCGGTGGCAGGATGAACAGGATTTCTGGTCAGGTGAGTACAGGGCTATAAATACAAAATCAGGTGGTGATAACGAGTAAGAAAACGCGACTGCGAATAAGTTACTGTTAACACTATAGTCATCGCATTATCATAGGAAAGATGGACACGAAGCTAACATCGACTACAATACTACAAGTTTATATGCCCACTGGCTCTGCCGAAGGGGAGGAGATCAAAGAAATGTATGAAAAAAGAAATTAGTCTGACAGTTAAATGAGAGGAAACCGTGATTCTGATGGGGCACTGGAACTCGGTAGTAGGATAGACAAGAGATGGACATGTAGTAGGTGAATATGGACTAGGGGAAAGAAATGAAAGAGGAGATAGAATGGTAAAATTTTGTGCAGAACACAATTTATTCATTACAAAGACTTGGATTACATTTCATGAAAGAAGGTTGTACACGTGGAAGAGACCAAAAAACAATAGAAGATACCACATTGACTTTAAAAAATGGTAATTCAAAGGTTTAGCGACCAGATTTTAAACTGTAAGACATATACAGGCGCAGATATAGACTGTGGCCATAACTTGTTGGTTATGAACTGTAGATTAAAACTTAAGAGACTGCAAAATTTAAAAAAAAAAAAATAAGGAGATGGAATCCAGAGTAATTGAAGGAACCAGAGGTGGTAGAGAGATTCACAGGAAGCATTAGGCAAGGATTGTTTGAAACGAGGGAAAGTAACGCAGTAGAAGAAGAATAGGTAGCTCAGAGAGCTAGAGTACAGAAGGCCGCAGAGGATCATATAATCGGAACAGGCCCTAATAGAAATCCTTGTATAACACAGGTAATATTGGGCTTAATTTATGAAAGGAGAAAGTATAAAAATGGAGCAAGTGAAGCAGCGAAAAGGGAGTACAGACGTCTGAAAATTGAGGTTGACAGGAAGTGCAGACTGGTTGAGAAGGAGTGGCTACAGGACAAATACAAGACTGTACAATAATGTATAACTAGGGGAAAGATAGATACCGCCTACAGGAAAATAAGAGAGACATTTGGATCCAAGAAAAGCAATGGTATGAATAGCAACAAGTCGGATGGTAAACCAGTACTATACAAAGAAGGGAGAGCCCAAAGGTGGAAGGAATATATAGGATCCTGTACAAAGGAAATAAACTTGAAGGCAGTATTCTAGAAATGGAAGATGAAACAGAGTAAGATGAGGTAGGAGATACTATACTGTCAGAAGAATTTGACAGAGCACTAAAGGATTTGAGTAGAAACAAGGCCCCCGGAGTAGATGATATTCCGTCTGAACAATCGTGAGGAGTGCCTGTCACGAGGAAACTGTTGCACCTGGTATGCAAGGTGTATGAGACAGGGTAAATATCCTATGACTTCAAGTAATTCCAATCCATAAGAAATCAGGTGCAGACAGTTGTGAAAATCACAGAACTATCAGTTTAATGCGGCATGGTTGCAAAATACTAACAGGAATTATTAACAGACGAATGGAAAATCTGATGGAATCCGATCTTGAGGAATATAATACTCTCGGTGTTCTTGCTGCGGCAAGAACACCGAGAGTATTTTACGCAAGAACTACGTCGCGAAAGACTTCGTACTCATACTTGAGGAATATAAGTTTGGATTTAGGAGAAACGTAGGAACACACGAATCAATACTCATATTACAACCTATCTTAGAAGATGGGTTGCGGAAAGGGAAACGTACGTCTTTAGCATTTGTAGATCTGGAGATAGCTTTCGAAATGTTGACTGAAATATATTGTTTCAAAATTTGAAAATAGCAAGGGAAAATATGGGGAGCGGTGAGTTATATTCAGTAAACTGTGAAAGAATGCAAGGAGATATTTGGAGTAAGAATTAAAGGTCAGGGAGAAGAAATACAAATTTTGCTGTTTACTGATGGCTTAGTAATTCTGTCAGAGACAGCAAAGGATTTCGAAGAGCAATTAAACGGAATGGACAGTGTCTTGAAAGGAAGGTATAACATGAACGTTAACAACAGTAGGACAAGTGTAATGGAATATATTAACGAGAATCAAGAGATGGCCAAGGAATTTGGTTAGGTAATGAGACAATAAAAGTAGTAGATGAGTTTTGTTACTTGGGTAGCAAAATAACTTCTGATGTCCGAAGTAAAGAAGTATTAAAATGCAGATTTGCTATGGGAAGAAAAGCTTTTCTGAAGAAGCGAAATTTGTTGACATCCAATATTAGCTTAAATATTAGGAAGTCCTTTCTAAAAGCATTTCTCTGCAGTATAACGTTGTATGGGAGTGAAACGGTGTCAATAAGAGTTTCGATAAATAGATGAAAGAAGCTTTTTAAATGTGGTGCTACAGACGAATGGTTAAGATTAGATTGGTAGATCACGTAACTAAGGTCGAGGTGCTCCATAGACTTCATAAGAAAAGGAGTTTTATGCATGTCCTAAGAGAAGGGTTCGGTTGGCGATACACATTCTGAGACATCAAGGTATAGAAACTTAATATTAGAAGGAAATGTGTGGTGTAAAAGTCGTAGAGGGAGGCCGAAGGACTAATATAGTAAGTAGTTTCAAAGGGAGTAGGGTTGGCGTTTCTACCCTCAGAGGAAGACATTTACCCAGAACAGGATAGCGTGGATCACTACATCAAACTAGTCTGCCGACTAAAGACCACAACAAGGTTAGGCAATCCCGAAAGCGCTCATGTAAAAATTCTTAGTTTAGATTACTTCATTTAACGGTCACAAACTGAAATAAACTTGAGCGGTTTAACATTTTAATCAATAAATTTCTTCAGGGTGTGAGACCGCACTGTAAATGAGGAATCCACTGATGTTTCGGTCACTGTTGCAAGTGGCCCTTTTCTGTGTAGTGGCCATTTTGTTTCGACTGATGGAAAAGTTGTGACAGTATATCGGTACGGCTACCTAGTCACTCCTACATGATGGTTACCGGTTATTTAACCTCTATGCTTTCCAAGAGTACTACTCATACACTTCTAAAGTCATATGGAAAACTATTAATGTACAGCTATACACCTGTATCATAAATAAATATGTATGAAAATTGGTTTTTCTTATTAGTTCTGTTCGTGTCTTTTTCGTAAATTAAACAAGTCTGCCTGATAGTTAAGGTGAAGAGTACTTCAGTTTTCTTTAAATTTATTAATACATATAGATAATTTAAATTAACATTACTTCGTAGTACTTAAAGTACTTTCAGTTATTAGTAAGGTGAAAACTTACGTTTTTGTGCCTGAAATTGACATACCCTTCCGAAGGGTTAGGTATTGTTTATAAACAAACGAAACTTTCTTCGATGTTCTGATGTGTCAACTGATATCTGTGGACGTACAGTCTCTCAAAGTCTTCCAAGCCTTTACGAAGTTTTTATTTTTCAGTCTCATTTCAGACGCAAAATCTGGGGTATTAAAAGCTAGAAATACTTCCTGAAATCATGGAGATATCTTTATCCACGCAATCGTTTTATTTTTCCCTGGCTTTATTGCAAATCGACGGGTTAAGATTTTTCTGAATATAATTACATCCAATATTTATGTTGCCGTTTTACAACGGTCTGACAATGATTTTTTATGAATGACGCTACTTGATATCTGTTATGTCGTATCTACACATAGGTTCAAATTTCACTTTTCAGTTGACTTACGGCACACTTTTCGTATGTCTGTTGCATGTATATGTTATCACACATATGTATTTTTTTTTTGTTGTTGCTTAAAACGTCAACAGTGCCGATGAAATGTCAACCGGGTGAACAAGTGAAGAAGGACTGCAACAACTGCACCTGTAACTCTGAAGGCAACAAGGCGTGTTGTACCACCTGTGACTGCTACAACCCGAAACCAGGTATTATGTGAAACATATAGCTCAACAATAGCAGAAGATCCTTTCTGATTAGGAGAATTATTTGAAAATAAAATATTAAGTTAATACTCGTATTTTCTCTATTGTTTATCACCCACGTATAACTTCGCAGAAGACTACCTCAGGAAAAGCATTTGGTACATTTATGTGTTTCTCCCAGTTCCTGAAATTATCCTTTATCAGTAGGAAATGATTTACTTTTATTCCAGATCGAAATTTTTTTAATATGAATTATTTGTTATATGAATTAAGAAATAGGAAGTAGAGACCTATTATGATCAAACACCCAACTCTATACACATCATACTTTTTTCGTAAATCATCTCGCTTTGGTGCTTGGTTGTGTGTATTCACCGGGTTCTTGCATTTTCTATTTCGTGCGACCCACCATAAAATCTGATTGACAATGAATTTGTTGGTGGCCAATCAGGGCTTCACAGGGATGTTGTTAATAAAAGAAAACAAAGTTGCCGTTGCGTACAATCAGACTATTCAACAAATTCAGTGGGGTGACATGCTGGAAATTCGTGTCGTAAAAATATGTTTCTGTTTAATAATGAATGCCAGTCACGCAGTAAGAATTAACATTTGCATCTCACTGCACTGTGTGAAATTTTGATATTTACCTTTAAATGAAATATTTTTAAACTTATTTTGTCTCATTCAATGTCCATGATGGCCAGCTCATTTGGAATCGGTAAAAAATAGAACTACATATTTTAGAAATAATGATTTTATGTTCTACTTTCTGACAGGAACTACATCCAACATATCTCAGCATGGATATACGAAGTGACAATTATTGAACTCTACGTTACAAACTACGGCGTGCACACACTTCAACAAAAGTTATCTTTAAAACAGCCTAACGAAGTAAGGTCGGATGTGTTCGTATCCGGAGAATACAACGGTCTCTGGCTACCCCAGACTCATAACACGGCCATGAAGTGCTTCTCCAGGTCATCAAACAAACGCGTGGTCCGTCTTACATGAACCACGTCTTTTCTAAATCAGTATCAGTTTGGATAATGGGGATGATATCATCTTCGAAGCCTTCACGACTGGAAATTGTATATCACACAGTCATCGCTTTAAGGTGAACAGACTACCCCACAACGAATGCAGATTCTTTTTCCTCCAGGTGCGTCAATTTTGTGTATTGATAAACCCGTCCAAATGAAATTAGGCTCCGTCGTCAAACCGAACCATATTCACATCAAAGTTCTTTTCGAAAATTACAGGACAAGTGTTGGCGAAACACAACCGCTCTTCCATGGCCTAGCGGCTTAATTGGCGACTGGTTTGAATTTCGCATGGGAAGAGCTACAGATCTTCGACAACAGTCAGTCGTATCTTGTTGATTCTCACCAATGCAGCTCGCCTGATAGATTTTCTGAAGCTGGTTTGAAACACAGCGCATGTCTTCTCAGTTTTCATCGTTTTTGGACCACCGACATTGTCAATAGTGGCATCAAAAACGCTACCGTTTCTCTTAAACCTGGTAATCAAACTCTTGATTGTTGCCATACTTGGAAAGGTTTTCTTCAGCTTCAACTCGGTTGTCAACTTCCTTAGACCCGCAACTGTGTTGTTATAGCGCTCGTACGAGGCGTTCACAAGCGCTAGAGGCTCACCCAAGATATAACGTCACATTTTCACCAGCAATTTTTCGACAAGCTGCGTGCATATGCGCGTACCAAGCCCACCATGTCCCGCAACCGTGGAACGTCCCAGCGCAATCATTTCAAAAGTTATGACAATTGTCCACTCCCATGAACCACAGACATTGCCGAGGTGGGGTGGCTTGCGTGCCTCAACGATACAGATAGCCGTACCGTAGGTGCAACCACAGCGGAGGGGTATCTGTGGAGAGGCCAGACAAACGTGTGGTTCCTGAAGAGGGGCAGCAGCCTTTTCAGTAGTTACAGGGGCAACAGTCTGGATGATTGACTGAGCTGGCCTTGTAACATCAGCTAATGTGGCTTTGCCACACAGCTACTGCGAACGGCTGAAAGCAAGGGGAAACTACAGCCGTTATTTTTCCCGAGGACATGCAGCTCTACTGTGTGAACATATGATGATGGCATCCTCTCGGGTAAAATATTCCGGAGGTAAAATAGTCCCCCATTCGGATCTCCGGGCGGGGACTACTCAGGAGGATGTGATCATCAGGAAAGACAATACTGGCATTCTACGGGTCGGAGCGTGGAATGTTAGATCCCTTAATCAAGTAGGAAAATTAGAAAATTTAAAAAGGGAAATGGATAGGTTGAAGTTAGATATAGTGGGGATTAGTGAAGTTCGGTGGCAGGATGAACAGGATTTCTGGTCAGGCGAATACAGGATTATAAATACAAAATCAGTTGGGGGTATCACAGGAGTAGGATTGATAATGAATAAGAAAATAGGAATGCGGGTAAACTACTATGACCAGCACAGCGATCGCATTATCATTGTCAAGATAGATACGAAGCCAACACCGACAACAGTAGTACAGGTTTATATGCCAACTAGCTCTGCCGGTGATGAGGAGATCGAAGAAATATGTGAGGAGCTAAAGGAAATTATTCAGACAATTAAGGGAGAGGAAAACTTAATTGTTATGGGAGACTGGAATTCGGTAGTAGGACAAGGAAGGGAAGGGAAGATAGTGGGTGAATATGGTCTGGGCAAAAGGAATGAAAGAGGAAGCCGCCTGGTAGAATTTTGCACGGAACATAATTTAGTTATAACAAACACCTGGTTTAAGAATCACAAAAGAAGGTTGTATACGTGGAAGAGACCAGGAGACACCGGGAGATACCAGATAGATTTTATAATGGTAAGACATAGATTTCGGAACCAGGTTTTGAAGTGTAGGACATACCCAGGGGCAGACATAGACTCTGACCATAACTTGTTGGTTATGAACTGTAGGCTGAAACTGAAGAAACTACAGAAAGGTAGGAATATAAGGAGATGGGACCTAGATAAATTGAAGGAACCTGAAGTTCTTAAGAATTTCAGAGGGAGCTTCAGGCAACAATTGACAGAAACAGGGGAAAATAAAACAGTTGAGGAGGAATGGGTAAAATTGAGAGATGAAATAGTGAAGGCAGCAGAGGACAAAATAGGTAGGAAGGCAAGACCTACAAAGAATCCTTGGATATCACTGGAGATACTAAATTAAATGATGAAAGGAGAAAGTATAAAAATGCAATAAATGAAACAGGCAAAATGGAGTACAGAAGACTAAGAAATGAGATTGACAGGAAGTGCAAAATGGCTAAGCAGGAATGGCTAGAAGGCAAATCCAAGGATGTAGAAGAATGTATAAATAGGGGAAAAATAGATACAGCCTACCGGAAAATAAAAGAAACATTTGGCGATAAGAAAAACAGCTCTATGAATATCAAGGACACTGATGGAAAACCAGTTCTCAGCAAAGAAGGGAAAGCTGAAAGGTGGAAAGAGTATATGGAGGGGCTCTACAAAGGAAATGAACTTCGAGACACTATTGTAGGAAGGGAAGAGGATGTAGATGATGATGAAATAGGAGATACTATACTGAGAGATGAATTTGACAGAGCACTGAAAGATCTAAGTCGAAACAAGGCCCCTGGAGTAGATGATATCCCGTCAGAGTTACTGAAGTCTCTGGGAGAACCAGCCATGACAAAATTGTTTCACATTGTGTGTAAGATGTATGAGACAGGCGAAGTACCCTCAGACTTTAAGAAAAATGTTATAATCCCCATTCCAAAGAAAGCGGGTGCAGACAGGTGTGAAAACTACAGAACCATCAGTTTAATAAGTCATGGTTGCAAAATATTAACACGAATTATATACAGAAGGATGGAAAAACTGGTAGAAGCAGACCTCGGGGAAGATCAGTTTGGGTTCAGGAGAAATGTAGGAACACGGGAGGCAATACTCGCTTTACGGCTTATCCTAGAAGATAGATTAAGAAAAGGCAAACCAACATTTCTAGCTTTTGTAGATTTGGAGAAGGCTTTTGACAATGTTGATTGGAATAAACTCTTTCAAGTTCTGAAGCAAGCAGGAGTAAAATATAGGGAGCGTAAGGTTATTTGCAACTTGTACACAAATCAGACAGCGGTTGTCAGAGTTGAAGGGCATGAAAGGGTTGCAGTGGTTGGAAAGGGAGTAAGACACGGTTGTAGCCTTTCCCCAATGTTGTTCAATTTGTACATTGAGCAAGCTATAAAGGAAAGCAAGGAGAAATTTGGAGAAGGAATTAAAGTTCAGGGTGAAGAATTAAAAACATTGCGTTTTGCCGACGACATAGTAATTCTGTCAGATACAGCAAAGGACCTGGAAGAGCAATTGCACGGAATGGACAGTGTGCTGAAAGGTGCATATAAGATGAACATTAACAAGAGTAAAACTAGGGTAATGGAGTGCAGTGTAAGAAAATCAGGTGATGCTGAAGGAATTAGACTAGGTAACGAAACAATAAAGGAGGTAGATGAGTTTTGTTACTTGGGCAGTAAAATAACAAATGATGGTCGCAGTACAGATGATATAAAATGCAGAATGGCAATGGGTAGAAAGGCGTTATTGAAAAAGGGAAATTTGTTAACATCGAATATTGATTTAAGCCTAAGGAAGTCCTTTCTGAAGGCATTTGTATGGAGTGTTGCCTTGTATGGGAGTGAAACATGGACGATAAGCAGTGTGGACAGAAAGAGGATAGAGGCTTTTGAAATGTGGTGCTACAGAAGAATGCTGAAGATTAGGTGGGTGGATCGCGTAACTA
Organism: Locusta migratoria; assembly: GCA_026315105.1. Classification (NCBI taxonomy): domain Eukaryota; kingdom Metazoa; phylum Arthropoda; class Insecta; order Orthoptera; family Acrididae; genus Locusta; species Locusta migratoria. The sequence goes on from CM048751.1 coordinate 62,892,728, forward strand.
ATGAGGAGGTACTGAACCGAATTGGGCAGAAAAGAAATTTCTGGCATACATTGACTAAAAGAAGGGATAGATTGGTAGGACACATTCTTAGACATCAAGGAATTGTGAATTTAGCGTTGGAGGGAAGTGTGTGGGGTAAAAATCGCAGAGGGAGACCAAGAGACGCGTATAGTAAGCAGATTCAAGTGGATGTGGGTTGTCGTTCTTATGAGGAGATGAAAAGGCTTGCTCAGGATAGAGTAGGGTGGAGAGCTGCATCAAACCAGTCTCTGGACTGAAGACCACAACAACAACATGACAATTGTATTTCATATAGTTAGGTAATTGTTACCGTGCATTATAATGAAAAGTACCTCTCTAATCTATACACCTAAATGACACATCACCGTTTTATTTTACGAGGGTCGTCCACAAAGTAAAGTTCCGTTTCAATTTCCTTCCGCGGCAGCGCCACGGTCGCAGTTCCGAGCATGCGCGGCAGTTACTCTGGCTCAAGGAGAAGACGTATACGCCGTTTTCAGATCGCTGCTGCCGACGTGTGCGTTGTAGTGCTTCTTCATAATGTCAGCCGTAATTGAAAATGCTGCCGTGAGTGAAATCAGGTACGTAATTCGTTTTTTAAATGCAAAGAAATTTAAACCAAAGTAAATCTGCGAAGTTTACGGACAAAATGCTACAAGTGATTTGGTAGTTAGAAGATGGGTCAGACTGTTCAATAATGGACTTACTCAAGTGCAGGATGAAGGACAAAGTGGTTACTGATAAACTGGTTCACATAATTGAAGAGAAGATTAAACACAAATTTTTAGAGACTTTCATCTCTTCTTACTCGTAAAATCTGTGCTTGTCTGGTCAAGAACATGTTACCACATGGTTGAATGCACAGGCGGCAACCTTCTACAAGGAAGGCATACAAAAACTGTGCCTTGTTATGACAAGGGCCAACAAAATTTCGCAAGCTATGTAGAAAAGTAGTTTAACAGTTGCAGATTTTTTTTTTTTTTTTTTTTTTTTTTTTTTTTTTTTTTTTTTTTTACAATAATTGGCCCGCTCCGTTAGCAGTGTGGTCTAACGAACCGCTTTCCGAGACGGGGAGGCGTACTGGCCCGATTCGAATCCGCCCGGTGGATCACCGAAGGGGGTCTGAGTGCCGGCCAGCCTGGATATGGATTTTAGGCAGTTTCCCACATCCCCCTAGGAAAATACCGAGCTGTTTCCCGCCTCAGTTACACGATTCGCAAACATTTCGTAACACTTTACACTTTCACACATATAACACTATACACAGACATTTGGGGTACACATTTCCTCCCGGGGGGCATAGGGTGGTGAGAAGAAGGCATCCAGCCACCCAGTAAATATTAACGAGCTAACACCGGATACCGGATTTAACAAAGCCGACCCTGCACGTGCGGGAACATGGCCAAATATATATATATATATATATATATATATATATATATATATATATATATATATATATATATATATATATATATATATTTTGTACAATAAGTATTTTTTCTGTATCTGTACACGTTTGTTTTATATAACCTAACGGAACTTAGATAGTGGACATATCTCGTATTTTCGTTCATTACTTAAAACATTATTTTTATAATTACTGGTCTTTACAGTTTGCCCTATCCCCAAGTGTACGCCAGGCGAGAAGAAGAAAGTGGACTGCAACACCTGCACCTGCGGACAAGACGGACGATGGGCGTGTACTCTCACGTTGTGCCCCATTGAGGACGGTGAGGAACTACTCAGCACTATTCAAACTATCCACTGCTTTACGGCGGAACGCTATGACCATCTGCTTACTACCGCCCATGCAACAGCAGCGTTACTTGATGATGAACCACTGCTAGTCGGACACGCGCATGCTGTGTCAGTGAGCGTGATATGCTTCCTATGTATATCTCGCGAAATGACCATAGCCGGCCGCACTGGCCGAGCGGTCTGCTGCACGCCAGTCACGGTCTGCATGGAAGCTGCAGTCGGGGGTTCAAATCCCCCTCGGGCATGGATGATTGTGCCGTCCTTAGTATAAGCTAGTTCATAATTAGTTTGTAAGTTTAGGAACTGATGACCCCATAGTTAAGTCCCATAAGCCCTACAAATATTGGATCAGAATTAAACGAATTTGAAAAAACCACAAGGATAAAATTAGGGAGATTAGAAGCGACACGGAGGCATATCGGCAATCGCTTTCTTCCGCGAAGAATACGTCACGGGAATGGGAGCAGTGGAGGACGAAGGAGGGGGAGGAGGGCCCGCGGTGGAGTAGCCGATCGGTCTAAAGCGTCTCGCTGCGGAGCGCGCGGTTGCTCGCCGTGGAGGTTACAGTCCTCGCAGGGGCATGGGTGTGTGTGTCGTCCTTAGGTTAGTTTACCTAGGTTTAAGTAGTTTGTAAGCTACGGACTAATGACCACGCTGTTTGGTCCTATATAAAAAATAATAATAAAAAAAGGGGGAGGAGGAGGAGCGGACTGCCCCGGGCCTCTCGTCTTAGTGGGCCTCCAAATACCTCAAAAGGGCGTTTTTTTTTTTTGTTTTTTTTTTAATTTGTTTTTGCGTCCTTGGACTCTCGTTCTGGGGCCACCATATCTCAAAAGCTACTTTTTTTTTTTATTTTTTTTTTAGACTGTCCCGTGGCTCTCGTCCTGGGGTCTTCCAAATTTCAAAAGTTACTTTTTTTTACAGTAATATATGTATTTCCAAGTGGATGGGAGGGGGGGAGGTCCCATTTTGTGTTTCCGTCACCCCGGGCCTCCGACAACCTTAGTCCGCAACAGAATAGGCGGGTGAAGTGACAATGGTACAAAGTAGCCCCTACCGCACACCATGAGCTGGCTTGCAGAGTATGGATGTAGAAAATGAAAGGCTCACAGTCTTTCTCAGCTTGACCGACGACTGTGACGTGTAGGCATGGCACGAAACTTCTGGAAACTGCACGACTTATCGGGTGTGGTGAGAGTATTCAGCAAGTGGCGAAACAAAGGTGAAACCCCGTCCGAACTTCAAGGGCAGGGGTGGGCAGTAAAGCTGTTTGTGTAGTTAGTATTCATTGCAGTTTATTTATTTCTCGTTCCATCTGTCATGCACTTTGTACAAAGAACATAAGAGATTAATATAAATAAATATCAGCGTTTGCAACTTATGGAAACAAATTACATCAATTATTACATTACAATTATGTCAGGGAGGCTTCATTATTACACTAAATGGAACAAGAATCTTAACACTGAAAAACATTAATTACACAGTAACATTAAGTTTATGGGGTCATTTCCTGGTATTGCCCGTTAACTTGCAGAGCGACATTATTGAACCGTCTCTGAAACCATAAATGTTACAAACAAGAAGATGGTGTATTGCTAGTACCTCGCCACACGGATTGTCTGTATAGCACCATTTGGTTGTTTGCTGCCTGCATCGACCAGTGGGGAACCTGTTTAGTGCCGACCAGTGTTACCTGCTGAGGTCCAAGCCTTCAACCCTTTTGGTTGGGTCCTGACAGTTCTTCACGACGTCTCTTCTCAGACTCTGCCATGCAGCATCGACATCCTCTGTGCCCAGCGTTCTGCTCCAGAAGACGGTTCTGGACTTGAGTCTCATGGGTCGTCATGTATGGCTTTGCTTTAATTTTTTCTTCTATATCCCGGCCCTCTTTCTCTCTGTGTATGGAAGCGGGAATGATGTTTGCCAGCACTAGAAGCCACTTAACAGGGGTTGGCCTGAATACCCCGGTGATGGTTCTTGGTGTGGCATTTAGTTGAACCGATTTCTTTGACATACGGGCTTCTGCTCCAGACTGGGGTACAATATTTTGCAGCGCTGTACACCAGCGCGGATGCAGCAGTTCACAGAGTGGCATCATCACAATCCCAAGCGATGCCTGCCAGTTTGTTGAGCAGGCTATTTCTCGTCTTTGGTTTTTATGCGGTATCAGTTAGATTTTGTCTGAAAGTCATACTGCGATCTAATTGAATTCCGAGATATTTTGGAAAATTCTCTTTGTTGACAGCTTTCTCATCTATAACTAGGCAATGTGGTACTAAAACAATTAAAATGTAATTAAGTGTGATTACGAAATCATACGTAAGCTGCCGATCATGTGCTAACCATCTACGTCTGCCGTGTTCCAGAGGAAGAGACTGAGTTGCGCGCGCTTCTTGCCAGCACGGCCGACGCTCGTGCCCGTAGTGCTCGTGAGCAGCTCACGTGTCCATCCCTGGTCTAGGGGTTGGCCAGCCACCCCTCATTACAAATAGTGGACGTCATAAGCTGGGCAGATTGGTAAAAGAGGCGAACTGTGGAGGAACAGCCATCGCACATCAACGATGGGCTGAGTAGGAGACGGGATCTACAGACAGTGCACCGCCTACACCTAACAATTAACTATCCAGGCATGTGTTAAAGTCAACACCACGACATGGGCGACTATGACCGAACTGGTCACCTGTTGACTGTTACTGAACATTGCCTCATGGGTAGGCATTGTACGGTGTCATGAAACCCTATCCCTTCTTCATCATGTCTATGCGATGCGAAACTATACGACTTCCAGCGAAACAGGTTGTTTATACCTGTGCTGCTGGACGGGGACAGGTTGGTGGCGGCTTAGTAATGGTGTTGGGCCTGTTGGGACAAGTGAAGCTTATGCAAGGTACCGCGACGATCCAGAGGCATAGGAGACTGGTTGCAGCCCACGTACATTCCCTCATAACGATCATAATACACAAGGGGCAATGGCATTTTTCAATAAGATAATGTACCTTGCCACAAAGCCAAGAATGTGCTGGCCCTCTCGCCCACCAGCTCTTAACCCGATCCGACTCATCTAGGATGTGACAGAGCGCGTCATCAGAGGTCATCGACCTCCTCCCCGTAATTAACGGGAATCAGGTGACTTGTGTGAGGCCGAGTGATGCCGACTCCCTCTACTTGAACCTACCAAGGCCTCACTGCGCCCATGCCAGGAAGTGTCTCCACTCTTATCTGTGCCAGAGGTAGAGATACCGACTGTTAGGTAAGTGGAAGGAAGCTTAGGGTTTAAGGTCCTGTCGACAGCTTGGTCATTAGAGACGGAACTCGGTGTTTTGGGTAAGGATGGGGAAGGAAAGCGGCCGTGCCGTTTGAAAGAAACCATCCCGGCAATTGCCTGATTTACAGAAATTACGGAAAACCTAAAACTGGATGGCCGGAGGTGGATTTGAACCACTGTCCTCCAGAATGCTAGTCTAGTACGTTACCTCTGCGTCACCTAGCTCGGTGTTGTCTTTGTGGTCATTATTATATGACTGATCAATGTACCAATAAAACGAACTGTATCAAGTAGCTAAGCGCGTAATCTGAAGAAGTCAGTGCAATGAAAGTGGACACTAATAACACGTCTACAGGCCTTCAGACCACCACTGCAAAATCAACATCTCGTGAGCTGAGCGTAAACACACACATACACACACACACACACTACACACACTTCCACTGTGCCAAGAATCCTCATGCAAATTTTCTCTGGTATTTCGAGAGTTAGTTGCTCTTTCGTTCTTCCTTTGTTGCCATAACGGTACACGCATTCCTTTCAGAGAAATCTGGAACATAAGCCAGTAGATAACCTGGGATTAGTGAAAATTCGCTTAATGAAAATTAGTCTTCTGGTTCCGACTTCATACTGATTAGGTAACTCTCAGAATGTGCTGATCCATAGCTCCATACGTAACAGTGATATAAAACCATTCGCTCTACGGGGAATCGGATCCCAAAAACAGGAAAGTTACACAGATCATCATGATATTCAAAACAGGCAATAGGTGTAACTAAATAATCTTCAGGCTTATATCATTGACGACGGTAGTGGTTTGGAACATACCATGTGTTCAAACATTATGAATTACCGCGAACAAAAATGTTCCAATGTTTGTACAGCTTATGGGACTTAACTACGGGGTCATCAGTCCCTAAACTTACAAACTACTTATGAACTAACTAATCCTAAGGACGGCACAAATATCCATGCCCGAGGGGGGATTCGAACCCCGACCCTAGTGGCCGTGCAGACCGTGGCTGAAGCGCCTCAGTCCCCTCGGCCACCGGTTACCGCAAACAAAAAGACTCTTCGACCTAAATCAAAAAGGACTTAAATAATATCTTCATTTACAATTTCCGGGCTCTCAGGCAGTGGTCAATTTGTATAGCTTTCCCTAACGTATCACCTTCGGCTGCGAAAGAAATCCTCAGAGGTAAAGTGACAAACTATGGCTGTTCGCCACTTTACGTCTGAGGATGTCTTCTGCAGCCTAAAACGAAACGTAAAGGGAACGTTTTACATATAAACCGTGGCCTATAATCCCGGAAATATAAGTTGAAGTTAACAACGGCCATAAAAGCTTATATTGTGTGTTTAAAAAGTATCGTTCTTATGAAACACAACTAGCACTGTACTCAAATAAAACAATGAGTACTATCAACGAAGGATCTCAAATTGATTCTATATTTTTAAATTTTGAGGACCCTTTTGACACCATACCTCACAAACAGCTTTTAGTCAAATTTCTTGGTTATGGGAAATTTTCTTAGATATTTGACTGAATTGGAAATTTCATCTCAGACGGGGTGCAGTTCATAGAACCTAATGACACAGACGTAAGCTCTGGCGACCCCCTGTTTTGTGGTCCAGGTCCTGTATTCTTCCTTATCGATATAAACGAACCGGGAGAAAATCTAGGCAGTGCTGTTTGATTGCATTTAGTTGATGATGTAGTTTAGCGTCTAGTAAAGTTACCTGAAGATCAGAACCAACTGCAGAACGACTTACAAATATGTAAAGTAGAAAAGAAAGTCGTTAACTTCAGGGCACCTCCTGCAGATTCGAGAGCGTCACAGAAATTACCAAGAGCTGGAGTGGGAATCGTTAAAACAGCGGAGACTTTCTTTCTCCTCCGACTGCGAAAATATATTGTTGACTATCATCTACATGGGACAAATGATAATCGTAATAAAATACGGGAAATCAGAACTCTAACAGGGTGATCTGGGTGGTCTTTCTTGCAGCTCGCTGTTCGCAAATGGAATGGCGGATGAGCAGTATGAAGCTGGTTCGAAGATCCGTCTGCAGGCCATTGGGTATGATCAGCAGAGTACCTCAGTTACATGTACTCGTAGACCGCAAGAACCGCAGGGGGCAGACTTGCTGTGTATTGTTAACAATCACCTTTCTTTTCCAGAGTGCGAACCAGGCACGATGAAGAGGGAAGACTGTAATTATTGCACCTGCAGCGAAAATAAAAAGTGGAAGTGCAGCAAGAGGCTTTGTCCTCTGAAAAAGGAAGGTGAGCAGCATGTGGGATGTTTCAGTCCACTACAATGCTTGCATAACTCTGATGAATGGATTGCCGGCCGCGGTGGCCGAGGTGACTGAGGCGCTCCAGTCACGGTCAGCACGGCCACTACGGTCGGGGGTTCGAATTCCCCCTCGGGCATGGATATTTGTGCCGTCCTAGTTCGTAAGTAGTTCATAAGTAGTTTGTAAGTTTAGGGACTGATAACCTCGTAGTTAAGTCCCATAAGCTTAACAAACATTTGAACATTTTTTGATGAATGGATTAATATTTTCCTGTACTCCTTTTGCGTATACAGTAAGCCATTTTTAGTTGCTTAAGGTTAATCAAACCACTTGTTTTGTCCAATTTTAGTTTTGAGTGAATATCGTTGACCTTTAAAATATATTTAAAACCTTCGTTTTTCCGGGGTTGTGGTGGACTTCAGTCCAAGCTCAGTGGCTTTCAGTGACTTCCCCTAGCTACCGTATGCTATGCAAGCCTCTCCATCGACGAATAATAACAGAAAATCACATCCATTTGGACTTGCTTACCGTACTCGTCTCCTCGACTCCCTCTGTAATTTTACTCCCACAGCGGAAAAGTAGTAACCGAGAAACTTTTTTTCCTGTCATCATTTTACTATGGTTGCCAGCGAGAAAAAGTTTAATAAAGGTTTGAAATAATGTTTAAAGTTTGTTGCAAGCCGCCAAGTACTGTCATTCCCATACAGTGTATTTCGAAAGACTCGCCGCATTATATGGCCTTTTTTGCGATTTCTATTCGTTATGACGTAATATCTTTTGAACCATGTGCCATATGTGATTCTTAAACATGCAGCAATTGTTACCTAACGGTGAGGAATGTGTGTACGAAATTTGGTTGAAATCGGCCCAATGGTTTAGGAGAAAATGAGCAGCATTGTCGCAAAATGCAGCAGTTTTTCGCCCATCTCATTTTTTATGACGTCATATCTCGTGAACTATATATCGTATGTGATTCTTACACTTATGGCGACCGCCCTCGTGGATTGAAGCTTACGTGTACAAAATTTCATAAAGATTGGAACAAAACTGTAGATTTGTATGCAACACGTACAAACATACGGACACTCTGCTCTCTCTCTCTCTCTCTCTCTCTCTCTCTCTCTCTCTCTATATATATATATATATATATATATATATATATTTGTTGTGGTCTTCAGTCAGGAGACTGGTTTGATGAACCTCTCCAGCCTACTCTATCCTGAACAAGCTCTTCATCTCTTCATAAGAACGGCAACCCACATACGTAATCATGATATGCCACAAATTTTTCTCCCCATTTCGACCGGCCGCGGTGGCCGAGGGGACTGAGGCGTTCCAGTCACGGTCTGCACGGCCACTACGGTCGGGGGTTCGAATCCCCCCTAGGGCATGGATGTATGTGCCGTCCTTAATCTTAGTTAGTTCATAAGTAGTTTGTAAGTTTAGGGACTGATGACCCCGTAGTTAAGTCGCATAGACTATACAAACATTTGAACATTTGAACATTTTCTCCCCATTTCAGTTCACTAATCACTTATGCATCCTACCCATCTAGTCTTCGGCATTCTTCTGCAGCACCAGTTGTAAAGAGTTTCGATTCTCTTCTTGTCAGTGCCGTGTATCATCCTAGTTTCACTCATGTACTAGACTCAAATGTTTGTTTACTGTTATATTTTTCCTCTTCATAAATGCTTTTCTTCCCATAGTCACTATAATTTATATACCTTCTCTTCTTCAATCATCATGAGTCACTCTACCGACATCTACTACCTTCTACCATCTACTACCTTCATTCTCTCGTCTAATCTAATTCCGCCAGCACTGCATGGTTTCTTTTGACACCATTCAGTTATGCTTGCATGGATCTTGTTAATATTCATTTCCTTTCAAGAGACTGTCCATTACGTTCAACTGCTCCTCCAGCCCTATGCTGACTCCAAAGGATTACATTGTCATCGCACGAGTTCTATTTCTTCTCCATGAACTTCAGTTCTCGTTCCAAATTTGTTCTTGCTTTCTTTCTCAGCTTGCTCCATGTACAAATTGCATAGCATTAGGAAAATCCTAGAAAATGGTTTTACTCCCTTCTCAATGCTGCCAACCTTGCATCCCAACCCGCTCTATACAACTGCTGTATGGTTTCTGAACAACATGTACGTAACTTTCTGTTCTCTATATTTTACCTCTGCTGCCGTCAGAGTTTGCAAGAGTGAATTCCAATCAACTTCTTCCAAACATACAAAAGCTAAAATCGTTGGCTGGTTTCTTCTTAACCCAACATCTAATATAGAGAGACAAGGAACTGGATACCAGTGAGCGTTGAATTAAGTGAATGGAGAAAGCTGAAAACCTGAGCCCAGCAGGTACTGCAGCCTTGAATTCCTGGCTTTCAGGCAAATGCGCCGCCACTACGACAGTCGGGTACAACGGTCACCACGTCTGCAGATTACCCATCACGCCTTCCGTCAGATGGAAATAGCAATCTCGTCCACATACTACTCACGTAGCGACCGTGACCAATTTTCTCATTAATCGCGTAATTTTTCCGATTCACGAAAGAGTGTGCTTAGGAGGCGACAGTATAAAAGAATTGCAATAAAAATGCTACATAACATTATTCCGATTTTTATCAATTACAGAGATGCAACTCGTAGTATGAAAACCAAAGAAACTTAAAGAAGGAGAAAAGGAGAACATACAACCCTTATTCCGCCAAAATTTCAATGCGGTTTTGACTCACTCGGTAACACAACTTCAGAGGTCGTCCTTGCGTTGTTTTATGCTGCACTACTCATGATCGTTGTGGACTTCACCTTTGAAACATCCCCAAAAGCTATAACACAGGTCCCGTAGCCTTGGAGGCCAAGTGACGTGCCATATATACGGAGCCCTCTTCCGGTAAATGTAAGGTTTAGATGATGTTTCAAGAGATGAATAGAAAGCGTCATGCTGGAAAAACATACGCATTCTTTTAGCCAAAGATATCTCTTCCATTAATGATAGAAACTAATTTTTAAGATGAGTGAAGATTTATGCGTGTATTAATTGAAGTACTACGTTCTACAAACTAAATAATGTCTTCTTCCACAGTCCATTTACATTTCATATTCACAGAATATATGACATCAACTGCGAATGGACAAACTGAAAATGTGTACCTATCCGAGATTCTAACCCTTGCCTCCCTCTTTCTGAGCAGTTGCGATGACCACCACACCACTGTGGACCCAGTGATCACCGCACCTGCAAGGACTACCTAAGCACGCCTCCCGTCAGACACAAAGTCCCAGCTTTACCCTGCCCACAAAACTCAAACTCGTAGTTTTGAAACTAATTCAACTGCCTAGAAAGCAGGACACCCTGTACAAATCCCGATTAGGTACACATTTTTACCTTTGCCCATTCGCAGTTGAAGTCATATATTCTGTAAATATATGAAACAATAACAACTGCAGGATCAGAATTGACGTCTGTTCTTTCGTAACAGACGCCATATATATATATATATATATATATATATATATATATATATATATATATATATATATATATGACGGTGACGGGCAATGATCCTTTCGTTAGTCGTGAGGGGTTCGCAAGTTTGGAGCCCTTACTCTTACGGGAATTAATTTCAAAACTACGAGTTTGAATACTGTAGGTAGGGTAGAGCTGGGAATTTGTATCTGATGGGAGGCGTTCTTGCAGGTGCGGTCATCATTGTGTTCCTAGTGGTGTAGTGGTCAGCGCAACTTAATATTCATAGAATATATGACTTCAACTGCTATTGGGCAAAGCTGAAAATGTGTACCCAGCCGGGATTCGAACCCGGGTCTCCTGCTTTCTAGGCAGTTGCGCTGACCCCTACACCACTGGGGACACAGTGATCACCGCACCTGCAAGGACTACCCATGCACGCCTCCCCTCAGATACAAATTCCCAGCTTCGCCCTGCCCAGGGCCACTGCCTAGAAAGCAGGAGACCCGAGTTCAAATCCCGGTTAGGTACACATTTTCAGATTTGCCCATTCGCAGTTGATGACATATATTCTGTTAATTTGAAAGAATAACAACTGCAGGATCAGAAGTAACGTCTTTTATTTCGGAACAGACGCCACACACACACTATATAATTTCAGGCCGCATATGACTGATGGGCACGTGTGTCACGTCATGTATTGAACACACGAATAAACATTCTTGAATGACGTAGTCTGCGGTTCTAAAGTCGTATACCGTATCTGTTTCCATTACACAATACAATCTCCAAGACCATATGGACATGCTCAGTGACTGACGTAACAACATTTGACGCAAGGCAAAAGCAGTGTCGTAGAAATTCAGATTTACCCTCTGGAAACAGGTTAGACCTGGAGACACGGTTCTGTCACCGCACTGTTTTCTCTTCCAGAGTGCAAACCAGGCGAGAAGAAGTGGCAGGACTGTAACGAGTGCATCTGCCGCGGAGACAGGATGTGGCACTGCGACCAGATGGTCTGTCCCCAGCCAAAGCAAGGTGAGCAGCAAGTGGTATTCTTTAACGGTCCTCTCTAGTGCTCAGGATAGACTTACCTATGTGTGTACTGCAGCTGTGTAAGTAGCCGGAGTAAGTACTTCGTTAATTACGACATAGTAAAGGTGATTAATTCTTGATTAGTAACGCATATAAGAGGGTACCAACTTAAATAGTGCCAACTATTTATTCACAACCAATACAAAAGTATTACATGTTTGCATCTGTTACTGTCCTTCGAAGTAGTCACCAGCGTTGTGTAGAAGCCTTTGCCAGCGACGTGGAAGGCGCAGTAGGTTATAGCGTTAGCAGAGCCTATTCTGCTGATGATACGAATGGAACGACCTGTTGCCTGTCGAACACTTCTCTGGGACACTTCTCAAGCGACGGCCACGAAATGGTTCCTTCATCTTCAGAATCCAATCAAAGTCACAAGGACTTATACTTTGCGAAAGAGGCGGCAACACTTTCTGCGCAACCTCATCATTTTGCACGGCAATGCTCGGGCGCATAGGGTAAGGTGGTACAAATTCGATATAGGTGCAATTCCGATCAACATAAGGTTTCGCACCATTTGTCAGTCTCGTAGTGTTGGTAGCACTTGCCTTTGTGTGGCACGTAGTGTAGCAGGTTTCTACAGCTCCTCCTGTGTTTTCCAAGAATACACCACTTTGTACTACGGAGATATAAATTTTTTCCTGTTAAGAGGTAAGTGAAGCTATTTAGTCTAAAACGCTCTTATAAATTTTCTAGGTTAGAAACTTGTTTTCCATTCGGGCGTGTTCTCAGGCACCTACAGAGAAAGCCTGCCATTTCTTGACAGAATTCACTACTATTTACTCGTGAATTCACTCACGCCAGTAGTACATTTTCGATCAGAAAAATGGTACAATTTCGATACCCTAGTACAATTTCGATCAACGCAGTTTTTCAGTTTAGTCCGTCACGATTGGTTACCATAGACAAATTATACTCAATTATTGCAAATAAATTCTGTATATGTAAAGATTTTCCTACGCGATTTTAAAGCCACCTCTTACTTTCTAGATGCCACGAAAACGAGCAGAAAAGAAAATCTTCAATAAATGGAGTCCAGCAGCGACACTTCAAAAATACAAAACAATGGGTAGCCCTATTAAAATTCTTATTGTTGACAACCATGGCAGCCACACCAGCTTAGATGCTGTAGAATATTGTCGGAAAATGGGATAGAACTTTTGGGATTTCCTCCGCATAGTACACATGTAGTGCAACCATTAGATAGAACTATCTTCAAGTCGCTAAAGGCTCAATATCACAGAAATGCAACTCACTGGATTCATCGCAATCCCAATGAAAACATTACAAAACAACGATTCTGTACTATTTTCTGTGATGCCTGGGGCAAAGCTGCGTCCATTGGGTGCGCAGTCAAAGGGTTCCAATGGACAGGAATAATGCCCTTTTGCAAAGACGATGTTCCCGAGGAGAAATTTGCACTTTCGCCGTTATTCGAGGCTCCTGCTCCTTCAATCTCCACGAGTCAAGCTACTGACAGCATTATGGGAGAAGAACCCTATCGTCAAAAGATGTAACTGAAGAACACGGGCCGGCCGCGGTGGCCGAGGTGACTGAGGCGCTCCAGTCAAGGTCAGCACGGCCACTACGGTCGGGGGTTCTAATCCCCCCTCGGGCATGGATATTTGTGCCGTACTAGTTCGTAAGTAGTTCATAGGTAGTTTGTAAGTTTAGGGACTGATGACCCCGTAGTTAAGTCCCATAAGCTTAACAAACATTTGAACATTTGAAGAACACGGCAAATCCGTAACGCCAGGGTCCAGTACAATTTCCCAGGACGATGCTGTCAGGGACATTTTGCCAAGTCCAGAGAAAAAATTATCGTCTCGGAAGAGAAAAACACAGACATCAGCTAGACTCACTTCAGATCAAAACCTGGATAACCTCCGCAGCTAGAGGAAACTTGTTCAACAGGGCACAAGAAAAACAATGAACAAACGCAACAAGAACAATAAACGGAAATGTAAGTCTGTGAGTAATGATGAAAGAAGTTTACCAAGCTTCAATTCGCCAGTAAACAACGAAAATAATTGTGGATTTTGTTTATTGAATTATTATAGTGCAGAATCAGTAGCTAAGGGTGACTGGATTCGCTGCAAAAATTCATGTTTCGTACCACGAAGTATGCGTTAGTGCCAGAGGGAAAAAGTGCTTTATATGTGGAACATGGAAGTGATCAAAATTGTACCAGGAAGTGATCACAATTGTACCTAGTGTGGTACATTTTCGATCGGTTCTTCTCAATTCTGTAACCTCTTTTTGTGTTTATACCAACTTTTGTAATTGTATAATATTTGTGTTACATGTTCATTAAAAATCCAAGCACAAATGCCATAGTTAAAATTATTTCCTTTCTCAATATATTTCCAGTTACAATAACAAGTGTCCGAAATGTTCGCAATTGTACCACCTTACCCTACAGCGTAAGCTGCGGCTGCTCCGTTCAGTCGACAGGACTGGGAAGAACTGTACCATCCACCATCCTCCCCGAACTTAAGTCCTTATGACTTTGATTTGATTCGCTTCAGAACTGTTCCAGAGTTCCGACAAGCAGTAGACTGCTCCATTCGCACCATCAACAGAACAGGCTCTGCTAACGGTATACTACGCCTTCCAAATCGTTGACAACGGGTTCTACACAACACTGGTGACTACTTTAAAGAACAATAACAGGTGCAAACATGTAACCCTTTTGTAACAGTTATGAATAAATAGGTTCAAGTACCAACCCTCGTATTTCAATCATTGGCGGAATTGGTTGCAAATTAAAAGAAAAATAAATAAAATAAAAAATAAAACATCCAGACTTTATTCATAATCGCAGTTTATTTTACAGTTAATATGGAACATATTTAAACTTGGACATTGTCTCACATCTACAGGAAGAAAAATGTTTTGAATGTTTCTTTACTAATTGAGATAAGAATATTTGTCTATTTATTTTGTTCTCTTTTTCGTTTGCAGTGTTGTCAGAAGGATGGAATTCCGGGCCGGCCGCGGTGGTTGAGGTGTCTGAGGCGCTCCAGTCACGGTCAGCACGACCACTACGGTCGGGGGTTCGAATCCCCCCTCGGGCATGGATATTTGTGCCGTCTTTAGTCTAAGCTAGTTCATAAGTAGTTTGTGAGCTTAGGGACTGATGACCCCGTAGTTAAGTCCCATAAGTTGTACAAACATTTGAACATTGAACATTTGGAATTCCGGATGGTGATACGCTGTATCTGAAGAGGAGGTATTAAAATAAGTAAACAATGTAAGTAAAAGTATTGTGAAAAATAAAACAATGCACACCACACTGCACATTTGCGTTTCTGTTGACTTATTCCTTCCTGCTTAGTAAGAAGATGCGTGATGATACTTCAAACCGAAAGAAGAAGCGGAATTAACTTTCTGCAAGGGAATAATTATCAAGAAATGAAAACATTTGTCTTCCTTGATACGATGTCGAAAGGCTTATGCAGCACGAAATTCTGTCCGAAACTGTGTATAACAATATTCTGATACCATTACAATATAATTTTTGAAAACGAAAATCACTTGCACACAGAGATTTATCTTTTCAGGGTAGCCGGAGGCGGTCAAATAACAAAAAAATTAAGATGATTGTGCTATCAGAAATTAAGTGGAACATTCCCCTTTAATGCAAACTTTGAATTATTGTTCTACTCGCCCTGGAAGTGTAGTTATTGACATTTTATCTCGCTCATGCAGATGAAATTGGCGGGGACGCTGGATGCATTTAACGCCTTCTCCTATTTTTAGGCGCAAATGTAATGCCGAAAAGCATGGTTTGCCTGCAGCTGTGGTAAACGGAATAAAACCAATTTTTCGTGACTTAGCACAGTTAGAATTGTTACACAGATGTATACACGAAAAAAACTCAGAATCATAATGAGAGCGTTAAAATTTAATTTATACAGTGATTCCTGGACGCGTGTTATTAAGCATAAAAACACAACACTTCGGCATTTATGATGCAATAGGAACCTACAGCGAAGGTAACATTGTGAAGTGTGAAGTATTGAAGGCACCAGGATTTCGAGATGGGGTGAACACTGTACGAACGCTAAGAAATATTAACGGAGAGAGGCTAAGAGGAACAGAAAGAAGAAAAAGGAATCTAACATATAAAGCAGTGTGTCCGTATGCTTGTACGTGTTGCATGCAAATCTACAGTTTTTGTGGTGTCGCACAAGTACAAAGTGCGCGCCACCTACTTTCGCCGCGCGCCGTCATGCACGCACGGCGCGGCGATCTTACGACGACAGCCACGAGCGCCCTCTGCTGCAACCCCGCTCGTGGCCACCACTGAACGAGATCGGCCACTTCGGACTGAGATAGCAACGAGTTAGGACCTTCGTAATCAGATAGGCACCAGTGAAGACTTTGCTATTGTACAGGCACTAGGCAGGCCTCTAACAACTATGTATCAACATTCTGCAGTACTATGTAAAAGTTAAGTATTGTTACATTCTGTGCAATATATATATCTCTTTCTAATTTACTCGAGTGTTTATAGTTTCTGGCTGCTCCCCTCCGTACCTGCACCAGCGTGCTATTTTTGTTACTGTGTCGGTCTCGTTCCACTCGGCCACCGACACCTACGACGAGGCTGGGACACAAAAGCGGCGATGAAGTTGGGACACAAAAGTTTTGTTCCAATCTTTATGAAATTTTGTACACGTAAGCTTCAATCCATGAGGACGGTCGCCGTAACTGTAAGAATCACATACGATGTATAGTCCACGAGATATGACGTTATAAACAAAGAGATGCGCGAAAAACTGCTGCGTTGTGCGACAATGCTGCTCATTTTCTCCTAAACCATTGAACCTATTTCAACCAAATTTGGTACACACATTCCTTACCGTGAGGTAACAATTGCTGCATGGCTAAGAATCACATACGGCGCATGGTTCAAAAGATATTACGTCATAACCAACAGAAATCGCAAAAAATGCCATATAATGCGGCGAGACTTTCGAAATACACTGTATGGGAATGACAGTACTTAGCGACTTTCAACAAACTTTAAACACAATTTCAAACCTTTATTAAACTTTTTCACGCTGGCAATCATAGTAAAATGATGAAAGGAAAAAGCTTTCTCGTTTACTACTTTTCCGCTATTTATGGAGTAAAACTACGGCTTTCGGTATGACGTTACAATTTATAAATTGAACACTACAAATTGTAGCGACAGGAAATTTTACCCAGTATACACATATATATCTGAATGTATCTTTTAAATTGTATCACAGTACGACATGTAGTCCATGAGATATGGGCACATAAACAGTAACGTTCCACTGGTCATGGACTAAATCTACGGCATTCGGTATAACGTTACAATTTCTAATTTCTAACTACAAATTGTAGCCGCAGGAAATTTTACAGACAGTATACACGCATATAGTTGAGTGTACCTTCGAAATTATACCACACGTAGTTCATGAGACATGAGCACATAAACAGTAACATTCATGGAAAACCGCCCCATCACGCACCAAGTTTTAATTTATTACTTCTTTACTACTAATTGTCATCCCAAGAGATTTTACAGACATACAGGTCTTATACAAATGAATATATATGTGAAAATTGTGGTGTCGCACAAGTACAAAGTGCGCGCCACCTACTTTCGCCGCGCGCCGCCATGCATGCACGGCGCGGCGTTCTTCCGACGACAGCCACGAGCGCCCTCTGGTAGAACGCCGCTCGTGGCCACCACTGAAGGACATCGGCCACTTCGCACTTGGCACTTCGGACTTCGGACTGAGATAGCAACGAGTTAGGACCTTCGTAAGCAGATAGGCACCAGTGAAGACTTTGCTATTGTTCAGGCACTAGGCAGGCCTCTAACAACTATGTATCAACATTCTGCCGTACTATGTAAAAGTTAAGTATTGTTACATTCTGTGCAATATATCTCTTTCTAATTTACTCGAGTGTTTATAGTTTCTGGCTGCTCCCCTCCGTACCTGCACCAGTGTGTCGGTCTCGTTCCACTCGGCCACCGACACCTACGACGAGGCTGGGACACAAAAGCGGCGACGAAGTTGGGACACAAAAAAAATGGTACGACTAAATAAATAAATACCCGGGCAAATCCGGGTTTTCAGCTAGTATGAAATATGATGGAAAGAAAGGCCAGAGAAGAAGACCAAAAAGGAAGATTCTGGAGGATGAAGAAGAAAACCCTGATAATCCATCTTATAGTGCAGGAATGTATTGAGAATCTTTGATAGCCATTTCCCGTGAATTAGAATTTTCCGAATGTAAGGAACTTTTTTTCAAAATCAACAGAAACAAGGAAGATGAAATTTTTATACAGCACTCCCAGTGGTGAAACTTAAATTGTAACACTGCCAAATATACTCCAATATCCCTCAATCATAACTGCAATACTAAATCACTCTATATACTGAAAAAAAATCAAATTTTTCTGTTTGGTAGATTGTTCATAAATGGTTCTCAAACTTAGTGGCCGGCCGCGGTGGCCGAGGTGACTGAGGCGTTACAGTCACGGTCAGCACGGCCACTACGGTCGGGGGTTCGAATCCCCCCTAGGGCATGGATATTTGTGCCGTCCTAGTTCGTAAGTAGTTAGTAAGTTTAGGGACTGATGACCCCGTAGTTAAGTCCCATAAGCTTAACAAACATTTTAATATCCAAACTTAGTGATTGTAACACGGAGAGCATAGACCCTTCCGGCTCCCATTAAGGGAGTTGTCTCCTGCACGGATAACACTGCAGAAGTGGCACTGTAGTTCACCGTATTCGCTTTGGAGTGACCGACATCCGCACCGAAATGCTGAAGGTGTGTCCCGAAATAAACAGCTTGAAAGAACCAAGACGTAAGGTGCGTCTACGCGCTGCTTCTGGGACTCAAGAGAGGTCATTGACCCACAAAGTCGCTCCGTGGGTTAACGATTACGACGACGAAGATTGAAGCGATTGGCCTGGATATGGACTTTGAGCGGTTCCACACATACCACTAGTTGAAAGTTGGGCGGGTAACAACGTCCCACCATAGATAAAGGCAAAAATTATAAGAAAAAAAATCGCACGGACGTGTTTTACGGCCCACTTTAGATTTGTAGTTTTATAAGTTTTTGCAAACATTTTGGACCAAAATAATAATCTAAATTATATAAAATTAATTAATAAGAGTGCCTGCAACCCTTTTAAGAAAAAAAATTAGGTAGTGGCGGGTTCCGAACCAAGGACCTTAAGCGTCACAGTCCAACGCTTTGCGCACTACGCTATTTTTTATTTATTTATTTATTTTTTTTTTCACGTAGATCTATGCTCTGCGGTCGTTCGTTTAGTTCGTTCTTGATTGGTCGTTGTATATGTGGCTCAGCTTTTTTATTACAGAGAGCGTTTAGCCCCCTGACGCTACAGCTATCAATCAAAACACATGTTCTTTAATCTCATACTATTGATGGCCCTTGTTAACTGATGTTAATATGGCATTTGTAGACAATAGATTATCATTTATCGTACGAAGAACGATGTGTTTTTGTTAACTCTTCAGTGCGCCATTGCTTTGAAACGACAATGTGTAAGTTGCAATAAGAAAATCATCAAATGCGCAACGCAACATGGCGTATGCCACAGAGTTCTGGGCGAGGAATCTCACGTGACATCGGCGAACGGCTGGTTTTCGTTAATTCTGTGGAGGGTGTCAAATCTCGGTTATTTTTGCAAATATGTCTCTAACGATACGAGATATGATAAAAAACATAAGGGAGCTAAGTTGTAGAGAATTTTCTCCTCTACAAATTAGGTTATGCAATTTTCGTGTCAGATGAACGGTTCGTTTGAAATTACAATTATATTACAAACGGCTTTTTTTTGTATTACTACCGTATTTCTTGTCCGAAAAATTTGAAAAAGGGAGCTTCTGGTCTCTGGCGTCCGACAATCATGTCTGTAAAATTTGGTGCTGATCGGTTGAACGGTTCGTCTTAAAAACAGGGAACTCGTTACGGACAGACAGACGGACAGACATCCCAAAATCGCCGTTATTTTTGCAAATATCTTTGAAACGCTACGAGATATGAAGAAAAAACGTAAGACAGCAAAGTTGCAGAGAATTTTCTCCTCTACAAATTCGGTTATTCATTTTTCTTGTCAGATAAATAGTTAAGCCGTTATTTTCATTTAAATTGCGAGCTGTCAAAAGACGATCCCAAAGGCCCACTTTTAGTGTTACTACCGTAACCTAAAGTGGGTCAAAAATCTCACGGTTGTACATATGATTACTACACATGTTGTTAAGCGATTTACACATATTGCTTTCTGGGTGAGGGCTTTAGGGGTGGGAATGAATAAGACTTACCTTCCTTACATGTTTAGTATTAGAAATTCTTAACCTCTTAACCGTGAAATTATGCAAGTGTCGCGCAGTGTTTCTTAGATCTTGAAATGTGGTGTAACCTGTCTGGATTGAACTTGCCAACCGATCAGAGGTCTTGGTAGGCTCAAAGCACATTGTGAAAATAAGTTCACTGCACCTAAGACTTCATAAAAAAAACAGATATTGTCAAAAATTTGCATTTATAGGAGAATGAAAAACTTTTCAAATAGTTTATTATCGGTGTGACCACAAAGTTTTTCCCGGTGTAATAACTGTTTGCAATCTTCTCGGGTTTGCAGCCGGATACTAAAGTCAACATGACACAATATTTCAGCGGCGCAACTGCCTGCCATCCTCAGAAGAACTTGCTGATAGACAATCTCGCCGGAACGGAGTTCCCAGTGCAATCGGCGGCTCCTTTATACATCGAGGAAGACCCATAGCGCGTACGCAAGAAGCGACAGTAGCTGCCCTCTGGCGCACAAGACATACAGCGCTCCGGTGGTAGAGTCCGGCGAAATCGATAATCGATGATAAAGAAAATTATTATTCAGATTTCTGAAGTACCAACCGTTGTTTTTTAACATCTGATAACACAGGGTTCCATGATTTACTAAGAAGGTATCCTTTGTCTCTGTTAATCAGATTGTCAGATAATCGAATCTCCATGGATTCCTTTAAGACACAGTCCCAGTAACGAAATGCTGAAGCAACCATGTGAGTTTCGTTATATAGCATGGCCTCATGGGGAAGAAGCTCTCAACCGCTTTTGGACCATTTTAATTGCGTACATCCCAACATCAGGTTCACAATGGAAGTTGAGAAGGAGGGGAAGCTTCCGTTTCTTGATGTTCTGGTTTACAGAAGAGATGATGGTAAACTGGGATACAGTGTTTATCGAAAACCTACGCACACGGGCCGCTATCTGCATGCCTCGAATGGTCATCCTCCGGCCCAACGTACTGGCGTTCTTCGGACATTAGCTAGAAGAACTTACGCCATTTTTGATGTAGAAAGTTTGACGCAAGAACTAGATCATCTCAAAGTTGTGTTTCAACAGAAAGGCTACGCAGATAAGCAGATCCGCTGTGCTTTACAGTTTGGTCCTTCACCTGAACCATTAAATGAGACTCACAAATCAGTTGCTTTCCTACCTTTTGACGGGAGTATTTCGTCAAAGATAGGAAGAATTTTAAAAAAGTATGACATTAAGAGTGTTTTTCGTCCGCCAGTAAAGACGAGAGCACTTCTCGGATATGTGAAGGATGATTTCGGTCTGAGGAAGCCCGGGGTATATAAGATTCCCTGTCAATGTGGAAAAACGTATATAGGTCAGACTATCCGTACCATTCAGGACAGATGTATTGAACATCAACGCCACACACGTATGCTCCAGCCCGAGAAGTCGGCGGTAGCTGAGCATTGTATTGATGAGGGACATAAAATGTTACATAACTAAACACACATGGTTTGTTCAACATCTCGTTGCTGGGACTGTGTCTTAAAAGAATCCATAGAGATTCGATTATCTGACAATCTGATTAACAGAGACAAAGGATACCTTCTTAGTAAATCCTGGAGCCCTGTGTATCAGATGTTAAAAAACAACGGTTGGTACTTCAGAAATCTGAATAATAATTTTCTTTATCATCGATTTCGCCGGACTCTACTACCGGAGCGCTGTATGACTTGTGCGCCAGAGGGCAGTTACTATCACTTCTTGCGCACGCGCTATGGGTCTTCCTCGATGTATAAAGGAGCCGCTGATTGCACTGGGAACTCAGTTCCGGTGAGATTGTCTATCAGCAAGCTCGCCTGAGGATGGCGGGCAGTTGCGCCGCTGAAATATTGTGTCAAGTTGACTTTGGTATCCGGCTGCAAACACGAGAAGATTACAAACAGTTTATTATCGCCTTGCCATCAATTGTATTTTTATGTAGCTTCTTCGTAAAGTATAAATCATGGCAAGAGTGCACGGAGGTTGTAGTCCCGCCGTTGGCTGTGACGTAACTGAAGCTAACTTTCTTCCTCGCGACATATGGTAATGTTTAGTTCGCTTCTGGCTGCGAGCTGCGAGCTGTCACTGGAGTTAACTTCTTCGCCATAAGCGCAATAAAAATACGCTCGTAGAACACAGCAAGAATTTTGAGTTGTTGCCCTTCCTTGTTATAGTATCAGGAGAGGTTATCAGGCTTCTAGATTAGATTAGTTTGTTCGTTCCGTAGATCCTTGTTGAGGTGTTCCTCGTAGATGTGGAACAAGTCAATTTTATGTATTTATTTATTTTTTATTTATTTATTTAAAAGTAGGAAATATATTACTAATACAGGTACATACACTGTTTACAAGCAGATAATATAATAATACTAATAGTGTACATGCATCTTTTGGTTCTATTTAAGAATTCGTCACTTGAGTAGAGGGAGTTGCCTACTAGAAAGTCTTTTAGGCTCCTCTTAAAATGATCATTATTTGTAGCTAAATTTTTATGGTTGTTGGTAAATTATTGAAAATGTGTGTTCCTAAGTAGTGGACCCCATTTTGAACTAAAGTAACTGCTTTTAAGTCCTTGTGTAGATCACTTTTGTTCCTAGTATTGTAGGTGTGAACTGAACTGTTTGTTGGGAAAAGCGATATATTATTAATGACAAATTTCATTAAGAAATATATTGAGGCGGTTGTTAATATACCCAGTTCTTTGAAGAAGCTTCTTGAGGATGTCCGCGAATTTACTCTCTAAACTTGTTCTTGACTTGAAGAGTTACGCCAAAATATTATACCATTTGACATTATGGAATAAAAGTCAGCAAAGTATGCAAGCTTTTTTTATTTTTATGTCTCCTATGTCTGATACTACTCTTATTGCACATACAGATTTCTTAAGCCGTACCTGCAGTTCTGTGGTGTATTCCTCCCAAATGAATTTATTATCAAGCTGTCATCCCAAGAATTTTATACTGTCAACCTCTTCTATCTGCTCTTCTTCATACTTTATGCATTTACTGGATGGGAATCTCTTACATTTTCTGGCAGTGTGACTGATGAGAGGTCATTAATGTACACAAGAAAAAACAAAGGCCTAAGATGGATCCTTGTGGAATACCCCATGTAATTTCTTCCCAATCGGATGATGACGTTTGGCTTAATTCACTAGTCCCTTGCACTGACACCCTTTGTTTCGTGTTAACGAGATACGACTTGAATCATTTTGCAGCAATTCTCGTGGTACCATAGAATTCTAATTTACTTAAAAGGAGGTTATGGTTCATACAATCAAATGCCTTTGATAAATCACAGAAAATACCTGCTGCTTGTAATTTATTATCTAATGAATTAAGTACATTCTCACTGTATGTGTAAGTAGCCTTCTCGACATAGGAACCTTTCAGAAATCCAAACTGTTTTCTAGACAATATGTGATTTGATGTTAGATGTTTGAGAACCTGCTTGTACATTACCTTTTCTACAATTTTTGAGAATGCCGGTAAAAGTGAAATCGGTCTGTAGTTTGATGGAATCTCTTTCTTGAATAGAGGTTTAATATCCGCATATTTTAATCAATCAGGAAATGTTCCAGTTATAATAGACTGGTTACACAAATAACTTAAAATTGTGATAAATTCAAAATAGCAGTCTTTAATTAACTTTGTTGATATTTTATTGTAACCAATAGAATGCTTTGTTTTTAAAGATTTCTCCTGTAGAGAAACAATAATGCGGCAGCCAATGAGGCCTGTGAAAGTCAATCTAGGGCTCAAAACACCAGGAGTTTACAAGATCAAAAAATGTTGAAATGTTTGTAAACCAATGGGACCAGACTGCGGTGGTCATCAGTCCCTAGACTTACGAACTACTGAAACTAACTCATGCTAAGGACGACACATACATCACTGCGCGAGAGACGACTCTAGCCTCCGACGGGGAGCAGCCGCGCACTCCACAGCAAGGCGCCTTAAAGCGCACGGCCACTCCCGTGAGTGTGGCTGCTACTCCATTCGACAAACAGTACGCATTGTAGAACACTCCCGGACGGGAAACGAGATGTGCTTACGTCCCAGCTACCCATAAAAATCAGCCGTAGCAAAATATTCATTAGAAATTCGACAACGAATTCATTTCGGCGAAAATATTGTCGTTGATAAAACTCTTCTGGGTATTGAACCGCATCGTCAATGTATCAAGTGTTTTACCGAACTACTATTTCGGCCACTATTGCAAGCAGCCTTCTTCTGGTTGTCACGTTTACTGCTGGATGAGGGAAAGCTGGAGTCTTAAATAGTACATGTTGCCAGTTATGATTGGTGGTTTCAGCTCTCTTTTATTGGTGTTTGCTTAATTTCTTCCTATTGGTGGAAAAGGAAGTCTTGGATTGGTGTTTACATTAACGTTTTCCATTGGTTGAAACTGGCGAATGAGGAACGCTGGTAGCAATGACGTAGCTCTGATGCCTAGCGCCGGCTAGAGCGTGCTATTTGCTCTGTGTACGCGCGGCCCCTATGGACTGCACTGCGCGCGGTGTCGTCGCGAAGCGCTGGCAGTCAAGACGCGGGAAGTCTGTACCCGTCTTCTTTGTCCACATTTCCCGGTCGCTTGGCTATTTCTGTTGCTTCCCTGATGTTCCTCTTCTTAGTGAGGGGTTGTCAGTACAGTGGCTTCCTGAAAACCTATCTGTTTGCCGCACTCTTCCTGGTGTTCAGCTACTGCCGACTTCGTATGCTGTCCCAGCCGAATGTACCTATCGTGCTCAGCTATCCTTCATATATTGACGATGCGGTCCAATACCCAGAAGAGTTTTATCAACAATGACGACGGCCGCGAAAGCCTTCGTTTACAGAAAATACTATCGTTGCAAAACCGAAGGCTGTCATGAAAGGAACCACCGAAATTCAAATGTCGGGGAACACCTACAGTAACGTTAAAGTCAGCAGGCAAAAGCGTTCGCAGCAGACAGGGACGAATACATTACTTTGTATGGCTAGGAAGTAACTCCTGTGACGTCACAGCCAAGGTCACGGCTACATAACGGCAAGGCGATGACGATGCAGCTTTCACTCATTACTTGACAATGCCCGAGGAAAGCCGGGGCGGAAGCTCGTGGGATTGTGGTCAACTGACACGGCTGGAGGGCCGAGGTGGTTTCATTCGTATAAAACATTTCTTAGGCACTATTCTAACTTAACCTTCACTGTAGCTAACAAT
This sequence comes from Locusta migratoria, assembly GCA_026315105.1. Classification (NCBI taxonomy): domain Eukaryota; kingdom Metazoa; phylum Arthropoda; class Insecta; order Orthoptera; family Acrididae; genus Locusta; species Locusta migratoria. Next base: position 62,918,209 of record CM048751.1, read on the forward strand.
ATTTTTAAAAGTCAATGTCATTGAAATAGGGTGTTTCTGCCAAAAATAAACATGTAGCTGAGAGTATGAGGGAATTATTACAGAAATAATTTTAAGTTAGATTAAAGACACATAGCACAGATCAATTAAATCTTCACTAGTCCCCTCTACTTGTTATCAGATTCATACCTAAGTTCCGCCGATCTTCTTCGTCTTCGCAGGCAATCAATGTGTTTAAAAAGTTTCGACTGTCACTCGTCAAAAAAGGAAAAATCTCGTCGAGGTCTTCCTCTTGCACATTCTTAATCTTCTTCTTTTATTGCAATCTTCTTTCTTTCTTGACGTTTCTGCTTCTTAGGCCACTGAACACCATCTTCGGAATTCATTATTGAACCACAGACAATGAACTGAATTTTGCCGAAGAGTACACTGAAATAATCAAACAGAAAAGTATGTCCGCGATAATGAACATCGAGGATGCGCTTTCATCTGTTTCATCCAAAAACAGCCCTTGTCATATATAGACGACTGTTTTTGTTAAAAACTTGTTCAAATCTTAGTAGAAGGATGGGACCAAACTATTCAAAAAGTTCAAATGTTTGTAAATCTATCAGACCAAACTGCGTGGTCATCAGTCCGTAACTTACAAACTACTTAAACCTAGGTAAACTAACCTAAGGACAACACACACACACACCCATGCCCCAGGGAGGACTCGAACCTCCACGGCGAGCAACCGCGCGCTCCGCAGAGAGACGCTTTAGACCGCTCGGCTACTCCACCGCGGCACCAAAATATTGTGGTCATGCGTTGCCAACAACTTAAACTAACTAACGCTAAGTTCAACATACTCGTACACAACCCTGCCCGAGGGAGGACTCGAACCTCCGGCGAGAGAATGTTTGTTTGTAAATCTACCGGACTCAACTGCGTGGTCATTACTCAGTAGCTTACAAACTACTTAAACTAAGGTAAACTAACCTAAGGACAACACAAACACCAATCCCCGAGGGGGGACTCGAACCCCCGACGGCGAACGGCCACGCGCACCGAAGCTCGATGCTCCAGTGCACACGGCTAAACCGCCGCAGCTAGCGAGAGAGGCTGCGCAGTTCCCGACGTGGCACCTAGAATTGTTTTTATCGAAAACTCTTTCGACAAAGGCAAATTTTGTAGAATCATTGAATGTTTGAGCTACAGTAACTCAGGACTAGGAACGTTTCTGCCACTAAAAATAATAAAAAATAAAAACACCGTGAGTTCAAATTTTATGTCCAATGACGATGTTTAAATGTGTAATTTTGGCGAGAAAACAATATAAGCATGTCAATTTTGTAATGTGAAACGTTTAAAAAACTTTGATGGACACAGGGAATGATCGAAAATGAATTTCCGCTCTGCAGCGGAGTGGAAACTGATATGTTCCGCATCCACGAGGATCTGCTCAACATGGATCTATGGAACGAACCGTTAATCTAATCTATGAAACTTCCTGTTAGTTTGATACTGGATGCCAAATTGGTATTCGAACGCTTTCGCCGGCAAACGTTCGACTTATACTGCGATACGTATGTTTTTTAAATAAAATAAATTTAATGCCATAATTTAAACGAAAAGTATGGCTGAGTGTGGGTATGTGCTCGTGTCTATGTGTATGTATGACATTGCGTATCCTGGTACTGCACTGTGAAAATAAAAATTCATCCGAATGTCTGAGTTAGAGTAAGAATCACTTTAGCAGTGATTGCTTTGTATCAAGAGAGGTGCTGAGATATAAACTTATTTCGTTAACAAAGTATTCTTTGTGTTGTCATCGAGTAATGTAATTTTGTTTTTGTTTGCAACCATTTCCATTAATTCAGAAGGAACAATGGTGGCTGTTTGATAACAAGTTTCGTTATAACAGCAAACTTAATGTCCAAGATTAAATAGCGAGTCAAATTTTTGTATCGCGAATCAATAAACTCTCGAACAATCGGTCTTTCCTGCCCCTCATCTGAAACATAAATACACTGAAATTCACTCTCATCTGTGTGTCGTCAGCCTGTACATTCAGATTAAGTGTTTTTTGTTGTGGTCTTCAGTCTGGTTTGATGCAACTCTCCGCCCTACTCTATCTTGAGCAAGCCTCTTCATCTCACCATAAGAACGGTAACCTATTTAAATTTGAATCTGATTGCCATATTCGTCTCTTTTTGTCTCCCTCTGCGATTTTAACCCCACACATTTCCCTCTAACGTAAAATTTATGTTTCCTTGAAGTCTAAGAATGTGTCCTACCATACGATCCCTTCTCTTAGTAAACGTACGTCAAAAAGTACTTTTCTCCCCAATTCTGGTCATTATCTCTTCATTACTTTTTCTTCTGTAATACCACATTTCAAAAGCCTGTATCCTCTCCCTATCTGAGCTATTTATCGTACATGATTCACTTCTGTACAAGGCAACACTACTCACCAATACCTTCAGATAAGACTTCCTTACACTTAAATTAATATTAGATGTTAGCAAATTTCTATTATTCAAAGACGCTTCTCTCCCCATTGTTATTCATTTATATTGTCTGTACTGCGACCATCATATGTTATTTTACTGCCTTAGTAACAAAACTCATCTACCACCTTTATTGTTTCGTTACCTAATCTAATTCCTTCAGCTTCGCCTGACGTTCTAAGACTGCATTGCATTACCCTTTTTTAGCTTCTGGGAGATTAAGAACATAAACAAAATATGTAATTTGTGAGAACACGGTCGGGAATAAACTTTGATATGAAAAAGTTGGTAACTCACTTTAGAACATGGAATAAAAAAAGAAACAATTTGTGAAATTAAGGAAAACACCTGTCTGATTGTAATTGTGAGACTGTTTGTTAGCATATCAAAATAAAACGATAACGTGCATCTTGAATTAAACTGATACTAGAAGTTCGGCTCAAAATCAACATTAGTTAAATTATAAAAATGGTCCTTAATTCGTGTGCAAATAGAACAGAGTAATATAATAGTTGAAAAGGTGCAGTGTCTGACCGTAACAAATGGGACAGAAAAACGATCATTTATTCAAAATTGAAACTTTTTAAGTTTAAATTAGCACTGACTAACGGTACTTGCACTACATTGCTTTTAAGTCCGCAGTTAAAATATATAGTCCAAACTTGGTGATGCAGCTGTACGTTTATTCATGAATATGAGCGCATACCTCATGAAAGACTATACCACGTCTAAAATTCCTTATTTATTGCTATTTTGTCAAAACCAGACAATTTGAGGCGGTGCTTATGCATACAATGCAGGATGATTCTTACGGTGAATTAAACAGCAAACAGCCACATATGATTATTCGATTTATTTCCCAAATAGCGCCGTTGCCGGGTTCAAACATTCCATTTCATCGTAAGAGGGCTGTTATCGTACACATACATAATTTTTGCGAACTACTTTTCGATTATGTACAGACTTCTGCCCTGTGCCGAAAAGTCCATAGTTATGTGGTGCTCTACAATGCAAAAGGCTTCTTGAAATGGCTTATTTGAGTGTAAATAAGAATAATGATACTGACAGATATTGTAATCTGAGTTTTACAGTAAACTTTTCGTTGCTATTAAATTACTCACGTCGAAAAATCGGCTCAGATACATTTTAGTCTTCTTTAGGGCAACTGTTGAGGCAATGAGAACTTTGGGTATCATTTATTTCTCTTATAAGGAGCAACATAGGTGATTAAGCACACACACACACAAACCAAAATGTTTTAGTCATACAGACTACAGAGATGGTGATATTGCCAACATTTTTGGTTTGTGTGTGTGTGTGTGTGTGTGTGTGTGTGTGTGTGTGTGTGTGTGTTTGTGTGTGTTTGCGATTAATCAGTCGCAAATGTACTTGTCCTCGCATCGTATCCCACAAGTTCTCGATTGCAGAAAAGTCCGAAGATCGTGCTGACAAAGAAAATAGTTTCACGTCTTCCAGAGGACGTTCAGTTTCACTCGTAGTGCGTGGAAGAGCATTATCCAGTTCAAACATCGCCTGCCTCTTGCAGAAACGGCTAAATAAAGGCTCTTACACGTATCGTAGGCTGGTCAGTGTTTCTTCCAGGAATGTAAACCGAGGGTTGTGGCAACCGCACCCGAAACCGTAAGTCTGGGGTGGAGCCGATGGCTCTGGAGCGAATGCACTCTACCAGATAGTACTTGGCGGGACCACATCGTACGCGTTACTGAACATCACTTGCGTGCAGGCAGAAGCTCCTTTCATCACTGAAAACCACGGCTGGCCGTTCCATCTTCAGAGAGATTATTTGACGACATCATTCGAGCCTTGTCTGTCGATGCTGTGTGTAAAGTTTCTGCATCTCGCACATCCCATACATCGCGAAGACTCATGCAGTATTGGTAACAGTACGTACGCAACCAGTAGGAAGCCTCAAGTAAAAGTCTACTACCGGACCAGTAATCTATATCTACAAATGTGAATGTCTGTTCGGTGTACGTTTATCACGTCTGAACCAAAAGAAATAAAGAGCTAAAAATTTGTACAATTTTTAATGTCTACCCGGTGAAGGCTTTAGGCACGGTTTTATGGCGACCGGATAGCTATATATATATATATATATATATATATATATATATATATGTGTGTGTGTGTGTGTGTGTGTGTGTGTGTGAATGTCTGTTCGGTGTACGCTTATTACGTCCGAACGACATGACGCAGAGACTTAAATATTTGTACAGCTATTAATTTATACCTTAGGAGGGTTTTAGGCACGGTTTTATAGCGATCTGATAGGTATTTAGTAATTTGAAGAATATAACTCGAATTGCGGAACAATAATTACTCTTTGAAAATTATATTTACTCTTTGAAAATAATATTTACTTTTTGAAAATGGTTTTATTGGTTGCATTGTTGATGGACGTTTGATAATGATAAAAGGGTAGAGTATGTTGGGATGGAAAGGTATCGGTGTATATAAAATTCTACGTGTGTGTGTGTGTGTGTGTGTGTGTGTGTGTGTGTGTGTGTGTTAATATTTCGCTCTGCAGCGAAAACTACAGAACGCAAACGAATGGTCTATGTGTAGTTGTTGTTATATACCATAGCAGTTCCATTCCGAATGCTATAAGGGGATGGAAGATATGGTGGTTGAAAGTCGTCAAATTGTAAAAAGAATTCGGATTGAAGGCCAGCGATGACGTTGGCGACTCTATAGCAAGAAGGTTACATACAGCGAAACGTGATGCTACAGACCATGTCTTTGGTTTATGCGTGCTACAATGTCTTCGGCTCTTTCTCTGTAAGGATAAGCATACCACAGGGAGACGCCCTTACGCTGAAAAAGTTAAGCCTGCCTCCGCCATATTCCTAATTTTTTGAGAAATTTTAATATTGTAAAGCTAATGTTTTATGTCACTTTAAACTGGAATAATCGTCCGACGGTTTCGCCGTGTTGAAAGAGTGCAAATTAGCAGTTACAAATCAAGTTTTCAAATATATTATGATTATTTATTACTATTTATTCAAGAAAGTATATTGTTTGAAAGTACATACTTTGCAGTGACTGTCAGTTCAATGCATTAGCAGTAAGATGATCGAATTAACGCATAGTTTTAACGGAGAAACAACATTTCAAAACTGACCAAGATCACGGACAGGCTTCAACTGACGTATGTGCTCGGCATAGATAACGCCATCTCCCTTTAATACGAATAAGGAAAATAAGAATAAATAAAGCAGTAAAAAAGAAATTTCTTTTAATACATCTCCTTAAAAATCGATTTGACGTTTCGCTCATTACATCGAGTGATCGATCTGTGATATTATTACAATCATTATTGCTGAATTTCGTGATTGGATTATTCGAAACGGGTGCATTTGATCTACACTACTTACTTTCCTGCTAAACGATAAGTGCATAGACTTCTGCAATCTGATAGATATAGTTTTCAGTTTGTTTCTAAAGAATGTATTGTATGTCATTTCATCCCTCCAAACCAGTCTCATAGCACACTAATGAAAGATAGCTTATCTATCATAATCAATCAACACGCGAGCGGAGCCGCGGTATTGAGCCAGTTTGTAATATTTTCGTAGTCTGTTTAAACTACTACGGTTAACCTACATTTACATGAAACTAGAACGTTTATTTACGGAAATTGTTAACTTTCGGCATCTTGCTACTTAATATTGTGTGTCGATACTTTCGTAAATGACAATCACAACCACTAAGAATATATTACACACAGTTACGGAATATGCTGTTTCCATAAATTCGTTCGCCAATATAAATATAACATTACACGCTGTAACTTTTGCACAATATTATTACATATTTATCTTGTTTTTAAATAAATTAGGGCGACCATGTTTCATAAATCACTAAATATATATTCACTAAATCAAATATTTAATACGATTAAGTGACACATTATATTTATTTCTTTTACTTTTATAAGCGACCTAACTGCGAGATCACCAGTCCCTAAACTTACAAACTACTTTTGAACTACTCTATACTAAACACGGCACAACTATCCATGCCCGAAGGCGGATTCCCAGTCGGAGAAAGGCTTCGCGCATCGGAGCATAGCACCTCAATGCGCTTGGCCACTCCGCCGCGGCAAGTCATACATTTCAGTAATCTGTCAGATAATATGAAATTATTGCAGAACTTAATCAAAATACTACGACATTAAACAATCTAAATAATAGTACACCGAAACACTAATTACAAACTATTGACATACATACGTTAAAATTTTAAAGTTACTTAATTTATTAAGTGTAATATATAATTTTATAAAGTCAAATGAATGATTGTTATTTGTGCGACTTGTTAAATGCAATTACTTCAAAAAGAAGCTATGTATAGTTATAATTTAGCCTTTGATTGGCTTCTTGTTTTTCAGACCATCTTTTTGTAGAGGCGCATTTGGCCTCTTAATTTATTTTTGCACCATGATGTTATAGCATTACTTGCCAAACATTGCGAGCGGTTGTTTTCACTGTACCTAATTTTATATTTTATCTTATATTATATCTCTGTTTATGGAATTAATCTTATTTTCGATATATTAATTTTGTATTAAAATAACCATGACACGCATATCTGTAAGTACGCTAGCGCCATGTGTCGCTTATGTTTACTTTCAGCCAGCTGTACTCGCCAGAATCAGTTTGGCACATGACTTCTGTACGATCACACCTTTCAACATGCATGTATCTTGTAATTTTCTTATTCTCGCTCACTCTGTTGATCTAGGTATCCCAGTGTGATGTAAGTTTCAACTACATTATTTTATTGTATCTTTTCTCCTATTGTGAGTCTAAATGTACCTACATGTTATTTATTGTTCCCACAGTTTGAATTTGACAGTGGAATTCCGAAACGCGTCGTGCATAATGAAGTATTTTGCGACCAAGACATTGCCAAACATTTATTTAGTGCCAATACTGAAAGATCGCTTACCTAAAAATGGACATTTTGTATTAGTTATCTGATGTAAACAACGTTGCATGAGTAGTGTCACCGCGACGGGTAGGCTAAGACGGCCAATCAGTTCCAGTCATAACATCTGGCAGGAGCTATACTACTAGTGTAGTCTGTGGTTTTCCCATGCCTAGGAAGCCAGTTTCTAAATTTGATCGTATCCGCATTGTTACCTTGTTTCCGGACGTCACTGAGTTCACCAAAGCGATGTTGTTCGGACGTGGAAGAGATACAGTAATACAGAGATGTCGATGACTTGCCTGACACTGGACACACTAAGGCTATTACATCAGCCGACGACCGCTACTTACGGATTTCAGCTCAGAGGAACCCTGAGAGAAACTTTACCAAGCCGATAAATGATTTTTTGCAGCCACATGTCATCAAATTAAACTGCACGTAGGAATCATGGTGGTGGTACACTGTTTTATTTGTGTACTAGCTTAAACCCGCGGCTCCGCTCGCTCTCGGTCCTCACGTTGTCTATTGTCACGTTGTAATGGTGATTCAACGTTCGCCATTGCTGTCCTCCTGTCCCTCTTTCGTGAAAGTCTTATCTCGCGCTGTTCTTCATTTACGTTTGCTCTTGATGTTTTAATACGTTTTGCTCCAACAGTGTTTCTTGATAATGACGTTCTCCTTTTCCGAGGCATGTTGTCCGAATGCGAACAATTAAAAGTACTGTTGTAATATGTGTAAAGTAACGCAATGCTCATTCATCTGCGAGGTTTAAATAACAATTGATGTAATTAATTTCACTCATTTATCAGCGACATTCCCTCAAAAAGTGGAACTGAAAAATATTCCTATCAGATTGCAGAAGTCTACGGCCGGCCGCGGTGTCCGAGGGGATTGAGGCGCTGCAGTCACGGTCTGCACGGCCACTACGGTCGGTAGTTCGAATCCCTCCTCGGACATGGATATTTGTGCCGTCCTTAGGATTAGCTAGTTCATAAGTAGTTTGTAAGTTTAGGGACTGATTACCCCTTAGTTAAGTCCCATAAGCTATACAAACATTTGAACATTTGAATTTAGAAGTCTATGCACTTACCGTTTATCATGAAAGTAAGTAAGTAGTGTAGATCAAATCACACGTAAAAATGCATTCGTTCCGAAGAACCCAATCACGAAATTCAACAATAATGACTGTAATAATATCACAGATCGATCACTTGATCTAACGCGCGAAACGTCAAGTCGATTTTTTTAATGAGATCTATTAAAATAAATATCTTTTTACTGCTTTATTTATTTATTCTTATAGTTCCTTATTCGTATGCTTATCCTTACAGCGAAAGAGCTGAAGACATTGTAACACGCACAGACCAAAGATACGATCTGTGGCATCTCGTTTCACTGTATGTGACCTCCTTGCTATAGAGTCGCAAACGTCATCGCTGGCCTTTAGTCCGAATTTTTTAATAATTTGACCACTTTCAACCACCATATCTTGCACCCCCTTATAGCTATCGGCATGGAACTGCTATGGTGTACAACAGGAGTCTTCGGACAACAATTACACACAGACCATTCGTTTGCTTTCTGTAGTTTTCACTGCACAGCGAAATATTAACACACACACACTGTACAATTTTATATACACCGATAACTTTCCATCCCAATATACTCCACCCTTTTATCATTATCAACCTTCAATCAACAATGCAACTAATAAATCCATTTTCAAAGAGTAAATATAATTTACAAAGAGTAATTATTGTTCCGCATTTCGCGTTATATTCTTCAAATTACTAAATATCTATCAGATCGCTATAAAACCGTGCTTAAAAATCTTCCTCAGGTATAAATTAGTAACTACAAATAAGTCTCTGTGTCTTGTCCTTCGCACGTGATAAGCGTACACCGAACAGACATTCACATTAATACATATAGATAAATAGCTATCCGATCGCCATAAAACCGTGCCTAAAGCCTTCCCGGGGTAGACATTAGTAACTGTACAAATTTTTAGCTCTTTATGTCTTGTGGTTCAGACGTGATAAACATACACCGAACAGACATTCACATTTATAGATATAGATTTCGATAGTATCACGAGTAATCTATAATGATGTAAGTGTGAAACGTTTTTGTGTAGATATAAAGCTTGTTAGTTCACAATACTCTAAGCAGCAAAATCATTTTAACTGGTTCTTCCCCTACTCGGGCAGTGCCTGAGACAGTCACGTTTCTTCAGACTCGTGCTGCTAGAAATTCGATAGACGATACATGCCAGTCATAATTTCAATGAAATACCGCAACGGCGTACGTTTCCGAGCAGAGTTAATCAGCATAAACTGGGTGTGCAACGATCGGGAATTCAGTCCTGGTGTTGAAACAAGGCAGTGCGAATGTTGCTGTGATCCCTTTTATGAATACTGATCGAACTATCAGCTGATTGTGGAAACATTCGATATAGGATAGTCGCTATGGTATCTGAAAGGAGGGACGTGTTTGTCCGTGCTGTTCTACATTAGAGAAGAAAGATCTAACGCGGCAAATTGCTGTCATGTAGATAAAAGTTACTGTAAACGCATTTAATTGTGATGGTTGAGCTATAACAAATGGTTTCATTGCCTAATAAAAAGCACAACAGGTCACATGGAAATTCCGCATTATGCGGAAGAATCTGACCTTATGAATTCACTTGTAGAAATAGAATTATATTACAAAAGGTAACACTTTGCAAAGTAACACCTCCCACTTTTGTTGTTGATGCAGGGGGGGTTCTGTCAATGGATGTCCCTTTTGGAGGCGAACAAGTTTTTCAATCCGGTTTGTATTCTTCCAATTATTCCGAAAAACAGTATGTACTGTGTATGTGTGTGAGTGTGTGTGTGTGTGTGTGTGTGTGTGTGTGTGTGTGTGTGTGTGTGTGTGTGTGTGTTTGTGTCTGTGTCTGTGTGTGTGTGTGTGTGTGTGTCCACTGCACCTACACAAATTATGGAGTTCAAATAATTATTCTCTGTAGCATCTGGGTACCGTTACAATCTCTACTTTCACTACTGTAATCTGATAAAGCTGCTACACTGCACACAGCCACGAGTGATGGGTTACCACCCACCCAGACAGGCGAAAACCAACACAGAACGACGTTTACGCCTGGAATTTCCGCGAGAACTCTTGGCACCTTAGTGGCTACCAGCGGTGTTCTTCTTTCGCCGGGCTGTTTGTATAGATTATGGGACTTAACTACGGGGTCAGCAGTCCCTAAACTTACAAACTACTTATGAACTAGCTAACACTAAGAACGGCACAAATATCCATGCCCGAGGGGGGATTCGAACCCCCGACCGTAGTGACCGTGCAAACTGTAACTGGCGCGCCGCAGTGCCCTCGGCCACCGCGGCCAGCTAATTGAGAGGTAAATGAAAATTTGTATACACAATTAAGGATATTAGGTAAAGCATTCCCGAGAAAATTATCGTGATACTTATTACTTCATGTGTTGTAACAATACGTGTAACAATGTAAATAAGACAACACTTTACGAGCGAGGTTTCACTTTCTTTGATTCCACTTATTTGAAAAATTTCCAAAGTCAGCATACAGAAGACATTTATATAACTATTTATTGCCTTCAATATCCTTCTCTATTTCTAATCAATGAGAAATGTATGTAATTTATTTTACTACGAGGACTATATTTGAAAAACGTAGCTCAGATTTCACAGACATTTTGACAATGTTACAATTTTTAATAATATAGTAGAAAAGAGAGGGAGAGAAGTTCATAACATTTGTCTTTGTCTAATAAACAGTGTCAAGAGACATATTTTGTCTCTATATATATTAAAGACAGGAAACTGTTGATGTTGGCAACAGCCGTTGAATCCTTTTTGAAAAATCAGTCACGCATAATGAGAGGTACAATTTTTTGTGTTGATAATGAAATAAATAATTAATGTTGTTCCAATCAGTAAATTAATGATCCCCGTAATGCGAATATTTGTTGCCAGCTTTAACATACTAAACGGCTGCCATTGCAAGTAAAATTCCCTATTCTTATTAATCAAATAGGGCCAAATTACACTTGAACGCTATTGTGAAGTAGTTCCCCAGTGCACTAACATGTGCCATAGGGGGGACCCAGAATCATGCCTAAACTTATTTCATGGTTTTCTTGTCTACAAACAGCTGGAAATCCCTAGCGAATACTATGTCAATTTTACAAACCTTCCAATGACCAGTTGTGAAACTCTTACCTTATAAACTTTAAATAAATCTTTCGTCAATTACTGAAGTCAAAAAAGGAAGTAGACGTGTTCACTGGATAGGCAATTATCTCCGACAGCAAGAAAAACATTATGAATCTCAACTTTGCTGTTCTTGCGGCACCGCGAAAAAGCTTACAATTATTCATATAGCCCCTCCATTCAGTTAGCCCCGCTCTACCCTATCTTGAAAAGCTAGAGATATGAAGACTCACATGACATGTTAATCAGTGTGTTGAAATGTTTAACATTTCCGTCACCTCGGTTTAACATGTTTCCCATTGCATAGTAAGCACATGGTCTCCCATGGCACAAATGACTTTTTCCCTGCGTTATGTTATCGATGCATATAAGTTAGATATATGATAAGTTAGATACATGTACAGTATTCAATAATCACTTTCTGAATAAAGCAGGTAAACTAAACGGAACTATAGTTTCTACAGGTAATTATATAACATTGATAGAAAATATCTTTCCATCCATATCCATATGTTAGCCCAGTGATAAGCCATATTTAAAATTTTTCGTTTCAGAATGGTCAGTTTCCTGAGAGATTACTCAGTAGCGAAACCACATTACAAAAATGGAGAAAGGAATAATGTAGACGACTATAGACCTATTTCTATGCCATCGGTTTTTCCTAAGGTTATTGAAAAGGCTGTGTATTCAAGATTAATTGATCATTTCAGTTCACATAATTTGTTGTAAAGCATACAGTTTGGTTTTAGAAGTGGTTTAACAACTGAAAATGCTATATTTTCATTTCTCTGTGACGCTCTTGATAGGTTAAATAAAAGACTACGGACATTAGGCGCCTTCTTTGATTTAGCAAAGGCTTTGATTGTGCTGATTACAGAATGTTGTTGCAAAAGTTGGAACATTATGGAATACGAGTAGCAGCTCACAACTGGTTCATCTCTTACTTTAATAACAGACAGCAGAAGGCAATTATTCGCAGAGTTGAAAATGTCTATGATGTACAATCGCAATGGGGCACAGTTAAATGTGGGGTGCCACAGGGGTCTCTTTGGGACCATTGTTGTTTCTTATTTACATAAATGATGTTCCTTCGAGTAGAATAGGTGGTTGTAAAATATTTTTGTTTGCTGAGGATACCAGTTTGGTAGTGAAGGATGTTGTTCGTAATATTGACACAGTATCAAATAATACAGTTCAAGAGATAAGTTCATGGCTTGTAGACAACATGTTTACGTTAAATCACAGTAAAACACAGTTTTTACTGTTTATAACACATAATTTAACGAAAGCTGACATTCTGATTACATATAATGGGCATATGAGGAGACTGAACAGTTCAAATATCTAGGTGCTCAGACAGTATGGTATCGTGGAAAGCCCATGTTCAGGATCTTGATCAAAAACTAAATTCTGCTTTATTTACTATTAGAAAAATATCTGAAATTAGTGTTTTTTCAACACGAAAAGTAGTCTACTACGCTTACTTTCATTCATTTATGTCGTAGAGCGTTATTTTCAGGGTAAATGGACTGATATAAAAATTATATTTTTGGCACGGAATCGGGCGGTTCGAGTAATACGTGGTGTAAGTTCACTAACGTCGTGTCGATCCTTTTTCAGTAGTCCGAGAATTCTGACACTGGCGTCACAATACGCATTTTCTTTAATGCCGTTTGTTGTTAATAGTATCAGCCTATTCCCACGAGTTAGCAGTTTTCACTCAGTGAAGTCGAATCTACATTTGCATCACACCACTTTGACACTTGTGCAGAAAGGCGTGCAGTATTTTGCAGCATGCATTATCGATAAGCTGTCACGAGAACTCAAGAATCTTAGTACTAACCCACGCACTTTCAAATCTAAATTGAAGAGTTACCTCATTGCCCACACCTTTTCTTCTGTCGAGGAACTCCTAGAAGAGTTGAACAATTAAGCTAATTCCTTTTGTTTTCTATTCGTAATTGAATTTTTTTCACTTAGTCTTAAGATTCTCGTGTGCATAGGACTACTTAAAAGTTTTTCTGTTACCATTCTTGTGTTACACTGCAAGTACTGATTTCTTCCATGACCATGGAGTCTTACTCCTCAGTTACGTCCTGCGGAACAGGAAACGATATTATTATTATTATTAAGGCGGAAATGTCGCCTTGTGGTGTAATCAGCCACGTTTCATTTACCTTGTTCCAAAGTCTATTCGTGGTGCCAAATCCCCCTCATTTTCAACAAGTCTGCTGATATGGCGGTCCATGGCAGGAGTCTGACCTCCTTTAACACCAGGGTGGCACGTGTTCGTGCAGCGGCAGGGGTCGTGCATTGCTTTGCTGAATTTTGGGGTGTGAGGTGTCTTGCACGAAGGGGTAACAAAATGTCAACAGAGCCTGGGTTGGTCCCAATACAGCACATGACGCCATTCCTGCCCCAGTAACGTCATTCCGTACACCATTGCTGTCTACACTGATTCTGCACATTAGCCAAATGCAGATACGTGAACGGCGCACACTTAAGCCTTGCCGTGGTAAACGGATTGTCACTCCACTTCTGATTACTATCTGTGATTACTATTGCAAAGTGGCGCCATAGACCAGGAGAGAGTAGCCCGTATAGGGAGAGAGTGGTCATGCATTACACCGCTGCTGATTGGCTGAGATCCCAGGACGCCATGTTTTTACCAAACTTGGCGAGCTTTGTATATGTCTGAGTAGCTACTGTGTACTATAGAGCGTTTTTATGCTTCAGCAGCCAACACCTGCCGCTGCACCACTTCCTACGTTTCGCCAGTACAACGAACGAGAGGAAGAATGGAGTGACTACTTCGCTCAATTTCAAGAACTCGTCACGGCTCATCAAATTACAGGTCAGACCGTTAAGCATCTGTTATTAGCAGTGGTGGGCACTCAAACCTTCGTATTACTGCAGAAACGTTTCCCCCTTGCATCTCCTCGTGATGTAGACTTTGATCAAATTGTAGAAGCACTGAATGCTCATTATGAGAGAAAAGTTCTCGTAGCTGCGGCGCGGTACCGATTTTTCAGACTTAAAAAATTACCTGAGCAATCACACCAAGACTGGATCACTGAGTTGAAAGGCTTAACCCGCAAATGTATATTTACTTGTTCTTGTGGACTATCTTACAGTGACGTGATGTTGAGAGATGCAATCACTCAGAACATTCAGGAACCCAGAATTAGGACAGCAGTTTTAAAACAGTCTGACCCCTCATTAGACAGTGTACTACAGCTTATTGAAGCGCATGATACCTTTGACTTAGCAGATGTAGAAATGAAAAGCCACAGTGTTAATTCAGTGTGCCGCAACGGACGCTTTCCTAGCTGTAGTTCTCAGTATAGCACTTGTGATTCCTTAAATTCTACCGGCCGTGCTGAAAAGACAGTGAACAGTAGCCAGTGTAAAACCGCGACACAAAGATCGCATCGTCGTGTTAGAAACAGTAATGTGATTAACGGGCGCCAACGCTCTATTCAGAAAAATGTTCGGAAGTCTTGCCCCCAGTGTGTATCTCGGCACAAGCGTGCGCATTGCCCTAGTCGCAACACAACCTGTTATCAATGTGGCAAGTCAGGACATGTACAGACAGTTTGCATGCAAAACAAACATTCCAGGAACGGTGCCGTTAGGAATAGTGCTTTGCAAGGTGCGAGAACAGTTCATACATTAAATGTTTTACACGCTGTGAACTTGGACAGTGTTTCTCTTGAATCTCAAATGCAAGATGGTTTTTTCTGCGCCTACCACAAAATTATGTAGTGAGCTATGCCTCAAGCGCCAACGAGCGCGTAAAACAGTGCAACGGAAAAGGGTTCGGGACACGCAAAATGACTATGTACAGTGCAATCCTGTAGTGAAAGTAGTGCCTTCTGCAACTGCTCATTGTAAAAGTGACCAGTACTGTGTAGTTAGTGACAGTAGACGAGATGTAGCTACTCAAAGTAATTTTAGTGCAGTAGACACGCATTGCGCGGACGCCGATCCGGCAGTAGTGCCATCTAGTGACAGTACTATTAATCTGGGTGCCGATTCTGCGCCGCCTCCTTCACTACACAGCCCGCGCATGCGCAAGCACCGCAAACAAGCTGTATTAGAAGTTGCCCACATTCGCGCACCTGTCGAACGCCACAAGCAAAAACTTTTTGTTACTCTTTGCATAGAAAATAAGACTCTGAAATTTCAGCTTGATACTGGTTCCGCTGTCACATTAATAAATAAAGATACTTATTAACTTCTGGGTTCGGAAAAATTGTCACCGTCTCAACAATTGCTAACGGCATATACAGAACAAAATATTCCCCTGCTAGGAACTTGTAGCCAGCCTGCCTCTTTTCAAGGTGTTACAAAAACAGTTGCTTTTATAGTTCCTCAGGACAAATCTACACAGAACATTTTTGGACTAGATGCATTCGACTTGTTTGGCTTATCAGTTCAAAGAGATGTGCTTCAAATTTCGTCAGTAGTGCCTCAGGACAAAATCAATGCATTATGTTAGAAATATAGTGACTTGTTTTCGCCGGAACTAGGTTGTGCAAAAGACTTCGTAGCACATGTAATTTTAAAAGAATCTGCAGTACCAAAATTTCGTAAAGCTAGATCAGTGCCTATTCGTGACAAGGTTGCCGAAGAACTTAAACGTTGGTAAGATAGTGGGGTGATTTCTCCTGTTTCTGCGAGTCAGTGGGCTTCGCCTTTAGTAATTATACCCAAGCCCTCAGGAAAACTTCGTCTCTGTGCGGACTTCAAATTAACAGTGAACAGTCAAACAATTGTAGACACTTATCCCTCGCCCAGACCAGAGGAACTACTTTTCAAAGTGTTGACTGCAGCATGTCTACGTTGTAATAAAGCAGTGTTCGTTTTTTCAAACTGAAATAGAGTACCTAGGCCATATGATTAATGCCCAAGGAATCCATCCCTTACAGTCACATCTTCGAACAATCAAAGACTTGCCTCCCCCTAAGAATGTGCATGAATTGCAAGCAGTAATGGGAAAGCTTAACTATTATTTCAGGTTTATTCCCAATGCCTCTCAGATTGCAGCTCCACTGCATCGCTTACGTAGGAAGAATGTTCCTTTTGTATGGTCTAAAGATTGTCAGGTTGCCTTTGACAAACTAAAGTCTGCACTACTCAGTGATGCATGTTTGATTCCCTTTGACCCCCAGAAGCCTGTAGTGTTAGCAGTTGACGCCTCATCGTACGGTCTCGGCGCTGTAATCTCACATCGTATTGGTTCTTACGATCGTCCTATTGCCTTTGCATCCAAGCTAGTTTGGTTTGCTCAATAGCTCGCTTTTCATGTTTGATGTGTTGGTTTAATTCCCGCTCGGGGCAACATCTTTTAACAGCCACAACCTTACATCTACATCTCCTGTTGTTGTTGTGATCTTCAGTCCTTAGACTGTTTAGATCCAGCTCTCCACGCTACCCTGTCCTGAGCAATCCCCTTCGTCTCCGACTACGAACGGCAACCTACATCCATTCCTTGATGTCTGAGAATGTTTCTTACCCAAAATACACCAGAAATTTCCTTTCTCGCCAATTCTATTCCTAATTAGTTACATGACCTACCTATTTAATCTTCAGCATTCGTCTGTAGCACCAAATTTCAAAACCTTCTATCATCTTTCTGTCTGAATTCCTTATCTCCCACATTTCACTCCCGTGCAATACTGCGATCCAGACTAATGCTTTCAGAAAAGATTTTCTACCATTTAAATTAATATCGGATGCCAACAAATTTCGCTTATTCAGAAATGCTTTACTTCTCATAGCCATTCTCCATTTTACATCTTCTTTTCTTCTGCCATCAGAAATTATTTTGCTGCCCAAATAAGAAAACTCATCTTCTACTTTATAGAATTACCTAATTTAATACCTTCACTATCGCCTGATTTTCTTACACTACATTCAGTTACCATAGTTTTATCCTTGTTATTGTTCGTCTTTACCCTCCTTTCAAGACATTGTCCATTCCGTTGAATTTCTCTTCTAGGCCCTTTGATGTCTGTGACAGAATAACAATATCATCGGCAAACCGGGAAGTTTTTATTCTTCACCCTGAACTTCAAGTCCTTCTCCATGGATTACGTCACAGCCTGATAATGGACAGATTGAACAACATTGAGAAAAGGTTTCATATCCTGTCTCACGCTCATCCCAAGCACCGCATCCCTTCCACGCCTTCCGGCCGCGGTGGCCGAGGGGACTGAGGCGCTTCAGTCACGGTCTGCACGGCCACTACGGTCGGGTGTTCGAATTCCTCCTCGGGCATGGATATTTGTGCCGTCCTAGTACGTAAGTAGTTCATAAGTAGTTTGTAAGATTAGGGACTGAAGACCCCGTAGTTACATCCTATAAGACTTACAAACATTTGAACATTTGAACCTTTCACGCCCTTCGACTCTAATTAACTGCTACCTGGTTTCTGTGCAAGTAGAATATAACTCTTCGCTTCCTGTATTTTATCCCTGCTACCTTCAGAATCTGAAAGACTATTTCAGTCAACATCATCAAAAGCTTTCTTCAAATCTACAAAATCTAGAAACTTAGGGTTGCTTTTCCTTAACATATCTTCTAAGATAAGTCGTAATGCATTGCCTCGCGTGTTCCCACATTTCTCCTAAGTTCAAAATGATCTTCCCCAAGGTTTTTCCATTCGCTCTAAGTAATTTGTGTTAGTATTTTACAACTGCGATTTAGTAAAATGATAGTTCTGTAATTTTAACATTTGTCTGCGCTTGCTGTCTTTGGAATTTTATTATATTCTTATTTAAGTATGAGGGTATTTCCCCTGTCTCACACATCTTGCACACAAGGTGGAACAATTTCTTCGTGACTGATTCTCTCAGCGATATCAACAATAGAGAAGGAATATCATCTACTCCCGCGGCCGTGTTTCGACTCAAATGTTTCACTGCTCTGTCAAATTCTTATCGCAGTATTGAGTCTCTTATTTCATCTTCGTCCATTTTTACAATATTGGCTGCAAGTTCAGTTTCCTTGTATAGGCCCTCTATATATTCATTCCACCTTTCAGGTTTCCCTCCTTTTCTGAGTACTGGTTTCCCATTGGAGTTCTTGATAATTATGCAACTATTTTTCTTGTCTCCAAACGCCTCTGTTATTTTCTTGTAGGTGGTATCTATCTTCCCTCAAGTAATACACTCTTCTATGGCCTTGCATTTGTCCTTCACTCACTCCTGCTTAGTCAATGTGCTCTTCCTGTCAGATGTCTGTACTCCCGTTTGCCTTCTTCACTTACTGCATTTTTATATATTCTTCTTTCACCAATCAAGTTTAGTATCTCCTTTGTAATCAAGGGATTTCTGTTAGGCCATGTCCTTTTAACTATACGACCCTCTGCAGCCTTCACTACTGTGTCTCTCAAAGATACCCTTCTCCTACTGTATTACTTTCCCCCGGTTCGGTCAGTCCTTGGCTAAAGCTTTCTTTGAAACTCTCGACAACCTGCGGATCCTTCAGTTTATCGTGGTTCCAACTTCTCTTTCTCTCTCCCTTTTTTTTTTTTTTTTTTTTTTTTTTTTTTTTGCCTTTTCTTTGGTTGTAGTATACAGATCACAAGCAATAAGTTGTGATAAGAGTCAGTATCTTACCCCTCGATACAGTTTAAATTTGAACCCCTGTCTTACCATTTTGTGATGATTCAATTGTGCTCTGTGCAAAATTCTACCAGGCAACTTCCTCTTTCACACCTTTCCCCGGTCCAGTCCTTTACCTACTACCAAGTTCAAGTCATCCATCACAATCCAATTTTCCTCTCCCTTAATTGTCTGAATAAATTCTTTTACATCCTCATACATTTCTTAGTTCTTATCATCGGTAGAGCTAGTTGGCATATGATGTGGTCAGTGTGCTACGATTATGCGTTCACTATGCTGTTCAAAGTAAAATAATCGTATTCTTACTTTCTTATTTATTGTTAAACCTGCATTTTCCCGAACCAATATTGTATTTGTAATCCTGGACTCTTCGGACCAAGAAGCCTGTTTATCCTACCCCCAAACTTCACTAATGCCCACCAAATTAAACGTTAACCTATATATTTCTCTGTTCAAATTTTCTAACCTTTCTGCCCAAATACTAAATAGAACATTGTCTGCTCCGATCCTTAGAATGTTTGTTTTGTTGTTCTTGATGACGACAACCTCCTGCGTAGGCCATGCCCGGAGATCTAAATGGAGGACTGTATTACCTCCGGAATATTTTACCTAAGAATGCGTCATCATCATACGAGGGTTGCCCCTAAATAGTAGCAATTATTTATTCACAACCGATATAAAAGCGTTACGTGTTTGCACCTGTTACTGTCCTTCAAATGAGTCACCATCGACATGAAGCGTAGGAAACCGTTAGCAGTGCCTGTTCTGTTGGTGATTCCAATGGAGCGGTCAACTGCTTATCGAATCTCTGGAACAATTCTGAAGCAAATGCCACGAAGTGGCTCCTTCATCTTCGGAATCAAATCAAAGTCACAATAAGTCCGGCGAATGTGGTGGTTGGTTCAGCACTTCCCAGTCCCACCTACCAAACACAGCAGCCACAGCTTGCGCTGTATACGTCCGCGAATTGTCGTGTAAAATCATGCGTGGGTTGAGCAGAAAGTGCTGCCGTTTCTTCCGTAAAGCTAGTTCGAAAATGTTCAAATGTTTGTAAATCTATCGGACCAAACTGCGTGGTCATCAGTCCGTAGCTTACAAACTACTTAAACCTAGGTAAACTAACCTATGGACAAACACACACACCCATGCCCCAGGGAGGACTCGAACCTCCACGGCGAGCAACCGCGCGCTCCCGTAAAGCTAGTCGCAGGTGATGAGCAAAATAGAACAGTAATACTGTGCATTGACGGTCTGCACGAAACGTAATGCGTTAGGATAACGCCATCACAGTCGTACACGAGAGTCATCATAACTTTCACCGTACTGACGTCGATCACTGTCCACTAACGCAGCAACAGTATGCACTTCTTCAGAGACGCTACGACGAACTACCCGATGCATGTCTGTCACAGTTTACCGACCTTTGTTGAAGGCTTTTACCAAACGTATAAAATGTGGGTTACCCCAACGAGCCACTGGGCTGTACGGCAATGCCAATTCCCCGCACGCGTCTTCTTGGTGACACTTTCGTGCTGTACGGCCTCTCTCACATTCAGTCTTCATGCAGATCCATTGTTCCTGTTTCGAAAAGGTAGTAACACCGTTACGTTAGAACTCCTCGCTAACAAATGATTGTATTGCGCTGGTGACGTGGAACGAGCGAGTTCATTTGTTCGGAGGTAAGATAGGTATGTCAACAACATGTTCTATCAGCGAAAATAGTAGATCACCAACACTTGGTTTAATCATCATGAAAGATGGCTGTATACGTGGAAGAGACCAGGAGACACTGTAAGGTACCAAGCTGACTTTATAATGGTAAGGAATAGACTTGGAAACCAGGTTGTAAACTGTAAGACATATCCAGGGGCAGACATGGACTCTGAACATTACTTATTGGTTATGAACTGCAGATTAAAACTTAAGAGACTGCAAAAAGGTAGAAAGGTTAGGAGATGGAACCTGGACAAACTGAAGGAACCAGAGGTGGTTGACAGTTACAGGGGAGCATTAGGCAAGGATTGGCTGAAACGGGGGAAAGTAATACAGTAGAAGAAGAATGGGTAGCTCTGAGAGATAGGGTAGTGAAGGCTGCAGAGGAACACACAGGCAGAAGGACAAGGCCTAATAGAAATCCCTGGATAACACAGTTATATAGGACTTGATTGATGAAAGGAGAAAATATGAAAATTCAGCAAGTGAAGCAGGCAAAAAGGAGTACAAACGTCTGAAAAATGAGATTGACAGGAGGTGCAGACTGGCTAAGCAGGAGTGGCTATAGGACAAATGCAGAACCGTAGAATAATGCATAACTAGGGGAAAGATAGATACCGCTTACAGGAAAATAAAAGAGATATTTCTAGACAAGAAAAGCAGCTGTATGAATATCAAGAACACTGACGGAAAACCAGTACTAAGCAAAGAGGGGAAAGCTGAACTGTGGAAGGAATATATAGAGGACCTATACAAAGGAAATAAACGTGAAGGCAATATTCTAAAAATGGAAGATGAAGTGGAGGAAGATGACTTTTTTATGTTTTTGTATATTTCATTTTTGTAACGTATTGGCATTTTCCTGTTAATATCTGTAATTGTAATACCAAAGTAGACGCGCTGCTTTAGCGAGGGCTTTGCTATTGTATAGAATCATCTTTGAGTAGGGAGTTTTATCGCTGGTAGCGCAGAGGCGCACAGCGGGAGAGAGTTGTTGTTCTGATGTAGTAGCGGACAGACGTAATAGTGAGACGGCGATCGCAATGGTGTACGTGAAGAAGAATGCGTGTTGGTTTGGCACTAGTGGAAGATACGGCAAACGGGATAGTATTATTTATTCATACGGACACAGCTCAAATAATTAACAAATGCATCAAGAGGAATGCTGTGGGCTCAAAATTGTAATTAACATTCGTCGTCAAGAAAAGGCTGTGTTTGCCAGTTGTTAAGTGCCAACAGTCTCCAATCAGCGGCACCACGTCGCACACCGAAATCTGTAAGATCTGTCCATTTTATCTTAGCATGCACAACTAACCAGTGCATTAGTGATAATTGTTCAATAGTGACCACTGTTACTTGTGTACCTGTGTTTGAATCATTACACATAATCATTGTCCAGACAAGTTCCTTCCTTTTCCATTCTTTTACCGAGAATATACACAAAGTCATAGAAAACTAAAATCAAAGTCATTAAAGACAGTGTGACAGTGATCAATAATTATTTGTTCAGAAAAATGTTACTAAATGTAGCTTATGCCAGTGTTGTTGATCAATAGGTTTGCTAAGTTGAATGAAACTGCTAGACTAACTTTAAATGGCAATAGATATTTCAACATATTGCAAAAGATTAATTAATTTTCATTGCATATTAATTTTGAGGTAAAGTTTCTGCTTGCAAGTACCGATTAGAGAGAATAGTGATTATTTGCAAGTGTTTAAAATGCAAATAATTCCTGGTTAAAGAGAAGGCAAAAGTTAATCAGAAGGTTATATTGTTCATTTCAAAATATTTAGTGTTATCACGTCAAATCAGTAATCAAATTTTGAGCATGCTATTAGTACAGTTAATAGTGCAATTTCATTATTGCTAAAGCGCATTGCATACTTGTTGTTGAATAATTCTGGTACTTATATAAACAATTAATTACTTGAAATTATAAATAGTAAGCATTAAGGTGAGAGTTTTGCATGATCTGCCGCATGTTGCATTTGCGTGGTTATGGCTTGCATTTCATTGTCTTACATTCAACCTCTGTGTTAACGAACTATTTCTCTGTAATTAGTGAATTGTCGGTGTCTTTTGACCCGGATTTGACGCGCATTCTCTGATTCCCTGCCCACCAAATTTTATGTAATTTTTCACGCTGCTGATTAACTTTGCTATTATTAACATCCCACTAAATTATTTGCTCGTAGAACGAGCTGGCGACAAAAATCAATAAATTATTCACTTTTTCCAAATCAATTCCTCTGTTCTGTTTGTTCCGCGTTTTTCATCTAGACATTAATTATGTTATTCCAAATTTTACTTTCCGTTTATTACTATCGATCGTTGTTATCTACCAAAGAGGTACAGCAACGTTCCGGTTGAAACCTCCGCTATACCATCGGCTCCATTACCTAAAGCCTTTCCTCCCAATTAAGATAATTAGGCACACGGGTCAATTTTTCTAATTGTCATATACTGTCTGGTGGTGTAGGACGGTTAAAGGTTATAAGTTCCTCATAACGAACTGTTTTTACAATGACATTCTGTACGTACTGTAATTTTGTCCAAAATGTTACACATCATGTTAATTCTTTTTCACAACGTATATGTGTATACATTATGTCTGGTTATCGGTATCTCATGTCTGAACATAGATCTTGGACTATAAGCAGTTACCTGTATATATGTTTGTAGCGACTTTATTATCTGTTTCCTTCATGTTATTGTGTTTTTAAATAGGTGATCCACGTGCTAAGGAAAATTGTAGTATTTATTATAATTATCATATACATATGTATACATCTATTGCCTAATGTGAATTTCGTTTCATATGTTCAAGATTATTGTTCTTGACATCAAGGAAGTGATGCTCAAATGTCAAATCTAGAGCGCCATCTGATATCAGAATGTGAGTTTGGATGGCTGAGTTATTCAGAATTGTTTTTAACTTAGTGACCACACCTATCACAGTATGTTGATGTTTTATTTACATGTTGACAAACCAAGAATTAAGTTGGCGAATAAATGTGTTTTTAAAAGCTTATAATAATAATATTCTGAAGAATGAAATCTAAGGTGGGTTCAGAAGGTGGACATTTAAAAATATGTATTTCTCTGGCTCGTTGTATTATTGCATATTAAAAGTAGGCCACTTTACGAAATAAAAGCTCAATTCTGATAGGAGGTACCCAGATAAGAATTTACAGTTATAAAAAAGCTTAATTTTAGCAGTAGAATTAGCAAAAGATCCGTGTGAGCTACGGGCTACTCCCTGCTGCAAAACCTTGTTCCCTGGCACAAATTGAGAACTGACTTTGTTAAAATTACTCTAATAACAGGAAGTTAACGACACAATGTCCAATATACGTAGCAGCTCACACGAAATTACACGCAGACATTAATAAAGAAGCCACCACAATTAAAGTTATTTCATAAAGGTGGCCCTTTATGGCGCAAAGGAACTTAAACATAAAAATAAATTTTATCTGAGCTTGTTCTCAGCACTGATGGAAAATAATATTAAATAAAAAAGGGGGAAGGTGCTCGAAAACTACAATTTATAGGCAAGTCAAAATTGTACTGAACTTAACTTGTTTGTTGTTGTTGTTGTGGTCTTCAGTCCAGAGACTGGTTTGATGCAGCTCTCCACCCTACTCTATCCTGAGCAAGCCTTTTCATCTCCTCATAAGAACGACAACCCACATCCACTTGAATCTGCTTATTATACGCGTCTCTTGGTCTCCCTCTGCGATTTTTACCCCACACACTTCCCTCCAATGCTAAATTCACAATTCCTTGATGTCTAAGAATGTGTCCTACCAATCTATCCCTTCTTTTAGTCAAGGTATGCCAGAAATTTCTTTTCTCCCCAATTCGGTTCAGTACCTCCTCATTAGTTACGCGATCCACCCACCTAATCTTCAGCATTCTTCTGTAGCACCACATTTCAAAAGCCTCTATCCTCTTTCTGTCCACACTGCTAATCGTCCATGTTTCACTCCCATACAAGGCAACACTCCATACAAATGCCTTCAGAAAGGACTTCCTTAGGCTTAAATCAATATTAGATGTTAACAAATTTCTCTTTTTCAAAAACGCCTTTCTACCCATTGCCATTCTGCATTTTACATCCTCTGTACTGCGACCATCATTTGTTATTTTACTGCCCAAGTAACAAAACTCATCTACCTCCTTTATTGTTTCGTTACCTAATCTAATTCCTTCAGCATCACCTGATTTTCTTACACTGCACTCCATTACCCTAGTTTTGCTCTCGTTAATGTTCATCTTATATGCACCTTTCAGCACACTGTCCATTCCGTTCAATTGCTCTTGCAGGTCATTTGCTGTATCTGACAGAATTACTATGTCGTCGGCAAAACGCAATGTTTTCAATTCTTCACCCTGAACTTTAATTCCTTCTCCAAATTTCTCCTTGCTTTCCTTTATAGCTTGCTCAATGTACAAATTGAACAACATTGGGGAAAGGCTACAACCCTGTCTTACTCCCTTTCCAACCACTGCATCCCTTTCATGCCCTTCAACTCTGACAACCGCTGTCTGGTTTTTGTACAAGTTGTAAATAACCTTACGCTCCCTATATTTTACTCCTGCTTGCTTCAGAACTTGAAATAGTTTGTTCCAATCAACATTGTCAAAAGCCTTCTCCAAATCTACAAAAGCTAGAAATGTTGGTTTGCCTTTTCTTAATCTATCTTCTAGGATAAGCCGTAAAGTGAGTATTGCCTCCCATGTTCCTACATTTCTCCTGAACCCAAACTGATCTTCCCCGAGGTCGGCTTCTACCAGCTTTTCCATCCTTCTGTATATAATTCGTGTTAATATTTTGCAACCATGACTTATTAAACTGATGGTTCTGTAGTTTTCACACCTGTCTGCACCCGCTTTCTTTGGAATGGGGATTATTACATTTCTCTTAAAGTCTGAGGGTACTTCACCTGTCTCATACATCTTACACACAATGTGAAACAATTTTGTCATGGCTGGTTGTCCCAGAGACTTCAGTAGCTCTGACGGGATATCATCTACTCCAGGGGCCTTGTTTCGACTTAGATCTTTCAGAGCTCTGTCAAATTCATCTCTCAGTATAATATCTCCTATTTCATCATCATGTACATCCTCTTCCCTTCCTACAATAGTGTCTCGAAGTTCATTTCCTTTGTAGAGCCCCTCTATATACTCTTTCCACCTTTCAGCTTTCCCTTCTTTGCTGAGAACCGGCTTTCCATCAGTGTCCCTGACATTCATAGAGCTGCCCTTCCTATCGCCAAATGTTTCTTTTATTTTCCGGTAGGCTGTATCTATTTTTCCCCTATTTATACATTCTTCTACATCCTTGCATTTGCCTTCTAGCCATTCCTGCTTAGCCATTTTGCACTTCCTGTCAATCTCATTTCTTAGTCGTCTGTACTCCATTTTGCCTGTTTCATTTACTGCATTTTTATATTTTCTCCTTTCATCGATTAAATTTAGTATCTCCTGTGATATCCAAGGATTTTTTGTAGGTCTTGCCTTCCTACCTATTTTGTCCTCTGCTGCCTTCACTATTTCATCTCTCAATTTTACCCATTCCTCCTCAACTGTTTTATTTTCCCCTGTTTCTGTCAATTGTTGCCTGAAGCTCCCTCTGAAATTCTTAAGAACTTCAGGTTCCTTCAATTTATCCAGGTCCCATCTCCTTATTTTCCTACCTTTCTGTAGTTTCTTCAGTTTCAGCCTACAGTTCATAACCAACAAGTTATGGTCAGAGTCTATGTCTGCCCCTGGGTATGTCCTACACTTCAAAACCTGGTTCCGAAATCTATGTCTTACCATTATAAAATCTATCTGGTATCTCCCGGTGTCTCCTGGTCTCTTCCACGTATACAACCTTCTTTTGTGATTCTTAAACCAGGTGTTTGTTATAACTAAATTATGTTCCGTGCAAAATTCTACCAGGCAGCTTCCTCTTTCATTCCTTTTGCCCAGACCATATTCCCCCACTATCTTCCCTTCCCTTCCTTGTCCTACTACCGAATTCCAGTCTCCCATAACAATTAAGTTTTCCTCTCCCTTAATTGTCTGAATAATTTCCTTTAGCTCCTCATATATTTCTTCGATTTCCTCATCATCGGCAGAGCTAGTTGGCATATAAACCTGTACTACTGTTGTCGGTGTTGGCTTCGTATCTATCTTGACAATGATAATGCGATCGCTGTGCTGATCATAGTAGTTTACCCGCATTCCTATTTTCTTATTCATTATCAATCCTACTCCTGTGATACCCCCAACTGATTTTGTATTTATAATCCTGTAGTCACCTGACCAGAAATCCTGTTCATCCTGCCACCGAACTTCACTAATCCCCACTATATCTAACTTCAACCTATCCATTTCCCTTTTTAAATTTTCTAATTTTCCTACTCGATTAAGGGATCTAACATTCCACGCTCCGACCCGTAGAATGCCAGTATTGTCTTTCCTGATGATCACATCCTCTCTAGTAGTCCCCGCCCGGAGATCCGAATGGGGGACTATTTTACCTCCGGAATATTTTACCCGAGAGGATGCCATCATCATATGTTCATACAGTAGAGCTGCATGTCCTCGGGAAAAATAACGGCTGTAGTTTCCCCTTGCTTTCAGCCGTTCGCAGTAGCTGTGTGGCAAAGCCGCATTAGCTGATGTTACAAGGCCAGCTCAGTCAATCATTCAGACTGTTGCCCCTGTAACTACTGAAAAGGCTGCTGCCCCTCTTCAGGAACCACACGTTTGTCTGGCCTCTCCACAGATACCCCTCCGCTGTGGTTGCACCTACGGTACGGCTATCTGTATCGTTGAGGCACGCAAGCCACCCCACCTCGGCAATGTCTGTGGTTCATAACTTGTTTATTCAGGTCGAACTCAAGCAAAATAGGGAACAAAATTTGTTAATACAATAAAAACGCATCTCCTTTACAAGAGCTAATACTGACGATGCTCAGCATTGAATTTAACATAAATTACACATAACTTAACGCTACTGGGGGGGGGGGGGGAGGTTTTACAAACAACACTCACTCGCTCACCCAAACTCACCATAATCAGCGTGCTGAAACGAGGCAGAAGCAGGTGCCGCTATCGATGGCAAAATTCAGCAAACCACACAACACAATATACAAATAAAACTGCGAAGATGGCTCTAGGCTGTCATGGCTGATTTGAGATGGTGCGTGAGTATAGCAAAGTTAAGTTGCATTTAGATTAGACCGCGAGCAAACACGCTAACGGCGACAAACGGCTACGTTATACTGAAGGTGAAGGTGTGTTTAAAAATCGGATTGGTTAAAAATCGGATACATTACACAAAATCATGGCAGAATCTTAAGTTGCAATCTGTGAGTAAAGTATCTAGGCACTGGTTTTATGAGAAGTGGTGTGAATTCGAGTGACTAGCTACAAAGCCCTGAAGTCGGAGTTCGCACCCACGTGGTTCCAAAAACCGATAAAAATGTGTAGATTCAATTTGCAAAAAGTAAAGAAAATTAAATATGGCATGCAACCCATAGAAATACATAGAATTTCATAAGCAAGCTATTGACGGAGGTTGTACGAGGCTTGGAGTGAATTACTGAAAAAAGACTGAGTGCATACTACAACTTCAGAGAAGAAACAGCAAAATTAAAATAGGCTGTGAGAGCCTGATGGCCATGGAACAAACAATAGTGGAACCTGAAGGCTTTGTTCTAAGAACCAACCACATGGAACACATATCATTCACGGAAGGAAACGATAAGGAAGATTTCACATGCACTGTACAAAAATGAAAATGTCGTCTGTTAGAAATCTAGCTCCACAAAGCTAGAAAGAATTTACACGGAGTTTGTACATCGCCACATAATAACAAAAGGTTTGCAACTAGTAACACGTACACTGCAGTTATCTGTTGGAAATCACTGGATTGAAAAACTAGGACACATTTCTGCGCACGATCGGAAAAAAACCCCGAAAAATGACTCTAAGTTCAAGAGACTAAGATAAACAGCTCCACAGACACAAGAGCAGAACCAACCTTACCTCGCCGCAGTCTGAGCACAAAGTGACCAGAAGGCCAAATGGCCAGGAGGCGCGAAAGCTACCGGAAACCGGGCAAAAGCCATGACACAGTGGTGGTGGGGACGTGAGACTCGCCCTGAAGAGGGCTCGTCGAGTAGCTTGTAACCAAAGGGTGTAGTAAGTTCTTTGGTTACATCAGCAGCAGGGGTTGGTAATGACTTACTATAGACGCTGAGCCAGAGAGAACCATGCAAAGCGAGCTATCACTACCCACATTCAGACAACAATTAGATTCTCGCACATCCACTTAAAAGTACAACAAGTACACATTCTCACAGGGACAATAATAAATTATTAAAAATAACAAAATACTAGCAATATTAACTAACATTTCAGAAACAAATATTTTAAAACATGAAATAAAACTGATATTCCTCATGCCTTGAAAAAATGTTCAAATGTTCGTATAGTCTATGGGACTTAACTACGGGGTCATCAGTCCCTTAACTTACAAACTACTTATGAACTACTTACGAACTAGGACGGCACAAATGTCCATGCCCGAGGGGGGATTCGAACCCCCGACCGTAGTGGCCCACTATTTTTCTGTCGAGTTCAGATGTAATTACCTCTTTTGTTCTTTATACATATCCTGTGTGTACACGTCCAACCATTTCCGGTTCGGCAGGTGCATAATTTACAGTCCATCTGCTTCGTCGTCCCAGGCGTGCACTCTGAAACGTGAAGAAACTCGACTTGAACAAAGGTAAATTCTGAAGTACAAATAAGACGCAACAGAAATGAAAAAAAAAAAAATGGAAACCCTGTAATTTCCCCCCGTTAAAACGAAATAATTTTAAATTTGGCTCAGAGATCCTATAACCTTCTTCTTCAATGGCGCAAAATCGTGGTACGCTGAAACGTCTGGATTTGGCTGGGCGACCCTTCGACAGCTATGTTTCGATCCCAGTTCACCTTCGGTGGAAGTCGATTTGTCACACTGCCTGCGAACCTCACCGCTATTCTGGCGAACGCCACCTTGCTTTAAATTATTGGGACTGTTGTGATTATAGGATATCAGAAGAAACTCATCCATTCTCCATTTACTTCCCATTAGCGGTTTCGAAATGCCCGGCAGTTCATCATCAGATGGTGCAGGTTTTATTTTATTTATAACATTGTGGAACTAGAGAGTTGCTCTTCTCTCCTGTTTTACACTGAGCGAGGTAATTGTGTGAGACATTAGTTTTAGGTGTTCAAAAGTTGAAAACATCAAAACTTCTCACACAAGATTACCTCCCCGAGTATAAAACAGCAGAGACGAGCATCTCTTAACGAGCTCCACGAAATTATAAACAAAAAATGATGAGCTGTTAGGCAGTTCGAAACTGCTATTTGCAAATAATTAAGGAAGAAAACACCAAAAGGAGACTGCTGCTGTTTTTCCTTGGATCCACCGCAACCTGTCATACAACTGAGCTGTCCCCACCCCCTTTTCCCACATTTCGCTACTTCCCTTGGCCACATGCGATCGCGACGCTAGCGCTGAAATAGCTACCGTTTAGGGCTCTGGACGTTGCATTAAAAGCGTCAAATGAGCCACTCTTTTACTTAGGACATTTATTCCTCTTCAATTTGCGCTCTGAAAGTACATTTGACAGTGTGATGAGCAACAAGAGTAGGTTCTTGGCAACCCTTAACACTGCAGACATCCACCGGTCGACTGAACCAAGGATGCTGTGCATCACTATTCTCAATGAAAGTCTTCAGGCCCATTGGGAAAGTAGCGTGTCCGCAATTTTCGTTCCAATAAGCTGGGTTAATACGTATCTGTGAATACGAAGGAGGAGCTTTGGGAGATAAAACAGCGAACACAGTAGAGAATCAAACAGGTAAAAAGACAGAGCTTAGTAGAAATTCTGGAATCTCAGCGTAGGTTCTTAATTTAACTGATGAAAAGATAAAATATAAAAATGCAGAAAATAAAGGCGGGAGGGAATACAAATGTCTAACAGTTTAATAGAACGTGGAAGATAGCTAAGCAGGAGTTGCTAGACGATGAATTCAAGGATGCAGAAGCATATATAACCAGAGTGAAGATACCACTTATAGAAAAAATGCCGTAGCTCAAGATAAGAAATATACTGAAATAACCGCAAAGATGAGGTTGCTGCGGGTCAGCACCCATACAAGACATGGATGCTGCTAGGTAAACAGAGGATTATTTCTGTTTAAGGTAAAAATTTAGAAACGGATATGCATCTGAAGAAACGAGCTACGCGAGAGCATTAACACGTACTCAACTGCAGGGAACTGTCAGAACCTGTATCTACGGACATTCTTGTTGTCTGCAGTGTTAAGACAGTTTGAAGAGCGGGATTCTGGACACCACGTGCTAATTTCGCTCTGTATATGTTTCCTAATAGCTGTATCATATGGTATAGACTCGACAAGGCAGGAGAAATGAAAACAGTTAAACATCTGGAAATTCAGTACTTTCAAACTGACAAGGAAACGCTGGAAACGGCTGGAATGTGTACAGAGGCTGTACAACGGAAACTGGACTGTTGATGAAACTGACATTGTGAGAATAATTTGGATATTAAAATTGCTACACCAAGAAGAAATGCTTCAGATTTATCATTAATGTCTTTGACATATTCGAGACGATTGTATATTTGTATTTACATTGATATTTATAACACCTTAAACAGGAATGTTCCAATATGTCCACTGCATGGAGAGCCTTGGCAGTAGTGGCAAAGTTCTGTGGAACACAGAAGCTGAATTAAAGTTTGTGACGTGAAGAAAATCGTGCTTAGACTATTCCGAGGCGCCTTAATCGCTTGTGATGCGGTGGTCTAGCGGTAAGACGTCTGCCTAGTAACATGGAGGTACGGGTTAGATTCCCGATCGTATCACAAATTTTAATTCAATAGTTCAGATTTATCATTTCTTAATTTGCGTGAAATTCAGTTGCTAGTTAATTTCTTAATTTTCGTTAGTGCTTCTGTTTTTAAATGGTTTCTTTCTCACCTATTTGGCAGATTTCACTTGTGCTACTGTTCTAAGAGTTTATTATCGCGCATTTTGACATTTACCGTGTGTATAGTTTTCGTCTGCTGCAAGCTACGTGATTTAAGTGTCATATTGTCACTTCCTTCTTTGGTGCTCTGCTTTAAGAAAGCTTATATTCCCGCGCGTTTGATAAGTGCATTCCGTAAATTTTCTTGTTTATTTTGAATACAGCCTGAGTCAGTTTCGTTGTTCTGCACTGACCAGTCAGCTGCCAGTCGCCTTTATTAAGTACTAGATCTTAAAATTTGGTTATTTAGTTTTCTGCTCTTTACAGTTAATTGTATCGATAAGATGGATAGGATGTGTGTTTGATGT
Source organism: Locusta migratoria (assembly GCA_026315105.1). NCBI lineage: Eukaryota > Metazoa > Arthropoda > Insecta > Orthoptera > Acrididae > Locusta > Locusta migratoria. The sequence goes on from CM048751.1 coordinate 62,950,628, forward strand.
GTGCGGACGTAGGAGGAGTTGGCCGCAGTTCGCGAACAGCTGAGCGTGCTGTTGGCTACGGTCAGCCGTCTTCAGGCTGCTGTCTCGGGGTGCAGCGGCGGTGGGGAGTCTGGTGCGTCGAGTGGGACACCTCAGGTGCCTCATCCTTCGCTCTCTGTCCCTGCTACCGAGGGAGCATTTTTAGAGTCATTCAAAGAAAGGTTACATTATTCCATGTAATATTAATCGGGGGAGACTTCAACCTTAAGAATACAGATTGGGACCCCTCTAGTTACATTTCAGGCGGTACGGGCAAGCATTCTTGCGAGCTACTTTTGGACACATTCTCCGAAAACTGTCTTGAGCAGCAACCCACACGCAATAGAAATATTTTAGACCTTGTAGCCACGAACAAGTCTGACCTTATTAACGATGTCTGTGTAGAGACAGAAGTTAGTGATTAGGATATCGCCATAGCGTCGATGGTGACCATAAACCAACCAAGAAGGCTAGGAGCATGTTTTTATTAGGAAGAACCGATCAGGAATTGTTAGGATCCCACTTATAAAATAAACTGACATCGCTTAGTTCCGGTATAATGGATGTAGAGGAATGTGGACTAAATGCATTTTAAATTAAGGGTTAGAGAAATATGTGCGTGTAAAGTCGATTAAGGATGGAAAAGATCCACAGTGGTATAATAACGTTAGAAAGCTACTTAGAAAGCAAAGACAAATTGCGCTCTCGCTTCAAAAATGATGACAGGGAAAAGTTAGTAGAGATTCGTGCGTCTATTAAAAGATCGATGCGCGAAGCGTACTATAATTACCACAGCCACACCTTAGCAAAAGATCTTTCTGAGAACCCGAAAAAATTCTTGTCCTATGTAAAATCGATAAGCGGGTCAAAGCCCACTGTCCAGTCACTCGTTGATCATTCCGGGGCAGTGACAGAAGAAAACAAACGGAAAGTTGAAGTTCTAAATATAACCTTTAAGAAATCTTTTACGCAAGTGGACCGCACAATGTACTGTTCCACTGAGTACCATCAGCGTACTAATTCCGAAATGGAGGACATAGTATTAGGTATTTCCGGTGTAGAGAAGCAGCTGAGACTGAGGCGCGCTAGTCACGGTCAGCACGGCCACTACGGTCGGGGGTTCGAATCCCCCCTCGGGCATGGATATTTGTGCCGTCCTTAGAGTTAGCTAGTTCATAACTAGTTTGTAAGCTTAGGGACCGATGACCCCGTAGTTAAGTCCCATAAGTTGTACAAACATTTGAACATTTGAGAGCTAAATACGAAAACGTCTCCTGGTCCGGATGGAATACCAGTTCGGTTTTACAAAGAGTATTCTGCGGCATAGCCCCCTTACTTAGCTTGCATATTTCGGGAATTTTTAATTCAGCGCAAAGTTCCTACTGATTGAAAAAAGCGCAGGTGACTTCAGATTAGAAGAAAGGTAAAAGAACTGACTCACATAATTACAGTGCAATATCTTTGACATCAGTTTCCTGTAGAACAGGGGTGGCCAACCCGCGGCCCGCGGGCAGGTAAGTTTTGGCCGGCAGAGCTGTTTCATACGAAAGAAAATATTAACTTTAATTTCATGTAAAATTTGCAAAACAGCATTACATCAAGAGTCTTTCGTATCATATCGGATTACAATAGGTATATATCATTTCATTGATTCAACCATCAAAGAAATACACGACAGTATCTCGAGCGGCATGTGGCTGAGGCGGTGGACGTTGCGAGGAGTAAGGGGCGGCAGAGGGGCGGCCAGAGTCCATCTTGCGGAAGTGAAAAAAAAAAAAAAAGTTCAAATGTTTGTAGAACTTATGGGACCTAACTACGGGGTCATCAGTTCCTAAGCTTACAAACTAGTTATGAACTAGTTAAGACTAACGTAGGGATGGGAAAAACCGACCGGTTAAAACCGATACCGGTATTATAGTTTTCAATAACCGGTTTTTTCGGTATTCATTTGGTGTCGGTTGTAACCGGTTTTTGGTAGTTATTGCCAAGAACCAGGTAAAAAAACCGGTACGACTACTTCCTGTACTAGTGGTTCAAAATGTGTTTGTTTTTTTGTAAATAATTAAAAAAAATAAAAACTAGTAGATTCTAATATTTAGGGCTATTCCTAAAATTTCCACTGCTGTGAAATATTAGATCATCGCAGAAACTAAGAAAAGCGATCGGTGATAATTTAAGAGCAATCCCGGAATCCAGAAACGTGCAACAAACGCGTGGCATAAGAACATAAGAACTGGTGCAGCTAGTGACGCATCGATGCACCTGTTGCCGTGTGGCGTGGCCTATTAGACGACGCGCGTGCACCGGCAGTGTACAAGACTTGCCTCCGTCTGGTCATGCGGCAGTTCCTTGCTGTCGTCGCCAGACATCGGTTCTGTCTTGAATGGCACCATCCCGAGTGTGGAAGTACTTCACGAAGGGAGCAGTCAGGTGGAATGCTCCATTTGCGTTAAAAAGCTGTAAACGGGTGGAGGTACTACAAAGATGCTGTGTCATTCAAGGAGAAAGCATTCAAAATGTTTCTTGGAAGAGAAGGTAAATTCGATTCATATACCTATTATGTAGGCTTGGAATAATAAATTTTAATGTATTATCATATTGTTAAACTAACAAGTTTTATTAACGTGATTCCGTGAAAGCGAGGGGCTTTTTTAATAACCAATATGGGTTTAGGTAACATTGATCATGTGGTGCCTCGCGAGGTAGCCGTGCGGTCTGAGGCTCCATGTCATGAACTGCGCGGCTGCTCCAGTCGGAGGTTCGAGTCCTCCCTCCTCCCTCGGCCATGGGTATATATGTTGTCCTTAGCGTAAGTTAGTTTAAGTTAGATTAAGTAGTTTGTAAGTCTAGGGACCGATGACCTAAGCATTTAGGTCTCATAAGAACTCACACCCATTTGAACATTCTTTGATCATGTGGTACAGAGCTTACCTAGTTCAATTTGCGTAAATTTACACTGACAACAATCATACTGTTAGTGGGAACTGTGACTTTATCTTTCGAAATTACTTCTGTTGCACTGATTGAAGATAATTTACTGACTGTAACGTATTTATATTGTGTATATAACAGAATATTCGTATGCGCTGTCTCACAAGTCCAACTTACGGAGTGGTTGGCTCAATATTCACAACTGCCGGATGGAAATACTAGGCCAGGAAATCTGTATGCTTCGTATATCGTCCTCTACGGCCTCCTGGCTAGGCTTACACACACTCAAGAAGGCGTAGTGTTGGGATGGGATCTTGCAAAATATGGAAAGACTAGTGATTTGTCGTATAACGTAAATTTACCTAAATTTTAACTAAATTTCCTAAGTTTCGGTTTCGGTCGAAACTACAAGAACCGACGTTACGGTTTCTGTTTCAGCCGCAAATTATGTTTCGGTCGAACTCTACTGCAAAAAATAGCAATAAAAAACCGAAAACTGGTTATTTAAAAAACCGGTTATCTTGAGGAATTTTTACGGTGCGGTTAAATTGGATTTGAAAAGAACCGGTATAACCGAAAACCGGTTGTTTCAGCGATAACCGCCATCCCTAGACTAAGGACGCCACAAATATCCATGCCCGAGGGGGGATTCGAGCCCTCGACCGTAGTGGCCGTGCAGACCGTGACTGGAGCGCCTCAGTCCCCTCGGACACCACGGCCGGCAGAAAGGCTACAACCCTGTCTTACTCCCTTTCCAACCACTGCATCCCTTTCATGCCTTTCAACTCTGACAACCGCCGTCTGGTTTTTGTACAAGTTGTAAATAACATTACGCTCCCTATATTTTACTCCTGCTTGCTTCAGAACTTGAAAGAGTTTATTCCAAGCAACATTGTCAAAAGCCATCTCCAAATCTACAAAAGCTAGAAATGTAGGTTTGCCTTTTTTTAATCTATCTTCTAGGATAAGCCGTAAAGTGAGTATTGCCTCCCGTGTTCCTACATTTCTCCTGAACCCAAACTCATCTTCCCTGAGGTCGGCTTCTACCAGCTTTTCCATCCTTCTGTAAACAATTCTTGTTAATATTTTGCAACCATGACTTATTAAACTGATGATTCTGTAGTTTTCACATCTGTCTGCATCTGCTTTCTTTGGAATGGGGATTATAACATTTTTCTTAAAGTCTGAGGGTATTTCACCTGTCTCATACATCTTACACACCAGGTGAAACAATTTTGTCATGGCTGGTTCTACCAGAGACTTCAGTAGCTCTGAGGGAATATCATCTACTCCAGGGGCCTTGTTTCGACCTAGGTCTTTCAGTGCTCTATCAAATTCATCTCTTAGTATAGTATCTCCTATTTCATCCTCATCTACTTCTTCTCCCCTTTCTTCAATATTGCCCTATGTTCATTTCCTTCATAGAGCCTCTCTATCTACTCTTTCCACCTTTCAGCTTTCCCTTCTTTGCTGAGAACTGGTTTTCCATCAGCGTCCTTGATATTCATAGAGCTTTTTTTCTTATCTCCAAATGTTTCTTTTATTTTCCTGTAGGCTGTATCTATTTTTCCCCTATTTATACATTCTTCTACATCCTCGCATTTGCCTTCCAGACACTCCTGCTTAGCCATTTTGCACTTCCTGTCAATCTCTTTTCTTAGTCGTCTGTACTACTTTAGAATTCTCGTTACTCTTCAATGTCAGTTCCACTTCCCTCATATTTATTCCAGCAAAATAATTTTTTCCCCTTCATATGAAAACTCATTCGAACACACTTCATCATTCCGCATCCATTCATAATCAATGTTTACATTTAGAGCCATTGATTGCGCTCCATGAACTGAAATAAACTCACAAACACCTTGCTCCAAAATATCAGCAACTTCAACTTCCGTAACTTCAGCATGTGTAATATCTTTCTTTTCCTCCAACAATAAATCTCCCAAATCCGCGGATACATAATTCACTAAAAACTGACGAAAAAAAAGAAAGAAAAAAGAAAGAAGAAGGTCCAGTCGACGTGCTCTCAGCTACGTCGCCTTTACATACATCTTTACACATATTTCTTGTACTTACTGTACTATCATTGTTGCTACGAAGTGATACTTTATTGGAATTCTGCATTCAGTTCATCTCCATCGATATACGATAAAACTCAACCTGTTTTCAGAACACCTGATATTCCAAACCACATTCATTCATTTCGTCTTCATTTACCATGTTTGGCTCCTTTGCAGAATTTTCGACTTCCACAGAATCCTGCGTCCTTTTCCCAGCCGTTGTATTGTGCATACCCCAGACTACAAATGCGGCAAAATTTCCTATCCTGGTTATGCATTTCGTGATTACCGAGTCCCTCAGGTTTATTTTCTTTGTTTTGAGTTCAATTTTTATAATTATTATTACCATTTGCCATATGAAAATTATTACAATTACGATTAAATTTATGATGGTTTTGATTATGATACTTACCTTGGTTTTAATTACAATTACCGTTTCGGTTCACGTTTTCCTGGGGGTAATTTACATCGTTAAAAATTGGCAACATGTGGCTTGAATTTCAACTTGACAAGAGAGTGCAAAAACTCAGGTATAAAATTTGTCGGACATGGAACAAAGTCACTCTGTAAATATTCTGCTAATCTCCTTTGGAGCGATTATATTCAGCCGCGACGGAATAGCCGTGCGCACTGAGGCCTCATGCATCGGTGCGCGCGCCTGTTTGTCGTCGGAGGTTCGAGTCCTCCATCAGGCATGTGTGTGTGTGTGTGTGTGTGTGTGTTATTCTTAGGATAAGTTAGTTGAAGTAGGTTGTAAGTTTAGGTACTGATGACCACTGCTGTTAGGTCCCATAACTTCACAAACAATTGAAAAAAAAATTTGATTACGTTCAACACTCCCAGTGGACGATTTATACGCATCAACGTAGGAAGTTGACGCTCATAAAAATAACACCGACCCATTTTCGTTTTTATGTGGTCCGTTTAGGAACTCATTCAGGAGTTGCGTTTGCTTCCCTTCAATCCGAAATTTATTCAAAAAACACTTTTCATATACTTCACAGCTGGTAAACGAATCCCTCATTATATTTACACACGTTTGTGCATCACCTACGAAATGCCTTTATGTGAACTTAATTTTATCCTCATCTGATATTCCTCGTACAAATCCATCTTTGCAGGCAGCAGTAAAATTCACTGGATGGTAATTTCCATCATTAGTGAAATACTTTGTTGTTCCCGTACCCATATATGCAACACTTATCACTGTCGTAGCCTGACTTGCTGCTATTTAATTCTGTACCTCCAACTCTTCTGTTCGAATTGGGCGTTTTCATTGCTTACTAGGAATTTAATTTCCTGTCTATTTTTAATTACGTCCTTTTCATAAACTACACTCTATTCGACAGATAATTAACCGACTTACTGGTTGCTTCCTCAAAGGTATTTTGCCTGTGAATACAATTATCCACACTGCCACTCAGTTTATCCTGCATTTTATCGTCTAAATCATTTTCGACTGTGGTGACTCTGATGTTAACCAGGCCACTCTCTTCAAAGACTTTGCCCACATCTGTCCTTAAAACTTCTAATTTTGATTCAAATATCACTTTTACTTCGCCTTTAATATTTCCCCTCTCAGTTTTAATACTGTTCAAGTTTGAATTCAGACTAACTCTGAGGTTATTCTTTCAATTTTTGCAGGAAACTTTGTATTTACACTTTCAATTTTCGAATCAAAGTTTGAATTAACACTATTTATATTTGATTTTATATATATCAATTTTCGAATCAAAATTTTAATTTACACTGTTGATAGCCGACTTTATATTTCATTGCATTTGTTGTAAAAACAGCACTGTCTGTGCCTTAAAATCACCAGGAACATCAATTTCATTCTCTGAATTTAGTTTCTGCGCTTCCTCTCCAAAACCTTCCCCATTGACACTACTACATCCTGATTTTGGACTACCGTTAAGTGAACCACGCAGGCTGTGAGACTGTTTAATCGCTGTGTTCTCCAACACTGCCGATTAATCTGCAAACTCACACAAATTTACACTATCAGCGTTCGTACATAACTTATCAGTCATGCTGGCCCCTGTTTATGTATTGCTTGAAAGTTTGGTAACTGCAGATGCCAACGTTGTAGAATTTGAAGCGGTGTCCATGACGTGCGAAAACTGTTGTTGTTGTAACCGTCGATTCCCGTGCCGCCAACCAAGACTGATATTGGCTGTAGTTAAGAACGTTTCTTGGGAGCTTCTTTTTCTTTATTGAAATTTGCATCTACCTGCAGACATCTAATTATTGGTCTAATTGCCACGCATACAAATGCTGCAAGAAACTTATGTTCAGAGCCCCCATTTGCAATAGACATCAGAACCTGTATCACAAAATTATTGTAATGTGTTAGCATTACTACTGAATTTTTAAGAGAATATTATTCACATCTCAGAAAGAAACTCTAATTTCGACTTGACGCTTTTTCCTTTCCACATCGCATTAATCACAGCAAAAATTAAATTAAGTGTGATGACACGCTGTAAGATCCTGCATATTTGTCTATGTACGGTACTGATTTTGAAGTTGGTTGGATGTTATCTTAGGGTCGAAGCGTACATGTCTGCTTACATGCCCCTGAAACTAACTTGTTTGCGGATATTATGTTTTACTTGTAAGCTGTAGTCTGCGAAACAAATCACAAATATTACATAAAATAACTGGTTCATTTATAAAAAAAGGGTCTTATTCTAACGTTTGCAAATTATGTACGCAAAGTCAGAGATTTAGTAGCATAAGGTTTATTCACTCAAATTTGTTCCTTATTAGATGTGATTAGACGAAGTATTCATCATAAATATAATAAAATTGCTTAAACTGCGATAAGAAATTGGTAGCACCGTTCCCCAACTAAGTAATGACAACGCAGAAACTGTGTATATATCGTGAGGACTCAACATTAAATTGTCAACAGTTCAAAATTGTTAAAGTTTCTCGAACATCATTTCTAAACTCGTAAGTTATTTGCTGAGAAAAAGTCTATGCCAGTGCAGATGATAAGTGTTTATCATCTGCACTGGCATAGACTTTTTCTCAGCAAATTTAGAGTCGCGAGAAACGACCGTTCGCTGCGCAAGTCTAAACACTCCCCGATCAAAACACTCCTATCATCCAGGAGGCTCCTTGTTCTGCCACAACTAGACACGGATTTTTCTTTTCCTTGCATCCTTCGCTCCTCGCTTTCTCTCACACACACACACACTCCCAACAGTTCTGGCCACTTCCTCATTAGCCGACCGCCATCCTTTCAAAACCGTATACCTCTTAACATGAGATATTTCTTTAATGAAATCTGGTAGTCTGAAACTACATCCTTTCTAATGTAATATTCAAAATATCCACGGGTGTACTGCCGGTCTATAGTGTCCAACGGGCACAATATTTCGGCGATCATACATGTCGCCATCATCAGGTGAACTGACGGACTGAACTCCTGGAAACGCGCCGGCACGGAGATCCGCACGCTACGGCTGCTCGAAGGGAACTGGGTTCTAGCCCGGTAGCTGGCGATTTAAATACCCTCGGCCCGCGGAGCGACCCCTCCGCTGTCCGCGCCCCGCGTCGCGGCCGCACAGTGGAACCGATTGCGCCGGCGTCTGAGATGATGTCGATGTGAGGGCTCTGTCCGCCGTGGTCGTCACTTCGTTACGTTTGCTAGATTTAATTAACCCAATCGCTGGTTCCCAAGCTTTGCTAAGATTATAGCCAGAGTCACGGTTTATGAGGTCGTCACTTGTGCGAATTTCAATGGCCTCTCTAACGACGCAGTCCCTGTATCTCGACGTCTGTACCAGAATCCTAGTGTGTTCATACTCCATCGCATGATTCTCCGACAAACAATGTTCAGCGACCGCCGACTTGCTCCGATACATCAATCGTGTGTGCCTCTGATGTTCAACGCATCGATCCTCGACGGTACGCATCGTCTGTCCAATATATGACTTTCCACACTGACACGGAATCTGGTACACGCCGGCCTTCCTCAAACCGAGATCATCTTTGGCGCTCCCAACCAGTGCACGAATTTTATTCGGCGGACAAAAAACAGTTCCAACCTGGTGTTTTCTCAGAATGCGGGCGACCTTCCCCGAGAGTGTGCCGGTATATGGAATGAACGCAGTGCCTACATTCTCTCTCGTGTTTTCATCCGTTTCCACAGGTTGTGCTGTAGTGGTTAGGCAGAGAGCCCGCCGAATCTGCCACTCTGAGTACCAATTTTTCCGAAATACAGTTCTCAGGTGTTCCAAATTCCTGGAGTAGACTCTCTGCGTCGGAGATAGTGCACGCCCTGTGTACTAGAGTTTTAAGTAATGTAATATTATTTAAATACAGAACAAGACTGTTACTCGTATTACATAAAGGAAAACACACGAACGATAAAATGGCAGATATTGAATTGTCAGACGGATAGTAAAGTAATTGAAATCGCTCAACAGACGAAATATCATTGAAACTGATGGGATTTCAAATCGATTGTAGACGAAGTATGCGAAGGACCCTGCTCCACTCCTAGTAGCAGTATGGCGAAGGTCTATGGAGTATCGATGCGTTTCCAAAGATTGAAATAAACCCGCAGCTCATACCCGTTACAAGAAAGGTCGTCGATCAGATACGCAAAATAATAGGCCAATATCGGTCAGTCGAAGAATTTTGCATCACATTTGATGTTCGTTTACTGTGTCATTTCTCGGCACCGGAGATCTTCTCTGTAGGACTCAACACAGTTTCCTGAAGTAAAGATGATGTGAAGCACAGCTTGAGATATCTAGCACCTAATACTATGACATGACTATGAAATTTACGTGAAATATAGTCAACGTTTACCCTCAGGTGTTCCACCTCTACTGCTGGTGAAGCAGCGAAACTATAAGAAACATCTAATGACTATTTACGAGCCACTTTATAACCTGATCTACACCTAAAATTATTTCACATTCGGTATCTGTAACATCTTACCACTAGACTACCGCAACACTAGCGATTAAGGCGCCTCGGATTAGTGCAAATACGACTTCCCTCACTGTAATTCAGCTTCTGTGTTCAATCAAATATAGCCATAACTGTCAAGGCTCTCCATGCGGAATAGCACCTCGGCAATGGAAAGATAGGAGACGCAAAACAGTCTCAAAGTTTGTAAATTTCTATTTATAACGATATTGTTATCACCTTAGACTAAGGTTAAAGGCAGGAATTTTTCGATATGTCCATTTCCGAGGTGCTATTCCGCTGTATAGAGTGTCTTAGCAGTTGTGGCAATATTTCATGGAACACAAAAGCTGAATTAGAGTTTGCGACATGGAAGGAAGTCATACTTTATTCCGAGAAGCATTAATCAATTGTAGTGCGGTGGTCTAGTCAGTCTCGAGGCAGCCGTGGCGGACGACGGACTTGCGGCGGCAGCGCGAGGCACCGAGTGTAAACAAAGGCTGTTTACCTGTTGACAGGTTGGTCTTGGCTGCACTTACGCTTAACTCCTATTTGAAATGATTGTATGCCGGAAAACATGATGGAATCTCAATCTTATTTGAGAAAAGATACGATAAAATTTACGTTTGATCGTAGCTATGTAAGACCCAAGCCTTTAGAGATAAAACTATGGCTATCTGAAAAAGTTAGGATTACTAAAGACGATATCGAAGGAGTACATTTATCTTTTGTTCAATGTGCTATGTATGTTAAATTGAAAGATCCTACTATGTGCAACATTATTGTTGATAGGATTGGTGATAGAATAAAATTTAATCACTCTGACGGACATGTTAGTGACGTACTAGTATGCCATGCAGGACTAGGAATACGAACTGTGAGAGTGTTCGAACTGCCTTTTGAGGTACCGGCGGAGGCAATTGATGACGCTTTTAAACCTTATGGGCGTGTAATTTCAATGTAGCCGAAAAATGGGCGGAAGCTCATATGTTTCCTGTCCTTAACGGTGTACGACAAGTAAAAATCGAACTGTTACGGCATTTACCATCCTATATAAATATTTGTGGCTATCGAGCTTTGATTATATATGACGGTCAGCCTCGCACTTGCGCGTTATGTGGCTCTACTGGCCATGTACGCGCTGAGTGCAAGAAAAAAAGAGTGGCTCAGTTGCCTTCCGCGGAAGAGGTAACTTCTGGACCGGTAACCGCGATGAAGCTGACATACGCTGCCGCCGCAGTCTCCCCGAAACGACCCGAACGCGCATTGTCGGACCAAGGCACGGCGTCCACACAGCAGATCGTAGCCTTAGGAGAACACGAAATCAGTCCGGTAGCCAAAAGGATGGAAACAAAGGCAGTTCCGTATGCAACCATCAGCAGTCAAATTGAAACTCCTTCTGAACACCTATCCGACACTTTGAGAGATGAATATCAAAGACAGAGTACACCGGCTTTTGAGCAAAATGCAGAAGACACGACAAATTTGTCCCATAATGATGTTGCACAAAACGTTGCAGTAGTAGAGGATTCCCAGCGTGACAGTGCTACTTCTCCAATAATTCGGCCCGATAATATTAATAGGGTCAGCCCCGAAGAGGCACAGAATGTAGATGGTGAACTATGCTCCAGAAGTCTAAGTGTGCAAGGGAAAGATTCGTCGCCGAAGCAAGCCATTGAGTCTCAGGGGGAACCCTCAACCAGGACAGAAAATTTACGTTCTCCGATACCACCTCAGGAGTTGAGTGAGAAATCTCCAGACGTTTCTTCAGAAAAATCTCTTACTAAATCGCCAAAGAAAAGTAATAAAAGAAGAATAGCCCATCAGGCAGCTGAGAATATAGCCCCAGCTATAAGGGAAAAGCTGCGGAATATTAAAGAAGGACCAAGACCGCAGAAACAGGAGTCTGCTATGAACTTACGGAAGGAGAAACAAAGCCAAACCTCACACAAGAGTTCCAGCGCTGAAAAACAAATGACCCTTGACCCACCAACTACAGAACAAGAAGAAAGATCTCGGTTAAGAGATGACAATCAAGAGGGACGAAAGGAGTGGGCTGACGAAGTAGAAGATCAAGATCCGGAAAGGGAAGACACCAGCGACATGGATTTTTACTAATTTTACACGGATGAAGTAAGAAGCGTATAATTCAACCACTTATACCTAGGCTTCTTAAAGGTGTATTTGCAATTTCATCCTGTACGACAGTATGAGTGCATGATTATGGTGTTAGCAAAAACTGCACAGTACCATACCATTGGAGTCCAGAAGCGAGGGGCAAAAGTGTTTTAAACAATTGGATTACAATTGTCGTCACTTTCCAATCATTTACGAATACTTTATGGTGATGCCATCAATGTTTTCTCCTCTTTTTATAATACTAAATGCAGCAAGCTTATAAAATAGTCACACTTAATATCAATAGAATATGGTCAGATCTCAAATTAACATCCTTGCAACAATTCATATATGACTCTGATGCTGACATAGTGTTTCTCCAAGAGGTTATGACAACAAACCTACATATTCCTGGTTTTCAGACTATCTTAAATGTAGCTTTTGAACATAGCACGGGAGTAGCGCTCCTGATTAGGGATGGTATTCCCATCAAAGACTTAGAACAATTAGAATCAGGACGAGGTATAGGATGTAAAATTTATGACGTCACCTTTGTTAACCTGTATGCCCCTTCCGGAAACAGTAATAAACTCCAGAGAGCAAATTTTTTTAGAGATGAACTTATTTACCTGCTACGAAAGAATCCGCAGAATGTAATTATTGGAGGCGATTTTAATTGTGTCCTTAACCGAAAGGACCAGACTCCTAATTTTAATTATTGTAAAGAGCTTCATGACTTAGTACAAAAAATGCACTTTAAAGATGCCTGGGAAATTAAGTATCCAACTTTAGTAAAATTTACGCACTTTACTTCATCTTCGAGTAGCAGACTCGACAGAATTTACATCTCTGATCCACTCACTGAAAAAGTTATAGTAGCGGACGTCATCCCGGCCTGTTTTTCAGATCATTCCGCGCTGTCAGTAACAATAAATTTACCACGACAGCCCACAAAAATGTATCGAACTCAGTGGCACCTCAATACATCGATATTAAATGATGTAAAATTACGTGACGAGATTACGACATCATGGAATTATTGCTTGCGGTCAATGTGTAGGTACCCGTCCAAATCCGAGTGGTGGACAAAAGTAGCCAAAAAGAAGTTGAGGCAAAGCTTAATTATCTATGGTCGTGAAAAAGTCAGAGACAACAAGCGAACCTTCGAATTTTACTACAGTGTGTTACGAGATCTCTACGAGAAGCAGCAACTAACAAACACAGATTTACAACAAATTAAAGAAATAAAAGCTACAATGTTAAGTATAAAAAGAAAGCAGTTAGAAGGTCTGAAAATTAAATCTAAATCTAAATGTCTTGCAGAGGAAGAAACTACGTCATTATACCATTTGATAAAACATCAATCTCTCCGTAAACGCACGTTTATTGATGACCTCGTCACAGAAAACGGGCACCTACTCACCACCCACCCAGAAATTGTACAAGAAATTTTCCAGTATTACGAAAAACTGTATACAGCAAACGATATTGATGACGCCCCATTATCGCAAGTAGTGAATTCCTTGAATAAAATTATAACACCAGAGGATAACACTGAATTTTTAACTGATTTTACAGTGGAAGAAGTTTTCGAACTCGTGTCCAAATCACCCTCAAATAAATCACCAGGCCCGGATGGACTTCCAAAAGAATTTTATTTGAGTTATTGGGATATAATTGGACCAACTTTTACAGCAGTTTTAAATGAAATAATGAAAGGAGGAATCATACCCCCGGAGCTCAAAGAAGGAAAAATTGTTTTGGTGTCGAAAAGTAAAGGTCGGAAGAAAATCAGCGGGTTTCGGCCGATAACACTAATGAACTTCGATTATAAAACCATTGCTAGAGCGATCAATGAGAGGATGACACCATTAATACGGAAAGCAATCACCACACATCAAACCTGTTTCCCAGGGCGATCTATTATGACAGCAACTTCCGAATACAGAGATCTGGTTTCGATAGTCGCCGTTACCAACATTAAGTGCGCGTTACTGTTTTTAGATTTTAGTAAAGCCTTTGATCGAGTTAGTCATCGATACATCGAGTGTCTACTACAGCAAATAGGAATAGAAGAAAGAGCTCTTGGGGTGGTACGCAACATGATAACTGATATTAAGGCATCCGTATCCATAAATGGCCAGCTGTCAAAAGCAATAACTATACGGAGAGGTGTTCCCCAAGGAAGTCCTCTTTCCATGTTACTATATGTGTTATCACTTGAACCGCTACTTCGCACGATAGAAGAAAAACTAAGTGGAGTGACAATGTCGGGCACAAATTTTGTAGCGAGAGCCTACGCAGACGACGTGGGCATCGTTATACGGCGGGAGGATGAAGTAGATCTTCTGAAAGAAGCAATTGATAACTATTGTAAAGTTTCTGGGGCGCAAATCAATACTGATAAAAGTAAAATTTTAAATCTTAGGGGACTCGAACATTTAGATATAGAGTGGGCAAGTTTCGTGGAAACTCACAAAACTCTGGGTATTATCATTAATAAGTGCCCCATAAAAATGTCCGCTATAAACTGGAAGCAGACAGCTGGAAGAATTCGTGGTGCACTAATGGACAACAAATGCCGCTCAGTGAACCTTACTCAGAAAATTAAAATAATAAATACGTATATTTTTTCGAAAGCTTACTATCTAGCACAGATCTTTCCATTGCCGAAATTGCAAGGAAAAACCATTATGCAACTTGCAAGCAGGTACGTGTGGCACGAAAATATTTTTAAACTAAAACCCAGCGATTTGGCCAAGTCCAGAAAAGCAGGAGGTCTTGGTCTAACTGACATCTGCAGAAAGGCTTTGGCACTTTACATAAAAAGAATAGTAACACTTTTAAATAACGAGCCTCATACCATAACTGCCAAACTCTTCACAGCTGTCCGTCCTGTAAGTATGCAACAGCCCATTAATGTCGGTAATTTAAACTATAAACTGAAACATATAAAAGATTTTTACCTTGAACTTAGCTACATAGGAGAGGCCACGATGAAAAAATTACATTTAACAACTAAAGAAGTTATTGAAAAATGGCAACAATCCCACAGTCCTAACAATATTGAATCAAAGTATCCGTTGGTAGACTGGAAAACTGTTTGGAAAAATCTTAGCCTTCACATTCACTGTTCCGATGTCGTCTCGTCCTGGTATAAAGTCGTGAACAATCTTATTTCAACCAATGAAAAATTATATAAAATTGGTTTGAGTAACACAGACAAATGCTCAAAATGTGGCCTCGTGGACACATTAAAACACCGATTCACTTGTGGCAACCATCTACAAAATTGGAAGTGGGTTCAGAAAAAGTTAGGGCTACTTACACGACGTTCGGAAACGTCTTATTCAACAGATATATTATTGTGGCCCGACACCGAATTTTATCCATCAACAAAAAATAACACAGTGATGTGGCTCCTCGGAAACTACGTCAATTTTGTAGTCAACAGATGTGGAGGTGACAGCAGTGTAGAATTTTTCTTATACATGGCAGCAGCATATTTACAAGTACGACAATATCCAAAGATAAAAAACAACTTTGGGAACATGATAGGAATTTTGTTCGAGAAGGAGGGAATTGGTTGAAGAAGATAATGTAAGACGAAGTAGAAGGAAAAAAATGACGAACCCATTGATGATGAGATTGATCCAAATATATAGGTATCTATATATATATATATATATACATTTGAAACATATTACAAGGAAAAAAATTTCAGTTATACAAGAAGTTGTATCATATTTTTGGATTGGTCATGGCAATGACATTTCGTTTCATCACAGTAGAGACTGCTGGATTTCATTTCTCGTTTAATTTTCCTGAAATCGTAAGAACTTTTTATTCCTTTAAAATTAGAATTTTGTTTAGTACAGAAAATTGTATTGTGTTATATCGTCAAGAAGAAATTAACAGAACCATGGGAATCTTGGTTGGATTATTTGATATATAAATAATACAACATCCTAGCAGAAATAAATTATTCTAAGGAAATTACTTTCCTGATGTAAATCGAAAGTAGCATGACCGACCTCATTTACGAAGAATAATTATTTTGTTGTTATTAAAAAAAAATCAGCAACGGGTGACTTCGGAGTTTTAGAGAAGACAAAAATAAAGCAAAAACGAAATATTATTGATTATCAAGAGAAAACGACCAGGAATCCTACTGCACAGGCAGCTCACTTTTCGAGAAGACGAGCTTTGAGGTCAGACCGGAGCTGGAAAAAAAAAAAAAAAAAAAAAAAAAAAAAAAAAAAGTGGTAAGACGTCTGCCTGGTAATCATAGACGTCCGAGTCCGATTCCAGGCTGCATCGTAAATTTAATTCAATGCTTCACCTTTATCTTTAATTTTTTGAGACAATTGACAGGAAAGAAATTAACGGTGCTGACAGAGAGCGATGAGTAACAGTGGAGAAAACGATGATATGTTGAATGAATATGAGTTAGAACAGATGTGGGCAATGAGCGAGCCGCGCTCTCGGAGCCGCCTGCCTGAGCTGGAGCAGAGCCGCGAGCAGCTGGCGTCCACCACGTAGTTCCTGCTGAAAAGACTAGATGGCGTTATGCGCAGCAAAGGCGCTAACGTAGCTGCAGAAATTCACCTGGCTGAGTGCGTTATAAAATCTATATCTATATATAAAAGGCTTGTGTGTGTACGTGCTGACAGACTTTTCTCCATGACCACATACTGCCACCCACTCGTGGATGTGGTGGTAGATAGCCCTTGGTCTAATGATGTTAGTAAGGTAGTTTGGGCGTGGTGCGTGGCAGTGGGTGAGTGTGACGAGCAAAAATTCGCAAAATATGCAATAATTATCTTAGGAAAAGCTATATACTCTGTGACTTACGAACTTTCCGGTACGAGTCATAATCTGTTTATTCTTTCAATCGTCAGACAATGCGGTCCTTTCAGACATTAATAACGACGAGGAATATCAAATACGCAATTTCTTTAAATAGATCACATGTTTCAGTCAACCACACATTATCGACTATGAACAGAGACACAAAACAAAGATAAAAATCCAGAGAGACTCAAAGATAAAAATACTCGTGGAACATTGATCACTATCGTGGAAGCGTGGTGGAAACACAGAGTAGAAATATCTCTGGAGTGAGCATTGCATTCTGCGCATGTTCTCAACATTAAGCTGGAATTATCACGTGATCTGGGGACGATGCTGTTCGTTAATTCACACCAAGTATCACGTCATAACACGTTAGGGTTTCTCGGTGGCAAAGTCTTAACAACATCGTCTTCTGGTGACTTGGAAATTTATTCTCACTGCGCTCTGTAGTTGATTTTGTGCTTTTGTTGTTTCTTAATTTCAGTTTATGACTGTGATTTGCAAATATAACATTACTAATAGCATTTTTTTTTCAATTGAGTGTTGTTCCAGAAGTAATGTCGGAACGTCAGATATCTCGAAATGAAAACTCACTAAGGTGAACAAAGCTAAGTTTTGAGTTTTTGATTTATGTGTTTGAATATTGGTCAATGGTTTCGCTAGAAAATTCATGTCAATAATCTGAAATGATGTTTTCCTTCTCAGTACTTTCCCACATACAACTGATCAAGAACATGACATTTACTATGGTCATTAAATAATTTCATAGTTGTTATTTTCTCAGATTTGACACTATACTCAAAATATTTTATCATGGATAGTAGTTACAGCTCCACTTCAATTGCTCGGTACAGAGCTAAGCAAGTTGACGTGACGTAACGTACAATTTATCATGATGGCCATTGTGAATTAGCCTTTTGCTTATGTTCAAAGGTTATGTTGCGTGTGATCCATTTGTTTACTCATAATAACAGAGGTGAATTACATTTGTTGTTATATGTGTGACAGAATTTTTTTTGTAGCCTATTCATCCAATTGTCTGTTTTTGGTTGTGTTCCATTATATGAGTGTGAAACGGGATAACTAATTTGAGAATTGCTGAAGACAGCAAATCTGAATGTCGAATCAAGTTTGTTGCAAGAGATTAACGTATAGCACAGTCTACGTTCACGACAAAGTCGGAAACACTTTACCAAGTTAGCGCTTTTATCATTTTCATATTAGCTGCTGTAAAGTAAATAATCAATGCCTATAAATAACGACAGTAAACTGCAAAATATGGAATGGCTTTGACAAATTGCTTATGACTTTAAAAATATGCTGTTCAAATTTTAATGTTTCACACTTTACAGGCAAGAACATATCACTGACACCTGAACAGAGATACTGTTAAATTTTACTTATGGCCTCGGCCACTTAGTGCAGTAATGTTCGAAAAAAAATGTTAATAATACGAGGATAATAAATTTGCTAGCCACAGATGAGTACATACAAGAATCTGTTGATCATAGAGCATGAACATCATTAATTATTTTTTTCACGGTCAACACGAAAAATGATTCCCTCTTATTCTATGTGATTGAGTTTTCAAACACTATTACATGGTTATTACCAACATCGGCACACTACGCCGCCAAAGTTGTAAATAAAATTTTACCCAGAATTACCAGTTAGCATATATATTCGCCAGTGGCTGCCATTTGCTGCCTGTGAATGTGTCACTTTGAAGTAGCATATAAGATGATTCATCGTTGATTCGCAGAAATTGGAGAAATAGTAATTGGTAAAGTTTTGAAAGGATAAGCTGTGAATTCGTGACAAATCACAAGTAATGTCGCAGCTACCGAAAAGTAGCATTCACATAAGTCACTGCTATCGGACCGTCACTGTTTAGGTCATTCCCATTACAGACAAACATACGTCGTCCCGAGATCACGTGACCATAACGGCAATAGATGTTGACGACACAAGATCTCTTCTGCGCATCTGAATGCTCACCCCAGAGATATTTCTGCTCTATGGGTGGTATTGATATGCCTGTGCCAGTAAGCTCACTGATCTGTGCTAATCAGTGATCTCTGATACATATAGCCGCGACACTCTGCTGTGAAAGGTGTTAACGTTTGACAGTCGGGTCAAGGAAAACTATGCGACGTAGTCCTACTCATATCCCGGCGGCCTCCTGTGATAATGTTGGCAACATATGTTGAATAACGAGAATCATGTGACATCGTCATAAGCCAGTCGCGTGACACGCAAATATTTTGTCGTGAAATCAAGCATACAGCAGGAACAGCAGTATTTGTCTACACTCTATGTGGTTCGGTCATCTTTGCAACGATTATATATCGTGTTATTGATGTTGCCAATAAAAAAACACGAGGCCGCCAGGATAGAAAGTAAAATTTTACCGAATCAGATACATCCATTGTTGTCTCATCTCATTATGACCAGCACTTTCACGCGAAACTCTTTTGTATAGAGTCTCATGATTCACGCAGTCTTACAATTCATTCCAAATTCCTATTCAAGAAGATATTTGTGAAAACTGTTACAAATCAATATTCGCACTTATCCAATATCGTTTTCAGAAATGTAATTTGCCAGCCGCTTTCGGCGCTACTGTTGCAAGAAAGTTGAGGAAGAGCCGCTAAAAGAGCCATTTCCACATAGTCATTCATCTTAACCGAACAAAGAAGGACCAACATAAAGTCAGCGATTAATATGTTTTTCCCAATACTACGTGATATTTCCATCTTAATGTCCAGGGCACGAAAACTGTTCTGCGCATTTGAATGCTCGCTCCAGAGATATTTCTGCTCTGTGCCCGCCACTAGAGATAATATACACACGCGAGCAACAAACTCATCAGAAACCTCTCTGCTTTCATGATTGTTCCGTACAATATTGAGATTAAAATGTGAAATTACTTACTTTTGGTGCGGACTACATTAAGATAGATACAGACGCCTTCTTTTGCAGAGAAAATTGTACTTAGTGTTCTGAATATATAGTTCTATTACAGAAGGTCGATTTCAATTACGTGCTTTACAAAGTAATCACTGCAGGACTTGGGGACATTATTAGGTGAAACAGTGGCCGATGCTGTTAACACAGTCAACACAATTCACTGGAAATAATATAGCTAATGGAAAATTCTATACAGACGATCAGCTGACGGCATTCCTTCAACGATTACCCAGACTTACTTCATTGCACATTGACACCACCATGACGTCTTACGTCTTATTTAGACAGACATGAACTGCTCTGTTGCTTTAATTAACAGACTTTCAGCACTCGTCGAGTTTTGATAATAGGAAGCACAACATACAGATTAACTACATTGTCCCCAGCGCAAGACTCCAACATACTAATATTTAGCATACACTTACAGGTTAGTACTACACAATAGAATCAATACATGGCGCTGTTATTATTATTACTACTTTTCATCTCAACGATAGAAGTGTTTTCAGAAGTTTACGCCAAACAGACAATTTCACACCGCAGTCTTAACTTTATGAACACAAACTAATATTAAATTTACATCGTTCCGGAGTACGGCCTTAAATTAATTTCACTTTTTGCATGAAAAACTTTATGAACATTTTCGACAATGACCTCTACTTAAATTTGACATCTTGGCTAGGAAGACTGAGTTTATTGACAGAGCGATCCAACAAGGATTCTGTTTTTCTTGACCTAGGTCCGTAACTCTTAAAACCATGATATACACAGGTTCTCTTTAACAACCGTTGCGAAGCACGGGCATATAAGCTAGTAACTTATAAAGATAATACTGCAAACTGTTAAGTATCCAACTAAGAATGAACAGATTCTACTGCTAGGGGTATCTCCTGAAAAATGCTATTATATTTGTAAGTAAGTAACTTATAAACATAATACTGGAAACTCTTCTCTAAAACGTCCAGCGCGTGCAGTCGAGCCGGCAAATATCTTATAAAGATAAGAGCGATTTTGTTTTGTTTCAGAAGACACCGCTAACAGTGCCAACTGTTAGTTCGAATTTTGTACATCAGGGTTTTCGTTACAATCTATGATATTACGTTATGGTACAGTACACTGTGGATTTGAAATGGCTAGTCAAATCGGCGCGGTAAAGCGGCGTTCTATTTTCCAGTTCAACTCTAGTTGGGAGTGTGATTACTTGTTCACTGAAAGCAAAGGAAGAGCGAAATGTTTGGTATGTGGTAAAATACTAGGCATAAAAAAAGTAAAATTTAAAGCGCCACTCTAGAACACTTTACTTCAACCAGTATGGAAGTGTAGAAGGTGAAATGTGTGTCTTAATCTTCTTAATAATCTATGCGAGGAAGGAAGTAGAGGTATGTATTATGATGCTCCACCTACATACGAGGTAACTTAATCACAGTGTTTTGTTTAATACCGGACTCTGACGGAAGTACGTGCGCCAGCAAGCATGCAGACCTCTAGGGGCAACTAGGATAACTACCGGCCGAGCGATAACGCTGCTCTTTTCTCGGCCTGAGCTGGAGCGCTGCTCATTGAGCCGATTTGTGCCCACCTCAGAGTAAAAAGATAGTAGCATTATTTTTACTGTTGGACAGATGAATGTGTTTCAATATAGTTTGTGTTATAGATGGGTAAAAGTAGGGTGTTAGATGAGTACGTCCTAGCGTCTCGATTGGGGTGATAGGTACTTGTTACCTGATGCTACGCACTAAAAAAAATGTTCAGATGTTTGTTAAGCTTAAAGGACTTAACTACGGAGTCATCAGTCCCTAAACTTACAAACTACTTATCAACTAGCTAACACTAAGGACGGCACAAATATCGCCGGCCGCGGTGGTCGAGGGGACTGAGGCGCTCCAGTCACGGTCTGCACGGCCACTACGGTCAGGGGTCTGAATCCCCCCTCGGGCATGGATATTTGTGACGTCCTTAGTATTAAGTAGTTCATAGATAGTTTGTAAGTTTAGGGACTGATTGCCCCGTAGTCGAGTCCCATAAGCTATACAAACATTTGAACATTTTTGGCACAAATATCCATGCCCGAGGAGGGATTCGAACCCCCGAACGTAGTGGCCGTGCAGACCATGACTGGCGCGCCGCAGTCCCCTCGGCCACTGCGGCCGACTGCTACGCACTGACATCATGTACACTGTGATACCACTGAAGTAAACACAGTGTATGGGTGTCACGGAAATAGTCCAACTGCAGAAAGCCTAACTGGGCATATGAAACACTTCCATGGTGAAACTGGGGGAGTTTGCAGATGTAAAGAAGAGCTTCTCAGTAGACTCACCCCTGGCCGCCACAAACGTCGTTGCCGTGGCGACCAACAACAGAGCTGCGGTTAGCTTCATGTTTGACGTGGACACAGGAACTGTTAGCTGCTCCTGAACACCTCGTTATTTCTGCTGCCTGTTCTCCCCTTCCTACTCCCCCCTCCCCCCCTCCCCTCCCCCTCACGCAGACCACGTCGCTTCACCACTCAGTCCAAACGTCCAGTAGTGCTCTTGGTCATAAAGTTTGTCATATAGGTTTTATCGTTCACCTCCGAGACATAACGCGTTTTTATGGCGTTTTCATGGCCAATAGTCTCAGACGTCATTTCTCGTTTTAGCTACTTCGTGCCTTTATTTACTTGCTATCGCTACCAGTGACAATGTGCTACTATGAGTGCACTAAATCTCAGAGTATTCTCTCAAGGCCATTTAACTTCGTTAACAGTCAGGCGATTGCTAACTGTAAATAAATCATTTTAAGTTTAGTCATACGAGACCGAGCTTGTGCCAAATTGTTAATAACACATATAGGTTCATTCCAATCACAAGAGCATCCTCACACCGCAGTCAAAGTTCCTTACACCACAGTGAGAGTACAAGGGAATGTCATTAACGTAATTTAATTTCATCAGAGTTTCGCCTTTTGTGGTCAGAACACATTATTGAGACGACCATTATATTTGCTTGATGTTAGGTGTTGATAACAAATTACGTAATTTAAGATCTAAGGCGTATATATTCTTGCTGTAGAGCTCACTTCAGTCACATAACAACGTACATACGTACATAACAACGATATAAAGAATTACATAACATTTTTCACGAACATCATGCAAACTGGCACCATTCCACAAATGCTCAAACGCTCTAAAGCCTGGGAAGCCAGCTGACAACCCGACAAGCTACAGACCAATTGCCTTGATGCCTGCAATTCACAAATTACTAGAGAGGCTTATATACACTGTTGGCCATTAAAATTTCTACGCCACGAAGATGACGTGCTACAGACGCGCAATTTAACCGACAGGAAGAAGATTCTGTTATATGCAAATGTTAGGCTTTTCAGAGCATTCACACAAGGTTGGCGCCGGTGGCGACACCTACAACCTGCTGACATGAGGAAAGTTTCCAACCGATTTCCCAAACACAATTATCAGTTCACCGGCGTTGCCTGGTGAAATGTTGTTGTCATTCCTCGTGTAAGGAGGAGAAATGCGTACCATCACGAATCTGACTTTGATAATGGTCGGATTGTAGCTTATCGCGATTGTGGTTTATCTTATCGCGACATCGCTGATCGCATTGCTCGCGATCCAATGTTAGCAGAATATGGAATCGGTGGCTTCAGGAAGGCAATACGGAATGCCTTGATGGATGACAGGCTTCTTATCCGCATGGCTGTAACGGATCGTGCAGCCACGTCTCGATCCCTGAGTCAACAAATGGGGACGTTTGCAAGACAACAACCATCTGCACGAACAGTTAGACGACGTTTGCAGCAGCATGGACCATGGCTGCCGTTACCCTTTAAGCTGCATCACAGACAAGAGCGCCTGCGATGATGTACGCAACGACGAACCTGGGTGCACGAATATCAAAACGTCATGTTTTCGGATGAATCCAGGTTCTGTTTACAGCATCATGATGGTCGCTTCCGTGTTTGGCGACCTCGCGGTGTACGCTCATTTGAAGCATGTAATCGTCATCATCATACTGGTGTATTACCCGGGGTGATGGTATGGGGTGCCATTGGTTAAACGTCTTGGTCACCTCTTGTTCGCATCGACAGCACTTTGAACAGTAGCCGTTACATTTCAGATGTGTTACGACCCACAGCTCTACCCTTCATTCGATCCCTGCCAAACCCCACATTTCAGCAGGATAATGAACGACTGCATGTCGCAGGTCCTGTACGGACGTTTCTGGATACGGAAAATGTTCGACTGCTGCCTTGTCGAGTCCAATCTCCAGGTCTCTCACCAATCGAAAATGTCTGGTCGATGGTGGCCGAACAACTGGCTCGTCACAGTAAGCCAATCGTGCTGAAGCTGCATGGGAATCTGTAACTGTACACGCCATCCAAGCTCTGTTTGACTCAACGCCCAGGCGTATCAAGGCCGTTATTACGGCCAGAGGTGATTGTTCTCGGTACTGATTTCTCAGATGCATGCATGAAATTGTAATCACATGTTAGTTCCACTATAATATGTTTGTCCAATGAATACTCGTTTATCATCTGCATTTCTTATTGGTGTAGAAATTTTAATGGCCAGTAGCGTATAACAGAATTAGCCCAGAACTGTTCAGGGTGTTCCTAGTTGATGATGCAGGCCTTCTGCCAGGAAGAAGTTATACTGACCTGGAGATTGGACTCGACAAGGCAGCAGTCGAACATTTTCCGTATCTAGAAACGTCCCTACAGGACCTGCAACATGCGGTCGTTCCTTATGAAATGTTCTAATGTTCAAATGTTTGTTAAGCTTAAGGGACTTAACTATGGGGTCATCAGTCCCTAAACTTAGAGACTGACGCCCTTCTACGTGAATACAAATACATCTTGGCTGCAAGCAGTAATGGGCTTCGAACCTGTCAACAAGAACAGCAAGGACCTGTGTACAAGAGTGTTTCAGTATCACAAACCCATGGTCTGAAATATGGAACGCATGTCAAAATCATAACATGCCTTGCATCACACAAAAGCCACCTGGTTTTGACCTACCACGCAAAACGCGGTTTACTCTAAATAGAATTCGACCTCGTAATGGCAGCTGTGCTCACTCCCTGTATAAATGGAGTTAACAACCATCTACTCAGTGTGACTGCGGAGAGAGTTAGCCCATCAGTCATATTGTTGAAGAGTGTCCCAGAAGAGCCCAGAATTGATAGATTGCATTAATAGCCTTGATGTTTGTTTGTAATTCTTGAAGTTTGTTTGTAATTCTTGAAGATTGTTATATTTGTGATATTTGTTTGCAATTCTTCATGTTTGTTGTATTAGTGATTTGTCCACATCCACATCAACATTTACATGGGATACTCTGCAAATCACATTTAAGTGCCTGGCAGAGGGTTCATCGAACCACCTTTATACTATTTATCTCCCATTCCACTCTCGAATAGCGCGCGGGAAGAAAGAACACCTGAATCTCTCCGTTCGACCTCTGTTTCTCGTATTTTATTCTTATGATCACTTATACCTATGTAGGTGGGAGTCAACAATATATTTTCGCATTCGGAGGAGAATGTTGGCGATTGTAGTTTTGTAAGTAGCCCACGCCGCAGCGATAAGCGCCGTTGTTGTGATGATTCCCATCCCAGGTCGTGTATAATTTCCGTGACGCTGTCTCCTCTCTATCGTTACAATACAAAACGAGCTGCCCTTCTTTGAACTCTTTCAATGTCCTCCGTCAAACCCACCTGATAAGGATCCCACACTGGGCAGCTATACTCCAAATAAGGACGGACAAGCGTAGTGTATGCAGTCTCTTTAGTAGTTCTGTTGCATCTTTTAAGGTTTCGCATTTCCCACGACATTATCGTGTTCTTTCCAGTTTAAGTCTGAAGTAATTGTAATTCCTAGATATTTTGTGGATTTTACGGCCTTCACGTTTGATTGATTTATCTCATAAACAAAGTTTAACGGATTTCTTTTCGTACTCATGTGGACGACTTTCTTATAAGTCTATATTGCCACACGAAAAATAAATACATAACTTTTACATCCAAGATCGTTCCAAAACAAATATATCGCCTCTTGCTACAAACAAATTTTATTTTCTACATTCTTCAAATAATTTTGTACTCCATTGTAGGCGATAATTTTGGAAAATTTTTCTACCGTGATATGTAAAATGATGACATTATTTTCTGTTTATGTTCTGTTCCGGCAGACTGTACGACGCTGTTTCCCGCCGCCGAACTGACGAGCTGTTCCTGTAACGTTCGTTATTAAGAATAATTACGAGAATCGACATAACGTGTTTTTCAAGTTAACTGAAATAGTAAAGCATTAATTTCCTATTTTTTACGTTACATTGTTTAATGATATTTATGCATGAATTTTAACGTTTCTATAGATGACTATTAGTGCCTCATCGAAACTTTTGATATTCATAAGTTGCAATTTGTTACCTGTTACGTTCCTTACCATCTGCTCCCATGATTCTCGTGACGATCGTGCTGTAAATTTTTTATTTTGAGCAGGTAATAATTTATGAAATCCATCATTATCGATATTTTCATTGCGGTTTTACACCTCTAGATTGGAAATGTAGAAAAGTTAATGTATCACCAAGAAAAAAATTGCTTTTTGGTTTCAGTAGTTAACTACAGCACGAAGTGACTCTACTTTCGAAACGAGTGACTGAAAAGAGATTTAGAAATATTACCTTTCAAGTAATTTCCTCATTACTTTGACGAAACTGTTTCGCTGCTCGTAGCAAACTACTACACACCAAAAAACTTTGAAAAACCTTGATTGTAAGGTCTCCCTAACACTGACACTGAACTGCAAGAGCAGCGCCAATGAGATGGAATCGGTAAGACGGACGATCATTGATAGTCATGACACCTGAAAGCAAGTACGCTGCCTTTGTTGACATTAGTTCTGCCATGCTCTAAGCTCAGTGCTGAAGTTTCATCGTTTCCGCAGTGTTACTATTTATCAGGAGGGATGATATTTATTGAATATTCCGTCGGTACTTGGAGGAACACAGTCTTCTTAGAATCCAGACGTAGTCCTGAATAACCAAAACCAGTTTCAATATTCACCCTTATTGAAACAGTCACTATGGACACTTGTTAATATTTGTCTCACTGCGTGCTGTTAATTTGGTTATAACTGTTTGATACTAACATTCCATAAAATCTCTTCTGCCATCACTGCCGTCATTCGTTCCCCCTCCCCACACTTTTGTATTCTTGAGCACATACTCCTTTTTATCCCAGTACTCATATATACAACTGCCTTCTTCCCACAAATTTATAGTCCTTTTGTTACTTTATTCAAAAATGTATAAGAAATGTTCAAACCTTTCAGCATATCTTCAATGTGTTTGTTCCTATTCAATCCCTCGTCAATGCAAACACCTAAAAAAATTTTAATATTCTTCCTTAGCTACAGATTTATTTTCAAAGTCTAAATTTATTAATGGTGTCATGTTATTTAGTGTTTGAAACTGTATACACTGAGTTTTATCAAAATTTAATGAGATTCCATTTGTAGAAAACCACTTAATAATTTTCTGAAAGATATCATTTACAATTTCATCGGTTAATTCCTGTTTTTCAGGTGTGATAGCTGTACTTGTATCACCAGCAAAAGGAACTAGCTTAGCATCTTCGTGAATGTAGGTAGAATGGCAAGTCATTAATATATATTAGAAAAAGCAAATGACCCAAGACCAAACCTTGTTGGACCCCATTTTTTATAACTCCCCAGTTAGAGGAATTAAATGTTTCTTCGGTATCATGTGACCTTCTTATTTCAACTTTCTTCATTCTTCCAGTTACGTATGATTTAAACCATTTGCGCACCGTCCCACTCACACCACAATACTTAAGCGTATCTGGAAGAATCCCATAATTTACACAATCAAAAACAGGGCCGGCCTTAAGGCATGTGCAGACGGCGCAAAATACCAGAATTTGAAAACTGTCAACGGCAATTTTGTTTCTGAAATTACTTTTAATATATCTATTTCGATGCACATTATTAGTTCCGGGTTATTTGTTCCGAGAAGGTCAAGTATGTTTTCACAAACATTTAAGCCTAATATTCTAGTGGGTTCATGAACTTAATTGCTCGGGATAAATTACAAAGGGAATGCTTTCAGTACAATTTCGTACGATGTTTTATGCTAGTCTTCGGTTTTGAACATGTATTTTTGACAACTTGTTGAGAATAAGGTAAAGTCACTATCAATTACAATTAAATTCTTCGGGTATGTTATTAAATTTTTATTCAAGCTTTCATTGAAAATTTCTGCAGACGAAGCATATGAGTCAGGGAGTCGTAAAAAGAATCAATAATTGATTCATACAGGTTGTCAGGTAAAACCTCTACCCATACCAACTGAATTTCGATGCAGGATAAACTAATTTTAACAGCAATAAAAACACCATCACTTATTATATTTAGTCTATCTTTTATGAAAATCTTGCGTTACTTTGTGTCGGCTTTCGCTACCTATAATTATTATTGAGTAAGTACTTTCTATTAGCGCATGGAGCTCCGTTAATTTCCCCACACAGCTACGACATTGTACAACTAGTAGACCAATATTCTTAGAGCTGCGTTTCTTCGTATGTGTGACTTGCAGCCGTTGAAATTCTTCTTGTGTGTTCCCGAGAGTCTCCAAACTAAAAAAACGCGCAGTTCACGCCACACGGCCCCCGATAGCCGTGTACCCGCTTCCTGTGAGTACTGGACGCCTGACCTTACCAGCGGAATCCGGAACCGCGCCATCCTATGGTGCAAATCAATGAATTGACAGTCCACAAGGTCGGAGAACCGTTGGAGCCTCTGATTCACACCCTCCACTTGGTTCTGTAGCAGAGTCCGCTGTCGGTCCTGTCAGTTACGCTGCAGATGGTAAGCTCTGCCTTCAATCTGCAAGCAACGCTGGCAAAATTTACCACTTCAGACAGCCCCCCAAAACCAGTGCAAGCGACTCACGATCCAAAGCAACACCTATCGGTAGTACAGATATGAGCCATGATATACAGCAGGCTTACCTGGAATTACTCCACCCGGTATGCACACGGAGGGCATCGAAAGGGTACAAAAAGGGATAGCTCGTTTTGTATTATCATGGGAGTGATGCAGGAGTGGGAGTGGAAATAATTAGAAGAACGGCGTTTTTCGTTTTTCGTTTCTATTTACGAAATTTCGATTGCCGAATGCAAATATGTGCTCTTAAATATTGCTGATTCCCACCTAAATAAGAGTAAATGGCCATCATAAAAATAAGAGAAATCAGAGATCGAATATTTAGGTTTTCTTTCCTCCCGTGAACTGTCACAGAATGGAATGGTACATGATTTTTTTATATGAAAGTGAATCGACGAACCCAATTAATATTGTTTCTTGTTGACAGTATCTGCTTATTCCCGATACTTTGTAGTTTTGACTCAGTTAATAGTTGACAGAAATCGAATCTGCAATATTCTCACGCATCTGCTTTATGTAACCTATCACGAGAATTCAATAAGTTTAGTAGTAATCCACGCGCTTTCAAGTATGAAGAGTTTCTTCATCGATCATCCTATCTATTTCGTCGAGGAATTTCTGAAAAACTTAAAATCTTGAACTAATCTTATTGCTTCATTTCTTGATTGTTATTACTTATGCTTAGGCATACGTTTCATTCTACCTACTATTACTTTTTTGTGCTTTTTGAGGTAATCACTTTTTCCATGACCACGGAGACTTCTTCGTCGGTTTGGTCTTGCGAAACATGATAAATACAAATAAAATAAATTAAAACTGTCTGTCGTACAATCAATTGTGATTTTCATGGTACCCCTTTGTTTTGGTGTTCATCACAATTAGTAGCGGTGGAAAAGCCGTGCGCACTGAGGCGCCATGCCGCAATGCGCCTTTCGCCGTCGGGGGTTCGAACACCCCCTTGGTCATGGCTGTTTGTGTTGTCCTTAGGTTAGTTTTTTCTTAGTTTCAGTAGTTTGTAAGTTGGAGACTAATAACCAAGCAGTTAAGCCCCATAGATTTAAAAAAAATAATAATAATGAATAGCGATGAATGAGATTTAAGAGTAGTGAGCAAGCCGATGTCCTTTGTGGAATTAATTGGACAATATATCTCCACTTATTGAAAACCCGGCATCGTCCGGGTATTTATTTACTTGTTTCTGCCTTACCTTAGTACTTCTCCTTTCCCTTCTCTCTCTCTCTCTCTCTGTCAATCTTTTTTTCTAAAAACATATTTATCGGAGAATATATAAGAAATAAGGCTGCCTTTCATAATGTACAAAATTATAAGCGCATTATCCAAACAAAGTAATCAAAATACATATGACGTATAAAATCCGTACGATCTAATACTTATGGAGTTACGTTTTACAGTTGTATAATTTTTCAGGTATATATCCATTTCTATAACTGCTGTATGTCTGTAAAATCTGTTGCGATTAAAATTAGTAGTCATAGATTAAAACTTGCTGCGTCATGGGGCGGTTTTCTATTAAAGTTTCTGTTTATGTGCACATATCTCATGGATTACGTGTCGTACTGTGATACAATTTCGAAGGTACATTCAGCTATATGTGTGTATACTGACTGTAAAATTTCCTGCTGCTGCAATTTGTAGGGTAGAAATTATAAAGAGTAACGTCATACTGAAAGCCGTAGTTTTAGTCTATGAACAGCGAAAAAGTAGTAAGCGATAAACGTTTTTCCTTTCACAATTTTGCTATGGTTTTCAGTGAGAAAGAGATCAAAAAGGTTTGAATTATGATTAAAGTTCCTTGAAAGTCACTAAATAACCTCGTTCTCATATACTGTATTCATGAAGTCTCGTCGCTTTATGTGGCAGTTTCTTGCAACTCTTATTTTTTATGGCGTTATATCAGCTAAAGCGCGTGTCGTATGTGGTTCGTATCATTAGATAATTGGTATTTCGCGGTAAGGAATAAGTGTACCACATTTTGATGAAATCGGAAGGGTGGTTTAGGAGGAAATGTCTAACATTGTCGCATAAGGCAGCAGTTTTTCTCGCATCTCATTGTTTATGATGTCATATCTCGTGAACTATATATTGTACGTGATCCTTACGGCGATAGTCCTTACAGATTGAATCTTACGTGTGCAAAATTTCATAAAGATTGAAATAAGACTGTAGATTTGAATGCAATACTTTAGACAAACACTCAAACATACGGATAATCTGCTTTATACATAAAGAACATTTCTGCATTCTATGGCTGGTTAAGAACATCAGGTAATCAGCTGATTGTGCAAAATAGTAATAAGGACACCATACATGTATATGAAGGGTATAAAATGACGTCTTATTAATTACTTGTTATAATGAAACATTATTTCAAAAGTCTCGTTGAGTGCAGAAAGACTTCCTCTTATTACGATTGGTTCAGAAGCTGTTGGATTACATCTGGTTAGTTAAGTTATACCATTAGCAAAGCACATGGAATAAGAACAGTGTGTGCAGTAGAAAGTATTGTTCAACGTATATTTCTTCATAAAATTGGAAATAATACATTTTCAGGATGCAACGATATAGAATCTCTGTCATGTCCTTCAGAGATGCCGCGCGCCTTCACAGCTGTGGTTGTGAGACGCATCTTCTCCGCCCTTGTTGCTGCTGATATTTTCTTCGCGGTCTATGTTGCCCCACAGAGTAGTCAGATAGTACGTAGAATCACTACAAAGAAAAAAAAAGCGATAAAAGAGAAACAAAATAGTCTGAAATATATAATAGCAACAACTGTAACCAAACTCATTAACAAAATATACAATAGATATATTGGTGGGACACATTCTGAGACATCAATTTAGCAATAGAGGAAAGATTGTGGGGTAAAAATCGTAGAGGGAAGCCGAGGGACGAATACAGTTAGCCGATGCAGAAGGATGTAGGTTGCCGAACTTATTCTCAGATGAAGAGACTTGCACAGGACAGGGTAGCGTGGAGAGCTGCATCAAACCAGTCTGCGGACGGAAGACCACAACAACATCAACACAATAAACGGTACCGTTTCGGATCAGATTCAACTATGAGAAATTTATTTTGAGATTGTTAAAAAGCTGTGATATAAATAGTGCAACCTCCTTACTTTGGACACTTAAAAATGTCAGTGCAACATTGTCGCGTTGTTATCTTCTTCGATTGTGTGATTTGACTGCTCTAGGGGCGAAACAGTTAGACTAATGATATTTATGTTATGACGTAAGCCGCGGTGGAGTAGCCGAGCGGTCTAAAGCGTCTCGCTGCCGAGCGTGCGGTTGCTCGCCGTGGAGGTTCGTGGCCTCCGTGGGGCATGGGTGTGTGTGTTTGTCCTTAGGTTAGTTTACCTAGGTTTAAGTAGTTTGTAAGATACGGATTGATGACCACGCAGTTTGGTCCGATATATTTACAAACATTTGAACATTTTTTATGACGTAACAGCCAGAAATTACGTAGCTGCGAAATATATTGTACAGGAGATAACATCTCTCAATTGCGTACTAAAAACTGTAGAGTAGCACCCAACATTTTAAAATTCATATAGATTCCTGCCAGATAATAAGGAGTTCGAAAGCGCGACCTTTCCAGGGGAAGCGCTCTATGAGATGAGCTACCTTGGCATGCGTCACTGCTTTACTTCCTGCAGTAGCTCGATGAATCCTTCCTATTAATGGTACCCCGAAAATTCACGTACAGTCATCAGATTCTCAAAAGTATTGAAATGTTTGTAAATCTAATAGACGAAACTGCTAACGTCAAAGCACCATAGACTTACTATAACTACAACCATTGTAAACTAATTGTATGCGAAGGACAACACAGACATCCATGTACGAGGAAGGACTCGAACCTCCGACAGAGGGCGGCCGCGCAATTCATAATACGGCGCCGTAGATCAGGCGACCACTCCCGAGCGATCTGATTTGATGGTTGTGTACTTTTTATGGTGGGTAAGTCACCAATTTCAATCCTGAGAGTCTCTTTGCGGTCAAAACATACAACAAATTACGGCTTTGCAGTCTGCTAAAAGCAGGGAGCCCACCGATATTTCCATGCGAGAGTGCCCCTGCCTGCGGAAGAAGCAAATAGCTTATGAACATAAGGCCGGTCTGGACATTAGTCAGTCGATACCCTGAAGAAGACGACTTGCAGTAGTGGCCGAAACGTCGGTTGGTTTTACTATGAAGAACTTTGTTGAAAGTGACAATACCCGCGGAAGCCTACGCCTACATTACATTAATAGCTCGGCGTATTTCTAACGTCGTTCGGATGGGCTGCATTTCAATGAGTGATATTTTAGTGAGTTTCTATGTGGTTTTCCCTTCCATCGGGTTCTTCTGATTCGTGGTAGCTAAATGAGGTTAGTATTGTGTTTGAGATAACGACTTTATTCCGATATATTTTGATTTACAGCTACTTCTTACTTAACGACCTGTTCAATAAGCAAACAGAGTTGCGATGCGGAGGCGTATGTCACCCGTCAATGCCAATTTATTCAAGGAAAACTTAGAGGAACGTACACTAGAATCAGCAGTTTTGATACCTGCGTGTCTTTTCAGTTATGTGTTCTTGTCTGGCTTCATATTAGTGACAACTGAAATGGTTTTTTGGAACATCTACATTCGGTCAACACGCATATTCGTTTCAGTAAAGAGTTTTTAAAAAAAGAGTAACTCCCTCAAAATGTTAGTCAAGAGAATGTTTGATGGTACGTTCGGGCATTCTGTTTACAGGCAGCCAATTGAAGTAGCTCGTATCTGTAGCGTGGTAGTTGGCACCATGCGACTAAGACTGAAGGGCACACGGGATTGGCGTTGCTATCTAAGGTGCCTTTCCATAGATTGCACGGCCGCTACCAGTCGTAGGTTCGAGTTCTCTCTCGGACACGCGTGTGTGTGTCTTTAGCAAACGTTAGTGAGTTTGTAAGTCTAGAGGCCGATTAACTCATCACTATGGCCTTAGCTTTACAAATCTATCGGAGTGAAGGTACCTTGTTGCAGAGAACTCTCGTCACTGCAGACCATCAGAGATTGAAGGTGAGTTACATCATCTGGAAGTAAGGTTATAGTGAAAGACATAAAACGAGTGATAACACCGACGTGGCAACTAAGGTGACGGCGTGTTTGCCTGGCGCAAGAGAAACGTCCATAATTGTTTTTCATGTTTACTTCATCGTTACGTGATTTAGTCAGACAGTTTTGTTACTTCTTTCCCAACGTAGGCATTTGGGCGCCATTATGCGAACAATTTCGTATGAAATGTGTGTTCTGACCACTACCTAAGGCACTGTTAGGGTCCCAGCCGGCCGCGGTGGCCGAGGGACTGAGGCGCTCCAGTCACGGTCCTTACGGCCACTACGGTCGGGGATTCGAATCCCCATTCGGGCATGGAGATTTTTGCCGTCCTTAGTATGAGGTAGTTGATACGTAGTTTGTAAGTTTAGGGACTGATGACCCCGTAGTTAAGTCTCATAAGCTTAACAAACATGTTAGGGTCCGCAGACGATGATCTAGGTGTGCATAAGGCGATTCTTTATCGTATTCCATGCAGTTGTGGCATGGATTGGTCAGGCTGCCAGGACGGAGGTGGACTGATTATAAGCGTCGCACATGTTTACAACAGCCTAGTTAAGCTGATACTGCAAGACATAAGCTAAACACTGTTCACCCATGGATTCATCGTAGACCGCGCTATTAAACTTACGTGTACCATGCTTCCTGTCTGCAGTATTATAGGCTTCATGGGTAGTGGGTGGGAGTCAGTGGAATCCGACACAACCGCAAACCATAAGGTACTGCGTTCAGGTCTACTCTGACGATGAATTGGCTACGGTAACTACAGACTTTAACCCTTTGAGTCATACCCATTTGGATATGATAGGTATTGAAATTTGGTTTTATCCTTCTTTATTGCCTTACTGTAGCATATTACAATTTTAAATGTTTTTCAATTTTTATAAATAATTTCAGATGTGGTTCATTGTGAAACCACTGAAATACCAGGGATTTTTTTTCAATTTCTATAAAATTGTCCACTAATTTTGAATTTTTAATACATATTACACTAATATTACATTTCCTTTCATATTTATAGTTCTTTTTAAACCAAAGCAATTTTTTGGTTTAATGCAAAATTTCTAAGTACGTTACATACGGCACTTCTTTCAATTTCTCATTATATTCCAAAAAAGACTGATTTTTATCAGTTATAGACAATCTGAAATCCCCCACTTTGCATGACCATCTTGTACTATGTAGCTTCTCTCTTTTAACTACAGGTTGCACATTGTTTCGAATTGCTATTAACAGATAAATTTGGTTCATTGGAATGTCATTGCCGCGGTGGAGTAGCCGAGCTGTCTAAGGCACCTCGCTGCGGACCGCGCGCTTGCTCGCCGTCGGAGGTTCGAGTCCTCCCTGAGGCATGGGCGTGTGTGTTGTCCTTAGGTTAGTTTACGTTAGTTTAAGTAGTTCGTAAGTTACGGACTGATGACCACGCAGTTTGGTCCGATAGATTTACAAACATTTGAACATTTGAATGTCATTTTTCCACAGAGACTTTCATTCTAAAAGTCTTTTTAGGGCTTCACAGTGAGTCATCTATGCCACAAGGCGATACGGCACTGCAAGAAGTGGTTTCGCAGTGCAACGACTGACGCAGAGGGTTAATGCGACCATCGTGGTGGAGCGGTTGTTTTCACCGAAGAATCTCGATTCCAACCCCACCACTGCTGTGGTCGTATTAGTATTGACACTGTGGTTGGGGACTGTTTCTTTATACTTCGCCATATTAGTGGTTTTGAAGTACCAAGCAAACTGTATCGACTTTTCATCGACCAGCTAATGGACACGTATCCTTTTACTCACCTCTTGCTTCAGACACAGATTCATCGTGCAGGCTGCGCTCTTGCCGTCTGGGCTGCAGAAGCAGGAGTTGCAGTCGTCGTGGAACGACGTGTTGGGCTCACAGGACATCTCTGGAACATAACATTCGCTTCAAAAAATCAAATGTTCAAATGTTTGTACAACTTATGGGACTTAACTACGGGGTCATCAGTCCCTAAGCTTACAAACTACTTATGAACTAGCTAAGACTAAAGACGGCACAAATATCCATGCCCGAGGGGGGATTCGAACCCCCGACCGTATTAGTTGTGCTGACCATGACTGGAGCGCCTCAATCACCTCGGCCACCGCGGCCGGCTAACATTCGCTGTTGGGTGTTACAACAGTCCTGATCTGCGGCAGCCGACATGTTGTGACTGGGGTAAAACCAGGATAAATAAACAGCACTAGCTTTCGGAACCTGGTTCCTTCAGCAGGTAGGAGGTAAGTGAAAAGAAAGGAATGGGGAACAGAAGGGGAAGGTAATTCGCTATCTAAGCAATGAGGATGATGTTAGAGGATTGTGGAAGTCAGAGATACTGTATGTTAGTACTGAGCCATGCCAAAGCGGATATGTAACAAAAGATCTATCCCCTTTGGTCATATATCCTCTTTGGGATGGCTCAGTCTTCGACCATAGATATTGGTAGACTGGGCATGGCATTGCTTCCATGGCACCAACATCAACAGCTTAACCATTGCTTTGCCAACAGTCATGTGGCAGTGTCTAGATTTGCTTATGAATCGTTTTGCGTGAATGGGATTAGCATTCAATTTCGAGTATAAGCACTATCAATTTAAAATAATACCTTTTGGTGAAAAATGTTATTTGTATACGTTACATGGTCTTATTTTGCTACATGAAGTGTATAGCCGCTGTGCTGTTTACCTGGCTACTAGTATCTACGGTTGAAGGGCTCAGTACTAATGTATATCCTCTATGGTTACATTTCTACTTTGGCATGGCTCAGTATTAACCCTCCTACTACCACTGGGGTCAATATGACCCCATAAGCACATTTGAAATCTATATCTCCCTTATTTTCAATGCGATTATTTTCAAAGTTTATGACTTTGTCTCTCTAACTTGTTTGTATGCAATGACATCATATTCAGTTTTACATTTACAACATATCAAAATTTATTCATGGACTATGCACTGAGTACCACTGGGGTCAGCATGACCCCAATCTAATTTTTTGTTTTGTTTTGTTTCTTGAATGTAATATTATAAAAACAGAACAGCGAATATTACGTTGAACAGATGTTATAGGAAACATCTGCAACAATGAAACTAACACTTTCCACTTCTTCTTTATACCCATTGTTGTCGTTTCTTTCCTCAGCAGTTGTGTGTTGCCTCAGTTGTTGCTAGTGTTTTGTCGCAGCGTGTGAAAGAACTACATTATGTCTAGAAAACGTCTGAGTAGTGTTGAAATACAAGCAATTTTGAATGAAGAAGAGGAATTAGGAGATACAGCGTCTGATGACGACGAAGAGATTGATGGTGTTATTTCTGGAGGTAGTGAATCAACTGAAGATTCTGATGAAGATTTACTGAGTACTATGCATTTCAGGGAGGAAATAGGTGACGGCAAAGCAGCGAAACCTATTATAATCCTAGACTATAATGCAACAAAATCAGGTGTAGACACTATGAACAACTTAGTCAGAACCTAAACTACAAAATGTATGACAAGAAGATGGGCCATGGTGATTTTTCTATAATATTTTGGATATTAGTGCCCTGAATGCTTTCATAATTTGGTTGGACTTAAATACTGACTGGAATAAAAAAACCAACAAACAAAAGAAAATAATTTCTTCTGGAACCGGGAACAAGTCTAGTACAGAAAGACAGAAGTCAGCGCAACAAAGTTTCTCTGCCTCATCCTCCTCCTCCTTCAGCACAAGTGGATACGGGGGTAAAACGTGGACGGTGTTACCTGTGCGAAAGTTCAGTGGATAAAAAACATCCAGAAACATGCAAAAGATGTTTTTCCTTTGTCTGTAAACACCATTCAGACAATCTTTGTTCTAAATGTAAAGAGATTTTTTGTTTCACATATAAGGATCTATAAGATCAAGTGTTGGGACAAGATCTTTAAGTGCTTATATATCTACTTCACCTGGTTTCAATCACTAATGTATGCTTTTGTGTTAGTTCATTAAAATAAATTAAATATTGCCAATGTATCCCGTGATAATTACTTGGGGTCATATTGACCCCAACGGTACTCAGTGTAACAAAAAAATTCTGGTAGTAGGAGGGTTAATATACATATTTCTGACTTCCACAATCTTAAAACATCTTCCTCATGGCCTAGGTCGTGAATTACTTTCCCCTACTGTTCCCTACTCGTTTTTTCTTCCCTTCTCTCCTATCTGACAAAGGAACCCTGTTTCCGAAAGTTAGTGGTATTTTATCATTTGTCTGCTTTGTGTGAATATTGATGATACAGCACTAAGGTAAGTTCTGACCAGCCAGTCTATCTCTCTCTTTTGAAGAATAATTTATCATCTCTGTAGAGAATTTTCATCAGTGATATTATTATGCCAAATTAGTTATAACGGACGCTGGGTGTGGTAGGTAAGCGAGGATTAATACCTTATAATAAAACAGTACTAGAGGATACTATCAAATCACCTGAAAGACTGGTAGTTACAAGAAACAAAAAAACAGTACACATAGAGCCATATGGTATATCGAACATTCTCGGTGTCAAATCTGGTAAAATGTTTGGAATTACTTATAATTATTATTCTAGATTTTTTCTTGGAGTGGTATGGCCATTATTGAAAAAGAGCGATTTATATAATCGATGAATGATACATAATGTTATATCAGAGGTCTGTATCCTGTTTAAAAGTGTGATGACATTTTCTTACTGGTCGAAATAGGATCTTTAAACTGTATCGTCGTATTACTTATTTAGACTTATTGTGTATCTGAGTATTTTTTAGAATACATCTAGTGCGAGAATAAAATAACAATCGATGTGGATGGTGAGCCGCTATTAAGTGCACACGCGGCAAATTCAAAAACGACCGCATTCTCAAAAGCTATCTTGAGTGAAATATCAATGTTTGAACTTCAGTAATAAATTTTAAAACAAGGCACTTAATAAATAATAATAATATTTAAGGAACTAAATTAGTAAGTACAGACTGGAGACTGAGATACATGCACGAATCATTACGTGTGTTATAAGAATAATAGGACTCTTGTGGACAAAATTTGTTAGGTTTTCTGACTGTAGTGTTATATATGTTTGTTTATAAGAAAGAGTTTCAGGAGGGTTGCTGGGCATTTTCGCCAAGGAAGGAAGGAGATCAGTAGGCCTAAATTTTATGTTTCATGTTTTCAATTCAAAACATTTTAATTTTACTAAAAGGCAAATAATAGTGTAAATAACCATTGACTACAATAGTGCAAGAACAACTCATAGGTGTGGCCAAATGAACTGACATACTTTGACAAAGTGAACAGAAATTAAATTAAATATTATGATTCGGGTGGTAGACTTTAAGAAGAAACAAAAGGCGACTGGTTGCAGTAATTTCTGAAACCTATTTCAATAAACAGTCGCAGGTTCCAACACAATGGATAAAAGTAGACTTTAATGATGTTTTAAATAGCAAATGTGTACAAGAGTCACACTTTAAATGCGCCACTTGCTCCCCAATACTAAAACAGATTTACGGTTCTTTGACTTGAATACCAGCCATTAATGTATCAGTTTGCATATACATATATAGTAACATACATACATACATACACACAGTTACAACACACACACCTGATCAGGAAGCATCACAAGTAGGAACTGGTGACTAATGGCTGTAATTGTAGTGACCATTCGTAGCCCACAGACTGCTTATGATTGGTCTGTGTATGTCACTATTACATTATGCGGAAAGAAATGTCTTATTACAATATCCATGAAATAATCTGATTTCATTACAGAAGCTGATATGGTAGGGAGTGGGGAGTGGAAGGCACGAGGCTATTCAAACTCAATTCAAGCTAAAATCAACCATTCACAATGACTTGATTACGTAAAATTGAAACACCAGTAATAGTGGCTTAATACACAAGGCAAAACCTGTGCCAGAAGGGCGAAATTCAGCCGGCCGCGGTGGCCGAGGGAACTGAGACGCTTCAGTCACGGTCTGCACGGCCACTACGGTCGGGGGTTCGAATCCCCCCTCGGGCATGGATATTTGTGCCATCCTTAGTTGTAGCTAGTTCATAAGTAGTTTGTAAGTTTAGGGACTGATGACCCTGTAGTTAAGTCCCATAGCCTCTACAAACATTTGAACATTTTGGCGAAATTCAACAACGTGAACAGGACTGAACAAACAAGAAAGGGACGCCGGAAGGGCGATCTCTAAATAAACAATATAATAGAATATGTACCGGAAGGGCAAATTTAAATAAAAAACAGGAGTCCGTAAGGCAAGATACAACTATCACCACCTCTTGCTACTTAAAGGCACGGTTTCACAACAAATTCAAATTTTTGTAGAGATTATGGGACTTAGCTACGGGGTCATCAGTCCCTAAACTTACAAACTACTTATTAACTAGTTAACACTAAGGACGGGACAAATATCCATGCCCGAGGGGGGATTCGAACCCCCAACCGTAGTGGCCGTGCAGACCGTGAATGGAGCGCCTCAGTCCCCTCGGCCACCGCGGCCGGCAACAACATAGGTGCACTCTACAGGAATACCAATTACACACCACCCAAGGTGGCAATACAAGGCACATGATGCTAGGCCAAATACTTAGCAGTGTAACACACGAAACTTACACAGGCTGCCTAGAACAGATAAGACACAATAACAATACGCGATATCAATTCACTGCACTGCCAGATATATATATATATATATATATATATATATATATATCCTGACAGCAGTTGAGAACTCCAAAAGGAAGCAGGGCAAGAGGCACCGAAAGGGACAGGAAGGGAACGCCTAAATTACATTCGTAGGTCGGCACACCTACAAGCGGAAATTATTCTGCTCAAGATTAAAAAAAAAAAAATATCAGCTGGTTCCTTGGCAGTTGACAGAGAGCGACCAGGCACAAGCCAGAATTCCCCAGTGCCACTCAGCGGTTCAATTGTTAAATCTAAAAGAGGAATGATTTTCGTACTAGAACAGTGCACAACCAACAGGTCGCACTCACTAATACATTCGCACTATGAGAGTGCAGAATTTCATGGTTTGAACCCAAGACAAAACATAAGCATTCAGACATGAAGGGCAGGCACTCCTGGGGCCGAGTACAGGCCTTCAAACAAATCACGACACGTTTAACACACGGCAGGCGACCTAGCCTGGTCTCTCCAAGAAGAAGACAACATATCACACCCGGACGAGCAAAGGCCGAAAGGAGGAGAACGGCACACACAGATCTTCAGAAAACCTCCTGGAAAGAGTACTTAACTTAGCACATCCAGACGCTGCAGGCGCAGGCAGTGAGCGTCTGATTCAGCACACCAGGGTGAATCGGTTTATCCACAACATCGGGTACCGAAGGTTGCCATCGATGCAGTTAGCACAGTCGGCGGCGGCGGCAGGATATCACACAACAGTACTCAAGCAATCAACATGTCGGACGACGTGACATCTCCAAAATGTTCAAATGTTTGTTAAGCTTAAGGGACTTAACTACAGGGTCATCAGACCCTAAAATTTACAAACTACTTATGAACTACCTACAACTAAGGACGGCACAAATATCCATGCCCAAGGGGGGATTCGAACCCCCAACCGTAGTGTCCGTGCAGACTGTGACTGAAGCGCCTCAATCCCTTCGGCCACCGCAGCAGGCGCGACATCTCCTCCCGGGTGTAAGGGGACAACTCCAGCGTGACCCAACGGTCCTCGTAGAATCACTAGCTATGTAAACAGGCCACAGTCATACGGCCGGGCCGACACTGGACACGCGCCTCGTCCAACCTTCAGACTGCGGACGATGGAACCCGGAAAACCGACTGACTGCTCGCCGCCACAGACAAATATATACAGACGGGAAACCTCCGTAAGGGCTCGGTCCCACGCTCGGGGGTGCGGGCCAGGGGGTGTTGAAGCAGTTGCATAAGATGTCTCATGATGGCGCTGCAGTCAGAAGCAGCCCTTTAAACTGGCCTGAGAAGGCGGCAGGTGGCGGCTGTCTCCACCACCACCTCCCCTCAAACGCCAGCAAGCCGGACACAGACGTGGCCTTGTGGCAGGCGGCACGAGCTCTCCCCTCAGCCTGCCCTCCAAGCAACCCTCTGACATGCGAGAGGCACCATCAGAAGTGCCTCTAGTGTGGTCTACCGATACTAAGCCAAGGAACTGCCTGACACCTGCTAGCATATGACGGAACTATGCGGGGAGCATAGGACAGTGGTTTAGGGGGGGGGGCTGATTCTCTGTATATGGTACTCTGTGTCGCCGCTCAGCGCGGCAGCTATAGGCCACTTCAAAGAGGGAGCGCTGCAGCGCGCAAATAGAGGTCTCTAACCCGCGTATGAGGTGCCATCGCGGGCAGGCACAGGAAGGCCAGTCGATACTAACATGAGCAAACAAAAGAAGATGGAAAGCACGAAGCAGACCAAACAGGAGCCGGCACGGCTCAATGACTTTTAAATGAACCGATTGGGAAAGGATGAAACTAAAGCAGTACGCAAGTGTTGCGGAATACTTCGTTAGCTCTTTGTAAAAACTTAAGTAGTTTGCTAGAACTGGCCACGCCTGCGATCGCAGTCCGGAGACAGGTTTGATGCAGCTCTCCACAATACCCTACCCTGAGCAAGCCTCTTCGTCTCCACATACGAATGGCAACCTACATCTCTCTGAATCTGCTAACTGTATCCATCTCTTGGTCATCCTCTGCGATTTTTTCCGCACACGCTTCCCTCCAACGCTAAATTCACAATTCTTTGATGTCTAAGAATGTGTCCTACCAATCTATCCCTTCTTTTAGTCAATGTATGCCAGAAATTTCTTTTCTCCCCAATTCTGTTCAGTACCTCCTCATAAGTTACGCGATCCACCCACCTAATCTTCAGCATTCTTCTGTAGCACCATATTTCAAAAGCCTCAATCCTCTTCCTGTCTGCACTGTTTATCGTCCATGTCTCACTCCCATACAAGTCAACACTCCACACAAATGCCTTCAGAAAGGACTTCCTTAGGCTTAAATCAATATTCGAGGTTAACATATTCTCTTTTTCAAGAACGCTTTTCTACCCATTGCCATTTTGCATTTTATATCCTC
Organism: Locusta migratoria; assembly: GCA_026315105.1. Classification (NCBI taxonomy): domain Eukaryota; kingdom Metazoa; phylum Arthropoda; class Insecta; order Orthoptera; family Acrididae; genus Locusta; species Locusta migratoria. The sequence continues at coordinate 62,993,677 of CM048751.1, forward strand.
TACTGCGACCATCATTTGTTATTTTACTGCCCAAGTAACAAAACTCATCTACCTCCTTTATTGCTTCGTTTCCCAATCTAATTTCTTCAGCATCACCTGATTTTCTTACACTGCACTCCATTACTCTAGTTTTTCTCTTGTTAATGTTCATCTTATATGCACCTTTCAGCACACTGTCCATTCCGTTCAATTGCTCTTCCAGGTCCTTTGCTGTATCTGACAGAATTACTATGTCGTCGGCAAAACGCAATGTTTTTAATTCTTCGCCCTGAACTTTAATTCTTTCTCCAAATTTCTCCTTGCTTTCCTTTATAGCTTGCTCACTGTACAAATTGAATAACAATGGAGAAAGACTACAACCCTGTCTTACTCCCTTTCCAACCACTGCATCCCTTTCATGCCCTTCAACTCTGACAACCGTTGTCTGGTTTTCGTACTAGTTGTAAATAACCTTACGCTCCCTATATTTTACTCCTGCCTGCTTCAGAACTTGAAAGAGTTTATTCCAATCAACATTGTGTCATAAGGTAAGGCATGCCAAGTCTATGTCGAACACGCAAACGATCATCATTCGCATGCAGTCCACCAATCCAGCTGCCAAGCGATTATCTGGCGGCACCAGTAGAACCGTGCATGTCGATACAGCAGCGTTAGTGGAAGATGGGCTAGAGTTGGCTTGCTTGTATTCCCACTACTAGTAACGGGTTGACAAGCGAACGTTGCGACATTTCTGGGTTCATGAGCCATTTAATGTGCTGTGGTAGCTGTAAGATCTGCCACTTCTGCCATAACCGTCGTTTAGGTTTGTGGGAATGTTCGGGTGACCATTTCAACCAGCATCGTTGTTCAGTGATACATCACGTCCAAATTGCATGGAAGTTTTTCGAAAGGATCATCGTGTCACTCGGAACACTACAATTTGGCTCCATTGAAACTCTTACGTTTTCTGTAAGAAGCCCGAAAGCAACTTCGGGGCATAGTGGTTATTTGCTTCACACGTTGACATCACCCTGAGCCTTAGGGTTCTAAACATTCTCTATTCAATAGTACACACAGCTCTGGAAGCTACACTATTCTCAGCAGTATCCATTCTCGAAGGCGATTACCATTTGAGTTTTCGAAGCATTTCAGTAACACTCGCTCAATTATCGAATCTACCAGCTATAAACCTAGCCGCCAGCCTCTGAACTGCCTTTGTCTTCCTTTAAACCGATTTGGCGGTGAACCCAAACACTGGAGCGATACTCGAGATGGGGTCCTACAAACATTTTATATGCGGTCTCCTTTACAAACAAATCACACGATCCCAAAATACTCCCAATAAACCGAAGTCGACCATTCGCCTTCCTCACGACTGGTCCTCATATGCTCTTTCCATTTCATACCGCTGTGCAGTGTTACGCCTAGACATTTAATTGGCGCGACTCTGTCAATGCTATATTCTGTCAATTTTACTAATGGTGTATTCGCATATTGCGAGATTGTTTCTCCTACTATTCTGCATCACCTAACATTTTTCTACATTTAGGGTTATTTGCAATTTCTCACAACACCTAGAAATTTGTTCAAATTCATCTTGTATCCTACTACAGTCATTCAATAACGACACCTTCTCGTACACCACAGCACCATCAGTAACAGCAGCAGATTGCAACTTACTCTGTCAGATCATTCATATGAACATAATATAATAGCGGTCCTAACAGACTTTCCTGGGGTACTCCTGACGATAACCTTGTCTCTCATGAACACTCATCGTCGAGAACAAAGTACTGCTTCTAATTCCTAAGCCACTCATGTATTTGATTACCTATTCCATATGCTCGTACCTTCGTGAGCAGTCTGTTGTGTGGTACCGTGTCGAATGCCTTTCTAAAATCGATAAATATGCAGTGTGTCGGTTGTCCGTCGTACATAGCACGTAATATGTCATGAGAAAAAAGGGCAAGCTGGGTTATGCGTGGATAGAAGCTTTTCCATCTCTAGGAAATTTCCTATATTAGAACTGGACGTTGCCACAGAGTACTCTTTGTAAAACCGGACTGATACCACAGCTGGACCTGGTGACTTGTTTGTTTTCAACTCTCTCAGCTGCCTCTCTACACCAGTTATCCCGATTACTATGTCCTCCATTTTGGAGTTAGTGCGACCATTAAATGAAGGCATATTTGCATGGTCCTCCTGCGTGAATGATTTCTAACACGTTAAACTTAAAATTTCGGTCTTTATTTTGCTGTCTTCTATCACCACTCCAGAATGAGCAACAAGTGACTGGATAGAGGCCTTTCATCCGTTTACCGATTATACATAGGACAATTGTTTGGTTTCTTGGCAATCTTTTGCTAAGGTATGACGGTGATACTTATTATATGCTTTGAGAGTCGCATTATTTTTCGTATGTGGATAGAACTTAAAAGGGAACCTTTGACCTCGAACGCTCGGAACCTCTTAGAAAACATATGCAGGGCAGTGGTGTGCATCATTTCCATGCAAAACGTTGCGTTTTACCTCAAGTAACATTTTGACAGAGCGAAAGTAATAAGATATCAGAACCATATGAAGGAAATTAAGTGTAATTTTATGGCGTCAGTGTATCATTACATATTCAATTAGCAGCCCCTAAAGCTCTCAGCTTAAAGTACTTATAATAGCGCAAACCACACATATACTACAGCAGCACAACCTGAAAGTAATATATAAGTCCTCAAAAGGCAGGTGCTGGATTTTAATGAAGTGAATAAAACAAAGTGGGAGAGAACAATGTGAATACCTCAATAAACTCACGTCATCACATTCCAAATCACTTTCGCATTCCGATATCAAAAGCAACACTACTTACATTTTCAGATGATAATGTTGGTATATCAATGTCATACCCTGACTTTCGCCAAGCATATTGCAACTTAAGCTTATAAGCAGATGCAACAGATTGATTCTAAGTCACAGTGTCAAGTTTCACGATGAAATCACAATCGTTGACATTCACTTGTGGTTTGGCTCCTTTTAGTCTTACAAAATCAATAATCCTTCTGATAAAGAGACTATATTGCCGAAAGAAGTAAATATCAAGGGGCTGGCAACATTTTGTTGTTCTCTGTGGCAAGATCTTCATCGTACCTTCAGCGTAACATCTTTGCCTGGAAAACGTGCCTCTGTATGACCCGCCCAGGAATCACACAACAATAGCCACCATCTAGTGGCGCTAGCAGACAAGTGCGCAGTTTTGCATGGAAATGACGCACACCACAGTTCTGCTTAAGATTGTTTGTTATTCTAATCATGGTTTCGTGCGGTTCCGAGCGTTAGTCGTCAAGGCTGTCTCTTGTTAGCATCAGGTCGGTAAAGAGTGTCAAGGGAACGTTACGGACTAACGTTACATCAAATTATGAATAGTTCCACAAAGGTGACCCTGCGTTTCATTGTATCCATTAATTTGCAGTGACTACAAATATTAGTACCGCTGACTCCCACCTTATGTAGTATTTTGTTAGTAGTAATTATATCGTTTACTAGCATCAGTAGAAAGCACTTTACAGGCCGTACTTTGCCACACTGCTTCCCACTCTATTCCTCTGTATTTTTATTGATTCAATTGTTTTATTCAGTTTTCCTCATTTCTTCTACAAGTGATTTAGTTGTTAAATGCTGAGACTGCTGTATCTGCGTTCAAGGTAATACACTCTGATATGTCTTAGCCGGTAATTAATCGTCTGGACATTCAGCGGGGGCTCTAGGCTGCTTGGCATGACTGCATTAAATAACTATGATGTACTGCCTCTTGGTTCGTTCTTTATTATTATTTAAGGTAATACACGGAATACGTCTGAGCTGTTCATAAATTTTCTGCGCATGGAGCGAGGACTCCATGCTGCTTGGAGGACTGCATTAAATAATGGTGATGTAATTCCAGTTGGTTCGTTCTTTATCATTGTGACCGGTCTTTCCACGTAAAGAGCCAAGGATTTGCTCTATGCGTCAACTAATCCCATCTCTCCGTTTTTTGTGGTGTAGCATAGCAGTTTTTGCAGCCACGCGAAGTATCTAGAGTTTCCATATGAAATACGTCACATGTAGTATAATATGGTAGCAGTTGTGGCTGGAATTGGAAGAACCTGCGCCATATAGTGGTCTTTATATAAAACGTAAGTGTTAATTTAATCCTCTCTTTTTGCTTCAGGCTGCGAGGGCAATTGTCTATTAGCGCACCATTGATTTTTTGCACCACTCCCGCCAGTTTGTTGCTGTCATTTGCCTTACAGACTACACCAAGTGCTTTATGTTCGTCAACTTTAGTAGCACAAGTAATGTGAACACGTCCAAGTACTCATAGATTTAAGAATATTATTTTTCTTTCACTTTCTTTTGCACCAGATGGGGCGCAGTGTGCTCTAAGGATAGCCTCAAGCGCAAGATATCACCTACATCCGTCACTACTACTCTCACGTCATCTGCATAGTCTCATGTAACTGTCTTCACGCATGGCATCCCTCTCAGCTTCGCTTGTAGTAGTGATAAAAGTGGTTCTAAATAAATAACGTATAGCAACATGGACAATGCTTTTCCCTGTGAAACATGTCTTTCAATTTGTAACCTGTTACGCAGCTGAAACCTGCTTTTATCACAGACGCATGCTTTGGTTAGTCCTGCCAAAGTGGCCACTCTCGTTGCATATGTGGCAAGCGGGATTTTGGCCACTGTGCCATAATATGGGCCTTAAGCCATCGGCACATGGAGTGTGTATCTGAACGAGTATGGGCAACGTGGCGACTTTCTGACGTCAAAACGAACGAACCGCACGTTGGAGAGGCTTTCCCAACGTGTCGGACAGTATCAAGCATGGGTGATATTCTCAACGTGCGTCTGAACGATCACCAATCAGGTGGGAGAACGCCACCGACGTCATACCATGTGGCTATACGGGGAGGGGGTCAGCTCTTTTCGGTACAGAGAAGAAGACGCCACATTGCCCGTCGTATTTCAAGGGTTTTACGTAAGGAATGGAAGGAGAAATTTGGAGAGGACATTAAAGTGCAGGGAGAATAAAAAAAAAACATTGCGGTTTGTCGATGACATAGTAATTCTGTCAAAGACCGCAAAAGATCTGGAGGAGCAATTGAATGGGATGGACAGTGTCTTGAAGGTAGATATAAGATGAACATTAATAAGAGTAAAATGAGGATAATGGAATGGAACGTCAGAAAATCAGGCGATGCTGAAGGAGTTAGATTAGGTAATGAGGCAATAAAAGTAGTAGATAAGATTTGTTATTTTTGTAGCTAGATAACTTCTGATGGCCGAAGTAAAGAAGATATAAAATGCAGAATGGCTATGGGAAGAAAAGCGTTTCTAAAGAAGCGAAACTGGTTAACATCCAATATTAATTTAAATGTTAGGAAGTTCTTTCTGAAAGCATTTGTCTGGAGTGTAGCATTGTATGGGAGTGAAACGTGGCACATAAGGAGTTCCGATAAAAAGACGATATAAGCTTTTGAAATGTGTTGCTACATACGAATGATGAAAATTAGATGGGTAGATCACGTAACTAATGAGGAGGTGCTTAACCGAATCGCGGAGAAACGGAGTTTCTGGCATATCGTGACTAAGAGAAGGGATAGATTGGTGGGACGCACTCTGAGACATCAAAGAATTGTCAACTTAGGATTAGAAGCAAGTGTGTGGGGTAAAAATCGTAGGGGGAGACCGAGGAAAGAGTACAGTAAGCAGATACAAAAGGATGTAGATTGTCGAACGTTTTCTCAGATGAAAAGACTTGCACAGGACAGGGTAGCGTGGAGAGCTGCATCAAACCAGTCTGCGGACTGAAGACCACAACAATAACTTAGGTCTTATTTATGTATGTCATTCCAAAGCAAGTGAAATTAACTGAGTAAATTGAAAATCATTAGAGACACTATTTGTTGGAATAAATGACTGGAAACTTCTTATATGTGGTTAAAAATTTTCGTATTACAATAATCTGTCGTTTCAAGACATGCGGACTGAAGATCTATCGACACGAATAGTTCTTTACATCATTTGTTGTAATTACATGTCAGCAAGCGACATGTCTATCAGTAATGTATGCAGCACGTCTAATGACTTCGTGGACACTGCCTGCCGTAGCGTAGGCAGCAAAGTCGTGGACTGTGAAATGGAAGTTGTCCCTCGGCGGTGTTTCGAGGCTCGTCGCTAGCAAATATTATTTCTTATACTCAGGTTTTCTGATAGACCCAAAGACGTTCCTATAAATTTCATAGAAAAATACTGCATAATATTCGATGCTATGTAAACATAAGATCGCATCCTCTGAGGAGTGCGTTTGTTGGATTCGTTTTACTAACAGGACAATTTGCACCTTACTTAGAGTAAAATACGCACTTTATTTATTTAATTTCGTTAACAGTGTGATTCCGAAACCTGATGCCGCCGACAAATGTCGCTGGAGCGCGCTGCGATCGCGTGTAGCTCGTTGAGGCACACGTTTCGTATGCTAACGCCTTTATACGTTCATACTATCATCGTATGACTCGATATGTCTTGTCTGACGTGCATGTCTGCCGATCTCTACAGCTCTGTAACTGATATTGACTCGGTAACCGTTCGTTTCTAACATGCCTACTGTCATCATATTTAGCCAACACATCTTGCAACTAACGGTTTCAACTTCTACATCTGCATCTACATGGGATACTCTACAAATAACATTTAAGTGCCTGGCAGAGGGTTCATCGAACCACCGTTATACTATTTTATCTCCCATTCCATTTTCGAATAGCGCGCGGGAAGAAAGAACACCCGAATCTCTCCGTTCGAGCTCTGATTTCTCGTGTTTTATTCTGATAATCATTTCTACCTATGTAAGTGGGAGTCAACATTATCTTCAGGTCTTTAGTTAAGATGTCCTCAGATGCTTCAATTGTCTTACATCATGTAGAGAGGGCCCGTCGCCAACATACCCCAACTTTTTTGATTGTGTTTCCGGCGGATCTGCAATATAGAGGCTAAACAGCAGTGGTGCAAACACTGATCCTTGTGGTAACCCGTTCTTTAGTTTTTTGATAGAGCTGTAGTCAGTGTCCATAATTGTTTGGAACACCCTAAGGAATTTCTTGCAGAAATCCAAAATTTTCTCCGTGTGCGGAAATTCATCTTCAAATAAAACTACAACCTGCTGTATACGTCTGAAGATGTTGGATTTCTGTAAGAAATTTCTTCGACTGCACTCGGCCTGTTTGAGTAATAATCCATATTGTCTTGCGGTGGGGATTCCTGTGCAGCGCGTGCCGCAGAGTGCGGGTGTGGACAGCGTGTGTCCACATAATTAAGTAGTCCCGAGGTGCGTCAGCTGCTGGAGATGCAAGCGGCTGCGTAAGGAGGGAATCCAGGCGCGGCCGCAGAGAAGAACGAGTGAGGCTGATGTGCTGCTTATGGTGGCGCGAAACGAGCAACAGTAGAAACGGCTTCACAGTTTCCTTCCATTCAATATTTTAACTTACGAATATCATTATAAATAGAAATTTATACACCCTGAGACTGTTTTTCGTCTCGATAAAGTCAGAGACATTAATGATAACGATGAGACATTGAATTAAAATTTGTGATGCGGCCGGAAATCGAACCCTGACCTCCATGCTTACTAGGCAGACGTCTTACCGCTTTTTTCTCATATTCATTTCTTCCAGTTATGAGTCAGTCATGTACCAGAATTCTGCCATCTTTCGCAACGAAGCCAACAGTGTGAGATTACCGCCCAATAGAAATATTGCTAATTAATAGCATTTGATAATTAAACAGTATGAAGTTCACTGCAAACATTGACCATGCCAATGCACTAAATATTACTCAATTTTAATCTTATTAATTATGGTAGCAATGCATGTACACAGTTGGGTGACAACATTTATAGTTAGGCCATAGGTAGAAATTCTCCACGTTGAGATTTGCTGTGTGCTTGTAGCTGACGGGAGGCCAGCGAGCAGGCCGACGTTGGTGGCTTGTTCCAACTTAGGATTTTCCAGTTCGTTTCCGGTGAGGGGAGAGAGCGACAATGGCGAGTGCCAGCCACAGTGCAATGCACAAATATTGTAATACTCCTGGCATTTGAAGTAATACGATGCAGTTAGGAATCTTTAAGGCCCTCATTACAAAATAGCCTTTTGATAAATAAACAATACATTAGCTGATATAGTCACTTCTAACGTAATATGTTTAATTGACAATGAAAAGTAATAAATTACCAACGAAGACAAGACAGTTACACAACTAGCATGGCAATGTTTGTTTATAAAAATAATTTATTAACTATTTCTCATTTTATTTTCAATTAATCTTGTGTATTTTATCTTAAAGTATTCAGTTAAATCACTTATCTGTGACATAAGAAATTGCACGATTATGATAAATAGTACAAAGTATGTTTATACCAATATAAAAACCTAAGAAGACAATTTATTTAATGTGTAGTGTAATTATTTTTATTTTAAGTAAAGTTTTAGAAATGTATTGGCTGAGCGCTGTACGTTGGCAAATCGGTTACAACAGCTCACATGGGGAAGTTGATGACGTAGGGGAAAAAACCCTGGCAGTTGAGTTTTGGCGCGCGTGCGCACGAGGGCAGGAAGTGACGAGATGCGAGCATGTGGTGTAGCTGGCCGGGCGGCGTCACTCTGCATGCAGTCGGCATGTGGATCTCGAGGTGGTAACTTTAGATTTGTATGTGGCAATCGCCACGTGTGGTTGCTCGTCGTAGACTGCACCAAGTTAAATCGAGTGCTACTGTGTATTTGTGAGTATTTAGCCAGCGGAACAAGGTGTGCATCGCATTCAATTAAAGTGACTGTGATTTGTTAATGTAACACGTGTCGTCGCATAGGCATGAACACAAATGGTGTTTGAGAGAGCCACATGGTGATAAAACAATTTGCGACAAATATTCATTTTTGTCTGGGGGCTCACAAGCTATAAATTTATTTGGTAAATGTGTCGACGTACAGACGTATCAGCCACAGGGTTCAAATATTGTGAAATAAACAACATAAATTGAACATTCACGTGTTTTCAAAAATAGTAGTTAGTACACCCTTTTCTCTCATGAACTTGAATTTATTATGAATTTGTTTTGTTATTCATATGCAGGGAAGGAAAGCTGTGAACGTGTGATATCATCCCCTAGAAAACAAGTCAAACAGTCGCAATAACAGTTCCAGTGTTTTTGCATGTTTAGGAATTTGGTTCGCAGCTGGTGGTTGTGAGTTTTGAAAAAATTCAACTTTCTCTATTTTAAACTCTCACCCCGACCTTCATGCTCGCATTTGGGGGCTCGTCAGGGATAAGTTCACGTTGGACTTGCTCGGACGGAGAGATTATGGTGTGTATAGAACAGTGAACAGTTACGAACGGTTGCAAGCAGATACGCAATCGCGTCGCGTGGTTAAAGACGGTTAGTGACTGGCAGAGTTTGGGCGCCGTCATCCGTAACCGGCGATCGACAGCGCATCGGACCAGCAGCAGTGAGCGGCGGCGCGCGGGATCCACGCACTCAAATTTCATCTTTGGCAATGGACGGCAGTGATCGTGGGGACTTCGCAAGTCCTCAACGAAGTGTCGGGGCCCAGCAGCTTCGATTCTACAAAGGATAAGGGATGTAGTGAGGACATATTCCAGCCACAGCTTCTACAACAGACGGCAGCGAGCGTTGCGAACGTCGCAGCTCGTTGCAGCAACTTGTGGATTAAAAGATAAGTAAAGCAGCTGGCGCTATAAATTCTTGTGTGTTAATCAAGCTTTCTTGTAGTACTAAATCATGGATCAGGTGTTCAAAAAGTCGCCAAGCGACGTAGATTCAGAAAGTAGCATACCAGAAAGTCCAGAGAGGGTAAATACTGGGGGAATGTTGTTGACACCGGAGAAGTTCGCAGCCATGTTAGCGAGTTTTAGCTCAAATTTAGAATCAAAAATAGAAAATTCAAACTCAAATTTAGAATCAAAAATAGAAAATTCAAACTCAATTTTAAAATCCGAAATAGGAACTGTAAAATCAGAAATAGGAACTGTAAGATCAGAATTGAAAGCAGACTTTAAGGCAGACATTGGGGCACTACAAAATTCAATGTGTGCATTAAAGGCAGAAATAATCACAGACATTGACAAAAAGATAGGAAGTCTAACAGAACGGTTTGATAATAGGGAAAAGGAGATACATGCCAGAATTGGTGCTATTAAGACTGAGGTAGGCGACAGGTTAGATGCTGTGAAACAAATATGTGATCACAGGATTGAGGGCACTATGCAGGCGTTGGCTGAGGTTGACAAGAGGATGGTGGCAGGTATTGAGGAAACAATAACTTTATTGTCAGGAAAATTAGAGAATACAGAATGTAACTTTAGGAAAAAGATAGAACAAGTAGTGACAGTAAACAATACTGAGATTGAGAAGGTGAACACTAGAATAAATAATCTAAAATTGGGTACTGCATCAGGAAACACTAATTGGTCCATGGTGCAGACACCTAATGGCAAAAAGTTTTCAGGAGTGGGTAATTATCATCCAGTAGATTTTTTGGCTGCATCCAAGGACCAATTTGTGCCTGGTATGTCATACCAGTGTAAAGTGAAGTTAGCAAAGAGAATTCTTGACTGTTCTGCTCAAACTTGGGCAAATCAGTGTGCTGATAAATTTGTTACTTTTGAGGCGTTTGAAAAATTATTTTTAAATAAGTATTGGGGGGAGGCCAAGCAAGCTAAGATACAAAATGATTTCTTGAATGGGCCAAACTATGTGAAAGGGAAACAGAGCATGAAGGAATTTTGTCAGGAGGAACTTGAGAAACTAGTGCATTTAGAGACACCTTTGAGTCTTTTAGCAGTAATTTCCACTTTGTGTAGGAGGTTACCTGCAGATCTGCATTGGCAGTTAATTCACCATCCCACAGGTTCAGCTGAGAATTTCATTGAATTTGTAGAAAAGATAGACCAGGGTTTAGTTATGGAACGACAGCTCAGGGGAACACAGCATGTGAACCACAGTGAAAATAGAGGCAGTAGAAATGTGGGTCATAACCAGGGAAACCACAACAGAGAGAGGAATTTAAATGAAAATTGGAGAGGTAACAATAACAGAGGAGACAACTGGGATAATAGAAGCCAGAGGGAAACATGGGAAAATGATAGGAGAAATCAAAGGCAGGAAGGTGGAAATAGGAATAGGGATAACAGTAGAAGAGAAAATCTGAGACAAAATCAGGGAAACTAAGATTTGTTCCAAATGAGGTCCGTTTTGAGACAAGGAGCTATTCTAATAACAGGATCAGAAGATGGGATAGCAGGGGATCAAATGACCATAATTACAGTAGGAACAGAGATGGGGAGAGAAGGGAGGAAAAACTATGTCACATGGACAGAGATAATGATAGGAAGGAGGAAGTAGGAGTTCACAAGGGCAAGGATAAAGAAAAGAGGGAAGAAAACATAAATAGAGTAAACAAGGAAAGGGAGAAAAGAGAGGAAAGTATGTGTCAAATGGATGCTGTTATAGGTAGTGAGGAAATTTTTGGGGATTGGTTTAGGCAACACGACAAAAGAAAGGCAAACAGGAGGAGAAAAGATAGGAATGAGGACAGTAAAGGGGGATATGATATGCGAAATTTATTTCATAATAACATTAAAGAAGATAAAAACAGTGTTGGGTTAGCCTTAGTTTTGGATAGGTCAGAGGCACAAGTGTTGACTGAATGTGAAAGTGAGAATGTAAATATTGATGGTACTGGAGCCAGCATAGATGGTGTTGAGTGTGTGAATGAGAATGAATGGAGTTCTGAATTAAAAAAAATTAAATGTGATCCAGTAAAAACATTAAATGGCACTGGGTCTAGTATGAATAATGAGAGAAGTGTGAATGTTTCTGAAGTAGGTGAAATTGTCAATGCTGATGTACACCCACCTGTAACTGATGATGTGTTGGGACAGGACAGAGGTATTATTGAGAAGATAAAGTGGATTAGGAAGTGGGCACCAGATGATTGGCTAATACACAAATATGAGTATTTGGACCGACTAGGGAAGCAATGTAATAGGGATCAAACTTACTATAGCCTGGTAAAAGACTTAGTGAGTGGGGAGAATGAATACAATGAATTAAGGGGACTAGGCATGTGTGCTGTAGACCAAAATGAAGTAGATGAAGGATTTGGTGTATTACAGGAGGGGATAGATAATAATAAGGAGAGTGTACAAACTTTTGTAGTATACAACAATGAAAATTGTAAGGAAATGGATTGTGATGGTGTAGGAACAGGGTGGATTGATAAAGAAGTCAGTGAATATGGTCCAGATGATTGGGACCATTTCCTTGGACATTTAAAATCAGTGGAGCCAGTGACATGGATAGAAGAGAAATATGGGTATGCAAGGAAACTTGGTGAGTTGAGTGCAGTAAACCCAGAATTTGGGAAAGCATTCAGTGAAATACTCGAAAATGATGAGGACATACAACCGTATTGTTATGTAGGGGAAATAAATATTATGGTTAAGAAATGTATGCAAGAAATTGAGGAGGATTTGTTGGCAGAAAATGAACTTGAGGAAGATGTTATTGAAAATGTACAGCCCATTATAAATGTTAAGGTAGAAGAGGTCAGTGAAACTGCATTGATTGATACTGGAAGTACAATTAGTGGTATTTCAAAGGATTTCTACAATCAAATCAAGAGTACAGGGACAGTAGAGTTTCCAGTTACTGGGGTACGTATAAAGAATGCTACTGGCAGTTATAGCAAACCAGTGAATAAGGAAGTAGTGTTAGACTTGATGATTGAGGATGAATTATTTAGTCAAGGTTTACTTGTCATAAAGGGACTTTGCTTAAATTTAGTGTTGGGAAATGATTTTTTGTGCAAATATGGGGCACAACTAGACTATAAGTACAAGGCTATAAAATTGAATGTAGGGCGTCATATGAAGAAGATTAAATTTAAGAACTCTGTTGATAAAAAGAATCTGATGGCATGCATACAGATAGCACAATGTGTTGTGAATGAAGCTGAAGTTGAGGAAGAAATACGGAAGAAGGTAGATGAGACAAAGGGGATAAGTGAAAATCAAAAGGGGGAATTTTATTATTTATTGTCTAGGTATAAGAATGTGTTTTCTGAAAAGCCAGGAAAAATCTTAGATTTTGAATATGAAATTAGGGTAAAACCACATGAACCAGTTAAAGCTAAGACTTATGCTATAGCCATATCTGAAAGGAAATCAGTCAGAACTGAATTACAACGGATGCTGGACTGGGGCATAATTGAAAGATGTAGAAGCGAGTACAGCATTCCCATGGTAGTGATAAAAAAGAAGGACAAATCTGTGCGGTTAGTGTTAGACGCCAGAAAATTAAACAAAATTATAGTTCCTGAAACAGATCATCCAGAGAACATGGATGAACTAATTCAAGGGTTCCATAATGTGAAACTTATGACCAGCATGGATCTGACTGCCGGATTTTGGCAGGTGCCGCTGCCTGTTGAGAGCAGGAAATACACGGCTTTCTTATTTGAAGGCAGGGCCTATCAATATAAGGTTATTCTTTTGGTTTGTGTATTTCTTTTGCTGTTTTCATTAGAGCTTTGAGTTATGTCTTGGGAGATGAACTGATGAGAAGGCTTACAATTTATGTGGATGACATATTGGTTGCTACAGCTACTTGGAAGGAGCATTACCGTTTATTGCAGGATGTTTTTACAGCTTTACTTGCAGGGGGTATGACACTCAAGCTTAAAAAGTGTGAATTTGTGAAAGCAGAAATAAACTTTTTAGGTTATGTGTTATCTTCAGAAGGATTTATGCCTACTGGGCATAAGATTAAGGCAATAGCAGAATGTGCAAAACCTAAGAACCGGAAGAAGTTAAAATCGTTTCTTGGCATGGCTAGTTTCTACAGAAAATACATAAGTAATCAAAGCCTGAATTCTCCAAATTTGTCATGGTTATTGAAGAAAAATGTGTCCTGGGTATGGTCTGATGAATGTGATAGGGATTTTGAAACAATCAAAACCAGTCTGTGCAATAGCAAACTCTTACATTACCCAGACATGTCTCTTCCATTTCACTTAGCCACAGACAGCTCAGACTATGGAATAGGAGTTGCTCTCTTTCAAAGAAAAGAAGTGGATTGTGAGGTTGAACACTGAAGCATATCATTTGCAAGCAGGGTCCTATCAAAACATGAGCGGAGATATGGTATTTGGGAGAAGGAACTTTTGGCTATAGTTTGGGGTTTCCTAAAATTCAGAATTTACGTGCAAGGTCATGAGACAATTGTTATGACTGACCATAAGGCATTGAGCTATTTGCAGGATTGTAAGTTACTAAATCAAAGGCTGGCACGTTGGGCACTAATACTACAACAATTCCAGTATAAGATAGAATACATAAAGGGCACTGAAAACGTAGTTGCTGACAGCCTGTCCCGTTTGCCTATTAAAGGGGATGAATCTATAGAACTTGAGGGTAAAGGCACTGAATTCCACGTGATGTACATGAAAGGTGTTGATGGGGAAAAACATATTAGGGACATATGTAAGGACATGAGACGGATACAGAACACTGATCCGATTCTCAAACTGGTCAAAACAAACATGAGTACAAAAGGGCACAAAAAATTAGATACATATTACAAGATCTATAAGGGGGTATTGTTTAGGAGAAAGAATGTTGACAAAGAAGAATGGCAGGTATGTTGGCCAGAGGAACATGTCCAGTCATTGATAGAATATATACATTTGTCACATGGTCATTATGGACCATAAAAGTGTTTGGAAATATTACAGTATTATGTTATTTTTAACAATATGGATAGAAGTGTTAGGAAACAGTTAGGTGCCTGTGATAAATGCCAGCGTGTGAAGCATAGCACTGTGGCTAGCCAAGGTGAAATGCAAAGCATTTTACCTAAGGGTGTGGGTGAGTTGTTGGCAATTGACCTTTTTGGACAATTACCAGCAAGTAGGGGTGGACAAAAATATGTCATACTTACTGTTGATGTGTTTTCAAAATATGTAAGGCTATACGGTATCAAGAAGGCTACCAGCAAAACAATAATCCATAAGCTAGAGATAGATTATTTCAAAAAACATGGAAAACCTAAGGCATTGCTGTCAGACAATGGTTCCCAGTTTACATCTAAGGCATGGGAAGATTTTATGTAACAGTCAGGTGTAAAACATATAAAAATTTCAGTTTACCATCCGGCGAGCAATCCTGCCGAGCGATACATGCTCGGGTTGGGACGGTTATGCCGAACATACTGTAGTAATAACCACAAATCATTGGCAGAGTACATTGTTTCCTTTGAGGATGTCATGAACAGTGTTAAAAGTAAAGCAACAGGATATACACCATATGAGATAATGATGGGCAAAAAGGCACCGAATCTAATAGGTGAGATTGTAGATTTCCCACCAGGGGATCAGGTGACACCACAGGAACGGATAAAGCTGGCGACCGAGCAGATGGCTAAGGCAGCAGCTCAGAGGAAAAAGAGACGTGACAGTAGGTACAAGCCAACTAAGTACAAAGTCAATGACCTAGTACTAGTGAAAACTAAAGAAAAGTCTAGTGACATTGATGGAGAAATAAAGAAACTTTTTGAGTTATATCATGGGCCATTCCGGGTAGCAGCATGTCCGTACCCAAATGCTTACCGGTTGGAATACCCCAAGTCTGGAAAACCGTTGGGGTTAAGAAATATTACTGAGTTGAGGCTATATAAGTAACTGGATTAAGCCAGTTTGCAGCCTCATGTGAATATTAGGCTTAGGATCTGTATGTATTTTTGTGACTTATGTATGTCTAGATTTAAGAGTTTTTGTGGAGTAACTTGACAATTTGATAATTATTTTGACTTGGTTTATTCTCTATTTTTGCCTTGCTTTATTTTTGTTGTTTATGTATATGTGTTGATGAAAGTTGCAATTGTTGCCAGGACTCATTCCTAAAAACAGCAGCTGAGAGGGATATTGTGTTTATTGTGTCATCATAATTTATGTATGAGTAGTGAAACTATTTAGTTAGGTAATTCTATGAATGATAATTAAATTGTTTTTATTTTTGTTGATACATACTAATCTGAAATCAGGACTAGAGGACATATATATATATATTGTATTCAATTGATGTTCACAGGCTGCAGGAGTTGTAGTTACTGTGAAGTATAGATGTGCTAGGATTAACTTAGGATAATATGGGCCAATTAAATCTCACACCAGAAAAAATATTTTTTTTGGTGCGAGGGGGTAGGATTTGTATTTATGTTTGTAGGTGTCATTATGATAGAAGAGAAAATTCTCTATGATAACATTCTTTTGGTAGCATTATTTGAACTTTAAGATATATTTTAACACAGGCAGTTTGTTGGTATTGTATTTGATGGAGTAATACTCCAAGTATGCTACATATTTTCTTGTCTGTTTCATCTGAAGCTATGGCTGATGAGAGTGCAGGTATGGTGGTTTGGGTTGATCTGATAATGACCAACACAAACCATTTTGAGTTCTTAATTCTGTTAATTTACATGTTACTGTACATGTCTCAATGCTTAGTTTCAATTGCACCAAGTCTGGATGGAAGGGGGTTGGGATACAAATCCAACCGAAGCATGGTGTCCAGACAAACTTTTGTCTATGTTGACTCATGAGTGCCTTCTGCTCTTCCTGTTCCATGTAGGGTGCATATGACGTGTGTGAACAAGAATGCCTGATCCAGTGCCATGAATCGAAGCTGCAACAGCATGTTGGTTGAAATGACGGAGACATAGGACCGTACACCATGGACCAGAGTTGCTGCAACGATGACTCTGGGGTTCTCAGTGTCAAAGTGGTGAGAGATTTCCTTTAAACAAGTGGAGTGTACACCATCAAAAGTTTTTATAGTGAGAATTCTAGTTTTTCCATGTAGGACAAGGTTCTCTAAAGACTAAAGTTTAATAATATTATAAAATTGGTGCCAATTCTGTATATAAACAACAGGAACACTTAAATTTCATGGATGTAATTAGTTATAAGGATGCTTTTCTTAAAAATATGCCCACACTATAATTGTAAAAATATTGGGAAATAATCTCACTGACCTGTTTATTTATTTATTTATTTTGCATTAGTTGAGGTCATAATTGGTATAGTGTTTGAGTCAATCCGATTCCATAATTTCGTAATTTTAAATTTTGCTCATTTGAAAGTATTAATTTTGGTGCTACTTGCGCCATCATGCACATGGTTTTGATGCCTCAAGTGGGGGTATTGTGAGATTACCGCCCAATAGAAATATTGCTAATTAATAGCATTTGATAATTAAACAGTATGAAGTTCACTGCAAACATTGACCATGCCAATGCACTAAATGTTACTCAATTTTAATCTTATTAATTATGGTAGCAATGCATGTACACAGTTGGGTGACAACATTTATAGTTAGTTATATATACATGTGGCATCTGTTCCGAAAGAATAGGTAGAAATTCTCCATGTTGAGATTTGCTGTGTGCTTGTAGCTGACGGGAGGCCAGCGAGCAGGCCGACGTTGGTGGCTTGTTCCAACTTAGGATTTTCCAGTTCGTTTCCAGTGAGGGGAGAGAGGGACAATGGCGAGTGCCAGCCACAGTGCAATGCACAAATATTGTAATACTACTGGCATTTGAAGTAATACGATGCAGTTAGGAATCTTTAAGGCCCTCATTACAAAATAGTCTGTTGATGAATAAACAATACATTAGCTGATATAGTTACTTCTAACGTAATATGTTTAATTGACAATGAAAAGTAATAAATTACCAACGAAGACAAGTCAGTTACACAACTAGCATGGCAATGTTTGTTTATAAAAATAATTTATTAACTATTTCTCATTTTATTTTCAATTAATCTTGTGTATTTTATCTTAAAGTATTCAGTTAAATCACTTATCTGTGACATAAGAAATTGCACGATTATGATAAATAGTACAAAGTATGTTTATACCAATATAAAAACCTAAGAAGACAATTTATTTAATGTGTAGTGTAATTATTTTTATTTTAAGTAAAGTTTTAGAAATGTATTGGCTGAGCGCTGTACGTTGGCAAATCGGTTACAACAGCTCACATGGGGAAGTTGATGACGTAGGGGAAAAAACCCTGGCAGTTGAGTTTTGGCGCGCGTGCGCACGAGGGCAGGAAGTGACGAGATGCGAGCATGTGGTGTAGCTGGCCGGGCGGCGTCACTCTGCATGCAGTCGGCATGTGGATCTCGAGGTGGTAACTTTAGATTTGTATGTGGCAATCGCCACGTGTGGTTGCTCGTCGTAGACTGCACCAAGTTAAATCGAGTGCTACTGTGTATTTGTGAGTATTTAGCCAGCGGAACAAGGTGTGCATCGCATTCAATTAAAGTGACTGTGATTTGTTAATGTAACACGTGTCGTCGCATAGGCATGAACACAAATGGTGTTTGAGAGAGCCACATGGTGATAAAACAATTTGCGACAAATATTCATTTTTGTCTGGTGGCTCACGAGATATAAATTTATTTGGTAAATGTGTCGACGTACAGACGTATCAGCCACAGGGTTCAAATATTGTGAAATAAACAACATAAAGTGAACTTTCACGTGTTTTCAGAAATAGTAGTTAGTACACCCTTTTCTCTCATGAAGTTGAATTTATTATGAATTTGTTTTGTTATTCATACGCAGGGAAGGAAAGCTGCGAACATGTGATATCATCCCCTAGAAAACGAGTCAAACAGTCGCAATAACAGTTCCAGTGATTTTGCATGTTTAGGAATTTGGTTCGCAACTGATGGTTGTGAGTTTTGAAAAAATTAAACTTTCTCTATTTTAAACTCTCACCCCGACCTTCACGCTCGCAACAGTGAACGGCGACCACGGGTGACTCGGAATAGTCTAAGCACGATTTCCCACCACGTCACAAGCTTTACTTCAGCTTCTCTGTTCACATCTGCCAAGGCTCTATATGCAGCGGAATGTTCCGATCTCTCCATTGCCGAGGTACTATTCCATGGTGTGGAGAGCCTTGGCAGATGTGGCACTGTTTCATAGGAACACAGAAGCTGAATTTTTTAATTTATCTTATAACTTTGATCCATTATACATGTGGTGTGATGCAGCTCTGATGGGTAAAGATTTCCAGAAATAACTACAACCAGTCGTCTTTGCGATTCTCCAGTTTTATTTCCTTTTATTATTATTATTATTACGTTTCAAGCATTTTATCTGACTGGAAGGTCTTCCTGTTCTTCCAGCATTGCTTCATTCCTTCACTAAAGGTTCTCTTCCCTTCTTCGATCCACTTTGGTCTTTGTGCTTTAGGTGCTGTTTTCTCTGACATCACTCCCCACTTGCACACCTTTGTCGACAATGTCTGCTGAATATATGCTTACCCTTTCCAGATCAGTTTTGACTTATATCGTCTAGGGTGTAGTGGACGTAATACCCTGAATGCACCTGATGATTCTGTTCTTAAGTCTGGTCTGTGGAAGTCTGCTGATGTGTCCATTAAATTTTAGTTACCTCATTCTAATGTCCGCTGTGATGTTGGAGAATTTCTCTGTGGTATGCCTGGAGTGAACTCTATAGCCTTCGTCTGAAGTTTTGGTCCAATAAATTTCCTAATGACTTTCTTTTCTGTGTGACGATGTTTTCAAGGTCGGTTATTGTGTGTAACATCAGTGCCTCACTGGCTTATACCACCTCCAGTTTGATTACGGTATTGTAGTGACGAATTTTGTAGGTGTGAGCCTTGGGCGCGTTCTGATCTTGAATTGGTATATTGAGGGTAACGAGCGGAATTCATTTGGCGTTTTGCCCTTCTGCTGCTTGGTTCCCACCCCCAGGCGTAGTCGGAACTTAGGGTTTTGTGGTGTCACACAAGTCCAAAGTGCGCGCCCCCTACTTTCGCCGCGCGCCGCCATGGACGCACGGTGCGGCGTTCTTACGACGACAGCCACAAGCGCCCTCTGCTGCAACTCCGCTCGTGGCCACCACTGAACGACATCGTTCACTTGGGACAGAGATAGCAACCAGTTAGGACCATCGTAATCAGATAGGCACCAGCGAAGACTTGGCTATCGTATAGGCACTAGGAAGCAGTACTAGGCAGGCCTCTAGCTCAACTATGTATCTGCAGTACTGAAATATGTAAAAGTTAAGTATTGTATAAATTCTGTGCAATATATATCACGTTCTAATTTACTCCAGTGTTTCTAGATTCTGGCTGCTCCCCTCCGTACCTGCACCATCGTGCTATCTTTATTCCTGTGTCGGTCTCATTCCACTCGGCCACCGACACCTACGACGGAAACGAGACACAAAAGCGGCGATGAGGCTGGGACACAAAAGGTTTGACCTTTTTCCCTCTCGTCGTCGTTGCTGCCGTCAGCGAGTCGTAGTTTGCAGCCTACTGTTCGTGTCTTTTCTAAATGGTCTGGTGACTATCCATACATGTGGCAGTGAGGCTAAATGTTCAAATGTTTGTTAAGCTTAAGGGACTTAACTGCGTGATCATCAGTCCCTAAACTTACAAGCTACGTATGATCTACCTTTTACTAAAGACGACACAAACATCCATGACCGAGGAGGGATTCGAACCCCCGACCATAGCGGCCGAGCAGACTGTGACTGGCGCGCCGCAGACCGCTCGGTCACTGCGGCCGTCAGTGACGCTAACCCGCGACCTTTGAGGAAGTTCGGTTTTAACTGTTTGCGCCTCCCTCCGTATGTCAGCCGTGGCCATCCTCTCCCTATAAAGGTGCTCATGGTCTGCACGGCCACTACGGTCGGGGGTTCGAATCCCCCCTCGGGCATGGATATTTGTGCCGTCCTTAGTCTTAGTTAGTTCATAAGTAGTTTGTAAGTTAGGGACTGATGACCCCATAGATAAGTCCCATAGACTATACAAACATTTGAACATTTAGCAAATTCGGAGTAGAAACTTTACCTAATGTACGCAATGTGCTCTGGCCAGTATTTAAAGGGTACTGTTCAATTATACTGTTGACGTTGATGCTTGTATATTGTCTTATGTTTTCATCATCTCGTCTGGCCAATGTATTGTGTAAAATGGTATCTTTATTGTGACGTTATGTTCAAATGTTTGTTAAGCTTATGGGACTTAACTACGGGGTCATCAGTCCCAAAACTTACAAACTACTTATGAACTAGCTAATCCTAAGGACGGCACAAATATCCATGCCTGACGGGGGAAATTCGAACCCCCGACCGTAGTGGCCGTGCAGATCGTGACTGGAGCGCCTCAGTCCCCTCGGCCACCGCGGCCGGCCATTGTGAAGTTCCGAACTTGATTTGAGCCATATGTTTACGAAAGGAAATTGCCCAAATAACATCCAAAAAGGGTATTCTTAATAATATATCTAGAGTTATTGCCTTTCCTTCTTTTGAGCGCCAGCTGTTTAGTGTAACTCGAATTGAAACGGCCATTTAGGTAAAGGTATAAGCTTTCTCTGTTGCTCAACGTGTTCTGGCTAGTATTTAAAAGTCATTGCTCAGTTACTCTGTTGGTGGCTTCGGTATAATTGTATATTAACCCAAAGGGGCACCTTTATCTAGTGTTGCTGCCTTTAGTTTTGGCCAAGTTTTAAGGTATTTTTATTGTGAAAATATCGTAATTTAGGCTACGCCATATGCGTGAAAAAAGGGCCCATTATTTTAATCTATTTAGGGTTACTGTGTGCATCTTTCGGGCCAGTACTGTGTAACTGGAGTCTTATTTATTGCAAATGGTCATTTATGTTACGTAGTGAAGTTTCATTCTAAATGGCACACTATGCTCCGGCTAATGTCTAGAAGCACGGTTCAGTTACTGCTGGTATTTGTATATTTGCCTAAGGCTTGCCTGTAGCGCCCACTGTTAATTATATCTAGTGTTACTCCCTTGGCTATTACTTGCTCCATCTTTCTTTTAAACATGGTATCCTTGTAATTTTTTAAAATCTCGCCTGTTATTTTGTAAAGGCAAATGATTGCTTCCTGCTTCCTTTAAATTTAAAGGATCTCCTTATTCTATTGTATTTCGCTGAGCATCTGAATGTTAATGTTAAGCGTTATGTTAAATTTTGCCCTTACTAATAAATTACTTGTCTTGGTTCAAAAATGTTTGTATTGCTTATGGGACTTAACTACGGGGTCATCAGTCCCTAAGCTTACAAACTACTTATGAACTACTTACGAACTAGGACGGCACAAATATCCATGCCCGAGGGGGGATTCGAACCCCCGACCGCAGTGGCCGTGCAGACCGTGAGTGGAGCGCCTCAGTCCCCTCGGCCACCGCGGCCGGCACTTGTCTTGGTATGTTGATGAAAATGTCCATCAGTGATACCCTCCTGTGGTCATTATTCGTGTGCTTTTATGAAAGGGATTAAAATTCCGGTTTTAAAAGTGGAAAGAAATATCTTATTGTAGTTATCCTGCGTTTTTTATAAGGCTCTCTTCACTTTCTCTAGTGTTCTGTGCGATTTTCTTCTTTCCTGTCCTGAAATGTTTGTAGAGTCTATGGGACCTAACTACGGGGTCATCAGTCCCTAAACTTACAAACTACGTATGAACTAGCTAATCCTAAGGACGGCACAAATATCCATGCCGGAGGGGGATTCGAACCCCCGACCGTAGTGGTCGTGCATACCGTGACTGGAGCGCTTCAGTCCCCTCGGCCACCGCGGCCAGCCTTTTCTGTTCTAACACTTCACCTAGGTACTTGAAGTGTTCAACCCTGTTGATCTTGCCATACTTCTTGTTCAGATTTAGTATGTTCAGTTTCGTGCAAAACTCGGTTTTTACTTTCTCTGCGCACTCTTTGAGTACTTCTGTCTGTCTGATTGCTGTGACTTCGTTATCCGTGAGTAGCGCCAGATCGTACGCGAAGGCTAGACAGACGAACTCTAGCTTGTCCTTTGATCGTCCAAGACGCACTGGCTTCCAGTGACCTTGCATTGTCAGCTCCTTCTCCCACGCCTTGATGACTTTGCCCAGCACTCTGCTGAAGAGGAACGGTGAGTCCGTCACCTTGGCGAACGCCTCTCTTGATATGGGTTCGGAGATTTCCCCGTTAAATTTCACCTTAGATGTTGTCTGTCAGTGTTTGTTTGATCAGTCGCTGTATCTTGCTGTGCAAGCCTTGTTCATGTAGCATATTGAATGACTGGCGGTCGACAAAGTCATATGCTTTGTTGATGTTAACGAAGGTGCATATGAATAGTCTATTCCAACGGCTTTGATTTTCAGGGTAGTCTTCAGATGTACGATGACCTATATTAGAGATACGTATGCATTCATCAGCAAAACACACACATTTAATATTCGCTTGGATTATTTGTGGGAGCCGTGTAGAGTTGTTAGCAGGTATTTCCGAGTGAAGTTAATTCAGTTCCCTGTTAGTATTTTCCTGTATTCAAAAGCGACACTAATTTTATTCAACGAAGAAAGAAATATAAAATTGGAAAAAATACTTAAAAGTTAAATTTCAATCGGTTTGTCCGTCTTATGCTGAATGCTGTTAAGGGCAATATCTAAAACAGACCACATCGAGAATTAACGTTTCGTGCACATTATATCTACATCTACATTAATACTCTGCAAGTAACATTGAAGCTCATCAAACCGCTTTTGATTGTCTACGGTTCCATTCTCTAATATCTCGAGGGGAAAAGGAACATCTAAATCTTACGTTTTCTATCTGATTTTTCTTATTTGATGATCATGTCGTCTTATGTAGGTGGGTACTAAAAAATATGTTCTCATTCGGAGGAGAAAGTTGGTAAAAGAAATTTCGCAAATAAATCTCGTTGCAACGATTAACGTCTTTGTTTTAATGATTCCCACCCCAACTCGCACATCATTCCCGTGACACTTTCACCCTATATGGCGATAATACATATCGAGCTGCCCTTCTCTGAACTTTCTCTAAATCGTCTGTCAGTCCCGCTTGGTAGGAATACCACAATGCGCAACAGTACATCAAATTACGACGCACAAGCGTGGTGTAGGCAGTTTCTTTAGTAGAGCTGTTGCATCTTGTAAGTGTTCTCCCAACGAAATATAGTCTTTGGTTCGCTTTCCCTACAATACTCTATGTGTTCTTTCCAGTTTAAGTTGTTTGTCATTGTTACTCCTAGGTATTTGGTTGAATTTACGGCCTTTAGTTTTGACTGATTTGTCGTGTAAATGAAGTTTAACGGGCTTCTTTTAGTGGTCATATGGACGACTTCACACTTCTCATTATTAAGGGTTAATTGCCTTATTCTGCACCATGCAGGCATCTTGTCTAAGGAATTTGCATTTGATCTTCAGGTGACTTTAATAACCGATAACCGATAAGTGACAGCATTATCTGCGAACAACCTAAGAAAGCTACTCAGATTGCGTCTTAATTCGTTCATAAAAATAAGGAACAGTAGGGGCCCTAGGGAACACCAGATATCACTTCATTTCCATTCGACGACTTTCCGTCAATTATAACATATTGTGTCCTTTGACAGGAAATCACCTTTAATAAATGTATAAATTTAGATAATCAATTAATATTAATGATATATTCAATTAGATGTGATATATTAATATAATTTATATTATATAACAAAATAAATAGAGCTGAAAATTAAATTTACATTTTCTCTGAATCCAATCCTACAACTGTAACGATATTCCACAAACACGCGGTTTTATTAGAAGAC
This sequence comes from Locusta migratoria, assembly GCA_026315105.1. Classification (NCBI taxonomy): domain Eukaryota; kingdom Metazoa; phylum Arthropoda; class Insecta; order Orthoptera; family Acrididae; genus Locusta; species Locusta migratoria. The sequence goes on from CM048751.1 coordinate 63,018,402, forward strand.
GCCTGTGAGGTACAATATCGAAAGCCTTTCGGAAATCTAGAAATACGGAAACTATTTGACATTCCTTGACGATAGCACTCATCACATCATGTATTTCACAAGAATGACACTTTCTGAATCTGTTTGGATCAATGGAACGTTGGGTATGGAACGTATGGAACGTTCGCCGAGCGAGCGGTTATACAATGATAAGTAAGCATGGAGCTATTGCATCAGCATACTCTGGAAAGAAACTATTTCAAAAGGTGCTGTAGAATATATTTAGAATGTTAATGTTTCATCTTTACATCCTTCTGCTTTTCCTTTCCTGTTGGTTAAAGCTCATGTATATTTGAGATTTTTTTTTCTTTTTGCCTTTTTTATCGCATTTCTTTCTTCTCTTGTCGAACGTAAACATAAGCCTAGATCGCAAATCGAAGAGAAATGTCTCGCAAACAAAACGGGAGAAGGCAGTATGTTGTGAGTAACGCTGCAAGTATATTATATAGCAACTTTACAATTACATAATATGCAAGAAAAATTCATTCTCGATCTAAGCTACAGGATGTCGAGCGAAAGTGTTTCTAATGTTCAAATGTTTGTAGAGCTATGGCACCAAACTGCAGCGATTATCAAAACTACTTAATTAACTTATGATAAGGACAACACACACATGCATGCCCAACGAAGGACTCGAATCTTCGACGGGGAGCAGACGCGCACTCCGCAGCAAAGCAGCTTATAGCGTACGGCCACTCCCGCGGAGCGAAACGAGTCTCTCATTTTGAAATTTAATATCCCGGAAACGAAGATCAATAGATGAAAGCATAACAAAGCGCTCCTTCTGTGAAAGCTCCAAGATGTTTCTAAAGAACTTAAAAATAAAAGGTCGAAATGGAAATCCTGCCGACAGTCTGCATTATGACTTTATTGTGACTAAAGCCCTATAGGCTTCTAGAGAAAGATGGCCCAACTCAGCGGCTCCACCATTTATCGGCCATGTGGCTAGCGTGCTCCCATAGCGTACGACAGATCCACTGTATTGCAGCGACTTTATAATCACTTCACGGCGGAAATGAAAATAAAAATAAATACAGATACAAGCCGTCAATATCATGGATTTTGTAATCTTTCTGCCAAACCAAGTTCATAGACTCAGGCTTTCATTTCCACTGAGTAAGAGTGTCTTACAGAAAAACTCATTAAATGATAATTCCTATTTTCATTCAAATGTTGAAAAGTTTGTAATCCCAAGGGACCAAACACTTGATCTCGTCTGTTCACAGACTCACAAAGTACTAAAGGTAACTTATACTAAGGACAACACACACATCTATGCACGAGGGAAAACTGAAACCTCCGACGCGAGCGGCCGTTCGTTCCTAAAATGACGCCCCCGACCGCTCACCATTCCCGCGCAACACTTGTTATTTGAGTGCCCTGTTAGGTATCTTCCAAGTAAAATAAAAAAGGAAGGAAGCAGCTGGGACGAAACCCGCTCCTACGCATTCACGTACGCCAGTCATAAACTTACCTTGTAAATGTTTTTTTTTCTGTTTGACATTCCACAGCTATTCCACATTATGCCAGAAACAGCAAATAATAATATATTACACGTCAGATAGCCGTAACTACCATTTTTCCCATATAACCCATATACGCAAATAACGAAATCCCACACGGATGTTCCCGCAGGGGTTCCAGTCCTCCCTTGGGCGTGGCTGTGTGTGTTGTCCTTAGTGTAAGTTCGTTTAAGTAGTTTGTATATTTGGGCACTTACTGTTGTACCAGCTGAAAGTTACTAATATAATAAATATTATTTATATTTCTTTGTGTGTGTGTGTGTGTGTGTGTGTGTGTGTGTGTGTGTGTGTGTGATGTTAGTGTGGTATCCCAGCTATCTTGTCCATCCAAAATATCTCTGGAACAATAACAGCTATTGGAAAACGACTTTCACCGGTATCAATGTACGGCTGGGGCCCATGAATGTACATATTTGGAAACATTCTAAAACGAAAGCAAATTCGTTAGTAACACAAACTTATGTTTTTTCAAATGGACACCCTGTATTTTTTCTTCAGCAATCCATAGCATGACAAATCACATAAACAATGGCGTTGATTGCATCGCAATATTCCAATTACATCCCGAGATATTGCGACGCGAAGTTGGCGCTTGAAAAACCCGAAATACGCTGCTAGCGCACGTCCTGAGGCTCAGGCGTGAACCCCATGCTGCTGTAATGGCGATGTGATTGACTTGCGTAATCGCACTTACATACTTATCAGGAGGTCTGCTGCCATCACATCGCGATTACGGGCAGCATGGGGTTCACACTTCGCGTCGCAATATCTCCTGATGTAATTGGAATATTGCGATGCAATCAACGCCATTGTTTATGTGATTTGTCATGCTATGGATTGCTGAAGAAAAATTTTGATCCAAAATGTTATGGTCATTAGCCCCTAGAGATACAAACTACTTAAACTAACTTACACTAAGTACAACACACACCCATACACAGTGTAGGAATAGAACAGCCAGTGGGGAAGGTCACCCAGTCCTTAGCATGACGCCTTAGTCCACACAGCCATTCCACTGGTAATTTAATGACAGAGTTATAATGGTCTACAATCGCCCGATTTTCTGGGGTACAATGAAAGACATTCTACCGGAAACATTCCACGTCACTGAACGAGCTTGAATCAACCATTTGCTTGGCTTCCATTTCCGCTGAGCCACTACAGGATGTTATGGCAAATGTTGTTCGTTTACGCTATCTCCATACTTAAGGCTCCTGTAAGTATACTTGACGAGATGTAGCGTGAGCTATGACGTCAGGATGCGCAGTGGCCCTGCGCCGGTTTTGTGTAGTGGGGGAAGGTGCGGGCGCATACCTGCAGTGGCCGCCGCACAGTTCGCTTTGCGCGTTTCACTACAGTCCGAAAACATCGAGTCGTCTGTGCTTCGTCAGGCTGTCCAGGGAGTTTACACTGCCCGCCGAAAAAGGAGGAAAATACAATTTCCGATTTTCTAGTTGCTAAAAATTTGGACGGTATATAAGACCACCCAACGTCGTTTTATAAACTATTTTTTCCGTACGAGCTTTGGTTTGCCTATTTTCATTTAGCGCGAGTTTTTAGTTTCATAACGCTTCTCACTCCAATTTGATGAAAGTTTGCGGTTAAAAAAATCTTATTTTTGGACACGTGGTAGTAAAACATCCCAGCTTTCTAATAAATCACTCACCTTTTCATAATTCATAACAGTCGCTTTCAAATGACGCTATTTGTCAAGTGCGTGCACATGATTTACAAATCGTGTATTGAAAATGTTGGATAGCGGGCAGCTTACTGTTCTGTGCATCTTAGACCATACATCACAGCGAGTTAAACGGAGCTAAAAGTTTTTGATGTGGTAGTCCCACTGATATCTACCTCCTTTCACAAGTAATTGCGAGTTATCTGAGCGGCGTCACGCCGCGATCGCAAACCTTCGGTGCCGGCGGATGTTGGGCGTAGCGTGAAGAACTACAATCTACACCACTGAGAAAATGAATTACTGGCCACGTGTGTCGCTTCTTCGTTGTGTGTTAATTATCCATAACACGAAAACAAGTATAAAAGTGGCGACCTATTACAACTGACAATGATCTGCTATGGTCTTACATTAGGTCATACTTTACAAGAGGCATACAATCGATATGTTGTCCACGTTATACAATTCCATAGTGTGTTGCTTTAATAAATTCCGAGTTCATAATTACTTTGAAATTCGATGCCACTGGTTGAATTTTGAATCTTTTCTTATACTATTTTAGGTTCGGAATAGGCTCGTTCTTAAAATTCAATTCCAAGTAAGAGTGTGAATGTAGAAAGTAAATCTGCCAGTGGGAAGCTGAACTAAACATTAAAAAGCAACATTTTTATTTATACAATTCATTTCTAGCTGTCAACAACTTTCAGTTTCTGGACATTCTGCAAGTTTTCCAGATAATTTGCTCTTCGAATCTTACAAGTCTAATTGTACTGTACATACAAAGTCTTTCATATTTCATCAGTGTAATTTATAGCCTATAACAGCAAGTTAGTACAAATTGTGACGCTCCTCTTTTTCCAAGTTTATGATAATGAAATTGTGTCTGCTCAGTCTTGACTCGATCGGGCAATTGTTAACACGAATTGTGTATTTTTTTCATTCTAAGGAATGGGACAATAGCTGGAAACGTTCTTCTAAAAATAAAAGCACGAATTGAAAAGATAGCTTTCATAGTCGGCAACCATATAAACTCCACAAAGGACACTCTCAAAACTCACCTTGCCCGCCCTGCTGCTGCGTCACCGCCCCGCACTTTTCGCCGGTGCCTCTCGCCGGCCCTGGGCTAGTATCTTTAGGACGGACAGCACCTGCGGCGCGCACCCTCCCTCCCGCGAGCGCCTCCCCACCTGTGGCCGTTGCCTTCCCCTTACGCGCAGCTCGTATCTCATCCTAAATCTCGTCGAGTATACGAGCTGACGCATCCGCCATTTTCATTCTCGTGGCTCGTAAGTTAAACACACTGCGGTGCTATAGGATTTGCGTCACGGCACTTTAGCACGACATTATGGGTGGTCGTGTTGCCATAAATTGCTCAAATCATTCCAGAGGTGGCTACAGAACGTTTAGTTTTCCGAGAGATTCTAAAAGGAAAAGATATGGGTCATTAAATGTCGGCGCAAAAACTGGGAACCCGAACCGAGCCCACAGTTATGTATTGCAATAGTATTGTATAGTTATTATTATGGCTTGAAGCAATATTTAATAGTAGAATCGTCTGTGATATTTGAACTTACGGTTTTGTTTAGCTCTTCTGAAAGTACTACCTCTTACCACGTTCGCTGCCGTTCACGCTCTGGCGCGATGATGCTAGCTGCCACTTCACCTCTGGCGCGTGATCGTATTTTGACAGTATCTTTTCACAGTTTTGAGCCACTGAATGTTTTGGTTTTAGTTTTCAGATTTTTAATATGGTTTTTTATTTGCATTTGTATTTTTGTGAAAACAACAAATGAACAATATAAACAGTACATACAAGGTATTTCATAAAACATATGCTTATTTCTATATCATCAGCAATATAAATATGAACAATATAAAAACTAAAAGAAGTATTTTTTATAAACTGGTAACTAATCGAAATAAAATCAAAATAATCAAAACCTTGCTTGCTTGCTTACATAAGTATCCAATAAATCTATCATGACATCGTGAGAAGCGTGTGTGTCTCGTAGCCGGTAATGAAAACGCGGAAGTATCAGTTATACTCTTCCCTGAGTTCCTACCAGAGTATACAGCTTTACTAGACGATGCAAGTTTACAACAACCCATAATAGGATGCTAGGTCGCAGCACGCGCCAGAGAGTGAACGGCAGCGAACGTGTTAACAGAGAAGCCGCAAAATATCATATTACAGCAAAACATCCGAGAACATACTGTTTTAGAGCACAATATGTGTGTCTTATATAGTATATTCAGAAATATACCCCATCAAAAAGTTTTGAACTAACATTGCAGAAATTGTTGAAGATACTTCTGTTACATTATGGTGACAAAGTGTTACAAACACTAAAACGGAAAATATAAATATACTGGGCAAAAAGTTTCGTTATGGCTGTGGCAGCGTACTGTGGTGATACAGGCAACTGCCGTTGAATGCTATTTGTGGTATTTCGATGTTTTAGCGTCATAACTAGTAGTATGGAAGTTGAAAGAATAGTATGGTACCTGATGTTTTATCAGAAAATACACCCTCAGTTCAGTTTCTTATTAGTAAATGCCAATATTGACGCTTATCTATAAGAGGCTGTAACATAACTGGCAGCGGTAGCCGAGGGGACTGAGGCGCTCCAGTCACGGTCTGCACGGCCACTACGGTCGGGGGTTCGAATCCCCCTCGGGCATGGATATTTATGCCGTCCTTAATATAAGGTAGTAGATAAGTAGCATGTAAGTTTAGGGACTGATGACCCCCTAGTTAAGTCCCATAAGCTTAACAAACATTTTTGCATAACTGGCAAACAATACTGGGTAAATTTTACTTACGGCTGCGGCGGCGTAGTGAGTTAATGTTGGCAACGAAATATTTGCTTCATAAGGATCATTAAATTACTGCCAAGACAAGGGTACCGTTACATACGAAAACCTGTCAATCTTAGAGAAGGAACATAATTATTTATTTCATGCTCAACACGTCCTATGCGATTAGGTTGTTGCCAACATCGGCACCGTGTGCCTCGACGACCGTAAACTTTAGATCCCGTACATTAGTATTCTTTTTAGTTTTAGTGTTTCTAATACATTCTGAAACTTGCTCAGTAACATAGTAAAAGTACTTTCAGCAATTTGAGTACAAAAACCTAATATGGTGAATTTGTCACAGCAGACGACAAACACTTACTGCAAGACAGCAAAAAATACCTCGCATATTACTTTCATTACTCAAGTAGAAGCCAAGATCGCTTAAAAATGTTATCTAGATGACCAGTTTCGGCAGCATTAAACGTAGTACGCGATTTTTATCACAGAAACGTGTTTTTTTCTGTATTTGGACAGAAGCAGCAATAAGTAAAGAAAACACGAGATTTCTGTGTCTAATTCACATATCGATGTAAACAAGAGCGAAATGCAAGCTCAAAGTAGCACGATCTAAGGCTGTACGCCGGACACTTGTAAAATATTTCACTAAACTTAAATAAAACAACACTGTCCGTATAAGCTGCGTGTTGCGTTTAGCATTCGCAGGCATTCGCCAGCCTGTGTTTTTAGGAGCTCTATCCATACTGCAGCCGGTAAGCATTTAGAAAAGATTGTGACGTGATTGGAAAGACAGCGTGCAACAGACGAACTTCATTAAGTACTCTGATACTGTAAGACCTGCGCTACGTACAGCGCCATCTGTTACCTGCTTTTCGCACTATCCTGAACTGAAACAGCCTACTTGTGTGCTGAACCAAGATTCGAACCTAGGACCTTCGCATTTCTGGAGAAAGTTCTCTACCAACTAAGCAATCCCTGCACGCTTCACTCAAATCTTTACCTCGCCTCCCGCTTTTCAAACTTCACAGTTCTCCTACAAACCTTGCAGGACGAGCACTCCTGAAATAAAGGATATTATGGAAACATGGCTTTGCCACAGCCTAGGATAATGTTTCCAGAATGATATGAAACTTAATGGAAGATGAATACTGTGTGCCCAGTTCGAATCCAGCTCTAGCAGATTCAGCCTGCCAGGCAGTTTCATATCGGTGCACACTCTGCTTCAGAGAGAAAATAACATTCTAAAAACACCCCCAAGACTGTGTGGCTAAGCCATGTCTCCAACTTATCACTTGGAGTGCTATTCCTGCAAGGAGATTCGCAGGAGTTCTGTGAAATTTGAAAAGGAGGCGAGATTATGGGGGATGTAAATATGTGAGGATGGGCCGTGAAGAACGCTGGGATAACTCAGTTGATATAGCGGTTCTCTGCAATAGACAAACGTCTCGGGTTCGAATCCCGGCTCCATCACACAGTTTTAATCTGCCAGTGTCATATCAGCGCACACAGCACTGCAGAGTTAAGATATCGTTCTGGATATTTCGACCATTTTGTCAACCCCTGTATAACTTTCTTACAGGTTTCACATTGTAAATGTTTTTGTTGCGCACGTCTATCGATCTCTATTTACGATTTATTTAATTTTGATTTCAGGGATTCGGTGGACACCCCGTATATAAAAACAAAATGTAAGAACTTCAACATTTGTATTTACGGAACCAAAGAGGATGCTTTGTCGATAATTAAAATGTAGAAATTTTCCTTAATTTTTGTTAGCGCAAGACGGGAAAACCGATTATAATTTAACAGCTGCTGCAAAGATGTCCACACAAGCAAACACGGTGTCTTGTAGCTTTTTCATTTCGTAACTGCTGGATTTGGAGTCTGTCCTTCGGTCGTCGTTTCCTCCTGGCAGTAAGCAGAACAATAACGCGGGATCACTTCTTCCGCAGGTCGTGCGCCTGCTCGGTGCAGCTGATAGCGACTTTTATCGGCTGTAGACCACTTGCAACCGACGCGTTCCGATTACACACAAGGTAATTCCACTGCTGGTCCCTCTACACGACTTTCGTTCCAGAGTTAAAATTTGGATAAGTTAGTTGCATTTAATACGTAGCGACATATCACCTAACATGAGCCAATCGCAAAATAGCCAATGACTACGTTTTTCAGTGGCAACCTTTCAAATTTCTTGCGATTAGTTAGTTTTAAATGACGTACTAAAGTAAGTGTGACCAATATCGAAGAAATAAAACTTCAGCACCAAGCACTGATATAAAAGTAAGAGACATGAAGAAATAAATATTTCATGCCAATTAGGTTAGAAAAAAATTATTCTCGCGCCAAAAGCTGTACAGTAGTTTTGTCATTCTCAACCGGTTTCGGCACTGGCCGCTATCAACAAATGATTGAAAAGATATTGTATATCAATTCAAATGTTCAAAGGTTTGTATATCTAAAGGACAGACCTGCGATTACAATCTACTTACACTGACTTCGAGTAACTTATAATAAGGATAACACAAACCCCATTCTCGAGGGAGGATTCGAACCGCCGACGGTAAACATCCTCGCGCACCGCAGCTGGAAGCCTTAGTGCGCACGGCTATTCTGCCCCGCCGCATAACAATTATTAAAAAAGGGGAAGAATGCAACCTTCAATCATATGGAAAACAAGCCATTAAAACACCAATCATCAACGCCCCTTTCCACCAATGGCGAGCAATAATGTAACGACCAATAAAGGGAAACCAACATCCACCTTCCTCTCCCTCATCCGCTGATATATAAACCCCAAGTGATCGTACATTCAGTTGTCAGACACAGACCCTGATGAAGGCTGCCTGTAACAGTGGCCGAAACGTCGGTAGAGTTTATGAAATGACGACGCGGCCTCATACCCGAAAGAATTTTATTGATAACTAGCTTAGACCCGCGGCTCCGCTCACGTTTTGGTAGATAAAATCAAACGTAAAAATGCACTCGTTTCGAAGAATCCAGTCACGAAATTCAACAATGATTGTAATAATATCACAGATCGATCACTTGATGTAATGTGCGAAATGTCAAATCGATATTTTTAAGGGGATGTATTAAAAGAAATTTCTTTTTTACTGCTTTATTTATTTATTCTTATCTTTCTTTGTTCGTATGCCTATCCTCACATAGAAAGAACTGAAAACATTGTAGCACGCATAGACCAAAGATATAGGCTGTGGCATCACGTTTCGCTGTAAGTAAACTCCTTGCTATAGAGTCGCAATCGTCATCGCTGGCCTTCAGTCCGAATTTTTTTATAATTTGACGGCTTTCATCCATCATATTTTCTACCCCCTTATAGCTATCGGTATGGACTACAACTTCGGACAACAATTACACACAGACCATTCGTTTGCGTTCTGTAGTTTTCGTTGCAGAGCGAAATATTAACACAAACACAAATAGAATGTTATATACAGCGATAACTTTCCATCCCAATGTACGCCACCCTTTTATCATTATGAACCCTCAAGCAACAATGCAACCAATAAAACAATTTTCCAACAGTAAATATAATTTCCAAAGAGTAATTATTGTTCCGCATTTCGCGTTATATTCTTCAAATTACTAAATATCCATCAGATCGCCATAAAACCGTGCCTAAAACCTTCCTCAGATATAAATTAGTAACTGTACAAATATTTAAGTCTCTGCATATTGTCGTTCGAACGTGATAAGCGTACACCGAACATTCACCTTAATATATCCGATCGCCATAAAATTGTGCCCAAAGCCATCCCCTCTGTCTTGTGGTTTAGACGTGATAAACGTACACCGAACAGACATTCACATTTATGGATATAGATTATTACAAGAGTTTAATTCTGCGAAATACGGCAAAATCAAAATTAAAATTAGAATCTCGATTATTCATTGGAAAATGTCCTTTATCGTTACTCTACTCTTGAAGATTTGTTTTCAATTTCATAATTAACTGTTATTAGTCAGCCTACTGCTATGTGATAAACGACAACATTATGATTATTGATATGGTGTTTGTTTTTGCCAGACATCTCCGAAAGAACAGACACCATTGGTTGGCATTAACGGCCGTAATTTCATGAATTCCAAGAACTGAAACATTTCGACCACGACCATCGTAGTGTGCTATGTGTTAAGAATTTTTGTTAGAAGGAAACCGTGTCTGGAAAGCTTAAATGGTTATTCAAGTTGGATCCGCGATGCGAGACGGACGTGTGGCGGCTACGCCGGAGCTGCGGCGGAGCGGCTGAGCGCATTGAGGCGCTATGATACAATGCGAGAGGCTGTTCCCCGTGGGGGTGTCGAATTCCCCCCTCGGACATGGATGTTTGTGCCGTCTTTACTATAGTTCATAAGTAGTTTGTAAGTTTAGTTAAGCCCCATAAGCTCTACAAACATTTGAACATTTGCTACGCCGGCGTTCGGGAGTTAAGTAACGGCTATGTCGTTGTGTCTAAGGTTAGTCGCAAGTTCGGGTTCAAATCCCGGTCCATTCAGAATTTTAAAACTTGCCGTTGAATTTAATTCAGTGCTCTGAAATGGTTGAAATGTTTCATACTTCGAATTCGTAAAATTAAGAATCGGTTATCATAATGTCAATAATCTTAATATTATATAACATAGCAAAAGGATCACTAGTAACAGTTAATTATGAAATTGAAGACATACCAATGCTGCTACTTTTACATATATTTTATGTTATCAATAATAGCGTTATTTCCACTATTTTTAAACAGCTATTGTATGGTAATGGGCATTTTATAGTAATTAATCACAATTCAAATTTTTATTTTGATGTTAGTGTATTTGGCAGAAACTAATTCTTGCAATATATTTTCAATTTCATCTTGATGACAGACAATGCCGAAACCTGTAGATTGTAATTAAAAAAATTGAACAGCTGCAGATGTCCAGTTGAAAACAACCAATTAGTTTACGCAAAGCCAAGGACGACTCAAGCCTCCGACTGCAAACAAACCCCGCGCTCCACAGAGAGGCATCTTAGACTGTTCTGTCACTAAACGCAGCGCCAAGAAAAACATTATCTCCTCAGCATCTGTAGACTATTTCAGAAAGTACCATTTCGGAAAATCTCAGATTTATTTTGCCGTTGACCGTAACGGAAATGAGTTCCCCTCCGTCTTTCCAAACTCCTCCTTAGATGTGTTACAAAGTAGTATAAATAAGATGCCGAAGAATAGCACCTAGGTTGTAAACAATGCTGGTTTCTGAGGGCGGGAAACCACAGACTGACCTTCCGCGAGAGCCCCCGTCACCATGGAGATGACCAGAAGAGTAGTCAACAAAGTCGCTGCGATCTTCATGTCTTACGTCAGAACCGAACCCGGAAAGTATACATCTCGAGACAGTCAGACAATTTTCTTATACTCGCTCTGTCCCCACCTCTGACTGTTTCCCGGTAGAGGAGAACCACTTAGAGCGTCTGCTAACGACATTGATCCCTATCGTTAAACCTTTCAAAACAACGGAGGAGATTCACAAGTGATGGGTCGCTCCGCAGCAGACAAATGTGATTTAAAATTTTTTCAAGAGACATGACTAATACGAGAGAAGTGGAACTAATAACATATTTGAAACGAAACGAAATGAGATTTATGGAAACTGGAATAGATGACTAGTGGAGTATGTCCATAAGATGTGATCAACAGCATTATGCGCAAAGATAATACATTGAAAATCGGTGTAACAGAATCCAGAGGATCGAAGCAAGAGATTCTTGTACTGAATAGGATGAAAGGTCTGAGTCGCAAGGGTATTTATTTACTCCCTCCCTCCCTCCCTCCATCCGTCCTCTCTCTCTCTCTCTCTCTCTGCTCCCCATGTTCCTGTCCACTACATCCGCATGTTCCTGTCCACTCCATCCATATCTGTACATCTCATCTTGACACATGTCAATAATGTTCGTAAATTATGCATTATTTACAATCTTCCATCGGTGCAACTTGCTTTTATGTTTAACCCAATTTTCCATCATTTCTATTCCCCAATCATTGCCAATCTCTTCCTCTGTTCATCTCGTTTTCCCCTTCTGACAGAAAATGTTAATGTTCCGAATCTCCGAAACTTTTTGATGGATTGCTTTACAATTTTGATTACAATTTCACCCTCGGTACTATACTTTTAATTCGTTTATGAAATAAGCTATTAATAGTGAAGAAGTAATTAAGAAAATGACATGCCTGACGCAGCAGTTTTTCAACTATCTCAATGTTTACTACATTGTAACTCTTTGAACTCTGCTTCGTACAGTGCCATAAATTTAATAATGTAAGTGGATACTGTATGTGAAATGTGTTACCAGCAGAGTCAGTAGTAACGAAGTGATAGATTGAATCATAATGCCTGATGTGGCAGTTTTACGCCACGAACAGCGTAAACGTACTGAGTCATAAACTTCTACCACTTCATCACTTTGTGGGAGGAAATATGCTTAAATTATAATGTAATGTTTCTTTCAGTTCCCTACGCGGCCTCATTCTCAAATAATGGATGCATACATTGGAAAGTTTTCGTGCGATAGCTATTCATTGTTTATGACGCCATATCTCCTGAACTTGTAGTACGATCTTGTTATCGGGCTAGGAACCTAAGCGAGTGTGTGGATAAGAATTCACCAAAATTTCATCGCAATTGGACAACATGCAAACGTTTATTTTATGTACAGAAATTATATATGTCTACCAAATTTCATAGAGAACGACGTTGAGATTTCTTGCAAGCACCATATGGTCTGCGGAGTGTAAAAACCTACACCAGTAAAACATACATGCATGAGACAACTTTAATGGTAATTAGTCAGACGATACAGGAGTTGATTTTAGGTATCATCCGCCAGTCACCATATAAAATATTATGTAGACAGTTACGTTCCTCCAGAATTGAAAGTCAAGAGTGTCAAATTTAATCAGCCATAGACTGGTATCTAATTTGTTATGAGGTACCCACCACCACGTAACGTGCGAAACTTTCTGTAGACAGTGAAATTCCTCTTTCTTTGTAGGTCAAGTGTTCAAATTTTCACGCAGCTCAAATGGACGGTATCACAGTGCATGATATACAAATAAACAAATATTGTATTTTTATATATTATAGGCTGGTGGAACACATTATGAGTCATCAAGGATTCGTTAACTTAGCAGTCGAAGGAACTGTGTGGGGTAAGAATCGTAGAGGGAGACCGAAGGACATATACAGTAAGCAGATTCAACAGTATGTAGGTTGCAATTCGAATTTTCAAAATTGCTCCCTCCGAAGCATAAATACCAGTAAAAGTGTGTAAACAATCGTAGCTCTGAAATCCTACAAATACTTTTGAGTGAAGTCATATTACTCTTGAACCCCAAACGACACAGTCATCCAAATATTCAGATTTAAGGGCACTTTTTGCCGGCACTTTCCTACATGGCTAGTTAAGTCTGTACAACAATTATTGGAGTAGGTTGTTAAAAATTTTTGTGTGAATTACTTGTGTCTGTGGTTACAGAAGCCCGCTATGGAGAAGGGAGGAAAGTGTCATGCGCATGTCCGTGGACTTCAGTAGGATAAGCCTGCAATCAACGATAATCTACACTTTTATTGAAAACTAATAGTGAAATTCATCTTAAGATGGGTTTGGATCCTCAAGTCTTATCAAATAATGCTTTTTTTACGTTCTTCGCCATCTCAGTTGTACTTTTATTTGGAAGCAAGAAAGAAATATCAACATATATGAAGCTATTAAAATTAAATCAGTTGATTTTCTTGTAGTTCAAATGTTCAAATGTTTGTTAAGCTTAAAGGACTTAACTGCGTGGTCATCAGCCCCTAAACTTACAAACTACCTATGAACTACCTTATACTGAAGAGGACACAAACATCCATGCCCGAGGGAGGATTCGAACCCCCGACCGTAGCGGCCGTGCAGACTGTGACTGACGCGCCGCAGACCGCTCGGCCACCGCGACCGGCTTGTAGTTGAAACACAGACAAAACGATTTAAAATGGACGAAATGTACCGAAATTAGTCACAACTTCCTAATAAATGCAACGGTGTCAGTGAAGAAAATAAACAACTCGTCAGAAGACATCAGATGACCGAAATTTTCAGTAAGGACTTTAGGAGTGGTACGTGGAGAATGTACACGTTATGGCACCTTACGGACACCGGGGTTCTATAGACCACACTTTCACGCACCCCTAATGCATCCCGTCTACACGCGCCTTGAACCTCACGCCTTGCTGGCGTCCAGCGCTTCTTTGTAGGTACACTTCGACTTCAGACGCAAACCCGCCAGCTCCTCTTACTTAACAGATGTTTAAAAGCATTTCTAGTACTTTATTTAGGGAGAACTTTACGGCGTGCCGAGTCTGTGCAACAAGACAGGGCATCAAACCATCATTTGACGCAAGTCGGCTTCGTACTGCCCATAGCAGTCACCATGTCAAAGCGCACCAATTCCTAAGAGAGCAGTCAGTCTATTCCTTGGTTGAAATGTCAGTAGCAAAACTGATCAAGTGTATCCATCAATTTTCTATGCCGGCCGCGGTGGCCGAGGGGACTGAGGCACTCCAGTCACGGTCTGCACGGCCACTATGGTCGGGGGTTCGAATCCCCCCTCGGGCATGGATATTTGTGCCGTCCTTAGTCTTAGCTAGTTGATAAGTAGTTTGTAAGTTTAGGAACTGATGATCCCGTAGTTAAGTCCCATAAGCTATACAAACATTTGAACATTTTTGAAATCACGATGAACAGCACGTTGTGTTCTGTGCCACGTTGGGACTACACGTCCCGTGTGAGGACGCCTTTAGCGTCTGCTGAAATTGAAAGGACTCGCACAAGCATAACTAATCAAGAAATAAGTTCAGATGGAAAAGTTCTAATAAATATTTTGTATCCCATACTCGTCGCCACTTCTGTGTCTCGTTGCCACCGGTTGTCCTAGGTGTCGATGGCCGAGTAGAGAGAGACCGACACAGGAAAATAGGATGGACGCGTGTGCGGGTACAGAGTCTGAAGTGACCAGCCAGTGAGACAGCAGAAACTAGAAACAGTAAGCTAGATAAGAACAAAATATATATTTCGTAGAAATAATACAATACTTAACTTGGAGGACAGCAGACTAGTGGAATGCAGATACATAGTTTAACTAGATAGAGGTCTGCCTACTGATGAGTCCTAGTGCCTGTCCTAATCCGAAGAGACCGACGTAGTTCAGTGGTGGCCACGAGCGGGATTGCAGCAGAGGGCGCTCGTGGCTGACGTCGTAAGAACGCCGCGCCGTGCTTGCATGGCGGCGCGAGGCGAAAGTACGTGGCGAGCACTTCAGACTTGTGAGACACCACAAAATAATGTTCACTTCCGTTTAGATGAGGAATGTAGAGGGTTGCTGATTCCGTTAGGAAGTGGTACGGGGAGAGCAGCAGTATGAAAGAGTGCACGGAGAGCGCGTAATGTTGTGGTCGATGTTACGATGGCCCTACAGGGTGGTGGTTGTGTTCATATTCAAATGTTTGTTAAGCTTAAGGGACTTAACTACGGGGTCATCAGTCCCCAAACTTACAAACTACTGATGAACTACCTACAACTAAGGACGGCACAAATATCCATGCCCGAGGGGGGATTCGAACCCCAGACCGTAGTGGCCGTGCAGACCGTGACTGAAGCGCCTCAGTCCCCTCGGCCACAGCGGCCGGCGGTGGTTGTGTCCTCAGTGTCTTTAGCGGTGGCATTCTTCTATAAAATGTTCTCGGTGTACAAGCCGCGTCATTTCGAGTAAAATTCTCGAGCTTTCGATGACAAGCTCTGACATCCTCATCAGGAATTCCTGATGACGATGACGGAGCTTGACATCGAAAAATAGTGTTCAAATGTTTGTAATCGTATGGCACCAAACTACTTTGGTCATCAGTTCCTAGTCTTACAAACTACTTAAACTAAGTTATACTAACCTAAGGACAACTCGCACATCCATGACCGGGGGAGGATTCTAACCTCCGACGCGGGAGGCCGCGCGATCCGTAATGTGGCGCTCCAGACCGCTCGGCTACTCCCGCGCGGCTATCTTCGAAAGCTCGAGAATTTTATTAGAAAGATAACATTTTATGGAAGAGTGGTCATTATTAGTGTGGACTATGTGTGTGTAATCTTAAGTACTTAAGTACTTTTATATAATAACTTCGGTTTAATTTCTTCAATTTCATTATTATTATTAAAATTATGAATAAAATAAAGATGTTCAAACTAATTAACCGAATAAAAACAATAATGAAAGTCGCAAATAGTCTTCACGAGTTTTCCGTCGGATAACGTTGCAGGGGCCGGCCGCGGTGGCCAAGAGGTCTGCGGCGCGCCGGTCACGGTCTGCACGGCCACTACGGTTGGGGGTTCGAATACCCCCTCGGTCATGGTTATTTGTGCCGTACTTAGTAATAGCTAGTTCATAAGTAGTTTGTAAGTTTAAGGAGTGATGACCTCGTAGTTATGTCCCATAAGCTCTACAAACATGTGATTTTTAACGTTGCGCAAATCCCACAACATTTCCTCGGAGCAACTGTCCGACGTCTGCAGGTGGTTCGACCTTATTGTTGGCCAAGTATGACTGACGATACGGGCACATCGACGCTCCTTTAAGCAGAACACGAGCGCGAAGAATACGCAGGCGCGTAAACACCATTGAATCTGCTTGCATTTGACAAGCTTCAAAGCCTAACAAAGACCATCTGTTCTACATGAGTGATACATCTGGTTGATAGCTGCGGCGGGAGCAATAAAACGTGCTGCACCTCACACTCACTGAGAAAGTAAAAATTTATTTTCAAATAAATTCCTTGTAACCTTACATTCCCATTATTTGCCATTTTATGGCATAAAAAAACCATGATTAACATACAAATATTACATGACTCTTACTTTGAAATTGGCAATTCTAAGACTAACCCTCGTATTTTACAAAATATTTATTATTCTCCGTTTTAATAAAGTTTTACAAAAATTTATAAGCTGTGCTCATATTTTGAAGATGTAAGGTTTAATTTTTAGAGTCGTTTTTCCATTGCATACAGATTTTTCAACTTTCCGCTGTTCACTGCATATAAGACCAATTCATCCACCATTACCTTATAACTGAAACTGCAGTGGTCCTATGCTTTGAAACAATTCAATTTTCATCGTTTGCATCTTGATAATGTAGTGTCAATCCAATCCCCATCCAATCCAGGCTTTAATAATTGGCAGATTATTCCTGAAAACACAGAGCTGTCTCAAATTACATTTTAACATCACACCTTCTTGAAAGATAAATGTTGGTACACATATTATTCCTATTCCATATTTCCCTAACAGTATATATTTTTAAAGTAAATTAACAGAGCAAATTCTGCAGCTGAAACTGACTTGGAGGGAAATGTGAAGTGTTATTAATAAATTTATGTGTTTTAAGCAAGAAAAGTCATTGACATTAGCAAAACTATGTTGCTGCTGAAACACATTTACTTAGGTAACTGAAGATTATTAACACTATTTTTCAAAACTTATCTCATCTTAAATCTAGTACAAATATTTATCACATATTTACAAAGTTACCTACTCACTAATGATTCCACCAGTTTTTTATCTCATAATCTCAATTAATTTTACATTTCAACCATCATATCACATGAACCCTTCATCATCTAAATTGAACCTGTTTTAAAACAGATTAATTCCAGAAATCCGTTTTTAGCTTCCTTCCACTTTTAGAACTTCTCAGGGTCGGTAATAGATTGCAACACTCCAGGATTTTACAATTTTTATTTTTCATTATGACAATGCACCCTTCGCCTATCAGTTACTTTCAAACTGTATTCATTTAAAATACTACTTCTTATTAGAGACTATCAATCATTTTGCACCACACAACTAATTGCCTACACTTTAGTATGATATGCATTACTGCTCAATATTTCCTTTTGCATAATTATTTCTTTCCTCTAATAAAATATCATTTTTATTTCATTTCAGTATCCCCTAATACTTTTTTTAACCAACTCCTCATACTGTTCTATTGTAACGCTTTAAAATGTGATTGCTAAACATTTCTAATTAGGGACCTATTTGGTTTGTTTGCTGCGATCACGCATCAAAAGGTCCAAGAAAAATACATTACATCGCTTTAAAAATTAAATTTAATCAAAATTTTAACACATTTTAAGCCGTAAAGTTATTTACATTAGAGTTCAACGTGACATTTCATCATGTATCTTTTGTTCACGTTCGGTAATACTACAGCTAATGCTGTTACTCAGAGCTACACTAAATTAATTAAAACCGATTTATGGATTTATTTTTAATCGTAGACAAAGCAGGAAACCCTTATTGCAAATAAAATAAAGGAAAATGATGACTCGAATGTTATTGCATGAAATTCATTTTTCACAACATAACTTCTCTGCAGGATATATTTAAGCGTGTTCTTCCAGTTTCTATCATTGTAGAATTTAATAAGTGTTAGCAAAACAAGGTGAGAAATGAATTTATTTCAAAGGTGCCTGTTTTATACACATTAGTGAATTCGTCAAATTATTGTGGGCAAAAAGCAGGATAGACCAACAGCATAATACAGAATTAAAGATTTTAAATGAGGAAATTTTTGAAACTTTTGTTTTCGTACGTTATTTTAGCTCTCTTGGGCCACAATTACCTTGCGGACAACAGGCTGGGAACTACTGAATTACTAAAAATGACACCTCTTGCTACTCCTGCTTTCTCTAGGCAGTGAAGATTATGGAAGTTTATAGACAGAATTCAAAGTGGCAGAAG
The DNA here is from genome assembly GCA_026315105.1 of Locusta migratoria. Taxonomy (NCBI): domain Eukaryota; kingdom Metazoa; phylum Arthropoda; class Insecta; order Orthoptera; family Acrididae; genus Locusta; species Locusta migratoria. The sequence continues at coordinate 63,037,273 of CM048751.1, forward strand.
AGGAAGACTGACAAAAAAAAATTAATAAATGAATAAAATTAAGTGGTTTTATCAATAAGTCGAGTACCTTTTATGTGTCAGTAACCCAATATTGCAAATACCCTCTGAGGTTGTCATTCTCAGCTACTATTTAATTTTTCTATTTTTATTCTGTTCCATTTTGCACCATCAGTGTTTCCATGAACTCATTCCCCACGCTTTCCGCATGTACGTCACATCATCCTGTGTCACCTTCCGACAATATCTCATTGGCTTTAAGCTTCCATTTCCTTAAAATATGTTGCAGTAATATTTTTCCACTTTACATTTATAGTTTAAAAAAATCCTACTTCTCTTTGTGCTTAGTGAAAATGTCTACCTAAACCATCTATTATAAAAAGTAAATAAATAAATAAATAAAAATGCGTTTACATTAATGGGCAGGAGAACTTCATATTTAAGCAGTTTTTTTTTTTTTTTTTTAATTTTTCGTGTAGCTTCTTATCTCTCTACTCTCATAACAAGCGTAATTTCTAATTCCCTCCTTCTTGGTAAAGTGCTTAAACATTTCTGTCAAGCACCATACAGATTACTTCAAGTGTTAGTTAAAATGTACTAGCAGGTTAATCACAGGTAAGTGACTTCACAATCGTGCACAAGTGACTACTGTCGAAAGGTTCCCGGTGTATAGAGATACATGTTTTTTTGGATTGCGGCCTCTATTCTTTCCTTAACTTTAGCCAATCTGTTTTCTAGGGACAAATCAAAAACATTTACCTCCTCTACATTTGCAGTTTCTCCACTACTTCACCTGATTCACAATCCTCTCCCATCTCCCTAGTATCAGTTCCCAGTTATGGTCATTAACTAACTACACAGCTTCTATGACTACTTCTGTGTCCCTTTACACTGACCCCAAGATTTCCTCCACCTTCTTCTCTTCTAGATCCTTTAGTTCCTCTTAATCAATTATTCCTCTAGATTCGAGGAATCGTCACTTTCAACATTATAACTCATGAAAAAATTACAGTGTTTACTTCACTCCAGCTATCATAAATTTATCTATTCCTCTTCTAAATTTGAACATTTTAACATTACTGCAGTTTTATTATTACTTTCTAAATTGTTGAGTTCTGTAGGTTTGCTGTCATTAGATACAAAGTGCCTTGCTACTACTTTTCAACAGCGATCAGTAGCTCGTAATCCGATATACCGCACGTGTTGCCTGATACATATCCGGACGTCTACATTAGGTTTTACGAGGCTCCTCCAAATCATGACTTGAGAACGCCAACGTGAATGCTTTGGAATACTTACGGTCGATTTCTTTCACTATTCCTTCTCGGCTGATGTACATCTAGGAAGAACGAATCATAACTGTAGCGTGCAAAGGTAGTTCCTAAAACTGTAGATGTAATCGAATACTGAATACAGTTCACACAAAATTGAGGTTGGCCGCAGTGGCCGAGCGGTCTGCGGCGCGCCAGTCACGGTCTGCACGTTCGCAGCGGTAGGGGGTTCGAATCCCCTGTCGGGCATGGATGTTTGTGCAGTCTTTATTATAAGGTAGTTCATAAGTAGTTTGTAAGTTTAGGGACTGATGACACCGTAGTTAAGTCCCATAAGCTCTACAAATATTTGAACATTTTGAATTTTGAACAAAATTGAGAAAATAATGAATGCAATTCAGTTCAGTACCACTGTTATTAAAGTCTATTTCATTACACTGTCTGAGGAAAAGACCAGGTTGCAGGTGTGCAGCCAAAAATAGATAACTAAAACTGTATTCTGAATTGAAAATATTAATCAGCCTCGGCTGTGAAACTTGTAACTAACCATATTTCATACAATAATATTATAAAATATTATATAATCTCTGACTGTTATGCTTTCACGACAAAAATTAATGTTTGTAGAACTTATGTGACTTAACTACGGGGTCATCAGTCCCTAAGCTTACAAACTTCTTATGAACTAGCTAAGACTAAGGACGGCACAAATATCCATGCCCGAGGGGGGATTCGAACCTCCGACCGTAGTGGCCGTGGAGACCGTGACTGGAGCGCCTCAGTCCCCTCGGCCACCGCGGCCGGCACACGACAAAAACGCTTAACCGATTTTGCTGAAACTGGGTATGGAGATAGCGAGAACACTGAAGAAGGAAGTGTGTAATTCAAGATATTTGTTGATTTTAAGTACGAACTCGAAATATGGAACAACTGAGTGTTAACGCTTATAGCTTCTGAGACGCTTGACGACTACTTGGAAAAGCTATTTATTCTTTTACGCTTGAAATTTTGTCCAAATTCATTAAAATACTTTTAATGGTTAATTTGTTGTACGTAATACGATCCGGCATAATGAATACAATGCTGACACAAGACATCAACGTCTTCCAACCGCCGAATCGATTGCGTTGATATTTGAATCGTGCATAATTTACACGTTGAGTAACTTATTTCTTCTTCAGTCATCGGTTTAGCACGATGCAAAAAAAAAATAAATAAATAAATAAATAAATAAATAAAAATAAATAAATAAATAAAAAATAAAGAGTTGCCTTTCGTAATTAATTAGTAATTGATAACAGATCGCTGTTCTCCTCAACTTTTCTTTATAATTTTCAAGCTGTATAATTACTGGTTCCCTGTAAAAACAATTAGCTGGGTTCGACAACGGATTTCCCGAATTTTACTCGCTTACGAGTATTCCATTCGACTTTTCGTGTACGCCTACCGCCTGTCGTTCATACAGAGAGATCCGTTATTTAACCATCGCACAATCTCTGAATGGATGTCATAGTAATAGGAATGCCTGGTGTTCAGCAGCATCCGAAAGAGCTGAATGCAAGTATGTCGTGAAATCCGGATGGAAACTGCAGTTTGGTTTTACAAAGAATACTCATCGTCATTGGCTCTTTACGTAGTTTGCACTTATCGCCAATCTTTAGTCCAGTCGTAGATGCCAAGATCCTGGAAAACAGTGCAGTTGACTCCTGTTTATCAGAAAGGTAAAGGAACGGACAATAATTTCATATAATAATTATCAGTTTGATTCATAAATCTTGTATTCTCAGCTCGAATGTAATGAATTTCCTTCGGAGTCGTTTAACATAGAGAAGCACCGCAGAAAGCTAATGAAGTTGCGAGAACCCACGGTATACGTTCATGCACACTGCCTGTTCTTTGTAACAAGTAACCTTCTCAATGTGAGGTGGTAAGTTCAGACTCCAGTGGGGCTCACTTGAAAGTGCTGCGGTAACAGTTATGACAGGGAATATATGAGGCGCGTCCAGAAAGTAAGTTCTGTTTGGTTATATAAAACAAACGGATACAAATACAGAAAAATATTGATTGTACAAAAATCTACAACTATTAAACTACTTTTATATATAGTTTCCGAAATGTTGTAGGCAATTGTCATAGCACGGCACAAGGTTTTGTGTGCCTTTTTCATAGAATGTTGCTGCCGCCTGTGTATTCAACCATGTGGTAACATGTTCTTTCAGCTCGTCATCATCGTTGAAGTGTTGTCCACCAAGGACAGATTTTAGATGTAAGAAGGGGATTACTGTCAAAAGATTTTTTTTTTTCACGATAATGCCTGACCTCACAGACCGAATGTGACCAAATAATTCTTACGGAAATTTCAATGGGATCTGTTTGATCATCCTCCATACAGCTCGAACCTCTCTCCTAGCGACTTTCATCTCTTCTTACACCTAAAATCTGTCCTTGGTGGTCAACACTTAAACGATGATAAACAGCTGTTACCACATGGTTGAATACACAGGCGGAAACATTCTGTGAAGGATCCATGCAAAAACTTGTGGCACGCTATGACAAGTGCCTACAAAATTTCGGCAGTCACGTGGAAAAGTAGTTTAAGAGTTGTAGAATTTTGTGCAATAAAAATTTCTTCTGTATCTGTGTATAATTTCATTTTATAATCAAACGGAACTTACTTTCTGGACGCGCTTCGTATTAGCTACTAATGGCACCTCTGCGCGAGAGCGGCAGTAATCAGCCTTTCTATCGGATAGGTGTATTACGATGCACGAAATATTCAGCACTGACACCCAAGAAATGTTCAGAACACACATCAAAAGTTGCCATTTTTTGTGCCTATAAAAAGTAGTATTGGACCCACGCTTCAAAGGAGAGAGTGTTTCAGGATAAGCACCACGACAGTTTCGCATTCGTTTGCGTGCTATCACATCCATCAGTTATCGTCACCCCGTTACAATAGTATGTTTTATTTGCATTCTTTAATGGTGAAAAGCTGAACAGCCTGCAAGAGTTGTAACTCCCAATGAGTTGAATCTTCATGATCCTAAGCCTTGCTGTGACTGTAGTATCTCTACTTTGGCCCACTTAAGGTTACGGTAGTAACACTAAAAGTGGGCCTTTGCGATCGTCTTTTGACAGCTCGAAATTTAAATGAAAATAACGGCTTAACTATTTTCATCTCACACGAAAACGGAATAACCGAATTTGTAGAGGAGAACATTCTCTACAACTTTGGTCTCTTATGTTTTTTCATATCTCGTATCGTTTGAGAGATACTTGCAAAAATAACGGAGTTTTGACACCCTCCACTGAATTAACGAAAACCAGTCGTTCGCAGATGTCACGTGACATTCCTCGCCCAGAACATTGTCATTTCAAAGCAATGGCACACAGAAGAATTAACGAAAGACGTCGTCCTTCGTACGATATATTATAATCGCCCTCCTGATCCACGTGGTTAAACATTAGCAAATAAAATTTTTCCCGTTGTAATCGTTAACAGAACACGAGAAAATGAACTTGCGACTTCGAACTGAAGAGTTTCGTTGTAAACTAGTGACGCCATTGACGGTGTAGCCTTTCTTCTGAGTTCTACGGCTATAGGTGAGTTACATGGAGGAGCGTTGCACTAGTGCCACCCGCTGCCTCGGTTCCCTGAACCCTTGGACTGTTGTCGCTCCGTACTTTCTCTGCGCGACGCTTGTGCCGTTACGTTGTCCCGCTGAGTGTACATTCCGCCTGTGATTATTGCTTCAGGCAGTTTCACGGTTGCTCTTCGGTTGCTTACTTGCGCACTTCGGGTAAATGTTCGATTGCTTGTGAAGCTTATGAGACTTAACTGCGGGGGTCATCAGTCCCTAAACTTACAAACTACTTATGAACTAGATAACACTGAAGACGATGCAAACATCCATGCCCGAGGGGGGATTCGAACCACCGACGGGGAACGGCCTCGCGCATCATAGCATCTAATTTATGTAGACTGAGTATCGGTACTATGACACTTCCCTCGGCCACTCCTGACGGTGTCATAATCTCTGGCGAACACTCGTCATGAAGGACGGCGTACTGGGTCCCATTAATTCGAAGTCTTGGAGCCACTCACATATCTAGGAACGTGTTACACTTTCTTAAATGACTTGTTTAACATTTTTTATGTTGTGCTATCTTTTTTCCTCGCCTAATCTCTTTTGCGTTGTAGTTTACTATAGGCCGTAAAAGCCGACTAACGTTATAGTATTGCTTTTGCTACTCAACTGCATCAGCTTATTTTTCCTACATTTAAATATACCTCCTAGTCCTCACACTAGCTGGAAACTTTGTCCATGTCATCCTGCTTCCTACTACAGTTATTCAATGACGACACCTTCTCGTACACCACAGAACCATGAACAAACAGCCCCTCGCGTCTTAGTCTACAAATATTGTGGCACAAATACGCATATGCTACGTTCCCCAAGGAAATAAAGTGTTCTCATAAGCAGATGATAAAATTGTCATCGCAAGGAGTGAAACAGAGATTAGACATTTATTTGTAGAGCTTGCAGCAGAATCAGCAAAACTTGGTTTGAAAATAAACGACGAGAAAACAAAATACATGATACTTCAAAGATGAAGGAATAAACAGGATAACCAATCACATTTACTAATAGGATATCATTAATTTGAGTGTCTGAACAGTTCAGATTTCTGGGACCAATGACAAACGAGCAAAATCAGAGACAAGTAGAAATGAATCTACATCTACATGGGATACTCTGCAAATCACATTAAAGTGCCTGGCAGAGGGTTCATCGAACCACAATTATACTATTTATCTCCCATTCCATTCTCGAATAGCACGCGGAAAGAAAGAACACCTGAATCTCTCTGTTCGAGCTGTGATTTCTCGTATTTTATTCTAATGATCATTTCTACCTATGTAAGTGGGAGTCAACAATATATTTTCGCATTCGGAGGAGAATGTTGGCGATTGGAGTTTCGCAAGTAGCCCACGCCGCAGCGATAAGCGCCGTTGTTGTAATGATTCCCATCCCAGATCCTGTCTCCCCTGTATCGTGACAATACGAAAAGACCTGCCCTTCTTTGGACTCTTTCGATGTCCTCCGTCAAACCCACCTGATAAGGATTCAACACTTGGCGCCAATACTCCAAAAATGGACGGACAAGCGTAGTGTATGCAGTTTCTTTTGTAGTACTGTTGCATGTTTAAAGGGTTCTGTCAATAAAACGCAGTCTCTGCTTCGCCTTTCCCGCGATATTATCTACGTGTTCTTTCCAATTTAAGTCTGAAGTAATAGTAATTCCTAGGTATTTTGTTGAGATTACGGCCTTCACTTTTGACTGATTTATCTTGTAAATAAAGTTTAACGGATTTGTTTTCGTACTCATGTGGACGACTTCACACATCTCATTATTTAGAGCCAATTGCCAATTTTTACACCATATTGATATCTTATTCATATTGTTCTGCAGTTGGTTTTATCTTCAGATGATTTTACTAGACGGTAAATGACGGCGTCATCTGCAAACAACCTAAGAGAGCTACTTAGATTTTCCTCTAAATCGTTTATGTAAATAAGGATCAGCAGAGGACCAATAACACTACCACGTGGAACGCCCGATATCACATCTGTTTTAGTCGATACCTTACCATCGATTACTACGAACTGTGTCCTCTCCAGCAAGAAATCCCCTATCAAATCCCAAATTTGGGGCGATATACCATAACCTCCCAATTTGATTAAAAGCCGTTTGTGAGGTACGGTGTCAAAAGCTTTCTGGAAATCAAGAAATACGGAATCGATTTGCGAACCTTTGTCAATAGCTCCCATCACTTCGTGTGAATAAAGAGATAGTTGTGTTTCGCATGAACGATATTTTCTTAATCCGTGTTGACCTTGGGTCAATAGATCGTTCTGTTCGAGATAATTCATAATATTTGAATACAGGATATGTTCCAAAAACCTGCTACAAATTGACGTCAATGAAATAGGCCTGTAGTTTAGTGGGTTACTCCTACTGCCTTTCTTGAATACAGGTGTGACCTGGGCAACTTTCCAATCTTTTGGTACAGATCCTTCTGTTAAGTAAGGAGCTATCGCTTCAGCATAATGAGATAGAAATCTAATGGGTATACAATCCTGACCAGAAGACTTGTTCTTGTTAAGTGATTTTAGTTGCTGCACTACTCCGATGATATCTACTTCTACGTTACTCATTACGGCATCTGTTCGTAATTCGAAATCTGGAATATTGGTTTCGTCTTCTTTGGTGAATGAGTTTCTAAAAGCTATGTTTAGCAACTCTGCTTTAGTAGCACTGTCATCGGCAGGATTCCATTACTATCACGTAGTGAAGGTATTGTTTGTGATTTGCCCCGAGTATATTTAACATATGACCAAAATCTTACGCTACGCCGAACAGTTGCGAGAGTAATCTGTAATTCACGTAACATCGATGGCAGGTGTTACCTGCTAACATATCATTTCTAGACATTAGGTTGTAATTTATTGTCCTAACAACGACATGCTTTTGATAATTTTCAGTGCACTATTGGTTTGAAATGACAACGCTTGAATTAAAATAAGAAAATCATGACTGATTTCCAAACGCCAAATGCTGAGCACATTCATAAAACCCACCAGACATGTGCACTATGGTGATTATTATTTTATGTGTATTGTACTGTTTTAATTTTGACCAGCCGTCCATTTTATATCTATCCACCAGCACATGATTTTCGGTATAACTATTATCCAGTCTAAGGCGCCTCGCTGCAGAGTGCGCGGTTGCTCGCCGCCGGAGGTTCGAGTCCTCCCTAGAGCCTGGGTGTATGTGTTGTCCTTAGGTTACTTTATCTTAGTTTAAGTAGTTTGTAAGCTACGGATTGATGCCCACGCAGTTTGGTTCCAATAGATTTACAAACATTTGAACATTTTTATCATCCAGTACACCTGCCAGATTTTCTGTGGAGCGCTCTAATAAGCAGTTAAATACCAATGAGACCAGATGATGACACCACAGAGTGTCGAAACCGGTCGTCTTGTATAAATAAAATAAAAATTGCGATCTACCCTATTTATACAATCTATCCTATTTATACAGGTTTCCCTAAGATGAGTAAATTAAGTGGTAGTGAAAATTTGGGAGAGGTATGGAAATAATAGTTTAAAGAGGTAAAATTTGTAATAAGAGTATATTTGCCAAAGGTAAAATAAAATATGAAATAATGTTAGCTGTTTGTTAAAATACAGTCAAAAAGAATATTACGTGTTGAGTACATATATATTACCACAATAGCAGAGTCGTTATAGTATCGTCCAACGATTTTTATCATTTTTATTTTCATTATTTTTGTCCGAAATGTTTCCAAAAACTGATAAAACTACAGAAAAATCTAAAGTGATCCGTGAAACACTCCACTGCAATTTTTTTCTTTGTGTCGAATACTTGCACAATTTTAATATCTAATGGTAATTCTTACGAAAAATGCACTTGGTTTTGTATATGCGTAATTTTCTATACTTTATAAAAGGTAGTTAATAATTATGTTTTCAATCAGAGAAACATAAGCCACATTTCTTACAGTATAAGTTTCATAATTGGTTAACGACGGTAGTCTTTAATTGTTCAATTCGTGAGGAGTTACGTCGCTGTTTATGAAAAGTCATATCGTAGTTACTAATGGCTTTTCAAGCAGCCAACTTACTCAACCACTGTTTTAGGTGACAAGGTTTTCAGCTCGTCTACATACATATTTAAAATAAAAAAATTAAAAAATTAAAAAAAAAACCTGACACAACAGGTAGAATTAGAGATCTCAAAATAACTCAATTCGAAAACGAAAAAATACAGGTAACAGCGGAATTCAAACCATCGCTGTATGGTTGAATGGTCGAACGCTGCCATCTGAGCTACACCGACAGATGCTATAATTGTTTTAATTATTGCTACTTAAAAGGCGAATTTCTCGAGAATTTTTGAAAGTTGGGCCGAATGGCTTTGGGCGATTGTTATATAAGCTGTTCACGTAGCATAAACATATAAAAAATATAATATTCAGTACCCATGTGTTCTCTTTGTAAGTCTTATGCTGAATACAGTGGTTAGTTTATTGGATCGACGACTACTCTCCTGAGCATCGTCGATCCCAATGACCAACTGTTCACAACTTCAAACAGCGGGAGTATATACACAGAAATAGGCTGAAGTTGTGACGGTCTGGACCGAATATGTCCCACTTCTTTATGCAGCGTTCGCTCAGTACTAGCTGACTTATCAACTGACCATTCATGTGAAAGAGATAGGTATAATTACGAAATGTTTATAAGCTAACGAACTAATCGTCTAGTTTCCCTCGGCATCAGTCGCAGACTGCTGACTGTAAGCTTTCAACTCGCCGACGCAGCGACTACTGCTATCACGACTGTCTCTGGCGTTGCACTAATAACACAAACCGATGGCCTGCTTCCGCCTAGCTCGGCTAGCGACTGATTGCACAATCTAAGAAGTTAACAAGTATGAATGTCACTACTTTGCGCTGCGTCGGCCAACTGAAAGTTTCTTGGCCTGCTTCCTTTGTTAACGGACTACACATGCTGTGTGTGACCTCTGCCATACCCACATTTTACAATGGTATTCCATTTCATTTCACTCCTTATGTCTGCTCCTAGATATATTATGGAAGTAAATGTTCCAAGTGTTTGTCGTAACATTCCTTAATTATATAATAGAGGAATTTCTGGTCTATGTTGAGAGTCAATTGCCACTGCCTGCACCTTCCGTCGATAGGCTGCAGGTACTCGTGCATTTCGCTACCATTTTCCAGTATTCTCGATAAGTTACAGATGCATCGGATTAGCCGTGCTCACTGAAGCGCCCTGTTGCGGTGCGCGAGGCAGTTCGTCGTCGGGGTTCTTGTCCCCCTTCGGCCATGGGTGTGTTTGTGTTGTCCTTAGGTTAGTTGACCTTAGTTTAAGTAATCTACTGGCCATTAAAATTGCTACACCAAGAAGAAATGCAGATGATTAACGGGTATTAGTTAGATAAATATACTAGAACTGACGTGATTACATTTTCACGCAATTTGGGTGCATATAACCTGAGATTTCAGTACCCAAAACAACCACCTCTGGCCTTCAGAACGGCCTTGATACGCCTGGGCATTGAGCCAAACACAGCTTGGCTGGCGTGTACAGGTACCGATGCCCATGTAGCTTCAGCTCGATACCACAGTTCATCAAGAGTAGTGACTGGCGTATTGTGACGAGTCAGTTGCTCGGCCACCATTGACCAGACGTTTTCAATTGGTGAGAGATCTGAAGAATGTGCAGGACAGGGCAGCAGTCGAACATTTTCCGTAGCCAGAAAAGGCCCGTACATGACCTGCAACATGCGCTCGTGCATTATCCTGCTTAAATGTAGGGTTTCACAGGGATCGAATAAGGGGTAGAGCCACGGGTCGTAACACATCTCAAATGTAACAGCCACTGTTCAATGTACCGTCGATGCGAACAAGAGGTGACCGAGACGTGTACCAAATGGCACCTCATACCATCAAGCCAGGTGGTACGCCTGTATGGCGATGACAAATACACGCTTCCAATGTGCGTTCACCGCGATGTCGCCAAACACGGATGCGACCATCATGATGCTGTATACAGAACCTGTATTCATACGAAATAATGACGTTTTGCCATTCGTGCACCCAGGTTCGTCGTTGCGTACACCATAGCAGGCGCTCCTGTCTGTGATGCAGCGTAAAGGGCAACCACAGCCATGGTCTCCGAGCTGATAGTTCATGCTGCTGCAAACGTCGTCGAACTGTTCCTGCAGGTATATCTTGTCCTGCAAACTTACGCATCTGTTGAATCAGGGATCGAGACGTGGCTGCACGATCCGTTACAGCCATGCGGATATGATGCCTGTCATCTCGACTGATAGTGATACGAGGCCGTTGGGACCCAGCACGGCGTTCTGTATTGCCCTCCTGTTCTGCTAACAGTCTTTGGATCGTGACCAACGCGGGCTACAATTCGACCTTTATCAAAGTCGGAAACATGATGGAACGCATTTCTCCTCCTTTTACGAGGCATCACAACGACGTTTCACCGGGCAAAGCCGGGCAACTGCTGTTTGTGACTTTTCTCATGTCAGCACGTTGTAGGTGTCGCCACCGGCGCCAACCTTGTATGAGTGCTCTGAAGAGCTATTCATTAGCATATCACAGCATCTTCTTCCTGTCTGTTAAAATTCGCTTGTATAGCATGTCATCTTAGTGGTGTAGCAATTTTAATGGCCAGGACTTATCACGACGCTGTTGAGTCCTATACACAAAGCTTTGAATATTTGGTAAACTACATCATCATCTGTAAAAATCCTTAACTTCTGTTATTATCTACGAGCAGTTGATAGCATCGCAGATCGGTGTGTCCCCAGTTCCCACCGGGCAAAAGAAAACTATGTTTCTTTGTATTCACTATTTCTAGAATAATCAACATGTTCCTTATGTTCGTTGTATTTCTAAGTTCCAAAAAATTCTTTCCATGTATAAATAGTGATATGCAATACAAAATCTTCTAGGCTACAAACTGCTGACTAGGAAAACTAAAATAAAGCTATAAAATATAAGCATCAAACCAGTTAAAATCTATGGGGCAGAAACATGAAGCCTAACAAAAACTGAACATCATCAGCTGCGAGTTTTTGAGAATAAAGTCTATTGGAAATATTTGCGTCCATATTATAACAATTAATCACAGTGCTGGAAGAGAAGAGACAACACAGAAATCCGCAAGCTAGCACAACAAAAAATAGTAAACGTAATCAATGCCAAAAGAATGGAATGGGCTGGCCATCCGATGAGGATGAAAGAAGATCAAAATGTCTCAAGAAAATTTATGGAGAAGTCATATGGCAAAACACCAAGGAGGAGACCAGGAGTAGTGGTGGAAAGAAATTGATTGCAAATGAGATAGAATGGGATGTAACATCAAATCGTGACCATAGCATTAGAATCACGGTATTCCGACATTTTTCATCTTTACGTGAGTTTAGTAATTCGTTAAGAGGCACAATTCTCTCATTTTTCAAAATTTTTAGTAAATTCAAATTATATCAGCATAATTCAAAGTAATAGTATCCAGGGAATACTTAGGTCAAAACATCTCGTATATCAGAGATCATTTGTCAGATTGCTATTATAAATAGTAATCGCAGTTGAGTTACTCTCTCTCTATGTGTTTAGTTCTCTATGTGTTTAGCTATCTATGTGTTTAGCTCTCTATGTGCTCAGCTCTCTATGTTACTAGATTTCACTACGTGCTTAGCTCTCAGCAGGACTATCTCAGTGCTTAGCTTGAAGTATTATACGCGTTTTTATTCCAAGATAGGAAAAACCCGAGAAAATATTTAAAATTTAATATAACCTTATATATCGTGATCACACCCGAAAGCGAACATTATCTTTGGACTTTGATCGGGATAGGCTAGGACGGAAGAATTAGAAACTTCTGCCTACCGTAATAAACTGATGAACATTCCAGAGAGATTAATACAATCCAACTTTGACGAAAATAACAACGAATTGTGAACTTATAAATTGTGTACTGTGAAAGTGTAGTGAATGTAACTATTGATTTCAGAATAGAGAATCTATGAACCTTAAAAAAATCTTAAACATTTATTTGAGCATTAAGTTCCCTAATATTGACGCGTTGAAATGGAAACAAGCGTGACTTCGAAGGCAACTAAACACAGCACTTATACTGAAAGCACGTTTATTACGAACTCAACATACACGCAGCACTGACTGCCTCTCAGGCAGAGTCCTCTGCTATTTATACACAGACAGAATTTACCAGAAATTAGAAGAACAGTTAACATAAGAAACAAGTAGAATTTACAAGCGAACATAAAAAAGATGTAGAACCTTCTGGAATTGTTAATTACAAAGAAATAAATTTTTGCCGCTGGGCGGGATTGAACCGGCGACCTTCTGCACCGCAGTCCGTGACGCTACCCCTGCGCCACGCCGCCAGTCGGAGTTCGTGGTCTCTCGCGGCATTGCTCCCACTCCCCACTCTTGGAGAAACAGCGACCCGCTGTTATAATCCCTGTGGAGCCAGCTGCAATGTCCTGGATCTTGACCATGTCATGGGTCCTCTATACTAAAGTTGAAGAGAATCCTTCCCTTCTCCGCGATTATCGACGACAGACGTTCCTGTTGTGGCTTCATCAGGAACATTACCGTCCTTAAAGTCCTTGAACAAGAAGCCATTGCCATCTAACTGCTCTTCAGGATCGTAGTAAGGCTTCATGCGCAGGACGTGAACAATGTCTCTTCGTTTTTGACGTTTCGACGACGGCTCATAAATCTCAATTTAGTATGTGACGTCTGACAGGCAGCGTATGACACGATACGGACCAAAGTATTGCTTCAATAACTTTTCTGACTGTCCAACCTTCCGTACAGGGGTAATAATCCATACCAGATCTCCTGGGCTGTACACAACAGGTCGGTGCTTGTCGTTATACCGCTGACGATCCTTCTCCTGGGCGTCCAGTGTCCGTATGCGAGCCAGCTGTCTTGCTTCTTCGACCCTGGTGATGAGCTGTTTAACATAGTCGTCCTGAATGTCGTCCGGTTGGAACGGGAACAGCGTATCCATTGTCGTCTCAGCTTCACGGCCATGGAGCAGGAAAAACAGAGTGAAGCCTGTGGTGTCTTGTCTTGCGGTATTGTAAGCAAATGTCACGACTGGCAGAATTGTATCCCAATCCTTCTGCTCAACATCGACGTACATCGACAGCATATCGGCTAACGTCTTGTTAAAACGTTCCGTAAGACCATTTGTCTGAGGATGGTATGCAGTTGTCATCCTGTGGACAATGTTGCACCGTGACATTACGTCTGATACTAGTTTTGACTGGAATACTTTTCCACGATCAGATATCATGACACGTGGTGCTCCATGCTTCAAAATAATGTCTTCTACAAGGAATTTTGCGATCTCTGGAGCTTCTGCAGCCGGCACAGGTTTGGTAGTCAGTGCAGACTATTATCCAGCGGTTACCGGTTGTCGACTTCGGGAACCTCCTCAAAGATCGATCCCAACTCGGTGGTATGGAGCTGCTGCCGGCGGAATGGGTATGAGATGTCCTGGAGGTAGTTGCGGCACATGCTTTACAGTGACTCAGATAGTGCTTGACAGATCTGTAGAGATCTTTCCAGTAATACCTGCGTCTGATTCTGTCTAGGGTCTTCACGAATCCCAGATGACCGGATATTGGAGCATCGTGGAAATATTTGAGAATAGTTGGCTGGAGATGAGCTGGAACAACAAGTAGCCATTTGTGGCCCAGTGGATCGTAGTTGCTCTTATACAATGTTCCGTTTATAAGTTGGAACTCTCCATCGGTCGGTTCTCTTTTCTCCAAGGCCTCTATCGTTTTTAATAGCACTGGTGCGGAAGTTAGAGCCTCCTTAAGTGCCTGGAAAGCATTTTCTTTTGTCTCATCCCAGTAAAATTTGGCGTCTTCCTGCAGAAGTTCTTGTAATGGACGTGCCTTGTTACAAAATCCTTTTATGAAACGTCGGTAGTATGAGCACAGCCCGAGAAAACTTCTCACATCACGAATGTGCTGTGGAGTTGGAAATTCTGTGACTGCCCTTACTTTATCTGGATCAGGACGAACACCATCTCCGTTGACTAGGTGCCCCAGGAATTTTATGTCTTTGGTGACGAAGAGGCACTCCTTTGGATTGAGGCGCAGACCTGCAGCCTGAACACACTTCAACACAGTTGACAGGCGACTAAGATGTTCTTCAAATGTTTTCGAGAAAACGACAATGTCATCTAAATAGCAGAGTCACGTCGTCCACTTAAGGTGTCTAAGCAAGTTGTCCATCATGCGTTCGAATGTGGCTGGAGCATTACATAATCCAAATGCCATTACTTTAAATTCATAGAGACCGTCAGGTGTAATAAAAGCCGTCTTCTCCCTGTCAGCTTCATCAACCTCGATTTGCCAGTAACCTGTCTGCATGTCCATAGTGGAGAAGTATGTAGCTCCTTTCAAGCAGTCTAAGGTGTCGTCAATACGCGGCAATGGGTAGACATCCTTCTCTGTGATTCTGTTCAGCCGCCGATAGTCGACACAGAATCGCCACGTGCCATCCTTCTTCTTTACGAGGACTACCGGACACATCCAAGGACTCTCCAAAGGTTGAATAATGTCATCTCGCAACATCTTCTCCACTTCGTCTCGAATTATCCGTCTCTCAGCTGGCGACACTCTATACGAACGCTGGCTAATTCGCGGATGATCCCCCGTATTGATCCGGTGCTTTATCGTGGGCCGTTTCGTCTGACTTTTCCCCCGCTGAGGTGCGAATGCACCCGAAAATTGGCGTAGTATACCTAACACCCGCTGGCGTCGTTCCCTGGTCAGTCCAGGCCCTATTGGCAGTTCTACGTTTGCTTCTTCCAGCGTGTTGTCTGTACTAACAGCAGGGCATGGATCTTCATTGATGACGTTGAGCTCACCGTCCTGGATTGCTTCAGCTGACCCTATACACATTCCCTTGGGGATAAGTTGTGACTGCTCGTGACAATTTGTGATCCAAATCTCTCCTTGACCACCGGTAATGCTTATGTTAGCCGCTGGTATGTAAATTTCTTTTGTGAGCCTGATCAACTTTTTACTATCAACAACAACTTTACAGCTTAACCAGTCATCTGAGTTTGTAACTGCAACTCTTCTCATTGTCAACGGCGGTATCTTCACATTGTCAACGACGAATAACTTCCCAGAAAATTCTGTATGACGTGTATCCGGTGGAACAACTTCAATTTGCCGCTCATATCTTCCACAGTCAATGATAGCTTGGGATGCCTGAAGGAAGTCCCATCCGAGGATGACATTGTGACTACATTTTGTTAACACGACAAACTCAAATGGCTGCGTCCTGTTGTTGATGGTTATTCTTGCGACACAAGTTCCTGCTGGATGGACGTACTTTCCATTCGCGACCTTCAGCACAGTTGCCCCCGTATCACAGAACATTGTCTTCTTTAGTGTGCGGCGGTAATTATCCGATAATACAGAAAAAGAGACTCCTGAATCAACAAGTGCCCGGACAGCTTGGCCGTCGATTATGACGTCGATGAGATTTCCCGACATGTTAGTTACTGTCGCCATGGAGGATTTTCATCTGCGGCGGCCTCACATCCGTAGATGATCGCCTCGCTTAGTTTTCCTGGGCGCGGCGGCTAGGGGAACGTCTGGTACCTCTGTACGGCGACGGTGAACGGCTGCGGCGCGTCGGGAAGCGACCTCGTCTAGAGTACGGCGATGGGCTCCTTCCCAAATGTCGACTGAACTCATCAGCAAGTGATTGCCTGGGATAGAACTACTCCGACGGCTGACGTCTTGCAGCAAAATAGTCATCGAATACTCGCCTTCTCTCTCTGCAGTAGCGTACGACATGTCCAGGGCGTCCACAGTGGAAACACAGTGGTGTGTTGTCTTCTGTCCTCCAGACGTCTGTTCTTCTGCGGGGCGTCATAGTTACCGGGGGAGTTGGCTGTGGTCGCGTCGGCCGGTTCACGGGCTGCTGTTTGGCGGCTGCAGCGTAAGTTATAGGGCGACGCCATTCTTCATGTCGGGTGCGATTGACGAGGCAGACAGGAGCTAATGTTTTAAATACCTCGTCCTCAGCGGCGTCGGCTACCTCGTGACTTACTGGGCTCACATCCATGGCCATAATCTGATGCTCGCTCGGTCCAATAGTCTCGGCTGCCATGCACTGTTGTAATTCTTCTCTCACAATTAGTCGTATGAGAGAGGCGAAGTCATGCTGGTCTTCCACAACGGCCATAGGGACTACATTTGGGAGTCTGTCATACTTATTGCGTCCAACCCTCCTTTGTTGCATCTCTTCAATACGCTGGCACCACTTGATGAACTCTTCTGTCGTAGCGACGTCTTTTATCAGAAGAGCTTGGTACATATCTTCTGAAATTTCCTTCATCAGGTGCGTGATTTTGTCCGCCTCAGCCATGTTCGGGTTGACTGTGTTACACAGAGCCAAAACGTTCTGTATGTAAGACTGTGTCGGCTCACCATGACGTTGGGCCCGGTTCTTCAGTTGTTCTTCCGCCGAGGGATTTGTCGCTGGCGGTCTCCAAACGTCTTCTTAAGTTCCTCCTGGAACGTCTCCCAGTCATTCAACTTGTCTTCGTTGTTTTCGAACCATTGCTGGGCCGTTCCGTCCAGGTAGAAATAAACGTTGGCCAAGCACATCGTATGATCCCACCTGTTGTACTTGGCGACTCGGTCGAACCCTTTTAGCCATTTGTTGGGGTCCTGTCCAGCATCTACAGAGAACACCGACGGGTGTCTGATGTGCAGCTGGCTTATTGCTGGTTTCGTCTCCATCGTTCTTCTGACAATACGGACTCTTGGAAGGATGTACTCGGTGTATCCCTTGTATTCCGGTTCCAGTCCGTGTAAGCGACGGCTTTTACGTTGCCTAATCGGAGCCACGGTGATGCAGCTGTTGCGCAGTGTACCCGGCGCCTCCACCAAACAATGTCGCGTTGAAATGGAAACAGGCGTGACTTCGAAGGCAACTAAACACAGCACTTATACTGAAAGCACGTTTATTACGAACTCAACATACACGCAGCACTGACTGCCTCTCAGGCAGAGTGCTCTGCTATTTATACACAGACAGAATTTACCAGAAATTAGAAGAACAGTTAACATAAGAAACAAGTAGAATTTAAAAGCGAACATAAAAAAGATGTAGAACCTTCTGGAATTGTTAATTACAAAGAAATAAATTTTTGCCCGTGGGCGGGATTGAACCGGCGACCTTCTGCACCACAGTCCGCGACGCTACCCCTGCGCCACGCCGCCAGTCGGAGTTCGTCGTCTCGCGGCAATATTGTCCCAACAAATTCTAAAAGTGAAGGAATATATCTAAAAGTTTTGGTCAGGAGAAACCTATGGTGAAATTTTCTAAAGAATAATTCTGTAAATGAAAAGGATCAAGCAAAAGCAGTATCTTTGTGACGGGCGTCAAAGTATCTGATCTACCGGGACTCAATGATTCAAAATTTTATTCTTTGGTTTATTAAATATCAGCCCTTGAGAAACGGATTTTCATGCTCAAACATTAAAATAGGTATTTACGTATAATGAAACCCAGAATCAATATTTACAGTGAAAAATTCAACAAAGATATAAATTTTATTAACTGCGAAGAAGTACCAGGACAACGAACTAAATTTTCATATTGAGGTGACAAATAGAATTTTGAACCTATACATCCAATACAAATGTGGGAATTAAGACGTAATCTACAGCTTAAAAGTCGCAAGTTAAAACCCTAATATAAAAATAAGTCAACACAACCTTCGCCCCACTCACAAACCAAACCATGTCACAGGAAATAAATAAGTGGCAGCACAAGACAGGAGCGTCTGGAGGAGTCATGTGAGAGCGGCACCGAAGCTTCGAGGCCCTCAGAAGCCAACTACTACTACTACATCTATGAATAGTGGAGCTCTCCGAGCAGAAGGCAGTCTGTACTGAGTGTACGTTTGTGTAAGCAAAAAACGTGTTCTAAGTGTAAATTGTTGTCCTCTATTTACGAACAGCCTTCAAATTCCGGACCACCTGCAGCTTTCAACGTGGAAATACATACTGTCAAAAGCAAAGGTCCTATAACACACTCTTGGAGCACGCCAGAAATCACTTTCATGTCTCAAGATTTCTCAGTTGAGAATCTACATCTACATACATACTCCGAAATACACCGTAAGGTGCGTGGCGGAGGGTACAGTGTACCGCTACTAGGCATTTCCTTTCCTATTCCACTCACAAATAGAACGAGTAAAAAAAGAATGCCTATGTGCCTCCGTACGAGCCCTAATTATATTGTCTTTGTGATCACTGCGTGAAATGTAAGTAGGCGGCAGCAAGACCGTACTACACTCAGCTTCAAATTCCGACCCTCTAAATTTCCTCAACAGAATTTTACGAAAAGAACGTCGTCATTCCTCCAACGATCTCCAATTGAGTTGCCGGAGCATTTACGTGACACTCGCGCATTGGTCGAACCTACCAGTAACGAACCTAGCTGCTCGCCTCTGAACTGCTTCCATGTCTTCCTTTAAACTGATCTGCTGCGGATCCCAAACACTTGAGCAATACTCAAGACATGGTCGTGCAAGCGTTTTATACGCGGTCTCCTTTACATATGAAGTACATGTACCCAAAATTCTCCCAATAAACCGAAGTCGGCTGCCCGCCTTACACACAACTGTCCTTACATGTTCGTTCCATTTCATATCGCTCTGCAGTGTTACGCTCAGCTATTTGAACGGCGCGACAACATCAAGAAGCTCACTACTAACGCTGTATTCGAACTTATGGGAGTGTTCTTCCTACTCATGCGCATCACCTTAAATTTTTCTACATTGAGAGCTAGCTGTCATTCTTCGCACCAACTAGAAATTTTTTCTAAGTCATCTTGTATGCTATTACAGTCAGTTCAAGACGATACCCTCCCATACACCACAGCATCACCAGCAAACAGCCGCAAATTACAAGTTACTCTGTCCATCAGATCATTTATATAGATAGAAAATAATAGCGGTCCTATCACACTCCCCTGGGGCTCGCCTGGCGATACACTCGTCTCTGATGAACACTCGCCGTCGAGAACCAACGTACTGCGTTCTATTACTTAGGAAGTCTTCCAATCAGTCATAAATCTGTGAACCTATTCCATAAGCTCGTATCTTCGTTAGCAATCTGCAGTGTGGCACAGCCTCGAACGTTTTTTTGAAGTCGAGAAAAACACAATCCGCCTGTTGCCTTTCATCCATGACTCGCTAGATGTCATGTGAGAAAAGGGCAAGCTGAATTTCACATGAATGATGTTTCCTAAACCCATGCTGATTCATAGAAAGAAGCTTTTCCGTATCAAGGAAAGTTACTATATTCGAACTGAGAATATGTTCCAACATTCTACATGAAACATGACATGCTGTTTTCTGTTAGCTAGAAACTCTTCACTCAAGTTACACAGTTGGGCTGATATTCCATAGGCTCGCACTTTGTTCCTCAAGCGACGGTGCCGATTCGTATCGAATGTCTTGCGATGTTTAAGAAACACGTCACCTACTTGGGATCCTCTATCTACTACTCTCTGTGACTCGCGGATGAAGAGCGGGAGCTGGGTTTCACATGATCTTTGCTTTCGGAAACCATGTTCATTGCTAATGTCACAAAACAGAAACCATGAACATGCTACAAACGCATGCAACTGACTGACGTCAGTGGTACACGCCAACAGTTTTGGGCATATGTTCCACGAGGTCTTCAAAAAAGGGGGCTTGTAGCGTCACCTGATGAAACAATATTTATAGTAAGTGAAGCCGTATTTAATTATAATTAAAAACGTAACTGCAGTGATGTCAAAAATAAAGTGTTACTAAGGACGTCAATGAACTTTTTTACAACTAAAAACTTTTAATATGGTCGTGAATGTCTGTAATCAATTGTACAGTGTGTAATCCTTCTTGTCTTGTTCCTGTACGTCTCATGTCGTGATTTCAAAGGATGATATTATTATAATTTTGGAAGAGTCGCTGTTAGTTTTTTCTCAACAATAGTAATCTAGGTCTGTTAAATGATTGCAAAATGTCAGATAAGATCTTCAATACAAAAGTTTAACAGAATATCTCGTTCTTCATAGTAACAGCACACATTCAAATATTTTTAAGCATTTTCGGGATCTTAGCTCCAGTTGCAGCATCTTCAACATCGGCCGCTGGACTGGAGTCAACGGCCGTAATTTCATACTTAATTCTAGCTAATAATAATTAAATGATTCAGGGACTGGTGTTGAAATAAAATAGGAATTTAGGAATTATTTTTCAGCTTGGCCGACTATCCTGGATGGCGGTGGAATAAATTATAATGATTCAGATCTTAATGATATTTACATAAACAAGGGATTTAAGGCATTCATAGGAGTGGTTTTTTTTTTAATATTGTGCCAAGGATAGATCTGGAGTTAAAACAATTATTATTACCGACTGAGTCTAGCCAGTGATTAGTGAAACCTTTCATTTCATTATTTTTCAATATTCAGTTTCATCAGCTTTTTACGTAATACGTACGGAAACAAAGCCTAAAATATCTTAATAAAATTTCTGTGGCTTATTCACTCTATTCAAAAATGTTCATAAAGTGTATTGGACTTAATTGCGGGATCATCAGTACCTAAACTTACAAACTACTTATGAACCAACTTTAAACTAAAGAGAACACAAACATCCATGCCTGAGGGGACTTTCGAACCCCCGACGGAGAACGACCTCGCGCATCCCAGCATATCGCCTCAATGCGCTTGGCCATTCCGCCGCGGCTAATGCACTTGATTATCAATAAAAAGGATATCACCGTCAGTATTTAATAGTTCAACAAATTTCAGTTCATGTAACAGTATATATTAAGGCAGTTAGTATTATTTTTAAATTTTATTGCCTAGGACTTCACTGGCTGACAAGCGCTTTTTTTTTCCAATTCTTAGGAAAGGCTCGCTTCTACAGAGACACGTCTATAACCACCGTTTGGATTCTTTGTGAGAAACAGTGTTTCCTTAGTGGTTCCTTTTTGGCTCTCAAACTTTGCATGGAGGTACAAAAATGAGTAATGTCAAATAAATATTTATTCAATAATCATTGTATACTGAGGGGTCTTGAGGACTTAAGCCAGAGCTCAAAAGAGCGTTCCATTGTTGAACAACGAAACGGAACAGGCGTCCAACAGAAGAGTGCAAACCAATTAATGCTGTTTGCTAATGGTATCAGCCGGGTTGAAATTAAGGCTCAACGACTTTTATGAACACCGTTTGAAATGTAATTGCAAAAAAGTTTCGCTATTTCTTTTTCACTTTATGTTGGTAGGATTTTTCTTGGTAACTTCAATATTGTTCGCAATATCAGGTTACTCCACACATCGTTGCGCTTTTTCATTGGTGAGGCACACCATTTGTTGTCTGGTGAACGTCCAGTCGGCCAGCCGTTTCCATCGTGCTAAGTCGTGCTAAGTACTGTTGCGCAGCTTGCCACGAGTGTACGGTGACGCGCATGCTCTTCTCCACACGGCCAAGAGATTATTCCCCGCGAGAACCCAGCAGAGTTTGCCGTTACCGGACAAACGGGAACAGCAGCGAAAGTGTCTCCGACTTGTCGGGTGGGGATGTGGCGTGTGTAAACACACGCGAGTGTTAGCACGTGGGCGCCACGGCGGCCTCCTGCGCTGTGCAAACGCCTGTGAGAACAGGGACTCGCTGCACAGTCCACACTACGCCGACGCCTTGTTCTCCTCGTAAATGTGGTCTTTGAGCTAAAGTACACACAGTTGTAACACTTCTGTTATGTACTGCCCCCAAAGGTTTCAAACTCTACACTGAATGAACATTGAAGGGAAAAAGTTCAGAGGAAAACATTCGAACTTGACACATTTGGTCAACATTTTAATTCTGTCTAGGACATTAAACGGATATGAAAGGGCAATTTAAAGGGATCGACACCGTCTAGACAGAAGGGCGTAAGATGAATATTTATTTATTAATTTTACGTGTCCAGAACTTGGATAAATAAAATGATTACAGTGTAACTCAGTAAGTAAAAGTACATTATAGCAATACAAGTCATTAATAACACAATAATGCAAGGACATTTGGCATTCCGTTAAATGGTTCGCGAGTTCCAGAATTCCGGTGTTTTAATAGCCTTATCAGTTACAAGCGTAGAGGTCTTGTAAGGTGCAAGGATCGGCCGGTTCCTGAAGACCAGTAGATGTTGTGCGTCCTGTGGGTCGCCACACTCACAGAATTCCTCTTCGGTGGTGAAGCTCCAATTTCGGAAATTCTCCTTACACCGCGACACTCCTGTCCTCAGTCTGTTTAACGTTTCTCAAGTCGAATATGGCAGGTGAAAACCCGCTGCAGGTTCCTCTTTAGTGTTCTCCCTAACCCTTTCGGTTAGTGAGTGTTTTCAGAGCTTTGTTCCATGAGCTGTCGGAACAGCTGTTGTTGTGTTCATGAAGCTCCTTCTTCAGCCTAGGTCTCTGTGCTTCATGACCGAACAGGGGCCGTCTAGGATCGTTTTCCTGCTTCTTCTTTTCGATTTCTGCGGCTGTTTATCTCTGTATGCGAGGTGACGCTATACCCATGATTTGGTAGATTTTGGTGACTGGAGCCAGTCAGAATCTGTCCAGTCTCATTCAAACCTGTATCCGACAGTTTAGAATGTGTGGAATTGTGCCAGACTGGTGCTGCGTATTCTGCTGCAGAAAAACACAGCGCCAAGGCAGCACGTTAGGCTGCGAACCCCAGGTGGTACCAGCGAGTTTGCGTATGATGCTATTTCTGGCAGATATTAGCGGAAAGAGTGCAACGGAATGTGATCACTCAAATTAAGCGATGTTCTAGGAATTAGATTAGTAAATATTATATATATATATATATATATATATATATATATATATATATATATATATATATTTCTTCAGCGCGGAGGCACACCTAGTCCCCGACTCAATAGTGGGCTGGGAAAAGTTGATAACTTGTATTTGACGGGGGGCATGCTACAGTAGACCGCGCAGCTCTGATGGTGGCTGTGTTTCCAATCGTGTAGGAACAGTGCATCTGCCTAGATAACCGGAGAACCATGTTCGAATCCTGGAAGGGTGCACATTTTCAACTTTACCCAATAGCGTTAATGTTGTAAATTCCTGGAATATGTGTAGATGATATTTGTTACTTGAACACTAAACTAATGATGGATGAAGTAGGGAAGATATAAAAGGCGTTATTGCTGATGAAAGAAACCATTTTCGAAGAATAGATATTTGATGGCACTGAAAATTAATTCAAAACTTACGAAGTCTTTTCAAAAGTGCATTGTAACCTTTTACAGGAATAATAAGTGTACGATAAGCAATTAAGACTAGAAAAAAATAGAAGATTCGAAATATGTTGCTACAGAACAATGCTGAAGATTAGATAGGTAGATAGCGATTACAGAAAAGTTTTCGACACCAAAGGGATTTGTGGCACAGCTTGACTAAAAGAAGGGATTTATTTGCTGAACAAATTCTGAGACTTTCAGAGAATATGAATTTAGTATTGCATGGAAAAGAAAGGATAGGGTAAAAATTGCAGGATTGCCGTTGCTATTTGGACCTGAAGAGGCTTGCATAGTATCGAGAACCGTGGAGAACTGCATCGATCAATTCTTCGTATTGAAGACGACATTAATAATACAGGGTGTTCTGCAGACGGGGTAAAAATCATTATATTTGCCAAAGGAAGTATAGATTCCTGTTCACATATTTCACGTTTGCTAAACAGATGATCCCATCTTGCTGCTTTTCAGATAATTTTCGTTTATGACTGAGTAAATGACATTTTATCTATTGAAACAGGTTTCCCCAGAACGTATTTGAAACGTCTTCAGTAGCGTGAATTACATCACAAAGACACTTTGCAAAAAAATACATACAGGTCACACGCAAAGACAATTCATATGCTGATTAGTCTTAAAAGAAGTAAAGAGCATGGAATACAATAATGTTGCCACAAATCCTTTCAACAGTGAAAATCTGTCTTGAGACGTTTTTACTATACAGCTGTTCGTAAATTTTTTGTGGAAGTCATATGGATAGCAATAGTTATAAAATCAAAACTTAATATCCTGCTGGTTTTTATGGTATTTTGTTTCTTCTCCAAAGTACAATGATCTCGAGTATTTCTTCTACGAGGACATCGGTAAATTGTCAATATTGTTTGGTTTATTGGATTACTTCAACTACACATTGGTAATAGATCGTTTATGTTAGTTAGATATTTTCATATTCTATGAATGAGTTGCACTATGAATCATAATAATCTGAAATGAGACAGTTTCATTCATAGTAGAAATCAATTTCCAAATACGACTGCGTGCTAAATATTTATTCGTCAATTTCATCACACACACACACACATGTTGGGTACCTACCCTGGTTATCGGGGTACAATTTCAGGTTGCATAAACTGTCGCCATATCCAAGACATAAATGAACGATTTACTTTAAACCATCAGGAGACGTCGATTTCAGACTGTCCTCTTTCCAATCGTGCTACGTCCGTCAACAGCGAAGAGTCCAGGGGCGACTTCTCTCTGTCATAATGCGCCGTCTGTGTATTGAAACACAGCAAACGCAAATGCGGGATTACACTGCAGACACAACCTCAACTGTGATTCTGTTTCTCGAGGCGTATTTCACGATGAAATAGATCTCGGGTGAATAGGTGTGTGTGTGCATAGGACACAATATTTCGGCAATCGATCATGTTGCCATCATCAGTTGCTGATGCACTGCCATGGGGGCACGAATAGTCTGTCCTACGTATTCCTCGCCGCATTGGAAATATATCTTGTAAACTCCTGATTTACGTAGACCAACCTCGTCCAAGAAGAGCCCTGGGTTTTACCGGAGGGCAGAAGATGGTTTTAATTTGGTCTCAGCGTAAAATGCGTCCAATTTTTCCGGATGAGGCCCCACGAAACGGAATGAAAGCTATGGCTGTATTTTCCTTAGGTTCATCAGTTTCCGCTCGTTGTGTTATGGGACGTAGTGATTTCCGGTTTGCCCTTCCTCAGAAACACCAAGAGCGTCGAGAGGAAGACTCTGGCTCTTCTCAAACATTCCGGTCTCCCTGAAGAAGTTACAAACAAGCTACATCCTAGGGCCTCTGTTCCTCCTAGGCTGTACGGATTGCCGAATGTTCACAAGGAATTGGTGCCATGTCGTCCGATTGTGAGAAACATCAGAGCCCCGACGTACCCTGTCACCAAGTACCTCGAGGAGTTGCTTTCCTCCTACGTGGGGAAATGTCCATACCATATCCGCAACTCCTCGGATTTCCTGGGACGTGTCAAGAACCTGACGTTCAAGAAATCTGACATACTTGTGAGTTTCGATGTGGTCTCTCTGTTCACCAGGGTGCCGTTACCTGAATCTTAATCTTTGAAACTAATCAGTCAGAAATTTGATGAGGTTTCCACCAACCTTTTCAGACATGTTCTTACGCAAACATATTTTTTATTTGACGGTAGATACTACGAGCAGACGGAAGGAGTTGCTATGGGAAGTCCTGTCTCTCCCGTTGTGGCCAACCTGTACATGGAACATTTCGAGGAGGAAGCTTTGGAGTCTACAAATCTAAAACCCGCTTGTTTCCGCTAGAAGTAGGGACACTTAAGTATGCAGGAACACCAAATTTTTACTTCGCAAAGGAAATATCACTCACATTGAAATAACTCCATTGGAGACGACAAGGAGAAGTTAATGTGAAACAAAACATGACTTACTATTACTTGTTAGTAATGGATCTGAAAACAAATGATCATTAATACACAAGTTATTTCTGTCACCAGTCACTATTCTTTATTATTCCCAGAAAGCGATTGAAGTCTTTAAACGCCATTCATCAGGTGGAATTTTATGTTATACTGTGTACTTGTGGGGTATATGACAAGGTGACCTGTTGAACTATCTCCAGTGGTCACAGGTTCCCTGCACTGTTAGAATCTCACTTAAATACAATCAATGACAGACGCCATCAAGAGTTCAAAAATGAAACATCCATATCTGGACAATAGTGGACATAACTGTGATCTAAACCACGAAAATGATAATCCTTGAATAATTTTTGGTCGCCTAGTGCGTAGAGTAAAGAAAGAATTACAGAAGAAAATTGTGGCATAATTCTTCAGAAATCTTACTTTATCGTCACCTTCTAGTGAATGTGATAAAGCGTTGTAAGGAATAATTCAGTGTTCGAAGTGAGAGTTTGCCGACAGGATTTTTACTATGACTTGCAATTAATTTCTTCAGGAAAACTTCGACCGTAGAAACCACTGTCAGGGTTTTCGTGTTATGTTGATTGCTACAAGTGACACTTGTACCAACCTGCTTCATGGTATACCAGGTTGACCGAATTTTTGAACATTTTAAATATAAAGTTATGAAGTCTAGCACAGTTTACCACTGACAACAAAGTCAATGGAAGGATTTATTAGTTATGTGTTTACTAATATTCAGATAAGTATCGAGTATCATTAACAGGCGGCAATACACCATAATAAAGCTGTAAAATATCTTATTATGGTCGAAGTAAGGAAGATATAAAACGCAAAATGGCCGTAGGAAGAAGAGCATTTCTGAAGACGTTCGTTGGCGTGAAAAATGCAATTCTGTCTTTTCTAAAGGGATTTGGCTAGAGTGTAGCCTCTTGCAGGAGTGAAACGTGGGCAATGGACAGTTGACAAGAAACTAGAAAATTTCGAAGTTTGGTTGTACAAAAGAATGCTGTGGATTTGATAGGTAGATGGCGTATCTCTTGAGGAGGTGCTATAGAGAATTTGGAGAGAAAATAAGTTTGTTGTTTGTGCTGACGAAAAGAAGACATCGCAAAACGAAATCAGAAGACGAATACAGTAAGCAGATTAAAGTGTGTATGCGTCTTTTGCCATCCAGAGACGAATTGTTTTGCACAGGATAGCTTAGCGAAGAATGTTGTATGAAACCAGTTTTCGGGCTGAAGTCCACAACAAAGAAATATGAGACTTCAAGGCAGTTAACGTTACAGAATCGACGGTTGCCGCATGCCCCACTGCACTGCATTTTATTTACTGCCTGCTACACTGAACAAAATAATTAAACTTTCTTTGAAATCCTGTAAGTTTAGCCTGTTAGTAATCGTAAGCTGCAAAGTTCCCTCAAATATTCCCATAACCATCCTTATTCATACACTTCAGCGCTTAGACTCTACGTGAAAATGAGGCAGGGAGGCAACCGCCCTTTCTCTCCGTCACTGATCACCACACGTTCCGCAGTAAAAAAAGTAGACCTCTCGTTGTGATGGTAATAGGATGATAAGATTACCTGACACAGTCTAGTCTGGAGGCGATCGAATTGTTTTAAAGTTTGCAAAATGACAAGCCAAGATCTCACACTAACAATTTATTAAATGACAACCGGTTTCGGTGCACTGTGTCACCATCATCTGGTCACATAAATAGTCAGTATTTTGTAAGCTGACATGTTTTTAACTTTTGTATTTTTTATATAGTGACTAAGTGCAATGTTGCACTTGTTATTTTATACCCAATTTTTTAACAATGTAGGTTAAGTGCCTCTTAATTCCCAAATGTATGTAATTTTTATGTTTTTACTTTTTTTTCTTTTTTGCATGTGTTTTATATTTTTGACAGATGACCAGATTATACCATATATGTGAGCAGATGATGGTGACACGGGGTACCGAAACCGGTCGTCATTTAATAAATTGATAGTGTGCGATCTTGGCTTGTCATTTTGAAAACTGTAATAGGATGAATTTGTTGACCGACACTCTCCTGAGGCTCTTATCGTGTTTATTACTTTCATTCACATATAAGAACACCCTGTCATTTAAATGCTGTGCATTGCGATTCTGACCGCAAACGCAAAGGCGTCAAAAGAAGGCGGTGAAACTTGAGTATCAGCGGGTGGTACTGCCGTATTATCACGTGACACTGTCACAGCATTGTGTGAAATTTGGTGGTAATGTGGCTCCATAAAACAGCCTAAGACTGACATGACATTCTTCAAAGTAACATTTGTCACTGGTTGTTAACCATAGCGGAGAACGAGGCTGACGTCACATCACGCAGCACATTTTCAATATCATACAACAAGGTTTTAAGCAGCTTTGAAGCCTATTTCATACTTATAACACGTAACGGCAAAAATGAGGAAATGTGTTACCATATTTTTGTCGCGCAATCTATATAAATTTAGCAATGAAGGCTTTCACGACCGGATGTTACAAGCTTCCTTGGGTTTTATTTGCGCACGGAGAAGTTAATACTGCTTCCTCCCGCAAGTCCCCAAAAACCTCCACTCCTTGCAGATGCTGTTGCGTAGCAGTGTGCGTTTGTACCGCCCTACAGTACGCACGAGGTGCTGTAGTTGCTGTCCAAGAGTTCTGACTAACCTGTTGTCTTCTATAGTTGTGTCCCCCTCGGGCATGGATATTTGTGCCGTCCTAGTTCGTAAGTAGTTCATAAGTAGCTTGTAAGTTTAGGGACTGATGACCCCGAAGTTAAGTCCCATAGACTATACAAACATTTGAAGATTTGAAAGGAAAGGAAGTAAGCTGCTAGTTAACTAGGGTACCTGGTAGGCGTCAGTTACATGGCAAAGCAAAGAGCGCTATTGCCCCCTGAGGTATTTGTACCCGCAAGGGATGCCATGCACAAGCTTCCTAGGGTTTTATTTTCGGACGGAGAAATTAATACTGCTTCCTCCCGCAAGTCCCCAAAAACCTCCACTTCCTTGAGGATGCTGTTGCGTAGCAGTGTGCGTTTGTACCGCCCTACAGTACGCACGAGGTGCTGTAGTTGCTGTTCAAGAGTTCTGACTAACCTGTTGTCTTCTATAGTTGTGTCCCCAGCGCAGAAGACAGCACACAGGTCGTTGGTTCTTCTACAGCGTACAAGTGAGGCTAAAATACGTTCTGTACGATGGAAGCATAATAAGTGACTCACGAGATTTTTAATTGTCAGGGATGCCATTTATTAAGTAAATAATAAAAAAAATGAGCAACTATTGTTAATATGATACGGCCTATGCTGCCTATAGTTCATGTTGAGACCTCGACTGTTATCACATTTACGCAAAAATCTTTACTCATGACCGGCGCGGTCCGGCGCGTATAGTGGTCAGCTCGAGACTGCCACTGCGGCGCGTTGCGAGAGGGCACCTCACGCTCTATTTCGTGCCAAAACAGGGCCGTCGCGCGCCTTCTGCAAAATCGCTCTTCTCTTGTTACAATAAGAGAAGAGACCTTAAAACTTTTTAAACTGTCCAAATCTAGCCTGTCCTTGAGAGATATTTATAATAAATTCTCAGCTCTGAATAATTAATATTTAGTTTATAATAAACAAAAGTAATTTCAAAAGAAATCACTTGACGTGAAATGCAGGAGCCAATGCGAGGAGAGCACCAGTAACATAGGCGGGCTTTCCCACGGGAACCAGCACCTACTGCGCCATATGCTACTGCTCCTCACCTCACATTTCAACATATGCTGCACTGCTGTCGTTCTTCCGCGTTTAAGACACGATGTTAGCAAAGAAACGGCCTGTGGCCAGAAATATGAAGTGGCCACAGGCCAGGAATATCACACATCTCCTTCCTTCGGAGATTTCCAAACTTGGAATGTTCTCAAAGACAACAGACAAGTTGGAAATAAGAAACCCTCTAAATTTTGA
This sequence comes from Locusta migratoria, assembly GCA_026315105.1. Taxonomy (NCBI): domain Eukaryota; kingdom Metazoa; phylum Arthropoda; class Insecta; order Orthoptera; family Acrididae; genus Locusta; species Locusta migratoria. The sequence goes on from CM048751.1 coordinate 63,067,937, forward strand.
AAAATAGTATCCATTATCTCTCAAGAACTTACATGAATATTGAAACGATTACTTCTGAATCTCCCATCTAAATCAAAATGATTACACAAAAAAAAAAAAAAAAAAAAAAAAAAATAGAATTGTCAACATTATAACCCTGCCTAAATTGAACTTGGGCAGCTATGAATTAGCTAACTTTACAACATATGAAACTACATGTAAAGGCTGATATTATATACTGCTAAATATCCTTCTGAAAATTCACACACAAAATCTCGAAGTTGCAAATTACTTAACACATTGTATGAAAATGTACAGAAAATAGACGACTGAACAATAGATATGTAACGCACTTTGAATAATTCCAGGAAATATATCAGGCATAAAGCCTCTCAATAGTTGTGATTTAAAATCGGCACATTGCCGTCCATGTTTACAAAATTTATTGGCACCTTGCCATTTGAATATATGATATTAAGACTTTCGGCTCATGGCCGCTTATAACTTCAATTAAATTCTCGGCACATTGCTGTCCATCAATAGTACCACAACACATAGTACATTGCCTTACATAAAATTACTAACTTTCGGCGCATTGCCGTCCATCAAAACCATCACAACTCCGATTGTTGACATTCAGAATAAAATAATTTATTTTTGGCACGAGGCCATTTATCGCTTATATCGGCACAATGCCGTCCACTAAGCCTATCAACACTTTCTCTTTTTATTAATTGAATTGCCTACTCACTTTCGGGTTTGCAATTTTGACACACGCATTGAGTGCAAATTCAACACTAGGCACTCGTGACTTTATACTTTTAATAACATGCTTCCTACTTTGCACTGCTGGCTTCACACGCTTGTACATACAAAGGATATACATAAAGTGATATATAAAATTTATGCATAAAATACATTTATAAAATCAAATCAATGCAGACATTTTGCATATTGCATTAAGAATATTACCCATATCGTTCAGTGTTTGGTAATTGCCGATCAAATTGAAGTTTCTTTCTCGAGTCATTGACTTTTCCCATATTTCTTCAGTTACCTATTCTGTCATACCATTTTCGTGACACACTTTAAGATACATTAAGTCATGTATGTTTGTTTCTTAATTGGGTAACTGACCCTTCATTCATTGACAGTACTCTATATTGTCAACATGTTATGTTACCTCAATTCCCATATTACAATTGGCAACACATGCCATGTTTAATATTTAATACCGTACTCTTGGTAAGTAGATGCCACGTTCATATTCACTGTAATAGCCTATAGCTTGTCATAATGCTCAATATTTAATGCAAAATGCAGGTCACAGGAATCAACAGAAACCATTTGCTGCATAAAGGCAAAATACAATTCCGACTGACGGATGCTTGCTTTCATTGACAGCTGACCGTGAAATTCCATTATGTATGATATACATATTCCATAGTACTTGTTGTTTATCGCTCTAATGTGTTATGATTTCCTGACGTTTATGTGGAGGCGAAACAGGTCAAAAATATCATATCATTTATACATATACTTATTCATTAATGTGTATGTGTAAGAGCATAGGACAAATGAATTCCAAAATGGTGCCATTTCTGCTACTATGTATTCCTAATTTTAAAAATGTAGAGTGAGGCACACACTGCGTCCCCTACCTATTTTCAATATTATACAAATGACGACTTCACTGCCACCTGAAATACCATATATATCATCATAATGAGTCGACTTCCAGGCCGGATCTACCAGTCACCTGTAATTGACCCCTTTTTATCACCTTACTTCATTCATAATAACGAGCCTATTTCCAGGCGGAATTTATCAGTCACCTGTACTTGACCCTTCTTACTACATTCTCAATACTTGCTTAAAACTACACATAGCAGACCATACACCTCGTTCCTCATATCATTCATAATAAAACAATGTTTACATTGCCTATGCCCAACAGCCATTTTTACTAAGTTCACTCACCTGTTGTTGCGCCGTCCTCTTCTCAGCGTCATATATTACCTTATAATCATCAGCGTAAACAATCTTTGAATAAATTAAATAAAAATCCACCAATACTGTAGTCAGCTATTTTCAATGTTATGTTTCGTTCTGAGAAGATCTGTGTCTGCCACTTAACTTTGTAAAGGTAACTCGTGCTATGCAGATGATTACTGCTGAGTTACAATATTTACCATGCTCAATAATTATCACATACATTAAGCCAAAATGAGTACGTATTAAGTCTGTAAATATCATATTCCTGCTAACTCATGTCAAATCCTGTTTTATTTAATCGTCTAAATTAGTGTTTTCGTGCAATCCGGTATTTGGATAGAGAAGAAAGTGAAGACGATAGAAAAGAGTTCAGACTGAATAGTAAGTGGAAGAACTAACAACATTAACGGAAAGGAAGTAAGCTGCTAGTTAACTAGGGTACCTGGTAGGCGTCAGTTAGCTGGCAAAGCAAAGAGCGCTATTGCCCCCTGAGGTACATGTACCTATTTGCATATGAAGGCAGATGTTGATATTTTCAGACCAAAAGGCAACACTCTGAACTGACAACACCCTCCTCCATATGTAAAAACAGTATATTTGCAACAATTTTCCTTTACAAGTGTTTGCCAGAAGCTAGAAGTTAAGTCTATGCTTGTTAATATCTTGACTCCATGAAACTTCTGAACAAGTTCCTCTAGTATTTTGGGCCTGACTTTAAATTTATACTTGTAGTCTTTCATGTAGCCTTCAGTGTGTATATTATTGTGTGTACTTTCAGACCAATATTGGTTGAGAAATGCAGTGAAAAATTCCTGATATGTTTTATAGACGTTTATAGCTCCTGTTCCCCACGAAATTATATCACCTTGAAATCTACACGCAACAAAATTCATCTTTTGTTGTTCTGTCATGTTATTAGGAATAACACCATCGAACTGCCTGATGAAAGAAACAGGACGTACATTACCTGTCTTTGAAAAATTATGAAATTTGTATGAATAAGGATCATTTGCAACACCAACTATGTTACTTATACCTTCCTTACGTTCCTGTTCCACCCACGCTTCAGGTTTTCTCTCTTCATTTTCATTGGTGCTTATATTTTCCACTAAATTACATGAATCTGGCAGCTCATTCAGTTTCTGCTCGATCTCTGTTAATTTACTGTGAAGTGCATTTGCATTACTTGCACATGATGTGCCTACCTGTGACACTTTATTGTCAATTAATGCTACATTTCTGTTCATTTTTTCGATGTCTGATTGCTGTGACAGGTATCCATCTTTACATGTTATACTAACGCTAGCCTGTTCCTTTCTCAAACACTCTACCTTATTTGTAACAGTATACATCGTGTCACTATTAACCTGTAATCTTTCGTTAATTTTGCTTACTTCAGAGTCCACCCTGTGCACAACGTCATTTTTACAATTTTTCAAATCTAATTGTTTAAAACACTTGTCTGTTTTTTCTTCACTAACAATTACCCTGTTTTCTACACCCAGGAATTTATTATTTACACTAGCCATTGGTGTACGTATTTCCTCTATCACACGGTCTAATCTTTCAGTGTTTTGGTCAAGTTTTTCTGCTACCTTATTTATGCTTTGTTTCTGTTCTTCTTTGGTTTGATCAAATTTTGCATTAATTTTGTTTGCCAACTTATTTATGCTTTGTTTTTGTTCTGTTTTAATTTCATTCACCAACTTATTTTGTTCTTCTTTGTTTTGATCAAACTTATTCATGCTTTGATCTAACTTAGCAAGCATGTTTTGATTTAATTTAGCTAACATATCGCTAAGCATTGATATAATATTATTGTCAATACCAATTTCCATCTCTCCACTACTTTCTAGTGGCAACGTATCAGCTGAAGCTGTGCTATGGCTTCTGTCACATGATACGTCCATCTGCTCCTCTGTTATGCAGGCGCCAGACACATTTTCTCTGACAGCTGCATCCAGATTTACCACGTCAGTATGGTTAGGAGCGACAGATTGACAAACTTGTGTATCTCTCTGCACATCACTTACAACATTTTCAACAGCACTTTGTTCTGCATTATGTGTGCTATTGATCTGATTAACCTCTGTATCCTGGCTAATATTAGATTGTAATTCGCTCATATTCGCTACAAAATATGGACTGATATTGTCACCCTGCATCTGAGGTTGTTGACCTGAATGATCACTGCCTCTATTTTGAACACATTCTCCGTCCCTACTTCTGAGATAATACCCGTTATCTCCCTGTTTTTTCATCTCTAATTTACTTTTTTTACGCTAGTGTTTAGTTTCAAAATTTTACTAACAAATATAAACAATTAATTATAATTTACAGGAGTTGGCACTTACTCCCGTTTTTCCTTGTGTCGTGATGTGCAGTTGTTGCGACGTGAAGGCTGGTGGTTGTTGCTCCGCTAATAGATGGAGTCGTCTTCTGCCGCTGCTGGCGATGTTCACGGCTGTTGCTTTCAGGCGCCGCACCCCTCTTCTGTCTGCTATGGCGTTGAGCGTGGCTGTTCCGTCGACATGTCCGGTGAAGTGTTGCGACGCCGCCGTTCCGTAGTTCGTCGATTCTTGAAGTTACGTAATCCAATGGACCGCGAACTCTACACTTGCACTTGCTTCACTCGCGTACATCAACTGGCTAACGGTCACTTTATTTGTAAAATTCTTGAATCTAACAGTTCGCGAATCACTTCCACCGTTTATCGCCTCACTGTATCTGTCTATTTCGTTTCGAAATGTTCTTCCCCGCAAGGGATGCCATGTACAAGCTTCCTAGGGTTTTATTTGCGGACGGAGAAGTTAATACTGCTTCCTCCCGCAAGTCCCCAAATACCTCCACATCCTTGCGGATGCTGTTGCGTAGTAGTGTGCGTTTGTACCGCCCTACAGTACGCACGAGGTGCTGTAGTTGCTGTCCAAGAGTTCTGACTAACCTGTTGTCTTCTATAGTTGTGTCCCCAGCGCAGAAGACAGCACACAGGTCGTAGGTTCTGCTACAGCATACAAGTGAGGCTAAAATAAGTTCTGTATGATGGAAGCATAATAAGCGACTCGCGAGATTTTTAATTGTCAAGGATGACATTTATTAAATAAATAATAAAATATGAGCAACTATTGTTAATATGATACGGTCTATGCTGCCCCTAGTTCATGTTGAGACCTCGACTGCTATCACTATTACAAAAATCTTAACTCATGACTGGCGCGGTCCGGCGCGTATAGTGGTCAGCTCGAGACTGAAACTGCGGCGCGTTGCGAGAGGGCACCTGACGCTCTATTTCGCGCCAAAACAGGGCCGTCACGCGCCTTTTGCAAAATCGCTCTTCTCTTGTTACAATAAGAGAAGACACCTTAAACTTTTTAAATTGTCAAAACCTAGCCTGTCCTTGAGAGATATTTATTACAAATTCTCAGACCTGAATAATTAATATTTAGTTTATAATAAAAAAAACCAATTTCAAAAGAAATCACGTGACGTGAAATGCAGGAGCCAATGCGAGGAGAGCACCAGTAACATAGGCGGGCTTTCCCACGGGAACCAGCACCTACTGCACCATATGCTACTGCTCCCCACCCCACATTTCAACATATACTGCACTGCTGTCGTTCTTCCGCGTTTAAGGCACGATGTTAGCAAAGAAACGGCCCACGGCCAGAAATATGAAGTGGCCACAGGCCAGGAATATCACACTTGTCGATAAACTAACAAAGGAGGTAGATCACAGTGGTGTATCGTGATTTGGATGACGAGGCATTTTATTAGGAAAAAAATCCGTATTATGCACTATACTTTAGTACTTTTTTTACAAAATCAGAAGAAAGTCATTTGTAGGGCTACCCGAATCATTATACAATGTAGGTCGAAAATTGCAACGTAGACTAGTTACTGAAAGGACATATTTGCAAGTAAATTAAGTGAAGTCCTTGTAATTTAGTATTTACGTAAAACACATATTGGGAAATATATATTTCACTTACTGTTTGTTACTGTTTCATGAGTGCTCCTGCGTATGAGTCCTTTAAAAAGAGAAGACTATCAAATGCATACAACGTAGACAGGCTGATACCGCTTGCAGCACTACCGCTTCCTTTGCTGCTTTATCTCTTTGCCAATTCCCAGCGGTACTGCTTTTGATTTGTGCCATTTATGCTCGCATTCTTTATGAGAAACTTTGAAATCTTTCGCGCAATCCTCCCACTTGTCGAAACGTTTCTGTGAATTTTTATAGTCTGTTGATTTAACATCTCAAATGAAAGAATGTCGTCGCACAGATTCAATGAGTCGTTTTTTATTTTGCGTTGACCATGAAGTCAACTTTATTTACAGAACAAGAGATAGGCTCTGACAATACAACACCGTACAGCGATTAACAAACAAGAGAGACAGGTACTGAACACGTGCAGCTTCTGCTACTTGTCAAAATAAGCGGCAGACGACGAGAACCACTGGTACTGCGCATGCGCAGGTTCTGCGACATTTCGCGTATTTGCTGAAAAAGCGATATACAAAATCTATGAGCGACACGTATGGGCGGTAAAGTCCTCATACAAGTTTCGTGCACTTTTGTATGAGATGATATACCCGACATGTCAAACTTACATGTCACTCATACAAGTTGCGATACATGTATCCCAGTGTAAAATACTTTACTATTGGCGAAGCTTTCGACAGTGACAGTGGCCCATCAATAGAGTTCTAAATCAATAAAGCGTAGGGTCGACGGTTCGAAAGTTGCCATTTTTCTTCACTTTATTTATTCATCATTTATCAATCTGAATATCTGCAACTTATGAATGTGAAATCTTTCAAATATTCGAAAATTAATAAATACACTATCGTAACTTTTCTGTATAATGTACGTATTCTGTTTATTGATAAGTTACAATGTATGTTTATGAGTTGTCAACACAGATGTTACATTTATATACAGTAAGCACTCCACTACTGAGGACGTTTCCTTTGCCAGTTCACCTTATGGATATTTTACCGATATTGATCCAAAAATGTAATTTGTGATATTTATTTCTTTGAAACCATCGTTTATCATAACCTTTCAAGAATTACGTCAAAATAAGCAATAAACAAAAGACGTATGTACGATTAGATATGAGTTACGTACCATACGTTTGATAAATTCTACATTCACATGGCTATGGTATTAAAACTAAAGAAATAGAATGAACGACGGGATTAGAACTGCCGTGGCTAAGCTTTCTTGATTAGCCATTCCTAACGCTGCCGATGAGTCACACCGACTGTCGAATGCTTCGCAAATGTTGTATGTAACTATACGGCCTCAAGATACTTCAAAGTGCAATCTCGATAATTTTGGAAAATTGCATCATATGGTTTTGGCTGATTGTTTGTTGAGTGATGAACCACGTACCATAAATAAAAATAGAAAAAAGCGGTGCCCATATGGTTTCATTAGTAGTGCTGTGTGGAAAGAATGCGCCTAAATGTGGGACTATCCTTCGTGCAGAGCAGTCACGCGGGCAGCCTACACAGCCGCAACTCGCCTAAACATCGCCAGGTCCGAAAGGACGGCGTTAAAGCAGTCAGGGGCTCCACTGTTTAGGAAACTAGTTGAGCCTGCTGCTACGTCACACCGAAACAGTTACAGCAGTGCTACCTCGATAGCGTCCCTTGATTAAAAGGGACCGTGAAAAACCGCAACTAATAGAGCATATGCATTATATAAAAGCATCATAGAGTGAAGAGTATATAAACTTTGTTTACTCTACATGCATAAATTAGTATGTATGTGTGTGTCTAAGTTCCAGATCTCCTAAACTACTGGACTGATTTCAACCAAACTTGCCAGACATCTACAGATCTACCTACGGCACGTAGTTGAGGAGATAAGGCGCTATAAATAATGGAATGCGACAAATACTGTAACATCGTACCACTATATTCGTCACCCCTCCTAAACTATTTCATATATTTTATGGCATGAAGAGGAATTAATGTCGTGCTAATAAGTCAAAAGAAAAGATTGCAGTTATGCTTGAATAACTTTGTCTTCCAAGCACGTCGCATGCGAGAAAGTATAAAAGTTAACAAATATACGTATTTAACTAAATAATTCGCAGCCTCTGTTGCAATATTCTTTACAACATCCAATAACGCGTTTCGCGCTATTAGCGCATCATCAGACTGGAAACAGATAAATGTTTTATTACAGTCCGTGTACCTGGCGGGCAGCGAATCTAATATGGCTAAGGTGAGTAAATTTTGAAGAGTCAGAACTTACTTGGGCGGAGATGGAGCCACAGAAGTATTTAAAGCTGTGGTGGAAGTATCTTAACATTTTTGTTCTGTCATTGGGCCCCTGCAAACAGGCAAACGTGCAAAGTACGTAACGGCTATTTGAAGTAGAATAACTAGGGACTAAGGTTAAATACAGATATTCTTTGGTATTTTACCATCACTAGTGCTATCGAAGATATTACAGGTTTTTCCTTTAATTTACTTTAAAAAAATCCATTTTGAGTAATCTATATCTTCGTATGTACAGTACAAATCATATTTATGTACCTAGCCGATGTTTCATCGAGTTGCTTTATAATATTTTTCTATCGTTACAATTTCTAATAGTGTGAGAGAAAAACAAAAGCCTAAATCTTACGTTTTACATCTGTTTTGTTTTATTATTATTATCTTGTCTTGCGTTTGGGGCTAGAAAATTGGTGAGAGAAATTTCGCAAACAAATGTCACAGCGACGATAACGCCTACTTTTAAATAATTCCAACCTACATCGTGCATCACTTCTGTGTCACTCTCTTCTCTGTATCGCGATAACAGGAAACGAACTACCCTTCCCTGAACCATTTGTATGTCCTCCATCAGTCCCAACTTGTGAAGATCTCACAATACGTAGCAATACACCGAAATAGAACGAACAGGTGTAGTGCAGGCAGTTTCTTTAGTTGAACTATTGCATCTTTTAAGAGTTCTTCCGTTCAAACGTAGCCTTTCGTTCGTCTTCTTAACAATAATTTCTATGTAAACTTGTTCGTAATTATAATTTCTACATATTTAGTTTAATTTAGGGCCTGTATATTATCGTGGAAATGAAGTTTAAATGACTTATTTTAGTTCTCATATGGATAAGCTTACACTTTTCGTTATTTGGGGTAAACTCTCAATTTTTGGACGATGCTGATATTTAAATCGGTTTTGCATTTGTGTTTGATCTACGGATGACTTTACTCACCTATGGACGACAGTTGCATCCGCGAACCGTCTTAGAGAGTTGCTCAGATGTCTCCTAAATCGTTTATGAACAGTAGTGGCCGTATAACACTTCTCTGGAGAACGCTAGAGATCACTTCGGTTTTACTTGAAGATAATGTATTGTATCCTTTCCGAAAGGAAATCACGAATCCAACCGCGCAACTGAGGTGATGTTCCATAAGCACGAAATTTGATTAGATAACGCTTGTGAGGTACTGTGTACAAAGTCTTCCGGAAATATACAACTATGGAATCGATTTGAAGTCCACAGCAATAATCACTTAATATGAGAAAAATGGTAGTTTCTGAATCCGTGTTGTCTATGAATCAATATGTCATACTCTTACAGGTAGTTCATAATGTTCGAAAAAGGTAAGGTTAAAGAAAATGTATGTTCCAAAATCCTGTTGCAAACCGACGTCAATGATATGGGCCTTTAATTTTCTGGATCCCTCCTATTACCTATCTTGAATATTGGAGTTGTGCAACTCTACAATCTTTGGATATGGATCGTTCCCTGAACCAGCGATTGTGTATGACAACCAAATACAAAGCTGTTTCTTCGGCATCCTCTGAAAGGAAGCAGATTGGTATCCAATCTTACCGGAGGACTTGCTCTTGCTATGTGATTTAAGTTGGTTTACTCCACGGATATCTATTTCAAAATTTAGAATGCTGGCAGCTGCTCCTTATTAGAATTCTGGGGTATTTGCGTCTTTTTCGTTGGTGAAGGAATGTCGGAAACCTGTGATTACGAATTCTGCTTTAACAGCACTATCATTAGGTGCTTCACACGTAGTGAAAGTAGTGATCGTCTTTTGTTGCTGGTGTACTATAGAGGTAAGACATGAATTTCCATGGATTTTATATTAAATTACGAGATATTCGTTGTGAACTCCTTTGTAAGAATCTCGCATTGACGTCCGTGCAAACTTTCCAGTTCCCGAAATAAAATTTTAAATTTGGTCTTCTATTTTCTTTGCTGATGCAAGAGTGATCTAACCTGTTTTGTGCATCGCTTTGTTCAGCCGCTTATGTTGTTGTTTGCTATAAATCTCTCAATGGTAGTCGATATTATTTCTTTGAACGAAAGCCAAATCAGATCTGCAGTCACGGTGTTAGTTTAGAAAAACTACAGACTCTTAGTCGAGACATCGTTCAGAGAATTTTTATCTGTTATTTTAAACCAATAGATTTTTCGTTCAATTTCACTGGATTTGGGAATTTCTACATTCAGTCTCGATACGACTACTCTTCGACCACTAATCCCTGTGTCTGTTTTGATGCTCTTTATTAGCTCCGTATAATTTGTTGCTAAGAGGTAAAGTATGTTTTCACAACCATTTAATATTCTAGTGAGCTTATAAACCAAGTGTTCGCAGAAATGCGAATGCGTTAAGTGCAATTTCGTACGATGTTGACTGTTTGCCTCCGATTATGAAGATGTATTTTTGCCATTATATTGAGGGTACCTCTTAGAAATTAGATGCAAACTCTCTTTGAAGATTTTTGCAGTCGAATCGTCTGAGTCAGGGATTCGGTAAAAATAAATAATCAATCATTAGTTTATTCATGTTGTCACGTGTAACCTCTACCCGTACCAACCTACAGGAACTATCTACTTCAATTTTGCTACCGGATAAACCGCTTACGACAACTTTATCCAATTTTTCTGACAACATTTGTAAAAATATCAGCTGAAGGTATCTCCGGCTTTAGCCAACTATCGCCATCTATAATGATTTGTTTTTTAGTACTTCGTATTAGCGCTTGGAGCTCTGGTACTCTTCCATCACACCTACTGCAATTTATAACTGTAAGACCCATGGTTCTTAGATCTGCGTTCGTCCTGTAACCTGCACACTTCGAAAAACTTACGCATTAACACGATTTTGAAACTGGGTTTGTAATTCTATCTCGTGTACGCTGTTACATTTGTTGATATTAATTAATAAATGGTTTTGAATTCACCCTAAGACAAGTCTATGGCATCTTAGGCTCCCATTCCTTCTGTACACCAAGTTGCTACCGTTCTATATTACACTTCACGATAATAGGGTGACAGACAATCTAAGAGATTTAGTTAATTACTATAACATAATATTACGTAATATACTTATCATCATCATCATTAGAGACTGATTATGCCTTTCAGCGTTCAGTCTGGAGCATAGTACCTCTAATAAAATTCCTCCATGATCCCCTATTCAATGCTAACATTGATGCGTCGTCTGATGTTATGCCTTTTATTTCAAAATCATTCTTCACCGAATCTAAATACTTTCTTTTTGGTCTACCTCGATTCCTTTTACCCTCCGCTGCCGAGCTCATGAGTCTCTTAGGTTACCTAGCTTCTTCCATGCGTGTAATAAGACCCCACCATCTCAGTCTGTTCGCTCTAACTGCTTCATCTATGGTGTTCATTCCCAATTTTTCTTTCATTTCCTCATTATGGACACACTCCTGCCATTGTTCCCATCTATTAGTACCTGCAATCATTCTTGTTACTTTCGTATCTGTAACCTCTACCTTTTGAATGAAGTAACCTGTATCCACCAAACTTTCACTCCCATATAACAAAGTTGGTCGAAAGATAGAACGGTGCACTGCTAACTTAGTCTTGGTACTTACTTCCTTCTTGCAGAAGAGAGTAGATCTTAGCTGAGCACTCACTGCATTAGCTTTGCTGCACCTCGATTCTAGTTCTTTCACTATGTTGCCATCCTGTGAGAAAATACATCCCAGGTACTTGAAACTGTCTACCTGCTCTAGCTTAGTTTCTCCTAATTGGCAAACAATCTGTTTAAATATATTTCCCAGTCTACTGTTTTCAACATATGATCCATGAATAGTATGAACAACAGTGAGGACAGGTTACAGCCTTGTCTTATCCCTGAAACTACCCTGAACCATGAGCTTAATTTGCCATTTACTCTAACTGCTTCCTGACAAAGCCTGCAGAAGTTTGCCTCCTATACCATAATCTTGTAGAACTGACATTAGCTTCCTTCTAGGAACACAGTCATCAGCCTTTTCTAGATCTGTGAAACATAGATACAATCCCCTGTTCCATTCATAGCACTTTTCCATTACCTGCCGAAAGCTAAAGATCTGATCCTGACAGCCTCTAAGAGACCTAAACCCACACTGATTTTCATCTAACTCGTCCTCGATTAATACTTGCACTCTCCTTTCAACAATACCCGAGAATATTTTGCCTACAACGCTAATTAAAGAGATACGTAATACACTATAACACGAAAATAATCTTATTATGACTCAAGTGGCAGAATACAAAAGAAAAAAATTACAAATCTTGTTGCATAACACAACAGGACATTTCATATCGACAAAAGATAATTAAAACAACGTTGTGGCTTCTTATTGCTGGTGCTTGTCTTCCTAAGAGTTGAATTAATTTGTCTGTATACATCGAAGAAGTATTCAGTTTGCGATAAAGCATTTCAAATGATCAAGTTTCATGTGATGACACATGAAACAGTAAATCATTGTATGTAACACGTACTGAAAAATTCCAACTGAAATGAACCAACGTTTAAAGAGGAAAGAAAAGTAAATCAGTCTTAAAACCCAAGGATGTAATTTAAAAATAAAAACATAACAAAAACACTTATATTACATTCAGGAAGCGGTATTGAAATCCATATGTAATGTAGACCTTTGCTTTAGGACATGCTGTTATTATTCACGGGCACCTTTACAAGAGATTACAGCCATGAAACGTTGTATGAAGTATGTTGGACGTCGTCTCCTCCTTGCGGTTGGCTAGCAGCCTCCTCTTCACAGTCTCCTCGCAAGGTTGGACAGTTTTCCTGAAAATCACAACAAGGTGCCTAATCAATGCACAAGACTGAGAAATTCACATTGCATATTGAGGTTAATGCCGAAATCCGCCACGACAGTTGTTTCAGCTGGAGCATCACTGTTGTAAATCAGGACACCCGAGGGTTTACAAATGTCTAGTTGTTTCTAGTTTCTCTTTGAAGTTTTGCGTTTTGCTTCTTGTTATTATTGTTGTTCAATTAGAGTATCCTTGACAGATTTGCGAACGCTTTGTCAGAACACCTGCTGCTACCATATGGGCGTGCCTGCAGCTGTCACCCAAACACTATTTGCTACTCACATTCACTCCATTACTAATCTGTCGATTACTTCCTGTCTCTGAATTTGTTCTTATCAATCTGCCCCTTATTTTATCCAAATTTCTTTTCTCCTTGATCCGATTCTGTACCCTCTATAAGTTATCTGCTCTATCTATCTTTCATTGTTTTAGGGAATCACATTTCAAAATATTTCCTTCCTTTCTTGTCAAGAACTGTTTACCGATTTCTGCACCGTACAACATCCCAGATACATACCTTGAGATAAGGCGTCCTACCCCTTCTATTTATGGTTTGTCCTAACAAATCTTCATTTCCTCTCAAACTATTCTCTTGTTTGCGAGTCTGTACGTTACATCATCGCTCCATACAACGGATCGTATCTACTTGTAGTAATCTCTACGTTGTTTATATACAGGAAATGATATTTATTTATTAACTGAATCGTTTTTCAGAAGGACCATAAGTCCACTTTTCTGTCAGTGTAGAAAGGAAGTTCGCGGTCCATCAGATACCAGAAATACACAGCAGAGAAACATTCGTTGATTTCATAAGAGCCCCATGTCCAGTACCAGGGCACTTCTTCTCTCAACTATTTTCAACAATAACTTCATGTACTTCATTGAGACAGAAAAGGCGAAAGAAAGATATAATTATTGCATCTATGGTTTGTTCCAAAGTCATTGTTGTACAGCAAGCCGTCGTATGTGATACTGTGTCCTCGTTGTATCTAATATCAATATGAGTGAATCTGATTGTGAAATTCTGCCTATCCATAAGAAAAATTGGAGTTAAGGTGTTTGTCACACTGAGCACTACGAACGGTATGTAATCAAAACTGTTAAACTAACGGGACTGAAGCAAATCAATACCGAGGTAGTCTAATACAAGCAAAATCTGTATGGCAATCTCGTATATGCAGTTCTAAATGCTTTGAATCCATTGGTCAAGATGATCAGGTATTAATTCCAGCACATTTTCTGGATCTTAATTGTAAAGGTGAACGAGATTTTTACCTTCATAGTATAATACAGGCAGAAAAAGTAAAACGAAACAGACCACGGGAAAGAAAAATTCCAACTCCAAGGATGTGTGATTTCCAATATTGACAAGTAGTTTGTTTTCATGAACAGATTTTCTCAATTCTTAAAAAAATAACTCTAACATTGAATAACATGTTTATTAAACAGTTTACGTGTTGTAAAGTTTTTAAGATTTTTATTTCTTACTTATTTTAAAAAAAACCATATGTCCAATAGAAATGCCCTGTGAACTATTAAAACAGTTTTCTTCCACTTTTCTCGAAACTACGTCAGATGTAAATAAGCGATTCAATTGTATGGATCATCGTTGGTTTTGAGAATAGCTCCAATACTTCGGGGAGAAGAAATAAAAACATTGCGGTTTGCCGATGACATAGTAATTCTGTCAGAGACTGCAAAAGATCTGGAAGAGCAGTTGAATGGAATGGACAGTGTGTTGAAAGGAAGATATAAGATGAACATTAACAAGAGTAAAACGAAGGTAATGGATGGCAATATCAGAAAATCAGGCTATGCTGAAGGAATTAGATTAGGTAATGAGACAATAAAAGTAGTAGATGAATTTTGTTATTTGGGTAGTAAGATAACTTCTGATGGCAGAAGTAAAGAAGATATAAAATGCAGAATGGCTTTGGGAAGAAAAGCGTTTCTAAAGAAGCGAAACTTGTTAACATCCAATATTAATTTAAATGTTAGGAAGTCCTTTCTGAAATCATTTCCCTGGACTGTATCATTGTATGTGAGTGAAACGTGGACGATAAGGGGTTCAGATAAAAAGATGATAGAAGCTTTTGAAATGTCGTGCTACAGACGAATGATGAAAATTAGATGAGCATATCACGTAACTAATGAGGAGGTGCTTAACCGAATCGGGAGAAAAGGAGTTTCTGGCATACCCTGACTAAGAGAAGAGATAGATTGGTAGGACACGTTCTTAGACATCCAGGAATTGTCAACTTAGCATTAGAAGGAAGCGTGTGGGGTAAAAATCGTAGAGGGAGACCGAGGGACGAATACAGAAAGCAGATTCAAAAGGATGTAGGTTGCCGAACGTATTCTCAGATGAAGAGACTTGCACAGGACAGGGTAGCGTGGAGAGCTGCATCAAACCAGTCTGCGGACTGAAGACCACAACAACAGCAACAACTTCGGGGAACAGATTCATTGAGCGACTTCATTGTTTCCAACACAATGTTCCAAAACATCCTACAATGGTGTTCGAGCCGTGTATTCTGTCTGCTCTAAGACTGTACAATTATACTGAGAGATGGCAATTGTACAGTCCAGAGGAGATGTTTGATACATTTCTGAGGCTGTACAAAATACGCTTGAACCTGTTTGATTGTATATGTAATCGCATTTATCATTTTGGAATATGGCTGCGGTTGTTTGCGATATGTTAATCTTAGTATTCACTTTGGTGTCGAGGTTAGTGAGATTTTCGTTTCAATTACGCAATCAGTGGCAGTGATGATATAAACACCACGATATATAGAATACTGTCGCTGGAAATACTTCAAGCAGTTCAGCCGTTTTCGTCACAGATGCTGTCACGTACTACGCACCATAGAGTAGGTCTTTTGAAGATCTAAGAGAGCACGAGTTGCAACGATCATTTGAGTTGATCGTTGCAGAACAAAACGCATGATGCACTGCAAAGTAGCGTCCAAGACTTCGCACATCAATGACGCAGGGCGGTCACGTCACTGTTTTTACACACAGGCAGTGGTGCAACTGGATGTAGTGTTCTCTATGATGACACATCTGTGTCACCAAATTATGGCATGACCTACGTTTTGGAGCGATTGCACTAATTTCCATATGTTGACTAATACGTGCAAAATATGGAAAGAAATTGGTATTGGAATGCGTTTACTCAGGAACTAAGCTACCTTACAAAATATATTACATTTAAAATTGACATCAACTGTGTCGTGACCATTTTTACAATCCGTATTTTGGAAATAAAATTCTGGATACCTCTTGTTTTTAACCAAACTGAGTAAATAACTGATATGAACTCGGTGAAGACTCCATGAAAATATATTCCTTTTTACAAATTATTTTGGCCTAGGGATGAATATTATCGCGAACTGATTTGAGTTGGATTGACTAATTTAGAAGTAGTATGTATTTATCATTGCACAATTAAAATGTTAGGGGAACTGGCAGGGCGGGATTAAAGTAGGTGAAAACAAAATAAGCAGTCTCGCATATGCGGATGACTTAGTTGTAATGGCCGACTCGATTGAAAGGTTGCAAACTAATATTTCAGAGCTCGATTAGAGGTGCAAGGATTATGATATGAAGCTCAGCATCTCCAAAACGAAAGTGATGTCTGTGGGAAAGAGATTCAAACATATTGAGTGCCAAATAGGAGGATCAAAGTTAGAACAGGTAGACAGTTTCAAGTGCCTGCGTTGTATTTTCTCACAGGATGGCAACATAGCGAAAGAACTGGAATCGAGGTGCAGAAAAGCTAATGCAGTGAGTGCTAGGCTAAGATCTACTCTCTTCTGCAAGAAGGAAGTCAGTACCAAGACTAAGTCAGTAGTACACCGCTCTATCTATCGACCAAATTTGTTGTATGGCAGTGAAAGTTGGGTGGATACAGGTTACCTTATTCATAAGGTAGAGGTTACAGATATGAAAGTAACAAGAATGATTGCAGGTACCAAAAGATGGGAACAATAGCAGCAGGGTGTCCATAATGAGGCAATCAAAGAAAAACTGGGAATGAACACCACAGATGAAGCAGTTAGAGCGAACAGACCGAGATGTTGGGGTCATGTTACACGCATAGGAGAAGCAAGGTTACCTAAGAGACACATGAGCTCGCCAGTGGAGGGTAAGAGGAGTGGAGGTAGACCAAGAAGATTCGGTGCAGAATGATTTTGAAGTGAAAGACATAGCATCAGACGAGGCATCAATGTTAGCATTGAACAGGGGATCATGGAGGAATTTTATTAGAGGTACTATGCTCCAGACTGAACTCTGAAAGGCATAATCAGTCTCTAATGATGATGATGATGGGGAACTTAATGTTTGAATGCGACATAATAAACGTGTTGTAATTTCCTGATAAATCTGTATGTGTCTTTGTACGTACTCTCCTTTACAGAGAGTATACTTTAGATCGCCGAATAAGAGCCAGCTCGGCCGCTTTCTGCCACCCCCAAACACGTGCCGCCCGGAGCCAGGTCACTGCCCCGGCACCCCCCACGCTACGCTTACTGGTGGGCTCCTGTGCTGGAGAGGAGGTCACTCACCTGGCGGGCAAGCCATCAGCGTGCAGCCGGAGGGCCGTCCGTCGGCGCCGCAGCGGCAGGTGTTGCAGTCCTTCTTGAAGGTCATCTTGGGAGTGCACCGCTCTACAACACAGCACACCAACAACGGGTTAGTCCGCTCTTCCGAGGAAAGGTCAACATGAAAGCTGAATGTCTGTTGTTGTTGTTTATAATTTGAAAGGGGACTACACAGCAGGGTCATCAGTCTCCTGAGATTGCAGCAAAATGATTAGTAAACAACCAACGGTGAGAACCTAGAGCGGAAAACCAAAAGGGGTGCAGAGCTACAGTAATCGCTAGACATAAGAATGGAGAACACAAGAGTAGAGCAGGTGGTTAAATTAACCAACACATTACCACAGGAGACTGAGGCTGGCTGATCACAAGAATAATAAAGGGCCAGCCAGCACTAAAATCCTTCATTCAGGACACTAAGGGGCATATACAAATTGCTGGAGATGTGAGAGTTTACGGATCAGGCTAACGTATTATCACACATTTTTAGAAACATTTTCGGTTCATTTTTTTTCTTTTTTGGGAAAATTACTCTTCTTTAAATTTATATATAGAGAACAGTCTACAGTGAAGTAATTTATTTTATTCAACTAATTCGGGTCATCTTTTAGACCATCTTCAGGAATTTTAATTCCATCGATGTTGTGGAGCTGGCAGGTAACTGGGTGTCTGCCAGCTCCACAATATCGATGGAGTTAAAATTCCTGAAGATGCTCTAAAAGAAGACCGAAAGTAGTAGAATAAAATAAATTATTTCACTCCAGACTGTTCTCTATATATAACGTACCTTTCACTAAATTCATAAAAAGTAAACAGATTCAGAGGCATTGAAACAAGAATTAAAGGAAGCGCAGCTATCAGATCGAAGGAAACACAAGGCGGCTGAAAGTAGACAGTCCAACAGGATATGGACCACTGCCAGGAAACCGCTACAGCGACAGTTTTGCGAATCCTCTCGACGGAGAAGGTGACCATGTGTCGCCAATACGTAGGCGACAGAGGATAACTGACTCCCTACGACAGGCGTTCAGTAATTTCTTCCATAGAGAGTTTGACTAAACGAAACTTATTCAGAACGTTTGTGCAGACCATTCAGAACACCATACTCCAAGAACCGTACCGTCAACTCACATCATTTTCCTGGAGACCAGTCTCTAAGGGTGGTGACAACGTGGCCTAATTGGCCAGCCGATCTACGCATTGATTTCCCGAAATTCTATCGTGGCCTGGAGTCTATACGAAGGTCACAGAACGGCCCGAGTTGTCAAGGGTGAAGACACAATCTTGAATACACAGACGGTAATAGAGGATGTTGGTCGAGGGCTTGCAAGCCAGAGTTACTATAGATAGGGTAGGCTCGGAGGTGTTCGAAAGTACAGCTGCGCTGTAAAAATACTACTACCACCGGGCAAGCAACGCTGTTCGATGTGGTCAACATAGGATTACCCAGCAACAGACTTCTACCAGGAAACCGTACATACATACAAATTCCGCTCTACGGAAGGAATCGAGAAGTGCTAGCAAATGGCAACGGAGTCTCATTTGTGAAACCGAGGCTTTCCGGTCAATTCTAGACAAAGCCGCAAGCAGTGAAAAATAGTGGAAGTCGGAAGGGATTCGAGCGACGAGAGAAGGGAACGAACATGGACCACAATCAGGAGACACGATCTGGGCGACCAGGTGGGGAGAGCAGCAGGCCTGTAATTTGAATGGTGAGCCATGAACACCAGTAACATATCGAGTAAGCAGCCGTTGCCGGCGAAAGTGCAATAGAAGGCTTGTCATTTGGATCCATGTGATAAAGCCCCATCGGTAAACAGGTACCGCTGTGGTTAATTGGTTCGAGAATCCGCAGCACTCAAGGTGCTGCCGAGGTAGGATTTTATTACGGTCCTATAGAGGTGCAGGAGAGTTGAAGGTGCGGCTCCCTAAATGTCATGGCTGACGCAGTAAAGGATGTTCAGATATTTCCGTTTTAGCTGACGAAGACAGCTGGTCATGAAAGAACATGCTTAACAATGTGATTTCTCTCCGCGAAGACGTTCATCAGTCCGGTAAAGGTCTGAGGCAAAGTGTCCAATAGAGACCAAATGAATGACCTAGGTTTTCGATGCAGAAAATTGGAATTTATTGGCAAAGGCCCAAGACTGGACCTTTCGAAAGGCTCTCTCCGGCCACCGATCAGTGACACCAATCCTAGATGAACTAAAGTAGATCATGAAACAATGAGGAAGAAACCGCTACTGCTGCAGCAAGACCGTTAATTGTGACCATTAACTGCTGCCCTGCGGCGCACTGTTCTCTTAATATCTGGTGATTGGAGAGATGTACCATCCCTAACCCGAAAGAAGCGGAGCGAGTGGAAGTTTTGGATAAAGATCGGAAGTGGACCCCACAGCCCCATTCGTACAGTGTAGCTAGAAGGTCATGGCACTAACCAGTATCATAGGACTACCACACAGAAAAAGACAGCAACTGTATGCTGACACGTAGTGAAACCAGCAGGAATAGCTGACTCCAGTGACACAAGATTTTAAATAACAGAACGGCTCTGACGGAGGCCCCACTGCAGTGAGAACAGAAGACCTCGAGCTTCGATGAGACATGAGCCGTCGACTCAATATTCGTTCGAGGAGCTAACACACACTGGCTGCGAATGCGATCTGTACCTGGTCAGATACTGGGTCATGCAAGAAGGGCTCCTTGGAAATCCCACACAGTAAACAGGGCGTGTGCGAAACAACTGCTCTTTAAGAACATGGAAATCCGAACTATAGTCTGCAGTCGTAGAGCCTTATTTTATTTATTATTCTTACTTGTTTTGCAAAATACCACCTGTGCATAGTGATTTTAACTACAAGATAACAGGTAAAAGATAATATCTACAACGTATTTGCTGGAGTATAAAGCAGACATATACGGTTTGATCATTAAAAAAGTTTGAGCCAAACTTCTAAATCAGAACCGTACATAGCCCAATTCCCAGGTTCTTACACTTGTTGAATTTTATTAATGCGGTAAAGGAAACGGCATAAAGACTCAAAACACACACACACACACACACACACACACACACACACACACACACACACACACAAGACCGCGCGATCCAGAGAGTACTCGAACGTCCGAAGGGAATAAAAGCGAAATCCACGGAATGTCGCTTGAAACCTCGCGGCCATTTCCGCGTCGATTTGTTTTTCTATATGAGTACACAATTCTTCTTTAAATATACATATACAGTCGATTTGAAGGAGCTGATGTTAAAACTACTGAAAAAAGAACGCTCCTCCATTGGTAGATATGTATGGGAATTTGATCGTAAACTCCCATCCCCCACCTCCTTTCCATCTTCCACCGCCCCATCTCCTCCTCGCCAAATCGTTGTCTCTCCAAATCCTTCTACCATCTATCCCATCTGTGTCACTCCCTTTTCTTCCGTCCCTCACCCCTCTCTGTTCACATCTTCTCACCCCTCTCTCTCTCACACACATACACACATTATTACACACGAAACTTTACTGTAATGAAAACCATTTGAAGTGAAAGGTGAAATCAGTGTGGTTCATTGGTATACAGGAGTACAAAGTGAAGGACTGTAGTATCCCCTAATGATAAGCTGATAAAACTTAAATACCACATTTTGTAAAACCGACGGCGAGGAAGAAAATACAGTACGCTGATATGCACACAATTTTGTTTAAACACACGCCACGGGAATTTATTGTACCCGCTTAAAGATTTCCATTTCACTAAAGATGTATTGTTCAGCGCAACCGGAGTACATCAAATGATTACGTTTTTATAGATCAATAGCGGTTTTGTGGTACCATGCATCCATTCGATTATAGCGATGGCGACCACTATCATATCATCCATGGCAGCATGACCTATTCACGCGGTTCTGAAAGAGTTGGGCCATGACGAGTCACAGTGTCAGTTGTCGTCCTACAATATCGCACATATGCTCGAGTGGACACAAGTCTCGTGATCTTGCTGCCCTGAGGAGTTCCTGCTCGTCTTGGAGAGTACATTGAGTTTCAAACGCGTGCGTTGGCGTCCATTATCCATATGCAACAAAATATATCCTTCCTTTTACGAGAATGGCGAAAGGAAGGCTCTCAGAACGTTCTTCATGTTCCCTCCACAAAGACCGAAGGTGAAGGTGTAACTTATCACAATCCAGACCATTAGGGCTGGAGTGGGACGAGTGTGTCTTGAACTCTATCAGACAGTGCTGAACGGCTCTGGGTCGTGCGCGCAGGAGTCCATACCTGACGTGCAGGCAGGATGTGGTTTCACCGCTAAAGACCACAAGCATCTGTTCCAAGTGATCCTCTGTCGGCAACAGTCTTCCCGTATATATATATATATATATATATATATATACATATATATATATATACCCGTAGTCTCACTATTAGTAACCGTTTAGACGTAAATCCTGTCGACATTTCGTGGCGCACAAACACTCTTATGTGTGCTGTGGTAACTGTACTAGCTTGGCGGATGTTTGAGCATCGTGGACGTTCAGAAGCTCGTCTACAGATGTGATTACGTTACAATTGGAGCCAGCATAGTTGCACAGCTGACGCAGCGCATGCAACTCTTGTGCAAATCACCCGACAGAACCATTCCACCACTCGGAAAGAGAAAACTCGACTCCTCTTAAGCTCGCTCAGTTGGCTGTGGGAAGCAGCAGCGCGTCTCCCAGTCTGGCACCTGTCTGCTACACACTGCGCCTTATGACTGCAAACATTCCCGGTTAAAGAGATGGCACCTAGGTCACTACGCTCCCTGTTCGTGGACGACGTACCAACCACTTTCAGTTCATCTACTACCCCAAGTGACGTGTCCCGTGGTTGGATCAGACTAGACGTCGCTTTCCAAGTGTACTATTTTTTTTTCGGCAACATATACAGGATAGTCCATTGATAGTGACTGGGCCAAAGATCTCAGGAAGTAAGCATCAAACCTAAAACAGTTGGTACTACGGTTGGCCCACTGGATGACGATGTCATAGGTCAAACGGATATAAACTGCATTTAAAAAAATAGGTACCCCCATTTTTATTACATACTAGCTTAAACCCGCGGCTCCACTCGCGTGTTGGTTGATTATAATAGATAAGCTATCTTTCAGTACTGTGGTATGATGTTTTGGTTTTGAAGGATGAAATTAAATACAATACCTTCTTTAGAAACAAACATTTTTAATCATCATTATCAGAAAAGTAAGTAGTGTAGATCAAATCACACGTAAACATGCACTCGTTTCGAAGAATCCAATCACGAAATTCAACAATAATGATAATAATAATACCTCAGATCGATTACTTGATGTAATGCGCGAAACGTCAAATCGATTTTTTTTTAAACAGATGGATTAAGAGAATTCTCTTTACTGCTTTATTTATTTATTCTTATATTCCCTTATTCGTATGATTATCCATACAGAGAAAGAGCTGAAGACATTGTAGCATGCATAGACCAAAGATATGGTCTGTTGCATCACGTTTTGGTGTATGTAACTTCCTTGCTATAGAGTCGCAAACCTCATCGCTGGCCTTGAGTCCGATTTTTTTTTTATAATTTGACGAATTTCAACCACCATATCTTCCACCCCATTATAGCTATCTGCATGGAACTGCTATGGTGTACAACGGGAGACATCGGACAACAATTACACACAGAGCATTCGTTTGCGTTCTGTAGTTTTCGCTACAGAGCGAAATATTAACACACACACAAACACACGTAGAATTTTATATACACCGATAACTTTCCATCCCCTGACACAACAATGCAACCAATAAAACCGTATTCATAGAGTAAATATAATTTTCAAAGAGTAATTATTGTTCCGCATTTCGTGTTATATTTTTCAAATTACTAAATATCTATCAGATCGCTATAAAACCGTGCCTAAAACCTTCCACGGGTATGAATTAGTAACTGTACAAATATTTTAGTCTTTGCGTCTTGTCGTTCGGACGTGATAAGCGTACACCGAACAGACATTCACATTAATATATATATAGAAAAATAGCTACCCAATCGCCATAAAACCGTGCCTAAAGCCTTCCCCGGGTAGACATTAGTAACTGTACAAATTTTTAGCTGTTTATGCCTAGTGGTTCATACGTGATAAACGTACACCGAACAGACTTTCACATTTATAGATATAGATTCGTCTAGTAGGTAAATATATATTAATGTTTTATTTGGAACGCTTATGTCGCTTTGTGATAAATGGCACTGTAATATTTACAAATATATTGCTCACAATTTTAGACGAACAGTGGGTAACAGGTAGGTTTTTAAATTATAACACAGAACGTAGGTACGTTTGAACTTTATTTCGGTTGTTCCAGTGGGATACATGTACTTTTGTGAAATTATCATACGTTATGGGAACGCATGCTGTTACTGCATGATTACCTGTTATTAACTCATGACTTCAATAAATGCTCAAGATGATGGCCTTCAACTACAATGCATTTGGCAATACGCGTAACGAAACTCCTCTCAAAAGCGAGTAGTTCGCCTTCAGTAATGTTCTCACATGCATTGACAATGAGCTGGCGCATGTTTTCAGGCGTTGTCGGAGAATCACAATAACAAATATCCTTAAATCTTCCCCACAGAAAGAAATCGGAGATGTAAAATCCTGTGAACCTACTTCTACGACCAATCCACCTGTTACTAAATATTTCATTTAAGACCGCTTCAACTCAACGAGAGCCATGTGCCGTACATCTATCATGTTGAAAGTACATCGCCATTCTCTCATGCAGTGAAACATCTTGTAGTAAAATCGATAGAACATTACGTAAGAAATCACCATACATTGCACCATTTGAGATTGCCAATTATCCTTCTTCTCATAATGCCGCACGGTACATTAACCCACCAAGGTCGCTGAACTTCTACTTGTCGCATCCATCGTGGATTTTCCGATGCCCAATAGTGCATATTATGCCGATTTCCGTTACCTCTCTTTGTGAATGACGCTTAGTCATTATACAGAACGCTTGGAAAAATTATGTCATCGTCCCGAAATTTATTTTGTGTCCAGTGGCAAAACTGTACACGACGTTCAAAGTCTTCGGCATGCTAATTATGGCGCATAGAAATATGGTACGGGTGAAATTAATTTGATGTAGAATTCTCAACTCCGACGTTTTTGAGATTCCCCATTCTCGCTCAATTTGTTAGCTACTGATGTGCGGATTAGCCGCAACGGCAGCTGAAGCACTTACTTGGGCATCTTCATTTGTTGCAGGTCATGGATGACGTTTCGCTTGTGGCTGAACACTTCCTGTTTCTTTATATAACGTAACTGTCTGACGAAAGGTCCGGACACTTGGATGATGTCTTACAGGATAACGATCAACGTATATAGCACTGGCCCGTTGGGCATTTTGATCACAATAGCCATACATAAATACCATATCGACCTTTTCTGGAATTGGTGAACGGTCAATTTCAACACGAGTAATTTATCACGAAGCAAATACCGTCCGCACTGGCGAAATGTTACGCGATACCACGTACTTATACGTTTGTGACTATTATAGCGCAATCCTATCACAAAGCGAAATAAATGTTCCAAATAAAACATTCATGTTTATTTACGTACCAGACGAATATGTAATAAGAAATGGGGGTTTGACCTATGGCAGCGCCATATAGCGGGCCAACCATAGCGCCATCTGTTTTCACCATTGAAGATAGAAAAGTTTTGTTCTTTGTAGTTTTTTCGTTTGATGTTCATTCCATGAGATATTTGGCCTGGCCACTAACAATAGAGGACCCTGTATATATAAAGGGACATAAAGTACACGAAAGAAATTACTTCTCTAGTGTTTTACATCCCATCATGCTGTAGTTGCAACTGATGACGAAACCGCACATTTCTCTATATAGAACAGCATTTTCTGTCTCAAAATCGCTGTTAACAAAAGGCCTGTCCATTTTTTAAGAATTATTAGATCGAATTGAAAGGTGTTCAGGTCAATGTAGTCAATTGGGAATGTCAAAATTAAATATCAAAACGAGACTACATATTCACAAATATGTGACTTGTGACTTGTATTTTGATAGCTTCAAGTATCTACTGGTAAATGCTGAACTTTGTACAAAACTACTACCATCTCACATACATGAATTTTAGAAAGCATAATGGAGATCAGTGATTTTAAAATAATGGTTGAAATTGAAATTAAAACAGTTCAGATCGCAATTTTTTCTTTTTATTTCTTTATTTATCTCTTTTTATTTTAATTTTTATTTATTTATTTATTTACCGGTTTCAGTCAATGTCGACCATATTCAGATGACAACCATGGCCGGTTGTGCGGCTTGCCGTGCCCACCGCCATCACCTGGCATCATGGTGCTAGACATCTGAAGATAGTCTGCTTGCACTGAAATCGGTCATGAAATAACAACAATTTTGTGATGTGGACTCTTTTAGTTTTAATTTAAATCACACAATGGAATAGTGGGGCCACTCACGTGAATTCCACCACGTGCAGCGCCTCTTGGTGCACGCCCAGCTGCCGTTGATACACATGCAGGTGTTGCAGCTGTCCTTCTTCGTTTGTCCATCAGTACAAACAGCTGGAACAGCTGGAACAGCAGAACAAGCCGTGAGGCTGGCGGCGGTAACCACTCTCTAAGCGGCAATCAGGCGTGAGTATCGGAACAGCTTGGGTGTAACACAGTGAGGCAAGTGCCTTAATTTCAGTGTAAGTTAATTGATCACGTTACGTAGCCCGGTGAAGAAAGAAAGAGGTTTTGTTGCTAAATCGTATTTTGATGACTATACCACAGTACACTACAGATCTAAAAATTATTAGAAATTTATATGTGTAACAAGGGAGTTAGGTTATATACAACTGATAGAAAAGACTGTTTACATGCACACTAGTGGGCTTACACCTTCAGAGACAGAAACGAGTAGTAATAATACAGGAAAAATAGTGGCTGCACCATGAAACACGTTGGAGGGGAATGGAGGAAACAGAAAATACAGCTGTTTCACAGAGGAAGACTGCACAGTAGTTCCTTCTCTAGATTGCCGTACAGATCACAAAATGAAAGATATCGAAGTAATTGACAGAGAGATAGAAAAACAAAATCGCTCAAAAGAGGAAAGGCTGCAGGACCGGATGGAATACCAGTTCGTTTTTACAGAGAGTATGCAAAGGAACTTGCCCACATTCTTGCAGTGGTGTACCGTAGGTCTCTAGAAGAGTGTAGCGTTCCGAAAGATTGTAGAATTTTGGAACATGTATTATGTTAGAGTATAATGACATTTCTGGGGACTAGAAAGCTGCTCTGTAGGAATCAGCATGGGATTCGAAAAAGGCGATAGTGTGAAACCCAGCTCGTGCTATTCGTCCACGAGACTCAGAGGGCCATAGACATGGGTTCTCAGGTAGATGATGTGTTTCTTCCGCAATGCGTTTGATAAAGTATCCCACAGATGTTTTATGAGCAAAGTAAGAGCATATAGTCCGTCAGACCAATTGTGTGAATGGATTGAGCAGTTCCTAGATAACAGAAAACAGCATCTCATTCTCAATGGAGACATGGTTTTGTTCTTTGTAGTTTTTTCGTTCGATGTTCATTCCATGAGATATTTTGCCTTGTCACTATCAATAGAGGACCCTGTATATATAAAGGGACATAAAGTACACGAAAGAAATTACTTCTCTAGTGTTTTACATCCTATCATGCTGTAGTTGCAACTGTTGCTATGACGAAACCGCAAATTTTTCTACATAGAACAGCATTTTCTGTCTCAAAATCGCTGTTAACAAAAGGCCTATCCATTTTTTTAAAGAATTATTTGATCGAATTGAAAGGTGTTCAGGTCAATGTTGTCAATTGTGAATGTCAAAATTAAATATCAAAACGAGACTACATATTCACAAATATTGACTTGTGACTTGTATTTTGATAGCTTCAAGTATCTACTGGTAAATGCTGAACTTTGTACAAAACTAGTACCATCTCACACACATGAATTTTAGAAAGAATAATGGAGATCAGTGATTTTAAAATAATGGTTGAAATTGAAATTAAAACCGTTCAAATCGCAATTTTTTTTCTTTTTATTTCTTTATTTATTTCTTTTTATTTATTTATTTATTTGCCGGTTTCAGTCAATGTCGACCATCTTCAGATGACAACCATGGCCGGTTGTGCGGCTTGCCGTGCCCACCGCCATCACCTGGAATCATGGTGCTAGACATCTGAAGATAGTCTCTTTCACTGAAACCGGTCATTAAATAACAACAATTTTGTGATGTGGACTCTTTTAGTTTTAATTTTAATCACACAATGGAATTGTGGGGCCACTCACGTTCTTGCCGTATCGGGCAGCCCTTCATGGTGCACGCCCAGCTGCCGTTGATACACATGCAGTTGTTGCAGTCGATCCTCATCGTTTGTCCAGGAGTACAAACAGCTGGAACAGCAGAACAAGCCGTGAGGCTGGCGGCGGTAACCACTCTCTATGCGGCAATCAGGCGTGAGTATCGGAACAGCTTTGGTGTAACACAGAAAGGCAAGTGCCTTAATTTCAGTGTAAGTTAATTGATCACGTTACGTAGCCTGGTGCAGAAAGAAAGAAGTTTTGTTGCTATATAGTATTTTGATGACGATACCACAGTACACTAGAGATCAAAAAATTATTAGAAATTTATATGTGTAACAAGGGAGTTAGGTAATACACAACTGATAGAAAAGACTGTTTACATGCACACTAGTGGGCTTACACCTTCACAGACAGTAACGAGTAGTAATAATACAGGAAAAATAGTGGCTGCACCATGAAATTCGTTGGAGGGGAATGGAAGAAACAGAAAATACAGCTGTTTCACAGAGGAAGACTGCACAGTAGTTCCTTCTCTAGATTGCCGTACAGATCACAAAATGAAAGATATCGAAGTAATTGACAGAGGGATAGAAAAACAAAACCGCTCAAAAGAGGAAAGGCTGCAGGACCAGATGGAATACCAGTTCGTTTTTACACAGAGAATGCAAAGGAACTTGCCCACATTCTTGCAGTGGTGTACCGTAGGTCTCTAGAAGAGTGTAGCGTTCCGAAAGATTGAAAAATGGCGCAGATCATCCCCGTTTTTAAGAAGGGACGTCGAACAGATGTGCAGAACTGTAGGCCTATATCTTTAACGTCGGTCAGTTGTAGAATTTTGGAACATGTATTATGTTAGAGTATAATGATATTTCTGGGGACTAGAAAGCTGCTCTGTAGGAATCAGCATGGGATTAGAAAAAGGCGATAGTGTGAAACCCAGCTCGTGCTATTCGTCCACGAGACTCAGAGGGCCATAGACATGGGTTCTCAGGTAGATGATGTGTTTCTTCCGCAATGCGTTTGATAAAGTATCCCACAGATGTTTTATGAGCAAAGTAAGAGCATATGGTCCGTCAGACCAATTGTGTGATTGGATTGGGCAGTTCCTAGATAACAGAAAGCTGCATGTCATTCTCAATGGAGACAAAGTTTAGTTCTTTGTAGTTTTTTCGTTTGATGTTCATGCCATGAGATATGTGGCCTGGTGACTATCAATAGAGGACCCTGTATATATAAAGGGACATAAAGTACACGAAAGAAATTGCTTCTCTAGTGTTTTACATCCCATCATTCTGTAGTTGCAACTGTTGTTATGACAGATGACGAAATCGCACATTTCTCTACATAGAACAGCATTTTCTGTCTCATAATCGCTGTTAACAAAACGGCTGTCCATTTTTTAAAGAATTATTAGATCGAATTGAAAGGTGTTCAGGTCAATGTTGTCAATTGTGAATGTCAAAATTAAATATCAAAAGGAGACGGATAATCACAAATATGTGACTTGTGACTTGTATTTTGATAGCTTCAAGTATCTGCTGGTAAATGCTGAACTTTGTACAAAACTAGTACCATCTCACACACATGAATTTTAGAAAGCATAATGGAGATCAGTGATTTTAAAATATTGGTTGAAATTGAAATTAAAACAGTTCAGATCGCTATTTTTTATTTTTATTCCTTTCTTTATCTCTTTTATTTTAATTTTTATTTATTTATTTATTTACCGGTTTCAGTCAATGTCGACCATCTTCAGATGACAACCATGGCCGGTTGTGCGGCTTGCCGTGCCCACCGCCATCACCTGGCATCATGGTGCTAGACATCTGAAGATAGTCTCTTTCACTGAAACCGGTCATGAAATAACAACAATTTTGTGATGTGGACTCTTTTAGTTTTAATTTTAATCACACAATGGAATAGTGGGGCCACTCACGTTCTTGCCACATCGGGCAGACTTTCATAGTGCACGCCCAGTTGCCGGTGATACACCTGCAGATGTTGCAGTCGATCCTCGTCGATTGTCCAGGAGTACAAGCAGCTGGAACAGCTGGAACAGCAGAACAAGCCGTGAGGCTGGCGGCGGTAACCACTCTCTATGCGGCAATCAGGCGTGAGTATCGGAACAGCAGGGTGTAACACAGAAAGGCAAGTGCCTTAATTTCAGTGTAAGTTAATTGATCACGTTACGTAGCCCGGTGCAGAAAGAAAGAAGTTTGGTTGCTATATCGTATTTTGATGACGATACCACAGTACACTAGAGATCAAAAATTATTAGAAATTTATATGTGTAACAAGGGAGTTAGGTAATATACAACTGATAGAAAAGACTGTTTACATGCACACTAGTGGGCTTACACCTTCACAGACAGAAACGAGTAGTAATAATACAGGAGAAATAGTGGCTGCACCATGAAACACGTTGGAGGGGAATGGAGGAAACAGAAAATACAGCTGTTTCACAGAGGAAGACTGCACAGTAGTTCCTTCTCTAGATTGCCGTACAGATCACAAAATGAAAGATATCGAAGTAATTGACAGAGGGATAGAAAAACTCAGAGGGCCATAGACATGGGTTCTCAGGTAGATGATGTGTTTCTTCCGCAATGCGTTTGATAAAGTACCCCACAGATGTTTTATGAGCAAAGTAAGAGCATATGGTCTGTCAGACCAATTGTGTGATTGGATTGAGCAATTCCTAGATAACAGAAAACAGCATCTCATTCTCAATGGAGACAAGTCTTCCGAAGTGAGAGTGATATCAGGTGAGCCACAGGGAAGTGTCGTGGGTCCGTTGCTGTTCACAATATATATATGACCTTGCGGATAACATCGGAAGCTCACTGAGGCTTTTTACATATGACACTGTAGTATCTACAGAGGTTGTAACAATAGAAAATTGTGTTGAAATGCTGGAGGATCTGTATCTAATTGACGCATGGTGCAGGGTATGGCAATTGAATCTCAATGTAGAAAAGTGTATATACATAGAAAGAAAGATCCTGTATAATTTAGCTACACTATAGCGGGTCAGCAACTGGAAGAAGTTAATTCCATAAATTATCTGGGAGTAGGCATTAGGATTGATTTAAAAGGGAACGACCATATAAAATCAATCGTCCGTAAAGCAGATACCAGAATTTGATTCATTGGAAGAATCGTAAGGAAATGCAGGCCGAAAACAAAGGAAGTACACTTGTTCGCCCCCCCCTCCCCCCCCCCCCGAACGATTCGTGACTTGAAGAGGAGGGAGAACCGATAGTGGTACTCAAGGTACCATCCGCCACAAACCTATCGGGTGGCTTGTGGAGTATGAATGTAGATGTAGATGTTGAAAGATTGCAGTTACTAAGAAACTAGTGTCAGTGCACCAGAAATAGACACTGTCCGAGTAATCGCCACTTTAATTTTACATTTTAAATACGTATTTTATCGCTAAATAGAATAGTCATCTGTAAATAAAGATTTAGGTGCAACTGGAGATACAAGTAAGATTGGGTGCTGGTAGCAGGTGTCGGCACATTTTTCACTGGCGATCACTGTTACGAAAGCTGCATCCTATAAATACAATTACTTAAAATTGATGAGTCCCCTTTAAACACCCAACAACAACTTAAAACTGAACTGTTATTACAAGCACTTGCGCAAATGCCTATGAAACCATATGAATTCATTGTTGTGACCAGTAAGTGGCTTCTGCGTAAGTAAACGTCACGTGCGGAAGTCCGGTCCGGTTTTAGCTGTGACTTCGCTGCCCCCCCCCCCCCACCCCAAACAAATATTCTTTTCTTTGCGGGAAACCAAAGTCATATATTTTAAAGGAACTTTCTGCTATTTGATTCTCAACAATAATTACATTACTTACTCTCACGAAATCATGTCGGCTATCAGCTCAAGTATAAAAATGAAAATAACCCATGCCATCGTCAGTTATCCTGTTTTGGGTTTTATAAAGCCACTCGTCAAACTCCATATTTGAATACAAATCTGAAGTGTAGTATTTTTTAGATTCGTACTCAAATATGGAATTTGACGAGAGCTTATATAAAACCAAACACATGATACACTGAGACTACGCAAAAATAAATGTATTCAGAAGCAACAATCATAGTGTCAGTAGTTTGTTTAATTTGCATAAGTACTTTCGGTAATGTGTCTCTCCATTCTCATATGCATTTAAACTATATCTTTAAAAATAAATTATGAAGTAAAAAAAGAGAACCTTAAACAGTTTATAACATGTTATTTCAATCCCATTGAAATGCAATTTTGAGAAAGCTTATTTCAATACGATTGCAATAACCTTGTTCCAAACTGTATAACTTACAAGACATTTTTATGATTGTTTTGGAACGAAATAGTTTATATGCAGTTGAAATCTACATCTTCATGGGATACTCTGTAAATCATATTTAGGTGCCCGGCAGAGGGTTCATCGAAACACCTTGTTCTATTAATCTACCATTCCATTCTCGAATAGCACGCGGGAAGAAAGAACATCTGAATCTCTCCGTTCGAGCTTTGATTGCTCGTATTTTATTCTGATGATTATTTATACCTAAATAAGTGGGAGTGAACAATATATTGTCGCATTCGGAGGAGAATGGCAAAAATTTGGCCGAAAGAAGTTACGCAAATTAAAGAAGTTAGTAATTGTGTCACTGATTTATGAAGACATTTATTTTGATGTGGTGTAAACTTACAAAATCAGTCACATTTTTCAATGACACATCAGGAAAAAATAGAAAGAAAAGGCCAGCATACTTTGACGATGACATGGACCTCTAGTATTCAGGTATTTTAAAATTTGGGAACGGATGATGGCCGAAATCATGATCGTAGAAGTCAATTAAAATAAATATTGCTTACTTCCAAATGTCGAACATTTCCTTTGAAAAATAGTAGAAATGCTAGATAGAATAATGGTCTCAGTGGATCTCATAATGTATGTTTAATTAAATCCGATAACAATAGAAAAGCTTTAGATAAAAACTTTGACCTAAGCCGTGCTGAAATAAGTTTGCCAGATGTGAACCTATAAAAGATGTATTAAATGGAAGCAATTGCCGTCTATCTGATAAAATAATTTATTGTGCAATCAGTTTCGGTCTCACACAGAAACCAATATCAGGCCCCTAAACCTAAAGGAGGTTCAATATCCTTTGGCAGCCAGAGCAAGACCAATTGTGAAGCATTTAATGAACATAGTGTCCTGTGGAGAACACAGTATGTACATCTACATCTACACCCAAATTCCGCAAGCCACCCCATGGTGTGTGGTGGTGGGTACCTTGAGTACCACTATCGGTTCTCCCTCCTATTCCAGTCACGTATTGTTCGCGGAAAGAAAGATTATCGGTATGCCTTTGTGTGGGCTCTAATCTCTTTGATTTTATCATGATCTTTTAGCGAGATAAACTGCTAGACTCCTCGGTAAAGGTATGTTCTCGAAACTTCGACAAAGCCCGTACCGAGCGACAACCATCTCTCTTGCAGAGTCTTCCACTGGAGTTTATCGATCATCTCCGTAACGCTTTCACCAGTACCAAATGATCCTGTAACGAAGCGTGCTGCTCTCCGTTGGATATTTCCTACTTCCTCTATCAACCCCACCTGGTACGGATCCCACACCGGTGAGCAGTATTCAAGCTGTGGGCGAACAAGTGTACTGTAACCTACTTCCTTTGTTTTCGGACTGCATTTCCTTAGGATTCTTCCAATGAATCTATGTCTGGCATCTGCTTTACACACGGTTGATTTTATATGGTCGTTTAATTTTAATCACTCCTAATTCCTACTCCCAGATAATTTATGGAATTAACTGCTTTCAGATGCTGACCCGCTATAGTGTAGCTAAATGATACAGGATCTTTCTACGTATTCGCAGCACATTACTATACTATGTTACACATGAATATTTGTTCTTTAGCGATCATACATCTGACCTTCACTGACCAAGTTTAGTAGCTACAAATGTCGATCAGTTAGTAACGCTTGTAATGGTCAATGGTCTGGAACAAGACGCCGAAATCAGAAGTACAAATGCTCCATAATGGACGAAAGGACTTGTATAATTCTAACTTCAAGAATGCAAGCATCAAATGACCAAGGTATTATGACAATGGTGTACCATAAAACGGGTGATATGCACAGTGCTGTATAATTATTAATTCATATGTCTTGTATTTTGTAATAAGTATATTATTAGTTTGATGAAGTAACGTTTGATCATTTCATAATGGCAACATACCTTACCGAAATTAGTAATGACTATAGTAAATGAGTTGTTTATACGAGCGAGCTTGACTTAGTCTTCTTATTGAAGGTATCACATTTAAAAAATATTTAGGATCGCTTTACATACCGACAATGTCGACTAATAAAATAAAAGAAAGCTGAAAAGAATTAATCTCAACAAGAATTCTATGGATGTATTACACAAAATGTGTAACAGAACAGACCTAAGTGGATCAGGCAACTGGCACTGCAATGAGAAGAAAATGGAATTTTCCTACAAATGTGAATTCATTGGTTACATTAGAAAAGGTTGGGGTGCCAACATATTGGTAGGTAGAAGAGCAACATTGATGCCCAATAACACAAGACCTTAAAGCAATTAAATGTGTGTGTAAATGAGATAGATTAGGAGGAAAAATTGTAGAAATGCGGAGAACGAGAAAACATGTGTGAAGTCGGAAATATGAGGATAGTATCATCATACACGACACTTCAAACTGTGTGATTGTTGACCGTTAAAAAATTTGTTGAAGCATCACTTTGTTAGGCATTTTTCACTATCAATGTGGCGTGCAAGTAGAAGGGACACAATGGAGAGGCCGCGGTCGGCTGCCTGGGCAGAACATCATGAGGGCAGCGGAATCACCTTCCTCGGCGTGGACCAGGGTAGCCACCACGAGCAGCAGAAGGGCGGTTGCTGCGAGCTTCCTCATCTCTGGTGGCTTCTGACAGAATTCGTCTTCCGTGTCCCCAGTCAGTGCTTTTAAGCGGTGCGACCCTATTTCCGCCGCTCCGTTAGTGGAAAACATCGCCTAAAGTCGGGGCTATTAATGCTAACTAGTGATAACGCTCCTTATGCTAATGTCGTGCCGTTATGTTTGATGACAGAAGATGTTGCTTCCCTAAGACATCCCTGTTCTCCTAGTCACTAAGTATTTTCCACACTTCACTAAAAAGTTTAGAGACGCGGACTTTGCGATACACTCTCCTTTCTCTATAGATATTTCGTGTGAATTATGCGCACGTGAAAATTTTACTCGTGAAACATACTGAAAGAGGCACTTGTAAACAATTTGTCTTACGCTTTTCGACATACTCATTATAAAAGGCTATAAAATTACATTGGTGTCAATATTCCATTTAACATTTTGCTAGCCGGCCGCGGTGGCCCAGGGGACTGTGGCGCCCCAGTCACGGTCTGCACGGCCACTACGGTCGGGGGTTCGAATCCCCCCTCGGGAATGGATATTTGTGCCGTCCTTAGTTCATAAGTAGTTTGTAAGTTTAGGGACTGATGACCC
This sequence comes from Locusta migratoria, assembly GCA_026315105.1. Lineage (NCBI taxonomy): Eukaryota > Metazoa > Arthropoda > Insecta > Orthoptera > Acrididae > Locusta > Locusta migratoria. Next base: position 63,103,555 of record CM048751.1, read on the forward strand.
CGTAGTTAAGTCCCATAAGCTTATCAAACATTTGAACATTTTGCTAAAACATAATAAGTGACAATAGCCGGCCGCAATGTCCGAGCGGTCTGCGGCGCGCCAGTCACAGTCTGCATGGCCGCTACGGTCGGGGGCTCGAATCCCCCCCTGGTGCATTGATGTTTGTGTCGTTTTAGTATAAGATAGTTCATAAGTGTAATAACTGTACACTCACCAAAGCTGAGTTAAAACAAACAATTTGGCCGTAGACATACGTCATACATAAGACAATGTTTAAAATTCACCACAGAATATCTCCATAGAAATGTCAAGTGCATACTGCATCTGTTTGAACGTCCAGTGACTATGGGAAAAATCCGCTAGATGGCGATACAGTTTTTCTGCTCCTCTCTCTCTATCTCTTTCTCTCTCTCTCTCTCTCTCTCTCTCTCTCTCTCTCTCTCTCTCTCTCTCTCTCACACACACACACACACACCCAGACACCACTTTTCATTCCTCTATTTCCTTTTAAAAAATATATATATCTTACATTATTTTATACAATTTTAAATAACTGAGTACTACATCTACATATATACTCCGCAAACCACCGTAAAGTGCGTGGTGCAGGGTACACTGTACCACTACTAGACATTTCCTTGCCGGCCGCGGTGGCCGAGGGGACTGAGGCGCTCCAGTCACGGTCTGCACGGCCACTACGGTCGGGGGTTCGAATCCCCCCTCGGGCATGGATATTTGTGACGTTCTTAGTATTAAGTAGTTCATAGGTAGTTTGTAAGTTTAGGGACTGATGGCCTCGTAGTCGAGTCCCATAAAGCTGTACCAACATTTGAACATTTTTTTGACATTTCCTTTGATATTCCACTCGCTAATCGACTGAGGGAAAAAAGAATGTCTATATGTGTCCGTACGAGCACTAATTTTTCTTGTCTTTGTGATCATTACGTGAAATGTAATTAGCCGACAAGAAGATCGTTCTACACTCTTCCTGCAGCAATCCCCATTGAATTTCCCGGAGCATTTCCGTGACACTCGCGCATTGAACGAATCTTGCTGGTCGCCTCTGAACTGCTCCATGTCTTCCTTTAAACTGATCTGCTGCGGGTTTCAAACAGTTGAGCAATACTCAAGACGTTTCGTACAAGATTTTTATACGCGGTCTCCTTTCGGGATGAAGTACATCTTTCCAAAATGTTTTCTGTTACATTATACAATTTTAAACAAATGCTATACAAAACATTTTCTGTTACACTGTAGTTTTATATCTTTCAAGTTAGATAGTATTAAGTAAAACAAGGATTAAACAAGGGTTTGAAAGCATTAAGGGCTTAAGGGTGTACTTTTCTCTTTGCAAGGAGTTACAGAAATATCTTCCTATTTACGTTAATACCGAACATACATTACGCATGACGTCTGACATAAATATCTTCCCAAACACTGTATTATGGTTTATTGTAAGACATTTAGACACGGAAAATGGCTTTTATTAAAGAAATTGCTTGCGGGAAGCACGACATATTTGATTTTATTGTTACGTTAAAGACTAGGTGCAATTTGTTGGAGATTTCCACCATTGTGTATATTTAGTTCAAAAAGCTCATTAATTTTATGACTAGTTAATAGCATAAAGAACATTCTGTTGTACCATCGACTATTTCCTGCACAGGCGTCAGAAAAAATCAAATTTTAGGAATGCTGTTACAAGAGTAAAAATTTCAGGATATGTCCTCCGATGGACCCACGGTTGTGCCCATTCCTATCACTGCTCACAATGAGGCAGACACCCCATCCGTGGTCGCCTACCTCCTGGACCTCCCCGGTTCCCCTGACCATAAGTTTGTGACACTACCCGTGCCGGACAGTGTTCCTGATACGGATGGTGTCGCTTGTCCTGTGATTACATCTGAGTCCGCAAGATCCGGGCTATCACAGAGGCAGGATTTGCTTGTAGTTGGGAGCTCCAAAGTTAGGCAGGTGACAGAGCTCCTTAACGATGTGGCATTTAAGGTGAGGAGAAATCCAATGTGCATCCTTACAACTACCGGACAAGCAATCAGGTATATCTTGCGGTTAAAACGCTAATCAGTTGCCAACGCAATCGTCGAAAATGTAATCGCGATACATGATCGTAGCTGCAGCGTCTCTGTGTACGACAACGGTAGAAAACAGACCAGGAGACACCGAAAGGTACCAGATAGATTTTATAATGGTAAGACATAGATTTCAGAACTAGGTTTTAAACTGTAAGACATACCCAGGGGCAGATATATACTCTGACCATTTATGATTGGTCATGAACTGTAGGCATAAACTGAAAAAAACTGCAGAAAGGTAAATTGAAGGATCCTGAAGTTATTGAGAATTTCACAGGGAGCTTTAGGCAACAATTGACAGAAACGGGTTTCGGAGGAAATAAAACAATAGAGGAGGAATTAGTAAAGGTAGTAGAGGACAAAATAGATAGAAAGGCAAGACATTCAAAAATACTTGTATATCACAGGAAACACTACATTTAATTGATGAAAGGAGAAAAAATAATAAAGCAATAAATGAAACACGTCAAATGGAGTACAGACGACTAAGAAATGAGATTGACAGGAAATTCAAATGTTCAAATGTTTGTATAGCTTAAGGGCCTTAGCTACGGGGTCATCAGTCCCTAAACTTACAAACTACTTATGAACAAGCTAACACTAAGAACGGCACAAATATCCATGCCCGAGAGGGGATTCGAACCCCCGAACGTAGTGGCCGTGCAGATCGTGACTGGCGCGCCTCAGTCCCCTCGGTCACCGCGGCCGGCTTGACAGGTAGTGCAAAATAGCTAAGCAGGAGTGGCTAGAAGCCAAATGCAAGTCAGAATGTTTAAACTGGGGAAACATAGATACCACCTACAGGAAAATAAAAGTGACATTTGAAGATACGAAAAGCAGCTGTATGAATATAAAGAACTCAGAATGGAAAACCATCAAAGAAGGGAAAGGTGGAAAGAGTATATAGAGAGGCTCTACAAAGGAAATGAATATTGTAAGAAGTAGATGAAGATGAAATAGGAGATACTATACTGACAGAAGAATTTGACAGAGCACTGAAAAACCTAAGTCGAAACAAGACCCCCGGAATAGTTTACATTCTCTCAGAACTACTAAAGTCTCTAGGAGAGCCAACCACGACAATGTAATTCCAAAGTACGCAGCGCTGACAGATGTGACAATTACAGAAATATTAGTTTAATAAGTCATGGTTGCAGAATTTTAACATGAATTATTTACAGAAGGATGGATTAGCTGGTAGAAGCCGACCTCGAGGAAGATCAGTTTTGATTCAGGAGAAATGTAGGAACACGGGAGGCAATCCTCACTTTACGTCTTATCTTAGAAGATCGATTAAGGAAAGGCAAACCTAGAAAAGACTCTTTCAAATTCTGAAATTAACAGGAGTAAAATATAGGGAACGGAGGGTTATTTACAACTTGTACAAAAACCAGACAGCAGTTATCAGAGTTGAAGGGCATGAAAGGGATGCAGAGGTTCTGAAGGGAGTAAGACAGGGTTGTAGCCTTTCTCCAATATTATTCAGTTTGTACATTGTCAAGCTATAAAGGAAAGCAAGGAGAAATCTGGAGAATGAATTAAAGTCCAGGGCGAATAAATGATATCATTGCGTTTTGCCGATGACATTGTAATTACTACATAATGTCATAAGTTTTGAGCTGCATGAAAAGAAACTTAAATGGATAGACAGTAAGGAAGAAGCGGATGAATAGAAAGGGAAGAAAGACATGGACTAAGTATTGGTTACAGTCAGGTTTTGTATTAAATTAATGTTATACATGTTCTGTATTTAATGTTATTTTGTTTTCTTTGTATATTACAACGATAATTTTGTACGTTATGATAATTTCTTTATTTTACTGTTTGATAATTTCTAAGCTGTTTACGTGAATACGTGAAGATGAAATATTTTTCCAATTTTAATTTTCGTTTCTAATGTAAGACTGAAAAATTGCATATATATTCAGGAATATTGGGTTTAGCAGCTAGTATGTTCATAAAAAGCCTGAGACAGAGCACTAACCTGACTGACACTATCAATTAACGCTTGCCTCCATACACTTTGACAAGAATCATAATTTGTTCATATCTCTTTGACAGGTCAGCCTTGTCGTGCCACAGTAAGTCTTGTCCAACTTTCAAATCACACCACAAAACACCACCCTGTTCGATCTTTTTATCTCGCGACTCTTTTCCGTTTTCCACTGCTCATTTCATCTATTTGATGCGTAGGTTCATTCGATATTTCACATCCGCTATTACCTCCGTATCTTCAATAATGCTCGCGACATTACTCATTATGTACCTATTAGCTTATTTTATATTGCGCGGCACCAGTTGAGTAGTCAACTCATTCACGCCCACCACTTACCCATTACAATGCATAACTTCATTATTCTATATTGCAAAATGTACTTTTTGCTCGCGAAAGGCGAAGGTGACAGGTTCGAATCCAGATTCAGGCACGCAATGTTAATCTGATGGAAAGTTTCATATCCGCGCACACTCAGCTGCAGAGTAAAAATTATTATACTACTTTTCTCCCCTGTCTCTTCCACCTCATCATAAATTTTTCCCATTTTCATTAATCATTCTCTCTTACTGACTACTGATTCAACCTCGTTAGTAACACATTTGGCATCTCCATGAGCAGCGGCTGCGCCTCGATCCGTGCTACTCCAGTACTCTGCCGCGCGAGATTTTCTATCGCTTCAACGACACTCCCGATTTCGTCTGCTAACATGCACAATTCATTAAGTATGCAAAGTTTGTTGTTTTCGCTCTGATTTTCGTGCACCTAGTTACCCGCGTGAACCCACTTAAAATCAAAGTTTTCGTTTTCGCCGGAGTGTTTACTGGTCCCTTTGTTATTGTTATCACAGCAACCAACCCTTTGTTGTTAGGACTGTGCATTACCGTCCGCAGCAGTTTGCCCCTCTACTGTTACAGTTGGTCATTTTTTTGTGCAGCGGTTTTCGCAATTATTAGCATTATGGTTTCCTCTCCCGTGCGAATAACCATTTCCTTCTCTTTTTTTTCGGAGTACTTGCGTACATCTCACTTCATATTATTGATTTTGCTTGTTGTCATGGTTCTGATTATTATAACCGTTCCTATTTCGTGAGATCGATACAATAGGTTAATTCACCTACTTTTTCCATGAAAGAGGTTTTGTTACTTTCACTCATTAGATAACCACACACACTCCACTGTAATTTCCCGCGTAGTACGGTTAACATGCTTCTTTCGGACATTTGACCCTTCATGGATTCAACTGTAATACAAATAAATTTACAGTAGGATTTCATCTTTATCCATTTATTAGGTCTGTATGAAAGGTCATGCATAAACTCTTGCAGTACTTCGACCTGCTTATCTCCTCAAATTTCAGTATTGCATTTTCAACTGTACACGGCGTAATATATAGTCTATTAAATTTCGGGAATGCAGCCACGCAAAATCCACTTCTTCCACTGATAAATCGGCCGCGTACCGTCCGGTCATCTTCAGAGTGAGTCCAGGACTCGACGAGGTGCCGGGCGCGGCCTTATAAGCCTAATCGCGGCGGGAATGTGCGTGCGTTTCACAGATGCTGGCTTAAGGCATATCGAAATACAAGCGTGCGTCCCCCGTGGCGGAAGCGCTCCGGTGTTCGCTCATCGATATATGCTCGGCGACGGCAACACCTTGACGTCTTCTCTGCAATTTCAGTACTCTAAGTGCAGGATTCCGAGCTTTGTCTAATTTATAACCTTTATCTCTGTTTATTAAGTTGACTGGCAGTCTCATTTCAACAGCTTCCTCAAGCGAATTTCTTCATGGAAGACTTCGAGGACAAGGCTCTGGACTCGGCAAATTTCAAACCAATGGCCTTCTGGAGATACGTGGATGACACGTTTGTAGTATGGCCTCACGGGAAGGATGAGTTACATCGATTTCTTGACCAACTGAACTCCATCCACGCTAACATCAAATTTAGTATGGAAATGGAGAAAGATGGCTGCCTCCCTTTTTTGGATGTAGTCGTTCGTCGAAAAGCTTATGGCACATTAGGACCATGCGGAGAAACGGTAGCTCTGAATGCGTTTCGCACTGTTCTATGCTCGTAATGTTCACGGAACTAACTCACTCCACTGAACTAGCTTATACTAAAGACGGCACAAGCATCCATGCCCGAGGGGGATTCGAACCCCCCACGGGGAACGGCCTCGCGCATCGTAGCATAGAGCCTCAATGCGCTCAGCCGCTCCGCCCCGTTGGGTCGCTACCCTCCTGCGCTGTCCCCTTCATAGTAACACTTGCACCCCACACGTTTTGGATAACTTAGTAACATTAAAAGTGGGCAGTTCGTGATGTGGCCATTTGACAGCTCGAAATTTAATTCAAAATAACGCCTTAAGGGTTCATCTGAGACGAAAACTGAATAAACAGAGTTGTAGACGAGGAAATTCTCTACAAATTTGCTGTCTTACTTTTTTTATCGTATCTCGCACCGTTCCAGAAAATAAAAGTAACGGTGGTTTGACACAGTCTGTGTGTCTCTCCGTAATGTGTTTTAACATTTTAGGTCGCGACGTTCAACCGATCGGCAATACATTATAAAGACTAGAACCGCCCTCTTGCGGCGTAATCGGACGCTGCTAAAAGACGGTACAATGACTTGTCTCAGCTATTATGCGCCGCATAAGAAAATTTTTCAAGTTAAACTTGTTCGGAAAGTAATATCGAGTAACTTGTGTTTGAAAAAAAAGTTACACACATATATCTCTCTCCCATCATATTCTGTTGCTCTAAGTTATTTAATGGAGGCTATAAGAATGGGGTGAGATTAATATTTTATCTAGGGATGAATATATCGCAGAAAAAACACCAATATTTTTAATAAAATAAATTAACAAAAAGTATTCTGCTCAACTAAGGAAAATGAGTAATTAATTATAAGAATACATTAAAGGAGACGTCACTGGGACAAATGATCAAAATATTATAACAAAAGAACAGCGGATTGGTGGAGCGTCCACTTAATCATGCTTAAACATTTGGATATTACGTAGAAAGTAAAGATGCCAGCATAGAATATTTTCGCATAATAGACTAAGTAGACTATGTGAAGTACCTATAAATAAATCTGTTGCAAGTATTACGAAGAAAAATTTGATTAAAAAATTATAAAATAATGAAGAGCTCCGACCTGTTTCACGGCCAAATTTTCCAGTTATTGTGGACAGATAATAGTACAGAGTTTAACAATAAATAACATAAAATTAGGTAAATATATATTATCAACTACTGCAAATACAAAGTGCCATTTCTTACTCTCTAGCGTTCAACCTAATACCGTAGAGGTCATTCCCTGCTTACTTCACTACTGGCCATTAAAATTGTTACACCAAGAAGAAATGCAGATGATAAACGAGTATTCATTGGACAAATATTTTATACTAGAACTGACATATGATTACATTTTCACGAAATTTGGGTGCATAGATCCTGAGAAATCAGTACCCAGAACAACCACTTCTAGCCGTAAAATCGGCCTTGATATGCCTGGGCATTGAGTCAAACAGAGCTTGGATGGCATCTACAGGTACAGATGCCCCAGCAGCTTCAACACGATACCCCAGTTCATCAAGACTAGTGACTGGCGTATTGTGACGAGCCAGTTGTTCGGACACCATTGACCACACGTTTTCAGTTGGTGAGAGATCTGGAGAATGTGCTGGCCAGGGCAGCAGTTGAACATTTTCCGTATCCAGAAAGGCTCATACAGGACCTGTAACATTCGGTCGTTTATTATCCTGCTGAAATGTAGCGTTTCGGAGGGATCGAATGAAGGGTACAGCCACGAGTCGCAACACATCTGAAATGTAACGGCGACTGTTCAAAGTGCCGTCGATGCGAACAAGAGGTGACCGAGACGTGTATCCAATGGCACCTCATACCATCACGCTGGGTGATACGCCAGTATGGCGATGACGAATACACGCTTCCAATGTGCGTTCACCGCGTTGTCGCCAAACACAGATGCGACCATCATAATGCTGTAAACAGAACCTGGATTCATACGAAGAAATTACGTTTTGGCATTCGTGCATCCAGGTCCTGTCTGTGATGCAGCGTCAAGGGTAACCGCAGCCATGGTCTCCGACCTGATAGGTTATGCTGCTGCGAAAGTAATCGAACTGTACGTGCAGATGGTTGTTGTCTTGCAAACGTCCTCATCTGATGACTCAGGGATCGAGCCGTGGCTGCACGATTTGTTTCATCTATGCGGATAAGATGCCTGTCATCTCGACTGCTAGTGATACTAGGCCGTTGGGATCCAGCACGGTGTTCCGTATTGCCCGCCTGAACCCACCGTTTCCATATTCTGCTGACAGCCATTGGATGGCGACCAACGCGAGCAGCAATGTCGCGATACGATTAACCGCAATCGCGATAGGCTACAATCCGACTTTTATCAGAGACGGAAATGTGATGGTACTCATTTCTCCTCCTCACACGAGGCATCACAACAACGGTTCACCAGGCAACGCCGGTCAACTGCTGTTTGTGTATGAGAAATCGATTGGAAACATTCCGCATGCCAGCACGTAGTAGGTGTCGTCACCGACGCCAACTTTGTGTGAATGCTCTGAAAAGCTAATAATTAGCATATCACAGCATCTTCTACCTGTCGATAAAATTTCGCGTCTACAGCATGTCAACTTGGTGGTGTAACAATTTCAATGGCCAGGAGTACCTATGGTTAAAAATTCTTTGCCCAGGTCAAAGAACTACTGCGACGGATCCGGTGGGGGTCAGTATGAGATATCAGCAGAGAGACACGCTGAAGGAACGGGACGTTCTTCGGGTATTTGGTAAAAAGGCATAAATAATGGGAGAGATTTTCATTAACGTGTTAAACTCTGCAATTTCAGAGGAAAATAATAGTTCTTATTAGTTTCTATTGACCAGTATCATGTCAAGAGATGTGCATTCGTCATTTCCACTGTATAATGTAACAGCGAATCAATAAGTCCAATTCCAAGTTTCTCCCATTTATTGAACTACATACACATAGCAACAAGGCTATGACAACATACATGTACGTTCGCGTATCAAAAGAGTTCGAAATTTCATTGGTGTTTTTTTTTTAAGTGGTGTTTGGCCGTGCATGCTCCAGTATAACCCTACTACTAGTCTATCTGAATTTAAAAGATATGGCCTACACTCAGTGTTGCATTCTATGGTCATTAATTTTTTCAGGTATCCACGAGAAGAACATTTTACGGGGGTGAGTCAGGTATACACGCCAGTACTGTGTTTTCAAGCTTTACTTTTCAGCTGACTCCATCTGTACATGCAAACACTCGTCCCATCGTTCGAGAAGGTTTTAAAGGCCCGGAGCTTGAAATTTATGGGTCAGTGTTTGTATTCTATTGATGCTCTTGAGCTGTAGCTTTATTGGGTTCCTTAAACTGCTGCAACCCACAAGACGGATGTTGGTGGTAGAGAAATACCCCTACACTGCGCGCAGTACTGGCGTGTCTACCTTGTCTACCTCAGTGTGCGACGTACTGACTCACCCTCGTATTTCGTTGTGCCAATTGACACGCAAGTACATCAGTTGTGTGTACGCTGTTCTGCAGGCTGGACTGAGTGCCAAGCAGGCGATAAGAAATGGGCGGACTGCTGCAACTTGTGCATCTGCAGCCACGAGGGCAAGTGGCAGTGCTCCAACAACAGCTGCTCCGACAAGGTGGAGGGTGAGTCTCTCTGACGTGAAACATTAACGGTAAACATCTAAACGAATGCGTGAGTCGTGTATATGAAATATCTGATTGTATCTTCTGTGGAATAGCGTGTGAGCCGGTGTCTGTGTCTGATTCGTGATTGTTACTACAGTCAATTAACACAGACGTCAAGTCCCAGTGTAAATGTTTCCAATTGCGAATAAATTTGTTGATTTCAACATGAGACATACAGAAGAGGGTAAACTGTGATAAATGGGACTGTACAGAGGCACAAGAAATAAAGATGGCCCTAGATGGTGGTTCTAGATGCTACAAATTAAATGTTATGTAGGTGGGCCTTCTTAGGTTGGCAGTACACGCCAAAGATTTACACGTACCTTGTTATATTATCTATTGTTCCCCGCTTCAGCTGTACCGCGGAGGTGGGATAGGACTCGTGAGTTTTCTGTGGAAATGTAAGGACATAGGTCCATTTAGTGAATCTGTCCGCAATGATTATACAGAAGTCTATTATGTAATGAATCAGACATCTCGGTCATTATTACATTGTGAAAAGAAGTCACCACAAGTTATTGGTACGGTATTTATATGTACCTATGTCCCTCGGGGAAGATCTGTTTGGATTTAGGAGAAACGTAGGAACACGAGAAGCAATACATTACGGCTTATCTTAGAAGATAGGCTAAGGAAAGGGAAACTTATGTTTTTAGCGTTTGTCGATTTGGAGAAAGCTTCTGACAATGTCAACTGGAAACTGGAATCATTTCTGAAGATATCAGGGGTAAAATATAGGGATCGAAGAGTTATATTCAACCTATACAAAAACCAGACGGCGGTTATTAGAGTCGAAGGGCAAGAAAGGGACGCAGAGGTTGGGAAGGGAGTAAGACAGGTTGGTAGCCTTTCCCCAATGTTGTTCAATCTGTACATTGAGCAGGAAGTGAAGGAATGGAAGGAGAAATTTGGAGGGGGCATTAAAGTGCAGGGAGAAGAAATAAAAACATTGCTGTTTGCCGATGACATAGTAATTCTGTCAGAGACCGAGAAAGATCTGGAAGAGCAATTGAATGGGATGGACAGTGTCTTGAAAGGAAGATAAAAGATGAACATTAACAAGAGTAAAACGGAGGTAATGGACTGCAATGTCAGAAAATCAAAAATAAAAAGTTGATAGAAGCTTTAGAAATGTGGTGCTACAGACGAATGATGAAAACTAGATGGGTAGATCACGTACCTAATGAGGAGGTGCTTAACCGAATGGGGCAGAAAAGGAGTTTCTGTCATATCCTGACTAAGAGAAGGGATAGATTGGTTGGACACATTCTGAGACATCAAGGAATTGTCAACTTAGCGTTAGAAGGAACCGTGTGGGGTAAAAATGGTAGAGGGCGACTGATGGACGAATACAATAAGCAGATTCAAAAGGAGTTAGGGTACCTAACGTATTCTCAGATGAAGAGACTTGCACGGGACAGGGTAGCGCGGGGAGCTGCAGTAAAACAGTCTGCGGACTGAAGACAACAACAACAACAACAACAGTTTGTTGCGAAGTTAATTGCACAACCGCAAATTGTAGTTTCACTGTTGTTTTTATCTTTCATAAAAGATTTTTTTTATTTTTTTTATTTTTATTTTTTTTTTTTTTATGAGAAGTCTATTGTCCTCCTTTCAGTAGTTGATACCTACACCCTAGTAGTTAGTTTGAATGCTTACGTTACAGGACTATTGAGTTTTTAAGTGTGGCGTCATTTATGAAAAAGTGTTAGAAAGATAATTGTCACAGCACTGTCCTTTCTGTGAAAGAAAGGTGCTGAAAGATATAAAGTGTAAATTTGCTTACTGTAATTCGTTTACACCAGGATGCTTCGCTGTGTTTCTTATTCTTATGATACTGAGATTATGCAGTATTATCAAATGCAGGGGAATAATAAAAGCGCGATTATTAAGCCAGATCTTGTGGCGTAATAAGAAGCTGTGACGATTCCATTTAATGAGTTTGCATGTTTATTTGTGCATAAGGCATTTCCGGTGTATTTAATGTATCTATACAGTACTTTGAATGCTTTACCTTGACAACAGACACATACAAAGTAGCACGATTTGTTACAGTAAATCATATGTAAGACATATATGCAACGGAATACTCGCTTACGTATATTTAAAAAAAAAATGTGGTCACAGAAAAATTCTTGGCTGCACCCTTTTTTTTACGAAGTGTTTCCAAAATTTGGCCCTTCGTGAACGGGAACTGAGCCTCCAGTGAGCAGGTAAGCGCAATACTGCCCTAATGGAAGATTAATATTAAAAATTGATTAAATGTCACTTAACAATACTTTCAATCAGTCATAACTGACAATGCCCAAGTGCAAAAATTATAATTCAACGATTAAAAAAAGGCAGAGATACTCTTTAAGACGATTGGCTTTATTCAAAGAAGAATTGGTATTGGGTCGAGAGATTAGAATCATTTTGAATTAAGTCCCCGAAATATAGTCTTAAGAAGCAGAACTCTTTGGCATCCAAAATTAATCTTAATGTTAGGAAATCTTTCTGAAATTATTAGTCTCGAATGTAGTATTGCACGAAAGTGAAACGTGGACGGTAAGGTGATGAGACATAAGCATTTGAAATGTGGTGTTACAGACAAACGCTGAAGGTTAGATGGGTACATCGTGTAACTATTGAACAAGTGCTGAACACAACTGGGGATGAAACGGCGTGACTAAGAAAGGAATCGATTGGTGGGACGCAGTTTGTTTTAGCGTTGGTAGGAAGTGTGTGTGTGGTAAAAATCGCTAAGGCAGACCGAGAGACGAACAGCAGGTTGAAATGGATGAAGATTATCCGTCTTATACAAGGATGAACCGGCTTCCACAGGACAAAGTACAGAGCTGCATTAAACCAGTCTTGAACTGAAGGTCACAACAACAACAACATCAAAGCACCATCTCTTTCATGTAAGTAGGTTTACTGTTAGTATTGATTACTGGTTGAAATTATGGGATATCTGTTTTTTATATCCATTTAAAGTGATGTGATATTTCAGTTGAAGCCTACGATTATAGCTTACGTGGCAATTTCTACATCTATAACAGCGTAATATAAAAATGCTGTAGACCGGAGAAATGATAACTTTGAAAATTGTTATGTTATGGAAATTTGCACCCAATATCTCGGGCGCACCATGCACAACAAACGAACGACATATTGTCACATTCACATGTTAGCCGTGATATCGTTCATGCAAAACATACTTAATTTGTTCTGCAGAAGACAGGTCTATCAGATACTAATTTCGATACGTAGCAATAGTGTAGTATGTCTTGAGACAGGCGCGGACAACTGATTATGGACCAAGGCATAAATTTTAATAGCATCTATTCTGTCATGAATTTCTTTGCTCTCGATAATGTGGCATCATTTTGAAGCCTTTCGATAATGTTCTTGACCTGTCATTACGAGTGAATGCCAGAAGCTTGACAAAGAAAGGTGCCTTTCGGTGGTGTCACTTTAACAGTGCAATTCCGTTGAACATCAACATCGACAAAAGTCCTGTCGCTGCGCTTTATGTCGGTTTGGCCATCCCATGAATCCAGTATCAAGCAAATTTTAATTTTCTATCAATTACGGAAATTCTCTACCGAAGTTTGAAAATAATGTGCAAAAGAGATAGAGTGGCAAGCCGGTGCTTACTATAGTTTGGTACCGCCGAGAGTACACACAAAAGGCGACGAAAGTAAGTTTATACTAGCTTTCTAGTGTTCCTTCATCAGGTACGATAAAGACAGAGAAAGGGAAAGAAAGGGAAGGGTTAGTCACAACCTAGGTCACGAGGTCCATTGTGCTGTATATATTAGTCGAGTCCCTGCCACGTCGTTCTGCTGCACTTCTGCGTATTTCGGGTAGGTTTACAGGTTTGCTTGGTTCTTCAGGTTTTTTTTTTTTTTTTTTTTTTTTTAATTTACGTCTCATCCATTAAACGTTCTGTTGCCTTGAGTTTATTGCTTGGTCTTTGCGTCCACAGTGAAAATGAAATGCGAACCCAACTCACAAAGCAACAAGGATTGCAACAATTGCACCTGTCTGCCTGAAGGGGACAAGGCATGCTGTACCACCTGCAATTGTTCCAATCCGTGGCCTCCAAAACCAGGTCTGTATGACTTGTATACAATTTTATATGTCACCAAGGAAGACAACTTATACAGTACTGTCAATCATTCTAAGATGACTTAATTGTAACCTGCCACCTTCAATAGCGACTAATGTAATCATCATCATCATCAGCCATTTCAATCATTCAATGATGTGGCCACTTCGAGTCGTGGATTTAGGTAGGCTTTCAGCAGCCTTCTCCAAGGGGAACGGTCTTGAGCAGTTCTCTGCCAGGTGCTACCAGCGATCTTCCTGACATCTTTGTCCCATCTGTCCGGTGGTCTTCCTTTAGGCCTCCGGTGCTCTCTCGGACTTCCTTAACCTTGGTCACAGATCGGATGTCATCTGTCCTTTTCCTATCCTTTCTTGTATAGCCCAGCATTGCTCTTTCCATGGCTCTCTGTGGTGTCCTAAGTTTCCCTTTTGTAAATGAGTTCAGCACCATCTGAAATGGTTTAGAAATGTTTCAGACAAAAATTGATTACCTTTTTATGGAAAATCCGAATCTGCAATAAAAACGAAGATCTAAAAGTTGACCCCCTCCACACTAATGGGGTTGGGGCTTGAGGTTACATGTAGTATTATTTGACGCCCCCCTTCGAGCTTACGTACTTTTCTTACCCAATATTTTTACCTGATGTATAGTTTTCGAGATAATCTCATCCGAAACTACAGATGGACCACCGTGTAGACTCTACTGTATAATGCAGCACATAGTCTGAAACATACTCACCTTCTACTCTGTCTGCCCACAAGCTGCGGAACCTGTAAACATGGTTACAGCGAGGGCAGTTTCATACCAAGGACAACATAAATCACATATATATAGATCCCAAATCTTAAATGTAGAGGCCTTCGAATTTATGTACTATAAGTTACAACTTCTGTCCCACAAAAAAATCAAGAGTGCAACTCCGGTAAGCACGTTGGATGCTTCCTTCACGCTTCCTTCCGTCGGGCAAGTAATGCAATTTCGAATAGTTCCCTAACGAGATTATAATACCATTCTGCCTACCTTCATCAAAAACTGTGGCGTGTACGTACATGTTATAAAAACGTTGCATAATTTGACCTAATGAAAGAACTGGGTTACATTTTGTATCGTTTTAATGCGTCCTATCTCGGATCATTCTAAATAAATCAAAGTTCTTCCCCAATTTGACATTTTTCTCGATTTTGGCACCATCTGTCACTGGTTTAACAAATGTTTCAGACAAAACTTCATTACTCTTTAATGGAGAATCCGAATCTGCAATAAATAAAGGTTTCCATTTAAGATTTAAAAGTTGACCCACGCCCCACCCAAGGGGGCGGGGGCTGGGGTTCACGTGTTTGTATAGTTTTAGAGATATTCTCACCTGAAACTTCAGATTGGCCACCCTATATATCTGAGACATTAATGGAAAAAAATTGATGGAGTAACAGCTGTTCCTTAATTTCTATACTTCAGGCTGAAATAAATTTCAATCATATTATTTGTTACTTATGCATAAGTAAATTCCAGCATGGATTTATGCTTTGTATTTTTTACGTTACTTTCATGCAGTATCAATAGCCCAAGTTGAACTGTTACGTACTTAGCGGCAATATGGAATTAGATGAATTGGTCAGCACGGCTAGTGGGACATAAAAGGGGGTACTGGTGCTGCTATTGGAAGATCTTACTTCACTACATATGGTCTGTATCTCACCTGCTGCAGAGATGCTGTACCATCTTAAAATAATTCTACTTATCAGATGAAGTTCTCTGGATACTGTGTCGTTACATGACAGCTCACTTAATTTCGGAATAATTTCATCCTCGAATATCATGAATTTTGTTGAAATTTTATGTAAACATTAATATTTCAATTCATAATATTATATATTTTTATTTTTTATTATTTATTTATTTTGCAATATTTGATTTATATATTGTCTGGTGTAACAGTTGTGAATATTATTTGAAATCTGACTGTACTTATTTGTGATATATCGTGTTTACTTTACATAATGTAAACAACGAAGTGATTATATTACCTAAAAAGTAGTAAATTTCCTTAGAATATGGTTTAACCGACTCTTTCCTTAATTTCTGTGAATTACATCTACATCTACATCTACATACATACTCTGCAATTCACTGTAAGGTGCGTTGCGGAGGGTACGCTGCACCACTACTAGGCATTTCCTTTCCTAATCCACTCCCAAACTGAACGAGGAAAAAAAGAATGCCTATATGCCTCCGTACGAGCCCTAATTTCTCTTATCTTGTCTTTGTGATCATTACGCGAAATGTAAGTAGGCGGCAGCAAGATCGTACTACACTCAGCTTCAAATTCCGGCCCTCTAAATTTACTTAACAAAAATTCACGAAAAGAACGTCGTCTTTCTTCCAGCGATCCCCAATTGAGTTGTCGGAGCATGTCCGTGACACTCGCGCATTGGTCGAACCTACCGGTAACAAATCTAGCTGCTCGTCTCTGAACCGCCTCTATGTCTTCCTTCAAACCTATCTGCTGCGGATCCCAAATACTTGAGCAATACTCAAGACGTGGTCGTACAAGCGTTTTATACGCGGTCTCCTTTACAGGTGAAGTACATCTTCCCAAAATTCTCCCAATAAACCGAAGTCGGCTGTCTGCCTCACTCACAACTGTCCTTACATGCTCGTTCCATTTCATATCGCTCTGCAATGTTACGCCTAGATATTTGAACGACGCTACAGCATCAAGAAGCTCACTACTAATGCTGTATTCGAACATTATAGGATTGTTTTTTCTACTCATGCGCATCACCTTACATTTTTCTACATTGAGAGCTAGCTGCCATTCTTCGCACCAACTAGAAATTTTGTCTAAGTCAACATGTATGCTATTACAGTCAGTTACAGACGACACCCTCCCATATACCACAGCATCATAAGCAAACAGCCGCAAATTACAACGTACTCTGTCCATCAGATCATTTATATAGATAGAAAATAATAGCGGTCTTATCACCTTCCCCTGGGGCACGCCTGACGATACACTCGTCTCTGATGAACACTCGCCGTCGAGGACAACGTACTGCGTTCTATTACTTAGGAAGTCTTCCAGCCAGTCACAAATCTGTGAACTTATTCCATAAGCTCGTATCTTCGTTAGCAGTCTGCAGTGTGGCACCGCGTCCAACGCCTTTTTGAAGTCGAGAAAAACACAATCCGCCTGTTGCCTTCGTCCATGGCTCGCAAGATGTCATGTGAGAAAAGGGCAAGCTGAGTTTCACATGAACGATATTTCCTAAACCCGTGCTGATTCATGGAAAGACGCTTTTCCGTCTCAAGGAAATTTACTATATTCGAACTGAGAATATGCTCCAAAATTTCAACATGAAACTCATGCCATCGATATTGGCCTGTAATTGTATGGGTCAGTTCTCTTTCCTTTCTTATACACGGGAGTCATCTGCGCTTTTTTCCAATCACTAGGAACTTTGCGCTGAATTAAAGATTCGTTATAAATGCAAGCAGAATAGTCTTTGTAAAACCGAACTGGTATTCCTTCCGGACCAGCAGAGTTTTTCGTATTTAGCTCTCTCAGCTGCTTCTCTACACCGGAAATACCTATTGCTATGTCACCCATTTCGGAATTACTACGTTGATCAAATGATGGTATATTTGTGCGGTCCTCCTGCGTGAAAGATTTCTTAAAGGTTAAATTTAGAACTTCAGCTTTCCGTTTGCTTTCTTCTATTACTGCCCCGGAATGATCAACAAGTCACTGGATAGTGGGCTTTGACCCGGTTATCGATTTTACATAGGACCAGAATTTTTTCGGGTTCTCGGAAAGATCTTTTGCTAAGGTATGGCTGTGATAATTATTGTATGCTTCACGCATCGATCTTTATAGACGCACGAATCTCTAACTTTTGCCTGTCATCATTTGCGTGTTCTTTTTTGAATCGAGAGTGCAACAGCCTTTGCTTTCTCAGCAGCTTCCTAACATTATTATTATACCACGGTGGATCTTTTCCATCCTTAATCGTCTTTACTGGCACATATTTCTCTAACCCTTTATTAACAATGCACTTAAATTTAGTCCACAATTCCTCCACATCCATAGTCCCGGAATTAAAAGATGCCCATTCATTTTCTAAGTGCGAACGTAACATCTGCTTGTCGGCTCTTCCCAACAAAAACACGCTCCTAGCCTTCTTGATTGGTTTATGAACTTTAGTCACCATCGACGCTATGACGATATCATGATCACTAATTCCTGTCTCTACACAGACATCGTTAATAAGTTCAGGCCTGTTTGTGGCTATAAGGTCTAGAATATTTCCATTGCGCGTGGGTTGCCGGTTTAACTGCTCAAGACAATTTTCGGAGAATGTGTCCAAACGTAGCTCGCAAGACTGCTTGTCTGTACCGCCTAATATTTTTATGTTCGAATATTGTTCCGAACGTGGCCTGAATTCGCTGTTTGAATGCTGACAGGCGAGTGCTCATCAGAGTTAGCACCTAGCCTAGAAAACCCCCATGTGCACTCCACAAGTACTCTGCTACCCGAGTAGCCGCTTCCTTAGTATAGTGCAGCCCTGATCTATCTAGGGGCACCCTACAATTCCCCACCAGATAACGCAGATCCAGAAACTGCAGCCATGACTGTCACAGAGTCGGCGAAGCCTCTGGTTCAGACCCTCCACTCGGCTCCAAACCAAAGGACCCCGATCAACCCTGGGAACAATGCTACAAATCGACAGCTCTGCTTGCACCCCGCGTGCGAAGGCAGCAGCCTTCACCAATTCCGCCAGCCGCTCGTAGGACCTGAGGATGGCCTCAGAACCCAAGCGACAAGCGTCATTGGTGCCGACGTGAGCCACGACTTGCAGTCGACTGCACCCCGCACCCTCGATAGCCGCCGGCAAGGCCGCCTCCACATCTCGGATGAGGCCCCCCGGCAGACATACCGAGTGCACGTTGGAATTCCTTCCAGATCTAGACGCTATCTGCCTAAGGGGCTCCATCACGCGCCTAACATTGGAGCTCCCAACAACTAGTAATCCCCTCCCCCCGTGCACCTGCTCGGACCCTGCTGAAGGAGTGACCACACTTTCACTCACAGGACGAACGGGCGCGGACGGACGTCCAGCCTCCACATTGGCCTTCCGCCTCGAGCGACGCGAACGCCGTACAACCCGCCACTCCCCTTGCGGAGAAGGCGGCTCGACGACGTCCGGTACACCTGAAGGTGCCTCGGTAGCAGGGACAGAGAGCGAAGCGTGAGACACCTGAGGTGCCCCACTCGACGCACCAGACTCCCCACCATCGCTGCACCCCGAGACAGCAGCCTGAAGACGGCTGACCATAGACAGCAGCACGCTCAGCTGTTCGCGAACCGCGACCAACTCCTCCTGCGTCCGCACACAGCAGGCACACATCCTATCCATCCTATCGATACAATTAACTGCAGAAAGTAGAAAATTAAATAATCAACTTTGAAGAAGCCTAGTACTCTAATGAAGGCGGCTGGCTGCTGACTGAACCGTGGTCAGTGGTAGCTACACAGTCAAATCAACAAAACTGCGTCCGGCAGCTTTAGCGCTTTTCAGGATGTGGCATTGGTGGCAGCTGGCACTGGACTGACTGATAACGAGCTTTAGTAACGGTCTCTGACTTGTTTTGAAATACACCGGTCAAAGGCGAAGACTAAACACAACGGTATTTATCAAATACGATAGAATAAACTATTAAAACAGTAGTACAAACGAAATCTGCAAGTACGCGGGAATAAACCTCTTAAAAAAGAAGTACTAACGAAAATTAACTAGACTGGCAATTAAATTTGACACAAATTAAATTCAGATACTTAGCGCTGTTTACGATGTGACACTGATGACAGCTGGCTTAATTTGGAGTTTGGTGACATACTAACATTAGGTGGTCTCAGCGACCGCATGTTTCTAGTTATGCATATTTAAGAGATGTTTCGGATTAAGGGTTAGCATATACCTCCAATGGAAACTGGTTAAGTGTAAAATTCATAGATGCAATTCTGCCATAGATGTAGTCACTTATTAGATCCCATGTGAACGTTCGCCCGCAACAACCGTAAATATTTAGCGATTTTAGGTTGTAATATCTCTGAAAGAATTTAGTTGAAGTAGATTAAATTTAGCCATTTTGCACAATTATAAGCATTCATTTAAGATAACAGTGAAAAGAACTTTACCACATTTTCAGCTAGAAAATTGTAGCAAATCCGGCCTAAAAAGAAACCACCCGAAAGAATTTCTCACTTCGTGTATCTCTGGAACCGAAGATACTGCACAGGATGTGACATGTGAGTCATCGATTTTGCGTGGACGTTCTGTATTGAACATACAGAGATACGTGTTTCGGCTTTTTGCTAGATATTTTAAAATAATCAAGGTGAAATTTGATGAAGAAAAATTGCGTTTTCAATGCTATACATGGAATGATCGTATGAAGATGAGCATTTTCAACTAATACATATGGGGTCAAAAGCTACTGACGTTTACGTGTTTTCATGCTGTAGTTTCAGTACTGAACATGAGCAGCTTTACGATCGCCGTCGCCGGTCGAACGATAGCCCACTTCTTACGTCATCAGTGTTGTTGACGAAGTCAGAGTAGGCACACCGAGAGCTCCTCGGCGGGTAAATGCAGCGTGATCACATTGTTTGATATGACTGTCGAAGTGTGTGTAGATATGTACGCGAACTTTCTAAATGACGGAGAATCAACAACATTCGATAACTTCGCCAGTGGAATGTAGAGTACGAAATGCTAACGACTTTATCAAAATCGACGTAGACGTGGACAGCGAAGGAAAACAAACTCTCTGACGCTGTACACTTTTCCTTGATTTTATTAGGAGAAAATGGCTTTACGTTACTTGCTGTGAGCGATTTCGGATAGATCTCATTTAATCGGCAATGAATTTTATCAGCGATCCTGCACTACGCACCAATAGATAGAGGTTGTAGATGTCGAAGAAGTTGTCCATAAAGATGAACCTGGCGCTTATCCAGATGTTGTCGAAAGTACAAATACTGCGAAGTAATCTATTGCATCAACACCCTCACATGTGAAATTAGGACCAAAATATGAAGATTCAGCATATGAACCTGAAGCAAGTACCACTGTATGTCAAAATAACTGAAGTGTCGTTGGAGACACAACATCCTAATTTGCAAAACACTGCAGACCAAGGTAGCAACTTTAAGGTTAATAGCAAAGGACTTATTAAAGAATTCGGAAACTGAATTGCCGCGATGGAGAGGCCGTACGAATCTCGTACGTTTTGACAGCATAGTGAAGCGACCCAAAGTGCTGCCCCTCAAATTTGCCATCCCGGCCTTAGTCCGGCCCTGCTCTGAAAGAGTGCCATCAGAAGAATGGACTTGTAGTATTACCGAGCGCTTGGAACTTGACACTGATAGATAACTGTTAAAGTCCAGTACAAGTTTTTGAACATCAACTCTGATGCTGTTGAACGTATTTTGTCTGATCATTGTGCTCACCTAGTTACAGTGTATGACTTAGCTCCAAACAAGACTTCAAGACAGTCATCCAGAGAAGTTCATCCAATAACGAATTAACAATTGGTGATTTCAGGAAAAGCCTAGAAGAGGGAAATTGGGATGAGGTGTACCTTCCAAGCAAACAACTCTGTTTTAAAATTAGTTTATTTTATGACACGTTTCTAGACAAATTTGAAGACACTTTCCTTAATAAAACAACCATCATTTTAATAACCGAAATGAAAAGCGATCTTAATAAAGGAATAAAAATCTCTTGTAACCTGGAAAGGGGACTGTATATATAAGAAAGATACGGTAATGACCCTGAAACAGCCAAACACTATGAAAATTACTGTGCTACAATAAGAACAGTTATTAAAAATTCAGATGTGTATGTATCATTATGAGTATGTTATCTCTACCAATAAAATTAAAAAAAAAAAATTCAAATATAACTGAAAGCGAAACAGGGCACCAAGAGCACAGAAAGGCTGTATTACCATCAAAATGAATGAAAAGTTAACTAACTAATCTTCAAAAGTTAAAAAATTATTTATAACACTTTTTATTGTTTTGGAGTATATGTGAAAGCCCAACCTCACTGATGATTGCTTTATCCAAAAGTATTGTAAAAACATTGAATTGTGGATTAGGTTAACATATTTTGAGAAATAATGTAATAAACAGGTTGATTTTCACAATGTCTCTTCAACAGAATCCGCTTTCAGCGAAGAAACGCGGAATGATCTAATATCTAAACATCTTCCATTAGGAATCATTTGTAATGTCGCAACGAGTTTTGAATGTGTAAATCATGGAAAATATTTAATAAAAAATTAAGTAGTGTGGTAAGAGTGGCAGAATGCGCAAATGATGTAATGGACATTAGACGGTCTCAATAAGCGATTCAAATAATGTACAAAAATCTGAAGGTTCCAAAAATGACGGAGGTATTAAGGTTGTTTTGCTTTGGTTCTTTTGCCAATCTTAATACATATTAAAGGCCTGCCATTCAATATTCACGAATTTTCAGTGTTAGTTCTCTTGCTGACATTACTAGTGTAGTAATCATACACAACAAACTAGATTAACTGATGAAATTTAAATAATGTTATGTAATACTCCACAAATGTACCCTAATTAAATATTGATAATATAGAGTATATACAGTACCGTACAGAAAATGAAGTAATGCCATTAACAAAATTATAATTTGACCTGAAGTCTGTAGATAACAGGTGAACCAAACAGATCCTTATTTTCTACTGGCAATCATATGACATTGTTAGAGAATAGCTTTCTGTGCCTGTTACCTGAAGTGGTCCTCCATGAGATTTCCAGCAGGAAGATTTAGTCAATAATTGTATCACTAAAGACTAAAGGCTCTTATGAATATGATGTGACTAACACATATTTGTAACTTTTCCTTTCAAAAAGTCAGTTTCCTGAGAGATTAAAGTATTCATTAATTAAAACACATTATAAGAAAGGAGAAAGGGATAATGTAGACAACTACAGGCTTATTTCTATGCCATCGGTTTTTTTCTAAACTTATTGAAAAGGCTGTATATTCAATATTAATTGATCATTTTAGTTCATATAATTTGTTGTCAAACGTACAGCATGCTTTTAGAAGTGGTTTAACGACTGAAAATGCTATATTTTCTTATCTCTGTAAGACATTTAATGGGTTAAATAAAAGGCTACCACCATTAGCCTCTTCTTTCATTTAACAAAGGCGTTTGATTATGTTGATCACGAAATATTGTTGCAGAAGATGGAACATTATGGAATACGAGGAGTACAACTGGTTCACCTCTTACTTTAGTAACATACAGCAGAAGGCACTTCTTTGCAGTGTTGAAAATAGCTTT
This sequence comes from Locusta migratoria, assembly GCA_026315105.1. Lineage (NCBI taxonomy): Eukaryota > Metazoa > Arthropoda > Insecta > Orthoptera > Acrididae > Locusta > Locusta migratoria. Next base: position 63,126,876 of record CM048751.1, read on the forward strand.
GACGTACAATAACAATGGGGCACAGTTAAGTATGGGGTGCCCCAACAGCGGTGTAGTAGCCGAGCGGTCTAAGGCGTCTCGCAGCGGAGCGCGAGGTTACTCGCCGTCGGAGGTTCGACTCCTCCCTGGGGCAAGGATGTGTGTGTTGTCTGTAGGTTAGTTTACCTTAGTTTAAGTAGTTTGTAAGCTACAGACTGATGACCACGCGGTTTGGTCCGATAGATTTACAAACATTTGAATTTTTTGGGTGCCCCAGGGTTCTGTCTTAGTACAACTGTGCTGTTTCTTATTTACACTACTAGCCAATAGAATTGCTACACCAAGAGTAAATGCAGATGATAAACGGGTATTCATTGGACAAATATACTAGAATTGACATATGATTACATTTTCACGCAATTTGGGTGCATAGATCCTGAAAAATCGGTACTCAGAACAATCACCTCTGGCCGTAATAACGGCCTTGGTATGCCTGGGCTGTTCAGGCCGTGTTCAGGTGCACATGCCCATGCAGCTTCAACACGTTACCACTGTTCATCAAAAGTAGTGACTGGCGTTTCGTGACGAGCCAGTTTCTCGGCCACCATTGACCAGACGTTTTCAGTTGGTGAGAGATCTGGAGAATGTGCTGGCCAGGGTAGTAATCGAACATTTTCTGTAACCAGAAAGGCCCGTACAGGACCTGCTGAAATGAAGGGTTTCGCAGGGATCGAATGAACGGTAGAGCTATGGGTCGTAACACATCTGAAATGTAACGGCCACTGTTTAAAGTGCCGTCGATACGAACAAGAGGTGACCGAGACGTGTAACCAATGGCACCAATGGCACATCATGATACTGTAAACAGAACCTGGATCATCCGAAGAAAAATGTAGTTTTGTCATTCGTGCACCCAAGTTCGTCGTTGCGTATACAACCGCAAGCGCTCCTGGCTGTGATGCAGCGTCAAAGGTATTGAGTGTAGCACTGTATGGGAGTGAAACGTGGACGATAAGTAGTTCGGAGAAAAAGAGAAGCTTTTGTAATGTGGTGCTACAGACGAATGATGAAGATATGATGGGCAGATCACGTAACTAATTAGGAGATAACAGAATTGGGGAGAAAAGGAGTTTCTGGTATATCCTAAGAGAAGAGATAGGTTGGTGGGACACATTCTGAGACATCAAGGAATCGTCAACTTAGCATTAGGAATAAGTGTGTGGACTAAAAATCGTAGAGGGAGAGCGGGGAGTGAATACAGTAAGCAGACTCAAAAGGATGTAGGTTGCCGTTCGTATTCTCAGATGAAGAGGCTTGCACAGGACAGGGTAGCGTGGAGAGCTGTATCAAACGAGTCTGTAGTCTGAAGGTTAGAAGCTAGACTCATGGAGTAAGAGTTCGACAGGCAGTTCAGGATTCCATTATAATATCCAATCTGGAGCACACTCGTGCCTTCCAATTCTGTATTCTGGTGATTATCTACATTTTTCAAACATTATTTTGTATACATACATACATCGGCAAGCGATTCATGCTGAATTCTTGGAGTGACAGTTCTGTAAGCAAGTTCAAACTTAGTTTTTAGTTTCCTTAAAATCAAAGTAAATCTATAACATATTGTGTCAATGTACAGAAATTTATTTCTTATCATAATTTCCGCAGTTGACGTGAAATGCGAAAAGGGTAAACCATTCCCGATGGATTGTAACAATTGTACCTGTAAAAATGAAAGCAACAAGGCGTGTTGCACCAAATGTAACTGCTCCTATCCTTGGCCATGGAAACCAGGTCAGTATCAAACTATATACACAGCTACATATATTATAGACATATTGTAGGCAATAACGTTTTCTCAAAAGGATACTTATTTTCATATGTCATAAAAAGTAATTGTCATCTTGTATAGGTATACATTTCATTTTTTTTCTTTGTACCCAAAGTCATAGTCTTTCTTGGTTTTCCCAGGAACGATCCACAAATGAATCATGATTTCATAAGCCCATAAAATTCACCATAGTCCACCCGTAATGTGCAAAAATGAATCGATTTGCCCAGTTTGGATGGGCTGGAGTAAGTATGTAATTCGTAAATATTGACGCTGTGGTGCGGGGCTTGTACACAGCCGGCCGCGGTGGCCGAGGGGACTGAGGTGCTCCAGTCACGGTCTGCACGACCACTACGGTCAGGGGTTCGAACCCCCCCCCCCCCCTCGGGCATGGATATTTGTGCCGTCCGTAATATTAGTTCATAAGTAGTTTGTAAGTTTAGGGACTGATGACCCCGTAGTTAAGTCCCATAAGCTGTACAAACATTTGAACATTTTTTGAACTTGTATACAATGATCACTAGACCAAGGGGTACCCAAATCGGTGTACACTTTATCGCTGTAAGCACTAGAAGACAAAGTATGGGACCTTGAAGAATTACAATTTCGCACGCTACATTTTCATACACAATTAACAAGAGGTTTCCTGAAAAACATGACCATCGCGTATGAACTGACAACTAATTACGGCGCCAGTACTGGCACTAGTCAAGACGTATTTTTCAATTAGTATGCACATATTCCACGGAATACACCTTCCATAATATATGTTACAGGGACACATATTTCAGGGTATGTAACAGCATAAACAATGAAATTTATGAAAACCCAGCCCATAACGCATGAGTGTGTAAGTTATTACAGTATTCGCTACAGATTTTTCAGACACTTTTCTAATATTCCAGTGTAAGTTTCTGCAAATTACATTTATGTAGGACACATTTATCAGGATATATGATGCCATAGGGTTTACGATGCATAAAAGCTAAATACAAAGTGTGAGGCAGTTGGCGATGAGTAAAGGAGAAGGAAGTAGATGAACAAATGTAATTATGGAATAAATATACACCCACGCAAAGTCTGGAAATAATGTTGGTGTATAATGAAATGTTGTGGGTTGTTGTTTTTAAACGTTGCCAACACTCACTACCATGCTGCTAGTGTTTTTGTATATACACAAAAGATTTGCTCCTTTACATTAATTACATGTCTAAGATAGCTTAATTAAAAGTAATGAAAATTTCTGTAGTTTGATGAATGCATGAGAACAAATACTTCTGTATGAGTGTTTCATTACTTTGGTTTCTTGATTATTTTTCTAAAAAAATTATTAAATTATACTCTATGTAAAATTCTGTTGTTTATTAATTGTTGTTGTTGTGGTCTTCAGTCCGGAGACTGGTTTGATGCGGCTCTCCACAATACCCTATCCTGAGCAAGCCTCTTCATCTCCAAATAAGAACAGGAACCTACATCTGTCTGAATCTGCTTACTGTATCCATCTCTTGGTCTTCCTCTTCGATTTTTACCCCACACACTTCCCTCCAATGCTAAATTTACGATTCCCCGATGTCTAAGAATATGTCCTACCAAGCGATCCCTTCTTTTAGTCAAGGTATACCAAAAATTTCTTTTCTCTCCAATTCTGTGCAGTACCTCCTCATTAGTTATTCTTTTGTAGCACCATATTTCAAAAGCCTCAATCCTCTTCCTGTCCGCACTGTTTATCGTCCATGTCTCACTCCCATACAAGGCAACACTCCATACGAATGCCTTCAGAAAGGACTTCCTTAGGCTTAAATCAATATTTGATATTAACAAATTTCTCTTTTTCAAGAACGCTTTTCTACCCATTGCCATTCTGCATTTTATATCCTCTGTACTGCGACCATCATTTGTTATTTTACTGCCCAAGTAACAAAACTCATCTACCTCCTTTATTGCTTCGTTTCCCAATCTAATTCCTTCAGCATCACCTGATTTTCTTACTCTGCACTCCATTACCCTAGTTTTGCTCTTGTTAATGTTCATCTTATATGCACCATTCAGCACACTGCCCAGTCCGTTCAATTGCTCTTCCAGGTCCTTTGCTGTATCTGACAGAATTACTATGTCGTCGGCAAAACGCAATGTTTTTAATCTTCACCTCTAACTATACTTCCTTCTCCAAATTTCTCCTTGCTTTCCTTTATAGCTTGCTCAATGTACAATTTGAATAACAATGGAGAAAGACTACAACCCTGTCTTACTCCCTTTCCAATCACTGCATCCCTTTCTTGCCCTTCAACTCTGACACCGCTGTCTGGTTTTTGTACAAGTTGTAAATCACATTACGCTCCCTATATTTTACTCCTGCTTGCTTCAGAACTTGAAAGAGTTTATTCCAATTAACATTGTCAAAAGCCTTCTCCAAATCTACAAAAGCTAGTAACGTAGGTTTGCCTTTTCTTAATCTATCTTCTAGGATAAGCCGTAAAGTGAGTATTGCCTCCCGTGTTCCTACATTTCTCCTGAACCCAAACTGATCTTCCCCGAGGTCGGCTTCTACCAGTTTTTCCATCCTTCTGTATATAATTCGTGTTAATATATTGTAACCATGACTTATTAAACTGATGGTTCTGTAGTTTTCACACCTGTCTGCACCTGCTTTCTTTGGAATGGGGATTATAACATTTTTCTTAAAGTCTGAGGGTACTCCGCCTGTCTCATACATCTTACACACCAGGTGAAACAGTTTTGTCATGGCTGGTTCTCTCAGAGACTTCAGTAGCTCTGAGGTAATTTCATCTACTCCAGGGGCCTTGTTTCGACTCAGGTCTTTCAGGGCTCTGTCAAATTCTATTCTCAGTACAGTATCTTCTATTTCATCTTCATCTACATCCTCTTCCATTCCTACAATATTGTCTCGAAGTTCATTTCCTTTGTAGAGGCCCTCTATATACTCTTTCCACCTTTCAGCTTTCCCTTCTTTGCTGAGAACTGTTTTTCCATCAGTGTCCTTCATATTCATAGAGCTGTTTTTCTTATCTCCTAATGTTTCTTTTATTTTCCTGTAGGCTGTATATATTTTTCCCCTATTGCCTTCTAGCCACTCCTGCTTAGCCATTTTGCACTTCCTGTCAATCTCATTTTTTAGTCGTCTGTACTCCATTTTGCCTGTTTCATTTATTGCATTTTTATATTTTCTCCTTTCATCAATTAAATCTAGTATTTCCTGTGATATCCAAGGATTTTTTGTAGGTTTTGCCTTCCTACCCATTTTGTCCTCTGCTACCATCACTATTTCATCTCTCAATTTTACCCATTCCTTATTTCCCTACCATTTTGTAGTTTCTTCAGTTTCAGCCTACAGTTCATAACCAACAAGTTATGGTCAGAGTCTATATCTGCCCCTGGGTATGTCTTACACTGTAAAACCTGGTTCCGAAATCTATGTCTTACCATTATAAAATCTATCTGGTATCTCCCGGTGTCTCCTGGTCTCTTCCACGTATACAACCTTCTTTTGTGATTCTTAAACCAGGTGTTTGTAATAACTAAATTATGTTCTGTGCAAAATTCTACCAGGCGGCTTCCTCTTTCATTCCTTATGCCCAGACCATATTCACCTACTATCTTACCTTCCCTTCCTTGTCCTACTACCGAATTCCAGTCGCCCATAACAATTAAGTTTTCCTCTCCCTTAATTGTCTGAATAATTTCCTTTAGCTCCTCATATATTTCTTCGATTTCCTCATCATCGGCAGAGCTAGTTGGCATATAAACCTGTACTACTGTTGTCGGTGTTGGCTTTGTATCTATTTTGACAATGATAATGCGATCACTGTGCTGGTCATAGTAGTTTACCCGCATTCCTATTTTCTTATTCATTATTAATCCTACTCCTGTGATACCCCCAATTAATTTTGTATTTATAATCCTGTACTCACCTGACCAGAAATCCTGTTCATCCCGCCACCGAACTTCACTAATTCCCACTATATCTAACTTCAACCTATCCATTTCCCTTTTTAAATTTTCTAATTTTCCTACTCGATTAAGGGATCTAACATTCCACGCTCCGACCCGTAGAATGCCAGTGTTGTCTATCCTGATGATGACATCCTCCTGAGTAGTCCGCGCCCGGAGATCCGGAATATTTTACCCGAGAGGATGCCATCATCATATGTTCATACAGTAGAGCTGCATGTCCTCGGGGAAGGTAAAGGCTGTAGTTTCCCCTTGCTTTCAGCCGTTCGCAGTAGCTGTGTGTCAAAGCCACATTAGCTGATGTTACAAGGCCATCTCAGTCAATCATCCAGACTGTTGCCCCTGTAACTACTGAAAAGGCTGCTGCCCCTATTCAGGAACCACACGTTTGTCTGGCCTCTCCACAGATACCCCTCCGCTGTGGTTGCACCTACGGTACGGCTATCTGTATCGTTAAGGACGCAAGCCACCCCACCTCGGCAATGTCTGTGCTTCATGGGAGTGGGTTTATTAATATCTACTTTTAAATGTTTATTAATATCTACCTTTAAAGGTTTATTAAAGTTTTTACCTTTGAAGATTTATTAATATCTACCTTTAAACTGAACTTCCGCGTCATAATTACAACTTATTGCGTTTGTGTTTCAGTTACCTAGATTTTGCCACCACATGTTCACTTGTACTTAGCTCGTTTCTCAATACAAACTCGCATATGCGGAAACTTTTCTTAATGTTTTGCCAAGATCGCTTATTTATTTACCACTCTGACCGGTTTCAACTGATCTCGCAGACATCATCAGATCTATAAATGGAGAAGATCCATCAAGTGACCTGCCACGTACTAACCATGAGCGCTAGAAATCACAGCTTGTACATTTAATTTTTTGATATATACGTACCTGTTGAATCGTGGTGTACCTAATAATACCAATAATGTGTAGCTCCGTCTATACGGCGTTCCATGGGGTTGTCAAATACACAAAACTGCATAGTCACATAATAAAAACCAGTCATGGCCCCTATAACAAACGGCCCACATTAAACCCTACTGCGCGGGCTGACGTTAAACCTACGGAAAGCAGTTACTGTACAGACCGATACGTGACTTTCTTGACTAGTGATGTCAGTATCATATTATATAAGGCAATAGTGGGGGTACTCCTTACCTCTATATATACTATTGCCGTCGATAATGTGTTGTTGACTTCACTAAACATGAACGGCACCTAGCGGTCTGTATGGTAACTGCTCTCTTAAGTTTAACGTGAGCCCGCGCAATTGGGTTTCATTTGGTGTCAGAATCGTGTCGACGGCCATTTATAATGGGGGCCATGTTTCTTTTTATTATGTGACTATGAAATTTTGTGTATTTGACAACCCCACGGAACGCCCTATAGACGGAGCTATACCTTACTGGTATAATTAGTTACACCACATCTCCACAGGTATGTATACTCCTGGCCATTAAAATTGCTACACCACGTAGATGACGTGCTACAGATGCGAAATTTAACCGACAGGAAGAAGATGCTGTGATATACAAATGCTGAGCTTTTCAGAGCATTCACACAAGATTGGCGCCGGTGGTGACACCTACAACGTGAATGAGGAAAGTTTGCAACCGATTTCTTATACACAAATAGCAGTTGACCGGTGTTGCCTCGTGAAACGTTCTTGTGATGCCTCGTGTAAGGAAGAGAAATGCGTAACACGACGTTTCCAACTTTGATAGAGGTCATATTGTAGCTTATCGCGAATGCGGTTTATCGTATCGCGACATTGATGCTCGCGTTGGTCGCGATCTAATGACTATTACAAAATATGGAATCGATGGGTTCAGGAGGGCAATACGGATCGCCGTGCTGGATCCCAACGACCTCGTATCACTAGTAGTCCAGATGACAGGTATCTTATCCGCATGGCTGTAACAGATAGTGCAGCCACATCTCGATCCCTGAGTCAACAGATCGGGACGTTTGCAAGACGACAATTATCTGCACGATCAGTTCGACGAAATTTGCAGCAGCATGGCCTATCAGCTCGGAGGCCATGGCTGCAGTTACTCTTGACGCTGCATCACAGACAGGAGCGCCTGCGATGGTGTACGCAATGACGAACCTCGGTGCACGAATGGCAAAACGTCGTTTTTTCGGTTGAATCCAGGTTCTGTTTACATCATCATGATAGTCGCATCCGTGTTTTGCGACATTGCGGTGAACGGACATTGGAAGCGTGTATTCGTCATCACCATACTGGCGTATCACCCGGTTAATGGTATGGGGTTCCACTGCTTACACGTCTTGGTCACCTCTTGTTGGCATCGACGGCACTTTGAACAGTGGCCGTTACATTTCAGATGTATTACGACCCGTGGCTCCAACCTTCATTCGATCCCCACGAAACCCTACATTTCAGCAGCATAATGCACGACAGCATGTTGCAGGTCCTCTACGGGCCTTTCTGGATACAGAAAATGTTCGACTGCTGCCCTGGCCAGCATATTCGACAGATCTCTCACCAACTGAAAACGTCTGGTCATTGGTGACCGAGCAACTGGCTCGTCACAATACGTGAATCACTACTCTTGATGAAGTGTGGTATCGTGTTGAAGCAGCATGGGCATCTGTACCTGTACACGCCAGCCAAGCTCTGTTTAACTCAATGCCCAGCGTATCAAGGCCGTTATTACGGCCAAAGGTGGTTGTTCTGGATATTGATTTCACAGGATCAATGCACCCAAATTGCGTGAAAATGTAATCACATGTCAGTTATATATTTGTCCAATGAATACCCGTTTATCATCATTTTTTATTAATGTAACCATTTTAATGGTCAGTAGTGTATATACCAAAAAATAAAATGTATAGGCTGTGATTTCTAGCGCTTATGGTTGTATGTGGCAGGTACGTTCATGGATCTTCTCCTTTTATAGATTTGATGATGACTGCGAGATCAGTTGAAACCGGTCATCGTGGTAAATAAATAAGCGATCTTGGCAAAACAGTACAAAAAGGTTCCGCAGAAAAGGAGATCGCGCCCAGCAACACTTGTAAACAGTTTAAACTCGCATACTTATATCAGTAGCTTAACTCCATATCAGCTGATTTCACGTCCGGCTGGAGAGGGCCAACGCGTGTTCAAGTGTCATGTAAATTAAAAGCCCTTTAGTATGGATAAAAATGTGTGAAAGATGTGCTATTGACACTATAGTTAGATATCCAACGACAATCAGTCCATTAGGAGACTAAACCGGAGGATAAGGTGACGACTATACCAACATGGATCAAGTAAATCTGCAGAGTGAGGCACTGTATAAAAATGTACGAAATTAAATGCCTCTTTGATGATGCATTCGTACAATAGCCCAACGATTACATCAAGCACTTCCCCATCACTGGATTTATTTTCGGATCTTTACAGGTTGCCCTCGTCCTGGATGTAAACCCGGCGACAAGAAGCAGAAAGACTGTTGCAACTGGTGCACTTGCGGCGAAAATGCAAAGTGGAGTTGCACTGAGAAGTTGTGCACAGGCAGGAAGGAAGGTGAGCACCTCAAACTAACCGCTGCTTTACACACGTAGCTATCTGGCGTCTCAAATTATGTTTACATGCCTGTGCCTGGGACGTTACTGGAAAGATCGTGGCTGTGGAGAGGTATTTTAACCTATGTAAGGTGATCTATCATTTATAAGATTGACAGAAAAATGTTTAAATCAGCTTCGTGAATATCTGCTCAGGAGCAAATTACCATACTAATGTTCAAGCACTTTTGATCTGTGCTTGCTTTATTAATATTCCTTGCTTCCCCATGAGGATCTTCCTTGAGCAAAACAATAGTTTTTGTTTTTATATACACATACATCATACATGTTTCGCTACAGTTGTAGCATTTTTAGTGTGTCCTTTTTTTTTTTGCCTTTAATTGAATGACAGAAATATTTTTGTTTTAGAAGTTGTTATAAGCTCTTATTGCTAATTTGAAGAATATACAACAATTTCATCTATAAATCTGAACGTCTGTTCGGTGTACGTTTATCACGTCTGAACCAAAAGACATAAAGAGCTAAAAATTTGTACAGTTACTAATGTCTACCCGGCTAAGGCTTTAGGCGCGGTTTTATATCGATCTGATAGGTATTTAGTAATTTGAAGAATATAACTCGAATTGCGGAACAATATTACTATTTGAAAATTATAATTACTCTTTGAAAATTATATTTACTTTTTGAAAATGGTTTTATTGGTTGCATTGTCGATTGAGGCTTGATAATGATGAAGGGTGGAGTATATTGGGATGGAAAGGTATCGGTGTATATAAAATTCTACTTGTGTGTGTGTTAATATTTCGCTCTGCAGCGTAAACTACAGAACGCAAACGAATGGTCTGTGTGTAATTGTTGTCCGAAGTCTCCCGTTGTAAACCATAGCAGTTCCATGCCTATAGCTATAAGGGGGTGGAGATAGGGTGATTCTATTTACACTTCGGTAAAATCAGACGTGACGTCATTATGACGTATTCACACTATCGAAGAAGACTGGAGTCTTGATCGACTTATGTGGTCGTTCTAGACGCAAAACTGCGGTTGCAATTGTAGCAGACGAATGAAAGGAGTAGCTGATATCTTCAATTGGTATATTCAGTACAGTTTCGGAAACTATTACTGTGCTAGGAAGCTATAAACTTTCCGAAAAAGAACCTACACTGCGAGCTCTGAAACGTTATTCAGCCAAATCTCATGTTGTCATCGTGGCCCATTTGTGAAGGTTGTGTTTAAAACTAATGGATACTTTTCTCTAAGCGAAAAATGCTACCGAGTTGCATTGTAGTACGGAGTCTACGTTAAACTAAGAGGACAATATAAGGTTACCAGGCTATGGAGCGAAAATGTGTACATGGACAAGTCAAAATACTCGACACACAAAAACAACATATAGTCGCCGTAGGTATATGTATGTTTTCGCCGAAACTATAGATCAAATGAGCTGGATATTAATACAGTCATTTGTTACAGAGGCTCCGCGAACATCAGGTAACACATTTCGTAAAACTGGGAACTCATCTACCGCCAAGTTGCAACATGCTAGTTCAGACAATCAACGACTGTTTGTACTGTTCACGCCCAAAACCAGCGTCTCTAACGATCGCAAAAGTCGATGCGCCGCTCTTCTGGACATCGATAGTGTGGATACGTCACAATGATGTCACGTCTGATTTTACCGAAGTGTAAATAGAATCACCCACGATGTTTAGACGCGGTTACTCTACGATTGTACTGTTTCGATATTTCAATGATATATTGACTGTTACTGAAATTTTGACAAATACGTAAAAATTCTGTCTCTTACAAATTTTTAGAATTGAATCTGGACGAAAATGGTCCGAAAGTTGACTAATCATCTTCAATTTGGTCAAGTACGTCGACATGAGCCAAAAAAGTTTCAAGGTCATGGTCAGGCTCCTACATTAATTTCTCTCTTAAATCAAAGGGAATCCTCCCTTTAATATTTTTAATACTTTCCAAATAGAAATCAGATTATCCCATTATCTTGTCTTGTTAATATATTTCTCGAAATATTTTCGGAGTGTCCCATTTCTAGGATTATAAAACTCTGGATAATAAATTTCAATTCTTAATCTTCCCTGTTTGCTTCTCGAAAAGTACCTCCCTACAAATAACCTCCTCCCAAATTCTTCGGTGGGCTCACACGTCTCAATTATATCATTAGCCCACAAAGAAGCTTTGTCAACTATGTGAGAAGCAAAAAATTGGAGTATGCTATATTGATCTCAATTATGGGTAAATACATTTTGGAAGCTTCTAATGAAAATGATCGGATGGGTATCTTCCTTCTGAGACCAAAATATGTGGAAGTGTCTATTTTTCAATATTTTCGAATCTCTATTCGAACACGGAGAATGAGAACTATGGTGACATGTTTCTATAATATAACTTGCAACTGGACTTCGTGGTAATTTGCATCCAAGAGAATCAGTAAATTTAAATGTAGCTGGTCTTGCTCCTGCTGCAGTGTACGGAAAGTTAGTATCAGTTTGATTGTCTGGCACTTCATAGATTTTACTAGCAGTCGTTTCTGTATGCTTGTTATTTTGGCACTGCTGATTGCTTCGCGTCCTTTAATTAGTCTGCAGCAATTACAACCGCAGTTTTGCGTCTAGAACGACCACATAAATCGATCATGGCTCCAGTCGTCTTCGATAGTGTGGATACGTCATAATGACGTCACGTCTGATTTTACCGAAGTGTAAATAGAATCGCCCGTGGAGATATGGTGGTTGAAAGTCGTCAAATTATATAAAAAAAAAAGATCGGACTGAAGACCAGTGATGACGTTGGCGACTCTCTATCAAGGAGGTTACATACAGAGAAACGTGATGCTACAGACCATATCTTTGGTCTATGCGTGCCACAATGTCTTCGGCTGTTTCTCTGTAAGGATAAGCATACCACAGGGAGACGCCCTTACGCCAAAAAAGTGTAGCTTGTCTCCGCCATATTCCTAAGTTTTTGAGAAGTTTTCGTATTGTAAAGCTAATGTATTATGGTGAGTATTTATTACTATTTATTCAAGAAAGCATATTGTTTGAAAGTACATACTTTGCAGTGACTGTCAGTTCAATGCATTAGCAATAAGAGGATCGAATTAACACATAGTTTTAACGGAGAAACAGCATTTCAAAACTGACCAAGATGGCGGACAGGCTTCAACTGACGTATGTGCTCGGCATAGATAACGCCATCTCCCTTTAATACGAATAAGGAAATATAAGAATAAATAAATAAAGCAGTAAAAAAGAAATTTCTTTCAATACATCTCTTTAAAAAATCGATTTGACGTTTCGCTCATTACATCGAGTGATCGATCTGTGATATTATTACAATCATTATTGCTGAATTCATGATTGGATTCTTCGAAATGAGTGCATTTTTACGTGTGATTTGATCTACACTAAACCTGATAAACGGTAAGTGCATAGACTTCTGCAATCTGCTAGATATAGTTTTCACTTTATTCCTAAAGAACGTATTGTATTTCATTTAATCCCTCCAAACCAGTCTAATAGCACACTAATAAAAGATAGCTTGTCATAGTCAACCAACACGCTAGCGGAGCCGCAGGTTTAAGATAGTATGTATATATATTTCGTTTTACATATTAAAGTAGTTAAGTTTTCCTACAGCATCTCTGTAGCTGTTCGTTGGCAGTCTGTCATCTACAACTATATAATATATACAGATCTGTTTTACATCGAAATATTTGATCTGATTTTTATTTAAACCTATTCCTACTTAACCTTACAAAAATAGCCTTACAAAAAAAAAAAAAAAAAAAAAAAAAAAAAAAGCAGATAAAATATATCCATATAAAACAGTTTTCTATAAGTGCAGTACAGTTGCTAATGTGAAACTCTCAACGAACACCAACAAAGATGATGTAGTAAAACTGTTAACTAATTCAACATGGAAAACGGAGTATATCTACATGTATATAATTGTCGTTTAGTTTTCGAATTAACAATACGAACTTTTAATAACCTGTAAAAATTGAATATTTCTGTTGTTAATTTTAAGCAATTAAAAAAAAGTCAAGAGAATATGCTACAACTGTAGAAAAACTTGTATGAGTTCATAAAAACAAAATCCAGTGTTTTGATGAAGGCAGATCCTTATAGAGAAGCAGCTAAATATTCCATAGAAGCTGTTTCTTCACTTCTACTGTCGATCGTTTTCAATACCTACAACGTAATTTAGCGTTACATTCAAGATGTATCCATATAAATGAAAGTTGTGCCCTCCAATTCTGTGTTCTGGTCATTGTGTATATTTTTTCAAACATTAATCTTATACATATGTACACAGGCAAGCGATCCATGTCAAATTGATGGAGTGACAATTCGGTAAGCGAGTTCAAACTCAGTTTTCCTTAAAATTAATGCTTATTATATAACATGTTGCATTGTGTAAATGTACAGAAATTTATTTTTTATCATAATTTCCACAGTTAACGTGAGATGCGTACCAGGTAAACCATTCCCGATGGATTGTAACAATTGTACCTGTAGGTCTGAAGGCAACAAGGCGCGTTGTACCAAATGTAACTGCTCCTATCCTTGGCCATGGAAACCAGGTCAGTATCCATTTATATACACCTCTTTATATGTTAATACACGTAGACTTGAAGTAGCAAGAGAACGTTATCTGCCTGATAAGGAATATAATTTTAACTTGACACAAACTTGCAACACTTGTACATACCTAAACTGTTGCAACACGCACTTCATTTCAATCACGGCTACAATCAAGTCAAATGTGGAAAACAAAGGAAAATTGATTTATCTCAGGCTTTCTTGGTTTGTCTGTAGGTAGAGTAAATCTACAGCGGTAGCGAAGCTTTGTGATTAATTTGCAAAGAGGAAATGAGTTTTATTTCCGCTTCGACTGCAATTACTTTTTATTTAAAAAAGCACGACCGGTTTCGCGTCCTGTAGACGCATCATCAGGCGCTTAAAATTCCCTAGAAAAACATGTCTGCCATTCCTCGGCTTTCACATTCGGCTGCGGATGCCCGAAATTCAAGATAAGATACTTTTATTGAGATATCAACATTTGTTAGCTCCAATGTAGGGCTTTTACGTCATTTACGGAACGGCAATTGACGTTTGGATTACATAAAATAATTTATTAGAATGATATTTTCACTCTGCAGCGTCGATATGAAACTTCGTGGCAGATAAAAAATGTGTGACCAAACCGGGATTCGGACTGGGACTATTACCTTTCGCAGACAAGCGCTCCACCGACTGAACTATCATGGCATGCTTCACGGTCGGTCCTCACTGCTTTACTTGCACCAGTACCTCGCCTCCTATTATCCAAACTTCGCAGAAGCTCCTCGGAGTATCAGAGCAAACTTCTCGCCGGAACTCATATCTCCTTTATGTATTCAATGCTTATGAATTCAATGCTTCTGTCGTGTACAGTTCCATTAGTCTCAGTACCTCGCGGCATATTAAACTTCCACCTAATATCTTCATATTGCTGGGCTTGTATTTCACCGTGTTTCGGTGCGCGCAGACGTTCGCCGTCGGGGGTTCGAGTCCCCCCCCCCTAGGGCACGGGTGTTTGTGTTGTCCTTAGGTTAGGTTACCTTAGTTTAAGTAGTTTTTAGGCTACGGACTGATAACTTAGAAGTTAAGTCCGATAGGTTTACAAACATTTGAACATTTGTACTTATCTCGGCTCTCACTACAAATCAGAACGACGACTCTAGAGAGCAGTCAAAGTGCGATTTTTAATAACCAGTCTAACAGTCTATGACTAAAGTACCGCGGTAATGGTTTCCGTGTTGTAGTCTCATTTTTGAATGTTCGTGCTTTTTCGGACATTTCGAATTACGCTACCCACTGGATTAACTTCATTTTGTTTCATTTTATTCTGCAAAAAGACTCGGTACCATTCTGGCACACACATTTTAGTGAAGTTTGTCTGCAGCATTGTGATAAACCTCTGATCTTGAAACTTGTGGAAATTTCAAATGCAGCTCCTCAATAGGCAAGCGCCTGTTTCTGCCATGTGGCTGATCAACGTATTGTAAAAAGTCTTCATTCATTAAACAGCCTGAACCTTTTGCGCACATTTACATAACTGATTGCAGCTACGCCACAAACGTCATCGAGCTGTCGATGAATTTTAATAAGTCGAAACGTGAGCTCATCACAACTGGCTGGGCTACAAATGAAACAGTTTTGCCATACAACTAACAATGCTGAAGACACACAAGGCGTAGTGAGATACCGGCCGTGTCTGATTACATAAAGTCCCCAAACACCCCACCCTTATTATTATTATTGTACAGTTATTTATTTCGTGTGATGTTTCATCCTTTTTCAATTGTTATTACTGGAATTCAGTATCATTATTACAGTTTATTACTTTTATAAGCATAGCAGTAGTTCGTTTATGTTCGTAAGCCATAACAGCTGACGTCAAGGCCCAAAAGGAATGAACCAGTACATAATCCAGTAACCTGTAAATTTAAAGTCACATACTACGACCTAGAAACGAGTGAAATACTCGGTGACACATATTTTCGATAATTTGTAAAATCTGAATGACACGTTCTGATGACTATTGCACTGTAAATAAGCGTACGAAAATGAAATTTATATTTGATGATGCATTCCCATATCAGTCCAAGGACTTCACCATCATTGGAGTTATGTATAGGTCTTTACAGGTTGCCCTGTTCCTGAGTGTAAGCCCGGTGACAAGAAGAAGAAAGACTGTTGCAACTGGTGCACTTGAAGCCCACACGCAAAGTGGATTTGCACTGAGAAATGATGCACAGGCAAGGAAGAAGGTGAATAACTCTCAGTGTGTTTCAAATCGTACGCAACATTACACTTGTAGCCATACGCCTGGGCGAATTATGTTTCCATGGCTCAATCTGAAATATCAGGGGAAAGATTTTGCGTTTTGCTAGGTACTTTAACCACTGTGTGCTGTTATAATACAGTCTACGATTCACAGAGAAGCAAATATTCAATTCAACTTAGTCATAATCCTCAGAGCCGAAAGTTCAATAGTGGTTCTTGCTCTACGTTTAATGTCTATCGGTCTCAATATATACGTACATCATGAGTCAGAGTTACATTCAAGATAGATCCATATAAATAAACCACTTATCGTCATTTGTACTATTTTATTCATTTCTTCAAACGTTAATCTATACAGAAGGGCACATCAGCAAGTTATCCATATCGGTTCAAGGTATAACAATTATATTATTGGGTTTATTGGGAGAATTTTGGGAAGATGTACTTCACCTGTAAAAGAGACCGCGTATAAAACGCTTGTACGACCACGTCTTGAGTATTGCTCAAGTATTTGGGACCCGCAGCAGATCGGTTTGAAGGAAGACATAGAGGCGGTTCAGAGGCGAGCAGCTAGATTTGTTACCGGTAGGTTCGACCAATGCGCGAGTGTCACGGAAATGCTCCGGCAACTCAATTGGGGATCACTGGAAGAAAGACGACGCTCTTTTCGTGAATTTCTGTTAAGTAAATTTAGAGGGCCGGAATTTGAAGCTGAGTGTAGTACGATCTTGCTGCCGCCTACTTACATTTCGCGTAAAGATCACAAAGACAAGATAAGAGAAATTAGGGCTCGTACGGAGGCATATAGGCATTCTTTTTTTCCTCGTTCAATTTGGGAGTGGAATAGGAAAGGAAATGCCTAGTAGTGGTACAGTGTACCCTCCGCCACGCACCTTACGGTGAATTGCGGAGTATGTATGTAGATGTAGATGTAGATATATGACAGTTCAAAAGCCCATCTTTCTTTTTGCTTAAATTCATTACATAATTACATCATTGAATTTAATAAGCTGATCACAGGCTTTATTTGTAGTCTGTGACAACCCTTGAGTTTCATGACCAACCAAAAGCGGAATTGGGAAATCGGTGCCGCGGTGGAGTAGCCGAGCGGTCTAAAGCGCCTCGCTGAGGAGCGCGCGGCTGCTCGCCGTCGGAGGTTCGAGTCCTCCCTGGCAGATGGGTTTGTGTGTGTGTGTGTGTGTGTGTGTGTCGTCCTTAGGTTAGTTTACCTTAGTTTAAGTAGTTTGTAAGTTACGGACTGATGACCACGCAGTTTGCTCCGATAGATTTACAAACAGTTGAACAGTTGAGTTCATACAGTAAGTCGTACTGCAGTCCTTTGTTATCAGAAGTAGACTACTTCTACTGGCAAGATTTCAACATGTGCGCAGCGGAGCAACGTTTCCGCAAATGTATGTAAGACTACAAAAGTATGAACCCAGCTGTCAAAAATGACACTTGTACTGAAATGATAAATGTAGTTTCTTCAGTTCGCTAGAAACAGAGTTGTCTAGCTGTTTTCAGAGGCACCCCAAATGGGTGTTTTGCAGCAATCAGTCGTTATCCTATTTTGTTAAAAAAAAAAAAAAAAAAAAAAAAAAAAAAAAAAAAAAAAAAAACACCTGACATTTTGAGGCTGTGGTTGTGTACGAAATACAGGGTGATTCTTAGAATATAGAAGACGGCAACCAAACACTTTTGATTATGATATTTAATTACTAAACTGCACCGTTACCGCTTTCTAATCATTCAGTTCATCATCAGACGACTGTTCACGTGCACATATATCTCATTTACATTTTTCTTATGCAGATAATTTTTCTTGTGCCCAAAAGTCTTTGGTAGTGTGGTGCCCTACAATACAAAACCTGATTGTAATTGCTTACTCGAGCGTAAGGTCAGGTTTCAAAAAATATACATTTGCTGATGCATTAGGAGAAGGTTCGTATCCTCGCCACAACCTTCTCATGTTCCTGTTATACCTCGAGCGCTGTGGCAACAATCAGGTGATCTGCGTCTTCATTAGCTTGCTTTACTGAGAAGTCTTCATCTTCAAGCCTTGAAACAAGAAAGATAATGTGACGTGCTATATTTATGTCACTGGAAAGGAATTGCTCCTGAGTCATAATCACCACCGTTAACTCGGTAAAGATGATCTCAGGAGTAGTGTGTCTTTTGCTTAAGCGGAGATGCTCAACATATTTGATGCTCTTGGTGGGCAGTTCTTCGCGATAGCAGTCGAACAACACACTTTTCGCACTTCGGCTGTAGTGTCTTTTTATATCTGCAACGTATTTGGGTGGCATTAACTGGAATGTTTCACCATTCTCCAATTCAACCCGATGGAGAAGAAATCCACCATCGATGACAAATGCTGATGCTTCTAGGTTTATATCATTCAGTGGAATAATTCTTTAAGCTGTTCAGCAGGTTTCTTGAGAAGTCCTATCCGGTGGAATATGGTTTCAGGGTTCATCGGTACTTCCTTCCTCTGAATGGTCACCTTAGATTTAAATCCCTGTTTACTCATTACTCTTTTCTTTTCGGACAAACTTGATGTTGTCAAAGGTTTGACCAACTAGGGTAAGCATTGAAGAATTTCCCATTTGAAAGGCTCTGTGATGATTGAGTTATCTCCGGCGATTCCTGTGCTGATGGACATAACAAATTCAGTAACACGAAAAGAATCATGGGACTGAAACCACTCAGTAAATTTCTGAAGGTCTTCATTGTCACGCCGAACTCTAGAATCCATCGCATCATCATGTTGCTCTGAGGTAGTGAGTGATAGCCCGAAAATCTCTTCAACCTGCTGGGTCACTGTAGTAACAGGTAGCATGGTCAGAATCCATCTACTCAGAATACTGTCTGAAATGCCGCAACCATGTCTGAGCCCTCCGGTACTTTTCAACGAGCACATTGGTGTCTGCTCAATCCTCATCTCAGACCATATCCCACTCCAAAACATATCAGACCTTCAGATAGTAAACCAGTCTTTGAGTGCAAAGATGAACATTAACAAGAGCAACACAGGGGTAGTGAAACGCAGTCTTAGAAAATCAGATAATGCTGAAGGAATTAGATTAGGTAACGGAACAATAAAGGTGTTAATATGCAAAAATTAGATTAGGTAACAATAAAGGTATTAATATGCAAAAATTAGATTAGGTAACGGAACAATAAAGGTGGTAGATGAGTTTTGTTACATGGGTAGTAAAATAACATATGACGCTCGCAATACAAAGGTTATAAAATGCAGAATGGCAAAGGGAAGAAAAGCGCTTATGGAAAAGTAAATTTGCTAAGATCGAATATTACTTTAAGTGCAAGGATTTACTTCCTGAAGGCATTTGCGTACATTGTTGCCTTGTATGTGTGTGAAACATGGATTGTAAAAACTTTAGACAGGAAGAGAAGAGAGGCTTCTGAAATGTGGTGCTACAGAAGAATGCTGAAGATTAGGTGGGTAAATAGCGTGTGGCATACCTTGACTAAAAGAAGGGATCTATTGGTAGTCATCGTCAGAATGAACTAAAATTGTTAAAAGTCTTTCTATCAGTATGTAGAAGTTTTACATACCTTCACATATCTATTCTATAAAAATGTGCTCAAGATCTTTGATATATTACACATCGAAAGGGTTAATTCTGCTGTAACTTCTATGTTTTTACATACTTTATAGTCAAATTTTTTAACATGTTTACATACAGGTGGATCTCCCTGTCATGAATGTATTTAGAACGAAACATAATATACCTCAACTAGTCCTCTACGTGTCTAAGAGCTTCTAGTTCATTATACTGATTTCATTTTATTGCAACATTATACGTTTTGTGTATTATCTTCCAAGGTTGTGCCGTCCCTGAGTGTAATCCTGGTACTACGATGCAGAAAGACTGTTGCAACACATGCAGTTGCAGCCCAGAAGAAAAGTGGATGTGCACATTGAAGGTTTGCCCAGACATACGGGAAGGTAAGATGTTCTCTGAAGTGGCATCCAATGCATGTAGTAATTAATTATTTTCATTATCCCTGTGTACATTTAAATTTATCTAATTGAAATGTCATGTACCTGATACTGTTGTGGCGTAGACTGAGAGATTATTTCAGTCTTTTTGCTTTCTCTTCTTAACCTTATCGGCGGAAAAATGAATGAATCAGATTGTCGTACCACATTCTCACTGTTCTATCCAACACATTTTTACGAATAATAGGGCAATACTTGTGAAATTTATCCTACAAATTTTACTTTACATCCTGTACGAGTAAATGTTCGCCAGTATAGACTTTACACGAAATTCTCGAATTATTTAATGTATGGTTTCTCTGTGAACAGAATAAAAAGCCTTTTTGAAATCTACAAATATAATTGAAATTCCTCGAAAGAAGTAAACTATTCTGACTTAAGAATAAATATTTGTCCTGAGCATTATCTTCCTACCCTAAAAACACCTTGATATTTACCTAAATGAATATTAGTGTTGCTCATATTCTGTTTCATAAAATTAGTTTATATTTTCCGTAATACGTCTACAGTGCCGACGAAATGCAAGCTCGGAGAACAAGTGAAGAAGGGCTGCAACAACTGCACCTGCAACTCTAAAGGAAACAAGGCGTGCTGCACCACCTGTGACTGCTCTAAGCCATGGCCCCCGAAACCAGGTCTGTCTGCAGTTACATACAAACCACAGAGGCCGTGTATTGCAAGAGAAGCTTTTCTGAAAAAGAGCATTTTTTCAACATCAGATATAAACTTAATGCTAATTTTGTAACTCCTCTTTGTTAGTTATCTATCGCCTGCACAAAGCCTACTTTCAGAAAAAACTTTGCACCATACATACCTTTTTTTTTTTCTTACATCTTCTCATGAAATATTTTCCAGAGTACAATGGAGTCTAATAAGAATTATTTGTGGTGTGAATTATACGAAGCGTGCAGAGACGAGTAACAATCTGAGATGCTAATTAATACTACACAATTTACACCTTAGTGAAATTATTTACTACATGTAAATGGACCACACGTTTTCTCGGGTATAGAACAGCATGTATACTATTGGCCTTTAAAATTCCTGCATCAAGAAGAAATGCAAATGTTAAACGGGTATTCATTGGACACATATATTATACTGCAACTGACATGTGATTACATTTTCACGCAGTTTGGGTGAAATCAGTACCCAGAAGCACCACCTCTGGCTGAAATAACGGCCTTGATACGCCTGGGCATTGAGTCAAACAGAGCTTGGATGGCGTGTACAGGTACAGATGCCCATGCAGCTTCAACATGATACCATAGTTCATTAAGTGTAGTGAATGGCGTATTGTAATGAGCCAGTTGCTCGTCCACCATTGCCCAGACGTTTTCAATTCGTGGGAGATCTGGAGAATGTGCTGGCCAGGGCAGCAGTCGAACATTTTCCGTATCCACAAAGGCCCGTACAGAACCTGCAACATGCAGGCGTGCATTATCCGGCTGAAATGTAGGGTTTCACTGGGATCGAATGAGAGGGGTAGAGCCACGGGTCGTAACACATCTGAAATGTGACGGCCACTGATCAAGGTGCCGTCGATGCGAACAAGAGGTGACTGAGACGTGTGTAACCAATGGCACCACAAATCACCACGCCGGGTGATACGCCAATATGGCGATGACGAATGCACGAATCCAATGTGCATGCACTGTGATGTCGCCAAACACGGATGCGACCATCATGATGCTGTAAACAGAACCTGGATTCATCCGAAAAAATGACGTGCACCCAGGTTCGTCGTTGCGTACACCATCACAGGCGCTCCTGTCTGTGATGCAGATGATACAGCGTCAAGGGTAACGGCAGCAATGGTCTCCGAGCTGATAGTCCATGCTGCTGCAAACGTCGCCGAACTGTTCGTGCAGGTGGTTTTCTTGCAAACTTTCCCATCTATTGACTGAGGGATCGAGACGTGGCTGTACGATCCGTTGCAGCTATGCGGATAAGATGCCTGTCATCTCGACTGCTAGTCAAACGTGGCCGTTGGGATCCAGCACGGCGTTCTGTATTGCCCTCCTGAACCCTCCGATTCCATATTCTGCTAACAGTCATTGGATTGTGACCAACGCGTGCAGCAATGTCGCGATACGATAAACCGCAATCGCGATAGGCTACAATCCGACCTTTATCAAAGTCGGAAACATGATGGTACGCATTTCTCCTCCTTACACGAGGCATCACAACGTTTCACCAGGCAATGCCGGTCAACAGCTGTTTGTGTATGAGAAATCGGTTGGAAAGTGTCATGTCAGCTTGTTATAGGTGTGAATGATCTGAAAAGCTAATCATTTGCATATCACAGGATCTTTTTCCTGTCGGTTAAATTTCGCGTCTGTAGCACGTCATCTTTGTGGTGTAGCAATTTTAATGGCCCGGAGTGTATATTTCACAACAAATAAGTAGTGACATACCCATTGTCAAATTGTAATGAACATATAATTTTTTATAATATTTCAACGTTTAACATCATATTCCACAAACAAAAAATTCTTAGCATAATCTTCAATGGTTCCTATTTCTTTTCCATAATTCGAAATCTCGACTCTTTCATAACACACAGCCTCGAGTATATTGATCACATTACTATTCTGTAAAGACCAATTCTATTTGGGGCAGGCTTGCGTGGATAGCAAAGAGATTAACATTTTAAGCTCTGGGACTTGGCATTATAGCAGGTCAGACTGGCTTCTTTCGCTCGTTTTTTCAAAATATCATAATTTAGGAACAGTTACGGGTAATTCGTTGCAGTTTTTTTCTGCTTGACCACTGTACTTTAAACCTGAAAATGAAGTAACACATTATAGTTACCTATTTCAGTTATATTCACACTATTATCACAAGTTTGTAACTGATACAAGGAAAATAAAAAAAATATAGTAGGATTTATTGTAGGTAGAAAGAAAAATGTATTTTTTATAAACCAAACTGAAAGGTGTTTGTTTACTAAAATCATATTATACAATTTAATTACATTAGGCCAACTATTTTTTAAGTAATAACCTTTCTGAAATTCGTGATGGATTTGCACGTTTCCTGTTGATACGTCATTGCAATATCGTAAAGTAGCTCACCTCCTGTTAATAACTATTGTACGACTGGATAAACGGTATTATAGTTAGAAGTCTATAATAATTACAGGAAATATACACCGCAAACGTGTACAAGAAGCCTATTATTATTTACATATTTCAAAATTACAGTAAATATGTTATAATTACCTGCACTATCTCTGTCATCTTCAGAATCGTCACTAAATTCTCCTTTAGATCATTGGATAGATCTGTTAGCAAACGCCTGTACTGTGACATCTTGGGGGCAATGCTTATGCATGATTTTGTCAGAAACTTTCTCTTGCTGGTGCCGCCTCCTAAAGGATTTTTTGCATAACCAAACCCTCAAGCTACATAACGTAACACAAGAACTGCGAATATAGCGCGTAGTTCGTCTTCTGTGCATTTTTTTACGTCGCTGCGAGCATAGCCCATCGTTCGTCGGCAACGCTTAGCGGACAGACTATTACTGCAACGCTGTTCCACAATGGTAATCCCAGGTTCGAATCATAGTCCAGCACAAATTTCACTTGTATCTTTCCAGTTATTTCTAAGCCCTAATGCAACCAAAGGTAAACGTTTTACTCCTTTCCCTCCTTCTTCTCACATTAGCCGGAATATTTTCTTGGACGTAGGCAGCGGGCAACATGCTGTAACAAGAAAACTGGTTTCCAAAATCATATCCGTAGTACGCAGATATTTTCACCAAACCCCACCACAATGATGACTAGAAACCCGCGTAGTAGGAATTAAGAGTACATTCAAAGTGTGAAATGAAGAACATACATCACATCAGAAGTTTGCTGAAAGAGAAGACAGACTAAATACTGCTTCTCAATATACTTAAGCCTCAGGAAATTATTCATATTTAAATCAAACAGTTCATAGAATCAGCACTGCAAGTAATAAATTTCATTAACTTTTAATGTAATCAACATTCGTCGTGAAAGGAGTACAGCATTCAGAACCTCACGTTTTTAGTAACATTCGTGCAGCCATTAAATATAATAACCAATGAAACTATTCTTGAAAGGAGCCTGCAAAATTTATTGGTAGTCAACACTTCCTGCTTTGCTGAAGGAATCGTGAACAGCATCTACTAGTGTTGCTAATAATATCAAATAACTAGATGACCCGGAGCACTTCGTATCACTTTCGTCTTAATATAAACCATATTAATGTAAATGAAACGTATTTTAGACCCAGTAGCTTCATAAAGTCATCATCAGATAGTCTAAGTACCGGTGAATGTCAAATGTGCAAAATGTTATCGCAATCGTACGAATGATATTGATATCCCAAAGAAAAGCGCTCTTCCAGTTTTCCACAATTTTTTTCTTTTTTATGACCAACTATTCCAAACTTTTATTTCACTCAAACCTTCCTCTCGCTTTGAACGTCAAATTTGCAAAATATTTTCGCAATCGGACGAATGATATTGATATCCGATTGAAAAAAGGTCTTTCAGTTTCTCGCTAATTTTCAAATTTTCCGGGTAACTTTTCCAAATTTTTAGTTCATAAGAACGTACCCCTTTCGTTGAACGTCAAGTGATCAAAATTTTATCGTAATTGGATGACCGGTTTTCAACTTATAGTGTTGAGTACATTTAGAAACACAGTGAAAAAGGAACTTGTGTCGAATTTTGCGACTTTCTTTTTTATCTGTCCCTATTTCTTTTTTACTGAAAACTTTTCCAAGACCACAATGAAGAAAACAAAAAAAACAAAAAATTACTCCTCTCCATCGTGTGAATAGCCACTTACATTGCTGAAAACCGCAGTTTCAGTTTTTCTCAATTTTTTCAATTTTCCGGTAGATTTTCCAAGAGATTTATTTCATACAAACATTGTCCTGTTAAGCCGTACTGAAGTGATGCTCTTACAACCATGTGGCAATTGATTTTTATTCATAGAACAACTTTCGGTTTTTCCTAAATTTTTATTTGACGCGAACCTTCCTATTGCTCTCAACACGAAATGTACACAATTTTATCGCAATTGGGCAAAACGGTATTGACAGCACACTGGAAAAAGTCGTTTCAGTTTTTTCCGATTTTCCGGAATTTTCCGTATTTTATAACCGATTAAACCTTCCCTGGACTTACACGAATATTTCAAGACTAAAATTAGCCAAATCGGTTCAGACGTTCTCGAGTTTTAGCGAGACCAACGAACACGTGTGTGTGTGTGTGTGTGTGTGTGTGTGTGTGTGTGTGTAATGTGTCTGATTTCTGTAAAAATTCCAGTAAGTTGATAATTGTTAATATGTTGTGTAAGATGATTTTTTAGTTCTTATGGCTACCACGACCTAACCATTACCATTACTCCCTTGAGTGTGTATAACGCTTACATAGTGTATGTGAAGTCACTATTTCTCTTCTATGAAAATTTGCTCAAGATATTTGGGATATTCCACATCCATAAACACCATTTCTGTTGTAATCTGCAGAGTACATAGTAGTGAATTGCTTTTATTTCTTATAAATATTTTATAGTCCAATTTGCCAACAAGTTTTTCATACCGGTGGATCTCATTACTATGAATGCATTTAGAACGAAAAGTCAATCTAATCTCAAGCAGTCTTCCTCATGTTTAAGAGCTTCAACGTCATTATACTTTCAATGATTCCTTGAAATGTCATTGGTTTTCCTTTTGGTTCTTTGCAGGTTGTCCCGTTCCCGAGTGCAAGCCCGGTACCACGAAGCAGCTGGACTGTTGCAATACGTGTAGCTGCACCCCAGAAGGAAAGTGGACGTGCACTTTGATGGCTTGTCCAGACATACAGGTAGGTGAGAAGTTCTTTGCAGTGGCAGCTATTGCACGCATTGAGTAATGCCTTAAATTTCCTATGTGTACATTTAATTTTATCTAAAAAAAAGTATTGTACCTGACAAACTTTGTGCCGTAGAATAGCCCAATATTGTGATATAAGCTCTTCATGTCATTAAAAACAAACACCATTGTATTATTAATGCATGCAGACATTGTTATTCGCAGCATATAGGACTTGCTTGGCTCTAAAAGTATTTCATTGCATGCGGTAATAGACAACTATGTGAATATTTGTAGTTTATGAATTATTTAATTAAACAACAATTGTTGTGTAATTTTTGTAAATATATAATACATCGTCTATCTGCTCAGATTTTAGGCGCTCCGAAACAGAGAGGTAACTATCAAGACTCACTCTATCCAGAAATAAACTTGAAGGTAGTATTCTAGAAATGGAAGATGAAACAGAGTAAGATGAGATAGGAGATACTATACTGTCATAAGAAATTGACAGAGCACTACAGGATTTTGAGTAGAAACACGGCCACTGGAGTAAATGAATATTCCGTCTGAACTGCCGATGTTGTGAGGAGAGCCTGTCAAGAAGAAATTGTTGCATCTGGTACGCAAGGTGTATGTGACAAGGGAAATACCCTACGACTTCAAGTAATTCAAATCGATAAGAAATCAAGAGCAGACAATTGTGCAAATCACATAACTACCAGTTTAACAAGGCATTGTTTGCAAAATGCTAACAAGAATTATTAACGAACGAATGGAAAATCTGATGGAATCTGATCTTGAGGAAGATCAGTTTGGATTTAGGAGAAACGTAGGATCACGAGAGTGAATACTCACATTACGACTTATCTTAGAAGATGGGTTAAGGAAAGATACGTTTTTAGCATTTGTAGATCTGGAAACAGCTTTTGAAATGTTGACTGAAATACATTGTTTCAAAATCTGAAGGTTGCAAGAGAAAATATAGGGAGCGATGAGTCAGTGACGTAACTATGGGGGGGGGGGATGAGGGGGATAGAACCCCCCCCCCCAGAACCCGAAAAAAGAGAGAGAGAGAGAGAGAGAAAGAAAAAGAAATCTTATGACAGCAATCTGGTAAAGGTAAAGATTTGAAACTTGGGGTGTTTTACCAGAAGCTTTCATTGCAAGGGAGTGAATTAGTTTCTTCAACGGGAGTGGTAGATGGTAGTCTGTCTGGAAACTGACTAAAATTTTGCTCAGCAAGCAGATCTATTCCCCCCCCCCCCCCAAAGCCAAGTCCTAGTTACGCCACTGCGATGAGTTATATTCAGCAAACTGTGAAGGAATGCAAGGAGATATTTGGAGTAAGAATTAGAGGTCAGGGAGAAGAAATACAAATTTTGCTGTTTGGTGATGGCACAGTAATTCTGTCAGAGACAGCAAAGGATTTAGAAGAGCAATTAAACGGAATTGACAGTGTCTTGAAAGGAAGTTGTAAGATGAACATTAACAACAGTAGGACAAGTGTAATGGAACATATTACCGAAAATCAAGGGGCGGTGAAGGAATTTGCTTAGGTAATGAGACACTAAAAGTAGTAGATGAGTTGTGTTATTTGGGTAGCAAAATAACTTCTGATGTCCGAAGTAAAAAAGTATTAAAATGCAGATTTGCTATGGGAAGAAAAGCGTTTCTGAAGAAGTGAAATTTGTTGAATTGCAACGCCTATTCCAACTTGAAAATAGAGTGCAAAAACTCAGGTATAAAATTTGTCGGACATGGAACAAAGTCACTTTGTAAATATTCTGCTAATCTCGTTTGGAGCGATTATATTCAGCCGCGACGGAATAGCCGTGCGCACTGAGGCCCTATGCATCGGTGCGCGCGCCTGTTTGTCGTCGGAGGTTCGAGTCCTCCATCAGGCATGTGTGTGTGTGTGTGTGTGTGTGTGTGTGTGTGTGTGTTATTCTTAGGATAAGTTAGTTGAAGTAGGTTTTAAGTTTAGGTACTGATGACCACTACTGTTAGGTCCCATAACTTCACAAACAATTGAAAAAAAATTTGATTACGTTCAACACTGCCAGTGGACGATTTATATGCATCAACTTAGGAAGTTGACGCTCATAAAAATAACACCGACCGATGTTCGTTTTTATAATGTGGTCCGTTTAGGAACTCATTCAGGAGTTGCGTTTGCTTCGCTTCAATCCGAAATTTATTCAAAAAACACTTTTCATATACTTCGTAGGTGGTAAACGAATCCCTCATTAAATTTACACACGTTTGTGCATCACCTACGAAAGGCCTTTATGTGAACTTAATTTTATCCTAGTCTGATATTCCTCGTACAAATCCATCTTCACAGGAAGCAGTAAATTTCACTGGATGGTAATTTCCATCATTAGTGAAATACTTTGTTGTTCCCGTACCCATATATGCAACACTTATCACTGTCGTACCTGACTTGCTGCTATTTAATTCCGTACCTCCAAATCTTCTGTTCGAACTGGGCGTTTTCATTGCTTACTAGGAATTTAATTTCCTGTCTATTTTTAATTACGTCCTTTTCACAAACTACACTCTATTCGACAGATTATTAACCGACTTACTGGTTGCTTCCTCAAAGGTATTTTGCCTGTGAATACAATTATCCATACAGCCACTCAGTTTATCCTGCATTTTATCGTCTAAATCATTTTCGACTGTGGTGACTCTGATGTTAACCAGGCCACTCTCTTCAAAGACTTTGCCCACATCTGTCCTTAAACTTCTAATTTTGATTCAAATATCACTTTTATTTCGCCTTTAATATTTCCCCTCTCAGTTTTAATACTGTTCAAGTTTGAATTCACACTAACTCTGAGGTTATTCTTTCAATTTTTGCAGGAAAATTTGTATTTACACTTTCTATTTTCGAATCAAAGTTTGAATTAACACTATTTATATTTGAATTTATATATTTCAATTTTCGAATCAAAATTTTAATTTACACTGTTGATGGCCGACTTTATATTTCATTGCATTTGTTGTAAAAACAGCACTGTCTGTGCCTTAAAATCACCAAGAACATCAATTTCATTCTCTGAATTTAGTTTCTGCACTTCCTATCCAAAACCTTCCCCATTGACACTACTACATCCTGATTTTGGACTACCGTTAAGTGGGTCATTTAAATTTTCTGAACCACGCAGGCTGTGAGACTGTTAAATCGCTGTGTTCTCCAACACTGCCGAGTAATCTGCAAACTCACACAGATTTACACTATCAGCGTTCGTACATAACTTATCAGTCATGCTGGCCCCTGTTTATGTATTGCTTGAAAGTTTGGTAACTGCAGATGCCAACGTTGTAGAATTTGAAGCGGTGTCCATGACGTGCGAAAACTGTTGTTGTTGTAACCGTCGATTCTCGTGCCGCCAACCAAGACTGATATTGGCTGTAGTTAAGAACGTTTCTTGGGAGCTTCTTTTTCTTTATTGAAATTTGCATCTACCTGCAGACATCTAATTATTGTTCCAATTGTCACGCATACAAATGCTGCAAGAAACTTATATTCAGACCCCCCATGCTAACCTATTTGCAATAGACATCAAAACCTGGATCACAAAATTATTGTAATGTGTTAGCATTACTACTGAATTTTTAAGGTGAATATTATTCACATCTGAGAAAGAAACTCTAATTTCGACTTTACGCTTTTCCATTCCATATCGCATTAATCACAGCTAAAATTAAATTAAGTGTGATTACACGCTGTAAGATCCTGCATATTTGGCTATGTCCGGTACTGATTTTGAAGTTGGTTGGATGTTATCTTATGGTCGAAGCGTACATGTCTGCTTTCATGCCCCTGAAACTAACTTGTTTGCGGATATTATGTTTTACTTGTAGGCTGTAGTCTGCGAAACAAATAATAAATAATACATAAAATAATTGGTTCATTTATAAAAAAGGGTCTTATTCTAACGCTTGCAAATTATGTACGCCAAGTCAGAGATTTAGTAGCTTAAGGTTTATTAACTCAAATTTGTTCCTTATTAGATGTGATTAGACGAAGTATTCATCATAAATAGAATAAAATTGCTTAAACTGCGATAAGAAATTGGTAGCACCTTTCCCCAACTAAGTAATGACAACACAGAAACTGTGTATATATCGTGAGGACTCAACATTAAGTTGTCAACAGTTCAAAATAGTTCAAGTTTCTCAAACATCATTTCTAAACTCGTACGTTATTGTGTAAAAACATAAACACTTATCATCTGCACTGGCATAGACTTTTTCTCAGCAAATTTAGAGTCGCTGCGCAAGTCTAAACACTCCCCGATCAAAACACTCCTATCATCGAGGAGGCTCCTTGTTCTGCCACAACTAGACACGGATTTTTCTTTTCCTTGCATCCTTCGCTCCTCGCTTTCTCTCTCTCTCTCTCTCACACACACACACACACACTACCAACAGTTCTGGCCACTTCCTCATTAGCCGACCGCCATCCTTTCCAAAACCGTATACCTCTTAACATGAGATATTTCTTTAATGAAATCTGGCCGTCTGAAACTACATCCTTTCTAATGTAATATTCAAAATATCCACGGGTGTACTGCCGGTCTATGGTGTCCAACGGGCACAATATTTCGGCGTTACTTTTGATAGATTTAATTAACCCAATCGCTGGTTCCCAAGCTTTGCTAAGATTATAGCCACAGTCACGGTTTATGAGGTCGTCACTTGTGCGAATTTCAATGGCCTCTCTAACGACGCAGTCCCAGTATCTCGACGTCTTTACCAGAATCCTAGTGTGTTCATACTCCATCGCATGATTCTCCGACAAACAATGTTCAGCGACTGCCGACTTGCTCCGATACATCAATCGTGTGTGCCTCTGGTGTTCAACGCATCGATCCTTGACGATACGCATCGTCTGTCCAATATATGACTTTCCACACTGACACGGAATCTGGTACACGCCGGCCTTCCTCAAACCGAGATCATCTTTGGCGCTCCCAACCAGTGCACGAATTTTATTCGGCGGACAAAAAACAGTTCCAACCTGGTGTTTTCTCAGAATGCGGGCGACCTTCCCCGAGAGTCTGCCGGTATATGGAATGAACCCAGTGCCTACATTCTCTCTCGTGTTTTCATCCGTTTCCACAGGTTGTGCTGTAGTGGTTGGGCAGAGAGCCCGCCGAATCTGCCACTCTGAGTACCCATTTTTCCGAAATACAGTTCTCAGGTGTTCCAAATTCCTGGAGTAGACTCTCTGCGTCGGAGATTGTGCACGCCCTGTGTACTAGAGTTTTAAGTAATGTAATATTATTTAAATACAGAAAAAGACTGTTACTCGTATTACATAAAGGAAAACACACGAACGATAAAATGGCAGATATTGAATTGTCAGACGGATAGTAAAGTAATTGAAATCGCTCAACAGAGGAAATGTCATTGAAACTGATGGGATTTCAAATCGATTGTAGACGAAGTATGCGAAGGACCGTGCCCCACTCCTAGCAGTATGGCGAAGGTCTCTGGAGTAGCGATGCGTTTCCAAAGGTTGAAAAAACCCACAGCTCATTCCCGTTACATGAAGGGTCCTCGATGAGATACGCAAAATAATAGGCAAACATCGGTCAGTCGAAGAATTTTGCATCACATTTAATGTTCGTTTACTGTGTCATTTCTCGGCACCGGAGATCTTCTCTGTAGGATTCAACACAGTTTCCTGAAGTAAAGATGATGTGAAGCACAGCTTGAGATATCCAGCAAGTTATGCTCTACACCTAACACTATGACATGACTATCAAATTTACGCTGAATATAGTCAAAGCTTACCCTCAGGTGTTCCACCTCTATTGCTGGTGAAACAGCGAAACTATAAGAAACAGCTAATGACTATTTACGAGCCACTTTATACCCTGATCTACACCTAAAATTATTTCACATTCCTTATCTGTAACATCTTACCACTAGACCACCACACCACTAGCGATTAAGGCGCCTCAGATTAGTGTGAGTACGACTGCCCTCACTGTAATTATTATTCAGCTTCTGTGTTCCATGAAATACAGCCATAACTGTCAAGGATTTCCATGCAGCGGAATAGCACCTCAGCAATGGACAGATAGGAGACTCAAAACAGTCTCAGAGTTTGTAAATTTCTATTTATAATGATATTGTTATCACCTTAACCTAGGGTTAAAGGCAGAAATGTTCCGATATGTCCATTGCTGAGGTTCTATTCCGCTGCATGGAGAGTCTTGGCAGTTGTGGCAATATTTCTTGGAACACAGAAGCTGAATTAGAGTTTGCGACATGGAGGGTAGTCATACTTTATTCCGAGAAGCCTTAATCACTAGTGGTGCGGTGGTCGAGTGGTAAGACGTCTGCCTAGTAATCATAGAGGTCTGGGACCGATTCCCAGCTGCATCATAATTTAATTCAATGCTTCACCTTTATCTTTAATTTTTTGAGACAATTGTCAGGAAAGAAATTAACGGAGCTGACAGAGAGCGATGAATAACAGTGGAGAAAACGATGGTATGTTGAATGAATATGAGTTAGAACAGAGGTGGGCAATGAGCCAGCCGCGCTCTCGGAGCCGCCTGCCTGAGCTGGAGCAGAGCCGCAAGCAGCTGGCGTCCACCACGTAGTTCCTGCTGAAAAGACTAGATGGCGTTATGCGCAGCAAAGGCGCTAATGTAGCTGCAGAAATTCACCTGGCTGAGTGCATTATAAAATAACTTATAAAGATAATAGTGCAAATTCTTTAGTATCCAACTAAGAATGAACAGATTCCACTGCTAGGGGTATCTCCTGAAAAATGCTATTATATTTGTATGTAAGTAACTTATAAACATAATACTGGAAACTCTTCTCTAAAACGTCCAGCGCGTGCAGTCGAGCCGGCAAATATCTTATAAAGATAAGAGCGATTTTGTTTTGTTTCAGAAGACACCGCTAACAGTGCCATCTGTTAGTTCGAATTTTGTACATCAGGGTTTTCGTTACAATCTATGATATTACGTTATGGTACAGTACACTGTGGATTTGAAATAGCTAGTCAAATCGCCACGGTAAAGCGGCGTTCTATTTTCCAGTTCATCTCTAGTTGGGAGTGTGATTACTTGTTCACTGAAAGCAAAGGAAGAGCGAAATGTTTGGTATGTGGTAAAATACTAGGCATAAAATAGTAAAATTTAGAACGCCACTATAGAACACATTACTTCAACCAGTATGGAAGTGTAGAAGGTGAAATGTGACTTAATCTTCTTAATAATCTATGCGAGGAAGGAAGTAAAGTAGAGGTATGTATTGTAATGCTCCACCTACATACGAGGTAACTTAATCACAGTGTTTTGTTTAATACCTGACTCTGACGGAAGTACATGCGCCAGCAAGCATGCCGACCTCTAGCAGCAACTAGGATAACTACCGGCTGAGCGCGAACGCTGCTCTTTTTCCGGCCTGAGCTGGAGCGCTGCTCATTGAGCCGATTCGTACCCACCTCTGAGTTAAAAGATAGTAGCATTATTTTTTACTGTTGGACAGATGAATGTGTTACAATATAGTTTGTGTTATAGATGGGTGAAAGTAGGGTGTTAGATGAGTACGTCCTAACGTCTTGATTGGGGTGATAGGTACTTGATACCTGATGCTACGCACTAAAGAAAATGTTCAGATGTTTGTTAAGCTTAAAGGACTTAACTACGGGGTCATCAGTCCCTAAACTTACAAACTACTTATGAACTAGCTAACACTAAGGACGGCACAAATATCGCCGGCCGCGGTGGCCGAGGGGACTGAGGCGCTCCAGTCACGGTCTGCACGGCCATTACGGTCAGGGGTTCGAATCCCCCCTAGGGCATGGATATTTGTGACGTCCTTAGTATTAAGTAGTTCATAGGTAGTTTGTAAGTTTAGGGATGAATGGCCCCGTAGTCGAGTCCCATAAGCTATACAAACGTTTGAACATTTTTGGCACAAATATCCATGCCCGAGGAGGGATTCGAACCCCCGAACGTAGTGGCCGTGCAGACCATGACTGGCGCGCCGCAGTCCCCTCGGCCACCGCGGCCGACCGCTACGCACTGACATCATGTACACTGTGATACCACTGAAGTAAACACAGTGTATGGGTGTCACGGAACTAGTCCAACTGCAGAAAGCCTAAGTGGGCATATGAAACACTGCCATGGTGAAACTGGGGGAGTTTGC
The DNA here is from genome assembly GCA_026315105.1 of Locusta migratoria. Classification (NCBI taxonomy): domain Eukaryota; kingdom Metazoa; phylum Arthropoda; class Insecta; order Orthoptera; family Acrididae; genus Locusta; species Locusta migratoria. Next base: position 63,161,096 of record CM048751.1, read on the forward strand.
AGATGTAAAGAAGAGCTTCTCAGTAGACTCACCACTGGCCGCCACAAACGTCGTTGCCGTGGCGACCAACAACAGAGCTGCGGTTAGCGTGAGAGCCAGCTTCATGTTTGACGTGGACACAGGAACTGTTAGCTGCCCCTGAACACCTCGTTATTTCTGCTGCCTGCTCTCCCCTTCCTACTCCACCCCCCTCCCCGCCCCCCTCACGCACACCACGTCGCTTCACCACTCAGTCCAAACGTCCAGTAGTGCACTTGGTCATAAAATTTGTCATATAGGTTTTATCGTTCATCTCCGAGACATAACGCGTTTTATAGCGTTTTTATGGCCAACAGTCTCAGTCGTAATTTCTCGTTTTAGCTGCTTCGTGTCTTTATTTACTTGCTATCTCTACCAGTGACAATGTGCTACTATGAGTGCACTAAATCTCAGAGTATTCTCTCAATGCCATTTAACTTCGTAAACAGTCAGGTGATTGCTAACTGTAAATAAATCGTTTTAAGTTTAGTCATACGAGACCGAGATTGTGCCAAATTGTTGATAACAAATTTAGATTCATTCCAATCACAAGAGCATCCTCACACCGCAGTCGAAGTTCCTTACACCACGTACAAGGGAATGTCATTAACGTAATTTAATTTTATCAGAGTTTCGCCTTTTGTGGTCAGAACACATTATTGAGACGACCATTATATTTGCTTGATGTTAGGTGTTGATAACAAATTACGTAATTTAATATCTAAGGCGTATATATTCTTGCTGTAGAGCTCACTTCAGGCACATAACAACGTACATACGTACATAACAACGATATAAAAAATTACATAACATTTTTCACGAACATCATGCAAACTGGCACCATTCCACAAATGCTCAAACGCTCTAAAGCCTGGGAAGCCAGCTGACAACCCGACAAGCTACAGACCAATTGCCTTGATGCCTGCAATTTACAAATTACTAGCGAGGCTTATATACACTGTTGGCCATTAAAATTTCTACGCCACGAAGATGACGTGCTACAGACGCGAAATTTAACCGACAGGAAGAAGTTGCTGTTATATGCAAATGATAAGCTTTTCAGAGCATTCACGCAAGGTTGGCGCCGGTGGCGACACCTACAACCTGCTGACATGAGGAAAGTTTCCAACCGATTTCCCATACACAATTAGCAGTTCACCGGCGTTGCCTGGTGAAACGTTGTTGTCATTCCTCGTGTAAGGAGGAGAAGTGCGTACCATCACTAATCTGACTTTGATAATGGTCGGATTGTAGCTAATCGCGATTGTGGTTTATCTTATCGCGACATCGCTGATCGCATTGCTCGCGATCCAATGTTAGCAGAATATGGAATCGGTGGCTTCAGGAGGGCAATACGGAATGCCTTGATGGATTCCAACGGCCTCCTATCACTAGCAGTCGAGATGACAGGCTTCTTATCCGCATGGCTGTAACGGATCGTGCAGCCACGTCTCGATCCCTGAGTCAACAGATGGGGACGTTTGCAAGACAACAACCATCTGCACGAACAGTTAGACGACGTTTGCAGCAGCATGGACCATGGCTGCCGTTACCCTTCAAGCTGCATCACAGACAAGAGCGCTTGCGATCGTGTACGCAACGACGCACGAATATCAAAACGTCATGTTTTCGGATGAATCCAGGTTCTGTTTACAGCATCATGATGGTCGCTTCCGTGTTTGGCGACATCGCGGTGTACGCACATTTGAAGCGTGTAATCGTCATCGTCATACTGGTGTATTACTCGGGGTGATAGTATGGAGTGTCATTGGTTACACGTCTGAGTCACCTCTTGTTCGCATCGACGGCATATCGTAATATTTTGTGTGCTCTTAATCTGACTTTATTCTAATCACTTACACAACCCAACTGCGAATTTCTAGAAAACTTGGCTGCACTTCGCAAACTCGAGCCAATGAGTTGTCTTCCTTGGAAATAAACTGGAAAGGTTAACTATTACACGGCGCTAAACATCTATAAATAGTCACTTCTTTTCCGAACCTACTCACTATGTTTACATGCAACACATATTCCGGAAGACGAATACCGATTTCCGTAAACCGTTTTTCGCTGACGTGTTTACATGGCATAGCCTGAATCGGATTTCCTAGCCCACTTAATATGGCGGCTAAAAACAGCTGATTCAGTTCCTGATTTAGTCCGCATAATCGCTATTTTTCTTTATTTACATATACAGATTTATGTCATCATCATCATCATCATCATCATCATCATTAGAGACTGATTATGCCTTTCAGGGTTCAGTCTAGAGCATAGTACCTCTAATAAAATTTCTCCATGATCCCCTATTCAATGCTAACATTGATGGCTCGTCTGATGTTATGCCTTTTACTTCAAAATCATTCTGCAACGAACCTAAGTACTTTCTTCTTGGTCTACCTCGACTCCTCTTATCTTCCGCTGTCGAGCTCATGAGTTTCTTAGGTAACCCTGCTTCTCCAATGCGTGTAACATGACCCCACCATCTCAGTCTGTTCGCTCTAACTGCTTCATCAATGGTGTTCATTCCGAGTTTTTCTTTGATTTCCTCATAATGGACACCCTCCTGCCATTGTTCCCATCTATTAGGACCTGCAATCATTCTTGTAACTTTCATGTTTGTAACCTCTACCTTATGAATAAGGTAACCTGTATCCACCCAACTTTCACAGATTTATGTTCACTCTAATACTTATATTTATATTTATATTTCACGTTAGAAAATATCACTCTTTCCATATGTGCAGAAAATTCTTAAAAAGAAAACAAAATCTGGCAAGCCAAGAACGCTTCAAAAACGGTTGCGTTTACATGGGCACGAAAATCGATTGTGGAACTGGAAAACCGCTTTAGAGAAGCGGATTTCCAGAATCGATTTTGCAGTGTTTTCATGACCAACCAAAAGCGGAATTGGGAAATCGGTGCCGCGGTGGAGTAGCCGAGCGGTCTAAAGCGACTCGCTGCGGAGCGCGCGGTTGCTCGCCGTGGAGGTTCGTGGCCTCCCTGGGACATGGGTGTGTGTGTTGTAATTAGGTTAGTTTACCTAGGTTTAAGTAGTTTGTAAGCTACGGGCTGATGACCACGCAGTTTGGTCCGATAGATTTACAGACATTTGTATATTTTTTGGGAAATCGGGTTACGAAATCCGGATTTGGGAGCCCCTGTAAACGGGGTGACTGTCAACAACGCGGGACCACCAGCAGTAAACAAACGCGCGCATTGGCGCAGTTCTCGAATAGGTGTAAACAGTGCGGCATCTCAACCGAAAAGTACAGTGTAATGCGCGACGTACAGTTGACTACAGAAGGTATTCACCGACTATTATACGCATCATAGACTGCCTCACTCGTTCCCATATTCCAGGCGTCTGTCCTATTTGCTGACACACTTGCCTTATGTGCTGACGCAGCAATTCTACGTTATGTATAGGTGTGGCATACACAATGTTCTATAAATGGCGTCATGTACCGAGCGGTCTAAGGCAGCTCGCTGCGGAGCACGCGGTTGCTCGCCGTCGGAGGTTCGATTACTTCCTGGGGCATGGGTGTGTGTGTGTGTGTGTGTGTGTGTGTGTGTGTGTGTGTTGTCCTCAGGTTAGTTTACCTTAGTTTAAGAAGTTTGTAAGCTACGGACTGATGGCCATGCAGTTGGGTCCGATTACAAACACTTGAACACAAATGGCATCATAAGGAGGAGTATTAAGCCGAGTTCAGGCAAACAACTGATGGCGTGCGACAGCTAGTTGCATAGTGAAGTTGTAGTTCAGTAGCAAGTGTTAACCTCCTAGTTCTAGTAGCGCCATTTAAGATGTGCTACTCTTTCCACGCAACATAAAATTGAAGTTGGTTGTACTTTGTGTCGCCACTTTCTTATCCCACCACCAAATATTCGACTGTCACCTCGCGGGGTATTTCGAACTATTTTACTTCGTATCAGTGTGTTTGCGTTCCAGGTTTACGATTTGGCGCCTTTGTTTGCGGCTAAAATGTCTAATCAATTTGCGAAACCCTTCGTGTGCTTGTGGAACAAAGTGTAACGATTGAAATGAGCCGTGCAAATCGCGATCACCTGAGACTGCGGACGCCATGTTGAAATCTGCACAACTAAGTGGTATTTGTGAAGCTTGTGAACGATAGCTCACAGTGCGTTGCTATCTCAATTTAGTTGTTTGTGTGAACCCGGCTTAATGGACTGAGGCCTGGACCATGAGGGGGCCTGGCCCTATATATTTGTTTGGCTGTGGAAACAAGGAAATGCCCGTATTACAACTCGAGGTAGTCATTATCAGCACCTTCTGTAGATAAGTGTACGTAAACGTTAAAATGAAGTACATCAGTGGGACTTAAATACTGTGGCTATCAGTCCCTAGGCTTACAAACCACTTAACCTAACTTTAACTAACCTAAGGACAAAACATTATATAAGTGTGTGTGTGTGTGTATGTGTGTGTGTGTGTGTGTGTGTGTGTGTGTGTGTGTGTATACACATGCCCGAAGGAGGACTCGAACCTCCGAAGGGGAGCAACCGCGCTCCGCAGCAAGATGCCTTAGACCGTACGACCATTACACTGCGGCGAACTGTACGTAGTAAATTGCATTGTACGAACAGAAATGACGAACCTGCATAGTGAAGTGGCCTGTGTTTTGTACACCACAACAAATGCCTGTAGCACGGTAACGAAAGAAAATAAACGATACGTGTACACGACACGTTCTGCTTGTTGTTCGGTCCTCAATAGAATTCCCGGAGCTTTTCCGCGTATATCAAATATCCACTCACATTCGGAAATTGGAAATCATTGCCGAGTTCTCTAGCCATACAATAAATCATCGTTTGTTTAATTTGAGGGCAATTTCCACTTTCTGCACATCTTCCTGCCAACCTCTGACCAATGTAAACGTTAAAAGTCTCTGATAAAAGAAGGCAATTACCATATCTATATAAAACATCTTTGGCAGAAGTATTGCTAATTATATATATATATATATATATATATATATATATATATATATATACTATAATTTAACATCATAGCGAAACAATCTGCAGAAAACCTGACAGCAAAATAAGTACAGAACTGCGAAATACGGGATTAATTCAGGGCAGTTTTTAACAAAAGTCTCGCCAGATGTAACTGACGTCAAAATATCGTAAGTTATAAGAAAAAAATTATAACCAAATTTTCAAATATATATTCCTAGTATTTTACTTGTAATGGGAAGGAAATTGATTAATGCAATTTTTATATACGCGGATGCTTGATGATGGAAAAAAGCTGAAACAGCTGAAGCGTTATATAATAAAGTGTAAGCAGTGCTCTGGAACTTATTTTAATGTCCTACAACGACATTTATCACACTGCAGACGCAACAGTCGGGAATTTAATGACATCAATGTCATACGAAGCATTAGGAAATGTACTGCGTTTTATACGCCTGAAATTAAAACTTTTGAAGACCATAGAGAGCATACGATATAATGAGAGTGCCTTCACAACAACGTGGTTCCATCGTAATCACATAACACTTGCACCGCAAATCTTGCGGAAACGGATGCGATTCATGTGCGATTTTCTCAGAATGGATTAGTAGTTAAGAACTCTTATTGTTAGCCAATAAACAGATTGTAAAAATAACAAGAAAGTGTATTTTTATGCAAACACGCAATTTTTCAAATGCAACAATGGTTGTTTGTATCATGGACAGGAATTTTTTACACCAGCTGCGTACAAAGAATTTTGAATGAAATTTTTATCACGTTTAGTTTGGCAGCTTACAACCATTCAAAGTCTTGAGGGCGGAGGCTACGACAGCGTAGCTCACTGGCTGGTGCTCATGAGACAGTGGGGCGTGACCCAGGGGCTAGCCACTCGGCCAGTCAGATACGCTATCGCAGCCTCTGCCCCCGAAACTTTGAACGGTTGTAGCTGCCAAACTAAACGCGATAAAAAATGTCATTCGACATTATTTATACACAGCTGGTGTAAAACATTCCAGTGCATGATAGAAACAGCCATCGTTTCATTTAAAAAACTGTATGTTTGCATAAAAAAGTACACTTTCTAAGTAATATTACAATACTGTGAAAACCGCACATCAATCGCACGTTCCGTTGTCACAATATGTGCGGTGCAAGTGTTAGATGAGTAACCCTGTATATAACAACAGCAAAATCAAACCTAGTGCAACGTATTAACAACAACTTGGCTCAGGCAAGAAATAAGTGACAAAATTCGTCCTACATTCTGCTACAATTTTTCAGCGTTGTAGCTTCTCGATACACTACTGCATTACCGTTGAAAATTAACTTTCGAAGTCTTATTTCATTTAAAATTATTATATAAAGTGGGGACTGCAGCTGCTGGAGTGTCCGAAAGTGTAATTCCAACCTCGACGCGATATCACACAACAGGAGCCGTTAAAAGAAGGCAAGGGCAAGGTCGTCTACAGATAGCACCAGCAAGAGGTGAGCGTTATCTCCGGTTAACAGTGCGCCGAGACAGGAGGCTGAATGCGACTCACAATGAGCTGCACGCGCGCTCCAGGTCGCTACAGGAGGCGCTATATCAACACAAACAGTCCGAAATCGCCTTCAGGAATGTGGCCTCTACGCACGAAGGTCAATGATGTGTATCCAATTAAAACCACGACATCACTTAGCTCCAGAAACTTGCTGAAGGAACATCAGGATTGGAATCTTAAGGAATGGTTTCGGATTCTGTTCGCAGATGAGACGCGATTTTGTGTTCAGCTGGACAATCGTCGTTGCCTCAGCTGGAATTTTCCTCCTTATGTGCAGGAAATGTCACCATATCGTGGAGGTGGACGAATGGTGTTGGCGACGTACGGACCTCTATGACGTTCTGAATGGTGCTTTGACTGCTCAGAAGTATAGAGGCGAGATCGTTTGATCTTTTGCTATGCCGTACGCTAGTGCCATAGAATATTAGTTCTTTATGGTGGTCGATAACAGTCATGCAATTGAACGAATTGAGCGGCCAGCTTGTTTATCGGACTAAACCCGATTATGTCTGGGATGCACTTGGCAGAGGCATTGCAGCTAGACCAGCACCTCCAAAAACAGTTGTAAAGCAGGAAAAGGAAGGTAGCTTGGAGTCTAACGTCCCGTCGACAGTGTGGTCATTAGAGACGGAGCTTACGCTCGGAGTATTTGGGTAAGGATGTGGAAGGAAATCGGCCGTGCCCTTTCAAAGGAACCATCCCGGCATTTGCCTGGAGTGATTCAGGGAAATCACGGAAAACCTAAATCTGGATGGCCGGCGGTGGATTTAAACCACCATACTTCCGAATGCGAGTCCAATGTGTTACCACTGCGCCCCCTCGCTCGGTGTAAAGCTGGATATTGCCATCATGGAAGAAGGGCCCAATAACCATAATGAACTGATTGATAACCTCATACTGTCCATGCCACGCAGTTGTGCCTCTGTACTGGCCATCAGAGGTAGTCTTGTGTAGTTCGCGAACGAACTAGTTCGGAAGAGCGCTGCCACAGGCGAACTACGCGAATTAGTTCGCAGATCTCTCGCCTCTTAGTTCGTCCGCTCCTTTTCCGAAGACAGACGCGGAACAGCGAGAGGACGCGAGAGCGCACAAAATCGCCTGATTCCCTTCTGCCAGATAGCGTCATTTCGAGCTGAGATGCAGCTCAGCTGCAGTTTCATTGTTCACTGCCACACATTTTCTTTTCTAAGGTATTCAGCAGTGTCTACATATTACCCTCATTCCACAGTGTAAACTAAATAACTGGTTTATTTGCTTAAGTATTTGATGTCTCATTACCCAAAAATACAGGTAATAGCACACGCTTGGATAACACTGATCATTATATAAAAAAAATAAAAACTGTCATAGCAAAAGAGAGCTCCTTTAGTAGCGATAGCAAAAGCCAAAATGAGCGGACTAACTAAAACGAGCGACCTACTTCGCGGCCGATCTGCGAACTAAAAGGAGAGCTACCGTTCGCGAACTGAAATATGCGCGATCCGTCACGAACTTAAATATGTGCAATCGGTCGCGAACTAAAATATGTGAAATCGGTCGCGACTAAAACATGTATTACCGATCGCCAACTATTATGCGCAAGTCTAATCACAGCTGATCACTCACCATAGTAGACGGCAACGAGAAACACTTTCTCACTACAATGGTAGCCGTATGGTTTGCTCTAAGTAAACGGTATCTGAACCTCAAATAAAAGTTGGCACAGAAAAGTATTGTACTGTATCACACACAAATTGCAATTGTAACCAATATGTGAATGAAATACGTTACCATATGTATAACTCGTACGATATCGGACCTGATCCTACAATTGTTTATTTAAAAGTGTGAGAAGTTTGTGGTTCACAACAGAAGCAAGGGATGTGTTGTTGAGCTGAAAGAGAGAGAGAGAGAGAGAGAGAGGTAGTACTGGAGGCATTCACCGTGCTGCGACTGAGGGCAGGCCTTCTCCGTGCACGCCCAGAGTCCCCCACTGTGGCAGAAGCACGAGTTGCAGTCCTCCTTCTTCGTGTCACCGGGTTTACAGGCTGAAACGTCAGAAAGCAGAGTTAGTCTATTGACGATGGATATCGTGACGTGAGAACGTCACACATATTAAAATATTCCGCTTTCATTTTCCTGATTAATTACAATGAATTTGTTGGTTGAAATTGGCGTTTCGTTATCTGTAATTGGTTACTAGTATCTGTAGAAAACTAGCGTGACACGTGACTTAGACATTTAAGGAAACTACAACCACATCTGAATATTTATTTATCGTATGACAATACAGACACATAAGAAAGAAACAGACAAATCACTAATATAACAAACGTTAAGATTTGCCAACAAATATTACTAATATAACCAAATTCAAGAATTACATACAGACATCAAGAGTATTAATGTAATCTATCGCCGTTGTGGAGTAGCCGAGCGGTCTAAAACGTCTCGCTGCGGAGCGTGCGGTTGCTCGCCGTGGAGGTTCGAGTCCTCCCTGGGGCATGAGTGTGTGTGTTTGTCCTTAGGTTGGTTTACCTAGGTTTAAGTAGTTTGTAAGCTACGGACTGATGACCACGCAGTTTGGTCCGATAGATTTACAAACATTTGAACATTTGAATGTAATCTATCGACTCTGGAAGTGCGAATAGGAAGTCGTCTTGGCTCCCATTACAGGCTCTTGTGGGACAATCTTCAGCAATATGGCTGATGGTATGATTCTCTCCGCAGTCACACTGAGGGGCTGGTTGTTTACCCAGTTTATACAGGAAATAAGCACAGCCGCCATAACGAATTCTAATCCTATTTATGCTCCGATTCGCGAAGCCTTTTCCCGTCGTAGGTTCGAATCGTCACTCGGGCATGGATGTTTGTGTTGTCTTTGGTTTAAGTTAGTTTATAGTTTGTACGTTTAAGGACTGATGACCCCGCAGTTAAGTCCCATAAGCTTAACAAACAATTGAACCCTATTAAGGGTAGACCATGTTCTGCGTAAGTCAAAACCAGGTGGCTTTTTTGTCATGCAAGGCATGTTATGATTTTGCCATGCATTCCATTTTTCAGACGATTTGTGATACTGAAACCTTGTTGTACACAGGTCCTTGCTGTTCTTGTTGTCGGGTTCGAAGCCTATTACTGTTTGCAGCTCCAATGTCTTGGTGGATTGGCAGGTTTAGATTTCCCAAAATGTTTTTGTATTCACGTACAAGGGCATCATTACGTCGCGGTGGGATGTGGCTTAATATTGGGAGCCATTGCGTTGGACTGGGTTTAATTACTCCAGAAGTCATCATCAGAGTGTTATACAACTGGACAGCCACCTTTTTTACATTTGGGCTGTATAACAAAATGGAGCACAGTATTCGGCAGCCGAGAATACAGTTGCTAAAGCAGTGGTGCGGAGGGTAGAGGCCGTTGCTCTCCAGGTGGTGCCACACAGCTTTTCAATAATGTTGTTTCTTTAACTTTTCGGCAGTCTTTGTTAGCTGTTCTTTAAAATATAGTGTTGTCTCCAGCGACAAGCCCAATAAATTCTTAGTTTTCTTGTGCCTGAGAATGTTCTTTTCAAATCTACTGTTGAGTTCCTTACCAGCCAGTTTGTTGTTGACATGGAAACAACTGACCTGTCTTTTAGAAGCATTTGGTTGAAGTTTTCACTTACGCAAATATTCACTCATTATCTTCTGGTCTTTAGATAAGATGTCCTCAGATGCTTCAATTGTGTTACATCATGTAGCGAAGGCCCGTTGCCAACATACTCCAACTTTTTTGATTGCGTTTCCGGCGGATCTGCAATATAGAGGCTAAACAGCAGTGGTGCAAGCACTGATCCTTGTGGTAACCCGTTCTTTAGTTTTTTGATAGAGCTGTAGTCAGTGTCCATAATTGTTTGGAACACCCTAAGGAATTTCTTACAGTAATCCAAGATTTTTCTCCATGTGCGGAAATACATCTTCAAATAAAACTACACCCTGCTGTATACGTCTGAAGATGTTGGATTTCTGTAAGAAATTTCTTCGACTGCACTCGGCCTGTTTGAGTAATAATCCATATTGTCTTGCGGTGGGGATTCCTGTGCAGCGCGTGCCGCAGAGTGCGGGTGTGGACAGCGAGTGTCCACATAATTAAGTAGTCCCGAGGTGCGTCAGCTGCTGGAGATGCAAGCGGCTGCGTAAGGAGGGCATCCAGGCGCGGCCGCAGAGAAGAACGAGTGAGGCTGATGTGCTGCTTTTGGTGGCGCGAAACGAGCAACAGTAGAAACGGTTTCACAGTTGCCTTCCATTCAATATTTTAACTTACGAATATCATTATAAATAGAAATTTATACACCCTGAGACTGTTTTTCGTCTCGATAAAGTCAGAGACATTAATGATAACGATGAAGCATTGAATTAAAATTTTTGATGCGGCCGGGAATCGAACCCGGACCTCCATGCTTACTAGGCAGACGTCTTACCGCTTTTTCCTCATATTCATTTCTTCCAGTTATGAGTCACTCATGTACCAGAATTCTGCCATCTTTCACAACGAAGCCAACAGTGAACGGCGACCACGGGTGACTCGGAATAGTCTAAGCACGATTTCCCACCACGTCACAAACTTTACTTCAGCTTCTGTGTTCACATCTGCCAAGGCTCTATATGCAGCGGAATGTTCCGATCTCTCCATTGCCGAGGTACTATTCCACTGCGTGGAGAGCCTTGGCAGATGTGACACTGTTTCATAGGAACACAGAAGCTGAATTAAGGTTTGTGACGTGAGGGGGAAATCATGCTTAGACTATTCCGAGGCGCATTAATCGCTAGTGATGTGGTAGTCTAGCGGGTGCAGTGGCTCAGCGCGACCGGTCAGAGGGCTGAACGCCCTCTGTAATAAAAAATCTGAGCCAAGACGAAATAGAACAGCAACGAACGATGAGCGACCGAAAGGAACAGAACTACCCAGAGCTAAAAAAGAAAGGAAATAAAACCGGTATGACGTCTGCCTAGTAAGCATGGAGGTCCGGGTTCGATTCCCGGCAGCATCGCAAATTTTAATTCGATGCTTCACCTTTATCATTAATTTTAATTTATCTTATAACTTTGATCCATTATACATGTGGTGTGATGCAGCTCTGATTGGTAAAGATTTCCATAAATAACTACAACCAGTCGTCTTTGCGATTCTCCATTTTTATTTCCTTTTATTATTATTATTATTACGTTTCAGGCCTTTTATCTGACTGGCAGTTCTTCCTGCTCTTCCAGCATTGCTTCATTCCTTCACTAAAGGTTCTCTTCCATTCTTCGATCCACTTTGGTCTTTGTGCTTTAGCTGCTGTTTTCTCTGACATCACTCCCCACTTGCACACCTTTGTCGACAATGTCTGCTGAATATATGCTTACCCTTTCCAGATCAGTTTTGACTTATATCGTCTAGGGGGTAGTGGACGTAATTCCCTGAATGAACCTGATGATTCTGTTCTTTAGTCTGGTCTGTGGAAGTCTGCTGATGTGTCCATTAAATTTTCGTTACCTCATTCTAATGTCCGCTGTGATGTTGGAGATTTTCTCTGTAGTATGCCTGGAGTGAACTCTATAGCCTTCGTCTGATGTTTTGGTCCAATAAATTTCCTAATGACTTTCTTTTCTGTGTGACGATGTTTTCAAGGGCGGTTATTGTGTGTAACATCAGTGTCTCACTGGCCTATAGCACCTCCAGTTTGATTACGGTATTGTAGTGACGAATTTTGTAGGTGTGAGCCTTGGGCTCGTTCTGATCTTGAATTGGTATATTGAGGGTAACGAGCGGAATTCATTTGGCGTTTTGCCCTTCTGCTGCTTGGTTCCCACCCCCAGGCGTAGTCGGAACTTAGGGTTTTGTGGTGTCGCACAAGTCCAAAGTGCGCGTCACCTACTTTCGCCGCGCGCCGCCATGGACGCACGGTGCGGCGTTCTTACGACGACAGCCACGAGCGCCCTCTGCTGCAACTCCGCTCGTGGCCACCACTGAACGACATCGTTCACTTGGGACTGAGATAGCAACCAGTTAGGACCATCGTAATCAGATAGGCACCAGCGAAGACTTGGCTATCGTATAGGCACTAGAAAGCAGTACTAGGCAGGCCTCTAGCTCAACTATGTATCTGCAGTACTGAAATATGTAAAAGTTAAGTATTGTATAAATTCTGTGCAATATATATCACGTTCTAATTTACTCCAGTGTTTCTAGTTTCTGGCTGCTCCCCTCCGTACCTGCACCATCGTGCTATCTTTATTCCTGTGTCGGTCTCATTCCACTCGGCCACCGACACCTACGACGGAAACGAGACACAAAAGCGGCGACGAGGCTGGGACACAAAAGGTTTGACCTTTTTCTCTCTCGTCGTCGCTGCTGCCGTCGGCGAGTCGTAGTTTGCAGCCTACTGTTCGTGTCTTTTCTAAATGGTCTGGTGACTATCCATACATGTGGCAGTGACGCTAAATGTTCAAATGTTTGTTAAGCTTAAGGGACTTAACTGCGTGATCATCAGTCCCTAAACTTACAAGCTACGTATGATCTACCTTTTACTAAAGACGACACAAACATCCATGACCGAGGAGGGATTCGAACCCCCGACCATAGCGGCCGAGCAGACTGTGACTGGCGCGCCGCAGACCGCTCGGTCACTGCGGCCGTCAGTGACGCTAACCCGCGACCTTTGAGGAAGTTCGGTTTTAACTGTTTGCGCCTCCCTCCGTATGTCAGCCGTGGCAATCCTCTCCCTATAAAGGTGCTCATGTATTTTGATTATTTATTTAGAGATTGTTTTATCACTGTTTAGCAAATTCGCCGGCCGCGGTGGCCGAGGGGACTACGGTCGGGGGATCGAATCCCCCCTCGGGCATGGATATTTGTGCCGTCCTTAGTATTAGTTAGTTCATAGTAGTTTGTAAGTTAGGGACTGATGACCCCGTAGATAAGTCCCATAGACTATACTAACATTTGAACATTTAGAAAATTCGTAGCAGAAACTTTACCTGATGTACGCAATGTGCTCTGGCCAGTATTTAAAGGGTACTGTTCAATTACACTGTTGACGTTGATGCTTGTATATTGTCTAATGTTTTCATCATCTCGTCTGGCCAATGTATTGTGTAAAATGGTATCTTTATTGTGAAGTTATGTTCAAATGTTTGTTAAGCTTATGGGACTTAACTACGGGGTCATCAGTCCCTAAACTTACAAACTACTTATGAACTAGGACGGCACAAATATCCATGCCCGAGGGGGGATTCGAACCTCCGACCGCAGTGGCCGTGCAGACCGTGACTGGAGCGCCTCAGTCCCCTCGGCCACCGCGGCCAGCCATTTCTGTTTTAACACTTCACCTAGGTACTTGAAGTGTTCAACCCTGATGATCTTGCCATACTTCTTGTTCAGATTTAGTATGTTTAGTTTCGTGCAGAACTCGGTGTTTTGAAAGATCAGTAGCCTTATTTTCTCTGCGCACTCTTTGAGTACTTCTGTCTGTCTGATTGCTGTGACTTCGTTATCCGTGAGTAGCGCCAGATCGTACGCGAAGGCTAGACAGACAAACTCTAGCTTGTCCTTTGATCGTCCAAGACGCACTGGCTTCCAGTGACCTTGCATTGTCAGCTCCTTCTCCCACGCCTTGATGACTTTGCCCAGCACTCTGCTGAAGAGGAACGGTGAGTCCGTCACCTTGGCGAACGCCTCTCTTGATATGTGTTCGGAGATTTCCCCCTTAAATTTCACCTTAGATGTTGTCTGTCAGTGTTTGTTTGATCAGTCGCTGTGTCTTGCTGTGCAAGCCTTGTTCATGTAGCATATTGAATGACTGGCGGTCGACAAAGTCATATGCTTTGTTGATGTTAACGAAGGTGCATATGACTAGTCTGTTCCTAGGGCTTTGATTTTCAGGGTAGTTTTCAGATTTACGATGACCTATATTAGAAATACGTATGCATTCATCAGCAGAACACACACATTTAGTATTCGCTTGGATTATTTGTGGGAGCCGTGTAGAGTTGTTAGCAGGTATTTCCGAGTGAAGTTAATTCAGTTCACTGTTAGTATTTTCCTGTATTCAAAAGCGAAACTAATTTTATTCACCGTAGAAAGAAATATAAAATTGGAAAAAATACTTAAAAGTTAAATTTCAATCGGTTTGTCCGTCTTATGCTGAATGCTGTTAAGGGCAATATCTAAAACAGACCACATCAATAATTAACGTTTCGTGCACATTATATCTACATCTACATTAATACTCTGCAAGTAACATTGAAGCTCATCGAACCGCTTTTGTTTGTCTACGGTTCCATTCTCTAACAGCTCGAGGGGAAAAAGGAACATCTAAATCTTAAGTTTTCTATCTGATTTTTCTTATTTTGATGATCATGTCGTCTTATATAGGTGGGTACTAAAAATATGTTCGCATTCGGAGGAGAAAGTTGGTGAAAGAAATTTCGCAAATAAATCTCGTTGCAACGATTAACATCTTTGTTTTAATGTTTCCCACCCCAACTCGTACATAATTCCCGTGACACTTTCACCCTATATGGCGATAATACATATCGAGCTGCCCTTCTCTGAACTTTCTCTAAATCGCCTGTCAGTCCCACTTGGTAGGAATACCACAATGTGCAACAATACACCAAAGTACGACGCACAATCGTGGTGTAGGCAGTTTCTTTAGTAGAGCTGTTGCATCTTCTAAGTGTTCTCCCAACGAAATATAGTCTTTGGTTCGCTTTCCCTACAATACTCTATGTGTTCTTTCCAGTTTAAGTTGTTTGTAATTGTTACTCCTAGGTATTTGGTTGAATTTACGGCCTTTAGTTTTGACTGATTTGTCGTGTAAATGAAGTTTAACGGGCTTCTTTTAGTGGTCATATGGACGACTTCACACTTGTCATTATTAAATGTTAATTGCCTTATTCTGCACCATGCAGGCATCTTGTCTAAAGAATTTGCATTTGATCTTCAGGTGACTTTAATAACCGATAAGTGACAGCATTATCTGTGAACAACCTAAGAAAGCTACTCAGATTGTGTCTTAATTCGTTTATAAAAAGAAGGAACAGTAGGGGCCCTAGGGACCACCAGATATCACTTCATTTCCACTCGACGACTTTCCGTCAATTATAACATATTGTGTCCTTTGACAGGAAATCACCTTTAATAAATGTATAAATTTAATCAATTAATATTAATGATATATTAAATTAGAAGTGATATATTAAAATAATTTATATTATATAACAAAATTAATAGAGCTGAAAATTAAATTTACATTTTCTCTGAATCCAATCCTACAACTGTAACGATATTCCACAAACACGCGGTTTGATTAGAAGACGCCTGTGAGGTACAGTGTCGAAAGCCTTTCGGAAATCTAGAAATACGGAAACTATTTGACATTCCTTGACGATAGCACTCATCACATCATGTGAGTAAAGAGCTCGCTGTGTTTCACAAGAATGACACTTTCTGAATCTGTTTGGATCAATGGAACGTTGGGTATGGAACATACGCTGAGCGAGCGGTTATACAATGATAAGTAAGCATGGAGCTATTGCATCAGCATACTCTAGAAAGAAACTAATTCAAAAGATGCTGTAGAATATATTTAGAATGTTAATGTTTCATCTTTACATCCTTCAGCTTTTTCTTTCCTGTTGGTTAAAGCTCATGTATATTTGAGAATTTTTTTTTTCTTTTTGCCTTTTTTATCGCATTTCTTTCTTCTCTTGTCGAACGTAAACATAAGCCTAGATCGCAAATCGAAAAGAAATGTCTCGCAAACAAAACGGGAGAAGGCAGTATGTTGCGAGTAACGCTGCAAGTATATTATATAGCAAATTTATAAGCACATAATATGCAAGAAAATTTCATACTCCATCTAAGCTACAGAATGTCGAGTGAAGGAGTCTAAGGTTCAAATGTTTGTTGAGCTATGGCACCAAACTACAGTGGCCATCAGGACTACTTAAATTAACTTCTGATAAGGACAACACACACATCCATGCCCAACGAAGGACTCGAATCTTCGACGGGGGACAGACGCGCACTCCGCAGCAGAGCGGCGTAAAGCGTACAGCCATTCCAGCATAGCGAAACGAGTCTCCCATTTTGAAATTTAATATCCCGGAAACGAAGATCGATAGATGAAAGCATATAAAGCATTTCTGCTGTGAAAGCTCCAAGAATTTCTCAAAGAAGTTGAAAAGAAAAGGTCGAAATCGAAATCCTGCCGACAGACTGCGTTGTGACATGATTGTGGCTAAAGCCCTATAGGCCTATAGAGAAAGCAGCCCCAAATCAGCGGCGCCGCCATTTATCGGCCATGCGGCTGGCGTGCTCCCATAGCGTACCACAGGTCCACTGTATTGCAGCGACTTAATAATCACTTCACGACGGAAATGAAATTAAAAATTATAGCATAGTAAGAACACACAATATAACAATTTTGTTTGTTGTTTGTTTGTAAATGTATCAGACTCAAGTGCTGGGTTATCAGTCCGTAGGTTACAAACTATTTAATCTAAGGAAAACTAACCTAAGGACAACATAAACACAAACACCCATGCCCAAGGGTGGGAGGGGGGAGGGCAACTCGAACCCCCGACGGCGAACGCCCGTGCGCACAACACGGCGCTCCAGTACGCACGGCTAATCCGCCGCGGCAAACAGTTTTGTACTCTACAAATACAGATACAAACCGTCAAAATGATGCATTTTGTAATCTTTTTGCGAAACCAAGTTCAGACTCAGGCTTTCATTTCCACTGAGTAGGAGTGTCCTACAGAAATCTCATTAAATGATACTTCCTATTTTCATTCAAATGTTGAAAAGTTTGTAATCGCAAGGACCAAACACTTGATCTCCTCTGTCCACAGACTCACAAAGTACTGAAGGTAACTTATACTAAGGACAACACACACATCTATGCTAGAGGGAAAACTCAAACCTCCGACGCGAGCGGCCGTTCGTTCCTAACGTGACGCCTCCGATCGCTCACCATTCCCGCGCTACACTTGGTATTTGATTGCCCTGTTAGGTGTCTCCCAAGAAAAATGAAAAATGAAGGAAGCAGCTGGGACGAACCCCGCTCCTACGCATTCTCGTACGCCACAGTCATAAACGTTCCTTGTAACTTTTTTTCCCCCGTTTGAGCTTCCTCAGCTATTTCCACATTATGCCAGAAACAGCAAATAATATTGCATTACACGTAAGATAGCCGTATCTTCAATTTTTCCCATATAACCCATATACACAAATAATAACGAAATCCCACACAGATGTTCCCGCAGGGGTTCCACTCCTCCCTTGGACGTGGCTGTGTGTGTTGTCTGCAGTGTAAGTTCGTTTAAGTAGTTTGTAGATTTGTGCACTTATTGCCGTACCAGTTGAAATTTACTAATAAAATAAATATTATTTATATTTCTTTGTGTGTGTGTGTGTGTGTGTGTGTGTGTGTGTGTGTGTGCGTAATGATTTAAAACTGAATTATTGTGTATCTGAACTTATACGGAACAGATTGCTTGCTGTAAGACTGTCACTGATTATCAATACGTAATGACAAATAAAAATGCTCATTAAAAAAAAATTGTGATTAAAAACAGTGTCATACTGTAATGTAACAATATGAGCCTCCATCTAATGTAGTATAAGATACCTCTCTTTACTGAAACCCAGGATACCCTTCTTTCCTTATAGTGTAGTTTAGCATACCATTTCCTATATACTGAAGCTCCGGATATCTTTCTTTCCTGTAGTAAAGTTTATGATACCACCTGTCAACCTTTCTATTCTGTAGTAAAGTTTGTGATACCACCCGTATTCATTCCTACATTATATCAACTACATTGTTTATGTCACTAAGTATTTACCTCATTTTATTCCCATTAATAAAATCCATTAATTTCATAGTAATTGCAGTTTTTATGCTCATTACTAAATTTCTATAATTTCGTTAATTACTATTACCTTATTTTCCCTTTATCAAAACTCATTAATTTCGTAATGCTCTATTACTATTGTTCCCATTATTAAACCCCAGTGTTTATTTCCTTTCATTTCCTTTATTAAGATTAGATTAATTTTCGTTGTATTTTTGGCCTGACCAAATTCCAGTAAAATTGTAATTTAAAGTTGTTGTTACATATAATTGTCATTATGGCTAATTGTCAGACATTGTCGTTCATTGTAAAGCAGATTATTTAACTTCAACAAAACAATAGGATTAACTTCATTTATAAAATATTAAAACTGTTTAATCAGTTATTTGTTATACTTATACAATGACATTGTATGACGAATGCAAATTACATGGATTTGTTGTTTATAATAGAACCGATTCATAAATTATCATTGTGATAATTATGTATCACTTGACATTTTTAATAATGTAATAAATACATGTAATGCGCGGGAATTAGTAGTCAGTTGTTGTAATACAGAATTAGAGTTCAATTCAAGCCAGTTGTATGTCAGATCTGTATCTCTTGCCTGTAGCAATAAGTCGAAGTGGATTTAGAAGAAGTATTTGTTCTTTTTGAAAAACACCCCTTCACAATTAATATTTATCGTCAAGTTCAAATTTTATAACAAATTAATTATTAAATGAGGCGATCACCTTATTCAAAGAGGGATCGTCATAATACTGAGAACCGTTTCTGAATTTAAAGCCACCTAACTGAACACAGTGAACAGATTGCGAAAGAAATTACAGACACTTACCTCGAGAAGACGACGGCATGTAGGCTGACAACATCATGTAGCCCGGTACGATAATCATGATCGGTAAATAATTATGTAATATTTGAATGGGATTATGTTCACCCAAAAATCAAAAAGATTATCCTTAGTCACATTAAGCCCTGTATGAAATTTAATTACCTATTGAGAAACAATGTGAACTGACTATTTGAAAATTGTGCTGCAGATCAAGTGTGTGAGTAAAACCTCCCATTTACAAAATGTAAATTGAAACTGATTTAGTTATTCACGGCCCTAGTATAAAACATGCTTTTTCATTTTTATATGGTTAACTCAAGCCAACACAAATTTTAAAGTCAAATTACATGTGAGCAATTGTAGGTGCGCAATGGATAACATTACTGTGCACTGCAATATAAATCCGATTACCCAATGGAGTAATTTGTTTGTTCTTAGACCCTACGGCAGAATAATTTCCATTATTGCTGAAAAAATGGTCAGAGGCCTGCATGTTGCCGGTTTTTAACGGCATCCGTCAAGCAAGATCGAACTGTATAAGCACGTGCCGTCATACATAAATGTGTGCGGCTACCGTGCTTTAGTTATCTGCGACGGACAGCCCA
This sequence comes from Locusta migratoria, assembly GCA_026315105.1. Taxonomy (NCBI): domain Eukaryota; kingdom Metazoa; phylum Arthropoda; class Insecta; order Orthoptera; family Acrididae; genus Locusta; species Locusta migratoria. Next base: position 63,180,939 of record CM048751.1, read on the forward strand.
GAACGTGTGCTCTGTGCAGTTCCACGGAGCACACTGGAAGCGAGTGCAGCAAGAGGCGCGTCCCGCACCTGCCGTCTGAAGAGCCCGCGGTGGTCGAGCGGTCTGCATGGCCGCTACGGTCGGAAGTTCGAATCCTCCCTCGGACATGGATGTTTGTGTCGTCTGTGGTATAAGGTAGTTCTTAAGTAGTTTGTAAGTTTAGGGACTGATGACCCTGCAGTTAAGTCCCTTAAGATTAACATACGTGTGATCATTTTTGAGCCCGTTGTCCCCGGCGAAGCGGTCATCCTCAAGCTGACGTACGCTGCTGCCACATACCCGCGCGAACTCTGTGGGCAGGAGCAACTTGCCGCAGCACCGGCCGAACCAGAAACAACGCAGAGCCGAGCCTTGTAGATGAAGCACGTTCTAGGGACGCGAGCTACCCGACCGCGGAAATAAATGAAATATCTCGTGAGGGAGAAGCTCCACTGGATGTGCAGAAGTCAATACCTGTCTACACAGAATCCGAAGGTGGAAACCGCTCTTCCGTTATTCAACAAGACGTCCACGGACTTCCGAAACAACTAGAATGGATTTCGACGAAGCGACAGGCAGTCACGTGGAGACAAATGAGATCCTACGGAAAACGACATCCGACACAGAAGAAGCCATGAAGAGGAACTGGGAAAGTGAATCGAAGCAAACAGGACAGCTCAAGCGAGGAATTAGACACCGCGCAGAAGGACCTAAAATAGGGGTGCAAAATAGAAATCCGGAAAGGCTTCCAAATAAGGAGGAGGAACAAGTGGCACCCGAGACATCCTCCACAGATTCTCAAGAGAAGTCACTTGCATCATCCAACGGGGAATCCCTAAAGCGCAGAAGAAATAAAAAGCCCAGGCTGGCTCACGAAGCCGCTGAGAGCATGGCTCCCATTCTCAGGGAAAAACTGAAAACCGTTAAAGAACGTGACAAGCAGGAAGCTGTTTCAGAAGCAGCAGACACTTCCAAGGAAAGTCCTACAGGAAGTGGAAGTGACGAGACGGACAATACCATTGAGGTGGCAGGAAATGAACCATTGTCCGGTCAAGGCCCCTTAGAGGTACGACCAGACTGGGCACAAGAAACAGATTAAGATACGGAAGATGAAGCCATACAAGGAGAAGATATTTTTTAATTAAGAGTATGAATGAAGCCGTTAAGACAAAAAGGAAGAAGACAGATGACAGCGGAAAAAAAAGAATAAAAGACATGAATTGCCCTTATCAGACATAGGAACTTAAGACGTTACATCTACTAATGGAATATGTTTATATTATGATAACCCTTGACATAAACAAATTTCAGAACGAAACTAAAGTGGCTGCGCTTGAAGATTTATTGTATGAATCTGAAACACATAACACTAATGCAGGACGTTCAAATCAAAGATCTATACGTCGTTGGTTATCAAGCAATACTGAATATTGCAGCTGAGAGTAGTTGTGGGACAGCTATCCTTGCTAAGGACGGAATATAGATGAAAGATGTCTGCCTTTTAGAATCTGAGCGTGGCATCAGATGCACAATTTTCAAAATACCAACCTAGTAAACGTTTACATATCATCGGGCAATAATGCAAGAGAAGAAAGAGCAAGATTTTACAAAAGTGACATTCTAGCTTTACTTAAAGACAATCCGGAAAATGTTTTAGTTGGCAGTGACTGGAAGTGCTTTTTAAATGAAGAGGACCAAGGCCCAAACTTCAATAAATGTAAAGGACTTGAAGGCTTAGTCAGTAACATGAAATGGAAAGACTCGTGGGAAATTATCCTAACCTCGTCAGGCTTACATACATTACTAGTAGATCCCAAAGGAGAATCGATAGAATTTACGTTTCTTCGAACTTTGATAATAAAATTGCTGCAATTTAAATTATGCCAAGTAAATTTTCCGACTATCTTGCAGTCAAATGCAGTGTTAAGTTACCGAAACGGAAAACATACTGAGGCAGACCATCGTGGAAATTAAACACAGGTATGCTGCTAGGAAATGACCTAAATCCACAGATAGAAGAAACCTGACAGGCCTCTTTAAGACAGCGTCATAAATACAGTTCAACTACACAATGGTAGGCTGTGCTTGCAAAGAAAAAATTGTGAGCTACCCTAATAGCGTATGGCAAAGAAAGAATGAGATGGACGCGACGTACTATGGAATTTTTTTAATTCTTGTTTACGCTATCTATATGCAGAACCAATGATTAACGATATTTTAATACAAATAAAGAGAATAAAAGCCAACCTAACAAATATGAAGAGATCACAGAGGATTTAAAAATTAAATCCCATGCACACAGCATTGTGGAAGAGGAAAATTCATCTATATACCACCTCATAAGGCATGCACAACAGAGGCGAAGGAATTTTGATTACTTGCGAGCGGGGGATAAGAGCATTCTGATAAACCTTAAAGATATATTAGAAGTTTTTCTATTTTACAGTACGCTTTACAGTGGAGTACGGATAGAGGAAGATACAGCAAGGGAATTCTTATTCACATCTGGGATTGAAAATACAATAGCAGAAGCGGACAAATCGAAACTTCCAAGCACAAATTACTGAAGCAGAGTCATCGCCAACTAAAAAGTCACCAGGCCCCGATGAACTGAGCGTAGAGTTTGATAGATCATATTGACATGTCATAGGGAACACCTTTACCGAAATGATAAATGAAGTACTAAATGGGGAGGCCGTTCTTACAGATTTCAAACAAAGCATCACAGTGCTGATCCCAAAAGGCAGGAATATGGAAATAAAAGATATAACTAAAATGAAACCAAGAAGCCTACTCAATTTGGATAGTAAAATAACAGCTAGGGTAATTAAGGAGAGGTTAACACCAATCCAATGGAAAATCATAGGTGGTCATTAGACATGTCTCCCAGGACGGAGCATTTTTAAGACCGTAACTGAATATAGGGACAAAGTCGCATTTTTTTACAACACTGCAGCACATGGTGATCTTGTATTCATTGATTTTAATAAAGCCTTTGATCGAGTTAACCATGATTATCTTTTTAAAACCCTGGCAGTAATGGGCCTCAATGACAACAATGTGCAGGTTTTAACTAACACTGTAAAGGGCTTGGAAACCAATATATCTCTAAATGGTCACTACAGTAAAGACATTCCAATCACGAGTGGAGTCCCTCAAGGGAGCCCATTATCGATGTTGTTCTATGTAATTGCTTTGTAACCACTTTTAATAAGATTTGATGATGTACTAGAGGGCATCACTTTTAATAAGATTTGATGATGTACTAGAGGGCATATCAGTTCCGGGAATGAAAATGGTTTGTAACGCGTATGCAGGAATGTTGGAGTGTTGATCAGGAATAATGAAGACGTCACGAGAATGAAAGAAAATTTAAATTTATACTGTTAATCAACGGGCGCAAAAATAAACGACACAAAGAGTGCCTTTTTAAAACTAAACGGATTGGCCAACGTACATATTGCCTGCGCAAAATTCGTTGCACAACACACTGCTTTGGGTCTAACCCTCCATAGTTGTCCTCTTCGAACAATAGCCTCCAATTGGAAATAAAATAAAATAAAATAAAATAAAAAGTGGACAAATTTTGTGGCTCCCTCATAGTAAACTATTTGAGGTACGTAACTAAGAAGCAGAAAATTAAAATAATTAATTGTGCAGTTTTATCAAAAGCAACGTACATAGGGCAAATTTTACCAATACCTAAAGAAGTTGCAAAAGCTATCATGGCAGCAGTTCGCCGATACCTATGGCAAAGTCATATATTTAGAGTGGCTGCTGCAACGGTGAACCTAACTACGGAAGAGGGAGGACTTGGATTAAAAGATATTCAACAGAAAATCAATGTTATATTTAAAAAGAGGTCGTTGCAACTTATTGAAAACTATCCAAACAGTGTAACATCTAAATTATTCAAACTTTTTTAGCCTAAAACTCTTCGGCCACAAATCTACATCAGCACAATAAACTATAAATTCAAGCATATTCGGCACTTTTACTTCGAACTAAGCTATATGGTACAGTATATTAACAATAGGAATTGCAAATATATGTTGAAAAAAATAAGATTCAAGGACAACCCGAATAAGATGGCCGGCCGCGGTGGCCGAGGTGACTGAGGCGCTCCAGTCACGGTCAGCACGGCCACTACGGTCGGGGGTTCGAATCCCCCCTCGGGCATGGATATTTGTGCCGTCCTAGTTCGTAAGTAGTTTATAAGTAATTTGTAAGTTTAGGGACTGATGACTCCGTAGTTAAGTCCCATAAGCTTAACAAACATTTGAACATTTCGAATAAGATGGAGATGATGAACCCTCAAAGAAAATGGAAAAATATTTGGCAAATTATCAGTAATAAAATACATCGAAGTGCAGTGGACATGGTGCAGAGTTGTAAACAATATCATTAGTACGAACGAGAAATTTTATTCAGTAGGTCGCAGTGACACAAACAGGTGCCCTAAATGCAATGGAATTGACACGCTAGACCACCGTTTTGTTCTTAAAGGGTACAGATCTATATGGCAAGAAGTTAAAATTCAAGTCGCCTTCCTCAGACAAAGTGATGGGAGAGAAATCAACTCAAATATTTTTTTTTTCTTTTGACGAAGTTTCTTTTCCATCTCAGAAAATAAAGCTATCCTATGGTTACTCGGAAATTACGTTAATTACATTGTACATGAAAAGGGGTAAGACAGTTTATTGGAGCATAGAGAACATTTACGAGCAGAATACTATAAAATATACCAGAGGAGAAATCAAATAAAAACGTTTGGTAACATGCTGCGAATTGTGCTCGAGAAACAAGGAGTGGGATAGTTAGTAGATGTACGCTGAAGTAGAGGACTGCTACTGAGTGTGATGTACGGTGGGGACTTGGTGGCCCCCGTGGCCGCTACGGTAGCCGTGAAGGCCTCAGCAGAACTCTGAAACAGCATGTCAATGGCGACAAAGAAATTTGCAATTCCTTTAATGTTAAAGAACCCAAAATTTCTCCATGTCAATAACTAGAAATTAAAACATTATTCACACTAGGATACAAAGCAAATGAAATTTGTGTAGATTGAAACAAGATTCAGTTAATTTCCCAAAAAAAAAAAAGTACTTTTCCGTTTTTGTTTTTGTTTCGTGTGTATACGTTTATGTCTAAGAAAATTTGCTCCTCATATACAGAAGTCGAGGTGAATAGAAGAGGAAATTTGCTCTACAATACAGAACACATTCAGAAAAGTAAGATTTGCTTTCCTTCTCACAATTTACGTATAAAAAAACAAAACAAAAAATATTAAATAAAATAGAAACGGGGGATCAGAGACAAGAAAGTACTTTCCAGAAGAGAAGGACAAAGTTATGAGAAGACGTAATGACTGTTGCTGAATTCTGAGGAAAGAAGGTATGAAACGGAACATGACAATCCGAAGATTGTGGAACAAACTTTATTTGGCAGCGATCTATGTGAAGACGAACTTTGAAACATTCATTCGGCTACATGACACCAACGGGGTTATATCGAAATCTGGGAGCAGGAATAAATGTCATGGAATAAATTTTTTCTAGCACTTTGATTTCTCAACTTTATACAAATCTATAAAGCTATACAGTTAACTATTATCACAAAAAATTTTAAAGCATTTTTTGAAACAGCGATCTTAAAAATTTTAATAATTAAAATAAGACAGACTAGATAGTAATTTGTTGTGATCTAGACTGTCTTATTTTAATTATTATCACAAAAGGTTGATGAAAACCTGTGCCGATGAAGGCAAACAACGGCGTGTGCAAGAACGGGCTAAAAGGGAAGGATGGAGGTAAAAGAAAAAAAAAAATATGTTACGGCGACCGCGGATCCTAACAGAGAGTCCGGGTTCGAATCCCGGTCCAGCCAAAATTTACAAACTTGCCGTTAATTTAATTCAGTGCTCTGAAATGATTGAAATGTTTCAGTTCTTCAAATTCGTAAAATTACTAGTCAGTTATCAAAATATCAATAATCTTAATATTATTGTATATACCATAGCAGAAGGCTCACTAGTAACAGTTAATTATGAAATTGAAGACATATCAATGCTGCTACCTTTAGATAAATTTTGTTATCAATAATAGCGTTTTTCCGCTGCTTTTAAACAGCAATTGTACGATAATGGGCATTTTCTAGTGAATAATCGCAATTCGAAATTTAATTTTGATGTTAGCGTATTTGGCAGAAACTAATTCTTGCATTAATTGATGTGCAATATATTTTCAATTTCATCTTGATGACAGGCAGTGACGAAACCTGTAGATTGTAATTTTAAAAAATTGAACAGCTGCAGATGTCCAGTTGAAAACAACCAATTAGTTTACCAAAGCCAAGGACGACTCAAACCTCCGACGGCAAGCAACCGCCCGCTCCACAGAAAGGCGCCTTAGACTGTTCGGTAACACCATCGCGGTGGCAAGAAAAACATTATCTCCTCAGCATCTGGAGTACAGATAGTACCATTTCGAAAAATCTTAGTATTATTTTGCCCTCCGTCTCTCAAAACTCCTCCTAAGATGTGTTACAAATTAGTATAAATAATATGTCGAAGAATAGCACCTAGGTTGTAAACAATATAGGTTTCTGAGGGCGGGAAACCACAGACTGACCTTCCGCGAGAGCCCCCGTCACCATGGAGATGACCAGAAGAGTCGTCAACAAAGTCGCTGCGATCTTCATGTCTTACGTCAGAACCGAACCCGGAAAGTATACATCTAGAGACAGCCAGACAAGTCTCTTATACTCGCTCTGTCCCCACCTCTGACTGTTTCCCGGTAGAGGAGAACCACTTAGAGCGCCTGCTAACAACATTGATCCCTATCGTTATACCTTTCTAAACAACGGAGGAGATTCACAAGTGATGGGTCATTCCGCAGCAGACAAATGTGATGTGAGAGTTTTTCACGAGACATGACTAATACGAGAGAAATGGAACGAATAACATATTGGAAACGAAACGAATTGAAATTTATGGAAACTGGAACAGATGAATAGTAGAATATGTCCATGAGATGTGATCAACAGCATTATGCGCACCGATAAAGCTTTATACAACGAAAATCGGTACAACAGAATCCAGAGAATCGAAGTAAGAGATTCTTGTACTGAATAGGATGCAAGGTCGGAGTCGAAAGGGTGTTTATTTACTCCCTCCCTCCATCCCTCCTCTCTCTCTCTCTCTCTCTCTCTCTCTCTCTCTCTCTCTCTCTCTCTCTCTATCTATGTATCTATCTGCTCCCCATGTTCCTGTCCACTCCATCCATATCTGTCCATCTCCTCTTCCTTCCTTCCTCAATAATTGCCAATCTTTTCCTCTGTTCATCCCGTTTTCCCTTCAAACTGACATAAAATGTTAATGTTCCTAATCTCCGAAACTTTTTGATGGATTGCTTTACAATTTTGATTAGAATTTCAGCATCGGAGCTATACTTCTACTTCGTTTGTGAAATAATCTGTTAATAGGGGGAGGTAATTAAGAAAATGACATGCCTGACGCAGCAGTTTTTCAATTATCTCAATGTTTACTACATTGTAACTCCTTCAACTCTGTTTCGTACAGTGACATAAATTTAATAATGTTTGTGGATACTGTTTCTGAAATGTGTTACCAGCAGAGTCAGTAGTAACAAAGTGATAGATTGAATCATAATGCCTGATGTGGCAGTTTTACGCCACGAACAGCGTAAACGTACTCAGCCATAAACTTCTATCTGTTCATTACTTTGTGGGAGGAAATATGCGTAAATTATAATGTAAAGTTTGTTTCAGTTCCTTACGCGGCCTCATTCTCAAATAATGGATGCATACATTTGAAAGTTTTCATGCGATAGCTATTCATTGTTTATGACACCATATCTCCTGATCTGTGTGTCGTACGCTCTTGTTTTCGGGCCAGGAAACTAAGCGAATGTGTGAAGAAGAATTCGCCAAAATTTCATCGCAATTGGACATCATGCAAACGTTTATTTTCATGTACAGAAATTATGTATGTCTACCAAATTTCATAGAGAACGACGTTGAGATTTCTTGCAAGATACCTTACGCCATGCACCATATGGTCTGCGGAGTGTAAAAACCTACACCAGTAAAACATACATGCATGAGACAACTTTAATGGTAATCAGTCAGACGATAAAGAAGTTGATTTTAGGTATCATCCGCCAGTCACCATACAAAATATTATGTAGACAGATACGTTCCTCCAGAATTGAAAGTCGAGAGTGTCAAATTTAATCAGCCATAGACTGGTATCTAATTTGTTATGAGGTACCCACCACCACGTAACGTGCGAAACTTTCTGTAGACAGTGAAATTCCTCTTTCTTTGTAGGTCAAGTGTTCAAATTTTCACGCAGCTCAAATGAACGGTATCACAGTGCATGATATACAAATAAACAAATATTGTTTTTTTATATATTATAGGCTGGTGGAACACATTATGAGACATCAAGGATTCGTCAACTTAGTAGTCGAAGGAACTGTGTGGGGTAAGAATCGTAGAGGGAGATCGAAGGACAAATACAGTAAGCAGATTAACAGTATGTAGGTTGCAATTCGAATTTTCAAAATTGCTCCCTCCGAAGCATAAATACCAATAAAAGTGTGTAAGCAATCGTAGCTCTGAAATCCTACAAATACTTTTGAGTGAAGTCATATTACTCTTGAACCCCAAACGACACAGTCATCCAAATATTCAGATTTAAGGGCACTTTTTGGCGGCACTTTCCTACATGGCTAGTTAAGTCTGTACAACAATTATTAGAGTAGGTAGTTAAAAATTTTTGTGTGAATTACTTGTGTCTGTGGTTACAGAAGCCCGCTATGGAGAAGGGAGGAAAGTGTCATGCGCATGTCCGTGGACTTCAGTAGGATAAGCCTGCAATCAACGATAATCTACACTTTTATTGAAAACTAATAGAGAAAATTCATCTTAAGATTGGTTTGGATCCTCAAGTCTTATCAAATAATGCTTTTTTTACGTTCTTCGCCATCTCAGTTGTACTTTTATTTGGAAGCAAAAACGAAATATGAACATATATGAAGCTATTAAAATTAAATCAGTTGATTTTCTTGTAGTTCAAATGTTCAAATGTTTGTTAAGCTTAAAGGACTTAACTGCGGGGTCATCAGCTCCTAAACTTACAAACTACTTATGAACTACCTTATACTGAAGAGGACACAAATATCCATGCCCGAGGGAGGATTCGAACCCCCGACCGTAGCGGCCGTGCAGACTGTGACTAACGCGCCGCAGACCGCTCGGCCACCGCGACCGGCTGGTAGTTGAAACACAGACAAAACGATTTAAAATGGACAAAATGTACCGAAATTAGTCACAACTTCCTAATAAATGCAACTGTGACAGTGAAGAAAATAAACAACTCGTCAGAAGACATCAGATGAACGAAATTTTCAGTAAGGACTTTAGGAGTGGTACGGGGAGAATGTACACGTTATGGCACCTTACGGACACCGGGGTTCTATAGACCACACTTTCACGCACCCTGTCTACATGCGCCTTGAACCTCACGCCTTGCTGGCGTCCAGCGCTTCTTTGTAGGTACACTTGGACTTCAGACGCAAACCCGCCAGCTCCTCTTACTTTACAGATGTTTAAAAGCATTTCTAGTACTTTATTTAGGGAGAACTTTACGGCGTGCCGAGTCTGTGCAACAAGACAGGGCATCAAACCATCATTTGACGCAAGGCGGCTTCGTGCTGCCCATAGCAGTCACCATGTCAAAGCGCACCAATTCCTAAGAGAGCAGTCAGTCTATTTCATGGTTTAAATGTCAGTAGCAAAACTGATCAAGTGTATTCATCAATTTTCTATGCCGGCCGCTGTGGCCGAGGGGACTGAGGCGCTCCAGTCACGGTCTGCACGGCCACTACGGTCGGGGGTTCGAATCCCCCCTCGGGCATGGATATTTGTGCCGTCCTTAGTCTTAGCTAGTTGATAAGTGGTTTGTAAGCTTAGGGACTGATGACCCCGTAGTTAAGTCCCATAAGCTATACAAACATTTGAACATTTTTGAAATCACGATGAACAGCACGTTGTGTTCCGTTGGATGTAGCAGGTCGTTCCAGAGCGCGCTGTAGCTAGATAGACAGCACGTCTCGCCTGTGCCACGTTGGGACTACACGTCCCGTCTGAGGACGCCTTTAGCGTCTGCTGAAATTGAAAGGACTCGCACGAACATAAGTAATCAAGGAATAAGTTCAGATGGAAAAGTTCTAATAAATATTTTGTATCCCATACTCGTCGCCACTTCTGTGTCTCGTTGCCACCGGTTCTCCTAGGTGTCGGTGGCCGAGTAGAGAGAGACCGACACAGGGAAATAGGATGCACGCGTGTGCGGCTACAGAGTCTGAGGTGACAAGCCAGTGGGACAGCAGAAACTAGAAACAGTAAGCTAGATAAGAACAAAATATATATTTCGTAGAAATAATACAGTTGGAGGGCAGCAGACTAGTGGAATGCAGATACATAGTTTAACTAGATAGAGGCCTGCCTACTGATGAGTCCTAGTGCCTGTCCTAATCCCAAGAGACCGACGTAGTTCAGTGGTGGCCACGAGCGGGATTGCAGCAGAGGGCGCTCGTGGCTGACGTCGTAAGAACGCCGCGCCGTGCTTGCATGGCGGCGCGCGGCGAAAGTACGTGGCGCGCACTTCAGACTTGTGAGACACCACAAAATAATGTTCACTTCCGTTTAGATGAGAAATGTAGAGGGTTGCTGATTCCGTTAGGAAGTGGTACGGGGAGAGCAGCAGTATGAAAGAGTTCATGGAAGCGCGTATGTTGTGGTCGATGTTACGATGGCCCTACAGGGTGGTGGTTGTGTTCATATTCAAATGTTTGTTAAGCTTAAGGGACTTAACTACGGGCTCATCAGTCCCTAAACTTACAAACTACTTATGAACTACCTACAACTAAGGACGGCACAAATATCCATGCCCGAGGGGGGATTCGAACCCCCGACCGTAGTGGCCGTGCAGACCGTGACTGAAGCGCCTCAGTCCCCTCGGACACAGCTGTGGTTGTGTCCTCAGTGTCTTTAGCGGTGGCATTCTTCTATAAAATGTTCTCGGTGTACAAGCCGCGTCATTTCGAGTAAAATTCTCGAGCTTTCGATGACAAGCTCTGACAACCTCATCAGGAAATCCTGATGACGATGACGGAGCTTGACATCGAAAAATAGTGTTCAAATGTTTGTAATCGTATGGCACCAAACTACGTTGGTCATCAGTCCCTAGTCTTACAAACTACTTAAACTAAGTTATACTAACCTAAGGACAACTCGCACATCCATGACCGGGGGAGGATTATTATTAACGCTCTCAGGCTTGAAAATAACGACTTTTATTCTGTAACTCTCATAAGTTTTAATTGTACTTATTTAGAAGAAAGATTTATGTAATTATATATAATCATTTTCATACCGTATAATCGTGTGCACTATGAAACAAGGCTTCTTATTATGCACTAAAATAAATAATTTTGAACTACTATCGTATGAAATAAACTGATAATTCAATAAATACGAGGCAAAATAATAATTACCACTTTCACTTATACAGGAAAATGTATCTTATCGGCAACTTATGAAGTTCACAAACTGATGCAAAATACAACACTAACTTGTTGATATTTCTACAGTTGTCGACTTCAGGTTGCAGTACTGTACATGATGAAAGAATTGAACAATAACAATATAATTGACTTTCCAGGCTTCCTAGACTAAACTACACCAAACAAAAGAGACAGGAAATGGGTCTTAAGAAAATCCGTGACTGATGTAGAAAAGATTTTTTACTGGAAAGGACTTCCTACAAAAAGAAGTGATATGCCATCAAAAACATAAAATGTACAAAAATGCAAGTCTCGCGACTAATTCCTTCCGCCATAAAAAGTCGTGAGTTCTCATGGGAAACCAAGTCGGTTATTTTAGTTAATGTTCATGGAAGCAACTATTCAACACTTCGTAATATTTTTTTATCTAATCAGTTATCTACCAGCATCTGTAGTTACTATATCAAAATTATACATTTTTCTATAATAAATATAATGACTTGGCAATCGCATGGCAACGTAAACTAGTGTTTAAAATACTTTATGCAAATTTGAGGTATTTCGTTCCTACATGATTACCTTTGGTTACATTGAGGAATATAAATTATATATAGATATGTAAATACCCGATCATTACATGTATTCTGATGTCATTCTATTATGGTACGATTGCGAAGTCATTATATGTATTATAGAATTAAATATATATAATACTAATATAAATGTAGTTAGATCCTAATTAGATAACAAATAAGATATTCCATGAACTAAAATATTCTACTTGGTTTCCCATGGCAACATAAACTAATACTAAAAAAAAACTTTATGCACATTTGAGTGTACTTCATTATTATGTGGTTACATTTGGTTGCATAATGGAATATAAATTTTTGTTAGGTAATTATGACGATGTCCAACTGTCAGATCATTATATTTATTTTGATGTCATATTATGGTGTGATTGCTAAGTCATCATATTTATTTTAGAAATAAAAATATATAATTTGTCCATTCTCTACTGTCATCTAGGGGACACTATTGAATCTGCTTGCATTTAACAAGCTTCAAAGTCCAACAAAGACCATCTGTTCTACATGAGTCATACATTTGGTTGATGGCTGCAGCGGGAGCAATAAAACGTGCTGCACCTCACACTCCCTGTGAAATTAAAAATTTATTTTCAAATAAATTCCTTGTAACCTTACATTCCCATCTTTTTGTAAAAAAAAACATGATTAACATACAAATATTACAAGACTCTTACTGTGAAATTGGCAATTCTAAAACTAACCCTCGTATTTTACAAAATATTTATTATTATCCATTTTAATAAAGTTTTACAAAAATTCATAAGCTGTGCTCATGTTTTGAAGATGTAAGGTTTAATTTTTAGAGTCGTTTTTCGACTTCATACAGATTTTTCAACTTTTCACTGTTCACTGCATATAAGATCAATTTACCCAACCTTACCTTATAACTAAAACTGCAGTGGTCCTATGCTTTGAATAATCCAATTTTCATCTTTTGCATCTTGATAATGTAGTGTCAATCCCATCCCCACCCAATCCAGGCTTTAATAATTGGCAGGTTATTTCTGAAAACACAGAGCTGTCTCTAACTACATTTCAACATCATACCTTCTTGAAAGATAAATGTTGGTGCACATATTATTCCTATTCCATATTTCCGTAACAGTATATATTTTGAAAGTAAATTAACAGAGCAAATTCTGCAGCTGAAACTGACTTGGAGGGAAATGTGAAGTGTTATTAATAAATGTATGTGTTTTAAGCAAGAAAAGTCATTGACATTAGCAAAACTATGTTGCTGCTGAAAAACATTTACTTAGCTAACTGAAGATTATTAACACTATTTTTCAAAACTTATCTCATCTTAAATCTAATACAAATATGTATCACATATTTAAAAAGTTACCTACTCACTAATGATTCTAACAGGTTTTTATCTCATAATCCCAATTAATTTTACAACTCAACCATCATATCACATGAACCCTTCATCATCTAAATTGAACCTGTTATAAAACAGATTAATTCCAGAAATCCGTTTCAGCTTTCTTCCACTTTTAGAATTTCTCAGGATCAGTAATAGATTACAACACTCCAAGATTTTACAATTTTTATTTTTCAATATGACAATGCACCCTTCGCCTATCAGTTACTTTCAAACTGTATTCATTTAAAATACTACATCTTATTAGAGACTATCAATCATTTCGCACCACACATCACATTGCCTACACTTCAGTATGACATACATTACTGCTCAATATTTCCTTTTGCATCATTATTTCTTTTCTCTAATAAACTATCATTTTTATTTCATTTCAGTGTCCACTAATACTTTTTTAACCAACTCCTCATACTGTTCTATTGTAACGCCTTTAATATGTGACTGCTAAACATTTCCAACTAGGGACCTATTTGGTTTGTTTGTTGCGATCAGACATCAAAAGGTCCAAGAAAAATAAATTACGTCACTTTAAAAATTAAATTGAATCAAATTTTTAAGATATTTTAAACCGTAAAGTAATTTACATTACAGTTCAACGTGACATTTCATCATGTATCTTTTGTTCACGTTCGGTAATACAACAGCAAATACTGTTGCTCAGAGCTACACTAAATTAATTTAAACCGATTTATGGATTTATTTTTAATCGTAGACAAAGCAGGAAACTCTTATTGTAAATAAAATAAAGGAAAATGATTACTCGAATGTTATTGCATGAAATTCATTTTTCACAACAAAACGTCTCTGCACCAATATTTAAGTGCGTTCTTCCAGTTTCATTTAATAAGTGTTAGCAAAACAAGGTGAGAAATGAATGTATTTCAAACGGTGCTTGTTTTATCCACTTTGAAAACATTAGTGAATTTGTCAAATTATTGTGGGCAAAAATCAGGATGGACCAATAGCTTAATACTGAATTTAGGATTTTAAATGAGGAAATTTTTGAAACTTTTGTTTTCGTACGTTATTTTAGCTCTTGTGGACCACAATTACTTTGCGGACAACAGGCTGGGAACTACTGAGTTACTAAAAATGACACCTCTTGCTACTCCTGATTAAGCAGTGAAGATTATGAAAGTTTATAGACAGAGTTCAAGGTGACAGAAGAGGAAGACTGACAACAAAAAAAGAAAATTAAGTGGTTTTATCAATAAGTCGAGTATCTCGTATGTGTCAGTAAGCTAATATTGCAAATACCCTCTGAGGTTGTCATTCTCAGCTACTATTTAATTTTTCTATTTTTCTTCTGTTCCATTTTGCACCAGCAGTGTTTCCTTGCACTAATTCCCCACGCTTTCCGCATGTACGTCACATCATCCTGAGTCACCTTCCTACAATATCTCATTGGCTTTAAGCTTCCATTTCCTTAAAATATGTTGCAGTAATATTTTACCACTTTACATTTATAATTAAAACTATCCTACTTCCCTTTGTGCTCAGTGAAAATGTCTACCAAAACAATCTATTATAAGAAAATGTCGTTTACATTAATGGGCAGGAGCACTTCATATTTCAGCGGTTTTTTAATTTTTCGTGTAGCTTCTTATCTCTCTACTCTCATAACAAGCGTAATCTCTGATTCACCCCTTCTTGGCAAATTTCTTAAACATTTCTATCAAGCACAATACAGATTACTTCAAGTGTTAGTGAAAATGTACTAGCAGGTTAATCACAGGTAAGTGACTTCAAAATCGTCCAGCAAATCGTGCACAAGTGACTACTGTCGAAATCTCCCCGGTGTATAGAGATACATGTTTGTCGGATTGCGGCCTCTATTCTTTCTTTAACTTTAGCCAATTCTTTCCTTAACTCTCTTTCCTTAACTGTTTTCTAGGGACATATCAAAAACATTTAACTCCTCTACATTTGCAGTTTCTTCACTACTTCACCTGATTCACAATCCTCTCCTATCTCCCTAGTATCAGTTCCCACTTATGGTCATTAATTAACTACACAGCTTCTATGACTATTCTGTGTCCCTTTACACTGACCCTAAGATTTCCTCCACCTTCTTCTCATCTAGATCCTTTAGTTCCTCTTAATCAATTATTCTAGATTCGAGGAATCGTCACTTTCAACATTATAACTCATGAAAAAAATACAGTATTTACTTCACTCCAGTTATCATAAATTTATCTATTCCTCTTATAAATTTGAACATTTTAACATTACTGCAGTTTTATTATTACTTTCTAAATTGTTGAGTTCTGTAGGTTTGCTGTTATTAGATACAAAGTGCTTGGCTACTACTTTTCAACAGCGATCAGTAGCTCGTAATCCGATATACCGCACGTGTTGCCTGATACATATCCGGACGTCTACATTAGGTTTTACGAGGCTCCTCCAAATCATGACTTGAGAATCCCAACGTGAATGCTTTGGAATACTCACCGTCGATTTCTTTCACTATTCTTGCTCGGCTGATGTACATCTAGGAACAACGAATAATAACTGTAGTGTGCATTGGTAGTTCCTAAAACTGTAGATGTAATCTTATACGGTTCACACAAAACTGAGGTCGGCCGCAGTGGTCCAGCGGTCTGCGGCGCCCCAGTCACTGTCTGCACGACCGCAGCGGTCGGGAGTTCGAATCCCCTGTCGGGCATGAATGTTTGTGCCGTCTTTATTATAAGGTAGTTCATAAGTAGTTTGTAAGTTTAGGGACTGATGATCCCGTAGTTAAGTCCCGTAAGCTCTACAAATATTTGAACTTTTTGAATTTTAAATAAAATTGAGAAAATAATCAATGCAATTCAGTTCAGTACCATTGTTATTAAAGTCTGTTTCATTACACTGTCTGAGGTGTGCAGCCAAAAATACATAACTAAAACTGTATTATAAATTGAAAATATTTATCAGCCTCGGCTGTGAAACTTGTAACTAACCATATTTCATACTACAATATTATAAAATATTATATAATCTCTGTCTGTTACGCTTTCACGACAAAAACGCGCTTAACCGATTTTGCTGAAACTGGGTATGGAGATAGCGAGAACGCTGAAGAAGAACGTAGTGGAAGTGTGTAATTCAAGATATTTGTTAATTGTAAGTCCGTAGTCGAAATATGGAACAACTGAGCCTTATCGCTTATAGCTTCTGAGAAGTTTGACGACTCCTTGGAAAAGCTATTTATTTTTTTACGTTTGAAATTTTTCCCAATTCATTAAGATACTTTTAATGGTTAATTTTTTGTACGTAATACGATCCGGCATAATGAATACAATGCTGACCCAAGACGTCAACTTCTTGAAACCGCCGAATCGACTGCGTTGACATTTGAATCGTGCATAATTTACACATTGTGTAAATTATTTCTTTTTCAGTCATCGGTTTAGTCACGATGTAAAAAAACACAGTTGCTTTTCGTAATTAATATGTTAATTAATAACTGACAACAGATCGCTGTTCTCCTCAAACGTTCTTTAAAATTTTCAAGCTGTACAAATTACTGGTTACCTGTAAAAACATTTAGCTGGATTCGACAACGGATTTCCCGAATTTTACTCGCTTTCAAATATTCCATCGACTTTTCGTATACGCCTACCGCCTGTCGTTCATACAGAGAGATCATACAATGGTACCGTAATTTAAACATTGCACAATCTCTGAATGGATGTCATAGTAATAGGAATGCCTGGTGTTCAGAAGCATCCGAATGAGCTGAATGCAAGTATGTCGTGAGATCCGGATGGAATCTGCAGTGTGGTTTTACAAAGAATACTCTTCGGCATTGGCTCCTTACTTAGTTTGCACTTATCGCCAATCTTTAGTCCAGTCGGAGGTGCCAAGATGCTGGAAAACAGTGCAGTTGACTCCTGTTTATCTGAAAGGTAAAGGAACGGACAATAATTTCATATAATTATTATCAGTTTGATTCAGAATTCTTGTATTCTCAGCTCGAATGTAATGAATTTCCTTTAGAGTCGTATAAAACACAGAGAAGCACCGCAGAAAGCTAATGAAGTTGCGAGCACCCACGGTATACGTTCATGTACACTGCCTGTTCTTTGTAACAAGGAACCTTCTCAATGTGAGGTGGCAAGTTCGGACTCCAGTAGGGCTCATTTGAAAGTGCTGCGGTAACAGTTATGACAGGGAATATATTAGCTACTAATGGCACCTCTGAGCGAGAGTGGCAGTAATCAGCCTTTCTATCGGATAGGTGTATTACGATGTACAAAATATTCAGCACTGACACCGAAAAAATATTCAGAACACACATCAAATTTTGCCATTTTTTGTGCCTATAAAAAGTATTTTTGAACCCACGCCTCAAAGGAGAGAGTGTTTCACGATAAGCTCCACGACAGTTTCTCATTCGTTGGTGTGCTATCACATCCATCAGTTATCGTCACCCCGTTACACCAGTATGTTTTATTTGCATTGTTTAATGGTGAAAAGCTGAACAACTCCCAATGAGTTCGTGTTGAATCTTCATGATCCTAAGCCTTGCTGTGACTGTAGTATCTCTATTTTGGCCTACTTTAGGTTATGGTAGTAACACTAAAAGTGGGCCTTTGCGATCGTCTTTTGACAGCTCGATAAATGAAAATAACGGCTTAACCATTCATCTGACACGAAAACTGAATAACCGAATTTGTAGAGGAGAACATTCTCTACAACTTTGCTCTCTTATGTTTTTTTCATATCTCGTATCGTTTCAGAGATATTTGCAAATATAACGGAGTTTTGGGATGTATGTCTGTCTGTCTGTCTGTTCGTCTGTCTGTCCGTAACGTGTTCCCTATTTTTAAGACGAACCGCTCAACCAACCAGCACCAAATTTTGCACACATAATTGTAGGCCGCCAGAGACCAGAACCTCCTTTTTTCAAATTTTTCGGACAAAAATTACGGTAGTAATGACAAAAAAAAGCCGTTTGTAATATAATCGTAATGGCCAACGAACCGTTCATCTGACACGAAAATTGAATAGCCTAATTGGTAGACGGCAAAATTCTTTACAACTTAGCTCTGTTATGGTTTCTTATATCTTGCATCGTTGCAGAGATATTTGCAAAAATAACGGCGATTTGACGATGTCTGTCTGGCTGTAACGTGTTCTCACTTTTTAGGTCGAACCGTTCAACCGATCGACACCAAATTTTACATAATTGTTGGCTACCAGAGACCAGAACCTCGCTTATTGAAATATTTCGGACAAGAAATACCTTAGTAATACCAAAAAAAGCAGTTTGTAATTTAATTTTAATTGCAAATAAACCGTTTATCTGACGCGAAAGTCGAATAGACGAATTTGTAGAGGATAAAATTCTCTACAATTTGGTACCCCTATTTTTTTATATCTCGTATCGTTTGAGAGATATTTGCAAAATTTGATTTTAGACACCCTCCATTGAATTAAGGAAAACCAGCCGTTCGCAGATGTCACATGACAATCCTCGCCCAGAACACTGTGGCATACGCCATCTTGCGTTGTGTATTTGATGATTTTCTTATTGTAACTTACACGTTGTCATTTCAAAGCAATGAATGCAACTTGTAACGGTCAGCTGTAGCATAGTGGGCAATGTGCTGGGCTGTGATGCTGAAGGTTAGTGGAGCGAAACACGACACTGACATTTTTTTTTCCTAAAAGGGTTTCAGACATTCTTATTAATTAATTTTTTATTATTTAGATTATTATTTTGCTTGAAAATGTTTGCAAAAACTTATAAAACTACAAATCTAAAGTGGGCCGTAAAACACGTCAGTGCGATTTTTTCATTGGGTGTTCATGGCGGAGGTTAATGTTTCTTTTTCTTTTTTCTTTTTTTTTTCTATCACTTCTAGGTTGTCGACGATGTCGAAATCCCGGACGGTCATCTTCTGTCGCCCTCCTGATCCATGTGGTTAAACATTAGCAAATAGCAAATAAAATTTTTCCCGTTGTAATCGTTAACAGAACACTAGAAAATGAATTTGCGAAGGGTTTCGTTGTAAACTAGTGACGCCATTAACGGTGTAGCCTATCTTCTCAGAGTTCTACGGCTGCAGGTAAGTTACGTGGAGGAGCGTTGCACAAGTGCCACCCGCTGCCTCGGTTTCCTGAACCCTTGGGCTGTTGACGCTTCTTACTTGCTCTGCGCGACGCTTGTGCCGTTATGTTGTCCCGCTGAGTGTACATTCTGCCTGGCCTGTGATTATTGCTTCAGGCTCTCTCACGGTTGCTTCTCAGTTGCGTACTAGCGCACTTCGGGTAAATATTCAATTGTTTGTGGCCGCGGTGGAGTAGCCGAGTGGTCTAAGGCACCTTGCTGCGGAGCACGCAGTTGCTCGCCGTCGGAGGTTCGAGTCCTCCCTGGAGTGTGGGGGTCTGTGTTGTCCTTAGGTTAGTTTTGAATAGTTTAAGTAGTCGTAAGCTACGGACTGATGACCATGCAGTTTCGTCCGAAAGATTTACAAACATTTTAACATTCCAAACTACTTATGAACAAGCTTATACTAAAAACGCCACAAACATCCGTGCCCGAGGGGGGATTCGAAGCTCCGACGTGGAACGGACTCGCGCATGTACCATAGCGCCTCAGTGCGCTCGGCCGCTCCGCCGCGGCCACTTCGGGTACCCGTCCTCTCGTATAGAGCCCTTTAGTCTTCAAATAATCACTCTTCAGAACTTCATTAGAACATGTCTCTTTAGCTAGACAGTGAATGAATGCTACAAGAACGTCTCGTGTACTGCAAATCAAACTATAATAGTAGATGCAAATAGATTAGTCAAAGGTGAACGCATTAAAGGTACTTGACAGACAACGTGCAGATTTAAATTTTTTGTCAGCATACAAAAATGTAATTTTAAATAGGAATACGTAAAGAAATTGTGGTGTCCACAAAAAAGCCTAGGTGACATTACACCTCATATTCCGCGTTAGTCGGCTTTTACGACCTATCGTAAATTACAACGAAAACGAGATTAGGAGAGGAAAAAAGATAACACAACATAAATAATTCATTTAAGAAAAGCATAAATAAAGATAAAAGTCAGCCTGTGAGAACGACAGAGATTTCTAGCCGGCTTGGCTGAGGTTACCCCGTACTTCGTCTTCGATTCACAAAGAGAACGACAAAATAACCGCGTGCCATTCTCCGAGCCCTAGTTTCTCTTTCATTATCTTTGTAGTCATTAAATGAATTGTATGTTTCCAACAAACGACCCGTTTTACAGAAAACTTTAAATCCCTCAACAGTGTTTCACGAAAAGAAAATCGCCTTTCCTCTAGCGATTTCCAATTGAATTCCGGAAGCATATCTGTATGAGTTTTGCACTGGTCTAACCTACCAGTAGTAAACCTAGCAGCCTAAGTCACGCAAGTTTTCTCTCTTTTACAGATAATCCACATCATCCTAAATTCTCCCAATATATTTCAGTCACCATTCGCCATCCCCTTCATTTCATATAGCAATGCAACGTTACACTTAGATAACTACCGACGCGACTCTGACAAGCAGCACGCGGCTAATCTTGTGTTCGAACATTATGGGATTGTTTTTGCTACTCAACTGCATCATCTTATTATTTCTAGATTTGAATATACCTCCTAGTCCTCACACTAGCTGAAAACTTTTTCTAAGCCATCCTGCTTCCTACTACAGTTATTCAATGACGACACCTTCTCGTACACCACAGAATCATGAACAACAGTCACGGATTGCTACTCATTCTGTCCATCAGATAATTTATCTAGAATATCGGTCCCATGAAACTTCCTTGGGCCACACCTGACTATGCCATAGTCTCTGGCGAAACTCGTCGTGAAGGACGGCGTACTGGGTCCCATTACATACGAAGTCTTCACTCACATATCTGGGAACCTAATACAGTTGCTCGTATCTTCGTTAGCATTCTGTTGTGCGGCACCGTCTGAAACGCTCTTCGAGAATCTAGAAATATACATTCTACCTGTTGCCCTTGATTCATAATTCGCAAGATGTCATTAAACGCGAACGGTGCTTTCTAAAGCCGTGCTGATGCTTGGATAGACGCTTTTCCAACTCAAGGAGTTTTTTTTTAATTTTACCCGATAATATGTTCAGTAAATTTGAAGCAAAAAGATATCATGTAAACAAACAGGTAATGTATTTTTTCATATTCTTCAACTTTTCAATTTATTGTTTCGATTGCAAGAAATACAACTGAGCTGTTGTTGTTATGGTCTTCAGTCCGGAGACTGGTTTGATGCAGCTCTCCACCCTACTCTATCCTGAGCAAGCCTTTTCATCTCCTCATAAGAACGGCAACCCACATCCACTTGATTCTGCTTACTATACGCGTCTCTTGGTCTCCCTCTGCGATTTTTACCCCTCACACTTCCCTCCAATGCTAAATTTACGATTCCCCGATGTCTAAGAATGTGTCCTACCAAGCGATCCCTTCTTTTAGTCAGAGTATGCCAAAAATTCCTTCTCTAATATGTTCAGTAAATTTGAAGCAAAAAGATATCATGTAAACAAACAGGTAATGTATTTTTTCATATTCTTCAACTTTTCAATTTATTGTTTCGATTGCAAGAAATACAACTGAGCTGTTGTTGTTATGGTCTTCAGTCCGGAGACTGGTTTGATGCAGCTCTCCACCCTACTATATCCTGAGCAAGCCTTTTCATCTTCTCATAAGAACGGCAACCCACATCCACTTGATTCTGCTTACTATACGCGTCTCTTGGTCTCCCTCTGCGATTTTTACCCCTCACACTTCCCTACAATGCTAAATTTACGATTCCCCGATGTCTAAGAATGTGTCCTACCAAGCAATCCCTTCTTTTAGTCAGGGTATGCCAAAAATTCCTTATCTCGCCAATTCTGTTCAGTACCTCTTCATTAGTGATGCGATCTACCCACCTAATCTTCAGCATTCTTCTGTAGCACCACATTTCAAAAGCCTCTATTCTCTTCCTGTCCGCACTGCTTATCATCCATGTTTCACTCCCGTACAAGGCAACACTCCACACAAATGCCTTCAGAAAAGACTTCCTTACACTTAAATTAATATTCGATGTTAGCAAATTTCTCTTTTTCAAAAATGCTTTTCTTTCCATTGCCATTCTGCATTTTATATCCTCTGTACTGCGACCGTCGCATGTTATTTTACTACCCAAGTAACAAAACTCATCTACCACCTTCATTGTTTCGTTACCTAATCTAATTCCTTCAACATCGCCTGATTTTCTAAGACCGCATTCCATTATTTTTGTTTTGCTCTTGTTAATGTTCATTTTATATGCTCTCTTTAACACAATGTCCATTACATTCAACTGCTCTTCCAGGTCCTTTGCTGTCTCTGACAGAATTACAATGTCATCAGCAAAACGCAATATTTTTATTTCTTCCCCCTGTACTTTAATCCCTATTCCAAATTTTTCCTTGCTTTCCTTCACCGCCTGCTCGATGTACAAATTGAATAACATCGGAGAAAGGCTACAACCCTGTCTTACTCCCTTCCCAACTGATGCTTCCCTTTCATGCCCTTCGAGTCTAATAACTGCGGTCTGGCTTTTGTACAAGTTATAAATAACTCTCCTTTCCCTATATTTTACCCCTGCTGACTTCAGAATTTGAAACAGTGTATTCCAGTCAACATTGTCAAATGCTTTCTCCAAATCTGCAAAAGCTAAAAATGTAGGTTTGCCTTTCCTTAATCTATCTTCTAAGATAAGACGAAAAGTGAGTATTGCCTCCCGGGTTCCTATGTTCCTCCTGAATCCAAACTGATCTTCCCCGATGTCAGCTTCTACCAGCTTTTCCATTCTCCTGTAGATAATTCGTGTTAAAATTTTGCAACCATGACTTATCAAACTGATGGTTCTGTAATTTTCACACCTGTCTGCGCCTGATTTCTTTGGAATGGGGATTACTGCATTTTTCTTAAAGTCGGGGGGTATTTCGCCTGTCTCATAAATCCTACACACCAGTTCAAATAGTCTTGTCATGGCTGGCTCTCCCAGAGACTTTAGTAGCTCTGAGGGTATGTCATCTACTCCTGGGGCCTTGTTCCGACCTAGGTCTTTCAAGACTCTGTCAAATTCATCTCTCAGTATAGCATCTCCTATTTCATCTTGATCTACGTCCTCTTCCCTTCCTACCACGTTGTCTGTAAGTTCATTTCCCCTGTAGAGCTGCTCTATGTACTCTTTCCACCTTTCAGCTTTCCCTTCTTTGCTGAGAACCGGCTTCCCATCTGAGTTCTTGATATTCGTAGAATTGCTTTTCTTGTCCCCAAATGTCTCTTTTATTTTCCTGTAGGCGGTATCTACTTTTCCCCTTCTTATACATTCTTCTACAGATTTGCATTTGGCTTCTAGCCACTCCTGCTTAGCCATTTTGCATTTCCTGTCAATCTCATTTTTTAATCGTCTGTACTCCATTTTGCCTGTTTCATTTACTGCATTTTTATATTTTCTCCTTTCATCAATTAAATTTAGTATTTCCTGTGATATCTAAGGATTTTTTGTAGGTCTTGCCTTTCTACCTATTTTGTCCTCTGCTGCCGTCACTATTTCATCTCTCAATGCTACCCATTCCTCTTCTACTGTTTTATTTCCCCATGTTTCTGTCAATTGTTGCCTAAATCTCCCTCTGAAATTCTCATCAACTTCACTTTCCTTCAATTTATCTTAGTCCCATCTCCTTATTTTCCTACCTTTCTGCAATTTTTTTCAGTTTCAGCCTACAGTTCATGTCTAACAAGTTATGGTCAGAGTCTATATCTGCCCCTGGGTACGTCTTGCAGTTTATAACCTGGTTCCGGAATCTATGTCTTACCATTATAAAATCTATCTGATACCTTCCGGTGTCTCCTGGTCTCTTCCATGTATACAACCTTCTTTTGTGATTCTTAAACCAGGTGTTTGTTACGTGCAAAATTCTACCAGGCGACTTCCTCTTTCATTTCTCCTGCCCAGTCCATATTCACCTACTATTTTTCCTTCTCTTCCTTTTCCTACTACCGAATTCCAGTCTCCCTTAACTGTCTGAATAATTTCCTTTAGCTCCTCATATATTTCTTCGATCTACTCATCATCGGCAGAGCTTGTTGGCATATAAACCTGTACTACTGTTGTCGGTGTTGGCTTCGTATCTATCTTGACAATGATAATGCGATCACTGTGCTGCTCATAGTAGTTTACCCGCATTCCTATTTTCTTATTCATTATCAGTCCTACTCCTGTGACAACTGAGCTAAGACAGTGATATACTCTCAATAGCAGAGTCGTAATCGTATCGTCCAACGATTTTTATCATTTTTATTTTCATTATTTTGTCCGAAATGTTTCCAAAAACTGATAAAACTACAGAAAAATCTAAAGTGATCCGTGAAACACGCCAGTGCAGTTTTTTTCTTTGTGTCGAATACTTGCACAATTTTAATATCTAATGGTAATTCGTACGAAAACTACGCTTGGTTTTGTATATTCGTAATTTTCTATACCTTATAAAAGGTAGTTAATAATTACGTTTACAATCACAAAAACATAAGCTACATTTCTTACACTATAAGTATCATTATTGATTAACGACGGTAGTCGTTAATTGTTCAATTCGTGAAGAGTTACGTCGCAGTTTTTGGAAAGTCATCACGTAGTTACTAATGGCTTTTCAAGCAGCTAACATACTCAACCACTGTTATAGGTGCCAATGTTTTCAGATCGTCTACATACAAATTTTTTTTTAAAAAAAAGAAAGAGAAAACCTGATACAACAGGTAGAAATAGAGATCTCAAAATACCTGAATTCGAGAACGAAAAAAATACACGTAACAGCGGAATTCAAACCATCCTTGTATGGTTGTATGGTCCGAACGCTGCCATCTGAGCTCCCCCGACAGATGCTATAACTGTTTCAATTATTGCTACTTACGTGTACTTGATAAAAGACGAATTTCTCGAGAATTTTTGAAAGTTGTGTCGAATGGCATTGGCTGATTGTTATATAAGCTCTTCACGTAGCATAAATATATAAAAAATATAAAATCCAATACCCATGTGTTCTCTTTGTAAGATATATGCTGAATACAGTGGTTAGTTTATTCGATCGACGACTACTCTCCTGAGCATCGTCGATCCCAACTTCAAATATCGGGAGTATATACGCAGAAATAGACTGAAGTTGTGACGGTCGGTTCGTCTGTGTCCCACTTCTTTATGCAGCGTTCGCTCAGTACTAGCTGACTTATCAACTGACCATTCATGTGAAAGAGATAGGTATAATTACAAATGTTTATAAGCTAACGAACTAATCGTCTAGTTTCCTTCGGCATCAGTCGCAGACTGCTGACTAAGCTTTCAACTCGCCGACGCAGTGACTACTGTTATCACTATTGTCTCTGGCATTGCACTAATGACACAAACCGATGGCCTGCTTCCGCCTAGCTCGGCTAGCGACTGCTTGCACAATCTAAGATTTTAATAAGTTTGTCTGTCAGTATTTTGCGCTGCGTCGCCCGACCGAGTGTTTTCTGGCCTGCTTCCTTTGTTGACGGACTACACATGCTGAAGATTTTCCCAGTGGATCTGTGTGTGACCTCTGCCATACCCACATTTTACAATGTTATTCCATTTCATTTCACTCCTTGTGTCTGCTCCTAGATATATTATGGAAGTAAATGGTCCAAGTGTTTGTCGTCACATTCCATAATTATATAATAGAGGAATTTCTGGTCTATGTTGAGAGTCAATTGCCACTGCCTGCACCTTCCGTCGATACGCTCTAGGTTCTCGTGCATTTCGCTATCATTTTCCAGTATTCTCGATAAATTACAGATGCGTCGGATTAGCCGTGCTCACTGAAGTGCCCTGTTGCGGTGCGCGAGGCCGTTCGCCGTCGGGGGTTTTTGTCCCCCTTCGGCCATGGGTGTGTGTGTTGTCCTTAGGTTAGTTGACCTTAGTTTAAGTAATCTACTGGCCATTAAAATTGCTACACCAAGAAGAAATGCAGATGATAAACGGGTATTAGATAAATATACTAGACCTGACGTGATCACATTTTCACGCAATTTGGGGGCCTAAAAATTCAGTACCCCGGAACAACACCCTCTGGCCTTAATAACGGCCATGATACGCCTGGGTATTGAGCCAAACACAGCTTGGATGGCGTGTACAGCTACTGATGCCCATGCAGCTTCAACACGATACCACATTTCATCAGAGTAATGACTGGCGTGTTGTGAAAGTCAGTGGCTCGGTCACCATTGACCAGACGTTTTCAATTGGTGAGATATATGGGGAATGTGCAGGCCAGGGCAGCAGTCGAACATTTTCCGTCGCTACAAAGGCCCGTACAGGACCTGCAACATGCGGTCGTGCATTATCCTGCTGAAATGTAGGGTTTCGCAGGGATCGAATAAGGGGTAGAAGCACGGGTCGTAACACATTTGAAATGTAACGGCCACTGTTCAAAGTACCGTCGATGTGAACAAGAGGTGACCGAGACGTGTAACCAATGGCACCCCATACCATCACGCCCGGTGATACGCCAGTAGGGCGATGACGAATACACGCTTCCAATGTGCGTTCACCGCGATGTCGCCAAACACGGATACGACCATCATGATGCTATAAACAGAACCTGGATTCATCCGAAATAATGACGTTTTGCCATTGGTGCACCCAAGTTCGTCGATGCGTACATCATCGCAGGCGCTCCTGTCTTTGATGCAGCGTCAAGGGTAACCGCAGCCATCCTGCTGCAAACGTCATCGAACTGTTCGTGCAGATGTTTCTTGTCTAGCAAACTTACACATCTGCTGAACCAGGGATCGAGACGTTACAGCCATGCGGATATGATGCTTGTCATCTCGACTGCTAGTGATACGAGGCTGTTGGGATCCAGCACGGCGTTCTGTATTGCCATCCTGTTTTGCTAACAGTCATTAGATCGCGACCAACGCGAGCAGCAATGTGTGATACGATAAACCGCAATCGCGATAGGCTACAATTCGACCTTTATCAAAGTCGGAAACGTGATGGAATGCATTTCTCCTCCTTTTACGAGGTATCACAACGACATTTCACCGGGAAACGCCGGTCAACTGCTGTTTGTGTATGAGAAATCGGTTGGGAACTTTCCTCATGTCAGCACGTTGTAGGTGTTGCCACCGGCGCCAACCTTGTATGAATGATCTGAAGGGCTAATCATTTGCATATCACAGCATATTCTTCCTGTCTGTTAAATTTCGCGTCTATATCATGTCATCTTAGTGGTGTAGCAATTTTAATGGCCAGGAGTGTAGTTTGTAAGCTACGGACGCTGTTGACTCCGATAGATTTACAAAGATTTGAATATTTGGTAAACTACAACATCATCTGCAATAATCCTTATTGAACTTCTGATATTATCTACTAGGCCATTTATATTGACACGAGTCTTCCGACGGAACGCGTGGTGCAGTTGATAGCATCGCAGATCAGTGTGCATGCAGTCCCCAGTTCAAATCTCGCCCCGGGCAGAAGAAAACTATGTTTCTTTGTATTCACTATTTCTAGAATATCCAACATGTTTCTTATGTTCGATGTATTTCTAAGTTCCAGAAAATTCTTTCCGTGTATAAATAGTGATATGCAATACAAAATCTTCTAGGGTCCAAACTTCTGACTAGGAAAACTAAAATAAAGCTATAAAATACAATCATCAAACCAGTTATAATCTATGGGGCAGAAACATAGAGCCTAAGAAAAACCGAACATCATCAGTTGCAAGTGTCTGAGAATAAAGTCTATTGGAAAATTCTTGGTCCATATTATGACAATTAATCACAGTATTGGAAGAGAAGAGACAACACGGAAATCCACAAGCTAGCACAACAATCAAAAATAGTAAACGTAATAAATGCCAAAAAAATGGAATGGGCTGGTCATCTGATGAGGATGAAAGAAGATCAACTTGTCTCAAAAAAATTCGTGGAGAAGTCATATGGCAAAACACCAAGGAGGAGACCAGGAGTAGTGATGAAAAGAAATTGATTGCAAATGAGAAAGAATGGGATGTAACACCACATCGCGACCAAAGCTTTAGAATCACGGTATTCCGACACTTTTCATCGTTAAGTGATTTTAATAATTCGTCAAGAGGCAGAATTTTCTCAATTTTCAAAATTATTAGTAAATTCAAATTATATCAGCATTATTCAAAGTAATAGTATCCAGGGAATACTTAGGTCAAAACATCTCGTATATCAGAGATCATTTGTCAGATTGCTATTATAAATGGAAACCGCAGTTGAGTTACTCTCTATCTATGTGTTTAGCTTTCTATGTGTTTAGCAGTCTATGTGCTCAGCTCTCTATGTCACTAGATTTCACTACGTGCTTAGCTCTCAGCAGGACTATCTCAGCGCTTAGCTTGAAGTATTATACGCGTTTTTATTCCAAGATAGGAAAAAACCCGAGAAAGTATTAAAAATGTAATATAAACTTTTATATCGTGATCATACGCGAAAGCGAACATTATCATTGGACTTTGATCGGGACAGGCTAGGACGGAAGAATTAGAAACTTCTGCCTCCCGTAATAAACTGATGAACATTCCAGAGAGATTAATACAATCGAACTTTGACGAAAAGTGTGTACTGTGAAAGTGTAGTGAATGTAACTATTGATTTCAGAATAGAGAATCTATGATCCTTAAAAAAATCTTAAACAGTTATTCGAGTATTTAGTTCCCTAATATTGTCCCAGCATATTCTAAAAGTGGAGGAATATATCTAACAGTTTTGATCAGGAGAAACTTATGGTGAAATTTTCTAAAGAATAATTCTATAAAGGAAAAGGATCAAGCAAAAACAGTATCTTTGTGACGGTCGTCAAATTATCTGAACTACCGGGACTCAATGATTCAAAATTTTATTCTTTGGTTTATTAAATATCAGTCCTTGAGAAACAGATTTCCATGCTCAAACATTAAAGTAGGTCTTTACGTATAATGAAATCCAGAAACAATATTTGCAGTGAAAAATTCAACAGAGATATAAATTTTATTAACTGCGAAGAAGTACCAGGGCTACCAACTGAATTTTCATACTGAGGTGACAAATAGAATTTTGAACGTCTACATACAATACAAATGTGGAAATTAAGAAACCATGTCGCCGCCCAGTCACAGGGAATAAATAAGTGGCAGCACAAGACAGGAGCGTCTGGAGGAGTCATGTGAGAGCGGCACCGAAGCTTCGAGGCCCTCAGAAGCCAACTACTACTACTACATCTATAAATAGTGGAGCTCTCCAAGCAGAAGGCAGTCTGTACTGAGTGTACGCTTGTGTAAGCAAAAAAAGTGTTCTAAGTGTAAATTGTTGTCCTCTATTTACGAACAGCCTTCAAATTCCGGACCACCTGCAGTTTTCAACGTGGAAATACAAACTGTCAAAAGCAGAGGTCCTATAACACATTCTTGGAGCACGCCAGAAATCACTTTCAGGTCTCAAGATGTCTCAGTTGATAATGCAATGCCGTTTTCTGTTAGCTAGAAACTCTTCACTCAACTCACACAGTTGAGCTGATATTCCATATGGTCGCACTTTGTTCCTCAAGCGAGGGTGCGGATTCATATCGAACGCCTAAGCGATGTTTAAGAAACACGTCACCTGCCTGGCATCCTGTATCTACTACTCTATGTGACTCGCGGATGAAGAGCGGCAGCTGGGTTTAACATGATCTTTGCTTTCGGAAACTATGTTGATTACTTATGCCACAGCACAGAAACAGTGGACATGCTACAAACGTATGCAACTGACTGACGTCAGAGGTACACGTCAATTGTTTTTGGCATCTGTTCCATGATGTCTTCAAAACGGGGCTTGTAGCGTCCCTTGGTGAAACAATATTTATGGTTAGTGAAGCCGTATCAAAAGCATAAGTGCAGTGATGTCAAAGATAAAGTGTTACTAAGGGCGTCAATGAACTTTTTTTTACAACAAAAAACTTTTAATATGGTCGTGAATGTTATCTCAGTACTATTTAATCAATTATACAGTGTGTAATCCTTCTTGTCTTGTTCCTGTACGTCTCATGTCGTGATTTCAAAGGACGATATCACCATAATTTTGCGAGAGTCGCTGTTAGATAGTTTTTCTCAACAATAGTAATCAGGGTTTGTTAAATGATTGCAAAAGGTCAGATACGATCTTTAATACAAAAGTTTAATAGAATATCTTGTTCTTCATAGTAACAGCACCCATTCAAATATTTTAAGCATTTTCAGGATCTTAGCTCCAGTTGAAGAATCTTCAACATCGGCCGCTGAACTGGAGTCAACGGCCGTAATTTTATACTTAATTCTAGTTAATAATAATTAAATGCTTCAGGGACTGGTGTTGAAATAAAATAGGAATTTAAGAATTATTTTTCAGTTTGGACGACGATCCTGGATGGCGGTGGAATAAATTGTAATAATTCAGATCATAATGAAATTTACATAAGTAGATCTAAGAAACAAATCGAAGGGATTCATAGAAATGTTTTTTTTTATATTGTGCCAAGGATAGATCTGGAGTTAACAACAACTATTATTACAGACTGAATCTAGCCAGTGATTAGTGAAACCTTTCATTTTATTATTTTTCAATATCCTGTTTCATCAGCTTTTTACGTAATACTTACGGAAACAAAGCCTTAAATATCTTAATAAAATTTCTGTGGCTTATTCACTCTATTAAAAATGTTCGTGAAGCGTAAGGGACTTAACTGCGTTGTCATCAGTCCCTAAACTTACAAACTACTTATGAACTAACTTAAACTAAAGAGAATACAAACATCCATGCCCGAGGGACGATTTGAACCCCCGACGGAGAACGGCCTCGCGCATCACAGCATAGCACCTCAATGCGCTTGGCCATTCCACCGCGGCTAATGCACTTGATTATCAATAAAAAGGATATCACCGTCAGTATTTAATAGTTCAACAAATTTCAGTTCATGTAACAGTATACATTTAGTCAGTTAGTATTATTTTTAAATTTTATTGCCTTGGACTTCACAGGCTGACACGCGCTTTTTTTCCAATTCTTAGGAACGGCTCGCTTCTACAGAGACACGTCTATATCCACCGTTTGGATTCTATGTGAGAAACACTGTTTCCTTAGTGGTTCCTTTCTGGCTCTGAAACTTTGCATGTAGGTACAAAAATGAGTAAAGTCAAATAAATATTTATTCAGTAATCATTATATACTGACGGGTCTTGAGGACATAAGCCAGAGTTCAAAATAGCGTTCCATTGTTGAACAACGAAACGGAACAGGTGTCCAACAGAATAGTGCAAACCTATTAATGCTGTTTGCTAATGGCATCATCCGGGTTGAAATTAAGGCTCAACGTCTTTTATGAAGACCGTTTGAAATGTAATTGCAAAAAAGTTTCGCTATTTCTTTTTGACTTTATGTTGGTAGGATTTTGCTTGGCAACTTCAATATTGTTCGCAATATCAGGTTACTCCACACTTTGTTGCGCATTTTCATTGGTGAGGCACACCATTCGTTGTCTGGTGAACGTCCAGTCGGCCAGCCGTTTTCATCTGGGACGAAGTTCCATCGTGCTAAGTACTGTTGCGCAGCTTGCCGCGAGTGTACGGTGACGAGCATGCTCTTCTCCATACGGCCAAGTGATTATTCCCCGCGAGAACCCAGCAAAGGTTGCCGTTACCGGACAAACGGGATCAGCAGCGAAAGTGTCGCCGACTTGTCGGGTGGGGATGTGGCGTGTGTAAACACACGCGCGTGTTAGCACGTGGGCGCCACGGCGGCCTCCTGCGCTGTGCAAACGCCTGTGAGGACAGGGACTCGCTGCACAGTCCACACTACGCCGACGCCTTGTTCTCCTCGTAAATGTGGTCTTTGAGCTAAAGTACACACAGTTGTAACACTTCTGTTATGTACTGCCCCCAAAGGTTTCAAACTCTACACTGAATGAACATTGAAGGAAAAGAGTTCAGGGGAAAAAATTAGAACTTGACACATTTGGTCAACATTTTATTTCTGTCTCGGACATTAAACGGATATGAAAGCAATTTAAGGGGATGGACACCGTCTAGAAAGAAGGGCGTAAGATGAACATTTATTTATTAATTTTACGTGTCCAGGACTTGGATAAATAAAATGCTTACAGTGTAACTCAGTAAGTAAAAGTACATTATAGCAATACAAGTCATTAATAACACAATAATGCAAGGACATTTGGCATTCCATTAAATGGTTCGCGAGTTCCAGAATTCCGGTTTTTTATAGCCTTATCAGTTACAAGCGTAGAGGTCAGGCCAGGTTCCTGCAGACCAGCAGATGTTGTGCGTCCTGTGGGTCGCCACACTCACAGAATTCCTCTTCGGTGGTGAAGCTCCAATTTCGGAAATTCTCCTTATACCGCGACACTCCTGTCCTCAGTCTGTTTAACGTTTCCCAAGTCGAGTATGGCAGGTGAAAATTCGCTGCAGGTTCTTCTTTACTGTTCTCCCTAACCCTTTCGGTCAGTGAGTGTTTTCAGAGCTTTGTTCCATGAGCTGTCGGAACAGCTGTTGTTGTGGTCTTGAAGCTCCTTCTTCAGCCTAGGTCTCTGTGCTTCATGACCGAACAGGGGCCGTCTAGGATCGTTTTCCTGCTTCTTCTTTTCGATTTCTGCGGCTGTTTATCTCTGTATGCGAGGTGGTGCTATACCCATGATTTGGTAGATTTTGGTGACTGGAGCCAGTCACAATCTGTACAGTCTCATTCAAACCTGTATCCGACAGTTTAGAATGTGTGGAATTGTGCCAGACTGGTGCTGCGTATTCTGCTGCAGAAAAACACAGTGCCAAGGCAGCACGTTAGGCTGCGAACCCCAGGTGGTACCAGTGAGATTGCGTATGATGCTATTTCTGGCAGATATTAGCGGAAAGGGTGTAACGGAATGTGATCACTCAAATTAAGCGATGTTCTAGGAATTAGATGAGTTAATATGACTATATCTCTCGGAATGTTCGAACCACATATATATAATACGCCGATGACGGCAATGATACTTTCTTCAGAGCGGAGGCACACCTAACCCCACACTCTTACGGGAATCAGTTTGAAAAAGTCCCAGAATACAATAGTGGGCTGGGAAAAGTTGAGAACTTGTATTTGACGGTGGGAATGCTACAGTAGACCGTGCAGCTGTGATGGTGGCTGTGTTTCCAATAGTGTAGGAACAGCGCAGCTGCCTAGATAACCGGAGAACCAGGTTTGAATCCTGGCAGGGTGCACATTTTCAACTTTACCCAATAGCGTTAATGTTGTAAATTCCTTGAATATGAGTCGATGATATTTGTTATTTGAACACTAAACTAATGATGGATGAAGTAGGGAAGATATAAAAGGCGTTATTGCTGATCAAAGAAAGCATTTTCGAAGGATACATATTTGATGACACTGAAAATTAATTCAAAACTTACGAAGTCTTTTCAAAAGTGCAGTGTAGCCTTTTACAGGAATAATAGTGTACGATAAGCAGTTAAGACTACAAAAACATAGAAGTTTCGAAATATGTTGCTGCAGAACAATGCTGAAGATTAGATAGATAGATAGCGATTACAGAACAGTTTTGGACACCAAAGGGATTTGTGGCACAGCTTGACTAAAAGAAGGGATTTATTTGCTGAACAAATTCTGAGACTTTCAGAGAATATGAATTTAGTATTGCATGAAAAAGAAAGGATAGGGTAAAAATTGCAGGATTGCCGTTGCTATTTGGACCTGAAGAGGCTTGCATAGTATCGAGAACCGTGGAGAACTGCATCGATCAATTCTTCGTACTGAAGACGACATTAATAATACAGGGTGTTCTGCAGACGGGGTAAAAATCATTATATTTGCCAAAGGAAGTATAGATTCCTGTTCACATATTTCACGTTTGCTAAACAGATGATCCCATCTTGCTTCTTTTCAGATAATTTTCGTTTATGACTGAGTAAATGACATTTTATCTATTGAAACAGGTTTCCCCAGAACGTATTTGAAACGTCTTCAGTAGCGTGAATTACATCACAAAGACACTTTGCAAAAAAATACACACAGGTCACACGCAAAGACAATTCATATGCTGATTAGTCTTAAAAGAAGTAAAGAGCATGGAATACAATAACGTTGCCACAAATCCTTTCAACAGTGAAAATCTGTCTTGAGACGTTTTTACTATACAGCTGTTCGTAAATTTTTTGTGGAAGTCATATGGATACCAATAGTTATAAAATCAAAACTTAAGATCCTGCTGGTTTTTATGGTATTTTGTTTCTTCTCCAAAGTACAATGATCTCGAGTATTTCTTCTACGAGGCCATCGGTAAATTGTCAATATTGTTTGGTTTATTGGATTACTTCAACTACACATTGGTAATAGATCGTTTATGTTAGTTAGATATTTTCATATTCTATGAATGAGTTGCACTATGAATCATAATAATCTGAAATGAGACAATTTCATTCATAGTAGAAATCAATTTCCAAATACGACTGCGTGCTAAAAATTTATTCGTCAATTTCATCACACACACACACACATGTTGGGTACCTACCCTGGTTATCGGGGTACAATTTCAGGTTGCATAAACTGTCGCCATATCCAAGAAATAAATGAACGATTTACTTTAAACCATCAGGAGACATCGATTTCAGACTGTCCTCTTTCCAATCGTGCTACGTCCGTCAACAGCGAAGAGTCCAGGGGCGACTTCTCTCTGTCATAATGCGCCGTCTGTGTATTGAAACACAGCAAACGCAAATGCGGGATTACACTGCAGACACAACCTCAACTGTGATTCTGTTTCTCGAGGCGTATTTCACGATGAAATAGATCTCGGGTGAATAGGTGTGTGTGTGCATAGGACACAATATTTCGGCAATCGACCATGTTGCCATCATCAGTTGCTGATGCACTGCCATGGGGGCACGAATAGTCTGTCCTACGTATTCCTCGCCGCATTGGAAATATATCTTGTAAACTCCTGATTTACGTAGACCAACCTCGTCCAAGAAGAGCCCTGGGTTTTACCGGAGGGCAGAAGATGGTTTTAATTTGGTCTCAGCGTAAAATGCGTCCAATTTTTCCGGATGAGGCCCCACGAAACGGAATGAAAGCTATGGCTGTATTTTCCTTAGGTTCATCAGTTTCCGCTCGTTGTGTTATGGGACGTAGTGATTTCCGGTTTGCCCTTCCTCAGAAACACCAAGAGCGTCGAGAGGAAGACTCTGGCTCTTCTTAAACATTCCGATCTCCCTGAAGAGGTTACAAACAAGCTACATCCTAGGGCCTCTGTTCCTCCTAGGTTGTACGGATTGCCGAATGTTCACAAGGAATTGGTGCCATGTCGTCCGATTGTGAGAAACATCAGAGCCCCGACGTACCCTGTCACCAAGTACCTCGAGGAGTTGCTTTCCTCCTACGTGGGGAAATGTCCATACCATATCCGCAACTCCTCGGATTTCCTGGGACGTGTCAAGAACCTGATGGTCAAGAAATCTGACATACTTGTGAGTTTCGATGTGGTCTCTCTGTTCACCAGGGTGCCGTTACCTGAATCTTAATCTTTGAAACTAATCAGTCAGAAATTTGTTGAGGTTTCCACCAAACTTTTCAGACATGTTCTTACGCAAACATATTTTTATTTGACGATAGATACTACGAGCAGACGGAAGGAGTTGCTATGGGAAGTCCTGTCTCTCCCGTTGTCGCCAACCTGTACATGGAACATTTCGAGGAGGAAGCTTTGGAGTCTGCAAATCTAAAGCCCTCTTGTTTCCTCACTGGCACTAGAAGTAGGGGCACTTAAGTATGCAGGAACATCAAATTTTTACTTCGCAAAGGAAATATCACTCACATAGAAATAACTCCATTGGAGACGCCAAGGAGAAGTTAATGTGAAACAAAACATGACTTACTATTACTTGTTAGTAATGGATCTGAAAACAAATGATCATTAATACACAAGTTATTTCTGTCACCAGTCACTATTCTTTATTATTCCCAGAAAGCGACTGAAGTCTTTAAACGCCATTCATCAGGTGGAATTTTATGTTATACTGTGTACTTGTGGGGTATATGACAAGGTGACCTGTTGAACTATCTCCAGTGGTCACAGGTTCCCTGCACTGTTAGAATCTCACTTAAATACAATCAATGACAGACGCCATCAAGAGTTCAAAAATGAAACATCCATATCTGGACAATAGTGGACTTAACTGTGATCTAAACCACGAAAATGATAATCCTTGAATAATTTTTGGTCGCCTAGTGCGTAGAGTAAAGAAAGAATTACAGAAGAAAATTGTGGCATAATTCTTCAGAAATCTTACTTTATCGTCACCTTCTAGTGAATGTGATAAAGCGTTGTAAGGAATAATTCAGTGTTCGAAGTGAGAGTTTGCCGACAGGATTTTTACTATGACTTGCAATTAATTTCTTCAGGAAAACTTCGACCGTAGAAACCACTGTCAGGGTTTTCGTGTTATGTTGATTGCTACAAATGACACTTGTACCAACCTGCTTCAAGGTATACCATGTTGACCGAATTTTTGAACATTTTAAATATAAAGTTATGAAGTCTAGCACAGTTTACCACTGACAACAAAGTCAGTGGAAGGATTTATTAGTTATGTGTTTACTAATATTCAGATAAGTATCGAGTATCATTAACAGGCGGCAATACACCATAATAAAGCTATCAAATATCTTATTATGGTCGAAGTAAGGAAGATGTAAAACGCAAAATGGCCGTAGGAAGAAGAGCATTTCTGAAGACGTTCGTTGGCGTGAAAAATGCATTTGTGTCTTTTCTAAAGGGATTTGGCTAGAGTGTAGCCTCTTGCAGAAGTGAAACGTGGGCAATGGACAGTTGACAAGAAACTAGAAAATTTCGAAGTTTGGTTGTACAAAAGAATGCTGTGGATTTGATAGGTAGATGGCGTATCTCTTGAGGAGGTGCTATAGAGAATTTGGAGAGAAAATAAGTTTGTTGTTTGTGCTGACGAAAAGAAGACATCGCAAAACGAAATCAAAAGACGAATACAGTAAGCAGATTAAAGTGTGTATGCGTCTTTTGCCATCCAGAGACGAATTGTTTTGCACAGGATAGCTTAGCGAAGAATGTTGTATCAAACCAGTTTTCGGGCTGAAGTCCACAACAAAGAAATGTGAGACTTCAAGGCAGTTAACGTTACAGAATCGACGGTTGCCGCATGCCCCACTGCACTGCATTTTATTTACTGCCTGCTACACTGAACAAAATAATTAAACTTTCTTTGAAATCCTGTAAGTTTAGCCTGTTAGTAATCGTAAGCTGCAAAGTTCCCTCAAATATTCCCATAACCATCCTTATTCATACACTTCAGCGCTTAGACTCTACGTGAAAATGAGGCAGAGAGGCAACCGCCCTTTCTCTCCGTCACTGATCACCACACGTTCCGCAGTAAAAAAAGTAGACCTCTCGTTGTGATGGTAATAGGATGATAAGATTACCTGACACAGTCTAGTCTGGAGGCGATCGAATTGTTTTAAAGTTTTCAAAATGACAAGCCAAGATCTCACACTAACAATTTATTAAATGACAACCGGTTTCGGTGCACTGTGTCACCATCATCTGGTCACATAAATAGTCAGTATTTTGTAAGCTGACATGTTTTTAACTTTTGTATTTTTTATATAGTGACTAAGTGCAATGTTGCACTTGTTATTTTATACCCAATTTTTTAACAATGTAGGTTAAGTGCCTCTTAATTCCCAAATGTATGTAATTTTTATGTTTTTACTTTTTTTTCTTTTTTGCATGTGTTTTATATTTTTGACAGATGACCAGATTATACCATATATGTGAGCAGATGATGGGGACACGGGGCACCGAAACCGGTCGTCATTTAATAAATTGATAGTGTGCCATCTTGGCTTGTCATTTTGAAAACTGTAATAGGATGAATTTGTTGACCGACACTCTCCTGAGGCTCTTATCGTGTTTATTACTTTCATTCACATATAAGAACACCCTGTGATTTAAATGCTGTGCATTGCGATTCTGACCGCAAACGCAAAGGCGTCAAAAGAAGGCGGTGAAACTTGAGTATCAGCGGGTGGTACTGCCGTATTATCACGTGACACTGTCACAGCATTGTGTGAAATTTGGTGGTAATGTGGCTCCATAAAACAGCCTAAGACTGACATGACATTCTTCAAAGTAACATTTGTCACTGGTTGTTAACCATAGCGGAGAACGAGGCTGACGTCACATCACGCAGCACATTTTCAATATCATACAACAAGGTTTTAAGCAGCTTTGAAGCCTATTTCATACTTATAACACGTAACGGGCAAAAATGAGGAAATGTGTTACCATATTTTTGTCGCGCAATCTATATAAATTTAGCAATGAAGGCTTTCACGACCGGATGTTACAAGCTTCCTTGGGTTTTATTTGCGGACGGA
The DNA here is from genome assembly GCA_026315105.1 of Locusta migratoria. Taxonomy (NCBI): domain Eukaryota; kingdom Metazoa; phylum Arthropoda; class Insecta; order Orthoptera; family Acrididae; genus Locusta; species Locusta migratoria. The sequence goes on from CM048751.1 coordinate 63,219,983, forward strand.
GAAGTTAATACTGCTTCCTCCCGCAAGTCCCCAAAAACCTCCACTCCTTGCGGATGCTGTTGCGTAGCAGTGTGCGTTTGTACCGCCCTACAGTACGCACGAGGTGCTGTAGTTGCTGTCCAAGAGTTCTGACTAACCTGTTGTCTTCTATAGTTGTGTCCCCAGCGCAGAAGACAGCACACAGGTCGTAGGTTCTGCTACAGCATACAAATGAGGCTAAAATAAGTTCTGTATGATGGAAGCATAATAAGCGACTCGCGAGATTTTTAATTGTCAAGGATGCCATTTATTAAATAAATAATAAAATATGAGCAACTATTGTTAATATGATACGGTGTATGCTGCCCCTAGTTCATGTTGAGACCTCGACTGCTATCACTATTACAAAAATCTTAACTCATGACCGGCGCGGTCCGGCGCGTATAGTGGTCAGCTCGAGACTGCCACTGCGGCGCGTTGCGAGAGGGCACCTGACGCTCTATTTCGTGCCAAAACAGGGCCGTCGCGCGCCTTCTGCAAAATCGCTCTTCTCTTGTTACAATAAGAGAAGAGACCTTAAAACTTTTTAAACTGTCCAAATCTAGTCTGTCCTTGAGAGATATTTATAATAAATTCTCAGCTCTGAATAATTAATATTTAGTTTATAATAAACAAAAGTAATTTAAAAAGAAATCACTTGACGTGAAATGCAGGAGCCAATGCGAGGAGAGTACCAGTAACATAGGCGGGCTTTCCCACGGAAACCAGCACCTACTGCGCCATATGCTACTGCTCCTCACCTCACATTTCAACATATGTTGCACTGCTGTCGTTCTTCGGCGTTTAAGACACGATGTTAGCCTGTGGCCAGAAATATGAAGTGGCCACAGGCCAGGAATATCACACATCTCCTTCCTTCGGAGATTTCCAAACTTGGAATGTTCTCAAAGACAACAGAAAAATAGTACCCATAAAAATTAGAAATGTCAACATTATAACCCTGCCTAAATTGAACTTGGGCAGCTATGAATTAGCTAACTTTACAACATATGAAACTACATGTAAAGGCTGATATTATATACTGCTAAATATCCTTCTGAAAATACACACACAAAATCTCGAAGTTGCAAATTACTTAACACATTGTATGAAAATGTACAGAAAATAGACGATTGAACAATAGATATGTAACACACTTTGAATAATTCCAGGAAATATATCAGGCATAAAGCCTCTCAATAGTTGTGATTTAAAATCGGCGCATTGCCGTCCATGTTTACAAAATTTATTGGCACCTTGCCATTTGAATATATGATATTAAGACTTTCGGCTCATGGCCGCTTATAACACAAATTAAATTCTCGGCACATTGCCGTCCATCAATACTACCACAACACATAGTACATTGCCTTACATAAAATTACTAACTTTCGGCGCATTGCCGTCCATCAAAACCATCACAACTCCGATTGTTGACATTCAGAATAAAATAATTTATTTTTGGCACGAGGCCATTTATCGCTTATATCGGCACAATGCCGTCCACTAAGCCTATCAACACTTTATCTTTTTATTAATTGAATTGCCTAGTCACTTTCGGGTTTGCAATTTTGACACACGCATTGAGTGCAAATTCAACACTAGGCACTCGTGACTTTATACTTTTAATAACATGCTTCCTACTTTGCACTGCTGGCTTCACACGCTTGTACATACAAAGGATATACATAAAGTGATATATAAAATTTATGCATAAAATACATTTATAAAATCAAATCAATGCAGACATTTTGCATATTGCATTAAGAATATTACCCATATCGTTCAGTGTTTGGTAATTGCCGATCAAATTGAAGTTTCTTTCTCGAGTCATTGACTTTTCCCATATTTCTTCAGTTACCTATTCTGTCATACCATTTTCGTGACACACGTTAAGATACATTAAGTCATGTATGTTTGTTTCTTAATTGGGTAACTGACCCTTCATTCATTGACAGTACTCTATATTGTCAACATGTTATGTTACCTCAATTCCCATATTACAATTGGCAACACATGCCATGTTTAATATTTAATACCGTACTCTTGGTAAGTAGATGCCACGTTCATATTCACTGTAATAGCCTATAGCTTGTCATAATGCTCAATATTTAATGCAAAATGCAGGTCACAGGAATCAACAGAAACCATTTGCTGCATAAAGGCAAAATACAATTCCGACTGACGGATGCTTGCTTTCATTGACAGCTGACCGTGAAATTCCATTATGTATGATATACATATTCCATAGTACTTGTTGTTTATCGCTCTAATGTGTTATGATTTCCTGACGTTTATGTGGAGGCGAAACAGGTCAAAAATATCATATCATTTATACATATACTTATTCATTAATGTGTATGTGTAAGAGCATAGGACAAATGAATTCCAAAATGGTGCCATTTCTGCTACTATGTATTCCTAATTTAAAAAATGTGGAGTGAGGCACACACTGCCCCCCCCCTACCTATTTTCAATATTATACAAATGACGACTTCACTGCCGCCTGAAATACCATATGTATCATCATAATGAGTCGACTTCCAGGCCGGATCTACCAGTCACCTGTAATTGACCCCTTTTTATCACCTTACTTCATTCATAATAACGAGCCTATTTCCAGGCGGAATTTATCAGTCACCTGTACTTGACCCTTCTTACTACATTCTCAATACTTGCTTAAAACTACACATAGCAGACCATACACCTCGTTCCTCATATCATTCATAATAAAACAATGTTTACATTGCCTATGCCCAACAGCCATTTTTACTAAGTTCACTCACCTGTTGTTGCGCTGTCCTCTTCTCAGCGTCATATATTACCTTATAATCATCAGCGTAAACAATCTTTGAATAAATTAAATAAAAATCCACCAATACTGTAGTCAGCTATTTTCAATGTTATGTTTCGTTCTGAGAAGATCTGTGTCTGCCACTTAACTTTGTAAAGGAAACTCGTGCTATGCAGATGATTACTGCTGAGTTACAATATTTACCATGCTCAATAATTATCACATACATTAAGCCAAAATGAGTACGTAATAAGTCTGTAAATATCATATTCCTGCTAACTCATGTCAAATCCTGTTTTATTTAATCGTCTAAATTAGTGTTTTCGTGCAATCCGGTATTTGGATAGAGAAGAAAGTGAAGACGATAGAAAAGAGTTCAGACTGAATAGTAAGTGGAAGAACTAACAGAGTGAAAGGAAAGGAAGTAAGCTGCTAGTTAACTAGGGTACCTGGTAGGCGTCAGTTACCTGGCAAAGCAAAGAGCGCTATTGCCCCCTGAGGTATGGATAGAGAAGAAAGTAAAGGCGATAGAAAAGAGATCAGACTGAATAGTAAGAGGAAGAACTAACAACATGAACGGAAAGGAAGTAAGCTGCTAGTTAACTAGGGTACCTGGTAGGCGTCAGTTAGCTGGCAAAGCAAAGAGCGCTATTGCCCCCTGAGGTACATGTACCTACTTGCATATGAAGGCAGATGTTGATATTTTCAGACCAAAAGGCAACACTCTGAACTGACAACACCCTCCTCCATATGTAAAAACAGTATATTTGCAACAATTTTCCTTTACAAGTGTTTGCCAGAAGCTAGAAGTTAAGTCTATGCTTGTTAATATCTTGACCCCATGAAACTTCTGAACAAGTTCCTCCAGTATTTTGGGCCTGACTTTAAATTTATACTTGTAGTCTTTCATGTAGCCTTCAGTGTGTATATTATTGTGTGTACTTTCAGACCAATATTGGTTGAGAAATGCAGTGAAAAATTCCTGATATGTTTTATAGATGTTTATAGCTCCTGTTCCCCACGAAATTATATCACCTTGATATCTACACGCAACGAATTTCATCTTTTGTTGTTCTGTCATGTTATTAGGAATAACACCATCGAACTGCCTGATAAAAGAAACAGGACGTACATTACCTGTCTTTGAAAAATTATGAAATTTGTATGAATAAGGATCATTTGCAACACCAACTATGTTACTTATACCTTCCTTACGTTCCTGTTCCACCCACGCTTCAGGTTTTCTCTCTTCATTTTCATTGGTGCTTATATTTTCCACTAAATTACATGAATCTGGCAGCTCATTCAGTTTCTGCTCGATCTCTGTTAATTTACTGTGAAGTGCATTTGCATTACTTGCACATGATGTGCCTACCTGTGACACTTTATTGTCAATTAATGCTACATTTCTGTTCATTTTTTCGATGTCTGATTGCTGTGACAGGTATCCATCTTTACATGTTATGCTAACGCTAGCCTGTTCCTTTCTTGTTTGTAACAGTATACATCGTGTCACTATTAACCTGTAATCTTTCGTTAATTTTGCTTACTTCAGAGTCCACCCTGTGCACAACGTCATATTTACAATTTTTCAAATCTAATTGTTTAAAACACTTGTCTGTTTTTTCTTCACTAACAATTACCCTGTTTTCTACACCCAGGAATTTATTATTTACACTAGCCATTGGTGTACGTATTTCCTCTATCACACGGTCTAATCTTTCAGTGTTTTGGTCAAGTTTTTCTGCTACCTTATTTATGCTTTGTTTCTGTTCTTCTTTGGTTTGATCAAATTTTGCATTAATTTTGTTTGCCAACTTATTTATGCTTTGTTTTTGTTCTGTTTTAATTTCATTCACCAACTTATTTTGTTCTTCTTTGTTTTGATCAAACTTATTCATGCATTGATCTAACTTAGCAAGCATGTTTTGATTTAATTTAGCTAACATATCGCTAAGCATTGACATAATATTATTGTCAATACCAATTTCCTTCTCTCCACTACTTTCTAGTGGCAACGTATCAGCTGAAGCTGTGCTATGGCTTCTGTCACATGATACGTCCATCTGCTCCTCTGTTATGCAGGCGCCAGACACATTTTCTCTGACAGCTGCATCCAGATTTACCACGTCAGTATGGTTAGGAGCGACAGATTGACAAACTTGTGTATCTCTCTGCACATCACTTACAACATTTTCAACAGCACTTTGTTCTGCATTATGTGTGCTATTGATCTGATTAACCTCTGTATCGTGGCTAATATTAGATTGTAATTCACTCATATTCGCTACAAAATATGGACTGATATTGTCACCCTGCATCTGAGGTTGTTGACCTGAATGATCACTGCCTCTATTTTGAACACATTCTCCGTCCCTACTTCTGAGATAATACCCGTTATCTCCCTGTTTTTTCATCTCTAATTTACTTTTTTTACGCTAGTGTTTAGTTTCAAAATTTTACTAACAAATATAAACAATTAATTATAATTTACAGGAGTTGGCACTTACTCCCGTTTTTCCTTGTGTCGTGATGTGCAGTTGTTGCGACGTGAAGGCTGGTGGTTGTTGCTCCGCTAATAGATGGAGTCGTCTTCTGCCGCTGCTGGCGATGTTCACGGCTGTTGCTTTCAGGCGCCGCACCCCTCTTCTGTCTGCTATGGCGTTGAGCGTGGCTGTTCCGTCGACATGTCCGGTGAAGTGTTGCGACGCCGCCGTTCTGTAATTCGTCGATTCTTGAAGTTACGTAATCCAATGGACCGCGAACTCAACAAGTGCACTTGCTTCACTCGTGTACATCAACTGGATAACGGTCACTTTATTTGTAAAATTCTTGAATCTAACAGTTCGCGAATCACTTCCACCGTTTATCGGCTCACTGTATCTGTCTATTTCGTTTCGAAATGTTCTTCCCCGCAAGGTATGCCATGTACAAGCTTCCTAGGGTTTTATTTGCGGACGGAGAAGTTAATACTGCTTCCTCCCGCAAGTCCCCAAAAACCTCCACTCCTTGCGGATGCTGTTGCGTAGCAGTGTGCGTTTGTACCGCCCTACAGTACGCACGAGGTGCTGTAGTTGCTGCCCAAGAGTTCTGACTAACCTGTTGTCTTCTATAGTTGTGTCCCCAGTGCAGAAGACAGCACACAGGTCGTAGGTTCTGCTACAGCATACAAGTGAGGCTAAAATAAGTTCTGTATGATGGAAGCATAATAAGTGACTCGCGAGATTTTTAATTGTCAAGGATGCCATTTATTAAATAAATAATAAAATATGAGCAACTATTGTTAATATGATACGGTGTATGCTGCCCCTAGTTCATGTTGAGACCTCGACTGCTATCACTATTACAAAAATCTTAACTCATGACCGGCGCGGTCCGGCGCGTATAGTGGTCAGCTCGAGACTGAAACTGCGGTGCGTTGCGAGAGGGCACCTGACGCTCTATTTCGCGCCAAAACAGGGCCGTCACGCGCCTTTTGCAAAATCGCTCTTCTCTTGTTACAATAAGAGAAGACACCTTAAACTTTTTAAATTGTCAAAACCTAGCCTGTCCTTGAGAGATATTTATTACAAATTCTCAGATCTGAATAATTAATATTTAGTTTATAATAAAAAAAACTAATTTCAAAAGAAATCACGTGACGTGAAATGCAGGAGCCAATGCGAGGAGAGCACCAGTAACATAGGCGGGCTTTCCCACGGGAACCAGCACCTACTGCGCCATATGCTACTGCTCCCCACCCCACATTTCAACATATGCTGCACTGCTGTCGTTCTTCCGCGTTTAAGACACGATGTTAGCAAAGAAACGGCCCACGGCCAGAAATATGAAGTGGCCACAGGCCAGGAATATCACACTTGTCGATAAACTAACAAAGGAGGTAGATCACAGTGGTGTATCGTGATTTGGATGACGAGGCATTTTATTAGGAAAAAAATCCGTATTATGCACTATACTTTAGTACTTTTTTTTACAAAATCAGAAGAAAGTCATTTGTAGGGCTACCCGAATCATTATACAATGTAGGTCGAAAATTGCAACGTAGACTAGTTACTGAAAGGACATATTTGCAAGTAAATTAAGTGAAGTCCTTGTAATTTAGTATTTACGTAAAACACATATTGGGAAATATATATTTCACTTACTGTTTGTTACTGTTTCATGAGTGCTCCTGCGTATGAGTCCTTTAAAAAGAGAAGACTATCAAATGCATACAACGTAGACAGGCTGATACCGCTTGCAGCACTACCGCTTCCTTTGCTGCTTTATCTCTTTGCCAATTCCCAGCGGTACTGCTTTTGATTTGTGCCATTTATGCTCGCATTCTTTATGAGAAACTTTGAAATCTTTCGCGACATCCTCCCACTTGTCGAAACGTTTCTGTGAATTTTTATAGTCTGTTGATTTAACATCTCAAATGAAAGAATGTAGTCGCACAGATTCAATGAGTCGCTTTGTGTTTTGCGTTGACCATGAAGTCAATTTTATTTACCAAACAAGAGATAGGCTCTGACAATACAACACCGTACAGCGATTAACAAACAAGAGAGACAGGTACTGAACACGTGCAGCTTCTGCTACTTGTCAAAATAAGCGGCAGACGACGAGAACCACTGGTACTGCGCATGCGCAGGTTCTGCGACATGTCGCGAATTTGCTGAAAAGCGATATACAAAATCTATGAGCGACACGTATGGGCGGTAAAGTCCTCATACAAGTTTGGTGCACTTTTGTATGAGGTGATATACCCGACATGTCAAACTTACATGTCACTCATACAAGTTGCGATACATGTATCCCAGTGTAAAATACTTTACTATTGGCGAAGCTTTCGACAGTGACAGTGGCCCATCAATAGGGTTCTAAATCAATAAAGCGTAGTGTCAACGGTTCGAAAGTTGCCATTTTTCTTCACTTTATTTATTCATCATTTATCAATCTGAATATCTGCAACTTATGAATGTGAAATCTTTCAAATATTCGAAAATTAATAAATACACGAGCGTAACTTTTCTGTATAATGTACGTATACTGTTTATTGATAAGTTACAATGTATGTTTATGAGTTGTCAACACAGATGTTACATTTATATACAGTAAGCACTCCACTATTGAGGACGTTTCCTTTGCCAGTTCACCTTATGGATATTTTACCAATATTGATCCAAAAATGTAATTTGTGATATTTATTTCTTTGAAACCATCGTTTATCATAACCTTTCAAGAATTACGTCAAAATAAGCAATAAACAAAAGACGTATGTACGATTAGATATGAGTTACGTACCATACGTTTGATAAATTCTACATTCACATGGCTTTGGTATTAAAACTAAAGAAATAGAATGAACGACGGGATTAGAACTGCCGTGGCTAAGCTTTCTTGATTAGCCATTCCTAACGCTGCCGATGAGTCACACCGACTGTCGAATGCTTCGCCAATGTTGTATGTAATTATACGGCCTCAAGATACTTCAAAGTGCAATCTCGATAATTTTTGAAAATTGCATCATATGGTTTTGGCTGATTGTTTGTTGAGTGATGAACCACGTACCATAAATAAAAATAGAAAAAAGCGGTGCCCATATGGTTTCATTAGTAGTGCTTTGTGGAAAGAATGCGCCTAAATGTGGGACTATCCTTCTTGCAGAGCAGTCACGCGGGCAGCCTACACAGCCGCAACTCGCCCAAACATCGGCAGGTCCGAAAGGACGGCGTTAAAGCAGTCAGCCGGCGATGCAGCCGACGCCTACAGGGGCTCCACTGTTTAGGAAACTAGTTGAGCCTGCTGCTACGTCACATCGAAACAGTTACAGCAGTGCTACCTCGATAGCGTCCCTTGATTAAAAGGGACCGTGAAAAACCGCAACTAATAGAGCATATGCATTATATAAAAGCATCATGGAGTGAGAGTATATAAACTTTGTTTACTCTACATGCATAAATTAGTATGTATGTGTGTGTCTAAGTTCCAGATCTCCTAAACTACTGGACTGATTTCAACCAAACTTGCCAGACATCTACAGAACTACATACGGCACGTAGTTGAGGAGATAAGGCGCTATAAACAATGGAATGCGACAAATACTGTAACATCGTACCACTATATTCCTCACCCCTCCTAAACTATTTCATATATTTTATGGCATAAAGAGGAATTAATGTCGTGCTAATAAGTCAAAAGAAAAGATTGCAGTTATGCTTGAATAACTTTGTCTTCCAAGCACGTCGCATGCGAGAAAGTATAAAAGTTAACAAATATACGTATTTAACTAAATAATTCGCAGTCTCTGTTGCAATATTCTTTATAACATCCAATAACGCGTTTCGCGCTATTAGCGCATCATCAGACTGGAAACAGATAAATGTTTTATTACAGTCCGTGTACCTGGCGGGCAGCGAATCTAATATGGCTAAGGTGAGTAAATTTTGAAGAGTCAGAACTTACTTGGGCGGAGATGGAGCCACAGAACTATTTAAAGCTGTGGTGGAAGTATCTTAACATTTTTGTTCTGTCATTGAGCCCCTGAAAACAGGTAAACGTGCTAAGTACGTAACGGCTATTTGAAGTAGAATAACTAGGGACTAAGGTTAAATACAGATATTATTTGGTATTTTACCATCACTAGTGCTATCGAAGATATTACAGGTTTTCCCTTTAATTTACTTTAAAAAAATCCATTTTGAGTAATCTATATCTTCGTATGTACAGTACAAATCACATTTATGTACCTAGCCGATGTTTCATCGAGTTGCTTTATAATATTTTTCTATCGTTACAATTTCTAATAGTGTGAGAGAAAAACAAAAGCCTAAATCTTACGTTTTACATCTGTTTTGTTTTATTATTATTATCTTGTCTTGCGTTTGGGGCTAGAAAATTGGTGAGAGAAATTTCGCAAACAAATGTCACAGCGACGGATAACGCCTACTTTTAAATAATTCCAACCTAAATCGTGCATCACTTCTGTGTCACCCTCTTCTCTGTATCGCGATAATAGGAAACGAACTACCCTTCCCTGAACCATTTGTATGTCCTCCATCAGTCCCAACTTGTGAAGATCTCACAATACGTAGCAATACACCGAAATAGAACGAACAGGTGTAGTGCAGGCAGTTTCTTTAGTTGAACTATTGCATCTTTTAAGTGTTCTTCCGTTGAAACGTAGCCTTTCGTTCGTCTTCTTAACAATAATTTCTATGTAAACTTGTTCGTAATTATAATTTCTACATATTTAGTTTAATTTAGGGCCTGTATATTATCGTGGAAATGAAGTTTAAATGACTTATTTTAGTTCTCATATGGATAAGCTTACACTTTTCGTTATTTGGGGTAAACTCTCAATTTTTGGACGATGCTGATATTTAAATCGGTTTTGCATTTGTGTTTGATCTACGGATGACTTTACTCACCTATGGACGACAGTTGCATCCGCGAACCGTCTTAGAGAGTTGCTCAGATGTCTCCTAAATCGTTTATGAACAGTAGTGGCCGTATAACACTTCTCTGGAGAACGCTAGAGATCACTTCGGTTTTACTTGAAGATAATGTATTGTATCCTTTCCGAAAGGAAATCACGAATCCAACCGCGCAACTGAGGTGATGTTCCATAAGCACGAAATTTGATTAGATAACGCTTGTGAGGTACTGTGTACAAAGTCTTCCGGAAATATACAACTATGGAATCGATTTGAAGTCCACAGCAATAATCACTTAATATGATAAAAATGGTAGTTTCTGAATCCGTGTTGTCTATGAATCAATATGTCATACTCTTACAGGTAGTTCATAATGTTCGAAAAAGGTAAGGTTAAAGAAAATGTATGTTCCAAAATCCTGTTGCAAACCGACGTCAATGATATGGGCCTTTAATTTTCTGGATCCTTCCTATTAGCTATCTTGAATATTGGAGTTGTGCAACTCTACAATCTTTAGATATGGATCGTTCCCTGAACCAGCGATTGTGTATGATAACCAAATACAAAGCTGTTTCTTCGGCATACTCTGAAAGGAAGCAGATTGGTATCCAATCTTACCGGAGGACTTCCTCTTGCTATGTGATTTAAGTTGGTTTACTCCAAGGATATCTATTTCAAAATTTAGAATGCTGGCAGCTGCTCCTTATTAGAATTCTGGGGTATTTGCGTTTTTTTCGTTGGTGAAGGAATGTCGGAAACCTGTGATTACGAATTCTGCTTTAACAGCACTATCATTAGGTGCTTCACACGTAGTGAAAGTAGTGATCGTCTTTTGTTGCTGGTGTACTATAGAGGTAAGACATGAATTTTCATGGATTTTATATTAAATTACGAAATATTCGTTGTGAACTCCTTTGTAAGAATCTCGCATTGACGTCCGTGCAAACTTTCCAGTTCCCGAAATAAAATTTTAAATTTGGTCTTCTATTTTCTTTGCTGATGCAAGAGTGATCTAACCTGTTTTGTGCATCGTTTTGTTCAGCCGCTTATGTTGTTGTTTGCTATAAATCTCTCAATGGTAGTCGATATTATTTCTTTGAACGAAAGCCAAATCAGATCTGCAGTCACGGTGTTAGTTTAGAAAAACTACAGACTCTTAGTCGAGACATCGTTCAGAGAATTTTTATCTGTTATTTTAAACCAATAGATTTTTCGTTCAATTTCACTGGATTTGGGAATTTCTACATTCAATCTCGATACGACTACTCTTCGACCACTAATCCCTGTGTCTGTTTTGATGCTCTTTATTAGCTCCGTATAATTTGTTGCTAAGAGGTAAAGTATGTTTTCACAACCATTTAATATTCTAGTGAGCTTATAAACCAAGTGTTCGCAGAAATGCGAATGCGTTAAGTGCAATTTCGTACGATGTTGACTGTTTGCCTCCGATTATGAAGATGTATTTTTGCCAATATATTGAGGGTACCTCTTAGAAATTAGATGCAAACTCTCTTTGAAGATTTTTGCAGTCGAATCGTCTGAGTCAGGGATTCGGTAAAAATAAATAATCAATCATTAGTTTATTCATGTTGTCACGTGTAACCTCTACCCGTACCAACCTACAGGAACTATCTACTTCAATTTTGCTACCGGATAAACCGCTTACGACAACTTTATTCAATTTTTCTGACAACCTATGTAAAAATATCAGCTGAAGGTATCTCCGGCTTTAGCCAGCTATCGCCATCTATAATGATTTGTTTTTTAGTACTTCGTATTAGCGCTTGGAGCTCTGGTACTCTTCCATCACACCTACTGCAATTTATAACTGTAAGACCCATGGTTCTTAGATCTGCGTTAGTCCTGTAACCTGCACCCTTCGAAAAACTTACGCATTAACACGATTTTGAAACTGGGTTTGTAATTCTATCTCGTGTACGCTGTTACATTTTTTGATATTAATTAATAAATGGTTTTGAATTCACCCTAAGACAAGTCTATGGCATCTTAGGCTCCCATTCCTTCTGTACACCAAGTTGCTACCGTTCTATATTACACTTCACGATAATAGGGTGACAGACAATCTAAGAGATTTAGTTAATTACTATAACATAATATTACGTAATATACTTATCATCATCATCATTACAGACTGATTATGCCTTTCAGCGTTCAGTCTGGAGCATAGTACCTCTAATAAAATTCCTCCATGATCCCCTATTCAATGCTAACATTGATGCGTCGTCTGATGTTATGCCTTTTATTTCAAAATCATTCTTCACCGAATCTAAATACTTTTTTCTTGGTCTACCTCGATTCCTTTTACCCTCCGCTGCCGAGCTCATGAGTCTCTTAGGTTACCTAGCTTCTTCCATGCGTGTAATAAGACCCCACCACCTCAGTCTGTTCGCTCTAACTGCTTCATCTATGGTGTTCATTCCCAATTTTTCTTTCATTTCCTCATTATAGACACACTCCTGCCATTGTTCCCATCTATTAGTACCTGCAATCATTCTTGTTACTTTCGTATCTGTAACCTCTACCTTATGAATAAGGTAACCTGTATCCACCAAACTTTCACTCCCATATAACAAAGTTGGTCGAAAGATAGAACGGTGCACTGCTAACTTAGTCTTGGTACGTACTTCCTTCTTGCAGAAGAGAGTAGATCTTAGCTGAGCACTCACTGCATTAGCTTTGCTGCACCTCGATTCTAGTTCTTTCACTGTGTTGCCATCCTGTGAGAAAATACATCCCAGGTACTTGAAACTGTCTACCTGCTCTAGCTTAGTTTCTCCTATTTGGCAAACAATCTGTTTAAATATATTTCCCAGTCTACTGTTTTCAACATATGATCCATGAATAGTATGAACAACAGTGAGGACAGGTTACAGCCTTGTCTTATCCCTGAAACTACCCTGAACCATGAGCTTAATTTACCATTTACTCTAACTGCTTCCTGACAAAGCCTGCAGAAGTTTGCCTCCTATACCATAATCTTGTAGAACTGACATTAGCTTCCTTCTAGGAACACAGTCATCAGCCTTTTCTAGATCTGTGAAACATAGATACAATCCCCTGTTCCATTCATAGCACTTTTCCATTACCTGCCGAAAGCTAAAGATCTGATCCTGACAGCCTCTAAGAGACCTAAACCCACACTGATTTTCATCTAACTCGTCCTCGATTAATACTTGCACTCTCCTTTCAACAATACCCGAGAATATTTTGCCTACAACGCTAATTAAAGAGATACGTAATACACTATAACACGAAAATAATCTTATTATGACTCAAGTGGCAGAATACAAAAGAAAAAAAATTACAAATCTTGTTGCATAACAGAACAGGACATTTCATATCGACAAAAGATAATTAAAACAACGTTGTGGCTTCTTATTGCTGGTGCTTGTCTTCCTAAGAGTTGAATTAATTTGTCTGTATACATCGAAGAAGAATTCAGTTTGCGATAAAGCATTTCAAATGATCAAGTTTCATGTGATGACACATGAAACAGTAAATCATTGTATGTAACAAGTACTGAAAAATTCCAACTGAAATGAACCAACGTTTAAAGAGGAAAGAAAAGTAAATCAGTCTTAAAACCCAAGGATGTAATTTAAAAATAAAAACATAACAAAAACACTTATATTACATTCAGGAAGCGGTATTGAAATCCATGTGTAATGTAGACCTCTGCTTTAGGATATGCTGTTATTATTCACGGGCACCTTTACAAGAGATTACAGCCATGAAACGTTGTATGAAGTATGTTGGACGTCGTCTCCTCCTTGCGGTTGGCTAGCAGCCTCCTCTTCACAGTCTCCTTGCAAGGTTGGACAGTTTTCCTGAAAATCACAACAAGGTGCCTAATCAATGCACAAGACTGAGAAATTCACATTGCATATTGAGGTTAATGCCGAAATCCGCCACGACAGTTGTTTCAGCTGGAGCATCACTGTTGTAAATCAGGACACCCGAGGGTTTACAAATGTCTAGTTGTTTCTAGTTTCTCTTTGAAGTTTTGCGTTTTGCTTCTTGTTATTATTGTTGTTCAATTAGAGTATCCTTGACAGATTTGCGAACGCTTTGTCAGAACACCTGCTGCTACCATATGGGCGTGCCTGCAGCTGTCACCCAAACACTATTTGCCACTCACATTCACTCCATTACTAAGCTGTCGATTACTTCCTGTCTCTGAATTTGTTCTTATCAACCTGCCCCTTATTTTATCCAAATTTCTTTTCTCCTTGATCCGATTCTGTACCCTCTATAAGTTATCTGCTCTATCTATCTTTCATTGTTTTAGGGAATCACATTTCAAAATATTTCCTTCCTTTCTTGTCAAGAACTGTTTACCGATTTCTGCACCGTACAACATCCCAGATACATACCTTGAGATAAGGCGTCCTACCCCTTCTATTTATGGTTTGTCCTAACAAATCTTCATTTCCTCTCAAACTATTCTCTTGTTTGCGAGTCTGTACGTTACATCATCGCTCCATACAACGGATCGTATCTACTTGTAGTAATCTCTACGTTGTTTACATACAGGAAATGATATTTATTTATTAACTGAATCGTTTTTCAGAAGGACCATAAGTCCACTTTTCTGTCAGTGTAGAAAGGAAGTTCGCGGTCCATCAGATACCTGAAATACACAGCAGAGAAACATTCGTTGATTTCATAAGAGCCCCATGTCCAGTACCAGGGCACTTCTTCTCTCAACTATTTTCAACAATAACTTCATGTACTTCATTGAGACAGAAAAGGCGAAAGAAAGATATAATTATTGCATCTATGGTTTGTTCCAAAGTCATTGTTGTACAGCAAGCCGTCGTATGTGATACTGTGTCCTCGTTGTATCTAATATCAATATGAGTGAATCTGATTGTGAAATTCTGCCTATCCATAAGAAAAATTGGAGTTAAGGTGTTTGTCACACTGAGCACTACGAACGGTATGTAATCAAAACTGTTAAACTAACGGGACTGAAGCAAATCAATACCGAGGTAGTCTAATACAAGCAAAATCTGTATGGCAATCTCGTATATGCAGTTCTAAATGCTTTGAATCCATTGGTCAAGATGATCAGGTATTAATTCCAGCACATTTTCTGAATCTTAATTGTAAAGGTGAACGAGATTTTTACCTTCATTATGTAATACAGGCAGAAAAAGTAAAACGAAACAGACCACGGGAAAGAAAAATTCCAACTCCAAGGATGTGTGATTTCCAATATTGACAAGTAGTTTGTTTTCATGAACAGATATTCTCAATTCTTAAAAAAAAGTCTCTAACATTCACTAACATGTTTATTAAACAGTTTACGTGTTGTAAAGTTTTTAAGATTTTTATTTCGTACTTATTTTAAAAAAGCCATATGTCCAAGAGAAATATTCAGCTCCGCTCAATAAATCGACTCAATAATTGGGTATATATTAAGACAGAATAATTGTTGATAGTGGAAGATCTCGCGTGGTCATTGTAGTTAACGAAATGCCCTGTGAACTATTAAAACAGTTTTCTTCCACTTTTCTCGAAACTACGTCAGATGTAAATAAACGATTCAATTGTATGGATCATCGTTGGTTTTGAGAATAGCTCCAATACTTCGGGGAGAAGAAATAAAAACATTGCGGTTTGCCGATGACATAGTAATTCTGTCAGAGACTGCAAAAGATCTGGAAGAGCAGTTGAATGGAATGGACAGTGTGTTGAAAGGAAGATATAAGATGAACATTAACAAGAGTAAAACGAAGGTAATGGATGGCAATATCAGAAAAACAGGCTATGCTGAAGGAATTAGATTAGGTAATGAGACAATAAAAGTAGTAGATGAATTTTGTTATTTGGGTAGTAAGATAACTTCTGATGGCAGAAGTAAAGAAGATATAAAATGCAGAATGGCTTTGGGAAGAAAAGCGTTTCTAAAGAAGCGAAACTTGTTATCATCCAATATTAATTTAAATGTTAGGAAGTCCTTTCTGAAATCATTTGTCTCGACTGTAGCATTGTATGGGAGTGAAACGTGGACGATAAGGGGTTCAGATAAAAAGATGATAGAAGCTTTTGAAATGTCGTGCTACAGACGAATGATGAAAATTAGATGAGCATATCACGTAACTAATGAGGAGGTGCTTAACCGAATCGGGGAGATAAGGAGTTTCTGGCATACCCTGACTAAGAGAAGAGATAGATTGGTAGGACACGTTCTTAGACATCAAGGAATTGTCAACTTAGCATTAGAAGGAAGCGTGTGGGGTAAAAATCGTAGAGGGAGACCGAGGGACGAATACAGCAAGCAGATTCAAAAGGATGTAGGTTGCCGAACGTATTCTCAGATGAAGAGACTTGCACAGGACAGGGTAGCGTGGAGAGCTGCATCAAACCAGTCTGCAGACTGAAGACCACAACAACAGCAACAACTTCGGGGAACAGATTCATTGAGCGACTTTATTGTTTCCAACACAATGTTCCAAAACATCCTACAATGGTGTTCGAGCCGTGTATTCTGTCTGCTCTAAGACTGTACAATTATACTGAGAGATGGCAATTGTACAGTCCAGAGGAGATGTTTGATACATTTCTGAGGCTGTACAAAATACGCTTGAGCCTGTTTGGTTGTATATGTAATCGCATTTATCATTTTGGAATATGGCTGCGGTTGTTTGCGATATGTTAATCTTAGTATTCACTTTGGTGTCGAAGTTAGTGAGATTTTCGTTTCAATTACGCAATCAGTGGCAGTGATGATAGAAACACCACGATATATAGAATACTGTCGCTGGAAATACTTCAAGCAGTTCAGCCGTTTTCGTCACAGATGCTGTCACGTACTACGCACCATAGAGTAGGTCTTTTGAAGATCTAAGAGAGCACGAGTTGCAACGATCATTTGAGTTGATCGTTGCAGAACAAAACGCATGATGCACTGCAAAGTAGCGTCCAAGACTTCGCACATCAATGACGCAGGGCGGTAACGTCACTGTTTCTACACACAGGCAGTGGTGCAACTGGATGTAGTGTTCTCTATGATGACACATCTGTGTCACCAAATTATGGCATGACCTACGTTTTGGAGCGATTGCACTAATTTCCATATGTTGACTAATACGTGCAAAATATGGAAAGAAATTGGTATTGGAATGCGTTTACTCAGGAACTAAGCTACCTTACAAAATATATTACATTTAAAATTGACATCAACTGTGTCGTGACCATTTTTACAATCCGTATTTTGGAAATAAAATTCTGGATACCTCTTGTTTTTAACCAAACTGAGTAAATAACTGATATGAACTCGGTGAAGACTCCATGAAAATATATTCCTTTTTACAAATTATTTTGGCCTAGGGATGAATATTATCGCGAACTGATTTGAGTTGGATTGACTAATTTAGAAGTAGTATGTATTTATCATTGCACAATTAAAATGTTAGGGGAACTGGCAGGGCGGGATTAAAGTAGGTGAAAACAAAATAAGCAGTCTCGCATATGCGGATGACTTAGTTGTAATGGCCGACTCGATTGAAAGGTTGCAAACTAATATTTCAGAGCTCGATTAGAGGTGCAAGGATTATGATATGAAGCTCAGCATCTCCAAAACGAAAGTGATGTCTGTGGGAAAGAGATTCAAACATATTGAGTGCCAAATAGGAGGATCAAAGTTAGAACAGGTAGACAGTTTCAAGTGCCTGCGTTGTATTTTCTCACAGGATGGCAACATAGCGAAAGAACTGGAATCGAGGTGCGGAAAAGCTAATGCAGTGAGTGCTAGGCTAAGATCTACTCTCTTCTGCAAGAAGGAAGTCAGTACCAAGACTAAGTCAGTAGTGCACCGCTCTATCTATCGACCAAATTTGTTGTATGGCAGTGAAAGTTGGGTGGATACAGGTTACCTTATTCATAAGGTAGAGGTTACAGATATGAAAGTAACAAGAATGATTGCAGGTACCAAAAGATGGGAACAATAGCAGGAGGGTGTCCATAATGAGGAAATCAAAGAAAAACTGGGAATGAACACCACAGATGAAGCAGTTAGAGCGAACAGACCGAGATGTTGGGGTCATGTTACACGCATAGGAGAAGCAAGGTTACCTAAGAGACACATGAGCTCGCCAGTGGAGGGTAAGAGGAGTGGAGGTAGACCAAGAAGATTCGGTGCAGAATGATTTTGAAGTGAAAGACATAGCATCAGACGAGGCATCAATGTTAGCATTGAACAGGGGATCATGGAGGAATTTTATTAGAGGTACTATGCTCCAGACTGAACTCTGAAAGGCATAATCAGTCTCTAATGATGATGATGATGATGGGGAACTTAATGTTTGAATGCGACATAATAAACGTGTTGTAATTTCCTGATAAATCTGTAAGTGTCTTTGTACGTACTCTCCTTTACAGAGAGTATACTTGAGATCGCCGAATAAGAGCCAGCTCGGCCCCTTTCTGCCGCCCCCAAACACGTGCCGCCCGGGGCCAGGTCACTGCCCCGGCACCCCCCACACTACGCTTACTGGTGGGCTCCTGTGCTGGAGAGGAGGTCACTCACCTGGCGGGCAAGCCATCAGCGTGCAGCCGGAGGGCCGTCCGTCGGCGCCGCAGCGGCAGGTGTTGCAGTCCTGCTTGAAGGTCATCTTGGGAGTGCACCGCTCTACAACACAGCACACCAACAACGGGTTAGTCCGCTCTTCCGAGGAAAGGTCAACATGAAAGCTGAATGTCTGTTGTTGTTGTTTATAATTTGAAAGGGGACTACACAGCAGGGTCATCAGTCTCCTGAGATTGCAGCAAAATGTTTATTAAACAACCAACGGTGAGAACCTAGAGCGGAAAACCAAAAGGGGTGCAGAGCTACAGTAATCGCTACACATAAGAATGGAGAACACAAGAGTAGAGCAGGTGGTTAAATTAACCAACACATTACCACAGGAGACTGAGGCTGGCTGATCACAAGAATAATAAAGGGCCAGCCAGCACTAAAATCCTTCATTCAGGACACTAAGGGGCATATACAAATTGCTGGAGATGTGAGAGTTTACGGATCAGGCTAACGTACCATCATACATTTTTAGAAACATTTTCATTTCATTTTTTTTTCTTTTTTGGGAAAATTACTCTTCTTTAAATTTATATATAGGGAACAGTCTACAGTGAAGTAATTTATTTTATTCAACTAATTCCGGTCTTCTTTTAGACCATCTTCAGGAATTTTAATTCCATCGATGTTGTGGAGCTGGCAGGTAACTGGGTGTCTGCCAGCTCCACAACATCGATGGAGTTAAAATTCCTGAAGATGCTCTAAAAGAAGCCCGAAAGTAGTAGAATAAAATAAATTATTGCACTCCAGACTGTTCTCTATATATAACGTACCTTTCACTAAATTGATAAAAAGTAAACAGATTCAGAGGCATTGAAACAAGAATTAAAGGAAGCGCAGCTATCAGATCGAAGGAAACAAAAGGCGGCTGAAAGTGGACAGTCCAACAGGATATGGACCACTGCCAGGAAACCGCTACAGCGACAGTTTTGCGAATCCTCTCGACGGAGAAGGTGACCATGTGTCGCCAATACGTAGGCGACAGAGGATAACTGACTCCCTACGATAGGCGTTCAGTAATTTCTTCCATAGAGAGTTTGACTAAACGAAACTTATTCAGAACTTTTGTGCAGACCATTCAGAACATCATACTCCAAGAACCGTACCGTTTACTCACATCATTTTCCTGGAGACCAGTCTCTAAGGGTGGTGACAACGTGGCCTAATTGGCCAGCCGATCGACGCATTGATTTCCCGAAATTCTATCGTGGCCTGGAGTCTATACGAAGGTCACAGAACGGCCCGAGTTGTCAAGGGTGAAGACACAATCTTGAATACACAGTAATAGAGGATGTTGGTCGAGGGCTTGCAAGCCAGAGTTACTATAGATAGGGTAGGCTCGGAGGTGTTCGAAAGTACAGCTGCGCTGTAAAAATACTACTACCACCGGGCAAGCAACGCTGTTCGATGTGGTCAACATAGGATTACCCAGCAACAGACTTCTACCAGGGAACCGTACATACATACAAATTCCGCTCTACGGAAGGAATCGAGAAGTGCTAGCAAATGGCAGCGGAGTCTCATTTGTGACAATTCTAGACAAAGCCGCAAGCAGTGAAAAATAGTGGAAGTCGGAAGGGATTCGAGCGACAAGAGAAGGGAACGAACATGGACCACAATCAGGAGACACGATCTGGGCGACCAGGTGGGGAGAGCAGCAGGCCTGTAATTTGAATGGTGAGCCATGAACACCAGTAACATATCGAGTAAACAGCCGTTGCCGGCGAAAGTGCAATAGAAGGCTTGTCATTTGGATCCATGTGATAAAGCCCCATCGGTAAACAGGTACCTCTGTGGTTAAATGGTTCGAGAATCCGCAGCACTCAAGGTGCTGCCGAGGTAGGATTTTATTACGGTCCTATAGAGGTGCAGGAGAGTTGAAGGTGCGGCTCCCTAAATGTCATGGCTGATGCAGTGAAGGATGTTCAGATATTTCCGTTTTAGCTGACGAAGACAGCTGGTCATGAAAGAACATGCTTAACAATGTGATTTCTCTCCGCGAAGACGTTCATCAGTCCGGTAAAGGTCTGAGGCAAAGTGTCCAATAGAGACCAAATGAATGACCTAGGTTTTCGATGCAGAAAATTGGACCTTTCGAAAGGCTCTCTCCGGCCACCGATCAGTGACACCAACCCTAGATGAACTAAAGTAGATCATGAAACAATGGGGAAGAAACCGCTACTGCTGCAGCAAGACCGTTAATTGTGACCATTAACTGCTTCCCTGCGGCGCACTGTTCTCTTAATATCTGGTGATTGGAGAGATGTACCATCCCTAACCCGAAAGAAGCGGAGCGAGTGGAAGTTTTGGATAAAGATCGGAAGTGGACCCCACAGCCCCATTCGTACAGTGTAGCTAGAAGGTCATGGCACTAACCAGTATCATAGGACTACCACACAGAAAAAGACAGCAACTGTATGCTGACACGTAGTGAAACCAGCAGGAATAGCTGACTCCAGTGACACAAGATTTTAAATAACAGAACGGCTCTGACGGAGGCCCCACTGCAGTGAGACCAGAAGACCTCGAGCTTCGATGAGACATGAGCCGTCGACTCAATATTCGTTCGAGGAGCTAACACACACTGGCTGCGAATGCGATCTGTACCTGGGCAGATACTGGGTCATGCAAGAAGGGCTCTTTGGAAATCCTACACAGTAAACAGGGCGTTGTACAACGTGTGCGAAACAACTGCTCTTTAAGGACATGGAAATCCGCACTATAGTCTGCAGTCGTAGAGCCTCATTTTATTTATTATTCTTACTTGTTTTGCAAAATACCACCTGTGCATAGTGATTTTAACTACAAGATAACAGGTAAAAGATAATATCTACAACGTATTTGCTGGAGTATAAAAGCAGACATATTCGGTTTGATCATTAAAAAAGTTTGAGCCAAACTTCTAAATCAGAACCGTACATAGCCCAATTCGCAGGTTCTTACACTTGTTGCATTTTATTAATGCGGTAAAGGAAACGGCATAAAGACTCAAAACACACACACACACACACACACACACACACACACACACACACACACACACAAGACCGCGCGATCCAGAGAGTACTCGAACGTCCGAAGGGAATAAAAGCGAAATCCACGCAATGTCGCTTGAAACCTCGCGGCCATTTCCGCGTCGATTTGTTTTTCTATATGAGTACACAATTCTTCTTTAAATATACATATACAGTCGATTTGAAGGAGCTGATGTTAAAACTACTGAAAAAAGAACGCTCCTCCATTGGTAGATATGTATGGGAATTTGATCGTAAACTCCCATCCCCCACCTCCTTTCCATCTTCCACCGCCCCATCTCCTCCTCCCAAATCCTTGTCTCTCCAAATCCTTCTACCATCCATCCCATCTGTGTCACTCCCTTTTCTTCCGTCCCTCACCCCTCTCTGTTCACATCTTCTCACCCCTCTCTCTCACACACACATACACACATTATTACATACGAAACTTTACTGTAATGAAAACCATTTAAAGTAAAAGGTGAAATCAGTGTGGTTCATTTTGTATACAGGAGTACAAAGTGAAGGACTGTAGTATCCCCTAATGATAAGCTGATATAACTTAAATACCACATTTTGTAAAACAGACGGCGAGGAAGAAAATACAGTACGCTGATATGCACACAATTTTGTTTAAACACACGCCACGGGAATTTATTGTACCCGCTTAGAGATTTCCATTTCACTAAAGATTTATTGTTCAGTGCAACCGGAGTACATGAAATGATTACGTTTTTATAGATCTATAGCGGTTCTGTGGGACCATGCATCCATTCGATTATAGAGATGGCGACCACTATCATTTCATCCATGGCAGCATGACCTATTCACGCGGTTCTGCAAGAGTTGGGCCATGACGAGTCACAGTGTCAGTTGTCGTCCTACAATATCGCACATATGCTCGAGTGGACACAAGTCTCGTGATCTTGCTGCCCTGAGGAGTTCCTGCTCGTCTTGGAGAGTACGTTGAGTTTCACACGCCTGCGTTGGCGTCCATTATCCATATGCAACAAAATATATCATTCCTTTTACGAGAATGGCGAAAGGAAGGCTCTCAGAACGTTCTTCATGTTCCCTCCACAAAGACCGAAGGTGAAGGTGTAACTTATCACAATCCAGACCATTAGGGCTGGAGTGGGACGAGTGTGTCTTGAACTCTATCAGACAGTGCTGAACGGCTCTGAGTCGTGCGCGCAGGAGTCCATCCCTGACGTGCAGGCAGAATGTGGTTTCACCGCTAAAGACCACAAGCATCTGTTCCAAGTGATCCTCTGTCGGCAACAGTCTTCCCGTATATATATATATATATATATATATATATATATATATATATATATATATATATATATATATATATATATATATACACATACCCGTAGTCTCACTATTAGTAACCGTTTAGACGTAAATCCTGCCGACATTTCGGGACGCACAAACACTCTTATGTGTAACTGTACTAGCTTGGCGGATGTTTGAGCATCGTGGACGTTCAGAAGCTCGTCTACAGATGTGATTACGTTACAATTGGAGCCAGCATAGTTGCACAGCTGACGCAGCGCATGCAACTCTTGTGCAAATCACCCGACAGAACCATTCCACCACTCGGAAGGAGAAAACTCGACTCCTTTTAAGCTCGCTCAGTTGGCTGTGGGAAGCAGCAGCGCGTCTCCCAGTCTGGCACCTGTCTGCCACACACTGCGCCTTATGACTGCAAACATTCCCGGTTAAAGAGATGGCACCTAGGTCACTACGCTCCCTGTTCGTGGACGACGTACCAATCACTTTCAGTTCATCTACTACCACAGGTGGCGTGTCCCGTGGTTGGATCAGACTAGACGTCGCCTTTCCAAGTGTACTATTTTTTTCCGGTAGCATATACAGGATAGTCCATTGATAGTGACTGGGCCAAAGATCTCAGGAAGTAAGCATCAAACCTAAAAAACTACGAAGAACAAAACTTTTCTAGCCTGAAGGGGGAAAACAGTTGGTACTACGGTTGGCCCACTAGATGACGATGTCATAGGTCAAACGGATATAAACTGTATAAAAAAATAGGTACCCCCATTTTTATTACATACTAGCTTAAACCCGCGGCTCCACTCGCGTGTTGGTTGATTATAATAGATAAGCTATCTTTCAGTACTGTGGTATGATGTTTTGGTTTTGAAGGATGAAATTAAATACAATACCTTCTTTAGAAACAAACATTTTTAATCATCATTATCAGAAAAGTAAGTAGTGTAGATCAAATCACACGTAAACATGCACTCGTTTCGAAGAATCCAATCACGAAATTCAATAATAATGATAATAATAATACCTCAGATCGATTACTTGATGTAATGCGCGAAACGTCAAATCGATTTTTTTAAACAGATGGATTAAGAGAATTCTCTTTACTGCTTTATTTATTTATTCTTATATTCCCTTATTCGTATGATTATCCATACAGAGAAAGAGCTGAAGACATTGTAGCATGCATAGACCAAAGATATGGTCTGTTGCATCACGTTTTGGTGTATGTAACTTCCTTGCTATAGAGTCGCAAACCTCATCGCTGGCCTTGAGTCCGATTTTTTTTTATAATTTGACGAATTTCAACCACCATATCTTCCACCCCATTATAGCTATCTGCATGGAACTGCCATGGTGTACAACGGGAGACATCGGACAACAATTACACACAGAGCATTCGTTTGCGTTCTGTAGTTTTCGCTACAGAGCGAAATATTAACACACACACAAACACACGTAGAATTTTATATACACCGATAACTTTCCATCCCCTGACACAACAATGCAACCAATAAAACCGTATTCAAAGAGTAAATATAATTTTCAAAGAGTAATTATTGTTCCGCATTTCGTGTTATATTTTTCAAATTACTAAATATCTATCAGATCGCTATAAAACCGTGCCTAAAACCTTCCACGGGTATGAATTAGTAACTGTACAAATATTTTAGTCTTTGCGTCTTGTCGTTCGGACGTGATAAGCGTACACCGAACAGACATTCACATTAATATATATAGAAAAATAGCTACCCGATCGCCATAAAACCGTGCCTAAAGCCTTCCCCGGGTAGACATTAGTAACTGTACAAATTTTTAGCTGTTTATGCCTAGTGGTTCATACGTGATAAACGTACACCGAACAGACTTTCACATTTATAGATATAGATTCGTCTATTAGGTAAATATATATTAATGTTTTATTTGGAACGCTTATGTCGCTTTGTGATAGATGGCACTGTAATATTTACAAATATATTGCTCACAATTTTAGACGAACAGTGGGTAACAGGTAGGTTTTTAAATTATAACACAGAACGTAGGTACGTTTGAACTTTATTTCGGTTGTTCCAGTGGGATACATGTACTTTTGTGAAATTATCATACGTTATGGGAACGCATGCTGTTACTGCATGATTACCTGTTATTAACTCATGACTTCAATAAATGCTCAAGATGATGGCCTTCAACTACAATGCATTTGGCAATACGCGTAACGAAACTCCTCTCAAAAGCGAGTAGTTCGCCTTCAGTAATGTTCTCACATGCATTGACAATGAGCTGGCGCATGTTTTCAGGCGTTGTCGGAGAATCACAATAACAAATATCCTTAAATCTTCCCCACAGAAAGAAATCGGAGATGTAAAATCCTGTGAACCTGCTTCTACGACCAATCCACCTGTTACTAAATATTTCATTTAAGACCGCTTCAACTCAACGAGAGCCATGTGCCGTACATCTATCATGTTGAAAGTACATCGCCATTCTCTCATGCAGTGAAACATCTTGTAGTAAAATCGATAGAACATTACGTAAGAAATCACCATACATTGCACCATTTGAGATTGCCAATTATCCTTCTTCTCATAATGCCGCACGGTACATTAACCCACCAAGGTCGCTGAACTTCTACTTGTCGCATCCATCGTGGATTTTCCAATGCCGAATAGTGCATATTATGCCGATTTCCGTTACCTCTGTTTGTGAATGACGCTTAGTCATTATACAGAACGCTTGGAAAAATTATGTCATCGTCCCGAAATTTATTTTGTGTCCAGTGGCAAAACTGTATACGACGTTCAAAGTCTTCGGCATGCTAATTATGGCGCATAGAAATATGGCACGGGTGAAATTAATTTGATGTAGAATTCTCAACACCGACGTTTTTGAGATTCCCCATTCTCGCTCAATTTGTTAGCTACTGATGTGCGGATTAGCCGCAACGGCAGCTGAAGCACTTATTGGGCATCTTCATTTGTTGCAGGTCATGGATGACGTTTCGCTTGTGGCTGAACACTTCCTGTTTCTTTAAATAACGTAACTGTCTGACGAAAGGTCCGGACACTTGGATGATGTCTTACAGGATAACGATCAACGTATATAGCACTGGCCCGTTGGGCATTTTGATCACAATAGCCATACATAAATACCATATCGACCTTTTCTGGAATTGGTGAACGGTCAATTTCAACACGAGTAATTTATCACGAAGCAAATACCGTCCGCACTGGCGAAATGTTACGCGATACCACGTACTTATACGTTTGTGACTATTATAGCGCAATCCTATCACAAAGCGAAATAAGTGTTCCAAATAAAACATTCATGTTTATTTACGTACCAGACGAATATGTAATAAGAAATGGGGGTTTGACCTATGGCAGCGCCATATAGCGGGCCAACCATAGCGCCATCTGTTTTCACCATTGAAGATAGAAAAGTTTTGTTCTTTGTAGTTTTTTCGTTTGATGTTCATTCCATGAGAGATTTGGCCTGGCCACTAACAATAGAGGACCCTGTATATATAAAGGGACATAAAGTACACGAAAGAAATTACTTCTCTAGTGTTTTACATCCCATCATGCTGTAGTTGCAACTGATGACGAAACCGCACATTTCTCTACATAGAACAGCATTTTCTGTCTCAAAATCGCTGTTAACAAAAGGCCTGTCCATTTTTTAAGAATTATTAGATCGAATTGAAAGGTGTTCAGGTCAATGTAGTCAATTGGGAATGTCAAAATTAAATATCAAAACGAGACTACATGTTCACAAATATGTGACTTGTGACTTGTATTTTGATAGCTTCAAGTATCTACTGGTAAATGCTGAACTTTGTACAAAACTACTACCATCTCACATACATGAATTTTAGAAAGCATAATGGAGATCAGTGATTTTAAAATAATGGTTGAAATTGAAATTAAAACAGTTCAGATCGCAATTTTTTCTTTTTATTTCTTTATTTATCTCTTTTTATTTTAATTTTTATTTATTTATTTATTTACCGGTTTCAGTCAATGTCGACCATCTTCAGATGACAACCATGGCCGGTTGTGCGGCTTGCCGTGCCCACCGCCATCACCTGGCATCATGGTGCTAGACATCTGAAGATAGTCTGCTTGCACTGAAATCGGTCATGAAATAACAACAATTTTGTGATGTGGACTCTTTTAGTTTTAATTTAAATCACACAATGGAATAGTGGGGCCACTCACGTGAATTCCACCACGTGCAGCGCCTCTTGGTGCACGCCCAGTTGCCGTTGATACACATGCAGGTGTTGCAGCTGTCCTTCTTCGTTTGTCCATCAGTACAAACAGCTGGAACAGCTGGAACAGCAGAACAAGCCGTGAGGCTGGCGGCGGTAACCACTCTCTATGCGGCAATCAGGCGTGAGTATCGGAACAGCTTGGGTGTAACACAGTGAGGCAAGTGCCTTAATTTCAGTGTAAGTTAATTGATCACGTTACGTAGCCCGGTGCAGAAAGAAAGAGGTTTTGTTGCTAAATCGTATTTTGATGACTATACCACAGTACACTAGAGATCTAAAAATTATTAGAAATTTATATGTGTAACAAGGGAGTTAGGTTATATACAACTGATAGAAAAGACTGTTTACATGCACACTAGTGGGCTTACACCTTCAGAGACAGAAACGAGTAGTAATAATACAGGAAAAATAGTGGCTGCACCATGAAACACGTTGGAGGGGAATGGAGGAAACAGAAAATACAGCTGTTTCACAGACGAAGACTGCACAGTAGTTCCTTCTCTAGATTGCCGTACAGATCATAAAATGAAAGATATCGAAGTAATTGACAGAGAGATAGAAAAACAAAATCGCTCAAAAGAGGAAAGGCTGCAGGACCGGATGGAATACCAGTTCGTTTTTACAGAGAGTATGCAAAGGAACTTGCCCACATTCTTGCAGTGGTGTACCGTAGGTCTCTAGGAGAGTGTAGCGTTCCGAAAGATTGTAGAATTTTGGAACATGTATTATGTTAGAGTATAATGACATTTCTGGGGACTAGAAAGCTGCTCTGTAGGAATCAGCATGGGATTCGAAAAAGGCGATAGTGTGAAACCCAGCTCGTGCTATTCGTCCACGAGACTCAGAGGGCCATAGACATGGGTTCTCAGGTAGATGATGTGTTTCTTCCGCAATGCGTTTGATAAAGTATCCCACAGATGTTTTATGAGCAAAGTAAGAGCATATAGTCCGTCAGACCAATTGTGTGAATGGATTGAGCAGTTCCTAGATAACAGAAAACAGCATCTCATTCTCAATGGAGACATGGTTTTGTTCTTTGTAGTTTTTTCGTTCGATGTTCATTCCATGAGATATTTTGCCTTGTCACTAACAATAGAGGACCCTGTATATATAAAGGGACATAAAGTACACGAAAGAAATTACTTCTCTAGTGTTTTACATCCTATCATGCTGTAGTTGCAACTGTTGCTATGACGAAACCGCACATTTTTCTACATAGAACAGCATTTTCTGTCTCAAAATCGCTGTTAACAAAAGGCCTATCCATTTTTTTAAAGAATTATTTGATCGAATTGAAAGGTGTTCAGGTCAATGTTGTCAATTGTGAATGTCAAAATTAAATATCAAAACGAGACTACATATTCACAAATATTGACTTGTGACTTGTATTTTGATAGCTTCAAGTATCTACTGGTAAATGCTGAACTTTGTACAAAACTAGTACCATCTCACACACATGAATTTTAGAAAGCATAATGGAGATCAGTGATTTTAAAATAATGGTTGAAATTGAAATTAAAACCGTTCAAATCGCAATTTTTTTTCTTTTTATTTCTTTATTTATTTCTTTTTATTTATTTATTTATTTGCCGGTTTCAGTCAATGTCGACCATCTTCAGATGACAACCATGGCCGGTTGTGCGGCTTGCCGTGCCCACCGCCATCACCTGGAATCATGGTGCTAGACATCTGAAGATAGTCTCTTTCACTGAAACCGGTCATTAAATAACAACAATTTTGTGATGTGGACTCTTTTAGTTTTAATTTTAATCACACAATGGAATTGTGGGGCCACTCACGTTCTTGCCGTATCGGGCAGCCCTTCATGGTGCACGCCCAGCTGCCGTTGATACACATGCAGTTGTTGCAGTCGATCCTCATCGTTTGTCCAGGAGTACAAACAGCTGGAACAGCAGAAAAAGCCGTGAGGCTGGCGGCGGTAACCACTCTCTATGCGGCAATCAGGCGTGAGTATCGGAACAGCTGGGTGTAACACAGAAAGGCAAGTGCCTTAATTTCAGTGTAAGTTAATTGATCACGTTACGTAGCCTGGTGCAGAAAGAAAGAAGTTTTGTTGCTATATAGTATTTTGATGACGATACCACAGTACACTAGAGATCAAAAAATTATTAGAAATTTATATGTGTAACAAGGGAGTTAGGTAATATACAACTGATAGAAAAGACTGTTTACATGCACACTAGTGGGCTTACACCTTCACAGACAGTAACGAGTAGTAATAATACAGGAAAAATAGTGGCTGCACCATGAAATTCGTTGGAGGGGAATGGAAGAAACAGAAAATACAGCTGTTTCACAGAGGAAGACTGCACAGTAGTTCCTTCTCTAGATTGCCGTACAGATCACAAAATGAAAGATATCGAAGTAATTGACAGAGGGATAGAAAAACAAAACCGCTCAAAAGAGGAAAGGCTGCAGGACCAGATGGAATACCAGTTCGTTTTTACACAGAGAATGCAAAGGAACTTGCCCACATTCTTGCAGTGGTGTACCGTAGGTCTCTAGAAGAGTGTAGCGTTCCGAAAGATTGAAAAATGGCGCAGATCATCCCCGTTTTTAAGAAGGGACGTCGAACAGATGTGCAGAACTGTAGGCCTATATCTTTAACGTCGGTCAGTTGTAGAATTTTGGAACATGTATTATGTTAGAGTATAATGATATTTCTGGGGACTAGAAAGCTGCTCTGTAGGAATCAGCATGGGATTAGAA
Organism: Locusta migratoria; assembly: GCA_026315105.1. Taxonomy (NCBI): domain Eukaryota; kingdom Metazoa; phylum Arthropoda; class Insecta; order Orthoptera; family Acrididae; genus Locusta; species Locusta migratoria. The sequence continues at coordinate 63,250,125 of CM048751.1, forward strand.
AAAGGCGATAGTGTGAAACCCAGCTCGTGCTATTCGTCCACGAGACTCAGAGGGCCATAGACATGGGTTCTCAGGTAGATGATGTGTTTCTTCCGCAATGCGTTTGATAAAGTATCCCACAGATGTTTTATGAGCAAAGTAAGAGCATATGGTCCGTCAGACCAATTGTGTGATTGGATTGGGCAGTTCCTAGATAACAGAAAGCTGCATGTCATTCTCAATGGAGACAAAGTTTAGTTCTTTGTAGTTTTTTCGTTTGATGTTCATGCCATGAGATATGTGGCCTGGTGACTATCAATAGAGGACCCTGTATATATAAAGGGACATAAAGTACACGAAAGAAATTGCTTCTCTAGTGTTTTACATCCCATCATTCTGTAGTTGCAACTGTTGTTATGACAGATGACGAAATCGCACATTTCTCTACATAGAACAGCATTTTCTGTCTCATAATCGCTGTTAACAAAACGGCTGTCCATTTTTTAAAGAATTATTAGATCGAATTGAAAGGTGTTCAGGTCAATGTTGTCAATTGTGAATGTCAAAATTAAATATCAAAAGGAGACGAATATTCACAAATATGTGACTTGTGACTTGTATTTTGATAGCTTCAAGTATCTGCTGGTAAATGCTGAACTTTGTACAAAACTAGTACCATCTCACACACATGAATTTTAGAAAGCATAATGGACATCAGTGATTTTAAAATAATGGTTGAAATTGAAATTAAAACAGTTCAGATCGCGATTTTTTATTTTTATTCCTTTCTTTATCTCTTTTATTTTAATTTTTATTTATTTATTTATTTACCGGTTTCAGTCAATGTCGACCATCTTCAGATGACAACCATGGCCGGTTGTGCGGCTTGCCGTGCCCACCGCCATCACCTGGAATCATGGTGCTAGACATCTGAAGATAGTCTCTTTCACTGAAACCGGTCATGAAATAACAACAATTTTGTGATGTGGACTATTTTACTTTTAATTTTAATCTCACAATGGAATAGTGGGGCCACTCACGTTCTTGCCACATCGGGCAGACTTTCATGGTGCACGCCCAGTTGCCGGTGATACACCTGCAGATGTTGCAGTCGATCCTCGTCGATTGTCCAGGAGTACAAGCATCTGGAACAGCTGGAACAGCAGAACAAGCCGTGAGGCTGGCGGCGGTAACCACTCTCTATGCGGCAATCAGGCGTGAGTATCGGAACAGCTGGGTGTAACACAGAAAGGCAAGTGCCTTAATTTCAGTGTAAGTTAATTGATCACGTTACGTAACCCGGTGCAGAAAGAAAGAAGTTTTGTTGCTATATCGTATTTTGATGACGATACCACAGTACACTAGAGATCAAAAATTATTAGAAATTTATATGTGTAACAAGGGAGTTAGGTAATATACAACTGATAGAAAAGACTGTTTACATGCTCACTAGTGGGCTTACACCTTCAGAGACAGAAACGAGTAGTAATAATACAGGAGAAATAGTGGCTGCACCATGAAACACGTTGGAGGGGAATGGAAGAAACAGAAAATACAGCTGTTTCACAGAGGAAGACTGCACAGTAGTTCCTTCTCTAGATTGCCGTACAGATCACAAAATGAAAGATATCGAAGTAATTGACAGAGGGATAGAAAAACTCAGAGGGCCATAGACATGGGTTCTCAGGTAGATGATGTGTTTCTTCCGCAATGCGTTTGATAAAGTACCCCACAGATGTTTTATGAGCAAAGTAAGAGCATATGGTCCGTCTACCAATTGTGTGATTGGATTGAGCAGTTCCTAGATAACAGAAAACAGCATCTCATTCTCAATGGAGACAAGTCTTCCGAAGTGAGAGTGATATCAGGTGAGCCACAGGGTAGTGTCGTGGGTCCGTTGCTGTTCACAATATATATATATATATATATATATATATATATATATATATATATATATATAAATGACCTTGCGGATAACATCGGAAGCTCACTGAGGCTTTTTACATATTACACTGTCGTATCTAGAGAGGTTGTAGCAATAGAAAATTGTGTTGAAATGCTGGAGGATCTGTATCTAATTGACGCATGGTGCAGGGTATGGCAATTGAATCTCAATGTAGAAAAGTGTAAATACATAGAAAGAAAGATCCTGTATAATTTAGCTACACTATAGCGGGTCAGCAACTGGAAGAAGTTAATTCCATAAATTATCTGGGAGTAGGCATTAGGATTGATTTAAAATGGAACGACCATATAAAATCAATCGTCCGTAAAGCAGATACCAGAATTTGATTCATTGGAAGAATCGTAAGGAAATGCAGGCCGAAAACAAAGGAAGTACACTTGTTCGCCCCCCCCCCCCCCCCCGAACGATTCGTGACTTGAAGAGGAGGGAGAACCGATAGTGGTACTCAAGGTACCATCCGCCACAAACCTATCGGGTGGCTTGTGGAGTATGAATGTAGATGTAGATGTTGAAAGATTGCAGTTACTAAGAAACTAGTGTCACTGCACCAGGAATAGACACTGTCCGAGTAATCGCCACTTTAATTTTACATTTTAAATACGTATTTTATCGCTAAATAGATTAGTCATCTGTAAATAAAGATTTAGGTGCAACTGGAGATACAAGTAAGATTGGGTGCTGTTAACAGGACAAGCGGCACATTTTTCACTGGCGATCACTGTTACGAAAGCTGCATCCTATAAATACAATTACTTAAAACTGATGAGTCCCCTTTCAACACCCAACAACAACAACTTAAACCTGAACTGTTATTACAAGCACTTGCGCAAATGTCTAAGAAACCATATGAATTCATTTCTGTGACCAGTAAGCGGCATCTGCGTAAGTAAACGTCACCTGCGGAAGTCTGGTCCGGTTTTAGCTGTGACTTCGCTGCCCCCCCCCCCCCCCCAAACAAATTTTCTTTTCTTTGCGGAAATCCAAAGTCATATATTTTAAAGGAACTTTCTGCTCTTTGACTCTCAACAATAATTACATGACTTACTCTCACGAAATCATTTCGGCTATCAGCCATTCTCAAGTAAAAAAATGAAAATAACCCATGCCAGCTTCAGTTACCCTGTTTTGGGTTTTATAAAGCCACTCGTCAAACTACATATTTGAATACAAATCTGATGTGTAGTATTTTTTAGATTCGTACTCAAATATGGAATTTGACGAGAGCTTATATAAAACCAAACACATGATACGCTGAGACTACCCAAATATAAATGTATTCAGAAACAACAGTCATAGTGTCAGTAGTTTGTTTAATTTGCATAAGTACTTTTGGTAATGTGTCTCTCCTTTCTCATATGCATTTAAACTATATCTTTAAAAATAAATTATGAAGTAAAAAAAGAGAACCTTAAACAGTTTATAACATGTTATTTCAATCCCATTGAAATGCAATTTTGAGCAAGCTTATTTCAATACGATTGAAATAACCTTGTTCCAAATTGTATAACTTACAAGACATTTTTATGATTGTTTTGGAACGAAATAGTTTATATGCAGTTGAAATCTACATCTTCATGGGATACTCTGTAAATCATATTTAGGTGCCCGGCAGAGGGTTCATGGAAACACCTTGTTTTATTAATCTACCATTCCATTCTCGAATAGTACGCGGGAAGAAAGAACATCTGAATCTCTCCGTTCGAGCTCTGATTGCTCGTATTTTATTCTGATGATTATTTATACCTATATAAGTGGGAGTCAACAATATATTTTTGCATTCGGAGGAGAATGGCAAAAATTTGGCCGAAAGAAGTTACGCAAATTAAAGAAGTTAGTGATAGTGTCACTGATTTATGAAGACATTTATTTTGATGTGGTGTAAACTTACAAAATCAGTCACATTTTTCAATGACACATCAGGAAAAAATAGAAAGAAAAGGCCAGCATACTTTGAAGATGACATGGACCTCTAGTATTCAGGTATTTTAAAATTTGGGAACGGATGATGGCCGAAATCATGATCGTAGAAGTCAATTAAAATAAATATTGCTTACTTCCAAATGTCGAACATTTCCTTTGAAAAATAGTAGAAATGCTAGATAGAATAATGGTCTCAGTGGATCTCATAATGTATGTTTAATTAAATCCGATAACAATAGAAAAGCTTTAGATAAAAACTTTGACCTAAGCCGTGCTGAAATAAGTTTGCCAGATGTGAACCTATAAAAGATGTATTAAATGGAAGCAAATCTGATGAAATAATTTACTGTGCAATCAGTTTCGGTCTCACACAGAAACCAATATCAGGCCCCTGAACGTAAAGGAGGTTCAATATCCTTTGGCAGCCAGAGCAAGACCAATTGTGAAGCATTTAATGAACATAGTGACCTGTGGAGAACACTGTATGTACATCTATATCTACACCCATATTCCGCAAGCCACCCCATGGTGTGTGGTGGTGGGTACCTTGAGTACCACTATCGGTTCTCCCTCCTATTCCAGTCACGTATTGTTCGCGGAAAGAAAGATTATCGGTATGCCTTTGTGTGGGCTCTAATCTCTTTGATTTTATCATGATCTTTTAGCGAGATAAACTGCTAGACTCCTCGGTAAAGGTATGTTCTCGAAACTTCGACAAAGCCCGTACCGAGCGACAACCATCTCTCTTGCAGAGTCTTCCACTGGAGTTTATCGATCATCTCCGTAACGCTTTCCCCAGTACCAAATGATCCTGTAACGAAGCGTGCTGCTCACCGTTGGATATTTCCTACTTCCTCTATCAACCCCACCTGGTACGGATCCCACACCGGTGAGCAGTATTCAAGCTGTGGGCGAACAAGTGTACTGTAACCTACTTCCTTTGTTTTCGGACTGCATTTCCTTAGGATTCTTCCAATGAATCTATGTCTGGCATCTGCTTTACACACGGTTGATTTTATATGGTCGTTTAATTTTAATCACTCCTAATTCCTACTCCCAGATAATTTATGGAATTAACTGCTTTCAGATGCTGACCCGCTATAGTGTAGCTAAATGATACAGGATCTTTCTACGTATTCGCAGCACATTACTATACTACGTTACACATGAATATTTGTTCTTTAGCGATCATACATCTGACCTTCACTGACCAAGTTTAGTAACTACAAATGTCGATCAGTTAGTAACGCTTGTAATGGTCAATGGTCTGGAACAAGACGCCGAAATCAGAAGTACAAATGCTCCATCATGGACGAAAGGACTTGTATAATTCTAACTTCAAGAATGTAAGCATCAAATGACCAAGGTATTATGACAATGGTGTACCATAAAACGGGTGATATGTACAGTGCTGTATAATGATTAATTCATATGTCTTGTATTTTGTAATAAGTATATTATTAGTTTGATGAAGTAACGTTTGATCATTTCATAATGGCAACATACCTTACCGAAATTAGTAATGACTATAGTAAATGAGTTGTTTATACAAGCGAGCTTGACTTAGTCTTCTTATTGAAGGTATCACATTTAAAAAATATTTAGGATCGCTTTACATACCGACAATGTCGACTAATAAAATAAAAGAAAGCTGAAAAGAATTAATCTCAACAAGAATTCTATGGATGTATTACACAAAATGTGTAACAGAACAGACCTAACTGGATCAGGCAACTGGCACTGCAATGAGAAGAAAATGGAATTTTCCTACAAATGTGAATTCATTGGTTACATTAGAAAAGGTTGGGGTGCCAACATATTGGTAGGTAGAAGAGCAACATTGATGCCCGTAACACAAGACCTTAAAGCAATTAAATGTGTGTGTAAATGAGATAGATTAGGAGGAAAAATTGTAGAAATGCGGAGAACGAGAAAACATGTGTGAAGTCGGAAATATGAGGATAGTATCATCATACACGACACTTCAAACTGTGTGATTGTTGACCGTTAAAAAATTTGTTGAAGCATCACTTTGTTAGGCATTTTTCACTATCAATGTGGCGTGCAAGTAGAAGGGACACAATGGAGAGGCCGCGGTCGGCTGCCTGGGCAGAACATCATGTGGGCAGCGGAATCACCTTCCTCGGCGTGGACCAGGGTAGCCACCACGAGCAGCAGAAGGGCGGTTGCTGCGAGCTTCCTCATCTCTGGTGGCTTCTGACAGAATTCGTCTTCCGTGTCCCCAGCCAGTGCTTTTAAGCGGTGCGACCCTATTTCCGCCGCTCCGTTAGTGGAAAACATCGCCTAAAGTCGGGGCTATTAATGCTAACTAGTGATAACGCTCCTTATGCTAATGTCGTGCCGTTATGTTTGATGACAGAAGATGTTGCTTCCCTAAGACATCCCTGTTCTCATAGTCACTAAGTATTTTCCACACTTCACTAAAATGTTTAGAGACGCGGACTTTGCGATACACTCTCCTTTCTCTATAGATATTTCGTGTGAATTATGCGCACGTGAAAATTTTACTCGTGAAACATACTGAAAGAGGCACTTGTAAACAATTTGTCTTACGCTTTTCGACATACTCATTATAAAAGGCTATAAAATTACATTGGTGTCAATATTCCATTTAACATTTTGCTAGCCGGCCGCGGTGGCCCAGGGGACTGTGGCGCCCCAGTCACGGTCTGCACGGCCACTACGGTCGGGGGTTCGAATCCCCCCTCGGGAATGGATATTTGTGCCGTCCTTAGTTCATAAGTAGTTTGTAAGTTTAGGGACTGATGACCCCGTAGTTAAGTCCCATAAGCTTATCAAACATTTGAACATTTTGCTAAAACATAATAAGTGACAATAGCCGGCCGCAATGTCCGAGCGGTCTGCGGCGCGCCAGTCACAGTCTGCATGGCCGCTACGGTCGGGGGCTCGAATCCCCCCCTGGGGCATGGATGTTTGTGTCGTTTTAGTATAAGATAGTTCATAAGTGTACACTCACCAAAGCTGAGTTAAAACAAACAATTTGGCCGTAGACATACGTCATACATAAGACAATGTTTAAAATTCACCACAGAATATCTCCATAGAAATGTCAAGTGCATACTGCGTCTGTTTGAACGTCCAGTGACTATGGGAAAAATCCGCTAGATGGCGATACAGTTTTTCTGCTCCTCTCTCTCTCTCTATCTCTTTCTCTCTCTCTCTCTCTCTCTCTCTCTCTCTCTCTCTCTCTCTCTCTCTCTCTCTCTCTCTCACACACACACACACACACACACACACACAGACACCACTCTTCATTCCTCTATTTCCTTTAAAAAAAAATATATATCTTACATTATTTTATACAATTTTAAATAACTGAGTACTACATCTACATATATACTCCGCAAACCACCGTAAAGTGCGTGGTGCAGGGTACACTGTACCACTACTAGACATTTCCTTTGATATTCCACTCGCTAATCGACTGAGGGAAAAAAGAATGTCTATATGTGTCCGTACGAGCACTAATTTTTCTTGTCTTTGTGATCATTACGTGAAATGTAAGTAGCCGACAAGAAGATCGTTCTACACTCTTCCTGCAGCAATCCCCATTGAATTTCCCGGAGCATTTCCGTGACACTCGCGCATTGAACGAATCTTGCTGGTCGCCTCTGAACTGCTCCATGTCTTCCTTTAAACTGATCTGCTGCGGGTTTCAAACAGTTGAGCAATACTCAAGACGTTTCGTACAAGATTTTTATACGCGGTCTCCTTTAGGGATGAAGTACATCTTTCCAAAATGTTTTCTGTTACATTATACAATTTTAAACAAATGCTATACAAAACATTTTCTGTTACACTGTAGTTTTATATCTTTCAAGTTAGATAGTATTAAGTAAAACAAGGAATAAAGAAGGGTTTGAAAGCATTAAGGGCTTAAGGGTGTACTTTTCTCTTTGCAAGGAGTTACAGAAATATCTTCCTATTTACGTTAATACCGAACATACATTACGCATGACGTCTGACATAAATATCTTCCCAAACACTGTATTATGGTTTATTGTAAGACATTTAGACACGGAAAATGGCTTTTATTAAAGAAATTGCTTGCGGGAAGCACGACATATTTGATTTTATTGTTACGTTAAAGACTAGGTGCAATTTGTTGGAGATTTCCACCATTGTGTATATTTAGTTCAAAAAGCTCATTAATTTTATGACTAGTTAATAGCATAAAGAACATTCTGTTGTACCATCGACTATTTCCTGCACAGGCGTCAGAAAAAATCAAATTTTAGGAATGCTGTTACAAGAGTAAAAATTTCAGGATATGTCCGCCGATGGACCCACGGTTGTGCCCATTCCTATCACTGCTCACAATGAGGCAGACACCCCATCCGTGGTCGCCTACCTCCTGGACCTCCCCGGTTCCCCTGACCATAAGTTTGTGACACTACCCGTGCCGGACAGTGTTCCTGATACGGATGGTGTCGCTTGTCCTGTGATTACATCTGAGTCCGCAAGATCCGGGCTATCACAGAGGCAGGATTTGCTTGTAGTTGGGAGCTCCAAAGTTAGGCAGGTGACAGAGCTCCTTAACGATGTGGCATTTAAGGTGAGGAGAAATCCAGTGTGCATCCTTACAACTACCGGACAAGCAATCAGGTATATCTTGCGGTTAAAACGCTAATCAGTTGCCAACGCAATCGTCGAAAATGTAATCGCGATACATGATCGTAGCTGCAGCGTCTCTGTGTACGACAACGGTAGAAAACAGACCAGGAGACACCGAAAGGTACCAGATAGATTTTATAATGGTAAGACATAGATTTCAGAACTAGGTTTTAAACTGTAAGACATACCCAGGGGCAGATATATACTCTGACCATTTATGATTGGTCATGAACTGTAGGCATAAACTGAAAAAAACTGCAGAAAGGTAAATTGAAGGATCCTCAAGTTATTGAGAATTTCACAGGGAGCTTTAGGCAACAATTGACAGAAACGGGTTTCTGAGGAAATAAAACAATAGAGGAGGAATTAGTAAAGGTAGTAGAGGACAAAATAGATAGAAAGGCAAGACATTCAAAAATACTTGTATATCACAGGAAACACTACATTTAATTGATGAAAGGAGAAAAAATAATAAAGCAATAAATGAAACACGTCAAATGGAGTACAGACGACTAAGAAATGAGATTGACAGGAAATTCAAATGTTCAAATGTTTGTATAGCTTAAGGGCCTTAGCTACGGGGTCATCAGTCCCTAAACTTACAAACTACTTATGAACAAGCTAACACTAAGAACGGCACAAATATCCATGCCCGAGAGGGGATTCGAACCCCCGAACGTAGTGGCCGTGCAGATCGTGACTGGCGCGCCTCAGTCCCCTCGGTCACCGCGGCCGGCTTGACAGGTAGTGCAAAATAGCTAAGCAGGAGTGGCTAGAAGCCAAATGCAAGTCAGAATGTTTAAACTGGGGAAACATAGATACCACCTACAGGAAAATAAAAGTGACATTTGAAGATACGAAAAGCAGCTGTATGAATATAAAGAACTCAGAATGGAAAACCAGTTCTCATCAAAGAAGGGAAAGGTGGAAAGAGTATTTAGAGAGGCTCTACAAAGGAAATGAATATTGTAAGAAGTAGATGAAGATGAAATAGGAGATACTATACTGACAGAAGAATTTGACAGAGCACTGAAAAACCTAAGTCGAAACAAGACCCCCGGAATAGTTTACATTCTCTCAGAACTACTAAAGTCTCTAGGAGAGCCAACCACGACAATGTAATTCCAAAGTACGCAGCGCTGACAGATGTGACAATTACAGAAACATTAGTTTAATAAGTCATGGTTGCAGAATTTTAACATGAATTATTTACAGAAGGATGGATTAGCTGGTAGAAGCCGACCTCGAGGAAGATCAGTTTTGATTCAGGAGAAATGTAGGAACACGGGAGGCAATCCTCACTTTACGTCTTATCTTAGAAGATCGATTAAGGAAAGGCAAACCTAGAAAAGACTCTTTCAAATTCTGAAATTAACAGGAGTAAAATATAGGGAACGGAGGGTTATTTACAACTTGTACAAAAACCAGACAGCAGTTATCAGAGTTGAAGGGCATGAAAGGGATGCAGAGGTTCTGAAGGGAGTAAGACAGGGTTGTAGCCTTTCTCCAATATTATTCAGTTTGTACATTGTCAAGCTATAAAGGAAAGCAAGGAGAAATCTGGAGAATGAATTAAAGTCCAGGGCGAATAAATGATATCATTGCGTTTTGCCGATGACATTGTAATTACTACATAATGTCATAAGTTTTGAGCTGCATGAAAAGAAACTTAAATGGATAGACAGTAAGGAAGAAGCGGATGAATAGAAAGGGAAGAAAGAAATGGACTAAGTATTGGTTACAGTCAGGTTTTGTATTAAATTAATGTTATACATGTTCTGTATTTAATGTTATTTTGTTTTCTTTGTATATTACAACGATAATTTTGTACGTTATGCTAATTTCTTTATTTTACTGTTTGATAATTTCTAAGCTGTTTACGTGAATACATGAAGATGAAATATTTTTCCAATTTTAATTTTCGTTTCTAATGTAAGACTGAAAAATTGCATATATATTCAGGAATATTGGGTTTAGCAGCTAGTATGTTCATAAAAAGCCTGAGACAGAGCACTAACCTGACTGACACTATCAATTAACGCTTGCCTCCATACACTTTGACAAGAATCATAATTTGTTCATATCTCTTTGACAGGTCAGCCTTGTCGTGCCACAGTAAGTCTTGTCCAACTTCCAAATCACGCCACAAAACACCACCCTGTTCGATCTTTTTATCTCGCGACTCTTTTCCGTTTTCCACTGCTCATTTCATCTATTTGATGCGTAGGTTCATTCGATATTTCACATCCGCTATTACCTCCGTATCTTCAATAATGCCCGCGACATTACTCATTATGTACCTATTAGCTTATTTTATATTGCGCGGCACCAGTTGAGTAGTCAACTCTTTCACGCCCACCACTTACCCATTACAATGCATAACTTCATTATTCTATATTGCAAAATGTACTTTTTGCTCGCGAAAGGCGAAGGTGACAGGTTCGAATCCAGATTCAGGCACGCAATGTTAATCTGATGGAAAGTTTCATATCCGCGCACACTCAGCTGCAGAGTAAAAATTATTATTCTACTTTTCTCCCCTGTCTCTTCCACCTCATCATAATTTTTTCCCACTTTCATTAATCATTCTCTCTTACTGACTACTGATTCAACCTCGTTAGTAACACATTTGGCATCTCCATGAGCAGCGGCTGCGCCTCGACCCGTGCTACTCCAGTACTCTGCCGCGCGAGATTTTCTATCGCTTCAACGACACTCACGATTTCGTCTGCTAACATGCACAATTCATTAAGTATGCAAAGTTTGTTGTTTTCGCTCTGATTTTCGTGCACCTTGTTACCCGCGTGAACCCACTTAAAATCAAAGTTTTCGTTTTCGCCGGAGTGTTTACATGTCTGTTTGTTATTGTTATCACAGCAACCAACCCTTTGTTGTTAGGACTGTGCATTACCGTCCGCAGCAGTTTGCCCCTCTACTGTTACAGTTGGTCATTTTTTTGTGCAGCGGTTTTCGCAATTATTAGCATTATGGTTTCCTCTCCCGTGCGAATAACCTTTTCCTTCTCTTTTTTTTTTCGGAGTACTTGCGTACATCTCACTTCATATTATTGATTTTGCTTGTTGTCATGGTTCTGATTATTATAACCGTTCCTATTTCGTGAGATCGATACAATAGGTTAATTCACCTACTTTTTCCATGAAAGAGGTTTTGTTACTTTCACTCATTAGATAACCACACACACTCCACTATAATTTCCCGCGTAGTACGGTTAACATGCTTCTTTCGGACATTTGACCCTTCATGGATTCAACTGTAATACAAATAAATTTACAGTAGGATTTCATCTTTATCCATTTATTAGGTCTGTATGAAAGGTCATGCATAAACTCTTGCAGTACTTCGACCTGCTTATCTCCTCAAATTTAAGTATTGCATTTTCAACTGTACACGGCGTAATATATAGTCTATTAAATTTCGGGAATGCAGCCACGCAAAATCCACTTCTTCCACTGATAAATCGGCCGCGTACCGTCCGGTCATCTTCAGAGTGAGTCCAGGACTCGACGAGGTGCCGGGCGCGGCCTTATAAGCCTAATCGCGGCGGCAATGTGCGTGCGTTTCACAGATGCTGGCTTACTGCATATCGAAATACAAGCGTGCGTCCCCCGTGGCGGAAGCGCTCCGGTGTTCACTCATCGATATATGCTCGGCGACGGCAACACCTTGACGTCTTCTCTGCAATTTCAGTACTCTAAGTGCAGGATTCCGAGCTTTGTCTAATTTATAACCTTTATCTCTGTTTATTAAGTTGTCTGCCAGTCTAATTTCAACAGCTTCCTCAAGCGAATTTCTTCATGGAAGACTTCGAGGACAAGGCTCTGGACTCGGCAAATTTCAAACCAATGGCCTTCTGGAGATACGTGGATGACACGTTTGTAGTATGGCCTCACGGGAAGGATGAGTTACATCGATTTCTTGACCAACTGAACTCCATCCACGCTAACATCAAATTTAGTATGGAAATGGAGAAAGATGGCTGCCTCCCTTTTTTGGATGTAGTCGTTCGTCGAAAAGCTTATGGCACATTAGGACCATGCGGAGAAACGGTAGCTCTGAATGCGTTTCGCAGTGTTCTATGCTCGTAATGTTCACGGAACTAACTCACTCCACTGAACTAGCTTATACTAAAGACGGCACAAGCATCCATGCCCGAGGGGGATTCGAACCCCCCACGGGGAACGGCCTCGCGCATCGTAGCATAGAGCCTCAATGCGCTCAGCCGCTCCGCCGTGTTGGGTCGCTACCCTCCTGCGCTGTCCCCTTCAAAGTAACACTTGCACCCCACACGTTTTGGATAACTTAGTAACATTAAAAGTGGGCAGTTCGTGATGTGGCCATTTGACAGCTCGAAATTTAATTCAAAATAACGCCTTAAGGGTTCATCTGAGACGAAAACTGAATAAACAGAGTTGTAGACGAGGAAATTCTCTACAAATTTGCTGTCTTACTTTTTTTATCGTATCTCGCACCGTTCCAGAAAATAAAAGTAACGGTGGTTTGACACAGTCTGTGTGTCTCTCCGTAATGTGTTTTAACATTTTAGGTCGCGACGTTCAACCGATCGGCAATACATTATAAAGACTAGAACCGCCCTCTTACGGCGTAATCGGACGCTGCTAAAAGACGGTACAATGACTTGTCTCAGCTATTATGCGCCGCATCAGAAAATTTTTCAAGTTAAACTTGTTCGGAAAGTAATATCGAGTAACTTGTGTTTGAAAAAAAAGTTACACACATATATCTCTCTCCCATCATATTCTGTTGCTGTAAGTTATTTAATGGAGGCTATAAGAATGGGGTGAGATTAATATTTTATCTAGGGATGAATATATCGCAGAAAAAACACCAATATTTTTAATAAAATAAATTAACAAAAAGTATTCTGCTCAACTAAGGAAAATGAGTAATTAATTATAAGAATACATTAAAGGAGACGTCACTGGGACAAATGATCAAAATATTATAACAAAAGAACAGCGGATTGGTGGAGCGTCCACTTAATCATGCTTAAACATTTGGATATTACGTAGAAAGTAAAGATGCCAGCATAGAATATTTTCGCATAATAGACTAAGTAGACTATGTGAAGTACCTATAAATAAATCTGTTGCAAGTATTACGAAGAAAAATTTGATTAAAAAATTATAAAATAATGAAGAGCTCCGACCTGTTTCACGGCCAAATTTTCCAGTTATTGTGGACAGATAATAGTACAGAGTTTAACAATAAATAACATAAAATTAGGTAAATATATATTATAAACTACTGCAAATACAAAGTGCCATTTCTTACTCTCTAGCGTTCAACCTAATACCGTAGAGGTCATTCCCTGCTTACTTCACTACTGGCCATTAAAATTGTTACACCAAGAAGAAATGCAGATGATAAACGAGTATTCATTGGACAAATATTTTATACTAGAACTGACATATGATTACATTTTCACGAAATTTGGGTGCATAGATCCTGAGAAATCAGTACCCAGAACAACCACTTCTAGCCGTAAAATCGGCCTTGATATGCCTGGGCATTGAGTCAAACAGAGCTTGGATGGCATCTACAGGTACAGATGCCCCAGCAGCTTCAACACGATACCCCAGTTCATCAAGACTAGTGACTGGCGTATTGTGACGAGCCAGTTGTTCGGACACCATTGACCACACGTTTTCAGTTGGTGAGAGATCTGGAGAATGTGCTGGCCAGGGCAGCAGTTGAACATTTTCCGTATCCAGAAAGGCTCATACAGGACCTTTAACATTCGGTCGTTTATTATCCTGCTGAAATGTAGCGTTTCGGAGGGATCGAATGAAGGGTACAGCCACGAGTCGCAACACATCTGAAATGTAACGGCGACTGTTCAAAGTGCCGTCGATGCGAACAAGAGGTGACCGAGACGTGTATCCAATGGCACCTCATACCATCACGCTGGGTGATACGCCAGTATGGCGATGACGAATACAAGCTTCCAATGTGCGTTCACCGCGTTGTCGCCAAACACAGATGCGACCATCATAATGCTGTAAACAGAACCTGGATTCATACGAAGAAATTACGTTTTGGCATTCGTGCATCCAGGTCCTGTCTGTGATGCAGCGTCAAGGGTAACCGCAGCCATGGTCTCCGACCTGATAGGTTATGCTGCTGCGAAAGTAATCGAACTGTACGTGCAGATGGTTGTTGTCTTGCAAACGTCCTCATCTGATGACTCAGGGATCGAGCCGTGGCTGCACGATTTGTTTCATCTATGCGGATAAGATGCCTGTCATCTCGACTGCTAGTGATACTAGGCCGTTGGGATCCAGCACGGTTTTCCGTATTGCCCGCCTGAACCCACCGTTTCCATATTCTGCTGACAGCCATTGGATGGCGACCAACGCGAGCAGCAATGTCGCGATACGATTAACCGCAATCGCGATAGGCTACAATCCGACTTTTATCAGAGACGGAAATGTGATGGTACTCATTTCTCCTCCTCACACGAGGCATCACAACAACGGTTCACCAGGCAACGCCGGTCAACTGCTGTTTGTGTATGAGAAATCGATTGGAAACATTCCGCATGCCAGCACGTAGTAGGTGTCGTCACCGACGCCAACTTTGTGTGAATGCTCTGAAAAGCTAATAATTAGCATATCACAGCATCTTCTACCTGTCGATAAAATTTCGCGTCTACAGCATGTCAACTTGGTGGTGTAACAATTTCAATGGCCAGGAGTACCTATGGTTAAAAATTCTTTGCCCAGGTCAAAGAACTACTGCGACGGATCCGGTGGGGGTCAGTATGAGATATCAGCAGAGAGACACGCTGAAGGAACGGGACGTTCTTCGGGTATTTGGTAAAAGGGCATAAATAATGGGAGAGATTTTCATTAACGTGTTAAAGTTTGCAATTTCAGAGGAAAATAATAGTTCTTATTAGTTTCTATTGACCAGTATCATGTCAAGAGATGCGCATTCGTCATTTCCACTGTATAATGTAACAGCGAATCAATAAGTCCAATTCCAAGTTTCTCCCATTTATTGAACTACATACACATAGCAACAAGGCTATGACAACATACATGTACGTTCGCGTATCAAAAGAGTTCGAAATTTCATTGGTGTTTTTTTTTTTTTTAAGTGGTGTTTGGCCGTGCATGCTCCAGTATAACCCTACTACTAGTCTATCTGAATTTAAAAGATATGGCCTACACTCAGTGTTGCATTCTATGGTCATTAATTTTTTCAGGTATCCACGAAAAGAACATTTTACGGGGGTGAGTCAGGTATACACGCCAGTACTGTGTTTTCAAGCTTTACTTTTCAGCTGACTCCATCTGTACATGTAAACACTCGTCCCATCGTTCGAGAAGGCTTTGAAGGCCCGGAGCTTGAAATTTTTGGGTCAGTGTTTGTATTCTATTGATGCTCTTGAGCTGTAGCTTTATTGGGTTCCTTAAACTGCTGCAACCCACAAGACGGATGTTGAAGTGGTAGAGAAATACCCCTACACTGCGCGCAGTACTGGCGTGTCTACCTCAGTGTGCGACGTACTGACTCACCCTCGTATTTCATTGTGCCAATTGACACGCAAGTACATCAGTTGTGTGTACGCTGTTCTGCAGGCTGGACTGAGTGCCAAGCAGGCGATAAGAAATGGGCGGACTGCTGCAACTCGTGCATCTGCAGCCACGAGGGCAAGTGGCAGTGCTCCAACAACAGCTGCTCCGACAAGGTGGAGGGTGAGTCTCTCTCAGACGTGAAACATTAACGGTAAACATCTAAACGAATGCGTGAGTCGTGTATATGAAATATCTGATTGTATCTTCTGTGGAATAGCGTGTGAGCCGGTGTCTGTGTCTGATTCGTGATTGTTACTACAGTCAATTAACACAGACGTCAAGTCCCAGTGTAAATGTTTCCAATTGCGAATAAATTTGTTGATTTCAACATGAGACATACAGAAGAGGGTAAACTGTGATAAATGGGACTGTACAGAGGCACAAGAAATAAAGATGGCCCTAGATGGTGGTTCTAGATGCTACAAATTAAATGTTATGTAGGTCCATTTAGTGAATCTGTCCGCAATGATTATACAGAAGTCTATTATGTAATGAATCAGACATCTCGGTCATTATTACATTGTGAAAAGAAGTCACCACAAGTTATTGGTACGGTATTTATATGTACCTATGTCCCTCGGGGAAGATCTGTTTGGATTTAGGAGAAACGTAGGAACACGAGAAGCAATACATTACGGCTTATCTTAGAAGATAGGCTAAGGAAAGGGAAACCTATGTTTTTAGCGTTTGTCGATTTGGAGAAAGCTTCTGACAATGTCAACTGGAAACTGGAATCATTTCTGAAGATATCAGGGGTAAAATATAGGGATCGAAGAGTTATATTCAACCTATACAAAAACCAGACGGCGGTTATTAGAGTCGAAGGGCAAGAAAGGGACGCAGAGGTTGGGAAGGGAGTAAGACAGGTTGGTAGCCTTTCCCCAATGTTGTACAATCTGTACATTGAGCAGGAAGTGAAGGAATGGAAGGAGAAATTTGGAGGGGGCATTAAAGTGCAGGGAGAAGAAATAAAAACATTGCTGTTTGCCGATGACATAGTAATTCTGTCAGAGACCGAGAAAGATCTGGAAGAGCAATTGAATGGGATGGACAGTGTCTTGAAAGGAAGATAAAAGATGAACATTAACAAGAGTAAAACGGAGGTAATGGACTGCAATGTCAGAAAATCAAAAATAAAAAGTTGATAGAAGCTTTAGAAATGTGGTGCTACAGACGAATGATGAAAACTAGATGGGTAGATCACGTACCTAATGAGGAGGTGCTTAACCGAATGGGGGAGAAAAGGAGTTTCTGTCATATCCTGACTAAGAGAAGGGATAGATTGGTTGGACACATTCAGAGACATCAAGGAATTGTCAACTTAGCGTCAGAAGGAACCGTGTGGGGTAAAAATGGTAGAGGGCGACTGATGGACGAATACAATAAGCAGATTCAAAAGGAGTTAGGGTACCTAACGTATTCTCAGATGAAGAGATTTGCACGGGACAGGGTAGCGCGGGGAGCTGCAGTAAAACAGTCTGCGGACTGAAGACAACAACAACAACAACAGTTTGTTGCGAAGTTAATTGTACAACCGCAAATTGTAGTTTCACTGTTGTTTTTATCTTTCATAAACGATTTTTTTTTTTTTTTTTTTTTTTTTTTTATGAGAAGTCTATTGTCCTCCTTTCAGTAGTTGATACCTACACCCTAGTAGTTAGTTTGAATGCTTACGTTACAGGACTATTGAGTTTTTAAGTGTGGCGTCATTTATGAAAAAGTGTTAGAAAGATAATTGTCACAGCACTGTCCTTTCTGTGAAAGAAAGGTGCTGAAAGATATAAAGTGTAAATTTGCTTACTGTAATTCGTTTACACCAGGATGCTTCGCTGTGTTTCTTATTCTTATGATACTGAGATTATGCAGTATTATCAAATGCAGGGGAATAATAAAAGCGCGATTATTAAGCCAGATCTTGTGACGTAATAAGAAGATGTGACGATTCCATTTAATGAGTTTGCATGTTTATTTGTGCATAAGACATTTCCGGTGTATTTAATGTATCTATACAGTACTTTGAATGCTTTACCTTGACAACAGACACATACAAAGTAGCACGATTTGTTACAGTAAATCATATGTAAGACATATATGCAACGGAATACTCGCTTACGTATATTTAAAAAAAAATGTGATCACAGAAAAATTCTTGGCTGCACCCTTTTTTTTACGAAGTGTTTCCAAAGTTTGGCCCTTCGTGAACGGGAACTGAGCCTCCAGTGAGCAGGTAAGCGCAATACTGCCCTAATGGAAGATTAATATTAAAAATTGATTAAATGTCACTTAACAATACTTTCAATCAGTCATAACTGACAATGCCCAAGTGCCAAAATTATAATTCAACGATTAAAAAAAGGCAGAGATACTCTTTATTCAAAGAAGAATTGGTACTGGGTCGAGAGATTAGAATCATTTTGAATTAAGTCCCCGAAATATAGTCTTAAGAAGCAGAACTTTTTGGCATCCAAAATTAATCTTAATGTTAGGAAATCTTTCTGAAATTATTAGTCTCGAATGTAGTATTGTACGAAAGTGAAACGTGGACGGTAAGGTGATGAGACAGAAGCATTTGAAATGTGGTGTTACAGACAAACGCTGAAGGTTAGATGGGTACATCGTGTAACTATTCAACAAGTGCTGAACACAACTGGGGATGAAACGGCGTGACTAAGAAAGGAATCGATTGGTGGGACGCAGTTTGTTTTAGCGTTGGTGGGAAGTGTGTGTGTGGTAAAAATCGCTAAGGCAGACCGAGAGACGAACAGCAGGTTGAAATGGATGAAGATTATCCGTCTTATACAAGGATGAACCGGCTTCCACAGGACAAAGTACAGAGCTGCATTAAACCAGTCGTGAACTGAAGGCCACAACAACAACAACATCAAAGCACCATCTCTTTCATGTAAGTAGGTTTACTGTTAGTATTGATTACTGGTTGAAATTATGGGATATCTGTTTTTTATATCCATTTAAAGTGATGTGATATTTCAGTTGAAGCCTACGATTATAGCTTACGTGGCAATTTCTACATCTATAATAGCGTAATATAAAAATGCTGTAGACCGGAGAAATGATAACTTTGAAAATTGTTATGTTATGGAAATTTGCACCCAATATCCCGGGCGCACCATGCATAACAAACGAACGACATATTGCCACATTCACATGTTAGCCGTGATATCGTTCATGCAAAACATACTTAATTTGTTCTGCAGAAGACAGGTCTATCAGATACTAATTTCGATACGTAGCAATAGTGTAGTATGTCTTGAGACAGGCGCGGACAACTGATTATGGACCAAGGCATAAATTTTAATAGCATCTATTCTGTCATGAATTTCTTTGCTCTCGATAATGTGGCATCATTTTGAAGCCTTTCGATAATGTTCTTGACCTGTCATTACGAGTGAATGCCAGAAGCTTGACAAAGAAAGGTGCCTTTCGGTGGTGTCACTTTAACAGTGCAATTCCGTTGAACATCAACATCGACAAAAGTCCTGTCGCTGCGCTTTATGTCGGTTTGGCCATCCCATGAATCCAGTATCAAGCAAATTTTAATTTTCTATCAATTACGGAAATTCTCTACCGAAGTTTGAAAATAATGTGCAAAAGAGATAGAGTGGCAAGCCGGTGCTTACTATAGTTTGGTACCGCCGAGAGTACACACAAAAGGCGACGAAAGTAAGTTTATACTAGCTTTCTAGTGTTCCTTCATCAGACAGAGAAAGGGAAAGAAAGGGAAGGGTTAGTCACAACCTGGGTCACGAGGTCCATTTGTGCTGTATATATTAGTCGAGTTCCTGCCACGTCGTTCTGCTGCACTTCTGCGTATTTTGGGTAGGTGTACAGGTTTGCTTGGTTCTTCAGGTTTTTTTTTTTTTTTTTAATTTACGTCTCATCCATTAAACGTTCTGTTGCCTTGAGTTTATTGCTTGCTCTTTGCGTCCACAGTGAAAATGAAATGCGAACCCAACTCACAAATCAACAAGGATTGCAACAATTGCACCTGTCTGCCTGAAGGGGACAAGGCATGCTGTACCACCTGCAATTGTTCCAATCCGTAGCCTCCAAAACCAGGTCTGTATGACTTGTATACAATTTTATATGTCACCAAGGAAGACAACTTATACAGTACTGTCAATAATTCTAAGATGACTTTATTGTAACCTGCCACCTTCAATAGCGAATAATGTAATCATCATCATCATCAGCCATTTCAATCATTTAATGATGTGGCCACTTCGAGTCGTGGATTTAGGTAGGCTTTCAGCAGTCTTCTCCAAGTGGAACGGTCTTCAGCAGTCAGATGCTACCAGCGATCTTCCTGATATCTTTGTCCCATCTGTCCGGTGGTCTTCCTCTAGGCCTCTGGTGCTCTCTCGGACTCCACTCCAGTACTATCTTCGTCCATCTGTTGTCTTTTCTTTTCGCAATGTGGGCGGCCCACTGCCATTTCAAGGATCCTACGGTCTCAAAAATGTCCTTAATCTTGCTCACAGATCGGATGTCATCTGCCCTTTTCCTATCCTTTCTTGTATATCCCAGCATTGCTCTTTCCATGGCTCTCTGTGCTGTCCTAAGTTTCCCTTTTGTAAATGAGTTCAGTGTCCATGCCTCGCAGCCATACGTCAGCACAGGAATAATGCATTGATCAAACACTGTTTTCTTCAGATTTACCGGCATTTGGGAGGAATTCTACAATATTCAGATCAAAAATGCCGGTAAATCTGAAGACTAATGTAATACTAACAAACAAATACCAATTCTAATGATAAATAAGACTTGGTCATGCCATATTAGAGCGATCTGATTTATAGACATTACTCAAAATAACAGTCGAGATTGTGAGATTTAAAAAAAATTTTTATTGTTATAATTTATTTTTATTTTTATTTTTTATTTTGATTCTCGGTTCTGGAAATCATCGGCTCTTTCTCAACATATTAGGCTCAGACTAATGGCAAGTTCCGATAATGCGTATAACCTGCCGAATCCGTTAATTTTCATATTTCTTGTAAAAGAAGAAGGATTCTAAATCTTTGTTTCCTTGTACTACATTCGAGTTTCATTTTAAATTTTTCATACTTTTCCCTTACTGCTCTATCACATACACATCAAACAGCTTAAGAGGTAGGATACAACCTCCTCAAACTCTCACTATTTCAATTTCAGCGTCTTCCACTCTTTTAATAGATATTGTTTCAAAACAATCTGCTGATAACATCTCACAAGCTGTATTATCTATCTCATTAATAATTTTAAACTGTCAACTGTGTGAAGAACTTCTCTAAACTTCTGAATGCTTTTATATATGCACCATTTCAGGTTGCCCTGTTCCTAGGTGTAAGCCCGGCGACAAGAAGCAGAAAGACTGTTGCAACTGGTGCACTTGCGACCCACGTGGGAACTGGAACTGCACTGAGAAGCTGTGCACAGACAGAGTAGAAGGTGAGTATGTTTCAGACTATGTGCTGTATTATACAGTAGAGTCTACACGGTGGTCCATCTGTAGTTTCGGATGAGATTATCTCGAAAACTATACATCGGGTTAAAATATTGGGTAAGAAAAGTACGTAAGCTCGAAGGGGGACGTCAAATAATACTACATGTAACCTCAAGCCCCAACCATCTTAGTGTGGAGGGGGTCAACTTTTAGATCTTCGTTTTTATTGCAGATTCGGATTTTCCATAAAAAGGTAATCAATTTTTGTCTGAAACATTTCTAAACCATTTCAGATCGTGCTGAAATGGAGAAAAAAGTAAAATTAGGGAAAAACTCCGATTTATTTAGAATGATCCAAGGACGCATTAAACCGATACAAAATGTACGTACACAAATTCTTTCATTGCACCAAATTATTTATTTATTTATTTATTTTTGCAACTTGTACGTACCAGACACAGTATTTGATGGAGGGAGGCGAAATGGTATTAAAATCTTGTTAGGGAACTCTTCACAACTGCATTACCCACCCTGTGGCTCTACCATGGCCAGACTGCGAACTATGGCTCAGTAATTGTTGTGGAATTCACTCAACATTAACATCATATCAACAATCTCTGTAGGAGGATAGTGAGCCATGTTTCGCTGAAGAATAATTTACTTCCGTAAGTTGATGTTTGAAAGTTGAAGTCAGGGTTTCGAAATCAACGAAGGTATATTATGAAACTTCTTTGAAGGGCGGGACCAAACACGTGTCATTTGTCGTTCTATTTAATAATAATCTATTCATTAATAACACATCGTAACACAAAAACAACATTATTCAACTAACATCCCCTGACAACTCTTTAACATGAGGTTTACAATTAATTGGGAAGTATATAAAATAAAAGATAAAAATACTTTTCATTATCCTTAAACTTCATTAACAAATAACTGCCCAGAGCAAAGGACCACCTTTTAACATAGCTTTAAACTTGATTAACCAATAACTTGACAAGTCAAAAGGCGAAACAGCAGGGCATGAAGGATAAACATAAGATTACAATTTCACTTACTCAAGCTAGAGACGCTATCTTACACAGTAATTAGCCCAAAGCAACAGAAATAGTACCGGGCTTTATCCGCCCTGCTTTTAAATTGTATAACCATTAAAAAACCAAAACAAAAGACAAAATTCATTAATAAAATACAAATAAGAAAAAACACTAATAAGGTATAAATCGAAGCAATCCGGATTAAATTTACTTGCTTTATCCCCCAAATTACATAAATGTGATATTTTAAATGAGAAATATCAATGTCCTTAAGATCAATAACTAAATACGGCCGCCGTGGAGTAGCCGAGCGGTCTAAAGCGTCTCGCTGCGGAGCGCGCGGTTGCTCGCCGTGGGGCATGGGTGTGTGTTGTTGTCCTTAGGTTAGTTTACCTAGGTTTAAGTAGTTTGTAAGCTACGGACTGATGACCACGTAGTTTGATCCGATAGATCTACAAACATTTAATTTGAACTAAACACGCCTCAGTGGCCCCTGACTGTCGTCCACGACCTCTCTCAAGAAAGAAAGAGTAGGAAACAAAACTTAACTGAAGGAGAAGGCGCCCAAAATATGTGCGCGAAACTTCTGGATCTTTGCGTGCTTCGAGGAGCCAGGCGTCACCGTGGCGCTGATGTGACAAATAAGGGGACGCAGGGCCCACAAGCTGCGGAACCTGTAAACATGGTTATAGCGACGGCAGTTTCATACCAAGGACAACATAAATCACATATATATAGATCCCAAATCTTAAATGTAGAGGCCTTCGAATTTATGTACTATAAGTTACAACTTCTGTCCCACAAAAAAATCAAGAGTGCAACTCCGGTAAGCACGTTGGATGCTTCCTTCACGCTTCCTTCCGTCGGGCAAGTAATGCAATTTCGAATAGTTCCCTAACGAGATTATAATACCATTCTGCCTACCTTCATCAAAAACTGTGGCGTGTACGTACATGTTATAAAAACGTTGCATAATTTGACCTAATGAAAGAACTGGGTTACATTTTGTATCGTTTTAATGCGTCCTATCTCGGATCATTCTAAATAAATCAAAGTTCTTTCCCAATTTGACATTTTTCTCGATTTTGGCACCATCTGTCACTGGTTTAACGTTTCAGACAAAACTTCACTACTCTTTAATGGAGAATCCAAATCTGCAATAAATAAAGGTTTCCATTTAAGATTTAAAAGTTGACCCACGCCCCACCCAAGGGGACGGGAGCTGGGATTCACGTATTTGTATAGTTTTAGAGATATTCTCACCTGAAACTTCTGATTGGCCACACTATATATCTGAGACATTAATGGAAAAAAATTGATGGAGTAAGAGCTGTTCCTTAATTTCTATACTTCAGGCTGAAATAAATTTCAATCATATTATTTGTTACTTATGCATAAGTAAATTCCATCATGGATTTATGCTTTGTATTTTTTACGTTACTTTCATGCAGTATCAATAGCCCAAGTTGAACTGTTACGTACTTAGCGGCAATATGGAATTAGATCAATTGGTCAGCACGGCTAGTGGGCCATACATGGGTTACTGGTGCTGCTATTGGAAGATTTTATTTCACTAGATATGGTCTGTATCTCACCTGCTGCACAGATGCTGTATTATCTTAAAATAATTCTACTTATCAGATGAAGTTCTCTGGCTACTGTGTCGTTACATGACAGCTCACTTAATTTCGGAATAATTTCATCCTCGAATATCATGAATTTTGTTGAAATTTTATGTGAACATTAATATTTCAATTCATAATATTATATATTTTTATTTTTTATTATTTATTTATTTTGCAATATTTGATTTATATATTGTCTGGTGTAACAGTTGTGAATATTATTTGAAATCTGACTGTACTTATTTGTGATATATCGTGTTTACTTTACATAATGTAAACAACGAAGTGATTATATTACCTAAAAAGTAGTAAATTTCCTTAGAATATGGTTTAACCGACTCTTTCCTTAATTTCTGTGAATTACATCTACATCTACATCTACATACATACTCTGCAATTCACTGTAAGGTGCGTTGCGGAGGGTACGCTGTACCACTACTAGGCATTTCCTTTCCTATTCCACTCCCAAACTGAACGAGGAAAAAAAGAATGCCTATATGCCTCCGTACGAGCCCTAATTTCTCTTATCTTGTCTTTGTGATCTTTACGCGAAATGTAAGTAGGCGGCAGCAAGATCGTACTACACTCAGCTTCAAATTCCGGCCCTCTAAATTTACTTAACAAAAAATCACGAAAAGAACGTCGTCTTTCTTCCAGCGATCCCCAATTGAGTTGTCGGAGCATTTCCGTGACACTCGCGCATTGGTCGAACCTACCGGTAACAAATCTAGCTGCTCGTCTCTGAACCGCCTCTATGTCTTCCTTCAAACCTATCTGCTGCGGATCCCAAATACTTGAGCAATACTCAAGACGTGGTCGTACAAGCGTTTTATACGCGGTCTCCTTTACAGGTGAAGTACATCTTCCCAAAATTCTCCCAATAAACCGAAGTCGGCTGTCTGCCTCACTCACAACTGTCCTTACATGCTCGTTCCATTTCATATCGCTCTGCAATGTTACGCCTAGATATTTGAACGACGCGACAGCATCAAGAAGTTCACTACTAATGCTGTATTCGAACATTATAGGATTGTTTTTTCTACTCATGCGCATCACCTTACATTTTTCTACATTGAGAGCTAGCTGCCATTCTTCGCACCAACTAGAAATTTTGTCTAAGTCAACATGTATGCTATTACAGTCAGTTACAGACGACACTCTCCCATATACCACAGCATCATCAGCAAACAGCCGCAAATTACAACTTACTCTGTCCATCAGATCATTTATATAGATAGAAAATAATAGCGGTCCTATCACCTTCCCCTGGGGCACGCCTTACGATACACTCGTCTCTGATGAACACTCGCCGTCGAGGACAACGTACTGCGTTCTATTACTTAGGAAGTCTTCCAGCCAGTCACAAATCTGTGAACCTATTCCATAAGCTCGTATCTTCGTTAGCAGTCTGCAGTGTGGCACCGCGTCGAACGCCTTTTTGAAGTCGAGAAAAACACAATCCGCCTGTTGCCTTCGTCCATGGCTCGCAAGATGTCATGTGAGAAAAGGGCAAGCTGAGTTTCACATGAACGATATTTCCTAAACCCGTGCTGATTCATGGAAAGACGCTTTTCCGTTTCAAGGAAATTTACTATATTCTAACTGAGAATATGCTCCAAAATTTCAACATGAAACTGATGTCAACGATATTGGCCTGTAATTGTATGGGTCAGTTCTCTTTCCTTTCTTATACACGGGAGTTACCTGCGCTTTTTTCCAATCACTAGGAACTTTGCGCTAAATTAAAGATTCGTTATAAATGCAAGCTAAGTAGGGGGCAGTGTGGCACCGCGTCGAACGCCTTTTTGAAGTCGACAAAAACACAATCCGCCTGTTGCCTTCGTCCATGGCTCGCAAGATGTCATGTGAGAAAAGGGCAAGCTGAGTTTCACATGAACAATGTTTCCTAAACCCGTGCTGATTCATGGAAAGACGCTTTTCCGTTTCAAGGAAATTTACTATATTCGAACTGAGAATATGCTCCAAAATTTCAACATGAAACTGGTGTCAATGATATTGGCCTGTAATTGTATGGGTCAGTTCTCTTTCCTTTCTTATACACGGGAGTCACCTGCGCTTTTTTCCAATCACTAGGAACTTTGCGCTGAATTAAAGATTCGTTATAAATGCAAGCTAAGTAGGGGGCCAACGCCGCAGAATAGTCTTTGTAAAACCGAACTGGTATTCCTTCCGGACCAGCAGAGTTTTTCGTATTTAGCTCTCTCAGCTGCTTCTCTACACCGGAAATACCTATTGCTATGTCCCCCATTTCGGAATTACTACGTTGATCAAATGATGGTATATTTGTGCGGTCCTCCTGCGTGAAAGATTTCTTAAAGGTTAAATTTAGAACTTCAGCTTTCCGTTTGCTTTCTTCTATTACTGCCCCGGAATGATCAACTAGTGACTGGATAGTGGGCTTTGACCCGCTTATCGATTTTACATAGGACCAGAATTTTTTCGGGTTCTCGGAAAGATCTTTTGCTAAGGTATGGCTGTGATAATTATTGTATGCTTCACGCATCGATCTTTTTATAGACGCACGAATCTCTAACTTTTGCCTGTCATCATTTGCGTGTTCTTTTTTGAATCGAGAGTGCAACAGCCTTTGCTTTCTCAGCAGCTTCCTAACATTATTATTATACCACGGTGGATCTTTTCCATCCTTAATCGTCTTTACTGGCACATATTTCTCTAACCCTTTATTAACAATGCACTTAAATTTAGTCCACAATTCCTCTACATCCATAGTCCCGGAATTAAACGATGCCCATTCATTTTCTAAGTGCGAACGTAAAATTTGCTTGTCGGCTCTTCCCAACAAAAACACGCTCCTAGCCTTCTTGATTGGTTTATGAACTTTAGTGACCATCGACGCTATGACGATATCATGATCACTAATTCCTGTCTCTACATAGACATCGTTAATAAGTACAGGCATGTTTGTGGCTATAAGGTCTAGAATATTTCCATTGCGCGTGGGTTGCCGGTTTAACTGCTCAAGACAAGTTTCGGAGAATGTGTCCAAATGTAGCTCGCAAGACTGCTTGTCTGTACCGCCTGAAATGTAACTAGCGAGGTCCCAATCTATACTCTTAAGGTTGAAGTCACCTCCGACTAATATTATATGGCCCGGATACCTATGCACTACCTGGTGTAGACTTTCCTTGAATGCTTCTAAATCTGCTACAGCAGCACTGGGGGGCCGGTAAAAACACCCAACTATTAACTTTACTTCTTTTAGACCTGTTATACGTGCCCAGATAACTTCACAGTTACTTTCAACCTCGATCTCCGTAGAAACAATATCTTTGTCCACAGCGATGAACACTCCTCCTCCAGTTGTATCAGATCTATCTTTCCGATATACATTCCACGCTTCGCTAAATATTTCTGAACTTGCCACATCATCATTTAGCCAACTTTCGGTGCCTAAAACTATCTGAGCGCAATAACTTCCATGCAGCGCTGCAAATTCGGGAACTTTGTTTCTAATACTCTGTAAGTTCGCGCCTAATATTTTTATGTTCGAATTTTTGTTCCGAACGTGGCCTGAATTCGCTGTTTGAATGCTGACAGGCGAGTGCTCATCAGAGTTAGCGCCTAGCCCAGAAAACCCCCGTGTGCACTCCACAAGTACTCTGCTACCCGAGTAGCCGCTTCCTTAGTGTAGTGCACCCCTGATCTATCTATGGGCACCCTACAATTCCCCACCCGATAACGCAGATCCAGAAACTGCAGCCATGACTGTCACAGAGTCGGCGAAGCCTCTGGTTCAGACCCTCCACTCGGCTCCAAACCAAAGGACCCCGATCAACCCTGGGAACAATGCTACAAATCGACAGCTCTGCTTGCACCCCGCGTGCGAAGGCAGCAGCCTTCACCAATTCCGCCAGCCGCTCGTAGGACCTGAGGATGGCCTCAGAACCCAAGCGACAAGCGTCATTGGTGCCGACGTGAGCCACGACTTGCAGTCGACTGCACCCCGCACCCTCGATAGCCGCCGGCAAGGCCGCCTCCACATCTCGGATGAGGCCCCCCGGCAGACACACCGAGTGCACGTTGGAATTCCTTCCAGATCTAGACGCTATCTGCCTAAGGGGCTCCATCACGCGCCTAACATTGGAGCTCCCAACAACTAGTAATCCCCTCCCCCCGTGCACCTGCTCGGACCCTGCTGAAGGAGTGACCACACTTTCACTCACAGGACGAACGGGCGCGGACGGACGTCCAGCCTCCACATTGGCCTTCCGCCTCGAGCGACGCGAACGCCGTACAACCCGCCACTCCCCTTGCGGAGAAGGCGGCTCGACGACGTCCGGTACACTCGAAGGTGCCTCGGTAGCAGGGACAGAGAGCGAAGCGTGAGACACCTGAGGTGTCCCACTCGACGCACCAGACTCCCCACCATCGCTGCACCCCGAGACAGCAGCCTGAAGACGGCTGACCGTAGACAGCAGCACGCTCAGCTGTTCGCGAACCGCGGCCAACTCCTCCTGCGTCCGCACACAGCAGGCACACATCCTATCCATCCTATCGATACAATTAACTGCAGAAAGTAGAAAATTAAATAATCAACTTTGAAAAAGCCTAGTACTCTAATGAAGGCGGCTGGCTGCTGACTGAACCGTGGTCAGTGGTAGCTACACTGTCAAATCAACAAAACTGCGTCCGGCAGCTTTAGCGCTGTTCAGGATGCGGCACTGGTGGCAGCTGGCACTGGACTGACTGATAACGAACTTTAGTAACGGTCTCTGACTTGTTTTGAAATACACCGGTCAAAGGCGAAGACTAAACACAACGGTATTTATCAAATACGATAGAATAAACTATTAAAACAGTAGTACAAACGAAATCTGCAAGTACGCGGGAATAAACCTCTTAAAACAGAAGTACTAACGAAAATTAACTAGACTGGCAATTAAATTTGACACAAATTAAATTCAGATACTTAGCGCTGTTTACGATGTGACACTGGTGACAGCTGGCTTAATTTGGAGTTTAGTGACATACTAACATTAGGTGGTCTCAGCGACCGCATGTTTCTAGTTATGCATATTTAAGAGATGTTTCGGATTAAGGGTTAGCATATACCTCCAATGGAAACTGGTTAAGTGTAAAATTCATAGATGCAATTCTGCCATAGATGTAGTCACTTATTAGATCCCATGTGAACGTTCGCCCGCAACAACCGTAAATATTTAGCGATTTTAGGTTGTAATATCTCTGAAAGAATTTAGTTGAAGTAGATTAAATTTAGCCATTTTGCACAATTATAAGCATTCATTTAAGATAACAATGAAAAGAACTTTACCACATTTTCAGCTAGAAAATTGTAGCAAATCCGGCCTAAAAAGAAACCACCCGAAAGAATCTCTCACTTCGTGTATCTCTGGAACCGAAGATACTGCACAGGATGTGACATGTGAGTCATCGATTTTGCGTGGACGTTCTGTATTGAACATACAGAGATACGTGTTTCGGCTTTTTGCTAGATATTTTAAAATAATCAAGGTGAAATTTGATGAAGAAAAATTGCGTTTTCAATGCTATACATGGAATGATCGTCTGAAGATGAGCATTTTCAACTAATGCATATGGGGTCAAAAGCTACTGACGTTTACGTGTTTTCATGCTGTAGTTTCAGTACTGAACATGAGCGACTTTACGATCGCCGTCGCCGGTCGAACGATAGCCCACTTCTTACGTCATCAGTGTTGTTGACGAAGTCAGAGTAGGCACACCGAGAGATCCCCGGCGGGTAAATGCAGCGTGATCACATTGTTTGATATGACTGTCGAAGTGTGTATAGATATGTACGCGAACTTTCTAAATGGTGGAGAATCAACAACATTCGATAACTTCGCCAGTGGAATGTAGAGTACGAGATGCTAACGACTTTATCAAAATCGACGTAGACGTGGACAGCGAAGTAAAACAAACTCTCTGACGCCGTACACTTCTCCTTGATTTTATTTGGAGAAAATGGCTTTACGTTACTTGCTGTGAGCGATTTCGGATAGATCTCATTTAATCGGCAATGAATTTTATCAGCGATCCTGCACTACGCACCAATAGATAGAAGTTGTAGATGTCGAAGAAGTTGTCCATAAAGATGAACCTGGCGCTTATCCAGATGTTGTCGAAAGTACAAATACTGCGAAGTAATCTATTGCATCAACACCCTCACATGTGAAATTAGGACCAAAATATGAAGATTCAGCATATGAACCTGAAGCAAGTACCACTGTATGTCAAAATAACTGAAGTGTCGTTGGAGACACAACATCCTAATTTGCAAAACACTGCAGACCAAGGTAGCAACTTTAAGGTTAATAGGAAAGGACTTATTAAAGAATTCGGAAACTGAATTGCCGCGATGGAGAGGCCGTACGAATCTCGTACGTTTTGACAGCATAGTGAAGCGACCCAAAGTGCTGCCCCTCAAATTTGCCATCCCGGCCCTAGTCCGCCCTGCTCTGAAAGAGTGCCATCAGAAGAATGGACTTGTAGTATTACCGAGCGCTTGGAACTTGACACTGATAGATAACTGTTAAAGTCCAGTACAAGTTTTTGAACATTAACGCTTATGCTGTTGAACGTATTTTGTCTGATCATTGTGCACACCTAGTTACAGTGTATGACTTAGCTCCATACAAGACTTCAAAACAGTCATCCAGAGAAGTTCATCCAATAACGAATTAACAATTGGTGATTTCAGGAAAAGCCTAGAAGAGGGAAATTGGGATGAGGTGTACCTTCCAAGCAAACAACTCTGTTTTAAAATTAGTTTATTTTATGACACGTTTCTAGACAAATTTGAAGACACTTTCCTTAATAAAACAACCATCATTGTAATAACCGAAATAAAAAGTGAGCTTAATAAAGGAATAAAAATCTCTTGTAACCTGGAAAGGGGACTGTATATATAAGAAAGATACGGTAATGACCCAGAAACAGCCAAACTCTATGAAAATTACTGTGCTACAATAAGAACAGTTATTAAAAATTCAGATGTATATGTATCATTATGAGTATGTTATCTCTACCAATAAAATTAAAAAAAATTTCAAATATAACTGAAAGCGGAACAGGGCACCAAGAGCACAGAAAGGCTGTATTACCATCAAAATGAATGAAAAGTTAACTAACTAATCTTCAAAAGTTGAAAACTATTTATAACACTTTTTATTGTTTTGGAGTATATGTGAAAGCCCAACCTCACTGATGATTGCTTTATCCAAAAGTATTGTAAAAACATTGCATTGTGGATTAGGTTAACATATTTTGAGAAATAATGTAATAAACAGGTTGATTTTCACAATGTCTCTTCAACAGAATCCGCTTTCAGCGAAGAAACGCGGAATGATCTAATATCTAAACATCTTCCATTAGGAATCATTTGTAATGTCGCAACGAGTTTTGAATGTGTAAATCATGGAAAATATTTAATAAAAAATTAAGTAGTGTGGTAAGAGTGGCAGAATGCGTAAATGATGTAATGGATAGTAGACGGTCTAAATAGGCGATTCAAATAATGTACAATAATCTGAAGGTTCCAAAAATGACGGAGGTATTAAGGTTGTTTTGCTTTGGTTCTTTTGCCAATCTTAATACATATTAAAGGCCTGCCATTCAATATTCACTAATTTTCAGTGTTAGTTCTCTTGATGACATTACTAGTGTAGTAATCATACACAACAAACAAGATTAACTGATGAAATTTAAATAATGTAATGTAATACTCCACAAATGTACCCTAATTAAATATTAATAATATAGAGTATATACAGTACCGTACAGAAAATGAAGTAATGCCATTAACAAAATTATAATTTTACCTGAAGTCTGTAGATAACAGGTGAACCAAACAGATCCTTAGTTTCTACTGGCAATCATATGACATTGTTAGAGAATAGCTTTTTGTGCCTGTTAACTGAAGTGGAAAGGAGAAAGGGACAATGTAGACAACTACAGGCTTATTTCTATGGCATCGGTTTTTTTCTAAACTTATTGAAAATGATGTATATTCAAGATTAATTGATGATTCCAGTTCATATAATTTGTTGTCAAACGTACAGCATGATTTTAGAAGTGGTTTAACGACTGAAAATGCTATATTTTCTTATCTCTGTGAGACATTTAATGGGTTAAATAAAAGGCTACCGCCATTAGGCCTCTTCTTTCATTTAACAAAGGCGTTTCATTATGTTGATCACGAAATATTGTTGCAGAAGATGGAACATCATGGAATACGAGGAGTACAACTGGTTCACCTCTTACTTTAGTAACATACAGCAGAAGGCACTTCTTTGCAGTGTTGAAAATAGCTTTGACGTACAATAACAATGGGGCACAGTTAAGTATGGGGTGCCCCAACAGCGGTGTAGTAGCCGAGCGGTCTAAGGCGTCTCGCAGCGGAGCGCGAGGTTACTCGCCGTCGGAGGTTCGACTCCTCCCTGGGGCAAGGATGTGTGTGTTGTCTGTAGGTTAGTTTACCTTAGTTTAAGTAGTTTGTAAGCTACGGACTGATGACCACGCGGTTTGGTACGATAGATTTACAAACATTTGAATTTTTGGGTGCCCCAGGGTTCTGTCTTAGTACAACTGTGCTGTTTCTTATTTACACTACTAGCCAATAGAATTGCTACACCAAGAGGAAATGCAGATGATAAACGGGTATTCATTGGACAAATATATTATACTAGAATTGACATGTGATTACATTTTCACGCAATTTGGGTGCATAGATCCTGAGAAATCGGTACTCAGAACAATCACCTCTGGCCGTAATAACGGCCTTGGTGTGCCTGGGCTGTTCAGGCCGTGTTCAGGTTCACATGCCCATGCAGCTTCAACACGTTACCACTGTTCATCAAAAGTAGTGACTGGCATTTTGTGACGAGCCAGTTTCTCGGCCACCATTGACCAGACGTTTTCAGTTGGTGAGAGATCTGGAGAATGTGCTGGCCAGGGTAGTAATCGAACATTTTCTGTAACCAGAAAGGCCCGTACAGGACCTGCTGAAATGAAGGGTTTCGCAGGGATCGAATGAAGGGTAGAGCTATGGGTCGTAACACATCTGAAATGTAACGGCCACTGTTCAAAGTGCCGTCGATACGAACAAGAGGTGACCGAGACGTGTAACCAATGGCACCAATGGCACATCATGATACTGTAAACAGAGTGTAGCACTGCATGGGAGTGAAACGTGGACGATAAGTAGTTCGGAGAAAAAGAGAAGCTTTTGTAATGTGGTGCTACAGACGAATGATGAAGATATGATGGGCAGATCACGTAACTAATTAGGAGATAACAGAATTGGGGAGAAAAGGAGTTTCTGGCATATCCTAAGAGAAGAGATAGGTTGGTGGGACACATTCTGAGACATCAAGGAATCGTCAACTTAGCATTAGGAATAACTGTGTGCACTAAAAATCGTAGAGGGAGAGCGAGGAGTGAATACAGTAAGCAGACTCAAAAGTATGTAGGTTGCCGTTCGTATTCTCAGATGAAGAGGCTTGCACAGGACAGGGTAGCGTGGAGAGCTGTATCAAACGAGTCTGTATTCTGAAGGTTAGAAGCTAGACTCATGGAGTAAGAGTTCGACAGGCAGTTCAGGATTCCATTATAATATCCAATCTGGAGCACACTCGTGCCTTCCAATTCTGCATTCTGGTGATTATCTACATTTTTCAAACATTATTTTGTATACATACATACATCGGCAAGCGATTCATGCTGAATTCTTGGAGTGACAGTTCTGTAAGCAAGTTCACACTTAGTTTTTAGTTTCCTTAAAATCAAAGTAAATCTATAACATATTGTGTCAATGTACAGAAATTTATTTCTTATCATAATTTCCGCAGTTGACGTGAAATGCGAAAAGGGTAAACCATTCCCGATGGATTGTAACAATTGCACCTGTAATTCTGAAGGCACCAAAGCGTGTTGTACCAAATGTAGCTGCTCATATCCTTGGCCATGGAAACCAGGTCAGTATACCTTTATACACGCATCATATACGACATACACTTCTAAGTATAGTGATATATGTAGATGAGCAGAATTATTTTAATTATTGTCAATGTCATCATGATTAGATCGTTATCATAATCATTGCTTTTCATGCATACATATAATGAAAAAGGCACTGGAAAGGATGTTGGAAGATTTTTGTTTAATCAGTGGTATATAAATTCTCTTTACTGAATCTGTTGCTTTCTGCTATCAAAGAACTAGAGATTCAAAGTACTGCTTTACCGCTATAATTATCCCATAGAAAAATATTTCATTCCAACATATATCTGAGTGATCAAAAATTCAGTTTTTGCAATAAATAGTCTAAATGATATCAGATAACTTTTCAAGGATTTACTGCGGTTCAGAAATGTATAATATTCAGTAATTCAGTTTTAAGTACTTTTATAAAGAGCATAAAGTTAATTTTCCAATAACAGTTTATTAGAAACTTAAAAGAAGAATTCGTGGTAAATAATTCTGCTATGTAAAATTGACTGAAACTGAATATTCCTACACAGTAATACACTCAAAGCAGTGGATGAAATTAAATTTATATTTGAGGATGTATTCCTACAGCTGTCCAAGGACTATATCATGCACCTCGCCATTATTGGAGTTATTTATCGGTCTCCGCAGGTTGCCCTCGTCCTGAGTGTAAACCCGGTGACAGGAAGCAGATTGACTGTTGCAACTGGTGCACTTGCAGCCCAAATGCTAAGTGGAGTTGCACTAAGAAGCTATGCCCAGACAGGGAAGAAGGTAAGTGTTCCCAGTCTCTTTCATACCATACAATGCAGTACACACGTAGATACACAGCATGGCAGGTTATGATTCCATAGTTCTACCTCAGATATTAATGGAAAGAATATGACAACACAAAGGTGTTTTATGGAGTTCAATAATATGTACACTTTTATCATAAGATATACACATTTTATCGTCTCAGTTACTTTCGTTGCATAAGCAAATTTCAGCAGGGCTTGATGCTTTACATTACCATATGGCTCTTATAAAAGATAATTTATCCTCAGTTGAACACTAATGTGTCGAGATCAATGAGGAGCTTTATCAACTGCTAAGGACGAGTACTGTGTCACACAAGGTTTCCTGTTGATGATTTTGATAGTTGGGATTTCACTATACTGTATGGTCTGCATCTCATCAGTAAAGGCAAAGGTAAATTGACCAGGTTGATAGTACAATCCTTAAGAAGGCACACACCAAGTAATGGGAGTACCTCTTCGTTACGCTGAGATCATTGTCCAGTGCCAAGCTCCGACAGGCAAACATGTTAAATAGCAGAGGCCTCCCACGATAGTACTGTAAAAACAATTTTAGTATTTTGAATTAAAATATTCGAATATTTGGTGATTAAACTTTAAAGTCATTTGGCTTCCGTGGTTTTCTTACTCTCTCTCTCTCTCTCTCTCTCTTTATTATTATTTTTATTTTATTTTTATTTTGGATTTTTTTTTTTATTCTAGAGATTCAGATACTGTCGACTTAGTAGTTGTACTATCCCTCTCTCTCTCTCTCTTTATCACATTGTCACATATATCGAAACGGTAAATTTAATGGATATAAATTGTTACCGCATGTAAATGCAGATATTAAGTACAAGGGAAAAGTTGTCATATAAGTTAAAAGTTTACAGTGTGTTAAAACTTAGAAACAAAATATAGTAGCAACTATCTCTAAATAGGCAAATTTTAACCCATGCCTGAGAAACATGCATTACTCATTGTGATATCTTTAAGACAGGAGGAATTTAAAAGTAATCTTGAACTATTACTCCGTTAATCAAAGTATCCACGGGTGTACTGCCGGTCTATAGTGTCCAACGGGCACAATATTTCGGCGATCATACATATCGCCATCATCAGGTGAACTGACGGACTGAGCTCCTGGAAAGCATGAAGTCACTGTTCACGAATTTATTTCTCATCATAATATTCACAGTGCAAGTGAAATGCAAAGCGGGCACACGTTTCACGATGGATTGTAACAATTGTACCTGTAAAAATGAAAGCAACAAGGCGTGTTGCAACAAATGTAACTGCTCCTATCCTTGGCCATGGAAACCAGGTCAGTATCAATCTATATACACAGCTACATATATTATAGACATATTGTAAGCAATTACGTTTTCTCAAAAGGATACTTATTTTCATATGTCAGAAAAAGTAATTGTCATCTTGTATAGATATACATTTCATTTTTTTTTTTTTTTTTTTTTTTTTTTTTTTTTTTTTTTTTTTTTTGGTACCCAAAGGCATAGTCTTTCTTGGTTTTCCCAGGAACGATCCACGAATGAATCATGATTTCATAAGCCCATAAAATTCACCATAGTCCACCCGTAATGTGCAAAACTGAATCGATTTGCCCAATTTGTAGTAAGTATGTAATGTAAGGCTACAACCTTGTCTTATTCCCTCTCCAACCACTGCATCCCTTTCATGCCCTTCAACTCTGACAACCGCTGTCTGGTTTTTGTACAAGTTGTAAATCACCTTACGCTCCCTATATTTTACTCCTGCTTGCTTCAGAACTTGAAAGAGTTTATTCCAATTAACATTGTCAAAAGCCTTCTCCAAATCTACAAAAGCTAGAAATGTAGGTTTGCCTTTTCTTAATCTATCTTCTAGGATAAGCAGTAAAGTGAGTATTGCCTCCCGTGTTCCTACATTTCTCCTGAACCCAAACTGATCTTCCCCGAGGTCGGCTTCTACCAGTTTTTCCATCCTTCTGTATATAATTCGTGTTAATATTTTGCAACCATGACTTATTAAACGGATGGTTCTGTAGTTTTCACACCTGTCTGCACCTGCTTTCTTTGGAATGGGGATTATAACATTTTTCTTAAAGTCTGAGGGTACTTCGCCTGTCTCATACGTCTTACACACCAGGTGAAACAGTTTTGTCATGGCTGGTTCTCTCAGAGACTTCAGTAGCTCTGAGGGAATTTCATCTACTCCAGGGGCCTTGTTTCGACTCAGGTCTTGCAGGGCTCTGTCAAATTCTATTCTCAGTACATAATCTTCTATTTCATCTTCATCTACATCCTCTTCCATTCCTACAATATTGTCTCGAAGTTCATTTCCTTTGTAGAGCCCCTCTATATACTCTTTCCACCTTTCAGCTTTCCCTTCTTTGCTGAGAACTGGTTTTCCATCAGTGTCCTTGATATTCATAGAGCTATTTTTCTTATCTCCAAATGTTTCTTTTATTTTCCTGTAGGCTGTATCTATTTTTTTCTATTTATACATTCTTCTACATCCTTGCATTTGCCTTCTAGCCACTCCTGCTTAACCATTTTGCACTTCCTGTCAATCTCATTTTTAGTCGTCTGTGCTCCATTTTGCCTGTTTCATTTACTGCATTTTTATATTTTCTCCTTTCATCAATTAAATTTAGTATTTCCTGTGATATCCAAGGATTTTTTGTAGGTTTTGCCTTCCTACACATTTTGTCCTCTGCTACCTTTACTATTTCATCTCTCAATTTTACCCATTCATCTACTGTTTTATTTTCCCCTGTTTCTGTCAATTGATGCCTAAAGCACCCTCTGAAATTCTTAAGAAGCTCAGGTTCCTTCAATTTATCCAGGTCCCATCTTCTTATTTTCCTACCTTTTTGTAGTTTCTTCAGTTTCAGCCTACAGTTCATAACCAACAAGTTATGGTCAGAGTCTATATCTGCCCCTGGGTATGTCTTACACTGTAAAACCTGGTTCCGAAACCTATGTCTTACCATTATAAAATCTATCTGGTATCTCCCGGTGTCTCCTGGTCTCTTCCACGTATACAACATTCTTTTGTGATTCTTGAACCAGGTGTTTGTTATAACAAAATTATGTTCTGTGCATAAGTCTACCAGGCGGCTTCCTCTTTCATTACTTTTGCCCAGACCATATTCACATATTATCTTCCTTTCCCTTCCTTGTCCTACTACTGAATTCCAGTCTCCCATAACAATTAAGTTTTCCTCTCCCTTAATTATCTGAATAATTTCCTTTAGCTCATCATATATTTCTTCGATTTCCTCATCATCGGCAGAGCTAGTTGGCATATAAACCTGTACTACTGTTGTCGGTGTTGGCTTCGTATCTATCTTAACAATGATAATGCGATCACTGTGCTGGTCATAGTAGTTTACCCGCATTCCTATTTTCTTATTCATTATCAATCCTACTCCTTTGATACCCCCAATTGATTTTGTATTTATAATCCTGTACTCACCTGACCAGAAATCCTGTTCATCCTGCCACCGAACTTCATTAATCCCTACTATATTTAACTTCAACCTATCCATTTCCCTTTTTAAATTTTCTAATTTTCCTACTCGATTAAGGGATCTAACATTCCACGCTCCGACCCGTAGAATGCCAGTGTTGTCTTTCCTGATGATCACATCCTCCTGAGTAGTCCCCGCCCGGAGATCCGGAATATTTTACCCGAGAGGATGACATCATCATATGTTCATACAGTAGAGCTGCATGTCCTCGGGAAAGGTAACGGCTGTAGTTTCCCCTTTCTTTCAGCCGTTCGCAGTAGCTGTGTGGCAAAGCCACATTAGCTGATGTTACAAGGCCAGCTCAGTCAATCATCCAGACTGTTGCCCCTGTAACTACTGAAAAGGCTGCTGCCCCTCTTCAGGAACCACACGTTTGTCTGGCCTCTCCACAGATACCCCTCCGCTGTGGTTGCACCTACGGTACGGCTATCTGTATCGTTGAGGCACGCAAGCCACCCCACCTCGGCATTGTCTGTGCTTTATGGGAGTGGGTTTATTAATATCTACTTTTAAAGGTTTATTAATATCTACCTTTAAAGGTTTATTAAAGTTTTTTACCTTTAAAGGTTTATTAATATCTACCTTTAAAATGAACTTCCGCGTCATAAGCACAACTTATTGCGTTTGTGTTTCAGTTACCTAGATTTTGCCACCACAAGTTCACTTGTACTTAGCTCGTTTCTCAATACAAACTTTTCTTAATGTTTTGCCAAGATCGCTTATTTATTTACCACTCTGACCGGTTTCAACTGACATCATCAGATCTATAAATGGAGAAGATCCATCAAGCTACCTGCCACCGCTAGAAATCACAGCTTGTACATTTAATTTTTTGATATATACGTACCTGTTGAATCGTGGTGTACCTAATAATACCAATAATGTGTAGCTCCGTCTATACGGCGTTCCATGGGGTTGTCAAATACACAAAACTGCATAGTCTCATAATAAAAACCAGTCATGGCCCCTATAACAAACGGCCTACATTAAACCCAACTGCGCGGGCTGACGTTAAACCTACGGAAGGCAGTTATTATACAGACCGATACGTGACTTTCTTGACTAGTGATGTCAGTATCATATTATATAAGGCAATAGTGGGGGTACTCCTTACCTCTATATATACTATTGCCGTCGATAATGTGTTGTTGACTTCACTAAACATGAACGGCACCTATCGGTCTGTATGGTAACTGCTCTCTTAAGTTTAACGTGAGCCCGCGCAATTGGGTTTAATTTGGTGTCAGAATCGTGTCGACGGCCAATTATTATGGGGGCCATTTTCTTTTCTTATGTGACTATGAAATTTTGTGTATTTGACAACCCCACGGAACGCCCTATA
This sequence comes from Locusta migratoria, assembly GCA_026315105.1. Classification (NCBI taxonomy): domain Eukaryota; kingdom Metazoa; phylum Arthropoda; class Insecta; order Orthoptera; family Acrididae; genus Locusta; species Locusta migratoria. The sequence goes on from CM048751.1 coordinate 63,290,031, forward strand.
GACGGAGCTATACCTTACTGGTATAATTAGTTACACCACAGCTCCACAGGTATGTATACTTCTGGCCATTAAAATTGCTACACCACGTAGATGACGTGCTACAGATGCGAAATTTAACCGACAGGAAGAAGATGCTGTGATATGCAAATGCTGAGCTTTTCAGAGCATTCACACAAGGTTGGCGCCGGTGGTGACACCTACAACGTGACATGAGGAAAGTTTGCAACCGATTTCTTACACACCAATAGCAGATGACCGGCGTTGCCTCGTGAAACGTTCTTGTGATGCCTCGTGTAAGGAAGAGAAATGCGTAACATCACGTTTCCAACTTTGATAAAGGTCGTATTGTAGCCTATCGCGAATGCGGTTTATCGTATCGCGACATTGCTGCTCGCGTTGGTTGCGATCTAATGACTATTACAAAATATGGAATCGATGGGTTCAGGAGGGCAATACGGAACGCCGTGCTGGATCCCAACGGCCTCGTATCACTAGTAGTCCAGATGACAGGCAACTTATCCGCATGGCTGTAACGGATAGTGCAGCCACGTCTCGATCCCTGAGTCAACAGATCGGGACTTTTGCAAAACGACAATTATCTGCACGATCAGTTCGACGAAATTTGCAGCAGCATAGCCTATCAGCTCGGAGGCCATGGCTGCAGTTACTCTTGACGCTGCATCACAGACAGGAGCGCCTGCGATGGTGTACGCAATGACGAACCTCGGTGCACGAATGGCAAAACGTCGTTTTTTCGGATGAATCCAGGTTCTGTTTACAGCATCATGATAGTCGCATCCGTGTTTTGCGACATTGCGGTGAACGGACATTGGAAGCGTGTATTCGTCATCACCATACTGGCGTATCACCCAGTTAATGGTATGGGGTTCCACTGATTACACGTCTTGGTCACCTCTTGTTGGCATCGACGGCACTTTGAACAGTGGCCTTTACATTTCAGATGTGTTACGACCCGTGGCTCTAACCTTCATTCGATCCCCACGATACCCTACATTTCAGCAGCATAATGCACGACAGCATGTTGCAGGTCCTCTACGGGCCTTTCTGGATACAGAAAATGTTCGACTGCTGCCCTGGCCAGCACATTCCACAGATCTCTCACCAATTGAAAACGTCTGGTCATTGGTGACCGAGCAACTGGCTCGTCACAATACGCGAATCACTACTCTTGATGAAGTGTGGTATCGTGTTGAAGCTGCATGGGCATCTGTACCTGTACACGCCAGCCAAGCTCTGTTTAACTCAATGCCCAGCGTATCAAGGCCGTTATTACGGCCAAAGGTGGTTGTTCTGGATATTGATTTCACAGGATCTATGCACCCAAATTGCGTGAAAATGTAATCACATGTCAGTTATATATTTGTCCAATGAATACCCGTTTATCATCATTTCTTATTAATGTAACCATTTTAATGGCCTGTAGTGTATATATCAAAAAATAAAATGTATAGGCTGTGATTTCTAGCGCTTATGGGTGTATGTGGCAGGTACGTTCATGGATCTTCTCCTTTTATAGATTTGATGATGACTGCGAGATCAGTTGAAACCGGTCATCGTGGTAAATAAATAAGCGATCTTGGCAAAACAGTACAAAAAGGTTCCGTAGAAAAGGAGATCGCGCCCAGCAACATGTGTAAACTGTTTAAACTCGCATACGTATATCAGTAGCTTAACTCCATATCAGCTGATTTCACGTCCGGCTGGAGAGGGCCAACGCGTGGTCAAGTGTCATGTAAATTAAAAGCCATTTAGTATGGATCAAAAATGTGTGAAAGATGTGCTATTGACACTATAGTTAGATATCCAACGACAATCAGTCCATTAGGAGACTAAACCGGTGGATAAGGTGACGACTATACGAACATGGATCAAGTAAATCTGCAGAGTGAGGCACTGTATAAAAATGTACGAAATTAAATGCGTCTTTGATGATGCATTCGTACAATAGCCCAACGATTACATCATGGACTTCCCCATCACTGGATTTATTTTCGGATCTTTACAGGTTGCCCTCGTCCTGAATGCAAACCCGGCGACAAGAAGCAGAAAGACTGTTGCAACTGGTGCACTTGCGGCGAAAATGCAAAGTGGAGTTGCACTGAGAAGTTGTGCACAGACAGGAAGGAAGGTGAGCACCTCAAACTAACCGCTGCTTTACACACGTAGCTATCTGGCGTCTCAAATTATGTTTACATGCCTGTGCCTGGGACGTTACTGGAAAGATCGTGGCTGTGGACAGGTATTCTAACCTATGTAAGGTGATCTATCATTATAAGATTGACAGAAAAATGTTTAAATCAGCTTCGTGAATATCTGCTCAGGAGCAAATTACCATACTAATGTTCAAGCACTTTTGATCTGTGCTTGCTTTATAAATATTCATTGCTTCCCCATGAGGATCTTCCTTGAGCAAAACAATAGTTTTTGTATTTATACATCATACATGTTTCACTACAGTTGTAGCATTTTTAATGTGTACTTTTTTTTGCCTTTAATTGAATGACAGAAATATTTTTGTTTTTAGAAGTTGTTATAAGCTCTTATTGCTAATTTGAAGAATATACAACAATTTCATCTATAAATGTGAACGTCTGTTCGGTGTACGTTTATCACGTCTGAACCAAAAGACATAAAGAGCTAAAAATTTAAACGAAGGCTTCCGCGGCCGTTGTCATTGTATATAAAACTCTTCTGGGTGTTGGACCGCATCGTAAATGTAACACCCAGAAGATGGCCACTTGCAATAGTGGCCGAAACGTCGGTGAAGTGTTTGATATTTTGACGATGCGGTCCAACACCCAGAAGAGTTTTATATACAGCTAAAAATTTGTACAGTTACTAATGTCTACCCGGGGAAGGCTTTAGGCGCGGTTTTATATCGATCTGATAGGTATTTAGTAATTTGAAGAATATAACTCGAATTGCGGAACAATAATTACTCTTTGAAAATTATAATTACTCTTTGAAAATTATATTTACATTTTGAAAATGGTTTTATTGGTTGCATTGTCGATTGAGGTTTGATAATGATGAAGAGTGGAGTATATTGGGATGGAAAGGTATCGGTGTATATAAAATTCTACGTGTGTGTGTGTGTTAATATTTCGCTCTGCAGCGTAAACTACAGAACGCAAACGAATGGTCTGTGTGTAATTGTTGTCCGAAGTCTCCCGTTGTAAACCATAGCAGTTCCATGCCGATAGCTATAAGGGGATGGAGATAGGGTGATTCTATTTACACTTCGGTAAAATCAGACGTGACGTCATTATGACGTATCCACACTATCGAAGAAGACTGGAGCCATGATCGACTTATGTGGTCGTTCTAGACGCAAGACTGCGGTTGCAATTGTAGCAGACGAATTAAAGGATTAGCTGATATCTTCAATTGGTATATTCAGTACAGTTTCGGAAACTATTACTGTGCTTTCATTTTTTTTTCTTTTTTTTTCTTTTTTTTTTTTTTTTTTTTTGGGAAAGTAGGAAGCTATATACTTTCCGAAAAAGAACCTACACTGCGAGCTCTGAAACGTTATTCAGCCAAATCTGATGTTGGCATCGTGGCCCATTTGTGAAGGTTGTGTTTAAAACTAATGGAAACTTCTCTAAGCGAAAAATGCTACCGAGTTGCATTGTAATACGGAGTCTACGTTAAACTATGAGGACAAAATAAGGTTACCAGGCTATGGAGCGAAAATGTGTACATGGACATGTCAAAATATGCGACATACAAAAACAACATACAGTCGCCGTAGGTATATGTATGTTTTCGCCGAAACTATAGATCAAATGAGCTGGATATTAATACAGTCATTTGTTACAGAGGCTCCGCGAACATCAGGTACCACGTTTCGTAAAACTGGGTACTCATCTACCGCCAAGTTGCAACATGCTGGTTCAGACAATCAACGACTGTTTGTACTGTTCACGCCCAAAACCAGCGTCTCTAACGATCGCAAAAGTCGATGCGCCGCTCTTCTGGACATCGATAGTGTGGATACGTCACAATGATGTCACGTCTGATTTTACCGAAGTGTAAATAGAATCACCCACGGTGTTTAGACGCGGTTACTCTGCGATTGTACTGTTTCGATATTTCAATGATATATTGACTGTTACTGAAATTTTGACAGATACGTAAAAATTCTGTCTCTTACAAATTTTTAGAATTGAATCTGTACGAAAATGGTCCGAAAGTTGACTAATCATCTTCAATTTGGTCAAGTACGTCGACATGAGCCTGAAAAGTTTCAAGGTCATGGCCAGGCTCCTACATTAATTTCTCTCTTAAATCAAAGGGAATCCTCCCTTTAATATTTTTAATACCTTCCAAATAGAAATCAGATTATCCCAGTATCTGGTCTTGTTAATATATTTCTCGAAATATTTTCGGAGTGTCCCATTTCTAGGATTATAAAACTCTGGATAATAAATTTCAATTCTTAATCTTCCCTGTTTGCTTCTCGAAAAGTACCTCCCTACAAATAACCTCCTCCCAAATTCTTCGGTGGGCTCACACGTCTCAATTATATCATTAGCCCACAAAGAAGCTTTGTCAACTATGTGAGAAGCAAAAAATTGGAGTATGCTATATTCATCTCAATTATGGGTAAATACATTTGGGAAGCTTCTAATGAAAATGATCGGATGGGTATCTTCCTTCTGAGACCAAAATATGTGGAAGTGTCTATTTTTCAATATTTTCGAATCTCTATTTGATCACGGAGAATGAGAACAACTATGGTGATACGTTTCTCTAATATAACTTGCAACTGGACTTCGCGGTAATTTGCATCCAGTAGAAACAGTAAATTTAAATGTAGCTGGTCTTGCTCCTGCTGCAGTGTACGGAAAGTTAGTATCAGTTTGATTGTCTGGCACTTCATAGATTTTACTAGCAGTCGTTTCTGTATGCTTGTTATTTTGTCACTGCTGATTGCTTCGCGTCCTTTAATTAGTCTGCAGCAATTGCAACCGCAGTTTCGCGTCTAGAACGACCACATAAATCGTTCATGGCTCCAGTCGTCTTCGATAGTGTGGATACGTCATAATGACGTCACGTCTGATTTTACCGAAGTGTAAATAGAATCACCCGTGGAGATATGGTGGTTGAAAGTCGTCAAATTATGTATAAAAAAAGATCGGACTGAAGACCAGCGATGACGTTGGCGACTCTCTATCAAGGAGGTTACATACAGCGAAACGTGATGCTACAGACCATATCTTTGGTCTATGCGTGCCACAATGTCTTCGACTGTTTCTCTGTAAGGATAAGCATACCACAGGGAGACGCCCTTACGCCAAAAAAGTGAAGCTTGCCTCCGCCATATTCCTAAGTTTTTGAGAAGTTTTCGTATTTAAAGCTAATGTTTTATGTCACTTTAAACGGGAATAAAAGTCCGACGGTTTTGCCGTGTTGAAAGAGGGCAAATTATCAGTTACAAATCATGTTTTCAAATATATTATGGTAAGTATTTATTACTATTTATTCAAGAAAGTATATTGTTTGAAAGTACATACTTTGCAGTGACTGTCAGTTCAATGCATTAGCAATTAGAGGATCGAATTAACGCATAGTTTTAACGGAGAAACAGCATTTCAAAACTGACCAAGATGGCGGACAGGCTTCAACTGACGTATGTGCTCGGCATAGATAACGCCATCTCCCTTTAATACGAATAAGGAAATATAAGAATAAATAAATAAAGCAATAAAAAAGAAATTTCTTTCAATACATCTCTTTAAAAAATCGATTTGACGTTTCGCTCATTACATCGAGTGATCGATCTGTGATATTATTACAATCATTATTGCTGAATTCATGATTGGATTCTTCGAAACGAGTGCATTTTTACGTGTGATTTGATCTACACTAAACCTGATAAACGGTAAGTGCATAGACTTCTGCAATCTGCTAGATATAGTTTTCACTTTATTTCTAAAGAACGTATTGTATTTCATTTAATCCCTCCAAACCAGTCTCATAACACACTAATAAAAGGTAGGTTGTCATAATCAACCAACACGCGAGCGGAGCCGCAGGTTTAAGATAGTATGTATATATATTTCGTTTTACATATTGAAGTAGTTAAGTTTTCCTACAGCATCTCTGTAGCTGTTCGTTGGCAGTCTGTCATCTACAACTATAACTACAACTGTATAATATATACAGATCTGTTTTACATCAAAATATTTGATCTGATTTTTATTTAAATCTATTCCTACTTAACCTTACAAAAATAGCCTTACAAAAAAAATAAAAGCAGATAAAATATATCCATATAAAACAGTTTTCTATAAGTGCAGTACAGTTGCTAATGTGAAACTCTCAATGAACACCAACAAAGATGATGTAGTAAAACTGTTAACTAATTCAACATGGAAAACTGAGTATATCTACATGTATATAATTGTCGTATAGTTTTCGAATTAACAATACGAACTTATAATAACCTGTAAAAATTGAATATTTCTGTTGTTTATTTTAAGCAATTAAAAAAAAGTCAAGAGAATATGCTACAAGTGTAGAAAAACTTGTATGAGTTCATAAAAACAAAATCCAGTGTTTTGATGAAGGCAGATCCTTATAGAGAAGCAGCTAAATATTCCATAGAAGCTGTTTCTTCACTTCTACTGTAGATCGTTTTCAATACCTACAACGTAATTTAGCGTTACATTCAAGATGTACCCATATAAATGAAAATTGTGCCCTCCAATTCTGTGTTCTGGTCATTGTGTATATTTTTACAAACATTAATCTTATACATATGTACACAGGCAAGCGATCCATGTCAAATTGATGGAGTGACAATTCGGTAAGCAAGTTCAAACTCAGTTTTCCTTAAAATTAAGGCTTATTATATAACACGTTGCGTTGTGTAAATGTACAGAAATTTATTTTTTATCATAATTTCCACAGTTAACGTGAAATGCGTACCAGGTAAACCATTCCCGATGGATTGTAACAATTGTACCTGTAGGTCTGGCAACAAGGCGTGTTGTACCAAATGTAACTGCTCCTATCCTTGGCCATGGAAACCAGGTCAGTATCCATTTATATACACCTCTTTATATGTTAATACACGTAGACTTGAAGTAGCAAGAGAACGTTATCTGCCTGATAAGGAATATAATTTTAACTTGTCACAAACTTGCAACACTTGTGCATACCTAAACTGTTGCAACACGCATTTCATTTCATGCACGGCTACAATCAAGTCAAATGTGGAAAACAAAGGAAAATTGATTTATCTCAGGCTTTCTTGGTTTGTCTGTAGGTAGAGTAAATCTACAGCGGTAGCGCAGCTTTGTGATTAATTTGCAAAGAGGAAATGAGTTTTATTGCGATTCATTTTGAGACCAAATCCGCTTCGACTGCAATTACTTTTTATTTAAAAAAGCACGACCGGTTTCGCGTCCTGTAGACGCATCATCAGGCGCTTAAAATTCCCTAGAAAAACATGTCTGCCATTCCTCGGCTTTCACATTCGGCTGCGGATGCCCGAAATTCAAGATAAGATACTTTTATTGAGATATCAACATTTGTTAGCTTCAATGTAGGGCTTTTACGTCATTTACGGAACGGCAATTGACGTTTGGATTACATAAAATAATTTATTAGAATGATATTTTCACTCTGCAGCGTCGATATGAAACTTCGTGGCAGATAAAAAATGTGTGACCAAACCGGGATTCGAACTGGGACTATTACCTTTCGCAGACAAGCGCTCCACCGACTGAACTATCATGGCATGCTTCACGGTTGGTCCTCACTGCTTTACTTGCGCCAGTACCTCGCCTCCTATTATCCAAACTTCACAGAAGCTCCTCGGAGTATCAGAGCAAACTTCTCGCCAGAACTCGTATCTACTTTATGTATTCAATGCTTATGAATTCAATGCTTCTGTCGTGTACAGTCCCATTAGTCTCAGTACCTCGCGTCATATTAAATTTCCACCTAATATCTTCATATTGCTGGGCTAGTATTTCAGTTGTCTATCATTTTCCATCTTGTGCTCACCTGTACTTATCTAGACGCGACGGATTAGCCGCGCGTACTGGAGCGCCGTTTTTCGGTGAGCCCAGCCGTTCGTCATCGGGGGTTCGAGTCCCCCCCCCCCTAGGGCACGGGTGTTTTTGTTGTCCTTAGGTTAGGTTACCTTAGTTTAAGTAGTTTGTAAGCTACGGACTGATAACTTAGAAGTTACGTCCGATAGGTTTACAAACATTTGAACATTTGTACTTATCTCGGCTCTCACTACAAATCAGAACGACGACTCTAGAGAGCAGTCAAAGTGCGATTTTTAATAACCAGTCTAACAGTCTATGACTAACAGTAGAATGTCATTCCGATCTTAAAGTACCGCGGTAATGGTTTCCCTGTTGTAGTCTCATTTTTGAATGTTCGTGCTTTATCGGACATTTCGAATTACGCTACCCACTGGATTAACTTTTTCTTTCTTTTTTTTTCTTTATGGAGGGGGGGAGGGGTCGGGATTGTACTGCCACATTCCACGGTTAATCGCCAGTCACATTGTCACTCAAGAACTCGTCACTATCCTTGCGACAGCGCTCCAAAACCGCACGTAGAATGTGCCATTCATTTTGTTTCATTTTATTCTGCAAAAAGACTCGGCACCATTCTGGCACACACTTTTTAGTGAAGTTTGTCTGCAGCATTGTGATAAACCTCTGATCTTGAAATTGTGGACATTTCAAATGCAGCTCCTCAATAGGCAAGCGCCTGTTTCTGCCATGTGGCTGATCAACGTATTGTGATAAGTCTTCATTCATGGCAGTGGGCTGATCACACCGTTCATCATGAACCTTTTGCGCACATTTACATAACTGATTGCAGCTACACCACAAACGTCATCGAGCTGTCGACGAATTTTATTAAGTCGAAACGTGAGCTCATCACAACTGGCTGGGCTACAAATGAAACAGTTTTGCCATACAACTAACAATGCTGAAGACACACAAGGCGTAGTGAGATACCGGCCATGAGTGGTTCACCGCTACCGGACGTCATGTGACAGGAGGCATTGGTACGGTGTTTTTTGGATCATACTTAGTCGAAAAAATCTACCATTGTCTACAGCTATTAATAACATCTGCAAAAATTAAACAGAGTCGTATCTCATCTCAACTCCCTCTAGAAAAGAAATATGCGCCAAAGATTTCTCTCATATCCAATGTCTGATTACATAAAGGCCCCAATCACCCCACCCTTATTATTACTGTACAGTTATTTATTTCGTGTGATGTTTCATCCGTTTTTAGTTGTTATTACTGGAATTCAGTATCATTATTGCAGTTTACTCTCTGGGCATTATGCTGAAAAAGACGTAAGAAATTTACAATAAAATTAAACAAACTTATACATGAATGGTTAATGCAATCCATTTCAAACTCTGCCAACATATACTGCCTTGCCCTTAGTCAAAAAGATTGATTTGGATTAAATAGTGAATCTAAATGTCTTTCTCGGCTTAATTATTAAAGTTATTGATATAGTAAGTACTTCTGCGGATTTGTCATAACGATTACTGCAGTTTGAATGTTTAAACACTATTATGTGATGAATACTTATCCACATACATATTTTTTTTAATTATCAAGTACAAGTATATCAAGTACAGTTATGTGGATTATAGTATCTTCCATCAAACTGATTACCCACGTCATATCTACATAATATTATTTTTATGTTTCACTTATCTATTTTTCTCCCACTAAACCGCACATCTCTTCTTAACTCGTTCATCACTACATACTTTTATAAGCATTGCAGTAGTTGGTTTATATTCGTAAACCATAATAGCGGACCTCAAGGCCCAAAAGGAAAGACCCAACACACAATCCAATAACCTGTAAATTTAAAGTCGCTTACTACGACCTAGAAACGAGTGAAACACTCGGTAACACACATTTTCGATAATTTGTAAAATCTGAATGACACGTTCTGACGAGTACTGCACTGTAAATAAGCGTATGAAAATGAAATTTATATTTGATGATGCATTCCCACATAAGTTCAAGGACTATATTCTACTCTTCACCATCATTGGAGTTATGTATGTGTCTTTACAGGTTGCCATGTTCCTGAGTGTAAAACCGGTGACAAGAAGAAGAAAGACTGTTGCAACTGGTGCACTTGCAGCCCACATGCAAAGTGGATTTGCACTGAGAAATTATGCACAGGGAAGGAAGAAGGTGAGTAACTCTCAGTGTGTTTCAAATCGTACGCAACACTACATTTGTACCCATATGCCTAGGCGAATTATGTTTCCATGACTCAATCTCAAAATCAGGGGAAATAATTTGCCTTTTGCTAGGTACTTTAACCACTGTATGCTGTTATAATACATTCTACGATTCACAGAGAAGCAAATATCCAATTCAACTTAATCATAATCCTCATAGCCGAAAGTTCAATAGTGGTTCTTGCTCTACGTATAATGTCTATCGGTCTCAATATATACGTACATCATGAGTCAGAGTTACATTCAAGATATATCCTTATAAATAAACCACTTATCCGTATTTGTACTATTCCGGTTATTTTATTCATTTCTTCAAACGTTAATCTATACACAAGGGCACACCAGCAAGTTTTCCATATCGGTTCAAGGTATAACAATTCTATATGACAGTTCAGAAACCCATCTTTCTTTTTGCTTAAATTCATTACATAATTACATCATTAAATTTAATCAGCAGATCACAGGTTTTATTTGTAGTCTGTGACAACCATTGAGTTCATACAACCGCGGTGGAGTAGCCGAGCGGTCTAAAGCGCCTCTCTGAGGAGCGCGCGGCTGCTCGCCGTCGGAGGTTCGAGTCCTCCATGGGGCATGGGTGTATCGGTGTGTGTGTGTGTGTGTGTGTGTGTGTGTGTGTGTGTGTGTGTGTGTGTGTGTGTGCGTGCGTGCGTGTGTGTATGTGTGTTGTCCTTAGGTTAGTTTACCTTAGTTTAAGTAGTTTGTAAGCTACAGACTGATGACCACGCAATTTGGTCCGATAGATTTACAAACAGTTGAACGGTTGAGATCTTACAGTAAGTCGTACTGCAGTCCTTTGTTATCAGAAGTAGACTACTTCTACTGGCAAGATTTCAACATGTGTGCAGCGGAGCAACGTTTCCGCAAATGTATGTAATAATACAAAATTATGAACCCAGCTGTCAAAAATGACAATGGACCGAAATGATAAATGTAGTTTCTTCAATTCGCTAGAAACAGAGTTGCCTGGCTGTTTGCAGAGGAAATAGACACTTATTATAACCAAATTGGTGTTTTGCAGCAATCAATTGTTATGCTATTTGGTAAAAAAAAATGAATTTTGAGTCCATGGTTGTGTATGAAATACAGGGTGATTCTTAGAATATAGAAGACGGCAACCAAACACTTTTGCTTATGATATTTAATTACTAAACTGCGCCGTTACCGCTTTCTAATCATTCAGTTCATCATCAGACGACTGTTCACGTGCACATATATCTCATTTACATTTTTCTTATGCAGATAATTTTTCTTGTGGCCAAAAGTCTTTGGTAGTGTGGTGCCCTACAATACAAAACTTGATTGTAATTGCTTACTCGAGTGTAAGGTCAGGTTTCAAAAAATTTCCTGATGCATTATGAGAAGGTTCGTATCCTCACCTCAACCGTCTCATGTTCCTGTTGTACCTCAAGCGCTGTGGCAAGAATCAGGTGATCTGCGTCTTCATTAGCTTGTTTTACTGAGAAGCCTTCATCTTCAAGCCTTGAAACAAGTACGGTAATGTGACGTGCTATATTTATGTCACTGGAAAGGAATTGCTCCTGAGTCATAATCACCACCGTTAACTCGGTAAAGATGATCTCAGGAGTAGTGTGTCTTTTGCTTCAGCGGAGATGCTCAGCATTTTTGATGCTCTTGGTGGGCAGTTCATCACGATAGCCGTCGAACACCACACTTTCCGCACTTCGGCTTTAGTGTCTTTTTAGATATTCAACGTATTTGGTTAGCATTAACTGAAATGTTTCACCATTCTTCCATTCAACCCGATGGAGAAGAAATCCACCATCGATGACAAATGCTGATGCCTCTAGGTTTATATCATTCCGTGGAAGAATTCTTTAAGCTGTTCGTCAGATTTCTTGAGAAGTCCTATCCGGTGGAATATGGTTTCAGGGTTCATCGGTACATCCTTCCTCTGAATAGTCACCTTAGATTTAAATCCCTGTTTACTCATTACTCTTTTCTTTCGGACAAACTTGATGTTGTCAAATTTTGACCAACTAGGGTAAGCATTGGAGAATTTCCCATTTGAAAGGCACTGTGATAATTGAGTTATCTCCGACGATTCCTGTGCTGATGAACATAACAAATGTAGTAACAGGAAAAGAATCATGGGACTGAAACTACTCAATAAATTTCTGAAGGTCTACATTGTCACGCCGAACTCTAGAATACCTCGCATCAACATGTTGCTCTGAGGTAGTGAGTGATAGCCCGAAAATCTTTTCAACCTGCTGGGTCACTGTAGTAACAGGTGACATGGTCAGAATCCATCTACTCAGAATACTGTTTGAAATGCCTCGACGATGTCTGAGCCCTCCGGTACTTTTCAACGAGCACATTGGTGTTTGCTCAATCCTCATCTCAGACCATATCCCACTCCAAAACATATCAGACCTTCAGATAGTAAACCAGCCTTTGAGTGCAAAGATGAACATTAATGAACATTAACAAGAGAAACACAAGGGTACTGAAATGCAGTCTTAGAAAATCAGACAATGCTGAAGGAATTAGATTAGGTAACGGAACAATAAAGGTATTAATATGCAAAAATTAGAGTAGGTAACGGAACAATAAAGGTGTTAGATGAGTTTTGTTACATGGGTAGTAAAATAACATATGACGGTCGCAATACAGAGGTTATAAAATGCAGAATAGCAATGGGAAGAAAAGCGATTATGGAAAACAAAAATTTGCTAAGATCGAATATTAATTTAAGTGCAAGGATTTACTTCCTGAAGGCATTTGGGTGCATTGTTGCCTTGTATGTGTGTGAAACATGGACTGTAAGAACTTTAGACAGGAAGAGAAGAGAGGCTTTTGAAATGTGGTTCTACAGAAGAATGCTGAAGATTAGGTGGGTAAATCGCGTGTCGCATACTTTGACTAAAAGAAGGGATCTATTGGTAGTCATCGTCAGAATGAACTAAAATTGTTGAAAGTCTTTCTATCAGTATATAGAAGTTTTACATACCTTCACAGATCTATTCTATAAAATTGTGCTCATGATCTTTGAAATATTACACATCTATAGGGTTAATTCTGCTGTAACTTCTATGTTTATACATACTTTATAGTCAAATTTTTAATATGTTTACATACAGGTGGATCTCCTTATAACGAAAAGGAAATCTACCTCAACTAGTCCTCTATGTGTCTAAGAGCTTCTAGTTCATTATACTGATTTCATTTTCTTGCAACATTATACGTTTTGTGTATTGATCTTCCAAGGTTGTGCAGTCCCTGAGTGTAAACCTGGTACTACGATGCTGAAAGACTGCTGCAACACATGCAGTTGCAGTTCAGAAGGAAAGTGGATGTGCACATTGAAGGTTTGCCCAGACATACGGGAAGGTAAGGTGTTCTCTGAAGTGGCATCCTAATGCATGTAGTAATTCTTTTCATTATCCCTGAGTACATTTAAATATATATGATTACGGTGTTTTGTACCTGATACTGTTGTGGCGTAGACTGAGAGATTATTTCAGTCTTTTTGCTTTTTCTTCTTAACCTTATCGGCGAAAAAATGAATGAATCAGATTGTCGATCCATTCTCATTGTTCTATCCAACACACTTTTTCGAATAATAGGGGAATACTTGTGAAATTTATCCTACAAATTTTACTTTACAGCCTGTACGAGTAAGTGTTCGCCTGTATAGACTTCACACGAAATTCTCGAATTATTTGATGTATGGTTTCTCTGTGAACAGAATTCAAAGCTTTTTTGAAATCTACAAATATCATTGAAATTCCTCGAAAGAAGTAAACTATTCTGACTTAAGAATAAATATTCCTTCTCTAAAAACACTTTGATATTTACCTAAATGAATGTTAGTATTGCTCATATTCTATTTCATAAAATTAGTTTATGTTTTCCTTAATCCGTGTACAGTGCCGATGAAATGCGAGCCCGGAGAACAAGTGAAGAGGGGCTGCAACAACTGCACCTGCAACTCTAAAGGAGACAAGGCGTGCTGCACCACCTGTGACTGCTCTAAGCCATGGCCCCCGAAACCAGGTCTGTCTGCAGTTACATACAAACCACATAGGCCGTGTATTGCAAGAGAAGCTTTTCTGAAAAAGAGCATTATTTCAACATCAGATATAAACTTAATGCTAATTTTGTAACTCCTATTTGTTAGTTATCTGTCGCCTTGCACAAAGCCTACTTTCAGAAAAAGCTTTGCACCGTACATATTTTTTTCTTCCATCTTCCCATGAATTATTTTTAAGAGTACAATAGAGTCTAATAAGAATTATTTGTGGCGTGAATTATACGAAGCGTGCGTAGATCCAGTAACAATCTGAGATGCTAATTAATACTACACGATTTACACCTTAGTGAAATTATTTACTACATGTAACTGGACTACACGTTTTCTCAAGTATAGAACAGCATGTAAACTACTACCCATTAAAATTCCTCCATCAAGAAGAAATGCAAATGTTAAAATGTTCAAATGTTTGTAGAGCTTATGGGACTTAACTACGGGGTCATCACTGCCTAAACTTACAAACTACTTATGAACTGGCTACAACTAATGACGGCACAAATATCCATGCCCGAGGGGGGATTCGAACCCCCGACCGTAGTGGCCGTGCAGATCGTGGCTGGAGCGCCTCAGTCCCCTGGGCCACCGCGACCGGCTGCAAACGGGTATTCATTGGACAAATATATTATACTGCAACAGACATGTGATTATATTTTCACGCAGTTTGGATGAAATCAGTACCCAGAACCAACCTCCGGCCGTAATAACGGCCTTGATACGCCTGGGCATTGAGACAGAGCTTGGATGGCGTGTACAGGAACAGATGTCCATGCAGCTTCAACACGATACCACAGTTCATCAAGTGTAGTGACTGCCGTATTGTAATGACCCAGTTGCTCGGTCACCATTGACTAGACGTTTTCAATTCGTGAGAGATCTGGAGAATGTGCTGGCCAGGGCAGCAGTCGAACATTTTCCGTATCCACAAAGGCCCGTACAGGACTGCAACATGCAGGCGTGCATTATCCTCCTGAAATGTATGGTTTCTCAGAGATCGAATGAGAGGGCTAGAGCCACTGGTCGTAACACATCTGAAATGTAATGGCCACTGTCATGGTGCCGTCGATGCGAACAAGAGGTGTCCAAGACGTGTAACCAATGGCACCACATATCACCACGCCGGGTGATACGCCAGTATGACGATGACGAATACACGAATCCAACGTGCGTTCACCGCGATGTCGCCAAACACGGATGCGACTATCATTTTGCTGTAAACAGAACTTGGATTCATCCGAAAAAAATTTGCCATTCGTGCACCCAGGTTCGTCGTTGCGTACACCAACGCAGGCGCTCCTGTCTGTGTTGCAGGTGATACAGCGTCAAGGGTAACGGCAGCAATGGTCTCCGAGCTGATAGTCCATGCTGCTGCAAACGTCGTCGAACTGTTGGTGCAGATGGTTGTTGTCTTGCAATCGTCCCCATCTGTTGACTGTGGGGATCGAGACGTGACTGCACGATCCGTTGCAGCTATGCGGTGGCCGTTGGGATCCAGCACGGCGTTCCGTATTGCCCTCCTGAACTCATTGGATTGTGACCAACGCATGCAGCAATGTCGCGATACGATAAGCCGCAATCGCGATAGGCTACAATCCGACCTTTATCAAAGTCGGAAACGTGATGGTACGCATTTCTCCTCCTTACTCGATGCATCACAACGTTTCATCAGGCAATACCGGTCAACATCTGTTTGTGTATGAAAAGCTAATCATTTGCATATCACAGGATCATTTTCCTGACGGTTAAATTTCGCGTCTGTAGCACGGCATCATCGTGGTGTAGCAATTTTAATGGCCCGTAGTGTATATTTTACAACAAATAAGTAGCGCCATACCGATTATTAAATTGTAATGAACATTTAATTTTTTTATAATATTTCTACTTTTTACAACAGATTCTACGAACAAAAAATTCTTAGCATAATCTTCAACGGTTCCTATTTCTTTTCCATAATTTGAAATCGCGATTCTTTCATAACACACAGCCTCGAGTATATTAATCACGTTACTATTCTGTAAAGACCAATTCTATTTGGGGCAGACGTGCATGGATTGCAACATTTTAAGGTCTGGGGCTTTGCATTATAGCGGGCCAGACTGGTTTGTTTCGCTCGTTTTTCAAAATATCATAATTTAGGAACAGTTACGGGTAATTCGTTGCAGTTTTTTTCTGCTTTACCACTGTACTTTAAACTTTAAAATGAAGTAACACATTATAGTTACCAATTGTAGTTATATTTACACTGTTATCACAAGTTTGTAACTGAAACAAGAAAATAAAATAGTTTTATGGTAGCATTTATTGTAGATAGAAATAAAATTATATTTTATTATGTTTTACAAAACAAACTAAAAGGTATTTACTAAAATCATATTATACAACTTAATTAAATTAGGTCAACCACTTTTTTAATTAATTACCTTTCTGAAATTCGCGATGGATTTGCTGCGTTTCCTGTTGAAACGTCATTTCCTTATCGTTATGAAGCTCTTCTCCTGTTAATAAATAATGTACGACTGGATAAAACCATGGCTACCACGACCTAATCATTACCATTATTCCCTTAAGTGTGTATAACGTTTACATAGTGTATGAGAAGTCATTATTTTCTCTTACATGAAATTGTTCTCAAGATATTTGGGATATTCCACATCCATAAACACCATTTCTGTTGTAATCTGTAGAGGACATAGTAGTGAATTGCTTTTATTTGCTTATAAATATTTTGTGGTCCAATTTCCGACACGTTTTTTCATACCGGTGGATCTCATTATTATGAATGTATTTAGAACTAAAAGTCAATCTAATCTCAAGCAGACTTCCTGATGTTTAAGAGCTTCAACGTCATTATACTGTCAATGATTCCTTGAAATGTCATTGGTTTTCCTTTTGGTTCTTTGCAGGTTGTTCCGTTACCGAGTGCAAGCCCGGTACCACGAAGCAGCTGGACTGTTGCAATACGTGTAGCTGCACCCCAGAAGGAAAGTGGACGTGCACTCTGATGGCTTGTCCAGACGTACAGGAAGGTGAGAAGTTCTTTGCAGTGGCAGCTATTGCACGCATTGAGTAATGCCTTAAATTTCCTAGGTGTACATTTGATTTTATCTTTCAGAAAAGTTTTGTACCTGACAACTTTGTGCCGTAGAAGCCGTAGAAGCTCTTCATGTCATTAAAAACAAACACCATTGTATTATTAATACATGCAGCGATTGTTATCCGCAGCATATAGGACATGCTCGGCTCTAAAAGTATTTCATTGCATGTAGTAATCGACAACTATGTGAATATTTGTAGTTTATGAATTAATTAATTACCAACAATTGTTGTGTAATTATTTGTAAATATATAATACATATGTCTATCTGCTCAGATTTTAGGCGCTCCGAAACAGCGAGGTAACTATCAAGACTCGCCTTATCCAGAAGTTGTTCCGTAAGCTGTACCTCGCGAACTACCACGTAAATTTGCATCAACAATCTATTTAAATTCAATTTTTTAACAATTTTGTATATCAGCCAACCGGTTGAGTAACTTTTACGCGCTTGACCTAGGTTTCATTGCCACTAGGGACAGCTTCATCAGAAGAATAAAAACAGTTACATGAAACACATGATGACAAAAATATTATGAGCAGGATTGCTCAAGTCGATTACAATAAAAATTAGCATTTTTGCCATACGAATAAAACCAGTATGGTGTGAAGGGCCTAAAATTACCTAAAAATTACGCAACCTGTTGGCTGATATACAGAATTGTTAAAAAATTGGATTACGGTTGCTGCTAATCATCCATATTGAAAGTTGTAATTTAAATTCAGTTCAAGGTCACTATATGTATGGTCTCCACGTAAATGGTTGTTATATTGATGTCTGGTGCAAAATACTGCCAGGAAGTTAAAATTATAAAAATGTAAGCACTTGAGTTCAGAATTAATGTTCACTGCCGACTAGACTGTTTTTGTTTATATATGAGTGGGCGTGAGCTTCATTCATATCGGAACAATGGCACCAATTAAATATCTTGTAAGGCACATAACTGGGCACACAACTGGGAACTATTTAAAATTATGAACCACGGACATTGCCGAGGTGGGGTGACTTACGTGCCTCAACGATGCAGATAGACGTACCGTAGGAGCTACCTCACCCGAGGGCCATCTGTGGAGACAAACTAGTGGTTCCTGAAGCCTTTCAGTTGTTAGACGATTGAGCTAGCCTTGTAACATCAGGTAACATGACTTTGCCATGCAGTTATTGCGAAGTCTAAAAGCAAGGAGAAACTACAGTCGTAAACTTTCCCGAGGAATGAATATATGATAATGGGTCTTCTTCGCTAAAATATTCCGGAGGTAAAATAGCCCCATTCGCATTACTTTACGTGGGCTTCTCAGGAGGATTTCGTCATCAATAAAACAAAGCAAGTATTGTACGGAATAGAGCGTGAAATTTTCTATTCCTTATTCGGGCAGGTAAGGTTAGATACGGTGTGGATTAGCGGCGTTCGGTGGCAGGATGAACAGGATTTCTGGTCAGGTGAGTACAGGGCTATAAATACAAAATCAGGTGGTGGTAAAGCAGGAGCAGATCTGATAACGAGTAAGAAAACGCGACTGCGAATAAGTTACTGTTAACACTATAGTCATCGCATTATCATAGGAAAGATGGACACGAAGCTAACATCGACTACAATACTACAAGTTTATATGCCCACTGGCTCTGCCGAAGGCGAGGAGCTCAAAGAAATGTATGAGAAAAGAAATTAGTCTGACAGTTAAAGGAGAGGAAACCGTGATTCTGTGGGGCACTGGAACTCGGTAGTAGGATAGACAAGAGATGGACATGTAGTAGGTGAATATGGACTAGGGGAAAGAAATGAAAGAGGAGATAGAATGGTAAAATTTTGTGCAGAACACAATTTATTCATTACAAAGACTTGGATTACATTTCATGAAAGAAGGTTGTACACGTGTTAGAGACCAAAAAACACTAGAAGATACCACATTGACTTTAAAAAATGGTAATGCAAAGGTTTAGCGACCAGATTTTAAACTGTAAGACATATATAGGCGCAGATAGAGACTGTGGCCATAACTTGTTGGTTATGAACTGTAGATTAAAACTCAAGAGACTGCAAAATTTAAAAAAATAAGGAGATGGAATCCAGAGTAATTGAAGGAACCAGAGGTGGTAGAGAGATTCACAGGAAGCATTAGGCAAGGATTGTTTGAAACGGGGGAAAGTAATGCAGTAGAAGAAGAATAGGTAGCTCAGAGAGCTAGAGTACAGAAGGCCGCAGAGGATCATATAATCGGAACAGGCCCTAATAGAAATCCTTGTATAACACAGGTAATATTGGGCTTAATTTATGAAAGGAGAAAGTATAAAAATGGAGCAAGTGAAGCAGCGAAAAGGGAGTACAGACGTCTGAAAATTGAGGTTGACAGGTAGTGCAGACTGGTTGAGCAGGAGTGGCTACAGGACAAATACAAGACTGTACAATAATGTATAACTAGGGGAAAGATAGATACCTCCTACAGGAAAATAAGAGAGACATTTGGATCCAAGAAAAGCAATGGTATGAATAGCAACAAGTCGGGTGGTAAACCAGTACTATGCAAAGAAGGGAGAGCGCAAAGGTGGAAGGAATATATAGGATCCTGTACAAAGGAAATAAGCCGGCAGCGGTGGCCGAGGTGACTGAGGCGCTCCAGTCACGGTCAGCACGGCCACTACGGTCGGGGGTTTGAATCCCCCCTCGGGCATGGATATTTGTGCCGTCCTAGTTCGTAAGTAGTTCATAAGTAGTTTGTAAGTTTAGGGACTGATGACCCCGTAGTTAAGTCCCATAAGCTTAACAAACATTTGAACATTTTTTGAAAGGAAATAAACTTGAAGGCAGTATTCTAGAAATGGAAGATGAAACAGAGTAAGATGAGGTAGGAGATACTATACTGTCAGAAGAATTTGACAGAGCACTAAAGGATTTGAGTAGAAACAAGACCCCCGGAGTAGATGATATTCCGTCTGAACTGCCGATGTCGTGAGGAGTGCCAGTCACGAGGAAACTGTTGCACCTGGTATGCAAGGTGTATGAGACAGGGGAAATATCCTATGACTTCAAGTAATTCCAATCCATAAGAACACCGAGAGTATTTTACGCAAGAACTATGTCGCGAAAGACTTCGTACTCATACTTGAGGAATATAAGTTTGGATTTAGGAGAAACGTAGGAACACACGAATCAATACTCATATTACAACCTATCTTAGAAGATGGGTTACGGAAAGGGAAACGTACGTCTTTAGCATTTGTAGATCTGGAGATAGCTTTTGAAATGTTGACTGAAATATATTGTTTCAAAATCTGAAAATAGCAAGGGAAAATATGGGGAGCGGTGAGTTATATTCAGTAAACTGTGAAAGAATGCAAGGAGATATTTGGAGTAAGAATTAAAGGTCAGGGAGAAGAAATACAAATTTTGCTGTTTACTGATGGCTTAGTAATTCTGTCAGAGACAGCAAAGGATTTCGAAGAGCAATTAAACGGAATGGACAGTGTCTTGAAAGGAAGGTATAACATGAACGTTAACAACAGTAGGACAAGTGTAATGGAATATATTAACGAGAATCAAGAGATGGCGAAGGAATTTGGTTAGGTAATGAGACAATAAAAGTAGTAGATGAGTTTTGTTACTTGGGTAGCATAATAACTTCTGATGTCCGAAGTAAAGAAGTATTAAAATGCAGATTTGCTATGGGAAGAAAAGCTTTTCTGAAGAAGCGAAATTTGTTGACATCCAATATTAGTTTAAATATTAGGAAGTCCTTTCTAAAAGCATTTCTCTGCAGTATAACATTGTATGGGAGTGAAACGGTGTCAATAAGAGATTCGATAAATAGATGAAAGAAGCTTTTGAAATGTGGTGCTACAGACGAATGGTTAAGATTAGATTGGTAGATCACGTAACTAAGGTCGAGGTGCTCCATAGACTTCATAAGAAAAGGAGTTTTATGCATGTCCTAAGAGAAGGGTTCGGTTGGCGACACACATTCTGAGACATCAAGGTATAGAAACTTAATATTAGAAGGAAATGTGTGGTGTAAAAGTCGTAGAGGGAGGCCGAAGGACTAATATAGTAAGTAGTTTCAAAGGGAGTAGGGTTGGCGTTTCTACCCTCAGAGGAAGACATTTACCCAGAACAGGATAGCGTGGATCACTACATCAAACTAGTCTGCGGACGAAAGACCACAACAAGGTTAGGCAATCGCGAAAGCGCTCATGTAAAAATTCTTAGTTTAGATTACTTCATTTAACGGTCACAAACTGAAATAAACTTGAGCGGTTTAACATTTTAATCAATAAATTTCTTCAGGGTGTGAGACCGCACTGTAAATGAGGAATCCACCGATGTTTCGGTCACTGTTGCAAGTGGCCCTTTTCTGTGTAGTGGCCATTTTGTTTCGACTGATGGAAAAGTTGTGACAGTATATCGGTACGGCTACCTAGTCACTCCTACATGATGGTTACCGGTTATTTAACCTCTATGCTTTCCAAGAGTACTACTCATACGCTTCTAACGTCATTTGGAAAACTATTAATGTACAGCTATACACCTGTATCATAAATAAATATGTATGAAAATTGGTTCTCCTTATTAGTTCTGTTCGTGTCTTTTTCGTAAAATAAACAAGTCTGCCTGATAGTTAAGGTGAAGAGTACTTCAGTTTTGTTTAAATTTATTAATACATATAGATAATTTAAATTAACATTACTTCGTAGTACTTAAAGTACTTTCAGTTATTAGTAAGGTGAAAATTTACGTTTTTGTGCCTGAAATTGACATACCCTTCCAAAGGGTTAGGTATTGTTTATAAACAAACGAAACTTACTTCGATGTTCTGATGTGTCAACTGATATTTGTGGACGTACAGTCTCTCAAAGTCTTCCAAGCCTTTACGAAGTTTTTATTTTTCAGACTCATTTCAGACGCAAAATCTGGGGTATTAAAAGCTAGAAATACTTCCTGAAATCATGGAGATATATTTATCCACGCAATCGTTTTATTTTTCCCTGGCTTTTTTGTAAATCGACGGGTTAAGATTTTTCTGAATATAATTACATCCAATATTTATGTTGCCGTTTTACAAGGGTCTGACAATGATTTTTTATGAATGACGCTACTTGATATCTGTTATGTCGTATCTACACATAGGTTCAAAATTTCACTTTTCAGTTGACTTACGGCACATTTTTCGTATGTCTGTTGCATGTATATGTTATCAAACATATGTATTTTTGTTGTTGTTGCTTAATACGTCAACAGTGCTGATGAAATGTCAACCGGGTGAACAAGTGAAGAAGGACTGCAACAACTGCACCTGTAACTCTGAAGGCAACAAGGCGTGCTGTACCACCTGTGACTGCTACAACCCGAAACCAGGTATTATGTGAAACATATAGCTCAACAATAGCAGAAGATCCGTTCTGATTAGGAGAATTATTTGAAAATAAAATATTAAGTTAATACTCGTCTTTTCTCTATTGTTTATCACCCACGTATAACTTCGCAGAAGACTACCTCAGGAAAAGCATTTGGTACATTTATGTGTTTCTCCCAGTTCCTGAAATTATTCTTTATCAGTAGGAAACGATTTACTTTTATTCCCGGATCGAAATTTTTTTAATATGAATTATTTGTTATATGAATTAAGAAATAGGAAGTAGAGACCTATTAAGATCAAACACCCAACTCTATACACATCATACTTTTTTCGTAAATCATCTCGCTATGGTGCTTGGTTGTGTGTATTCTCCGGGTTCTTGCATTTTCTATTTCGTGCGACCCACCATAAAATCTGATTGACAATGAATTTGTTGGTTGCCAATCAGTGCTTCACAGGGATGTTGTTAATAAAAGAAAACAAAGTGACCGTTGCGTACAAACAGACTATTCAACAAATTCAGTGGGGTGACGTGCTGGAAATTCGTGTTGTAAAAATGTGTTTCTGTTCAATAATGAATGCCAGTCACGCAGTAAGAATTAACATTTGCATCTCACTGCACTGTGTGAAATTTTGATATTTACTTTTAAATGAAATATTTTTAAACTTATTTTGTCTCATTCAATGTCCCTGATGGCCAGCTCATTTGGAATCGGTAAAAAATAGAACTACATAGTTTCGAAATAATGATTTTGTGTTCTACTTTCTGACAGGAACTAAATCCAACATATCTCAGCATGGATATACGAAGTGACAATTATTGAACTCTACGTTACAAACTACAGCGTGCACACACTTCAACACAAGTTATCTTTAAAACAGCCAAACAAAGTAAGGTCGCATGTGTTCGTATCCGGAGAATACAACGGTTTCTGGCTACCCCAGACTCATAACACGGCCATGAAGTGCTTCTCCAGGTCATCAAACAAACGCCTGGTCCGTCTTACATGAACCACGTCTTTTGTAAATCAGTGTCAGTTTGGATAATGGGGATAATATCATCTTCCAAGCCTTCACGACTGGAAATTGCATATCACACAGTCATCGCTTTAAGGTGAATAGACTACCCCACAACAAATGCAGATTCTTTTTCCTCCAGATGCGTCAATTTTGTGTATTGATAAACCCGTCCAAATGAAATTAGGCTCCGTCGTCAAACCGAACCATAATCACATCAAAGTTCTTTTCGTAAATTACAGGACAAGTGTTGGCGAAACACAACCGCTCTTCCATGGCCTAGCGGCTTAATGATGATGATGATGATGATGATGATCGTGTGGCATTTATGACCGTTAGACCCCAAATGGGGTCGTGTTCGGCCTGCCCGGTGCAAGTCTTTTTATCTGACGCCACTTCGGCGACTTGCGTGTCAATGACGATGGAATGAGGATGAGGACAACACTACACCCAGTCCCCGAGTGGAGAAAATTTCCAACCCGACCGGGAATCGAACCCGGGCCCCCTGCGTGGCAACCAACCACGCTGTCTGGTTTGAATTTCGCATGGGAAGAGCTACAGATCTTCGACAACAGTCTGTCGTATCTGGTTGATTCTCACCAATGCAGCTCGCCTGATAGATTTTCTGAAGCTGGTTTGATACATGTCTTCTCAGTTTTCACCGTTTTTGGACCACCGATATTGTCAACAGTGGCATCACAAACGCTACCGTTTCTCTTACACCTGGTAATCAAACTCTTGATTGTTACCATACTTGGAAATGTCTTCAGCTTCAGCTCGGTTGTCAACTTCCTTAGAGGCGCAACTGGGCTGTTATCGCTCTCGTATGAGGCGTTCACAAGCGCTAGAGGCTCACGCAAAATTTAACGTCACATTTTCACCAGCAATTTTTCGACAAGCTGCGTGCATATGCGCGTACCAAGCCCACCATGTCCCGCGACCAAGCTTGTAGTGGAACGTCCCAGCGCAATCATTTCAAAAGTTATGACAATTGTATTTCATATAGTTCGGTAATTGTTACCGTGCATTATAATGAAAAGTACCTCTATAATCTATACACCTAAAAGACACATCACCGTTTTATTTTACGAGGGTCGTCCACAAAGTAAGTTCCGTTTCAATTTCCTTCCGCGGCAGCGCCACGATCGCAGTTCCGAGCATGCGCGGCAGTTACTCTGGCTCAAGGAGAAGACGTATACGCCGTTTTCAGATCGCTGCTGCCGACGTGTGCGTTGTAGTGCTTCTTCATAATGTCAGCCGTAATTGAAAATGCTGCCGTGAGTGAAATCAGGTACGTAATTCGTTTTTCAAATGCAAAGAAATTTAAACCAAAGCAAATTCATCGGCAAATCTGCGAAGTTTACGGACAAAATGCTACGAGTGATTTGGTAGTTAGAAGATGGGTCAGACTGTTCAATAATGGACTTACTCAAGTGCAGGATGAAGGACAAAGTGGTTACTGATAAACTGGTTCACATAATTGAGGAGAAGATTAAACACAAATTTTTAGAGACTTTCATCTGTTCTTACTCGTAAGATCTGTGCTTGGTGGTCAAGAACATGTTACCACATGTTTGAATACACAGGCGGCAACCTTCTACAAGGAAGGCATACAAAAACTGTGCCATGTTATGACAAGGGCCAACAAAATTTCGGAAGCTATGTAGAAAAGTGGTTTAACAGTTGCAGATATTTTTTTTACAATAATTGGCCCGCTCCGTTAGCCGTGTGGTCTAACGAACCGCTTTCAGAGACGGGGAGGCGTACTGGCCCGTTTCGAATCCGCCCGGTGGATTACCGAAGGGGGTCTGAGTGCCGGCCAGCCTGGATATGGATTTTAGGCAGTTTTCCACATCCCCCTAGGAGAATACCGAGCTGTTTCCCGCCTCAGTTACACGATTCGCAAACATTTCGTAACACTTTACACTTTCACACATATAACACTATACACAGACATTTGGGGTACACATTTCCTCCCGGGGGGCATAGGGTGGTGAGAAAAAGGCATCCAGCCACCCAGTAAATATTAACGAGCTAACACCGGATACCGGATTTAACAAAGCCGATCCTGCACGTGCGGGAACATGGCCAAAGATATATTTTATTTTTTATTTTTTTGTACGATAAGTATTTTTTCTGTATCTGTACACGTTTGTTTTATATAACCTAACGGAACTTAGATAGTGGACATATCTCGTATTTTCGTTCATTACTTAAAACATTATTTTTATAATTACTGGTCTTTACAGGTTGCCCTATCCCCAAGTGTACGCCAGGCGAGAAGAAGAAAGTGGACTGCAACACCTGCACCTGCGGACAAGACGGACAATGGGCGTGTACTCTCATGTTGTGCCCCATTGAGGAGGGTGAGGAACTACTCAGCACTATTCAAACTATCCACTGCTTTACGGAGGAACGCTACGACCACCTGCTTACTACCGCCCATGCAACAGCAGCGTTACTTGATGATGAACCACTGCTAGTCGGTATGCTGTGTCAGTGAGCGTGATATGCTTCCTATGTATATCTCGCGAAAGGGCCATAGCCGGCCGCACTGGCCGAGCGATCTGCTGCACGCCAGTCACGGTCTGCACGGAAGCTGCAGTCGGGGGTTCAAATCCCCCTCGGGCATGGATGATTGTGCCGTCCTTAGTATAAGCTAGTTCATAATTAGTTTGTAAGTTTAGGGACTGATGACCCCATAGTTAAGTCCCATAAGCCCTACAAATATTGGAACAGAATTAAACGAATTTGAAAAAAACCACAAGGATAAAATTAGGGAGATTAGAACCGACACGGAGACATATCGGCAATCGCTTTCTTCCGCGAAGCATACGTCACGGGAATAGGAGCAGTGGAGGACGAAGAAGGGGGAGGAGGGCCCGCGGTGGAGTAGCCGAGCGGTCTAAAGTGTCTCGCTGCGGAGCGCGAGGTTGCTCGCCGTGGAGGTTACAGTCCTCCAAGGGGCATGGGTGTGTGTGTTGTCCTTAGGTTAGTTTACCTAGGTTTAAGTAGTTTGTAAGCTAAGGACTAATGACCACGCAGTTGGGTCCTATATAAAAAATAATAATAAAAAAAGGGGGAGGAGGAGGAGCGGACTGCCCCGGACCTCTCGTCTTAGTGGGCCTCCAAATACCTCAAAAGGGCGTTTTTTTTATTTTTATTTTTATTTATTTGTTTTTGCGTCCTTGGACTCTCGTTCTGGGGCCACCATATCTCAAAAGCTACTTTTTTTTTAGACTGTCCCGTGGCTCTCGTCCTGGGGTCTTCCAAATTTCAAAAGTTACTTTTTTTACAGTAATATATGTATTTCCAAGTGGATGGGAGGGGGGAGGTCCCATTTTGTGTTTCCGTCACCCCGGGCCTCCGACAACCTTAGTCCGCAACAGAATAGGCGGGTGAAGTGACAATGGTACAAAGTAGCCCCTAACGCACACCTTGAGCTGGCTTGCAGAGTATGGATGTAGAAAATGAAAGGCTCACAGTCTTTCTCAGCTTGACCGACGACTGTGACGTGTAGGCATGGCACGAAACTTCTGGAAACTGCACGACTTATCGGGTGTGGTGAGAGTATTCAGCAAGTGGCGAAACAAAGGTGAAACCCCGTCCCAACTTCCAAGGCAGGGGTGGGCAGTAAATCTGTTTGTGTAGTTAGTATTCATTGCAGTTTATTTATTTCTCGTTCCCTCTGTCATGCACTTAGTACAAAGAACATAAGAGATTAATATAAATAAATATCAGCGTTTGCAACTTATGGAAACAAATTAGATCGGTTATTACATTACAATTATGTCAGGGAGACTACATTATTACACTAAATGGAACAAGAATCTTAAAACTGAAAAAAAAATTACACAGTAACATAAAGGTTTTAGTGTCATTTCCTGGATTGTCTGTTGAAATGCGAAGAGCGACATTAGTGAACCGTCTCTGAAACCATGAATGTTACAAACATGAAGATGGTGCATTGTTAGTACCTCGCCACAGTAACAACATGGATGGTCTGTATAGCCAAATTTGGTTGTTTGCTGCCTACATCGACCAATTCCAGTGGGAAACCTGTTTAGTGCCGACCATTGTTGAGGTCGAAGCTTTCAACCCTTATGGTTGGGTCCTGGATTAGGTGACGGTTCTTCATGACGCCTATTCTCAGACCCTGCCATGCAGTCCTCCATTCAGTATCGACACCCTCTGTGTCCAGCGTTCTGCTATAGACGAGAGGGTTCCTAGACTTGAGTCTCATGGGTCATCATGTATGGGTGTCCTTCGGTTTGCTTTATTTTTTTCTTGTATATCCCAGGCTGCTTTCTCTCTTTGTATGGAAGCGGAAGCGATGTTTGCCAGCACTGGAAGCCACTCAATAGGGGTTGGTCTGGGTGTGCCGGTGACGGTTCTTAGTATTGCGTTCAGTTGAACCAATTTTTCTGACATTCGGGCTTCTGCCCCAGACTGGGGTGCAATATTCTGCAGTGCTATATACGCTGTACACCGGCGCGGAAGCAGCAGTTCGCAGAGTGCAGGGCAGTGCGTCGCTTTACCTCAGAGGATGCCTTCCGCAGACGAGGGCGAAACGTCAGGGGAAAGTTTTATGCATGGACCACGGCATCTCATCCCGGAAGCTTTAAGTAATGACGATACCTGCCGTGAAAGCCTTCATCCTATGATCAGAGTGCCTCTCTGTTGAGCACATCGTCTTTAGCTTTTTGGCAGTATTAGTTGGGTGTTGTCTGAAAGTCATGCTGCGATCTAACTGAATTCCGAGGTATTTTTGAAATTTTCTTGGCTGTCAGCTTTCTCATCTATAACCAGCCAATGTAGTACTAAAACAAATAGAATTCGATTAAGTTTGATTACGAACTTAGACTTCAGCTGCCGATCATGTACTATCCACCGACTTCTGTCGCGTTCGAAAGGAAGGGACTCTTGAGTAGCACGCGCATCTTGCCAGCACGGCCAAAGCTGGTGCCTGTAGTGCTCATGGGCAGATCAAGTTCCATCCCTGGTCTAGGGGTTGGCCAGCCACCCCTCATTACAAATAGTGGACGTCATAAGCTGGGCAGATTGGTAAAAGAGGCGAACTGTGGAGGAACAGCCGTCACACATCAACGATGGGCTGAGTAGGAGACGGGATCTACAGACAGTGCACCGCCTACACCTAACAACTAACTATCCAGGCATGTGTCAAAGTCAACACCACGACATCGGCGACTATGACCGAACTGGTCACCTGTTGACTGTTACTGAACATTGCCTCATGTGCAGGCTTTGTACGGTGTCATGAAACCCTATACCTTCTTCATCATGTCTATGCGATGCGAAACTATACGACTTCCAGCGAAACAGGTTGTTTATACCCGTGCTGCTGGACGGGGACAGGTTGGTGGCGGCTTAGTAATGGTGTTGGGCCTGTTGGGTCCAGTGAAGCTTATGCAAGGCACCGC
The DNA here is from genome assembly GCA_026315105.1 of Locusta migratoria. Lineage (NCBI taxonomy): Eukaryota > Metazoa > Arthropoda > Insecta > Orthoptera > Acrididae > Locusta > Locusta migratoria. The sequence goes on from CM048751.1 coordinate 63,319,286, forward strand.
GACGATCCAGAGGCATCGGAGACTGGTTGCAGACCACGTACATTCCTTCATAACGATCATGATACACAAGGGGCAATGGCATTTTTCAATGAGATAATGTACCTTGCCACAAAGCCAAGAATGTGATATACTGATTCCTAAAACACAGTGGAGAATTCAACTGATGTGCTGGCCCTCTCGCCCACCAGCTCTTAACCCGATCCGACTCATCTAGGATGTGACAGAGCGCGTCATCAGAGGTTATCGACCTCCTCCCCGTAATTAACGGGAATCAGGTGACCTGTGTGAGGCCGAGTGATGCCGACTCCCTCTGCTTGTACCTACCAAGGCCTCACTGCGCCCATGCCAAGAAGTGTCTCCACTCTTATCTGTGCCAGAGGTAGAGATACCGACTGTTAGGTAAGTGGAAGGAAGCTTAGGGTTTAAGGTCCTGTCGACAGCTTGGTCATTAGAGACGGAACTCGGTGTTTTGGGTAAGGATGGGGAAGGAAAGCGGCCGTGCCGTTTGAAAGAAACCATCCCGGCAATTGCCTGATTTACAGAAATTACGGAAAACCTAAAACTGGATAGCCGGAGGTGGATTTGAACCACTGTCCTCCAGAATGCTAGTCTAGTACGTTACCTCTGCGTCACCTCGCTCGGTGTTGTCTTTGTGGTCATTATTATATGACTGATCAATGTACCAATAAAACGAACTGTATCAAGTAGCTAAGCGCGTAATCTGAAGAAGTCAGTGCAATGAAAGTGGACACTAATAACACGTCTACAGGCCTTCAGACCACCACTGCAAAATCAACATCTCGTGAGCTGAGCGTAAACACACACACACACACACTCACACACACACACACACTACACACAATTCCACTGTGCCAAGAATCCTCATGCAAATTTTCTCTGGTATTTCGAGAGTTAGTTGCTCTTTCGTTCTTCCTTTGTTGCCATAACGGTACACGCATTCCTTTCAGAGAAATCTGGAACATAAGCCAGTAGATAACCTGGGATTAGTGAAAATTCGCTTAATGAAAATTAGTCTTCTGGTTCCGACTTCATACTGATTAGGTAACTCTCAGAATGTGCTGATCCATAGCTCCATACGTAACAGTGATATAAAACCATTCGCTCTACGGGGAATCGGATCCCAAAAACAGGAAAGTTACACAGATCATCATGATATTCAAAACAGGCAATAGGTGTAACTAAATAATCATCAGGCCTATATCATTGACGACGGTAGTGGTTCAAACATTATGAATTACCGCGAACAAAAATGTTCGAATGTTTGCACAGCTTGTGGGACTTAACTACGGGGTCATCAGTCCCTAAACTTACAAACTACTTATGAACTAACTAATCCTAAGGACGGCACAAATATCCATGCCCGAGGGGGGATTCGAACCCCGACCCTAGTGGCAGTGCAGACCGTGGCTGAAGCGCTTCAGTCCCCTCGGCCACCGGTTACCGCGAACAAAAAGACTCTTCGACCCAAATCAAAAAGGACTTAAATAATATCTTCATTTACAATTTCCGGGCTCTCAGGCAGTGGTCAATTTGTATAGCTTTCCCTAACGTATCACCTTCGGCTGCGAAAGATATCCTCAGAGGTAAAGTGACAAACTATGGCTGTTCGCCACTTTACGTCTGAGGATGTCTTCTGCAGCCTAAAACGAAACGTAAAGGGAACGTTTTACATATAAACCGTGGCCTATAATCCCGGAATTATAAGTTGAAGTTAACAACGGCCATAAAAGCTTATATTGTGTGTTTAAAAAGTATCGTTCTTATGAAACACAACTAGCACTGTACTCAAATAAAACAATGAGTACTATCAACGAAGGATCTCAAATTGATTCTATATTTTTAAATTTTGAGGACCCTTTTGACACCATACCTCACAAACAGCTTTTAGTCAAATTGCGTGGTTATGGAAAATTTTCTTAGATATTTGACTGAAATTTCATGTCAGAGGGGGTACAGTTCATAGAACCTAATGACACAGACGTAAGCTCTGGCGACCCCCTGTTTTGTGGTCCAGGTCCTGTATTCTTCCTTATCGATATAAACGAACCGGGAGAAAACCTAGGCAGTGCTGTTTGATTGCATTTAGTTGATGATGTAGTTTAGCGTCTAGTAAAGTTACCTGAAGATCAGAACCAACTGCAGAACGACTTACAAATATGTAAAGTACTAAAAGAAAGTCGTTAACTTCAGGGCACCTCCTGCAGATTCGAGAGCGTCACAGAAATTACCAAGAGCTGGAGTGGGAATCGTTAAAACAGCGGAGACTTTCTTTCTCCTCCGACTGCGAAAATATATTGTTGACTATCATCTACATGGGACAAATGATAATCGTAATAAAATACGGGAAATCAGAACTCTAACAGGGTGATCTGGGTGGTCTTTCTTGCAGCTCGCTGTTCGCAAATGGAATGGCGGATGAACAGTATGAAGCTGGTTCGAAGATCCGTCTGCAGGCCATTGGGTATGATCTGCAGAGTACCTCAGTTACATGTACTCGTAGACCGCAAGAGCCGCAGGGAGCAGACTTGCTGTGTATTGTTAACGATCACCTTTCTTTTCCAGAGTGCGAACCAGGCACGATGAAGAGGGAAGACTGTAATTATTGCACCTGCAGCGAAAATAAAAAGTGGAAGTGCAGCAAGAGGCTTTGTCCTCTGAAAAAGGAAGGTGAGCAGCATGTGGGATGTTTCAGTCCACTATAATGCTTGCATACCTCTGATGAATGGATTGCCGGCCGCGGTGGACGAGGTGACTGAGGCGCTCCAGTCACGGTCAGCACGGCCACTACGGTCGGGGGTTCGAATCCCCCCTCGGGCATGGATATTTGTGCCGTCCTAGTTCGTAAGTAGTTCATAAGTAGTTTGTAAGTTTAGGGACTGATAACCTCGTAGTTAAGTCCCATAAGCTTAACAAACATTTGAACATTTTTTGATGAATGGATTAATATTTTCCTGTACTCCTTTTGCGTATACAGTAAGAATTTTTAGTTGCTTAAGGTTAATCAAACAACTTGTTTTGTCCAATTTTAGTTTTGAGTGAATATCGTTGACCTTTAAAATATATTTAAAACCTTCGTTTTTCCGGGGTTGTGGTGGACTTCAGTCCAAGCTCAGTGGCTTTCAGTGACTTCCCCTAGCTACCGTATGCTATGCAAGCCTCTCCATCGACGAATAATAACAGCAAATTACATCCATTTGGACTTGCTTACCGTACTCATCTCCTCGACTCCCTCTGTAATTTTACTCCCACAGCGGAAAAGTAGTAACCGAGAAACTTTTTTTCCTTTCATCATTTTACTATGGTTGCCAGCGAGAAAAATTTTAATAAAGGTTTGAAATTATGTTTAAAGTTTGTTGCAAGCCGCCAAGTACTGTCATTCCCATACAGTGTATTTCGAAAGACTCATCGCATTATATGGCCTTTTTGCGATTTCTATTCGTTATGACGTAATATCTTTTGAACCATGTGCCATATGTGATTCTTAAACATGCAGCAATTGTTACCTAACGGTGAGGAATGTGTGTACCAAATTTGGTTGAAATCGGCCCAATGGTTTAGGAGAAAATGAGCAGCATTGTCGCAAAATGCAGCAGTTTTTCGCCCATCTCATTTTTTATGACGTCATATCTCGTGAACTATATATCGTATGTGATTCTTACACTTATGGCGACCGCCCTCGTGGATTGAAGCTTACGTGTACAAAATTTCATAAAGATTGGAACAAAACTGTAGATTTGTATGCAACACGTACAAACATACGGACACTCTGCTCTCTCTCTCTCTCTCTCTCTCTCTCTCTCTCTCTCTATATATATATATATATATATATATATATATATATACTGTTGTTGCGGTCTTCAGTCAGGAGACTGGTTTGATGAAGCTCTCCAGCCTACTCTATCCTGAACAAGCTCTTCATAAGAACGGCAACCCACATACGTAATCATGATATGCCACAAATTTTTCTCCCCATTTCGACCGGCCGCGGTGGCCGAGGGGACTGAGGCGCTCCAGTCACGGTCTGCACGGCCACTACGGTCGGGGGTTCGAATCCCCCCTAGGGCATGGATGTTTGTGCCGTCCTTAAACTTAGTTAGTTCATAAGTAGTTTGTAAGTTTAGGGACTGATGAGCCCGTAGTTAAGTCGCATAGACTATACAAACATTTGAACATTTGAACATTTTCTCCCCATTTCAGTTCACTAATCACTTATGCATCCTACCCATCTAGTCTTCGGCATTCTTCTGCAGCACCAGTTGTAAAGAGTTTCGATTCTCTTCTTGTCAGTGCCGTGTATCATCCTAGTTTCACTCATGTACTAGACTCAAATGTTTGTTTACTGTTATATTTTTCCTCTTCATAAATGCTATTCTTCCCATAGTCACTATAATTTATATACCTTCTCTTCTTCAATCATCATGAGTCACTCTACCGACATCTACTACCTTCTACCATCTACTACCTTCATTCTCTCGTCTAATCTAATTCCGCCAGCACTGCATGGTTTCTTTTGACACCATTCAGTTATGCTTGCATAGATCTTGTTAATATTCATTTCCTTTCAAGAGACTGTCCATTACGTTCAACTGCTCCTCCAGCCCTATGCTGACTCCAAAGGATTACATTGTCATCGCACGAGTTCTATTTCTTCTCCATGAACTTCAGTTCTCGTTCCAAATTTGTTCTTGCTTTCTTTCTCAGCTTGCTCCATGTACAAATTGCATAGCATTAGGAAAATCCTAGAAAATGATTTACTCCCTTCTCAATGCTGCCAACCTTGCATCCCAACCCGCTCTATACAACTGCTGTATGGTTTCTGAACAACATGTACGTAACTTTCTGTTCTCTATATTTTACCTCTGCTGCCGTCAGAGTTTGCAAGAGTGAATTCCAATCAACTTCTTCCAAACATACAAAAGCTAAAATCGTTGGCTGGTTTCTTCTTAACCCAACATCTAATATAGAGAGACAAGGAACTGGATACCAGTGAGCGTTGAATTAAGTGAATGGAGAAAGCTGAAAACCTGAGCCCAGCAGGTACTGCAGCCTTGAATTCCTGGCTTTCAGGCAAATGCGCCGCCACTACGACAGTCGGGTACAACGGTCGCCACGTCTGCAGATTACCCATCACGCCTTCCGTCAGATGGAAATAGCAATCTCGTCCACATACTACTGACGTAGCGACCGTGACCAATTTTCTCATTAATCGCGTAATTTTTCCGATTCACGAAAGAGTGTGCTTAGGAGGCGACAGTATAAAAGAATTGCAATAAAAATGCTACATAACATTATTCCGATTTTTATCAATTACAGAGATGCAACTCGTAGTATGAAAACCAAAGAAACTTAAAGAAGGAGAAAAGGAGAACATACAACCCTTATTATTCCGCCAAAATTTCAATGCGGTTTTGACTCACTCGGTAACACCACTTCAGAGGTCGTCCTTGCGTTGTTTTATGCTGCACTACTCATGATCGTTGTGGACTTCACCTTTGAAACATCCCCAAAAGCTATAACACAGGTCCCGTAGCCTTGGAGGCCAAGTGACGTGCCATATATACGGAGCCCTCTTCCGGTAAATGTCAGGTTTAGATGATGTTTCAAGAGATGAATAGAAAGCGTCATGCTGGAAAAACATACGCATTCTTTTAGCCAAAGATATCTCTTCCATTAATGATAGAAACTAATTTTTAAGATGAGTGAAGATTTACTGTGTGTATTAATTGAAGTACTACGTTCTACAAACTAAATAATGTCTTCTTCCACAGTCCATTTACATTTCATATTAACAGAATATATGACATCAACTGCGAATGGACAAACTGAAAATGTGTACCTATCCGAGATTCTAACCCTTGCCTCCCGCTTTCTGAGCAGTTGCGATGACCACCACACCACTGTGGACCCAGTGATCACCGCACCTGCAAGGACTACCTAAGCTCGCCTCCCGTCAAACACAAAGTCCCAGCTTTACCCTGCCCACAAAACTCAAACTCGCAGTTTTGAAACTAATTCAACTGCCAAGAAAGCAGGAGACCCTGTTCAAATCCCAATTAGGTACACATTTTTACCTTTGCCCATTCGCAGTTGATGTCATATATTCTGTAAATATATGAAACAATAACAACTGCAGGATCAGAATTGACGTCTGTTCTTTCGTAACAGACGCCATATATATATATATATATATATATATATATATATATATATATATATATATATATATATATATGACGGTGACGGGCAATGATCCTTTCGTTAGTGGTGAGGGGTTCGCAAGTTTGGAGCCCTTACTCTTACGGGAATTAATTTCAAAACTACGAGTTTGAATACTGTAGGTAGGGTAGAGCTGGGAATTTGTATCTGATGGGAGGCGTTCTTGCAGGTGCGGTCATCATTGTGTTCCCAGTGGTGTAGTGGTCAGCGCAACTTAATATTCATAGAATATATGACTTCAACTGCTATTGGGCAAAGCTGAAAATGTGTACCCAGCCGGGATTCGAACGCGGGTCTCCTGCTTTCTAGGCAGTTGCGCTGACCCCTACACCACTGGGGACACAGTGATCACCGCACCTGCAAGGACTACCCATGCACGCCTCCCCTCAGATACAAATTCCCAGCTTCGCCCTGCCCAGCGCAACTGTCTAGAAAGCAGGAGACCCGAGTTCAAATCCCGGTTAGGTACACATTTTCAGATTTGCCCATTCGCAGTTGATGACATATATTCTGTTAATTTGAAAGAATAACAACTGCAGGATCAGAAGTAACGTCTTTTATTTCGGAACAGACGCCACACACACACTATATAATTTCAGGCCGCATAAGACTGATGGGCACGTGTGTCACGTCATGTATTGAACACACGAATAAACATTCTTGAATGACGTAGTCTGCGGTTCTAAAGTCGTATACCGTATCTGTTTCCATTACACAATACAATCTCCAAGACCATATGGACATGCTCAGTGACTGACGTAACAACATTTGACGCAAGGCAAAAGCAGTGTCGTAGAAATTCAGATTTACCCTCTGGAAACAGGTTAGACCTGGAGACACGGTTCTGTCACCGCACTGTTTTCTCTTCCAGAGTGCAAACCAGGCGAGAAGAAGTGGCAGGACTGTAACGAGTGCATCTGCCGCGGAGACAGGATGTGGCACTGCGACCAGATGGTCTGTCCCCAGCCAAAGCAAGGTGAGCAGCAAGTGGTATTCTTTAACGGTCCTCTCTAGTGCTCAGGATAGACTTAGCTATGTGTGTACTGCAGCTGTGTAAGTAGCCGGAGTAAGTACTTCGTTAATTACGACATAGTAAAGGTGATTAATTCTTGATTAGTAACGCATATAAGAGGGTACCAACTTAAATAGTGCCAACTATTTATTCACAACCAATACAAAAGTATTACATGTTTGCATCTGTTACTGTCCTTCGAAGTAGTCACCAGCGTTGTGTAGAAGCCTTTGCCAGCGACGTGGAAGGCGCATTAGGTTATAGCGTTAGCAGAGCCTATTCTGCTGATGATGCGAATGGAACGACCTGTTGCCTGTTGAACACTTCTCTGGGACACTTCTCAAGCGACGGCCACGAAATGGTTCCTTCATCTTCAGAATCCAATCAAAGTCACAAGGACTTATGCTTTGCGAAAGAAGCGGCAACACTTTCTGCGCAACCCCATCATTTTGCACGGCAATGCTCGGGCGCATAGGGTAAGGTGGTACAAATTCGATATAGGTGCAATTCCGATCAACATAAGGTTTCGCACCATTTGTCAGTCTCGTAGTGTTGGTAGCACTTGCCTTTGTGTGGCATGTAGTGTAGCAGGTTTCTACAGCTCATCCTGTGTTTTCCAAGAATACACCACTTTGTACTACGGAGATATAAATTTTTTCCTGTTAAGAGGTAAGCGAAGCTATTTAGTCTAACACGCTCTTATAAATTTTCTAGTTTCCACGCGCTTGCAAATTCTATATTAGTGAGGTTAGAAACTTGTTTTCCATTCGGGCGTGTTCTGAGGCACCTACAGAGAAAGCCTCTGTCACATGTGCTGCCATTTCTTGACAGAATTCACTACTATTTACTCGTGAATTCACTCACGCCAGTAGTACATTTTCGATCAGAAAAATGGTACAATTTCGATACCCTAGTACAATTTCGATCAACGCAGTTTTTCAGTTTAGTCCCTCACGATTGGTTACCATAGACAAATTATACTCAATTATTGCAAATAAATTCTGTATATGTAAATATTTTCCTACGCGATTTTTAAAGCCACCTCTTACTTTCTAGATGCCACGAAAACGAGCAGAAAAGAAAATCTTCAATAAATGGAGTCTAGCAGCGACACTTCAAAAATACAAAACAATGGGTAGCCCTATTACAGTTCTTATTGTTGACAACCATGGCAGCCACACCAGCTTAGATGCTGTAGAATATTGTCGGAAAATGAGATAGATCTTTTGGGATTTCCTCCGCATAGTACACATGTAGTGCAACCATTAGATAGAACTATCTTCAAGTCGCTAAAGGCTCAATATCACAGAAATGCAACTCACTGGATTCATCGCAATCCCAATGAAAACATTACAAAACAACGATTCTGTACTATTTTCTGTGATGCCTGGGGCAAAGCTGCGTCCATTGGGTGCGCAGTCAAAGGGTTCCAATGTACAGGAATAATGCCCTTTTGCAAAGACGATGTTCCCGAGGAGAAATTTGCACTTTCAACGTTATTCGAGGCTCCTGCTCCTTCAATCTCCACGAGTCAAGCTACTGACAGCATTATGGGAGAACAAAAGATGTAACTGAAGAACACGGGCCAGCCGCGGTGGCCGAGGTGACTGAGGCGCTCCAGTCACGGTCAGCACGGCCACTACGGTCGGGGGTTCGAATCCCCCCTCGGGCATGGATATTTGTGCCGTCCTAGTTCGTAAGTAGTTCATAAGTAGTTTGTAAGTTTAGGGACTGATGACCCCGTAGTTAAGTCCCATAAGCTTAACAAACATTTGAACATTTGAAGAACACGGCAAATCCGTAACGCCAGGGTCCAGTACAATTTCCCAGCACGATGCTGTCAGGGACATTTTGCCAAGTCCAGAGAAAAAATTATCGTCTCGGAAGAGAAAAACACAGACATCAGCTAGACTCACTTCAGATCAAAACCTGGATAACCTCCGCAGCTAGAGGAAACTTGTTCAACAGGGCACAAGAAAAACAATGAACAAACGCAACAAGAACAATAAACGGAAATGTACGTCTGTGAGTAATGATGAAAGAAGTTTACCAAGCTTCAATTCGCCAGCAAACAACGAAAATAATTGTGGATTTTGTTTATTGAATTATTATAGTGCAGAATCAGTAGCTAAGGGTGACTGGATTCGCTGCCAAAAATGCATGTTTGGTACCACGAAGTATGCGTTAGTGCCAGAGGGAAAAAGTGCTTTATATGTGGAACATGCAAGTGATCAAAATTGTACAAGGAAGTGATCACAATTGTACCTAGTGTGGTACATTTTCGATCGGTTCTTCTCAATTCTGTAACCTCTTTTTGTGTTTATACCAACTTTTGTAATTGTATAATATTTGTGTTACATGTTCATTAAAAATCCAAGCACAAATGCCATAGTTAAAATTATTTCCTTTCTCAATTTATTTCCAGTTACAATAACAAGTGTCCGAAATGATCGCAATTGTACCACCTTACCCTACAGCGTAAGCTGCGGCTGCTCCGTTCAGTCGACAGGACTGGGAAGAAGTGTACCATCCACCATCCTCCCCGAACTTAAGTCCTTGTGACTTTGATTTGATTCGCTTCAGAACTGTTCCAGAGTTCCGACAGGCAGTAGACTGCTCCATTCGCACCATCAACAGAACAGGCTCTGCTAACGGTATACTACGCCTTCCAAATCGTTGACAACGGGTTCTACACAACACTGGTGACTACTTTAAAGAACAATAACAGGTGCAAACATGTAACCCTTTTGTAACAGTTATGAATAAATAGGTTCAAGTACCAACCCTCGTATTTCAATCATTGGCGGAATTGGTTGCAAATTAAAAGAAAAATAAATAAAATAAAAAATAAAACATCCAGACTTTATTCATAATCGCAGTTTATTTTACAGTTAATATGGAACATATTTAAACTTTGACATTGTCTCACATCTACAGGAAGAAAAATGTTTTGAATGTTTCTTTACTAATTGAGATAAGAATATTTGTCTATTTATTTTGTTCTCTTTTTCGTTTGCAGTGTTGTCAGAAGGATGGAATTCCGGATGGTGATACGCTGTATCTGAAGAGGAGGTATTAAAATAAATAAACAATGTAAGTAAAAGTATTGTGAAAAATAAACCAATGCACACCACACTGCACATTTGCGTTTCTGTTGACTTATTCCTTCCTGCTTAGTAAGAAGATGCGTGATGATACTTCAAACCGAAAGAAGAAGCGGAATTAACTTTCTGCAAGGGAATAATTATCAAGAAATGAAAACATTTGTCTTCCTTGATACGATGTCGAAAGGCTTATGCAGCACGAAACTCTGTCCGAAACTGTGTATAACAATATTCTGATACCATTACAATATAATTTTTGAAAACGAAAATCACTTGCACACAGAGATTTATCTTTTCAGGGTAGCCGGAGGCGGTCAAATAACAAAAAAAATTAAGATGATTGTGCTATCAGAAATTAAGTGGAACATTCCCCTTTAATGCAAACTTTGAATTATTGTTCTACTCGCCCTGGAAGTGTAGTTATTGACATTTTATCTCGCTCATGCAGATGAAATTGGCGGGGACGCTGGATGCATTTAACGCCGTCCTATTTTTAGGCGCAAATGTAATGCCGAAAAGCATGGTTTGCCTGCAGCTGTGGTAAACGGAATAAAACCAATTTTTCGTGACTTAGCACAGTTAGAATTGTTACACAGATGTATACACGAAAAAAACTCAGAATCATAATGAGAGCGTTAAAATTTAATTTATACAGTGATTCCTGGACGCGTGTTATTAAGCATAAAAACACAACACTTCGGCATTTATGATGCAATAGGAACCTACAGCGAAGGTAACATTGTGAAGTGTGAAGTATTGAAGGCACCAGGATTTCGAGATGGGGTGAACACTGTACGAACGCTAAGAAATATTAACGGAGAGAGGCTAAGAGGAACAGAAAGAAGAAAAAGGAATCTAACATATAAAGCAGTGTGTCCGTATGCTTGTACGTGTTGCATGCAAATCTACAGTTTTTGTGGTGTCGCACAAGTACAAAGTGCGCGCCACCTACTTTCGCCGCGCGCCGTCATGCACGCACGGCGCGGCGATCTTACGACGACAGCCACGAGCGCCCTCTGCTGCAACCCCGCTCGTGGCCACCACTGAACGAGATCGGCCACTTCGGACTGAGATAGCAACGAGTTAGGACCTTCGTAATCAGATAGGCACCAGTGAAGACTTTGCTATTGTAGAGGCACTAGGCAGGCCTCTAACAACTATGTATCAACATTCTGCAGTACTATGTAAAAGTTAAGTATTGTTACATTCTGTGCAATATATATCTCTTTCTAATTTACTCGAGTGTTTATAGTTTCTGGCTGCTCTCCTCCGTACCTGCACCAGCGTGCTATTTTTGTTACTGTGTCGGTCTCATTCCACTCGGCCACCGACACCTACGACGAGGCTGGGACACAAAAGCGGCGATGAAGTTGGGACACAAAAGTTTTGTTCCAATCTTTATGAAATTTTGTACACGTAAGCTTCAATCCATGAGGACGGTCGCCGTAACTGTAAGAATCACATACGATGTATAGTCCACGAGATATGACGTTATAAACAAAGAGATGCGCGAAAAACTGCTGCGTTGTGCGACAATGCTGCTCATTTTCTCCTAAACCATTGAACCTATTTCAACCAAATTTGGTACACACATTCCTTACCGTGAGGTAACAATTGCTGCATGGCTAAGAATCACATACGGCGCATGGTTCAAAAGATATTACGTCATAACCAACAGAAATCGCAAAAAATGCCATATAATGCGGCGAGACTTTCGAAATACACTGTATGGGAATGACAGTACTTAGCGACTTTCAACAAACTTTAAACACAATTTCAAACCTTTATTAAACTTTTTCACGCTGGCAATCATAGTAAAATGATGAAAGGAAAAAAGTTTCTCGTTTACTACTTTTCCGCTATTTATGGAGTAAAACTACGGCTTTCGGTATGACGTTACAATTTATAAATTGAACACTACAAATTGTAGCGACAGGAAATTTTACCCAGTATACACATATATATCTGAATGTATCTTTTAAATTGTATCACAGTACGACATGTAGTCCATGAGATATGGGCACATAAACAGTAACGTTCCACTGGTCATGGACTAAATCTACGGCATTCGGTATAACGTTACAATTTCTAATTTCTAACTACAAATTGTAGCCGCAGGAAATTTTACAGACAGTATACACGCATATAGTTGAGTGTACCTTCGAAATTGTACCACACGTAGTTCATGAGACATGAGCACATAAACAGTAACGTTCATGGAAAACCGCCCCATCACGCACCAAGTTTTAATTTATTACTTCTTTACTACTAATTGTCATCCCAAGAGATTTTACAGACATACAGGTCTTATACAAATGAATATATACGTGAAAATGGTACGACTAAATAAATAAATACCCGGGCAAATCCGGGTTTTCAGCTAGTATGAAATATGATGGAAAGAAAGGCCAGAGAAGAAGACCAAAAAGGAAGATTCTGGAGGATGAAGAAGAAAACCCTGATAATCCATCTTATAGTGCAGGAATGTATTGAGAATCTTTGATAGCCATTTCCCGTGAATTAGAATTTTCCGAATGTAAGGAACTTTTTTTTTCGAAATCAACAGAAACAAGGAAGATGAAATTTTTATACAGCACTCCCAGTGGTGAAACTTAAATTGTAACACTGCCAAATATACTCCAATATCCCTCAATCATAACTGCAATACTAAATCACTCTACATACTGAAAAAAATCAAATTTTTCTGTTTGGTAGATTGTTCATAAATGGTTCTCAAACTTAGTGGCCGGCCGCGGTGGCCGAGGTGACTGAGGCGCTACAGTCACGGTCAGCACGGCCACTACGGTCGGGGGTTCGAATCCCCCCTAGGGCATGGATATTTGTGCCGTCCTAATTCGTAAGTAGTTAGTAAGTTTAGGGACTGATGACCCCGTAGTTAAGTCCCATAAGCTTAACAAACATTTTAACATTCAAACTTAGTGATTGTAACACGGAGAGCATAGACCCTTCCGGCTCCCATTAAGGGAGTTGTCTCCTGCACGGATAACACTGCAGAAGTGGCACTGTAGTTCACTGTGTTCGCTTTGGAGTGACCGACATCCGCACCGAAATGCTGAAGGTGTGTCCCGAAATAAACAGCTTGAAAGAACCAAGACGTAAGGTGCGTCTACGCGCCGCTTCTGGGACTCAAGAGAGGTCATTGACCCACAAAGTCGCTCCGTGGGTTAACGATTACGACGACGAAGATTGAAGCGATTGGCCTGGATATGGACTTTGAGCGGTTCCACACATACCACTAGTTGAAAGTTGGGCGGGTAACAACGTCCCACCATAGATAAAGGCAAAAATTATAAGAAAAAAAATCGCACGGACGTGTTTTACGGCCCACTTTAGATTTGTAGTTTTATAAGTTTTTGCAAACATTTTGGACCAAAATAATAATCTAAATTATATAAAATTAATTAATAAGAGTGCCTGCAACCCTTTTAAGAAAAAAAATTAGGTAGTGGCGGGTTCCGAACCAGAGACCTTAAGCGTCACAGTCCAACGCTTTGCGCACTACGCTATTTTTTTTTTTTTTTTTTTTTTTTTTTTTTTCACGTAGATCTATGCTCTGCGGTCGTTCGTTTAGTTCGTTCTTGATTGGTCGTTGTATATGTGGCTCAGCTTTTTTATTACAGAGAGCGTTTAGCCCCCTGACGCTACAGCTATCAATCAAAACACATGTTCTTTAATCTCATACTATTGATGGCCCTTGTTAACTGATGTTAATATGCCATTTGTAGACACTAGATTATCATTTATCGTACGAAGAACAATGTGTTTTTGTTAATTCTTCAGTGCGCCATTGCTTTGAAACGACAATGTGTAAGTTACAATAAGAAAATCATCAAATGCGCAACGCAACATGGCGTATGCCACAGAGTTCTGGGCGAGGAATGTCACGTGACATCGGCGAACGGCTGGTTTTCGTTAATTCTGTGGAGGGTGTCAAATCTCGGTTATTTTTGCAAATATGTCTCTAGCGATACGAGATATGATAAAAAAACATAAGGGAGCTAAGTTGTAGAGAATTTTCTCCTCTACAAATCTACAAATTAGGTTATGCAATTTTCGTGTCAGATGAACGGTTCGTTTGAAATTACAATTATATTACAAACGGCTTTTTTTTGTATTACTACCGTATTTCTTGTCCGAAAAATTTGAAAAAGGGAGCTTCTGGTCTCTGGCGTCCGACAATCATGTCTGTAAAATTTGGTGCTGATCGGTTGAACGGTTCGTCTTAAAAACAGGGAACTCGTTACGGACAGACAGACATCCCAAAATCGCCGTTATTTTTGCAAATATCTTTGAAACGCTACGAGATATGAAGAAAAAACGTAAGAGAGCAAAGTTGCAGAGAATTTTCTCCTCTACAAATTCGGTTATTCATTTTTCTTGTCAGATAAATAGTTAAGCCGTTATTTTCATTTAAATTGCGAGCTGTCAAAAGACGATCCCAAAGGCCCACTTTTAGTGTTACTACCGTAACCTAAAGTGGGCCAAAAATCTCACGGTTGTACATATGATTACTACACATGTTGTTAAGCGATTTACACATATTGCTTTCTGGGTGAGGGCTTTAGGGGTGGGAATGAATAAGAGACTTACCTTCCTTACATGTTTAGTCTTAGAAATTCTTAACCTCTTAACCGTGAAATTATTCAAGTGTCGCGCAGTGTTTCTTAGATCTTGAAATGTGGTGTAACCTGTCTGGATTGAACTTGCCAACCGATCAGAGGTCTTGGTAGGCTCAAAGCACATTGTGAAAATAAGTTCACTGCACCTAAGACTTCATAAAAAAAAACAGATATTTTCAAAAATTTGCATTTATAGGAGAATGAAAAACTTTTCAAATAGTTTATTATCGGTGTGACCACAAAGTTTTTCCCGGCGTAATAACTGTTTGCAATCTTCTCGGGTTTGCAGCCGGATACTAAAGTCAACATGACACAATATTTCAGCGGCGCAACTGCCCGCCATCCTCAGAAGAACTTGCTGATAGACAATCTCGCCGGAACGGAGTTCCCAGTGCAATCGGCGGCTCCTTTATACATCGAGGAAGACCCATAGCGCGTGCGCAAGAAGCGACAGTAGCTGCCCTCTGGCGCACAAGACATACAGCGCTCCGGTGGTAGAGTCCGGCGAAATCGATAATCGATGATAAAGAAAATTATTATTCAGATTTCTGAAGTACCAACCGTTGTTTTTTAACATCTGATAACACAGGGTTCCATGATTTACTAAGAAGGTATCCTTTGTCTCTGTTAATCAGATTGTCAGATAATCGAATCTCCATGGATTCCTTTAAGACACAGTCCCAGTAACGAAATGCTAAAGCAACCATGTGAGTTTCGTTATATAACATGGCCTCATGGGGAAGAAGCTCTCAACCGCTTTTGGACCATTTTAATTGCGTACATCCCAACATCAGGTTCACAATGGAAGTTGAGAAGGAGGGGAAGCTTCCGTTTCTTGATGTTCTGGTTTACAGAAGAGATGATGGTAAACTGGGATACAGTGTTTATCGAAAACCTACGCACACGGGCCGCTATCTGCATGCCTCGAATGGTCATCCTCCGGCCCAACGTACTGGCGTTCTTCGGACATTAGCTAGAAGAGCTTACGCCATTTTTGATGCAGAAAGTTTGACGCAAGAACTAGATCATCTCAAAGTTGTGTTTCAACAGAAAGGCTACGCAGATAAGCAGATCCGCTGTGCTTTACAGTTTGGTCCTTCACCTGAACCATTAAATGAGACTCACAAATCAGTTGCTTTCCTACCTTTTGACGGGAGTATTTCGTCAAAGATAGGAAGAATTTTAAAAAAGTATGACATTAAGAGTGTTTTTCGTCCGCCAGTAAAGACGAGAGCACTTCTCGGATATGTGAAGGATGATTTGGGTCTGAGGAAGTCCGGGGTATATAAGATTCCCTGTCAATGGGGAAAAACGTATATAGGTCAGACTATCCGTACCATTCAGGACAGATGTATTGAACATCAACGCCACACACGTATGCTCCAGCCCGAGAAGTCGGCGGTAGCTGAGCATTGTATTGATGAAGGACATAAAATGTTACATAACTAAACACACATGGTTTGTTCAACATCTCGTTGCTGGGACTGTGTCTTAAAGGAATCCATAGAGATTCGATTATCTGACAATCTGATTAACAGAGACAAAGGATACCTTCTTAGTAAATCCTGGAGCCCTGTGTATCAGATGTTAAAAAACAACGGTTGGTACTTCAGAAATCTGAATAATAATTTTCTTTATCATCGATTTCGCCGGAATCTACTACCGGAGCGCTGTATGTCTTGTGCGCCAGAGGGCAGTTACTATCACTTCTTGCGCACGCGCTATGGGTCTTCCTCGATGTATAAAGGAGCCGCCGATTGCACTGGGAACTCAGTTCCGGTGAGATTGTCTATCAGCAAGCTCGCCTGAGGATGGCGGGCAGTTGCGCCGCTTGTGTCAAGTTGACTTTGGTATCCGGCTGCAAACACGAGAAGATTACAAACAGTTTATTATCGCCTTGCCATCAATTGTATTTTTATGTAGCTTCTTCGTAAAGTATAAATCATGGCAAGAGTGCACGGAGGTTGTAGTCCCGCCGTTGGCTGTGACGTAACTGAAGCTAACTTTCTTCCTCGCGACATATGGTAATGTTTAGTTCGCTTCTGGCTGCGAGCTGCGAGCTGTCACTGGAGTTAACTTCTTCGCCATAAGCGCAATAAAAATACGCTCGTAGAACACAGCAAGAATTTTGAGTTGTTGCCCTTCCTTGTTATAGTATCAGGAGAGGTTATCTGGCTTCTAGATTAGATTAGTTTGTTCGTTCCGTAGATCCTTGTTGAGGTGTTCCTCGTAGATGTGGAACAAGTCAATTTTATGTATTTATTTATTTTTTATTTATTTATTTAGAAGTAGGAAATATATTACTAATACAGGTACATACACTGTTTACAAGCAGATAATATAATAATACTAATAGTGTACATGCATCATTTGGTTCTATTTAAGAATTCGTCACTTGAGTAGAGGGAGTTGCCTACTAGAAAGTCTTTTAGGCTCCTCTTAAAATGATCATTATTTGTAGCTAAATTTTTATGGTTGTTGGTAAATTATTGAAAATGTGTGTTCCTAAGTAGTGGACCCCATTTTGAACTAAAGTAACTGCTTTTAAGTCCTTGTGTAGATCACTTTTGTTCCTAGTATTGTAGGTGTGAACTGAACTGTTTGTTGGGAAAAGCGATATATTATTAATGACAAATTTCATTAAGAAATATATTGAGGCGGTTGTTAATATACCCAGTTCTTTGAAGAAGCTTCTTGAGGATGCCTGCGAATTTACTCTCTAAACTTTTTCTTGACTTGAAGAGTTACGCCAAAATATTATACCATTTGACATTATGGAATGAAAGTCAGCAAAGTATGCAAGCTTTTTTTATTTTTATGTCTCCTATGTCTGATACTACTCTTATTGCACATACAGATTTCTTAAGCCGTACCTGCAGTTCTGTGGTGTATTCCTCCCAAATGAATTTATTATCAAGCTGTCATCCCAAGAATTTTATACTGTCAACCTCTTCTATCTGCTCTTCTTCATACTTTATGCATATACTGGATGGGAATCTCTTACATTTTCTGGCAGTGTGACTGATGAGAGGTCATTAATGTACACAAGAAAAAACAAAGGCCTAAGATGGATCCTTGTGGAATACCCCATGTAATTTCTTCCCAATCGGATGATGACGTTTGGCTTAATTCACTAGTCCCTTGCACTGACACCCTTTGTTTCGTGTTAACGAGATACGACTTGAATCATTTTGCAGCAATTCTCGTGGTACCATAGAATTCTAATTTACTTAAAAGAAGTTTATGGTTCATACAATCAAATGCCTTTGATAAATCACAGAAAATACCTGCTGCTTGTAATTTATTATCTAATGAATTAAGTACATTCTCACTGTATGTGTAAGTAGCCTTCTCGACATAGGAACCTTTCAGAAATCCAAACTGTTTTCTAGACAATATGTGATTTGATGTTAGATGGTTGAGAACCTGCTTGTACATTACCTTTTCTACAATTTTTGAGAATGCCGGTAAAAGTGAAATCGGTCTGTAGTTTGATGGAATCTCTTTCTTGAATAGAGGTTTAATATCCGCATATTTTAATCAATCAGGAAATGTTCCAGTTATAATAGACTGGTTACACAAATAACTTAAAATTGTGATAAATTCAAAATAGCAGTCTTTAATTAACTTTGTTGATATTTTATTGTAACCAATAGAATGCTTTGTTTTTAAAGATTTCTCCCGTAGAGAAACAATAATGCGTCTGTGTTCAGAACAGTACGGCAGCCAATGAGGCCTGTCAAAGTCAATCTAGGGCTCAAAACACCAGGAGTTTACAAGATCAAAAAATGTTGAAATGTTTGTAAACCAATGGGACCAGACTGCGGTGGTCATCAGTCCCTAGACTTACGAACTACTGAAACTAACTTATGCTAAGGACGACACATACATCACTGCGCGAGAGACGACTCTAGCCTCCGACGGGGAGCAGCCGCGCACTCCACAGCAAGGCGCCTTAAAGCGCACGGCCACTCCCGTGAGTGTGGCTGCTACTCCATTCGACAAACAGTACGCATTGTAGAACACTCCCGGACGGGAAACGAGATGTGCTTACGTCCCAGCTACCCATAAAAATCAGCCGTAGCAAAATATTCATTAGAAATTCGACAACGAATTCATTTCGACGAAAATATTGTCGTTGATAAAACTCTTCTGGCTATTGAACCGCATCGTCAATGTATCAAGTGTTTTACCGAACTACTATTTCGGCCACTATTGCAAGCAGCCTTCTTCTGGTTGTCACGTTTACTGCTGGATGAGGGAAAGCTGGAGTCTTAAATAGTACATGTTGCCAGTTATGATTGGTGGTTTCAGCTCTCTTTTATTGGTGTTTGCTTAATTTCTTCCTATTGGTGGAAAAGGAAGTCTTGGATTGGTGTTTACATTAACGTTTTCCATTGGTTGAAACTGGCGAATGAGGAACGCTGGTAGCAATGACGTAGCTCTGATGCCTAGCGCCGGCTAGAGCGTGCTATTTGCTCTGTGTACGCGCGGCCCCTATGGACTGCACTGCGCGCGGTGTCGTCGCGAAGCGCTGGCAGTCAAGATGCGGGAAGTCTGTACCCGTCTTCTTTGTCCACATTTCCCGGTCGCTTGGCTATTTCTATTGCTTCCCTGATGTTCCTCTTCTTAGTGAGGGGTTGTCAGTACAGTGGCTTCCTGAAAACCTATCTGTTTGCCGCACTCTTCCTGGTGTTCAGCTACTGCCGACGTCGTATGCTGTCCCAGCCGAATGTACCTATCGTGCTCAGCTATCCTTCATATATTGACGATGCGGTCCAATACCCAGAAGAGTTTTATCAACAATGACGACGGCCGCGAAAGCCTTCGTTTACAGAAAATACTATCGTTGCAAAACCGAAGGCTGTCATGAAAGGAACCACCGAAATTCAAATGTCGGGGAACACCTACAGTAACGTTAAAGTCAGCAGGCAAAATCGTTCGCAGCAGACAGGGACAAATACATTACTTTGTATGGCAAGGAAGTAACTCCTGTGACGTCACAGCCAAGGTCACGGCTACATAACGGCAAGGCGATGACGATGCAGCTTTCACTCATTATTTGACAATGCCCGAGGAAAACCGGGGCGGAAGCTCGTGGGATTCTGGTCAACTGACACGGCTGGAGGCCCGAGGTGGTTTCATTCGTATAAAACATTTCTTAGGCACTATTCTAACTTAACCTTCACTGTAGCTAACAATATTTTTAAAGTCAATTTGTCATTGAAATACGGTGTTTCTGCCAAAAATAAACATGTAGCTGAGAGTATGAGGGAATTATTACAGAAATAATTTTAAGTTAGATTAAAGACACATAGCACAGATCAATTAAATCTTCACTAGTCCCCTCTACTTGTTATCAGATTCATACCTAAGTTCCGCCGATCTTCTTCGTCTTCGCAGGCAATCAATGTGTTTAAAAAGTTTCGACTGTCACTCGTCAAAAAAGGAAAAATCTCGTCGAGGTCTTCCTCTTGCACATTCATAATCTTCTTCTTTTATTGCAATCTTCTTTCTTTCTTGACGTTTCTGCTTCTTAGGCCACTGAACACCATCTTCGGAATTCATTATTGAACCACAGACAATGAACTGAATTTTGCCGAAGAGTACACTGAAATAATCAAACAGAAAAGTATGTCCGCGATAATGAACATAGAGGTTGCGCTTTCATATGTTTCATCCAAAAACAGCCCTTGTTTTTGGATGAAACTGTTTTTGTTAAAAACTTGTTCAAATCTTAGTAGAACTATGGGACCAAACTATTCAAAAAGTTCAAATGTTTGTAAATCTATCGGACCAAACTGCGTGGTCATTAGTCCGTAGCTTACAAACTATTTAAACCTAGGTAAACTAACCTAAGGACAACACACACACACACCCATGCCCCAGGGAGGACTCGAACCTCCACGGCGAGCAACCGCGCGCTCCGCAGAGAGACGCTTTAGACCGCTCGGCTACTCCACCGCGGCACCAAAATATTGTGGTCATGCGTTGCCAACAACTTAAACTAACTAACGCTAAGTTCAACATACTCGTACATAACCCTGCCCGAGGGAGGACTCGAACCTCCGGCGAGAGAATGTATGTTTGTAAATCTACCGGACTCAACTGCGTGGTCATTACTCAGTAGCTTACAAACTACTTAAACTAAGGTAAACTAACCTAAGGACAACACAAACACCAATCCCCGAGGGGGGACTCGAACCCCCGACGGCGAACGGCCACGCGCACCGAAGCTCGATGCTCCAGTGCGCACGGCTAAACCGCCGCAGCTAGCGAGAGAGGCTGCGCAGTTCCCGACGTGGCACCTAGAATTGTTTTTATCGAAAACTCTTTCGACAAAGGCAAATTTTGTAGAATCATTGAATGTTTGAGCTACAGTAACTCAGGACTAGGAACGTTTCTGCCATTAAAAATAATAAAAAATAAAAACACCGTGAGTTCAAATTTTATGTCCAATGACGATGTTTAAATGTGTAATTTTGGCGAGAAAACAATATAAGAATGTCAATTTTGTAATGTGAAACGTTTAAGAAAACTTTGACGGACACAGGGAATGATCGAAAATGAATTTCCACTCTGCAGCGGAGTGGAAACTGATATGTTCCGCATCCACGAGGATCTGCTCAACATGGATCTATGGAACGAACCGTTAATCTAATCTATGAAACTTCCTGTTAGTTTGATACTGGATGCCAAATTGGTATTCGAACGCTTTCGCCGGCAAACGTTCGACTTATACTGCGATACGTATGTTTTTTAAATAAAATAAATTTAATGCCATATTTTAAACGAAAAGTATGGCTGAGTGTGTGTATGTGCTCGTGTCTATGTGTATGTATTACATTGCGTATCCTGGTACTGCACTGTGAAAATAAAAATTCATCCGAATGTCTGAGTTAGAGTAAGAATCACTTTAGCAGTGATTGCTTTGTATCAAGAGAGGTGCTGAGATATAAACTTATTTCGTTAACAAAGTATTCTTTGTGTTGTCATCGAGTAATGTAATTTTGTTTTTGTTTGCAGCCATTTCCATTAATTCAGAAGGAACAATGGTGGCTGTTTGATAACAAGTTTCGTTATAACAGCAAACTTAATGTCCAAGATTAAATAGCGAGTCAAATTTTTGTATCGCGAATCAATAAACTCTCGAACAATCGGTCTTTCCTGCCCCTCCTCTGAAACATAAATACACTGAAATTCACTCTCATCTGTGTGTCGTCAGCCTGTACATTCAGATTAAGTGTTTTTTGTTGTGGTCTGCAGTCTGGTTTGATGCAACTCTCCGCCCTACTCTATCTTGAGCAAGCCTCTTCATCTCACCATAAGAACGGTAACCCATTTAAATTTGAATCTGATTGCCATATTCGTCTCTTTTTGTCTCCCTCTGCGATTTTAACCCCACACATTTCCCTCTAACGTAAAATTTATGTTTCCTTGAAGTCTAAGAATGTGTCCTACCATACGATCCCTTCTCTTAGTAAACGTACGTCAAAAAGTACTTTTCTCCCCAATTCTGGTCATTATCTCTTCATTACTTTTTCTTCTGTAATACCACATTTCAAAAGCCTGTTTCCTTTCCCTATCTGAGCTATTTATCGTACATGATTCACTTCTGTACAAGGCAACACTACTCACCAATACCTTCAGATAAGACTTCCTTACACTTAAATTAATATTCGATGTTAGCAAATTTCTATTATTCAAAGACGCTTCTCTCTCCATTGTTATTCATTTATACTGTCTGTACTGCGACCATCATATGTTATTTTACTGCCTTAGTAACAAAACTCATCTACCACCTTTATTGTTTCGTTACCTAATCTAATTCCTTCAGCCTCGCCTGACGTTCTAAGACTGCATTGCATTACCCTTTTTTAGCTTTTGGAAGATTAAGAACATGAACAAAATATGTAATTTGTGAGAACACGGTCGGGAATAAACTTTGATATGAAAAAGTTGGTAACTCACTTTATAACATGGAATAAAAAAAGAAACAATTTGTGAAATTAAGGAAAACACCTGTCTGATTGTAATTGTGAGACTGTTTGTTAGCATATCAAAATAAAACGATAACGTGCATCTTGAATTAAACTGATACTAGAAGTTCGGCTCAAAATCAACATTAGTTAAATTATAAAAATGGTCCTTAATTCGTGTGCAAATAGAACAGAGTAATATAATAGTTGAAAAGGTGCAGTGTCTGACCGTAACAAATGGGACAGAAAAACGATCATTTATTCAAAATTGAAACTTTTTAAGTTTAAATTAGCACTGACTAACGGTACTTGCACTACATTGCTTTTAAGTCCGCAGTTAAAATATATAGTCCAAACTTGGTGATGCAGCTGTACGTTTATTCATGAATATGAGCGCATACCTCATGAAAGACTATACCACGTCTAAAATTCCTGATTTATTGCTATTTTGTCAAAACCAGACAATTTGAGGCGGTGCTTATGCATACAATGCAGGATGATTCTTACGGTGAATTAAACAGCAAACAGCCACATATGATTATTCGATTTATTTCCCAAATAGCGCCGTTGCCGGGTTCAAACATTCCATTTCATCGTAAGAGGGCTGTTATCGTACACATACATAATTTTTGCGAACTACTTTTCGATTATGTACAGACTTCTGCCCTGTGCCGAAAAGTCCATAGTTATGTGGTGCTCTACAATGCAAAAGGCTTATTGAAATGGCTTATTTGAGTGTAAATAAGAATAATGATACTGACAGATATTGTAATCAGAGTTTTACAGTAAACTTTTCGTTGCTATTAAATTACTGACGTCGAAAAATCGGCTCAGATACATTTTAGTCTTCTTTAGGGCAACTGCTGAGGCAATGAGAACTTTGGGTATCACTTATTTCTCTTATAAGGAGCAACATAGGTGATTAAGCACACACACACACAAACCAAAATGTTTTAGTCATACAGACTACAGAGATGGTGATATTGCCAACATTTTTGGTTTGTGTGTGTGTGTGTGTGGGTGTGTGTGTGTGTGTGTGTGTGTGTGTGTGTGTGTGTGTGTGTGTGTGTGTGTGTGTGTGTGTGTTTGTGTGTGTTTGCGATTAATCAGTCACAAATGTACTTGTCCTCGCATCGTATCCCACAAGTTCTCGATTGCAGAAAAGTCCGAAGATCGTGCTGACAAAGAAAATAGTTTTACGTCTTCCAGAGGACGTTCAGTTTCACTCGTAGTGCGGGGACGAGCATTATCCAGTTCGAACATCGCCTGCCTCTTGCAGAAACGGCTAAATAAAGGCTCTTACACGTATCGTAGGCTGGTCAGTGTTTCTTCCAGGAATGTAAACCGAGGGTTGTGGCAACCGCACCCGAAACCGTAAGTCTGGGGTGGAGCCGATGGCTCTGGAGCGAATGCACTCTACCAGATAGTACTTGGCAGGACCACATCGTACGCGTTACTGAACATCACTTGCGTGCAGGCAGAAGCTCCTTTCATCACTGAAAACCACGGCTGGCCGTTCCGTCTTCAGAGAGATTATTTGACGACATCATTCGAGCCTTGTCTGTCGATGCTGTGTGTAAAGTTTCTGCATCTCGCACATCCCATACATCGCGAAAACTCATGCAGTATTGGTAACAGTACGTACGCAACCAGTAGGAAGCCTCAAGTAAAGGTCTACTACCGGACCAGTAATCTATATCTACAAATGTGAATGTCTGTTCGGTGTACGCTTATTACGTCCGAACGACATGACGCAGAGACTTAAATATTTGTACAGCTATTAATTTATACCTTAGGAGGGTTTTAGGCACGGTTCTATAGCGATCTGATAGGTATTTAGTAATTTGAAGAATATAACTCGAATTGCGGAACAATAATTACTCTTTGAAAATTATATTTACTCTTTGAAAATAATATTTACTTTTTGAAAATGGTTTTATTGGTTGCATTGTTGATGGAGGTTTGATAATGATAAAAGGGTAGAGTATGTTGGGATGGAAAGGTATCGGTGTATATAAAATTCTACGTGTGTGTGTGTGTTAATATTTCGCTCTGCAGCGAAAACTACAGAACGCAAACGAATGGTCTATGTGTAGTTGTTGTTATACACCATAGCAGTTCCATTCCGAATGCTATAAGGGGATGGAAGATATGGTGGTTGAAAGTCGTCAAATTGTAAAAAGAATTTGGATTGAAGGCCAGCGATGACGTTGGCGACTCTATAGCAAGAAGGTTACATACAGCGAAACGTGATGCTACAGACCATGTCTTTGGTCTATGCGTGCTACAATGTCTTCGGCTCTTTCTCTGTAAGGATAAGCATACCACAGGGAGACGCCCTTACGCTGAAAAAGTTAAGCCTGCCTCCGCCATATTCCTAATTTTTTGAGAAATTTTAATATTGTAAAGCTAATGTTTTATGTCACTTTAAACTGGAATAAAACGTCCGACGGTTTTGCCGTGTTGAAAGAGTGCAAATTAGCAGTTACAAATCAAGTTTTCAAATATATTATGATTATTTATTACTATTTATTCAAGAAAGTATATTGTTTGAAAGTACATACTTTGCAGTGACTGTCAGTTCAATGCATTAGCAGTAAGAGGATCGAATTAACGCATAGTTTTAACGGAGAAACAACATTTCAAAACTGACCAAGATCACGGACAGGCTTCAACTGACGTATGTGCTCGGCATAGATAACGCCATCTCCCTTTAATACGAATAAGGAAAATAAGAATAAATAAAGCAGTAAAAAAGAAATTTCTTTTAATACATCTCCTTAAAAATCGATTTGACGTTTCGCTCATTACATCGAGTGATCGATCTGTGATATTATTACAATCATTATTGCTGAATTTCGTGATTGGATTCTTCGAAACGGGTGCATTTGATCTACACTACTTACTTTCCTGCTAAACGGTAAGTGCATAGACTTCTGCAATCTGATAGATATAGTTTTCAGTTAGTTTCTAAAGAATGTATTGTATGTCATTTCATCCCTCCAAACCAGTCTCAAAGCACACTAATGAAAGATAGCATATCTATCATAATCAACCAACACGCGAGCGGAGCCGCGGGTTTAAGCCAGTTTGTAATATTTTCGTAGTCTGTTTAAACTACTACGGTTAACCTACATTTACATGAAACTAGAACGTTTATTTACGGAAATTGTTAACTTTCGGCATCTTGCTACTTAATATTGTGTGTCGATACTTTCGTAAATGACAATCACAACCACTAAGAATATATTACACACAGTTACGGAATATGCTGTTTCCATAAAATCGTTCGCCAATATAAATATAACATTACACGCTGTAACTTTTGCACAATATTATTACATATTTATCTTGTTTTTAAATAAATTACGGCGACCATGTTTCATAAATCACTAAATATATATTCACTAAATCAAATATTTAATACGATTAAGTGACACATTATATTTATTTCTTTTACTTTTATAAGCGACCTAACTGCGAGATCACCAGTCCCTAAACTTACAAACTACTTTTGAACTACTCTGTACTAAACACGGCACAACTATCCATGCCCGAAGGCGGATTCCCAGTCGTAGAAAGGCTTCGCGCATCGGAGCATAGCGCCTCAATGCGCTTGGCCACTCCGCCGCGGCAAGTCATACATTTCAGTAATCTGTCAGATAATATGAAATTATTGCAGAACTTAATCAAAATACTACGACATTAAACAATCTAAATAATAGTACACCGAAACGCTAATTACAAACTATTGACATACATACGTTAAAATTTTAAAGTTACTTAATTTATTAAGTGTAATATATAATTTTATAAAGTCAAATGAATGATTGTTATTTGTGCGACTTGTTAAATGCAATTACTTCAAAAAGAAGCTATGTATAGTTATAGTTTAGCCTTTGATTGGCTTCTTGTTTTTCAGACCATCTTTTTGTACAGGCGCATTTGGCCTCTTAATTTATTTTTGCACCATGATGTTATAGCATTACTTGCCAAACATTGCGAGCGGTTTTATTGTTTTCACTGTACCTAATTTTATATTTTATCTTATATTGTTTCTCTGTTTATGGAATTAATCTGATTTTCGATATATTAATTTTGTATTAAAATAACCATGACACGCATATCTGTAAGTACGCTAGCGCCATGTGTCGCTTATGTTTACTTTCAGCCAGCTGTACTCGCCAGATTCAGTTTGGCACATGACTTCTGTACGATCACATCTTTCAACATGCATGTATCTTGTAATTTTCTTATTCTCGCTCACTCTGTTGATCTTGGTATCCCAGTGTGATGTAAGTTTCAACAACATTATTTTATTGTATCTTTTCTCCTATTGTGAGTCTAAATGTACCTACATGTTATTTATTGTTGCCACAGTTTGAATTTGACAGTGGAATTCCGAAACGCGTCGTGCATAATGAAGTATTTTGCGACCAAGACATTGCCAAACATTTATTTAGTGCCAATACTGAAAGATCGCTTACCTAAAAATGGACATTTTGTATTAGTTATCTGATGTAAACAACGTTGCATGAGTAGTGTCACCGCGACGGGTAGGCTAAGACGGCCAATCAGTTCCAGTCATAACATCTGGCAGGAGCTATACTACTAGTGTAGTCTGTAGTTTTCCCATGCCTAGGAAGCCAGTTTCTAAATTTGATCGTATCCGCATTGTTACCTTGTTTCCGGACGTCACTGAGTTCACCAAAGCGATGTTGTTCGGACGTGGAAGAGATACAGTAATACAGAGATGTCGATGACTTGCCTGACACTGGACACACAAAGGCTATTACATCAGCCGACGACCGCTACTTACGGATTTCAGCTCAGAGGAACCCTGAGAGAAACTTTACCAAGCCGATAAATGTTTTTTTGCAGCCACATGTCATCAAATTAAACTCCACGTAGGAATCATGGTGGTGGTACACTGTTTTATTTGTGTACTAGCTTAAACCCGCGGCTCCGCTCGCTCTCGGTCCTCACGTTGTCTATTGTCACGTTGTAATGGTGATTCAACGTTCGCCATTGCTGTCCTCCTGTCCCTCTTTCGTGAAAGTCTTATCTCGCGCTGTTCTTCATTTACGTTTGCTCTTGATGTTTTAATACGTTTTGCTCCAACAGTGTTTCTTGATAATGACGTTGTCCTTTTCCGAGGCATGTTGTCCGAATGCGAACAATTAAAAGTACTGTTGTAATATGTGTAAAGTAACGCAATGCTCATTTATCTGCGAGGTTTAAATAACAATTGATGTAATTAATTTCACTCATTTTTGAGGAAATGTCGCTGATAAAGTGGAACTGAAAAATATTCCTATCAGATTGCAGAAGTCTAGGCCGGCCGCGGTGTCCGATGGGATTGAGGCGCTTCAGTCACGGTCTGCACGGCCACTACGGTCGGTGGTTCGAATCCCTCCTCGGACACGGATATTTGTGCCGTCCTTAGGATTAGCTAGTTCATAAGTAGTTTGTAAGTTTAGGGACTGATTACCCCTTAGTTAAGTCCCATAAGCTATACAAACATTTGAACATTTGAATTTAGAAGTCTATGCTCTTACCGTTTATCATGAAAGTAAGTAAGTAGTGTAGATCAAATCACACGTAAAAATGCATTCGTTCCGAAGAATCCAATCACGAAATTCAACAATAATGACTGTAATAATATCACAGATCGATCACTTGATCTAATGCGCGAAACGTCAAATCGATTTTTTAATGAGATCTATTAAAATAAATATCTTTATACTGCTTTATTTATTTATTCTTATAGTTCCTTATTCGTATGCTTATCCTTACAGAGAAAGAGCTGAAGACATTGTAACACGCACAGACCAAAGATACGATCTGTGGCATCTCGTTTCACTGTATGTAACCTCCTTGCTATAGAGTCGCAAACGTCATCGCTGGCCTTTAGTCCAAATTTTTTAATAATTTGACCACTTTCAACCACCATATCTTGCACCCCCTTATAGCTATCGGCATGGAACTGCTATGGTGTACAACAGGAGTCTTCGGACAACAATTACACACAGACCATTCGTTTGCTTTCTGTAGTTTTCACTGCACAGCGAAATATTAACACACCCACACTGTACAATTTTATATACACCGATAACTTTCCATCCCAATATACTCCACCCTTTTATCATTATCAACCTTCAATCAACAATGCAACTAATAAATCCATTTTCAAAGAGTAAATATAATTTACAAAGAGTAATTATTGTTCCGCATTTCGCGTTATATTCTTCAAATTACTAAATATCTATCAGATCGCTATAAAACCGTGCTTAAAAATCTACCTCAGGTATAAATTAGTAACTACAAATATTTAAGTCTCTGTGTCTTGTCCTTCGCACGTGATAAGCGTACACCGAACAGACATTCACATTAATACATATAGATAAATAGCTATCCGATCGCCATAAAACCGTGCCTAAAGCCTTCCCGGGATGGACATTAGTAACTGTACAAATTTTTAGCTCTTTATGTCTTGTGGTTCAGACGTGATAAACATACACCGAACAGACATTCACATTTATAGATACAGATTTCGATAGTAT
Organism: Locusta migratoria; assembly: GCA_026315105.1. Taxonomy (NCBI): domain Eukaryota; kingdom Metazoa; phylum Arthropoda; class Insecta; order Orthoptera; family Acrididae; genus Locusta; species Locusta migratoria. Next base: position 63,348,821 of record CM048751.1, read on the forward strand.
CACGAGTAATCTATAATTATGTAAGTGTGAAACGTTTTTGTGTAGATATAAAGCTTGTTAGTTCACAATACTGAGTAAGCAGCAAAATCATTTTAACTGGTTCTTCCCCTACTCGGGCAGTGCCTGAGACAGTCACGTTTCTTCAGACTCGTGCTGCTAGAAATTCGATAGACGATACATGCCAGTCATAATTTCAATGAAATACCGCAACGGCGTACGTTTCCGAGCAGAGTTAATCAGCATAAACTGGGTGTGCAACGATCGGGAATTCAGTCCTGGTGTTGTAACAAGGCAGTGCGAATGTTGCTGTGATCCCTTTTATGAATACTGATCGAACTATCAGCTGATTGTGGAAACATTCGATATAGGATAGTCGCTATGGTATCTGGAAGGAGGGACGTGATTGTCCGTGCAGTTCTACATTAGAGAAGAAAGATCTAATGTGGCAAATTGCTGTCATGTACATAAAAGTTACTGTAAACGCATTTAACTGTGATGGTTGAGCTATAACAAATGGTTTCATTGCCTACGAAAAAGCACAACAGGTCACATGGAAATTCCGCATTATGCGGAAGAATCTGACCTTATGAATTCACTTGTAGAAATAGAATTATATTACAAAAGGTAACACTTTGCAAAGTAACACCTCCCACTTTTGTTGTTGATGCAGTGGGGGGGGGGGGGGGTTCTGTCAATGGATGTCCCTTTTGGAGGCGAACAAGTTTTTCAATCCGATTTGTATTCTTCCAATTATTCCGAAAAACAGTATGTACTGTGTATGTGTGTGTGTGTGAGTGTGTGTGTGTGTGTCTGTGTCTGTGTCTGTCTGTGTGTGTGTGTGTGTGTGTGTCCACTGCACCTACACAAATTATGGAGTTCAAATAATTATTCTCTGTAGCATCTGGGTACCGTTACAATCTCTACTTTCACTACTGTAATCTGATACAGCTGCTACACTGCACACAGCCACGAGTGATGGGTTACCACCCACCCAGACAGGCGAAAACCAACACAGAACGACGTTTACGCCTGGAATTTCCGCGAGAACTCTTGGCACCTTAGTGGCTACCAGCGGTGTTCTTCTTTCGCCGGGCTGTTTGTATAGATTATAGGACTTAACTACGGGGTCAGCAGTCCCTAAACTTACAAACTACTTATGAACTAGCTAACACTAAGAACGGCACAAATATCCATGCCCGAGGGGGGATTCGAACCCCCGACCGTAGTGACCGTGCAAACTGTAACTGGCGCGCCGCAGTGCCCTCGGCCACCGCGGCCAGCTAATTGAGAGGTAAATGAAAATTTGTATACACAATTAAGGATATTAGGTAAAGCATTCCCGAGAAAATTATCGTGATACTTATTACTTCATGTGTTGTAACAATACGTGTAACAATGTAAATAAGACAACACTTTACGAGCGAGGTTTCACTTTCTTTGATTCCACTTATTTAAAAAATTTCCAAAGTCAGCATACAGAAGACATTTATATAACTATTTATTGCCTTCAATATCCTTCTCTATTTCTAATCAATGAGAAATGTATGTAATTTATTTTACTACGAGGACTATATTTGAAAAACGTAGCTCAGATTTCACAGACATTTTGACAATGTTACAATTTTTAATAATATAGTAGAAAGAGAGGGAGAGAAGTTCATAACATTTGTCTTTGTCTAATAAACAGTGTCAAGAGACATATTTTGTCTCTATATATATTAAAGACAGGAAACTGTTGATGTTGGCAACAGCCGTTGAATGCTTTTTGAGAAATCAGTCACGCATAATGAGAGGTACAATTTTTTGTGTTGATAATGAAATAAATAATTAATGTTGTTCCAATCAGTAAATTAATGATCCCCGTAATGCGAATATTTGTTGCCAGCTTTAACATACTAAACGGCTGCCATTGCAAGTAAAATTCCCTATTCTTATTAATCAAATAGGGCCAAATTACACTTGAACGCTATTGTGAAGTAGTTCCCCAGTGCACTAACATGTGCCATAGGGGGGACCCAGAATCATGCCTAAACTTATTTCATGGTTTTCTTGTCTACAAACAGCTGGAAATCCCTAGCGAATACAATGTCAATTTTACAAACCTTCCAATGACCAGTTGTGAAACTCTTACCTTATAAACTTTAAATAAATCTTTCGTCAATTACTGAAGTCAAAAAAGGAAGTAGACGTGTTCACTGGATAGGCAATTATCTCCGACAGCAAGAAAAACATTATGAGTCTCAACTTTGCTGTTCTTGCGGCACCGCGTAAAAGCTTACAATTATTCATATAGCCCCTCCATTCAGTTAGCCCCGCTCTACCCTATCTTGAAAAGCTAGAGATATGAAGACTCACATGACATGTTAATCAGTGTGTTGAAATGTTTAACATTTCCGTCACCTCGGTTTAACATGTTTCCCATTGCATAGTAAGCGCATGGTCTCCCATGGCACAAATGACTTTTTCCCTGCGTTATGGTATCGATGCATATAAGTTAGATATATGATAAGTTAGATACATGTACAGTATTCAATAATCACTTTCTGAATAAAGCAGGTAAACTAAACGGAACTATAGTTTCTACAGGTAATTATATAACATTGATAGAAAATATCTTTCCATCCATATCCATATGTTAGCCCAGTGCTAAGCCATATTTAAAATTTTTCGTTTCAGAATGGTCAGTTTCCTGAGAGATTACTCAGTAGCGAAACCACATTACAAAAATGGAGAAAGGGATAATGTAGACGACTATAGACCTATTTCTATGCCATCGGTTTTTCCTAAGGTTATTGAAAAGGCTGTGTATTCAAGATTAATTGATCATTTCAGTTCACATAATTTGTTGTAAAGCATACAGTTTGGTTTTAGAAGTGGTTTAACAACTGAAAATGCTATATTTTCATTTCTCTGTGACGCTCTTGATAGGTTAAATAAAAGACTACGGACATTAGGCGCCTTCTTTGATTTAGCAAAGGCTTTGATTGTGCTGATTACAGAATGTTGTTGCAAAAGTTGGAACATTATGGAATACGAGTAGCAGCTCACAACTGGTTCATCTCTTACTTTAATAACAGACAGCAGAAGGCAATTATTCGCAGAGTTGAAAATGTCTATGATGTACAATCACAATGGAGCACAGTTAAATGTGGGGTGCCACAGGGGTCTCTTTGGGACCATTGTTGTTTCTTATTTATATAAATGATGTTCCTTCGAGTAGAATAGGTGATTGTAAAATATTTTTGTTTGCTGAGGATACCAGTTTGGTAGTGAAGGATGTTGTTCGTAATATTGACACAGTATCAAATAATACAGTTCAAGAGATAAGTTCATGGCTTGTAGACAACATGTTTATGTTAAATCACAGTAAAACACAGTTTTTACTGTTTATAACACATAATTTAACGAAAGCTGACATTCTGATTACATATAATGGGCATATGAGGAGACTGAACAGTTCAAATATCTAGGTGCTCAGACAGTATGGTATCGCGGAAAGCCCATGTTCAGGATCTTGATCAAAAACTAAATTCTGCTTTATTTACTATTAGAAAAATATCTGAAATTAGTGTTTTTTCAACACGAAAAGTAGTCTACTACGCTTACTTTCATTCATTTATGTCGTAGAGCGTTATTTTCAGGGTAAATGGATTGATATAAAAATTATATTTTTGGCACGGAATCGGGCGGTTCGAGTAATACGTGGTGTAAGTTCACTAACGTCGTGTCGATCCTTTTTCAGTAGTCCGAGAATTCTGACACTGGCGTCACAATACGCATTTTCTTTAATGCCATTTGTTGTTAATAGTATCAGCCTATTCCCACGAGTTAGCAGTTTTCACTCAGTGAAGTCGAATCTACATTTGCATCACACCACTTTGACACTTGTGCAGAAAGGCGTGCAGTATTTTGCAGCATGCATTTTCGATAAGCTGTCACAAGAACTCAAGAATCTTAGTACTAACCCACGCACTTTCAATCTAAACTGAAGAGTTACCTCATTGCCCACACCTTTTATTCTGTCGAGGAACTCCTAGAAGAGTTGAACAATTAAGCTAATTCCTTTTGTTTTCTATTCGTAATTGAATTTTTTTCACTTAGTCTTAAGATTCTCGTGTGCATAGGACTACTTAAAAGTTTTTCTGTTACCATTCTTGTGTTACACTGCAAGTACTGATTTCTTCCATGACCATGGAGTCTTACTCCTCAGTTACGTCCTGCGGAACAGGAAACCATATTATTATTATTATTAAGGCGGAAATGTCGCCTTGTGGTATAATCAGCCACGTTTCATTTACCTTGTTCCAAAGTCTATTCGTGGTGCCAAATCCCCCTCATTTTCAACAAGTCTGCTGATATGGCGGTCCATGGCAGGAGTCTGACCTCCTTTAACACCAGGGTGGCACGTGTTCGTGCAGCGGCAGGGGTCGTGCATTGCTTTGCTGAATTTTGGGGTGTGAGGTGTCTTGCACGAAGGGGTAACAAAATGTCAACAGAGCCTGGGTTGGTCCCAATACAGCACATGACGCCATTCCTGCCCCAGTAACGTCATTCCGTACACCATTGCTGTCTACACTGATTCTGCACATTAGCCAAATGCAGATACGTGAACGGCGCACACTTAAGCCTTGCCGTGGTAAACGGATTGTCACTCCACTTCTGATTACTATCAGTGATTACTATTGCAAAGTGGCGCCATAGACCAGGAGAGAGTAGCCCGTATAGGGAGAGAGTGGCCATGCATTACACCGCTGCTGATTGGCTGAGATCCCAGGACGCCATGTTTTTACCAAACTTGGAGAGTTTTGTATATGTCTGAGTAGCTACTGTGTACTATAGAGCGTTTTTATGCTTCAGCAGCCAACACCTGCCGCTGCACCACTTCCTACGTTTGCCAGTACAACGAACGAGAGGAAGAATGGAGTGACTACTTCGCTCAATTTCAAGAACTTGTCACGGCTCATCAAATTACAGGTCAGACGGTTAAGCATCTGTTATTAGCAGTGGTGGGCACTCAAACCTTCGTATTACTGCAGAAACGTTTCCCCCTTGCATCTCCTCGTGATGTAGACTTTGATCAAATTGTAGAAGCACTGAATGCTCATTATGAGAGAAAAGTTCTCGTAGCTGCGGCGCGGTACCGATTTTTCAGACTTAAAAAATTACCTGAGCAATCACACCAAGACTGGATCACTGAGTTGAAAGGCTTAACCCGCAAATGTAAATTTACTTGTTCTTGTGGACTATCTTACAGTGACGTGATGTTGAGAGATGCAATCACTCAGAACATTCAGGAACCCAGAATTAGGACAGCAGTTTTAAAACAGTCTGACCCCTCATTAGACAGTGTACTACAGCTTATTGAAGCGCATGATACCTTTGACTTAGCAGATGTAGAAATGAAAAGCCACAGTGTTAATTCAGTGCGCCGCAACAGACGCTTTCCTAGCCGTAGTTCTCAGTATAGCACTTGTGATTCCTTAAATTCTACCGGCCGTGCTGAAAAGACAGTGAACAGTAGCCAGTGTAAAACCGCGACACAAAGATCGCATCATCGTGTTAGAAACAGTAATGTGATTAACGGGCGCCAACGCTCTATTCAGAAAAATGTTCGTAAGTCTTGCCCCCAGTGTGTATCTCGGCACAAGCGTGCGCATTGCCCTAGTCGCAACACAACCTGTTATCAATGTGGCAAGTCAGGACATGTACAGACAGTTTGCATGCAAAACAAACATTCCAGGAACGGTGCCGTTAGGAATAGTGCTTTGCAAGGTGCGAGAACAGTTCATACAGTAAATGTTTTACACGCTGTGAACTTGGACAGTGTTTCTCTTGAATCTGAAATGCAAGATGGTTTTTTCTGCGCCTACCACAAAATTATGTAGTGAGCTATGCCTCAAGCGCCGACGAGCGCGTAAAACAGTGCAACGGAAAAGGGTTCGGGACACGCAAAATGACTATGTACAGTGCAGTCCTGTAGTGAAAGTAGTGCCTTCTGCAACTGCTCATTGTAAAAGTGACCAGTACTGTGTAGTTAGTGACAGTAGACTTGATGTAGCTACTCAAAGTAATTTTAGTGCAGTAGACAAGCATTGCGCGGACGCCGATCCGGTAGTAGTGCTATCTAGTGACAGTACTATTAATCTGGGTGCCGATTCTGCGCCGCCTCCTTCACTACGCAGCCCGCGCATGCGCAAGCACCGCAAACAAGCTGTATTAGAAGTTGCCCACATTCGCGCACCTGTCGAACGCCACAAGCAAAAACTTTTTGTTACTCTTTGCATAGAAAATAAGACTCTGAAATTTCAGCTTGATACTGGTTCCGCTGTCACATTAATAAATAAAGATACTTATTAACTTCTGGGTTCGCCAAAATTGTCGCCGTCTCAACAAGTGCTAACGGCATATACAGAACAAAATATTCCCCTGCTAGGAACTTGTAGCCAGCCTGCCTCTTTTCAAGGTGTTACAAAAACAGTTGCTTTTATAGTTCTTCAGGCCAAATCTACACAGAACATTTTTGGACTAGATGCATTCGACTTGTTTGGCTTATCAGTTCAAAGAGATGTGTTTCAAATTTCGTCAGTAGTGCCTCAGGACAAAATCAATGCATTATGTTAGAAATATAGTGACTTGTTTTCGCCGGAACTAGGTTGTGCAAAAGACTTCGTAGCACATGTAATTTTAAAAGAATCTGCAGTACCAAAATTTCGTAAAGCTAGATCAGTGCCTATTCGTGACAAGGTTGCCGAAGAACTTAAACGTTGGTAAGATAGTGGGGTGATTTCTCCTGTTTCTGCGAGTCAGTGGGCTTCGCCTTTAGTAATTATACCCAAGCCCTCAGGAAAACTTCGTCTCTGTGCGGACTTCAAATCAACAGTGAACAGTCAAACAATTGTAGACACTTATCCCTCGCCCAGACCAGAGGAACTACTTTTCAAAGTGTTGACTGCAGCAGGTCTACGTTGTAATAAAGCAGTGTTCGTTTTTTCAAACTGAAATAGAGTACCTAGGCCATATGATTAATGCCCAAGGAATCCATCCCTTACAGTCACATCTTCGAACAATCAAAGACTTGCCTCCTCCTAAGAATGTGCATGAATTGCAAGCAGTAATGGGAAAGCTTAACTATTATTTCAGGTTTATTCCCAATGCCTCTCAGATTGCAGCTCCAATGCATCGCTTACGTAGGAAGAATGTTCCTTTTGTATGGTCCAAAGATTGCCAGGTTTGACAAATTAAAGTCTGCACTACTCAGTGATGCATGTTTGATTCCCTTTGACCCTCAGAAGCCTGTAGTGCTAGCAGTCGATGCCTCGTCGTACGGTCTGGGTGCAATATTGTCACATCGTATTGGTTCTCACGATCGTCCTATTGCCTTTGCATCCAAGCTACTGACGCCAACGCAACAGAATTACAGTCAGATAGAAAAGGAGGCCTTAGCAATCATTTACGGTGTCACAAAATTTCATCATTATCTCTATGGCAGAAAATTCTATTTGTTGACAGACCCCAAGCCTCTGACGTCGTTGTTCTCACCCACAAAGCCGATTCCGCCACGAACGGCACAAAAGCTTCAGAGATAGTCCTTGATATTGTCAAATTATCAGTATGAGATTTTGTACCGACCTACCACTAAACACGCCAACGCGGACACACTTTCCCGACTTCCGGTTGGCCAGGATGTGTCGTTTTATTCTTCAGAAATGGCATGTTGTCAGATAGACTCCAGAGATGCTTCCGCTGTCGCAGACTTTCCTTTAAACTCTCGTCGGTTTGCACAGGAAACAGCTGCGGATGCAGACCTAAGTGTGGTAGCACGTTTTGTTCGCTCAGGGTGGCCTGCCAGAGCCAAAGACATTGATCGGCCTCTGGTTCGACGTTATTTTGCTCAACGTCATGCATTGTCTTTAAGTCAGGGTGTACTGTTGTTGCATACCGACAACGACCAAACAAGAGTGATTGTTTCTCGTTCCCTGCAACGAGAAGTCTTACGCCTCCTGCATCAAGGACATTGGGGTATTGTTAGGACAAAGCAACTGGCCTGACGTCATTGTACCTGGGTTGCTATGGACTCACAGATAGACAGCATGACGTCTGTTTGTGCGGAGAATCAGGCGGCTCCTCCGCAACGTTTCTCAGACTGGCCACGCCCCAAGGGACCATGGCAACGTTTACACATCGACTTGCCGGACCTTTCCGGAATACGCGCTGGTTAATTGTTGTAGACGCTTTCAGCAAGTTTCCTTTCGTGATTGCAATGAACTCAACGACAGCGTCTAGTAAAATCAGTGCCTTAACATCAGTGTTTTGCATCGAAGGTTTGCCTGAAAATACCGTCAGTGACAATGGACCTCAGTTTGTTAGTGCGGAATTTCAACAGTTTTGTCGTGTGAATGGCATTCAGCATATAACCACCGCACCTTTTCACCCTCAGTCCAATGGTGAAGCAGAACGTTTCGTTCGAACATTCAAGTCTCACATGGAAAAGATGAAAGGTCAGCACTCCACGCAGCAAGCTCTTCAAATTTTCCTGTCTACGTATCGGTGCATGCCACGTGACGGCCCGTGTCCTGCCGAGCTGCTACACGGCCGCCGTCACCGCACTCTCCTTCACCTGCTGCAGCCTCCCACGCACCGAGTTGGTTCGCATGGCGCTTCGCGTTTTCAGGTTTCTACGCCGGTGCTGTACAAGGTGTTTGCTGGGAAGAAATGGTTACCGGGAACCATTCAGCGTGTGCTCGGTCGCAATATGTATGTTGTACGTTCTTCCACAGGGTCGGAGCTGCGGTGCCACGCAAACCAATTGCGCTTGCACAGGAAGCGCAATCCTGTCACGGGTTTCTTGATTCCAGACCCAGTTCACCGCCAGGGAGCACAGCCACATTGCTCGCTGCCGGGCCCAGCGTCCCCAGACTACGAGATCGTACCCATGGAGGTCGACGCGCCTCCTACGCAGTCCGCCTCTCCGCCTCCGTCGCCGCCGCAGCTGACAGCGTCACCGAGAAGGACTCAGAGACCGTGCGTGCCCCCGTCGCCTGGGCCACGCACCTCAGAGGAAGATGACCTGCTCCCTCTGGGCGGAGGCGTGTGCGCCCTTCCCCAGGTTTTGGTGGGTTTCCCGGGGGATCGCAAGGTGGATGCCGGGTCATCAGTCGCTAAGCTTACAAACTACTTATGAACTAGCTAAGACTAAGAACGGCACAAATATCCACGCCCGAGGGGGGATTCGAACCCCCGACCGTAGTGGCCCTGCAGACCGTGACTGGAGCGCCTTAGTCTCCTCGGCCGCCACGGCCGGCTTATAGAACCTTTCGTGGAAAATCAAAAAGACCATAAAATCAGTCTCTATGATATTGTCGCTGAGTCATGAACTGTATTGTGGGATCAATACATGTCATTGTGTCTCGAAAGGTAACCAAGTGTCAACGATAATAATTTATTTTGATATTTATAGAAATTTTGCAAGAAATAAATTAATTTATAGGAACTGAAGAATTATTTACTGTCAAACTATTTTACAATTTGTATTTTGTTTGACAGATACAGCAAGAAGACTTTTATCAATTTTTTTTTCTTCTTCTTCTTTTTGACGAGCGGACGACTTTCGGATCCTGAAGTCTGACACAGCACATGCAAAAATTTGGTATTTAGTCCCATGCAAGAAGAGGTCGTACCATCAAAATTGTCTCTGTTCCACATAATGAAAAAAAAAATTCAAATATCTCGATGACGTTTAATACAGTGGTTTTGTTATCTTACCCTACCGACATTCAATATGAATATTTACCGTTCTGATACAGAAGAGTTAAAAATAAGTCTCTCTGCGAGAATTGGACCACGATCCGAGACCACTTTTGTTTTACAAGCGAGCACGCCTCGTCACAGCCATTGGGGAGCTATAGGTTTGAGCCACACCTTACTGCCTCAGTGGGTTGTCTGGTGGGAATGTTCGATTTGCTGGAAATGGCTGCTTGCTACTTGCTTCCCCTGGAGAAGTGGCGATCAATACCTGAACTTCTGTTGTTGCCTGGCCATGGCTGGCATCAAACTCCGTCACTTCTAGCAGGGTTTCAGTGCTGTTATTAGTAACAGGACAGCAGTGGAGGACTTACAGACGAATTAAGCAAAAAGGTTTACCTGGTATAATTGTCTGTGTTGTACCTTTAAGCAAGAGGAATGTGAGTAGCCTGTTGCACTTGAAAGAAGTAATAATAACTAATCTCGCTGCAGGACCAACACAAAACCAAAGTCAATTAAACAGTAAAATCGTTTAAACTGGAATAGCCCAACCCCTAGCAGAGAGAGAGAGTGTGCTGAGAAACATTACGTAGATTGGTAGTCAAGAGAGTTAACGGAATAGCCCAGGCAGGGGCAACGGCTACAGTCCTATCGGAAATATTCTGTACAATTTCGCCCGTTGATTGGCCAACGCGTTTCCTCGTCCCGGCGGAAAAATAGCCGAACCGTAGCGCGAAGCACGCTTCATTATTATTAGGTACTGCTAGTCTGCGCTCATGTGCATCATGGCGGCAATGCGCCTGCGGACGATAGTAACGACTGTGCTCAACTAGCATTGAGTAGAACTGCGCACAATTTGGTCGTTGAAAGCGTCTCCCATCATTTTTATGACCGTCACTCCAGGAGACTGTATCGCTCCGCCGAGAAGAAGTGAGGCTTCGAAGCCAACCTGACAACCACCTCAGGGGCTCAGCATTAACTTGGTGAGTACGGGCTTGGCGAACCCGGGGTGCCGAGCCGTGGGCTGTGTCGCGCCAACGGTCCGCTACACCGTAAGCTCTGTGCGTGCTTCAACGACCATCGTTCGGCGCGACGGTGGAACGTTGTACGTTTCAGAGCCCGGGGATCTTGGCTTAATCGCCCAGGTCACGAGGACGCTACAAACCTCTATAAAAAGAACCTGAATCTCAAGGTGTGCTACGTGCCGAGGAGATGCATGGCTGTTGAGATTGATCAGTCACTTGCGAGCAACCTCTGAGGAACCTGCCGCACCTCAGTTGTATACGGCTCACCCAGGCAAGCGGGGCTCTGCCTGGGTGGACCTTTAGTTCCCTAGCTGCTCGTGGGACCAGGATGAAACGGGCAAATAATAGCGTCGCCCCACGCAAACCTGGCGTCTTTAAGAGAGGTAGGAATGAATATAATGCCGCCGAATACAATCCCCAAACGTTTCCCTCCCTGGCTACGCCATGGGAAGAGCGTAGGCACGGAATCAAAGAGAGCAATATGCTTCAAGATACTTAGTATGTACCAGGTCGGATGGAGAATCATTGCCGGCCGCGGTGGCCGAGGGGACTGAGGTGCTCCAGTCACGGTCTGCACGGCCACTACCGACGGGGGTTCGAATCCCCTCTCGGGCATCGATATTTGTGGCGTCCTTAGGATTAGCTAGTTCATAAGTAGTTTTGTTGACAATCTAGAGGACAGGTTTGGAGAAGTGGATGGACTGTCGAAGATGCGTTCAGGATCGGTGCTGATAACGACGTCATCCCCAGCGCAGTCACGGGCATTGCTCGCCTGTGGTAAGCTGGGTGATGTTCCCCTTACGATCACACCACATAAAAGCCTTAATATGGTCCAGGGCATCATATTTTATCTCTCAGACTGAAACAAGGGACTGATAACCGTTGATGTTTAGTCCCTTTCAAAAACCACCAACCAACCAACCTGACAACGGGCCGCCGTCAGCGTCCTTCCCACGGCCCTATATTTTACCCCTACTGTCAGAATTTGAAAGAGTGTATTCCAATCAACGATGTCAAAAGCTTTCTCCAAATGTAAAAAAAAGCTTGAAATGCAGGTTAGCCTTTCCTTAATCTCAGATAAGTCGTAAGGTGAGTGTTGCCTCCCGTGTTCCTACATTTCTCCTGAATCTGAACTGATCTTCTCCTAAGTCAGATCATTCAATTATCATGCTGAAAGGTTTTTAATGTAATATTATTCACCAGTTTAATTTGATTCCTGTAATTATAAGCCTGGACTTGTGAACCCTACCTACTGAATGCACTTGTCGTACGATGATTATATGGTCATCACCGATGTCAGATTAAAGAAATCCTGATTATGGGAACTTACCAAAGGCAGAATGAAGAAGATCATTTTCTTGCTTCACCCAACACCAGACAGTCAAAATACCCTTAAAAGGTTTAGAGCTGCCTCCAAAGTCTTCGTCACTCAACTAAACTGAAAATTAAATTTGTTGTTAATGTTATACTTGAAACTTCCTGGCAGATTAAAATTGTGTGCCGGAACCGGTACTTGAACCTGGGACCTCTGCCTTTGGCCCTCAAGTGCTCTACCACTGAGCTATCCCGACACGACTCACGGTGCCGCCCCACAACTTCAATTCTGCCAGTACCTCGCCTCCTACTTTCCAAACCTCACAGAAGTTCTCCTGCGAAACTTGCAAGACTTTATCTGCCAGGAAGTTTCATATCAGCGCACACTCCGCTGCAAAGTGAAAGTTTCATTCTGGAATGTTATATTTCTTCGTTCGGCGACTATTTAAACGATGCTTAAACTTCGGTCTTACAGGCTTTTGACTAAACAAAAGGGAATACTAAAGTGGTAGAGCTTGGAGCTACGAAGCAGTAGTTGATAAATACACTCCTATCGCCATGCCACGGGAGACCCTGTAAGGCTGAGGGGGGAGGGGGCACTATGGAGCGAGGGGTCTTAATTCTGGAAAGAGACGTTCTAGAAACTTTCAAAACATTAGACCAAAGTTGAATACGCTTATCACGACATGCTAAACAAAATCGGCGCGGATCATGCTGAAACATATGTATGAATAATACTATCATCAAGCGAAGAAACGTTCTCTGGATATTATAGACTCCGTGTCCGATGCTTCGCTATCCGCTATCACTTGGGCGGATGCAGGTGTGTATCAAGAGACGGTTGGTTATGGTGCTGCCATGACAGACATTCACGAGCCCGTCTGCAAAAATTGTTTTTGAGGATTTTGCTATTGCTGGATTATTGGAATATCTGACTTGTACTCTTAGCTGTTTCACGGGTTGCCACTTAAGGAAGGTGGGTTTGTAATTAAATGTTTTTATTTCCACAGCATGACGATATTATTCCCAATAACGGCTCCAGTAGCAGTCAACACATCTCGAAAAGGTACCGTATCATACGTACTCCATAATATCCAAAACAAAAAAAGAGGCTTACACGTTTGAAATGTGGCGGTTGTTTGCTCAATGGCTCGCTTTTCATGTTTGATGTGTTGGTTTAATTCCCGCTCGGGGCAACATATTTTAACAGCCACAACCATACATCTACATCTCCTGTTGTTGTTGTGATCCTCAGTCCTTAGACTGTTTCGATCCAGGTCTCCACGCTACCCTGTCCTGAGCAAGCCCCTTCGTCTCCGACTACGAACGGCAACCTACATCCATTCCTTGATGTCTGAGAATGTTTCTTACCCAAAATACACCAGAAATTTCCTTTCTCGCCAATTCTATTCCTAATTAGTTACATGACCTACCTATTTAATCTTCAGCATTCGTCTGTAGCACCAAATTTCAAAACTTTCCATCATCTTTCTGTCTGAATTCCTTATCTCCCACATTTCACTCCCGTGCAATACTGCGATCCAGACTAATGCTTTCAGAAAAGATTTTCTACCATTTAAATTAATATCGGATGCCAACAAATTTCGCTTATTCAGAAATGCTTTACTTCTCATAGCCATTCTGCATTTTACATCTTCTTTTCTTCTGCCATCAGAAATTATTTTGCTACCCAAATAAGAAAACTCATCTTCTACTTTATAGAATTACCTAATTTAATACCTTCACTATCGCCTGATTTTCTTACACTACATTCAGTTACCATAGTTTTATCCTTGTTAATGTTCGTCTTTACCCTCCTTTCAAGACATTGTCCATTCCGTTGAATTCCTCTTCTAGGCCCTTTGATGTCTGTGACAGAATAACAATATCATCGGCAAACCGGGAAGTTTTTATTCTTCACCCTGAACTTCAAGTCCTTCTCCATGGATTACGTCACAGCCTGATAATGGACAGATTGAACAACATTGAGAAAAGGTTTCATATCCTGTCTCACGCTCATCCCAAGCACCGCATCCCTTCCACGCCTGCCGGCCGCGGTGGCCGAGGGGACTGAGGCGCTTCAGTCACGGTCTGCACGGCCACTACGGTCGGGTGTTCGAATCCCTCCTCGGGCATGGATATTTGTGCCGTCCTAGTACGTAAGTAGTTCATAAGTAGTTTGTAAGATTAGGGACTGAAGACCCCCTAGTTAAGTCCTACAAGACTTACAAACATTTGAACAGTTGAACCTTTCACGCCCTTCGACTCTAATTAACTGCTACCTGGTTTCTGTGCAAGTAGAATATAACTCTTCGCTTCCTGTATTTTATCCCTGCTACCTTCAGAATCTAAAAGACTATTTCAGTCAACATCATCAAAAGCTTTCTCCAAATCTACAAAATCTAGAAACTTAGGGTTGCTTTTCCTTAACATATCTTCTAAGATAAGTCGTAATGCATTGCCTCGCGTGTTCCCACATTTCTCCTAAGTTCAAAATGATCTTCCCCAAGGTTTTTTCCATTCGCTCTAAGTAATTTGTGTTAGTATTTTACAACTGCGATTTAGTAAAATGATAGTTCTGTAATTTTAACATTTGTCTGCGCTTGCTGTTTTTGGAATTTTATTATATTCTTATTTAAGTATGAGGGTATTTCCCCTGTCTCACACATCTTGCACACAAGGTGGAACAATTTCTTCGTGACTGATTCTCTCAGCGATATCAACAATAGAGAAGGAATATCATCTACTCCCGCGGCCGTGTTTCGACTCAAATGTTTCACTGCTCTGTCAAATTCTTATCGCAGTATTGAGTCTCTTATTTCATCTTCGTCCATTTTTACAATATTGGCTGCAAGTTCAGTTTCCTTGTATAGGCCCTCTATATATTCATTCCACCTTTCAGCTTTCCCTCCTTTTCTGAGTACTGGTTTCCCATTGGAGTTCTTGATAATTATGCAACTATTTTTCTTGTCTCCAAACGCCTCTGTTATTTTCTTGTAGGTGGTATCTATCTTCCCTCAAGTAATACACTCTTCTATGGCCTTGCATTTGTCCTCCACTCACTCCTGATTAGTCAATGTGCTCTTCCTGTCAGATGTCTGTACTCCCGTTTGCCTTCTTCACTTACTGCATTTTTATATATTCTTCTTTCACCAATCAAGTTTAGTATCTCCTTTGAAATCTAGGGATTTCTGTTAGGCCATGTCCTTTTAACTATACGACCCTCTGCAGCCTTCACTACTGTGTCTCTCAAAGATACCCTTCTCCTACTGTATTACTTTCCCCCGGTTCGGTCAGTCCTTGCCTAAAGCTTTCTTTGAAACTCTCGACAACCTCTGGTTCCTTCAGTTTATCGTGGTTCCAACTTCTCTCTCTCTCTCTCTCCCCCTTTTTTTTGCCATTTCTTTGGCTGTAGTATACAGATCACAAGCAATAAGTTATGATAAGAGTCAGTATCTTACCCCTCGATACAGTTTAAATTTGAACCCCTGTCTTACCATTATGGAAACAATCTGGTACAGTCCAGTACCTCCTTGTCTCTTCCACGTATACAACCTCATTTCGTAATGACTAAACCAAACTTTTGTGATGATTTAATTGTGCTCTGTGCAAAATTCTACCAGGCAACTTCCTCTTTCACACCTTTCCCCGGTCCAGTCCTTTACCTACTACCGAGTTCAAGTCATCCATCACAATCCAATTTTGCTCTCCCTTAATTGTCTGAATAAATTCTTTTACATCCTCATACATTTCTTAGTTCTTATCATCGGTAGAGCTAGTTGGCATATAATGTGGTCAGTGTGCTACGATTATGCGTTCACTATGCTGTTCAAAGTAAAATAATCGTATTCTTACTTTCTTATTTATTGTTAAACCTGCGTTTTCCCGAACCAATATTGTATTTATAATCCTGGACTCTCCGGACCTAGAAGCCTGTTTATCCTACCACCAAACTTCAAATTTTCTAACCTTTCTGCCCAAATACTAAATAGAACATTGCCTGCTCCGATCCTTAGAATGTTTGTTTTGTTGTTCTTGATGACGACAACCTCCTGCGTAGGCCATGCCCGGAGATCTAAATGGAGGACTGTATTACCTCCGGAATATTTTACCTAAGAATGCGTCATCATCATACGAGGGTTGCCCCTAAATAGTAGCAATTATTTATTCACAACCGATATAAAAGCGTTACGTGTTTGTACCTTTTACTGTCCTTCAAATGAGTCACCATCGACATGAAGCGTAGGAAACCGTTAGCAGTGCCTGTTCTGTTGGTGATTCCAATGGAGCGGTCAACTGCTTATCGAATCTCTGGAACAATTCTGAAGCAAATGCCACGAAGTGGCTCCTTCATTTTCGGAATCAAATCAAAGTCATAATAAGTCCGGCGAATGTGGTGCTTGATTCAGCACTTCCCAGTCCCACCTACCAAACACAGCAGCCACAGCTTGCACTGTATACGCCCGCGAATTGTCGTGTAAAATCATGCGTGGGTTGAGCAGAAAGTGCTGCCGTTTCTTCCGTAAAGCTAGTTCGAAAATGTTCAAATGTTTGTAAATCTATCGGACCAAACTGCGTGGTCATCAGTCCGTAGCTTACAAACTACTTAAACCTAGGTAAACTAAACTATGGACAAACACACACACCCATGCCCCAGGGAGGACTCGAACCTCCACGGCGAGCAACCGCGCGCTCCCGTAAAGCTAGTCGCAGGTGATGAGCAAAATAGAACAGTAATACTGTGCATTGACGGTCTTCACGAAACGTAATGCGTTAGGATAACGCCATCACAGTCGTACACGAGAGTCATCATAACTTTCACCGTACTGACGTCGATCACTGTCCACTAACGCAGCAACAGTATGCACTTCTTCAGAGACGCTACGACGAACTACCCGATGCATGTCTGTCACAGTTTACCGACTTTTGTTGAAGGCTTTTACCAAACGTATAAAATGTGGGTTACCCCAACGAGCCACTGGGCTGTACGGCAATGCCAATTCCCCGCACGCGTCTTCTTGGTGACACTTTCGTGCTGTACGGCCTCTCTCACATTCAGTCTTCATGCAGATCCATTGTTCCTGTTTCGAAAAGGCAGTAACACCGTTACCCCTCGCTAACAAATGATTGTATTGCGCTGGTGACGTGGAACGAGCGAGTTCATTTGTTCGGAGGTAAGGTAGGTATGTCAACAACATGTTCTATCAGCGAAAAATCACCAACACTTGGTTTAATCATCATGAAAGATGGCTGTATACGTGAAAGAGACCAGGAGACACCGGAAGGTACCAAGCTGACTTTATAATGGTAAGGAATAGACTTGGAAACCAGGTTGTAAACTGTAAGACATATCCAGGGGCAGACATGGACTCTGACCATTACTTATTGGTTATGAACTGCAGATTAAAACTTAAGAGACTGCAGAAAGGTAGAAAGGTTAGGAGATGGAACCTGGACAAATTGAAGGAACCAGAGGTGGTTGACAGTTACAGAGGGAGCATTAGGCAAGGATTGGCTGAAACGGGGGAAAGTAATACAGTAGAAGAAGAATGGGTAGCTCTGAGAGATAGGGTAGTGAAGGCTGCAGAGGACCACATAGGCAGAAGGACAAGGCCTAATAGAAATCCCTGGATAACACAGTTATATAGGACTTGATTGATGAAAGGAGAAAATATGAAAATTCAGCAAGTGAAGCAGGCAAAAAGGAGTACAAACGTCTGAAAAATGAGATTGACAGGAGGTGCAGACTGGCTAAGCAGGAGTGGCTATAGGACAAATGCAGAACCGTAGAATAATGCATAACTAGGGGAAAGATAGATACCGCTTACAGGAAAATAAAAGAGATATTTCTAGACAAGAAAAGCAGCTGTATGAATATCAAGAACACTGACGGAAAACCAGTACTAAGCAAAGAGGGGAAAGCTGAACTGTGGAAGGAATATATAGAGGACCTATACAAAGGAAATAAACGTGAAGGCAATATTCTAAAAATGGAAGATGAAGTGGAGGAAGATGACTTTTTTATGTTTTTGTATATTTCATTTTTGTAACGTATTGGCATTTTCCTGTTAATATCTGTAATTGTAATACCAAAGTAGACGCGCTGCTTTAGCGAGGGCTTTGCTATTGTATAGAATTATCTTTGAGTAGGGAGTTTTATCGCTGGTAGCGCAGAGGCGCACAGCGGGAGAGAGTCGTTGTTCTGATGTAGTAGCGGACAGACGTAATAGTGAGACGGCGATCGCAATGGTGTACGTGAAGAAGAATGCGTGTTGGTTTGGCACTAGTGGAAGATACGGCAAACGGGATAGTATTATTTATTCATACGGACACAGCTCAAATAATTAACAAATGCATCAAGAGGAATGCTGTGGGCTCAAAATTGTAATTAACATTCGTCGTCAAGAAAAGGCTGTGTTTGCCAATTGTTAAGTGCCAACAGTCTCCAATCAGCAGCACCACGTCGCACACCGAAATCTGTAAGATCTGTCCATTTTATCTTAGCATGCACAACTAACCAGCGTATTAGTGATAATTGTTCAATAGTGAACACTGTTATTTGTGTATCTGTGTATGGATAATTACCCACAATCACTGTCCAGACAAGTTCCTTCCTATTCCATTGTTTTACCGAGAATATACACAAAGTCATAGAAAACTAAAATCAAAGTCATTAAAGACAGTGTGACAGTGATCAATAATAATTTGTTCAGAAAAATGTTACTAAATGTAGCTTATGCCAGTGTTGTTGATCAATAGGTTTGCTAAGTTGAATGAAACTGCTAGACTAACTTTAAATGGCAATAGATATTTCAACATATTGCAAAAGATTAATTAATTTTCATTGCATATTAATTTTGAGGTAAAGTTTCTGCTTGCAAGTACCGATTAGTGAGAATAGTGATTATTTGCAAGTGTTTAAAATGCAAATAATTCCTGGTTAAAGAGAAGGCAAAAGTTAATCATTTGTTCATTTCAAAATATTTAGTGTTATCACGTCAAATCAGTAATAAAATTTTGAGCATGCTATTAGTACAGTTAATAGTGCAATTTCATTATTGCTAAAGCGCATTGCATACTTGATGTTGAATAATTCTGTTACTTATATAAACAATTAATTACTTGAAATTATAAATAGTAAGCATTAAGGTGAGAGTTTTGCATGATCTGCCGCATCTTGCATTTGCGTGGCTATGGCTTGCATTTCATTGTCTTACATTCAACCTCTGTGTTAACGAACTATTTCTCTGTAATTAGTGAATTGTCAGTGTCTTTTGACCCGGATTTGACGCGCATTCTCTGATTCCCTGCCCACCAAATTTTATGTAATTTTTCACGCTGCTGATTAACTTTGCTATTATTAACATCCCACTAAATTATTTGCTCGTAGAACGAGCTGGCGACAAAAATCAATAAATTATTCACTTTTTCCAAATCAATTCATCTGTTCTGTTTGTTCCGCGTTTTTCATCTAGACATTAATTATGTTATTCCAAATTTTACTTTCCGTTTATTACTATCGATCGTTGTTATCTACCAAAGAGGTACAGCAACGTTCCGGTTGAAACCTCCGCTATACCATCGGCTCCATTACCTAAAGCCTTTCCTCCCAATTAAGATAATTAGGCACACGGGTCAATTTTTCTAATTGTCATATACTGTCTGGTGGTGTAGGACGGTTAAAGGTTATAAGTTCCTCATAACGAACTGTTTTTACAATGGCATTCTGTACGTACTGTAATTTTGTCCAAAATATTACACATCATGTTAATTCTTTTTCTCAACGTATATGTGAATACATTATGTCTGGTTATCGGTATCTCATGTCTGAACATAGATCTTGGACTATAAGCAGTTACCTGTATATATGTTTGTAGCGACTTTATTATCTGTTTCCTTCATGTTCTTGGGTTTTTAAATAGGTGATCCACGTGCTAAGGAAAATTGTAGTATTTATTATAATTATCATATACATATGTATACATCTATTGCCTAATGTGAATTTCGTTTCATATGTTCAAGATTATTGTTCTTGACATCAAGGAAGTGAAGCTCAAATGTCAAATCTAGAGCGCCATCTGATATCAGAATGTGAGTTTGGATGGCTGAGTTATTCAGAATTGTTTTTAACTTAGTGACCACACCTATCACAGTATGTTGATGTTTTATTTACATGTTGACAAACCAAGAATTAAGTTGGCGAATAAATGTGTTTTTAAAAGCTTATAATAATAATTTTCTGAAGAATGAAATCTAAGGTGGGTTCAGAAGGTGGACATTTAAAAATATGTATTTCTCTGGCTCGTTGTATTATTGCATATTAAAAGTAGGCCACTTTACGAAATAAAAGCTCAATTCTGATAGGAGGTACCCAGATAAGAATTTACAGTTATAAAAAAGCTTAATTTTAGCAGTAGAATTAGCAAAAGATCCGTGTGAGATACGGGCTACTCCCTGCTGCAAAACCTTGTTCCCTGGCACAAATTGAGAATGAGAACTGACTTTGTTAAAATTACTCTAATAACAGGAAGTTAACGACACAATGTCCAATATACGTAGCAGCTCACACGAAATTACACGCAGACATTAATAAAGAAGCCACCACAATTAAAGTTATTTCATAAAGGTGGCCCTTTATGGCGCAAAGGAACTTGAACATAAAAATAAATTTTATCTGAGCTTGTTCTCAGCACTGATGGAAAATAATATTAAATAAAAAAGGGGGAAGGTGCTCGAAAACTACAATTTATAGGCAAGTCAAAATTGTACTGAACTTAACTTGTTTATTCAGGTCGAACTCAAGCAAAATAGGGAACCAAATTTGTTAATACAATAAAAACGCATCTCCTTTACAAGAGCTAATACTGACGATGCTCAGCATTGAATTTAACATAAATTACACATAACTTAACGCTACTGGGGGGGGGGGGGAGGTTTTACAAACAACACTCACTCGCTCACCCAAACTCACCATAATCAGCGTGCTGAAACGAGGCAGAAGCAGGTGCCGCTATCGATGGCAAAATTCAGCAAACCACACAACACAATATACAAATAAAACTGCGAAGATGGCTCTAGTCTGTCATGGCTGATTTGAGATGGTGCGTGAGTATAGCAAAGTTAAGTTGCATTTAGATTAGACCGCGAGCAAACACGCTAACGGCGACAAACGGCTACGTTATACTGAAGGTGAAGGTGTGTTTAAAAATCGGATTGGTTAAAACTCGGATACATTACACAAAATCATGGCAGAATCTTAAGTTGCAATCTGTGAGTAAACTATCTAGGCACTGGTTTTATGAGAAGTGGTGTGAATTCGAGTGACTAGCTGCAAAGCCCTGAAGTCGGAGTTCGCACCCACGTGGTTCCGAAAACCGATAAAAATGTGTAGATCCAATTTGCAAAAAGTAAATAAAATTAAATATGGCATGCAACCCATAGAAATACATAGAATTTCATAAGCAAGCTATTGACGGAGGTTGTACAAGGCTTGGAGTGAATTACTGAAAAAAGACTGAGTGCATACTACAACTTCAGAGAAGAAACAGCAAAATTAAAATAGGCTGTGAGAGCCTGATGGCCATGGAACAAACAATAGTGGAACCTGAAGGCTTTGTTCTAAGAACCAACCACATGGAACACATATCATTCACGGAAGGAAACGATAAGGAAGATTTCACATGCACTGTACAAAAATGAAAATGTCGTCTGTTAGAAATCTGGCTCCACAAAGCTAGAAAGAATTTACACGGAGTTTGTACATCGCCACATAATAACAAAAGGTTTGCAACTAGTAACACATACACTGCAGTTATCTGTTGGAAATCACTGGATTGAAAAACTAGGACACATTTCTGCGCACGAACGGAAAAAAACCCCGAAAAATGACTCTAAGTTCAAGAGACTAAGATAAACAGCTGCACAGACACAAGAGCAGAACCAACCTTACCTCGCCGCAGTCTGAGCACAAAGTGACCAGAAGCCCAAATGGCCAGGAGGCGCGAAAGCTACCGGAAACCGGGCCAAAGCCATGACACAGTGGTGGTGGGGACGTGAGACTCGCCCTGAAGAGGGCTCGTCGACTAGCTTGTAACCAAAGGGTGTAGTAAGCTCTGTGGTTACATCAGCAGCAGGGGTTGGTAATGACTTACTATAGACGGTGAGCCAGAGAGAACCATGCAAAGCGAGCTATCACTACCCACATTCAGACAACAATTAGATTCTCGCACATCCACTTAAAAGTACAACAAGTACACATTCTCACAGGGACAATAATAAATTATTAAAAATAACAAAATACTAGCAATATTAACTAACATTTCAGAAACAAATATTTTAAAACATGAAATAAAACTGATATTCCTCATGCCTTGAAAAAATGTTCAAATGTTCGTATAGTCTATGGGACTTAACTACGGGGTCATCAGTCCCTTAACTTACAAACTACTTATGAACTACTTACAAACTAGGACGGCACAAATATCCATGCCCGAGGGGGGATTCGAACCCTCGACCGTAGTGGCCCACTATTTTTCTGTCGAGTTCAGATGTAATTACCTCTTTTGTTCTTTATACATATCCTGTGTGTACACGTCCAACCATTTCCGGTTCGGCAGGTGCATAATTTACAGTCCATCTGCTTCGTCGTCCCAGGCGTGCACTCTGAAACGTGAAGAAACTCGACTTGAACAAAGGTAAATTCTGAAGTACAAATAAGACGCAACAGAAATGAAAAAAAAATGGAAACCCTGTAATTTCCCCCCGTTAAAACGAAATAATTTTAAATTTGGCTCAGAGATCCTATAACCTTCTTCTTCAATGGCGCAAAATCATGGTACGCTGAAACGTCTGGATTTGGCTGGGCGACCCTTCGACAGCTATGTGTCGATCCCAGTTCACCTGCGGTGGAAGTCGATTTGTCACACTGCCTGCGAACCTCACCGCTATTCTGCCGAACGCCACCTTGCTTTAAATTATTGGGACTGTTGTGATAATAGGATATCAGAAGAAACTCATCCATTCTCCATTTACTTCCCATTAGCGGTTTCGAAATGCACGGCAGTTCATCATCAGATGGTGCAGGTTTTATTTTATTTATAACATTGTGGAACTAGAGAGTTGCTCTTCTCTCCTGTTTTACACTGAGCGAGGTAATTGTGTGAGACATTAGTTTTAGGTGTTCAAAAGTTGAAAACATCATAACTTCTCACACAAGATTACCTCCCCGAGTATAAAACAGCAGAGACGAGCATCTCTTAACGAGCTCCACGAAATTATAAACAAAAAATGATGAGCTGTTAGGCAGTTCGAAACTGCTATTTGCAAATAATTAAGGAAGAAAACACCAAAAGGAGACTGCTGCTGTTTTTCCTTGGATCCACCGCAACCTGTCATACAACTGAGCTGTCCCCACCCCCTTTTCAGACATTTCGCTACTTCCCTTGGCCACATGCGATCGCGACGCTAGCGCTGAAATAGCTACCGTTTAGGGCTCTGGACGTTGCATTAAAAGCGTCAAATGAGCCACTCTTTTACTTAGGACATTTATTCCTCTTCAATTTGCGCTCTGAAAGTACATTTGACAGTGTGATGAGCAACAAGAGTAGGTTCTTGGCAACCCTTAACACTGCAGACATCCACTGGTCGACTGAACCAAGGATGCTGTGCATCACTATTCTCAATGAAAGTCTTCAGGCCCAATGGGAAAGTAGCGTGTCCGCAATTTTCGTTCCAATAAGCTGGGTTAATACGTATCTGTGAATACGAAGGAGGAGCTTTGGGAGATGAAACAGCGAACACAGTAGAGAATCAAACAGGTAAAAAGACAGAGCTTAGTAGAAATTCTGGGATATCAGCGTAGGTTCTAAATTTAACTGATGAAAAGATAAAATATAAAATTGCAGAAAATAAAGGTGGGAGGGAATACAGATGTCTAACAGTTTAATAGAACGTGGAAGATAGCTAAGCAGGAGTTGCTAGACGATGAATTCAAGGATGCAGAAGCATATATAACCAGAGTGAAGATACCACTTATAGAAAAAAATGCCGTAGCTCAAGATAAGAAATATACTGAAATAACCGCAAAGATGAGGTTGCTGCGGGTCAGCACCCATACAAGACATGGATGCTGCTAGGTAAACTGAGGATTATTTCTGTTTAAGGTAAAAATTTAGAAACGGATACGCATCTGAAGAAACGAGCTACGCGAGTGTGGTGAACCTCAAGAGCATCAACACGAACTCAACTGCAGGGAACTGTCAGAACCTGTATCTACGGACATTCTTGTTGTCTACAGTGTTAAGACAGTTTGAAGAGCGGGATTCTGGACACCACGTGCTAATTTCGCTGTGTATATGTTTCCTAATCGCTGTATCATATGGTATAGTCTCGACAAGGCAGGAGAAATGAAAACAGTTAAACATCTGGAAATTCAGTACTTTCAAACTGACAAGGAAACGTTGGAAACGGCTGGAATGTGTACAGAGGCTGTACAACGGAAACTGGACTGTTGATGAAACTGACATTGTGAGAATAATTTGGATATTAAAATTGCTACACCAAGAAGAAATGCTTCAGATTTATCATTAATGTCTTTGACATATTCGAGACGATTGTATATTTGTATTTACATTGATATTTATAACACCTTAAACAGGAATGTTCCAATATGTCCACTGCATGGAGAGCCTTGGCAGTAGTGGCAAAGTTCTGTGGAACACAGAAGCTGAATTAAAGTTTGTGACGTGAAGAAAATCGTGCTTAGACTATTCCGAGGCGCTTTAATCGCTTGTGATGCGGTGGTCTAGCGGTAAGATGTCTGCCTAGTAACATGGAGGTACGGGTTAGATTCCCGATCGTATCACAAATTTTAATTCAATAGTTCAGATTTATCATTTCTTAATTTGCGTGAAATTCAGTTGCTAGTTAATTTCTTAATTTTCGTTAGTGCTTCTGTTTTTAAATGGTTTCTTTCTCACCTATTTGGCAGATTTCGCTTGTGCTACTGTTCTAAGAGTTTATTATCGCGCATTTTGACATTTACCGTGTGTATAGTTTTCGTCTGCTGCAAGCTACGTGATTTAAGTGTCATATTGTCACTTCCTTCTTTCGTGTTCTGCTTTAAGAAAGCTTATATTCCCGCACGTTTTATAAGTGCATTCCGTAATTTTTTTTGTTTATTTTGAATACAGCCTGAGTCAGTTTCGTTGTTCTGCACTGACCAGTCAGCTGCCAGTCGCCTTTATTAAGTACTAGATCTTAAAATTTGATTATTTGGTTTTCTACTTTTTACAGTTAATTGTATCGACAAGATGGATAGAATGTGTGTTTGATGTGTGCGGACGTAGGAGGAGTTGGCCGCAGTTCGCGAACAGCTGAGCGTGCTGTTGGCTACGGTCAGCCGTCTTCAGGCTGCTGTCTCGGGGTGCAGAGGCGGTGGGGAGTCTGGTGCGTCGAGTGGGACACCTCAGGTGCCTCATGCTTCGCTCTCTGTCCCTGCTACCGAGGGAGCATTTTTAGAGTCATTCAAAGAAAGGTTACATTATTCCATGTAATATTAATCGGGGGAGACTTCAACCTTAAGAATACAGATTGGGACCCCTCTAGTTACATTTCAGGCGGTACAGGCAAGCATTCTTGCGAGCTACTTTTGGACACATTCTCCGAAAACTGTCTTGAGCAGCAACCCACACGCAATAGAAATATTTTAGGCCTTATAGCCACGAACAAGTCTGACCTTATTAACGATGTCTGTGTAGAGACAGAAGTTAGTGATTAGGATATCGCCATAGCGTCGATGGTGACCATAAACCAACCAAGAAGGCTAGGAGCATGTTTTTATTAGGAAGAACCGATCAGGAATTGTCAGGATCCCACTTATAAAATAAACTGACATCGCTTAGTTCCGGTATAATGGATGTAGAGGAATGTGGACTAAATGCATTTTAAATTAAGGGTTAGAGAAATATGTGCGTGTAAAGTCGATTAAGGATGGAAAAGATCCACAGTGGTATAATAACGTTAGAAAGCTACTTAGAAAGCAAAGACAAATTGCGCTCTCGCTTCAAAAATGATGACAGGGAAAAGTTAGGATAGATTCGTGCGTCTATTAAAAGATCGATGCGCGAAGCGTACTATAATTACCACAGCCACACCTTAGCAAAAGATCTTTCTGAGAACCCGAAAAAATTCTGGTCCTATGTAAAATCGATAAGCGGGTCAAAGCCCACTGTCCAGTCACTCGTTGATCATTCCGGGGCAGTGACAGAAGAAAACAAACGGAAAGTTGAAGTTCTAAATATAACCTTTAAGAAATCTTTTACGCAAGTGGACCGCACAATGTACTGTTCCACTGAGTACCATCAGCGTACTAATTCCGAAATGGAGGACATAGTATTAGGTATTTCCGGTGTAGAGAAGCAGCTGAGACTGAGGCGCGCTAGTCACGGTCAGCACGGTCACTACGGTCGGGGGTTCGAATCCCCCCTCGGGCATGGATATTTGTGCCGTCCTTAGAGTTAGCTAGTTCATAACTAGTTTGTAAGCTTAGGGACCGATGACCCCGTAGTTAAGTCCCATAAGTTGTACAAACATTTGAACATTTGAGAGCTAAATACGAAAACGTCTCCTGGTCCGGATGGAATACCAGTTCGGTTTTACAAAGAGTATTCTGCGGCATAGCCCCCTTACTTAGCTTGCATATTTCGCGAATTTTTAATTCAGCGCAAAGTTCCTAGTGATTGGAAAAAGCGCAGGTGACTTCAGATTAGAAGAAAGGTAAAAGAACTGACTCACATAATTACAGTGCAATATCTTTGACATCAGTTTCCTGTAGAACAGGGGTGGCCAACCCGCGGCCCGCGGGCAGGTAAGTGTTGGCCGGCAGAGCTGTTTCATACGAAAGAAAATTTTAACTTTAATTTCATGTAAAATTTGCAAAACAGCATTACATCAAGAGTCTTTCGTATCATATCGGATTACAATAGGTATATATCATTTCATTGATTCAACCATCAAAGAAATACACGACAGTATCTCGAGCGGCATGTGGCTGAGGCGGTGGACGTTGCGAGGAGTAAGGGGCGGCAGAGGGGCGGCCAGAGTCCAGCTTGCGGAAGTGAAAAAAAAAAAAAAAAAGTTCAAATGTTTGGAGAACTTATGGGACCTAACTACGGGGTCATCAGTTCCTAAGCTTACAAACTAGTTATGAACTAGTTAAGACTAACGTAGGGATGGGAAAAACCGACCGGTTAAAACCGATACCGGTATTATAGTTTTCAATAACCGGTTTTTTCGGTATTCATTTGATGTCGGTTGTAACCGGTTTTTGGTAGTTATTGCCAAGAACCAGGTAAAAAACCGGTACGACTACTTCCTGTACTAGTGGTTCAAAATGTGTTTTTTTTTTTTTTTTTTTTTTTTTTTGTAAATAATTAAAAAAAATGAAAACTAGTAGATCCTAATATTTAGGGCTATTCCTAAAATTTCCACTGCTGTGAAATATTAGGTCATCGCAGAAACTAAGAAAAGCGATCGGTGATAATTTAAGAGCAATCCCGGAATCCAGAAACGTGCAACAAACGCGTGGCATAAGAACTTAAGAACTGGTGCAGCTACTGACGCATCGATGCACCTGTTGCCGTGTGGCGTGGCCTATTAGACGACGCGCGTGCACCGGCAGTGTACGAGACTTGCCTCCGTCTGGTCATGCGGCAGTTCCTTGCTGTCGTCGCCAGACATCGGTTCTGTCTTGAATGGCACCATCCCGAGTGTGGAAGTACTTCACGAAGTAAGGGAGCAGTGAGGTGCAATGCTCCATTTGCTTTAAAAAGCTGTAAACGGGTGGAGGTACTACAAAGATGCTGTGTCATTCAAGGAGAAAGCATTCAAAATGTTTCTTGGAAGAGAAGGTAAATTCGATTCATATACCTATTATGTAGGCTTGGAATAATAAATTTTAATGTATTATCATATTGTTAAACTAACAAGTTTTATTAACGTGATTCCGTGAAAGCGAGGGGCTTTTTTAATAACCAATATCTGTTTAGGTAACATTGATCATGTGGTGCCTCGCGAGGTAGCCGTGCGGTCTGAGGCTCCATGTCATGAACTGCGCGGCTGCTCCAGTCGGACGTTCGAGTCCTCCCTCCTCCCTCGGCCATGGGTATATATGTTGTCCTTAGCGTAAGTTAGTTTAAGTTAGATTAAGTAGTTTGTAAGTCTAGGGACCGATGACCTAAGCATTTAGGTCTCATAAGAACTCACACCCATTTGAACATTCTTTGATCATGTGGTACAGAGCTTACCTAGTTCAATTTGCGTAAATTTACACTGACAACAATCTTACTGTTAGTGGGAACTGTGACTTTATCTTTCGAAATACTTCTGTTGCACTGATTGAAGATAATTTACTGACTGTAACGTATTTATATTGTGTATATAACAGAATATTCGTATGCGCTGTCTCACAAGTCCAACTTACGGAGTGGTTGGCTCAATATTCCCAACTGCCGGATGGAAATACTAGGCCAGGAAATCTGTATGCTTCGTATATCGTCCTCTACGGCCTCCTGGCTAGGCTTACACACACTCAAGAAGGCGTAGTGTTGGGATGGGATCTTGCAAAATATGGAAAGACTAGTGATTTGTCTTATAACGTAAATTTACCTAAATTTTAACTAAATTTCCTAAGTTTCGGTTTCGGTCGAAACTACAAGAACCGACGTTACGGTTTCTGTTTCAGCCGCAAATTATGTTTCGGTCGAACTCTACTGCAAAAAATAGCAATAAAAAACCGAAAACTGGTTATTTAAAAAACCGGTTATCTTGAGGAATTTTTACGGTGCGGTTAAATTGGAGATGAAAAGAACCGGTATAACCGAAAACCGGTTGTTTCAGCGATAACCGCCATCCCTAGACTAAGGACGCCACAAATATCCATGCCCGAGGGGGGATTCGAGCCCTCGACCGTAGTGGCCGTGCAGACCGTGACTGGAGCGCCTCAGTCCCCTCGGCCACCTCGGCCGGCTATGAAATTTCCCAAGTATGTATAATGCCGTACGTAAATGAAATAATGTTAATTCGGCGAGTAGTGTACCTCTTTGGTACCCCCAATTAAGCTTAAAACATGTAATTTCCTCGCAATAGCTATAAAAAATATTGAGTATTGAAATCCCTTTCATAGAAACTAAAGTACAGTAAATAACTAAATGCGCTATTAGGGGTTGTAGCAAAATCACTGTTATCTCAGAAATCATGAACACTAAAGCACAGTAAATAACTAAATGTGCTGTTAAGCGATTATACTAACATCGGTCCGTTACCTTGCGCATGCAGAAAGACTGCTGAAATTTTACCAAAAATGCCGTGTTATAATAAATCTTCAATGAGACAAAAACAACCGCAAGGCGCGTTGCGCATTGCAGGCAAAATAATCTACAACTACAATGAAATGGACAATCATAATGTGGTCCTGGAGCCATCCTCATCAGATCACATGTACATTAAATTCAAGGTTGAAATGGGAACCAGACAGACTATGGCCTGTAGAATCCCGGGAAAACAGACTGGGAGACATATTGGAGAGACCTTGACTTCAGCCTATCGGAAATTAACACTTCGATAAGGAATCCAGCAGAGTTTGAGGAAGTAGCAGAGGCCGTAACCTCTGCTATAGTGACCTCATACCAGGACAACTGCTCAATCACCAAGAAGTGCACAAATAGGAGTGTGCCTTGGTGGAATAATAACCTGTAAATGCAAAGGAAACAGGTACGAAGACTGTTTAACCTTGCGAGGCGCAAAGGACAATGGGCAAAATATCGTGAGGCCCTTGTCAATTACAACCTTGCCATCAGATGGGCAAAGGAGGCATCCTGGAAGGTATTCTGTGAGGAAGTGGAGGGCACGGCTGCTCAAGCGAGACTTCATAAAATCCTCACTAGGGTACTAACTAATCCAGGAGGAACATTGAGGAAGGAGGATGGGGAGTATACAAAGACAGCACATGAAACGCTGGAACTGCTCCTCAAGACTCACTTTCCTCAATATACTCTGGTGGATAACTCAGACCAGAATGCGATTCCTAAGAGACAACGGTACTCAGGTATTCGCAAAGGGGACTGGGATTTGGCCAAGGAGTGTGTCGATTTCAGTAAGGTAGTGGGCGGTGGTAACATTTCAACCGTTCAAGTCACCTGACACCGATGGAATCCTTCCATTTCTCCTGCAACAAGCGGGAGAAAATCTTATTAGATTCCAATGCAGGTTATTCAGGGTTAGCCTAGCAGCAGGAATCATTCCCAATGCCTGGAGGGCAGTGAAGGCTGTCTTCATTACAAAACCACGGGGAATTGATCATGACAAGGATGTGAGATCAATTTGCCTGTCCTCTTTCATTCTTAAGACATTGGAAAAGCTGGTTATGTGCATGTTGGCGAAAGGAGGTTAAGTAGGGCTCCTCTACATTCAAACCAACATGCATATCAGCCAGGTAAATAATGTGACACAGCTCTCCACCAACTCGTTGGGAAGGAGGAGAAAGCACTACACTTTCAGGAAATAGTCCTCTGTATCTTCCTGGACATCGAGGGGGCTTTTAGCAACACGACCTTCGATTCCATGTTTAGGGCAGCAGAGGTGCATGACCTAGGGACCACTATATGTAGGTGGACTATGGCCATGCTCAGTGGAAGAAAGGTAGAGGCTACCATGATGAATGAAAAAATGGTAATCAACACCACTAGGGGTTTCCCGCAAGGAGGAGTTCTTTCCCCTTTATTGTGGAATCTAGTGGTGAATGATCTCATTGGAGAATTAAACTCTAGGCAGTACTTTTGCCAAGGATACGCAGATGATCTTGTCATAGTAATACTTCGCAAATTTCCTGACACAGTCAAGAATATGGCACAAGGTGCGTTGGACATCGTGCAAGACTGGTGCAGAAAACAGGATCTGGGGGTTAGTCCTATGAAGACTATTGTTGTAGCAGTCACAAAGAAGCATATCCAATATTCAAGTTGGAATCTAAAGCTTTTTTATGAAGCGCTACCAGTGAAGGGGACAGTGAAATATCTGGAGGTTTACCTTAGATGAGAAACTGACATGCACCCCTCACATTAGGTATATTTGCTCCAAGGCAAAAGATACTCTGGTAAGTGCAGGAGAGCTTGTGGCAAAAATTGGGGCCTGGGCCCCAAGGGTATGCACTAGATATACACCACGGTGATTAGACCCAGGATCACCTATGGGGCGGTCGTGTGGTGGATAACGTAGAATAGTAGGTTGCTGCTAACGAGCTTGGTAAGGTACAGAGATTAGCCTGCTTAGCCATAACAGGCGTAATTAGCAGCACACCAATTGAAACCATGTTGGATATGCCCTCATTACACATTTGGGTCAAGATGGAGGCAGCGGCTGGTGCATACATACTCAAAACTGGCATAAACTGGAACTCTTTGGGATATCCAGAATCACACGCTAAAATAGTGAGTGAGGTAAATATAGGAAAGGTTGGGGAAATGCCAGCCGACTATATTTATTACCCCATA
The DNA here is from genome assembly GCA_026315105.1 of Locusta migratoria. Classification (NCBI taxonomy): domain Eukaryota; kingdom Metazoa; phylum Arthropoda; class Insecta; order Orthoptera; family Acrididae; genus Locusta; species Locusta migratoria. The sequence continues at coordinate 63,380,448 of CM048751.1, forward strand.
CTGCTTCATCAAGCCTTTCAATATAACAATTGGAAGTAGGGAGCAGTGGGAAAAAATAGTTCGACGCCATACGGGGGATATTGTCTGGTTCACTGACGGGTCGAAATTTGAGCAGGGCGTTGGGGCCAGGGTATACGGGCTGCATCCAAGACTGGAAGGTGTTATCTCTCTAGGGAAACTGGCCTCAGTATTCCAGGCCGAAATCACTGCCATCAGGGCGTGTGTGGAGGAGAATTTGCGCAGGTACTACAAAGACCATAGCATATCTATCTATTCAGACAGCCAGGCAGCCCTGAGATCACTGGCGGCATCCTCCAACAAGATCTAAAATTGTTGCAGAATGTCACAGGGTTCTGGTGGAGCTAGAGGAAAGCAACACGGTAAACCTATTGTGGGTCCCTCGCCACTCGGGGATCAGTGGCAACGAACATGCCGACAGATTAGCCAGGATGGGGGCAGAGACTCCATTTATTAGACCGGAACCTGTCCTGACAATCACCAAGGCAATGATCAAATTGGAACTACGTAACTGGCTCAGAAGACATCACATAGAATTTTGGCAAGGTAATGATGCCAAAGACATGTTTTAAAAGAAGCTCTGCAATCCTGGGCCTGAACAGGAGAGAGATTAGACTCATGATTAGACTGTAGAGAGGCCATGGGAATTTCAAAAAACACCTACATACAATGGGAATAACAGAAGGGGGCCCTAAATGTAGGATCTGTGATGACGGTGATGAAACTGCATCACATCTAATCTTAGAATGCATTGCATTGGATAGTAAAAGGCACAGAATATTTGGGACAACCAGACCCGAAGAAATTGTGTCTAATAAATAACTGGTAAAGGGACTCCTTGCACTGTTTAAGGGCATTGGTTGGCTTTACTAGTTATACAGGGAGCGATACCGCACAATAAAATTAGTTTCGGTGCGGGCAGTGGTGGGTTGGACCAAGACAGTTTTGGCTTCCCTGAGAAAATCAATCAATCAGTCAATCAATCAAATGAATCAGCAAGGGTTCAAGTGAAACTCAGCTTTCCCTTTTCTCACATGACATCTTGCGAGCCATGGATGAAGGGCAACAGGCGGATTGTGTTTTTCGCGACTTCAAAAAGGCTTTTGACGTGGTGCCACACTGCAGACTGCTAACGAAGATACGAGCTTTCACAGGTGGCACGGCCTCTGATAGGGTAGGATGAGCCTGTGACAGGACTGGAATAGAAAGTTCTGGGTGGGTGGATTGGACAGCGGGGTTGATAGATTTGTGACTGGCTGAAAGACTTCGTAAGTAATAGAATGCAGTAAATAGTTCTTGACGGCGAGTGTTCATCAGAGACGAGTGTATCGTCAGGCGTGTCCTAGGGGAGTGTGATAGGACCGTTATTATTTTCTATGAAAATGATCTGATGGGCAGAGTAACTTGTAATTTGCAGCTATTGCTGTAGTGTATGGGAGAGTGTCGTCTTTGATTGAGTGTAATTGCATACAGGATGACTTAGACAAAATTTCTAGTTGGGGCGAAGAATGGCAGCTAGCTCCAAATGGAAGGTGATGCGCATGAGTAGGAAAAACAATCCCATAATGTTCGAATACAGCATTAGTAGTCACTTTCTTGATGCAGACACGTCGTTCAAATATTTAGGAGTAACATTGCAGAGCGATATGAAACGGAACGAACATGTAAGGACAGTTGTGCGTAAGGCAGACAGCCGACTTCCGTTTATTGGGAGAATTTTGGAACGATGTCCTTCATACGTAAAGGAGACCGCGTATAAAACGCTTTTACGACCACGTCTTGGGTATTGCCCAAGTGTTTCGGACCCACAGCAGATCAGTTTAAAGGAAGACAAAGAAGCAGTTCAGAGGCGAGGTTCGACCAATGCGCGAGTGTCACGGAAATACTCTGGGAACTCAATTGGGGATTGATGGAGGAAAGACGACGTTCTTTTCGTAAATTTCTGTTGAGGAAATTTAGAGGGCCGGAATTTGAAGCTGAGCGTAGTTCGATCTTCCTGCCGCCTACTTACATTTCGCCTAGTGATCACAAAGACAAGATAGAAATTAGGGCTCGTAGGATGCATATAGACATGCTTTTTTCGCTCATTCTATTTGGGAGTGGAATAGGAAATGCCTAGTAGTGGTACAATGTACCCTCCGCCACGTAACCCCCCCCCCCCCCCTCGATGGATTTCGGATGTAGATGTAGTAGAACTAAAAGTTTTGTCTAATTCATCCTGTATGCTCTTACGGTCAATTAAAGACGACACCCTCCCATACACCACAGCATCATCAGCAAACAGCGGTAAATTACAAGTTACTCTGTCCATCTGTCCGTGATATCATTTGTATAGATAGAAAATAATAGGGTTTTAACACCCTGACAATACACTCATCTATTTTTCTGAAACCACCAGAAATCAGATCCTGAAGGCTTTGTTCAGTGGAATCGATAAATTCACAACAGAGTGGAAATGCGAGGCTTGATGTAATGCATCTGCAAATTACGTTTTACAATTAACAAAACTTGACCCACTGTTCAATTTTCCATCAGCAAAATCTCACACATGCCGTGATGTACTTCAGTCGCCACACATCCACTTACCTCTCGTCCCTTTCTGTTCCCTGATATATTTTAATACACTTCCTCTCTTATTCAATTTACCATCAGATCGACTGTACTTTTAAAGTAATAAATTATTCATAAATAACTACTTATATAAACCATTTGTTCCCAAAATTTTAACTTATGTAAAACTCTTCGAAACCACCATTGATATTGTGCCGTGCACAAACTAAGCGCATACTTTGTGCAGTTCTGCGTCGTTATTGTTGTGGTCTTGAGTCCGGAGACTGGTTTGATGCAGCTCTCCACAATACCCTATCCTGAGCAAGCCTCTTCATCTCCACATAAGAACGACAACCTACATCTGTCTGAATCTGCTTACTATACCCATCTCTTGTTCTTCCTCTGCGGTTTTTACCACACACATTTCCCTCCAACGCTAAATTCACAATTCCTTGACGTCTAAGGATGTGTCCTACCAATCTAACCCTTCTTTTGGTCAAGGTATGTCAAGGTAGTCCCCAATTCTGTTCAGTACCTCGTCATTAGTTGCGCGATCCACCCACCTAATCTTCAGCATTCTTCTGTAGCACCACATTTCAAAAGCCTCAATCCTCTTCCTGTCCGCAATGTTTATCGTCCATGTTTCACTCCCATACAAGGCAACACTCCATACAAATACTTTCAGAAAGGACTTCCTTAGGCTTCAATCAGTATTCGATGTTAACAGATTTCTCTTTTTCAAGAACGCTTTTCTACCCATTGCCATTCTGCATTTTATATCCTCTGTACTGCGCCCATCATTTGTTATTTTACTGCCCAAGTAACAAAACTCATCTACCTCCTTTATTGCTTCGTAACCTAATCTAATTCCTTCAGCATCACTTGATTCTCTTAGGCTGCACTCCATTACCCTGGTTTTGCTCTTGTTAATGTTCATCTTATATGCACCTTTCAGCACACTGTCCATTCCGTTCAATTGCGCTTCTACGTCCTTTGCTGTATCTGACAGAATTACTGTGTCGTCAGCAAAACGCAATGTTTTTAATTCTTCCCCCTGAACTTTAATTCCTTCTCCAATTTTCTCCTTGGTTTCCTTTATAGCTTTCTCAATTTACAGATTGAATAATACTGAAGAAAGGCTACAAAAAATGTTCAAATGTTTGTAAAGTCTTTGGGACTTAACTACGGAGTCATCAGTCCCTAAACTTACAAACTACTTATGAACTAGCTAATCCTAAGGACGGCACAAATGTCCATGCGCGAGGGGGGATTCGAACCCCCGACCGTAGTGGCCGTGCAGACCGTGACTGGAGCGCCTCAGTCCCCTCGGACACCGCGGCCGGCAGAAAGGCTACAAACCTGTCTTACTCCCTTTCCAACCACTGCATTCCTTTCATGCCCTTCAACTCTGACAACCGCTGTCTGGTTTTTGTACAAGTTGTAAATAACATTACGCTCCCTATATTTTACTCCTGCTTGCTTCAGAACTTGAAAGAGTTTATTCCAATCAACATTGTCAAAAGCCTTCTCCAAATCTACAAAAGCTAGAAATGTTGGTTTGCCTTTTCTTAATCTATCTTCTAGGATAAGCCGTAATGTGAGTATTGCATCCCGTGTTCCTACATTTCTCCTGAACCCAAACTGATGTTCCCCGAGGTCGGCTTCTACCAGCTTTTACATCCTTCTGTAAACAATTCGTGTTAATATTTTGCAACCATGACTTATTAAACCGATGAGTCTGTAGTTTTCACACCTGTCTGCATCTGCTTTCTTTGGAATGGGGATTATAACATTTTTCTTAAAGTCTGAGGGTACTTCACCTGTCTCATACATCTTACACACCAGGTGAAACAATTTTGTCATGGCTGGTTCTCCCAGAGAAGTAGCTCTGAGGGAATATCATCTAATCCAGGGGCCTTGTTTCGACCTAGGTCTTTCAGTGCTCTGTCAAATTCATCTCTTAGTATAGTATCTCCTATTTCATCCTCATCTACTTCTTCTCCCCTTTCTTCAATATTGCCCTATGTTCATTTCCTTCATAGAGCCTCTCTATATACTCTTTCCACCTTTCAGCTTTCCCTTCTTTGCTGAGAACTGGTTTTCCATCAGCGTCCTTGATATTCATAGAGCTTTTTTTCTTATCTCCAAATGTTTCTTTTATTTTCCTGTAGGCTGTATCTATTTTTCCCCTATTTATACATTCGTCTACATCCTCGCATTTGCCTTCTGACCACTCCTGCTTAGCCATTTTGCACTTCCTGTCAATCTCATTTCTTAGTCATCTGTACTACTTTAGAATTCTCGTTACTCTTCAATGTCAGTTCCACTTCCCTCATATTTATTCCAGCAAAATAATTTTTTCCCCTTCATATGAAAACTCATTCGAACACACTTCATCATTCTGCATCCATTCATAATCAATGTTTACATTTAGAGCCATTGATTGCGCTCCATGAACTGAAATAATCTCACAAACACCTTGCTCCAAAATATCAGCAACTTCAACTTCCGTAACTTCAGCATGTGTAATATGTTTCTTTTCCTCCAACAATAAATTTCCCAAATCCGCGGATACATAATTCACTAAAAACTGACAAAAAAAAAAAAAGAAAGAAAAAAGAAAGAAGGAGGTCCAGTCGACGTGCTCTCAGCTACGTCGCCTTTACATACACCTTTACACATATTTCTTGTACTTACTGTACTATCATTGTTGCTACGAAGTGATACTTTATTGGAATTCTGCATTCATTTCATCTCCATCGATAAATGATCAAACTCAACCTGTTTTCAGAACACCTGATATTCCAACCCACATTCATTCATTTCGTCTTCATTTACCATGTTTGGCTCCTTTGCAGAATTTTCGACTTCCACAGATTCCTGCGTCCTTTTCCCAGCCGTTGTATTTTGCATACCCCAGACTAGAAATGCGGCAAAATTTCCTACCCTGATTATGCATTTCGTGATTCCCGAGTCCCTCAGGTTTATTTTATTTGTTTTGAGTTCAATTTTTATAATTATTATTACCATTTGCCATATGAAAATTATTACCATTACGATTAAATTTATGATGGTTTTGATTATGATACTTACCTTGGTTCTAATTATAATTACCGTTTCGATTCACATTTTCCTGAGGGTAATTTACATCGTTAAAAATTGGCAACATGTGGCTTGAATTTCAACGCCTATTCCAACTTGACAATAGAGTGCAAAAACTCAGGTATAAAATTTGTCGGACATGGAACAAAGTCACTCTGTAAATATTCTGCTAATCTCCTTTGGGGCGATTATATTCAGCCGCGACGGAATAGCCGTGCGCACTGAGGCCCCTTGCATCGGTACGCGCGCCTGTTTGTTGTCGGAGGTTCGAGTCCTCCATCAGGCATGTGTGTGTGTGTGTGTGTGTGTGTGTGTGTGTGTGTGTGTGTGTGTTATTCGTAGGATAAGTTAGTTGAAGTAGGTTGTAAGTTTAGGTACTGATGACCACTGCTGTTAGGTCCCATAACTTCACAAACAATTGAAAAAAAATTTGATTACGTTCAACACTCCCAGTGGACGATTTATATGCATCATAAAAATAACACCGACCCATTTTCCTTTTTATAATGTGGTCCGTTTAGGAACTCATTCAGGAGTTGCGTTTGCTTCGCTTCAATCCGAAATTTATTCAAAAAACACTTTTCATATACTTCATAGGTGGTAAACGAATCCCTCATTATATTTACACACGTTTGTGCATCACCTACGAAATGCCTTTATGTGAACTTCATTTTATCCTCGTCTGATATTCCTCGTAGAAATACATCTTTACAGGCAGCAGTAAAAGTCACTGGATGGTAATTTTCATCATTAGTGAAATACTTTGTTGTTCCCGTACCCATATATGCAACACTTATCACTGTCGTACCTGACTTGCTGCTATTTAATTCTGTACCTCCAACTCTTCTGTTCGAATTGGGCGTTTTCATTGCTTTCTAGGGACTTAATTTCCTGCCTATTTTTAATTACGTCCATTTCACAAACTACACTCTATTCGACAGATTATTAACCGACTTACTGGTTGCTTCCTCAAAGGTATTTTGCCTGTGAATACAATTATCCACACAGCCACTCAGTTTATCCTGCATTTTATCGTCTAAATCATTTTCGACTGTGGTGACTCTGATGTTAACCAGGCCACTCTCTTCAAAGACTTTGCCCACATCTGTCCTTAAAACCTCTAATTTTGATTCAAATATCACTTTTACTTCGCCTCTAACATTTCCCATCTCAGTTTTAATACTGTTCAAGTTTGAATTCACACAAACTCTGAGGTTATTCTTTCAATTTTTGCAAGAAAATTTGTATTTACACTTTCAATTTTCGAATCAAAGTTTGAATTAACACTATTTATATTTCATTTTATATATTTCAATTTTCGAATCAAAATTTTAATTTACACTGTTGACTTTATATTTCATTGCATTTATTGTAAAAACAGCAATATCTGTGCCTTAAAATCACCAAGAACATCAATTTCATTCTCTGAATTTAGTTTCTGCGCTTCCTCTCCAAAACCTTCCCCATTGACACTACTACATCCTGATTTTGGACTACCGTTAAGTGGGTCTTTTAAATTTTCTGAACCACGCAGGCTGTGAGACTGTTTAATCGCTGTGTTCTCCAACACTGCCTATTAATCTGCAAACTCACACAGATTTACACTATCAGCGTTCGTACATAACTTATCAGTCATGCTGGCCCCTGTTTATGTATTGCTTGAAAGTTTGGTAACTGCAGATGCCAACGTTGTAGAATTTGAAGCGGTGTCCATGACGTGCGAAAACTGTTGTTGTTGTAACCGTCGATTCTCGTGCCGCCAACCAAGACTGATATTGGCTGTAGTTAAGAACGTTTCTTGGGAGCTTCTTTTTCTTTATTGAAATTTGCATCTACCTGCAGACATCTAATTATTGGTCCAATTGCCACCCATACAAATGCTGCAAGAAACTTATGTTCAAAGCCCCCATTTGCAATAGACATCAGAACCTGGATCACAAAATTATTACTACTGAATTTTTAAGAGAATATTATTCACATCTCAGAAAGAAACTCTAATTTCGACTTGACGCTTTTCCTTTCCACATCGCATTAATCACAGCAAAAATTAAATTAAGTGTGATTACACGCTGTAAGATCCTGCATATTTGGCTATGTACGGTACTGATTTTGAAGTTGCTTGGATGTTATCTTAGTGTCGAAGCGTACATGTCTGCTTTCATGACCCTGAAACTAACTTGTTTGCGGATATTATGTTTTACTTGTAGGCTGTAGTCTGCGAAACAAACACACATATTACGTAAAATAACTGGTTCATTTATAAAAAAAGGGTCTTATTGTAACGTTTGCTAATTATGTACTCAAAGTCAGAGATTTAGTAGCATAAGGTTTATTCACTCAAATTTGTTCCTTATTAGATGTGATTAGACGAAGTATTCATCATAAATATAATAAAATTGCTTAAACTGCGATAAGAAATTGGTAGCACCGTTCCCCAACTAAGTAATGACAACGCAGAAACTGTGTATATATCGTGAGGACTCAACATTAAATTGTCAACAGTTCAAAATTGTTCAAGTTTCTCGAACATCATTTCTAAACTCGTAAGTTATTTGCTGAGGAAAAGTCTATGCCAGTGCAGATGATAAGTGTTTATCATTTGCATTGGCATAGACTTTTTCTCAGCAAATTTAGAGTTGCGAGAAACGACCGTTCCCCTGTGCAAGTCTAAACACTCCCCGATCAAGACACTCCAATCATCCAGGAGGCTCCTTGTTCTGCCACAACTAGACACGGATTTTTCTTTTCCTTACATCCTTCGCTCATCGCTTTGTCTCTCTCTCACGCACACTGCCAACAGTTCTGGCCTCTTCCTCATTAGCCGACCGCTATCCTTTCCGAAACCGTATACCTCTTAACATGAGATATTTCTGTAATGAAATCTGGTAGTCTGAAACTACATCCTTTCTAATGTAATATTCAAAATATCCACGGGTGTACTGCCCGTCTATAGTGGCCAACGGGCGCAATATTTCGGCGATCATACATGTCGCCATCATCAGGTGAACTGACGGACTGAACTCCCGGAAACGCGCCGGCACAGAGATTCGCACGCTACGGCTGCTCGAAGGGAACTGGGTGATAGCCCGGTAGCGGGCGATTTAAATACCCTCGGCCCGCGGAGCGACCCCTCCGCGATTCCGCGCCCCGCGCCGCCGCCGCGCATTGAAACCTATTGCGCCGGCGTCTGAGATGACGTCGATGTGAGGGCTCTGTCCGCCGTGGTCGTCACTTCGTTACGTTTGCTAGATTTAATTAACCCAATCGCTGGTTCCCAAGCTTTGCTAAGATTATAGCCACAGTCACGGTTTATGAGGTCGTCACTTGTGCGAATTTCAGTGGCCTCTCTAACGACGCAGTCCCACTATCTCGACGTCTGTACCAGAATCCTAGTGCGTTCATACTCCATCGCATGATTCTCCGACAAATAATGTTCAGACACCGCCGACTTGCTCGAATACGTCAATCGTGTGTGTCTCTGGTGTTGAAAGCATCGATCCTCGACGGTACGCATCGTCTGTCCAATATATGACTTTCCACACTGACACGGAATCTGGTACACGCCGGCCTTCCTCAAACCGAGATCATCTTTGGCGCTCCCCACCACTGCACGAATTTTATTGGGCGGACAAAAAACAGTTCCAACCTGGTGTTTTTTTTTTTTTTTTTTTTTTTTTTCAGAATGCGGGCGACCTTCCCCGAGATTGCGCCTCCCTCGTGTTTTCATCCGTTTCCACAGGTTGTGCTGTAGTGGTTGGGCGGAGAGCCCGCCGAATCTGCCACTCTGAGTACCCATTTTTTCAAAATAGAGTTCTCAGGTATTCCAATTCCTGTGGTAGACTCTCTGCGTCGGAGATAGTGCGCGCACTATGTACTAGAGTTTTAAGTAATGTAATATTATTTAAATACAGAAAAAGACTGTTACTCGTATTACAGAAAAGAAAAGACACGAACGATAAAATGGCAGATATTGAATTGTCAGACGGATAGTAAAATAATTGAAATCGCTCAACAGACGAAATGTCATTGAAACTGATGGGATTTCAAATCTATTGTAGACGAAGTATGCGAAAGACCCTGCCCCACTCCTAGCAGCAGTATGGCGAAGGTCTCTGGAGTAGCGATGCGTTTCCAAAGATTGAAATAAACCCGCAGCTCATACCCGTTACAAGAAGGGTCGTTGATCAGATACGCAAAATAATAGGCCAACATCGGTCAGTCGAAGAATACTGCATCACATTTGATGTTCGTTTACTGTGTCATTTCTCGGCACCGGAGATCTTCTCTGAACACAGTTTCCTGAAGTAAAGATGATGTGAAGCACAGCTTGAGATATCTAGCAAGTTATACTCTACTCCTAATACTATGACATGACCATGAAATTTAGGTGAAATATAGACAACGTTTACCCTCAGGTGTTCCACCTCTACTGCTGGTGAAGCAGCGAAACTATAAGAAACATCTAATGACTATTTACGAGCCACTTTATACCCTGATCTACACCTAAAATTATTTCACATTCGGTATCTGTAACATCTCACCACCAGACTACCGCACCACTAGCGATTAAGGCGCCTCGGATTAGTGCAAGTACGACTTCCCTCACTGTAATTCAGCTTCTGTGTTCAATCAAATATAGCCATAACTGTCAAGGCTCTCCATGCAGCGGAATAGCACCTCGGCAATGGAAAGATAGGAGACGCAAAACAGTCTCAAAGTTTGTAAATTTCTATTTATAACGATATTGTTATCACCTTAGACTAAGGTTAAAGGCAGGAATGTTTCGATATGTCCATTTCCGAGGTGCTATTCCGCTGTATAGAGTGTCTTAGCAGTTGTGGCAATATTTCATGGAACACAAAAGCTGAATTAGAGTTTGCGACATGGAAGGAAGTCATACTTTATTCCGAGAAGCATTAATCAATTGTAGTGCGGTGGTCTAGTGGTAAGACGTCTGCCTGGTAATCATAGACGTCCGAGTCCGATTCCAGGCTGCATCGTAAATTTAATTCAATGCTTCACCTTTATCTTTAATTTTTTGAGACAATTGACAGGAAAGAATTAACGGTGCTGACAGAGAGCGATGAGTAACAGTGGAGAAAAAGATGGTATGTTGAATGAATATGAGTTAGAACAGAGGTAGGCAATGAGCGAGCCGCGCTCTCGGAGCCGCCTGCCTGAGCTGGAGCAGAGCCGCGAGAAGCTGGCGTCCACCACGTAGTTCCTGCTGAAAATACTAGATGGCGTAATGCGCAGCAAAGGCGCTAACGTAGCTGCAGAAATTCACCTGGCTGAGTGAGTTATAAAATCTATATCTATATATAAAAGGCTTGTGTGTGTACGTGCTGACAGACTTTTCTCCATGACCACATACTGCCACCCACTCGTGGATGTGGTGGTAGATAGCCCTTGGTCTAATGATGTTAGTAAGGTAGTTTGGGCGCGGTGCGTGGCAGTGGGTGAGTGTGACGAGCAAAAATTCGCAAAATATGCAATAATTACTCTTAGGAAAAGCTATATACTCTGTGACTTACGAACTTTCCGGTACGAGTCATAATCTGTTTATTCTTTCAATCGTCAGACAATGCGGTCCTTTCAGACTTTAATAACGACGAGGAATATCAAATACGCAATTTCTTTAAATAGATCACATGTTTCAGTCAACCACACATTATCGACTATGAACAGAGACACAAAACAAAGATAAAACTCCAGATAGACTCAAAGATAAAAATACTCGTGGAACATTGATCACTATCGTGGAAGCGTGGTGGAAACATTGAGTAAAAATATCTCTGGAGTGAGCATTGCATTCTGCGCATGTTCTCAACATTAAGCTGGAATTATCACGTGGTCTGGGGACGACGCTGTTCGTTAATTCACACCAAGTATCACGTCATGTCATGTTAGGGTTTCTCGGTGGCAAAGTTTTAAAAACATCGTCTTCTGGTGACTTGGAAATTTATTTTCGCCGCGCTCTGTAGTTGATTTTATGCTTCTGTTGTTTCTTAATTTCAGTTTATGACTGTGATTTGCAAATGTAACATTACTAATAGCATTTTTTTCCAATTGAGTGTTGTTCCAGAAGCAATGTCGGAACGTCAGATATCTCGAAATGAAAACTCACTAAGGTGAACAAAGCTAAGTTTTGAGTTTTTGATTTATGTGTTTGAATATTGGTCAATGGTTTCGCTTGAAAATTCATGTCAATAATCTGAAATGATGTTTTCCTTCTCAGTACTTTCCCACATACAACTGATCAAGAACATGACATTTACTATGGTCATTAAATAATTTCATAGTTGTTATTTTCTCAGATTTGACACTATACTCAAAATATTTTATCATGGATAGTAGTTATAGCTCCACTTCAATTGCTCGGTACAGAGCTAAGCAAGTTGACGTGACGTAACGTACAATTTATCATGATGGCCATTGTGAATTAGCCTTTTGCTTATGTTCAAAGGTTATGTTGCGTGTGATCCATTTGTTTACTCATAATAACAGAGGTGAATTACATTTGTTGTTATATGTGTGACAGAATTTTTTTTGTAGCCTATTCATCCAATTGTCTGTTTTTGGTTGTGTTCCATTATATGAGTGTGAAACGGGATAACTAATTTGAGAATTGCTGAAGACAGCAAATCTGACTGTCGAATCAAGTTTGTTGCAAGAGATTAACGTATAGCACAGTCTACGTTCACGACAAAGTCGGAAACACTTTACCAAGTTAGCACTTTTATCATTTTCATATTAGCTGCTGTAAAGTAAATAATCAATGCCTATAAATAACGACAGTAAACTGCAAAATATGGAATGGCTTTGACAAATTGCTTATGACTTTAAAAATATGCTGTTCAAATTTTAATGTTTCACACTTTACAGGCAAGAACATATCACTGACACCTGAACAGAGATACTGTTAAATTTTACTTATGGCCTCGGCCACTTAGTGCAGTAATGTTCGAAAAAAAATGTTAATAATACGAGGATAATAAATTTGCTAGCCACAGATGAGTACATACAAGAATCTGTTGATCATAGAGCATGAACATCATTAATTATTTTTTTCACGGTCAACACGAAAAATGATTCCCTCTTATTCTATGTGATTGAGTTTTCAAACACTATTACATGGTTATTACCAACATCGGCACACTACGCCGCCAAAGTTGTAAATAAAATTTTACCCAGAATTACCAGTTAGCATATATATTCGCCAGTGGCTGCCATTTGCTGCCTGTGAATGTGTCACTTTGAAGTAGCATATAAGATGATTCATCGTTGATTCGCAGAAATTGGAGAAATAGTAATTGGTAAAGTTTTGAAAGGATAAGCTGTGAATTCGTGACAAATCACAAGTAATGTCGCAGCTACCGAAAAGTAGCATTCACATAAGTCACTGCTATCGGACCGTCACTGTTTAGGTCATTCCCATTACAGACAAACATACGTCGTCCCGAGATCACGTGACCATAACGGCAATAGATGTTGACGACACAAGATCTCTTCTGCGCATCTGAATGCTCACTCCTGAGATATTTCTGCTCTATGGGTGGTATTGATATGCCTGTGCCAGTAAGCTCACTGATCTGTGCTAATCAGTGATCTCTGATACATATAGCCGCGACACTCTGCTGTGAAAGGTGTTAACGTTTGACAGTCGGGTCAAGGAAAACTATGCGACGTAGTCCTACTCATATCCCGGCGGCCTCCTGTGATAATGTTGGCAACATATGTTGAATAACGAGAATCATGTGACATCGTCATAAGCCAGTCGCGTGACACGCAAATATTTTGTCGTGAAATCAAGCATACAGCAGGAACAGCAGTATTTGTCTACACTCTATGTGGTTCGGTCATCTTTGCAACGATTATATATCGTGTTATTGATGTTGCCAATAAAAAAACACGAGGCCGCCAGGATAGAAAGTAAAATTTTACCGAATCAGATACATCCATTGTTGTCTCATCTCATTATGACCAGCACATTCACGCGAAACTCTTTTGTATAGAGTCTTATGATTCACGCAGTCTTACAATTCATTCCAAATTCCTATTCAAGAAGATATTTGTGAAAACTGTTACAAATCAATATTCGCACTTATCCAATATCGTTTTCAGAAATGTAATTTGCCAGCCGCTTTCGGCGCTACTGTTGCAAGAAAGTTGAGGAAGAGCCGCTAAAAGAGCGATTTCCACATAGTCATTCATCTTAACCGAACAAAGAAGGACCAACATAAAGTCAGCGATTAATATGTTTTTCCCAATACTACGTGATATTTCCATCTTAATGTCCAGGGCACGAAAACTGTTCTGCGCATTTGAATGCTCGCTCCAGAGATATTTCTGCTCTGTGCCCGCCACTAGAGATAATATACACATGCGAGCAACAAACTCATCAGAAACCTCTCTGCTTTCATGATTGTTCCGTACAATATTGAGATTAAAATGTGAAATTACTTACTTTTGGTGCGGACTACATTAAGATAGATACAGACGCCTTCTTTTGCAGAGAAAATTGTACTTAGTGTTCTGAATATATAGTTCTATTACAGAAGGTCGATTTCAATTACGTGCTTTACAAAGTAATCACTGCAGGACTTGGGGACATTATTAGGTGAAACAGTGGCCGATGCTGTTAACACAGTCAACACAATTCACTGGAAATAATATAGCTAATGGAAAATTCTATACAGACGATCAGCTGACGGCATTCCTTCAACGATTACCCAGATTTACTTCATTGCACATTGACACCACCATGACGTCTTACGTCTTATTTAGACAGACATGAACTGCTCTGTTGCTTTAATTGCCAGACATTCAGCACTCGTCGAGTTTTGATAATAGGAAGCACAACATACAGATTAACTACATTGTCCCCAGCGCAAGACTGCAACATACTAATATTTAGCATACACATACAGGTTAGTACTACACAATAGAATCAATACCTGGCGCTGTTATTATTATTACTACTTTTCATCTCAACGATAGAAGTGTTTTCAGAAGTTTACGCCAAACAGACAATTTCACACCGCAGTCTTAACTTTATGAACACAAACTAATATTAAATTTACATCGTTCCGGAGTACGGACTTAAATTAATTTCACTTTTTGCATGAAAAACTTTATGAACGTTTTCGACAATGACCTCTACTTAAATTTTACATCTTGGCTAGGAAGACTGAGTTTATTGACAGAGCGATCCAACAAGGATTCTGTTTTTGTTGACCTAGGTCCGTAACTCTTAAAACCATGATATACACAGGTTCTCTTTAACAACCGTTGCGAAGCACGGGCATATAAGCTAGTAACTTATAAAGATAATACTGCAAACTCTTTAGTATCCAACTAAGAATGAACAGATTCTACTGCTAGGGGTATCTCCTGAAAAATGCTATTATATTTGTAAGTAAGTAACTTATAAACATAATACTGGAAACTCTTCTCTAAAACGTCCAGCGCGTGCAGTCGAGCCGGCAAATATCTTATAAAGATAAGAGCGATTTTGTTTTGTTTCAGAAGACACCGCTAACAGTGCCAACTGTTAGTTCGAATTTTGTACATCAGGGTTTTCGTTACAATCTATGATATTACGTTATGGTACAGTACACTGTGGATTTGAAATGGCTAGTCAAATCGGCACGGTAAAGCGGCGTTCTATTTCCCAGTTCAACTCTAGTTGGGAGTGTGATTACTTGTTCACTGAAAGCGAAGGAAGAGCGAAATGTTTGGTATGTGGTAAAATACTAGGCATAAAATAGTAAAATTTAGAACGCCACTATAGAACACATTACTTCAAGCAGTATGGAAGTGTAGAAGGTGAAATGTGACTTAATCTTCTTAATAATCTATGCGAGGAAGGAAGTAGAGGTATGTATTATAATGCTCCACCTGCATACGAGGTAACTTAATCACAGTGTTTTGTTTAATACCGGACTCTGACAGAACTATGTGCGCCAGCAAGCATGCAGACCTCTAGCGGCAACTAGGATAACTACCGGCCGAGCGACAACGCAGCTCTTTTTTCGGCCTGAGCTGGAGCGCTGCTCATTGAGCCGATTTGTGCCCACTTCAGAGTAAAAAGATAGTAGCATTATTTTTACTGTTGGACAGATGAATGTGTTTCAATATAGTTTGTGTTATAGATGGGTAAAAGTAGGGTGTTAGATGAGTACGTCCTAGCGTCTCGATTGGGGTGATAGGTACTTGATACCTGATGCTACGCACTAAAAAAATGTTCAGATGTTTGTTAAGCTTAAAGGACTTAACTACGGGGTCATCAGTCCCTAAACTTACAAACTACTTATGAACTAGCTAACACTAAGGACGGCACAAATATCGCCGGCCGCGGTGGTCGAGGGGACTGAGGCGCTCCAGTCACGGTCTGCACGGCCACTACGGTCAGGGGTCCGAATCCCCCCTCGGGCATGGATATTTGTGACGTCCTTAGTATTAAGTAGTTCATAGGTAGTTTGCAAGTTTAGGGACTGATTGCCCCGTAGTCGAGTCCCATAAGGTATACAAACATTTGAACATTTTTGGCACAAATATCCATGCCCGAGGAGGGATTCGAAACCCCGAACGTAGTGGCCGTGCAGACCATGACTGGCGCGCCGCAGTCCCCTCGGCCACCGCGGCCGACTGCTACGCACTGACATCATGTACACTGTGATACCACTGAAGTAAACACAGTGTATGGGTGTAACGGAAATAGTCCAACTGCAGAAAGCCTAACTGGGCATATGAAACACTTCCATGGTGAAACTGGGGGAGTTTGCAGATGTAAAGAAGAGCTTCTCAGTAGACTCACCCCTGGCCGCCACAAACGTCGTTGCCGTGGCGACCAACAACAGAGCTGCGGTTAGCTTCATGTTTGACGTGGACACAGGAACTGTTAGCTGCTCCTGAACACCTCGTTATTTCTGCTGCCTGCTCTCCCCTTCCTACTCCCCCCCTCCCCACCCCTCACGCAGACCACGTCGCTTCACCGCTCAGTCCAAACGTCCAGTAGTGCTCTTGGTCATAAAGTTTGTCATATAGGTTTTATCTTTCACCTCCGAGACATAACGCGTTTTTATGGCGTTTTCATGGCCAATAGTCTCAGTCGTCATTTCTCGTTTTAGCTACTTCGTGCCTTTATTTACTTGCTATCGCTACCAGTGACAATGTGCTACTATGAGTGCACTAAATCTCAGAGTATTCTCTCAAGGCCATTTAACTTCGTTAACAGTCAGGTGATTGCTAACTGTAAATAAATCATTTTAAGTTTAGTCATACGAGACCGAGCTTGTGCCAAATTGTTAATAACACATTTAGGTTCATTCCAATCACAAGAGCATCCTCACACCGCAGTCAAAGTTCCTTACACCACAGTGAGAGTGCAAGGGAATGTCATTAACGTAATTTAATTTCATCAGAGTTTCGCCTTTTGTGGTCAGAACACATTATTGAGACGACCATTATATTTGCTTGATGTTAGGTGTTGATAACAAATTACGTAATTTAAGATCTAAGGCGTATATATTCTTGCTGTAGAGCTCACTTCAGTCACATAACAACGTACATACGTACATAACAACGATATAAAGAATTACATAACATTTTTCACGAACATCATGCAAACTGGCACCATTCCACAAATTCTCAAACGCTCTAAAGCCTGGGAAGCCAGCTGACAACCCGACAAGCTACAGACCAATTGCCTTGATGCCTGCAATTCACAAATTACTAGAGAGGCTTATATATACTGTTGGCCATTAAAATTTCTACGCCACGAAGATGACGTGCTACAGACGCGCAATTTAACCGACAGGAAGAAGATTCTGTTATATGCAAATGTTAGGCTTTTCAGAGCATTCACACAAGGTTGGCGCCTGTGGCGACACCTACAACCTGCTGACATGAGGAAAGTTTCCAACCGATTTCCCAAACACAATTATCAGTTCACCGGCGTTGCCTGGTGAAATGTTGTTGTCATTCCTCGTGTAAGGAGGAGAAATGCATACCATCACGAATCTGACTTTGATAATGGTCGGATTGTAGCTTATCGCGATTGTGGTTTATCTTATCGCGACATCGCTGATCGCATTGCTCGCGATCCAATGTTAGCAGAATATGGAATCGGTGGCTTCAGGAGGGCAATACGGAATGCCTTGATGGATGACAGGCTTCTTATCCGCATGGCTGTAACGGATCGTGCAGCCACGTCTCGATCCCTGAGTCAACAAATGGGGACGTTTGCAAGACAACAACCATCTGCACGAACAGTTAGACGACGTTTGTAGCAGCATGGACCATGGCTGCCGTTACCCTTTAAGCTGCATCACAGACAAGAGCGCCTGCGATGATGTACGCAACGACGAACCTGGGTGCACGAATATCAAAACGTCATGTTTTCGGATGAATCCAGGTTCTGTTTACAGCATCATGATGGTCGCTTCCGTGTTTGGCGACGTCGCGGTGTACGCACATTTGAAGCGTGTAATCGTCATCATCATACTGGTGTATTACCCGGGGTGATGGTATGGGGTGCCATTGGTTAAACGTCTTGGTCACCTCTTGTTCGCATCGACGGCACTTTGAACAGTAGCCGTTACATTTCAGATGTGTTACGACCCACAACTCTACCCTTCATTCGATCCCTGCCAAACCCCACATTTCAGCAGGATAATGAACGACTGCATGTCGCAGGTCCTGTACGGACGTTTCTGGATACGGAAAATGTTCAACTGCTGCCTTGTCGAGTCCAATCTCCAGGTCTCTCACCAATCGAAAACGTCTGGTCGATGGTGGCCGAACAACTGGCTCGTCACAGTAAGCCAATCGTGCTGAAGCTGCATGGGAATCTGTAACTGTACACGCCATCCAAGCTCTGTTTGACTCAACGCCCAGGCGTATCAAGGCCGTTATTACGGCCAGAGGTGATTGTTCTCGGTACTGATTTCTCAGATGCATGCATGAAATTGTAATCACATGTTAGTTCCACTATAATATGTTTGTCCAATGAATACTCGTTTGTCATCTGCATTTCTTATTGGTGTAGAAATTTTAATGGCCAGAAGCGTATAACAGAATTAGCCCAGAACTGTTCAGGGTGGTCGTAGTTGATGATGCAGGCTTTCTGCCAGGAAGAAGTTATACTGACCTGGAGATTGGACTCGACAAAGCAGCAGTCGAACATTTTCCGTATCTAGAAACGTCCCTACAGGACCTGCAACATGCGGTCGTTCATTATCAAATGTTCTAATGTTCAAATGTTTGTTAAGCTTAAGGGACTTAACTATGGGGTCATCAGTCCCTAAACTTAGAGACTGACGCCCTTCTACGTGAATACAAATACATCTTGGCTGCAAGCAGTAATGGGCTTCGAACCTGTCAACAAGAACAGCAAGGACCTGTGTCAAGAGTGTTTCAGTATCACAAACCCATGGTCTGAAATATGGAACGCATGTCAAAATCATAACATGCCTTGCATCACACAAAAGCCACCTGGTTTTGACCTACCACGCAAAACGC
Source organism: Locusta migratoria (assembly GCA_026315105.1). Taxonomy (NCBI): domain Eukaryota; kingdom Metazoa; phylum Arthropoda; class Insecta; order Orthoptera; family Acrididae; genus Locusta; species Locusta migratoria. The sequence continues at coordinate 63,399,642 of CM048751.1, forward strand.
GGTTTATTCTAAATAGAATTCGACCTCGTAATGGCAGCTGTGCTCACTCCCTGTATAAATGGAGTTAACAGCCATCTGCTCAGTATGACTGCGGAGAGAGTTAGCCCATCAGTCATATTGTTGAAGAGTGTCCCAGAAGAGCCCAGAATTGATAGATTGCATTAATAGCCTTGATGTTTGTTTGTAATTCTTGAAGTTTGTTTGTAATTCTTGAAGATTGTTATATTTGTGATATTTGTTTGCAATTCTTCATGTTTGTTATATTAGTGATTTGTCCACATCTACATCAACATTTACATGGGATACTTTGCAAATCACATTTAAGTGCCTGGCAGAGGGTTCATCGAACCACCTTTATACTATTCATCTCCCATTCCACTCTCGAATAGCGCGCGGGAAGAAAGAACACCTGAATCTCTCCGTTCGAGCTCTGATTCCCGTATTTTATACTTATGATCATTTATACCTATGTAGGTGGGAGTCAACAATATATTTTCGCATTCGGAGGAGCATGTTGGCGATTGTAGTTTCGTAAGTAGCACACGCCGCAGCGATAAGCGCCGTTGTTGTGATGATTCCCATCCCAGGTGTATAATTTCCGTGACGCTGTCTCCTCTCTATCGTTACAATACAAAACGAGCTGCCCTTCTTTGAACTCTTTCGATGTCCTCCGTCAAACCCACCTGATAAGGATCCCACACTGGGCAGCTATACACCAAATAAGGACGGACAAGCGTAGTGTATGCAGTCTCTTTAGTAGTTCTGTTGCATCTTTTAAGGTTTCGCTTTTCCCACGACATTATCTACGTGTTCTTTCCAGTTTAAGTCTGAAGTAATTGTAATTCCTAGATATTTTGTGGATTTTACGGCCTTCACAGTTTGATTGATTTATCTCGTAAATAAAGTTTAACGGATTTCTTTTCGTACTCATGTGGACGACTTTCTTATAAGTCTATATTGCCACACGAAAAATAAATACATAACTTTTACATCCAAGATCGTTCGAAAACAAATATATCGCCTCTTGCTACAAACAAATTTTATTTTCTACATTCTTCAAATAATTTTGTACTCCATTGTAGGCGATAATTTTGGAAAATTTTTCTACCGTGATATGTAAAATGATGACATTATTTTCTGTTTATGTTCTGTTCCGGCAGACTGTACGACGCTGTTTCCCGCCGCCGAACTGACGAGCTGTTCCTGTAACGTTCGTTATTAAGAATAATTACGAGAATCGACATAACGTGTTTTTCAAGTTAACTGAAATAGTAAAGCATTAATTTCCTATTTTTTACGTTACATTGTTTAATGATATTTATGCATGAATTTTAACGTTCTATAGATGACTATTAGTGCCTCATCGAAACTTTTGATTTTCATAAGTTGCAATTTGTTACCTGTTACGTTCCTTACCATCTGCTTCCATGATTCTCGTGACGATCGTGCTGTAAATTTTTTATTTTGAGCAGGTAATAATTTATGAAATCCATCATTATCGATATTTTCATTGCGGTTTTACACCTCTAGATTGGAAACGTAGAAAAGTTAATGTATCACCAAGAAAAAAATTGCTTTTTGGTTTCAGTAGTTAACTACAGCACGAAGTGACTGTACTTTCGAAACGAGTGACTGAAAAGAGATTTAGAAATATTACCTTTCAAGTAATTTCCTCATTACTTTGACGAAACTGTTTCGCTGCTCTTAGCAAACTACTAGCCCATATATACAAACCAAAAAACTTTGAAAAACCTTGATTGTAAGGTCTCCCTAACACTGACACTGAACTGCAAGAGCAGCGCCAATGAGATGGAATCGGTAAGACGGACGATCATTGATAGTCATGACACCTGAAAGCAAGTACGCTGCCTTTGTTGACATTAGTTCTGCCATGCTCTAAGCTCAGCGCTGAAGTTTCATCGTTTCCGCAGTGTTACTATTTATCAGGAGGGATGATATTTATTGAATATTCCGTCGGTACTGGAGGAACACAGTCTTCTTAGAATCCAGACGTAGTCCTGAATAACCAAAACCAGTTTCATTATTCACCCTTATTGAAACAGTCGCAATGGCAACTTGTTAATATTTGTTTCACTGTGTGCTGTTAATTTGGTTATAACTGTTTGATACTAACATTCCATAAAATCTCCTCTGCCATCACTGCCGTCATTCGTTCCCCCTCCCCACACTTTTGTATTCTTGAGCACATTCTCCTTTTTATCCCAGTACTCATATATACAACTGCCTTCTTCCCACAAATTTATAGTCCTTTTGTTACTTTATTCAAAAATGTATAAAAAATGTTCAAACGTTTCAGCATATCTTCAATGTGTTTCTTCCAATTCAATCCCTCGTCAATGCAAACACCTAAAAAATTTTAATATTCTACCTTAGCTACAGATTTATTTTCAAAGTCTAAATTTATTAATGGTGTCATGTTATTTAGTGTTTGAAACTGTATACACTGAGTTTTATCAAAATTTGATGAGAGTCCAATTGTAGAAAACCACTTAATAATTTTCTGAAAGATATCATTTACACTTTCATCGGTTAATTCCTGTTTTTCAGGTGTGATAGCTGTACTTGTATCACCAGCAAAAGGAACTAGCTTAGCATCTTCGTGAATGTAGGTAGAATGGCAAGTCATTAATATATATTAGAAATAGCAAATGACCCAAGACCAAACCTTGTGGGACCCCATTTTTTATTACTCCCCAGTTAGAGGAATTAAATGTTTCTTCGGTATCATGTGACCTTCTTATTTCAACTTTCTTCATTCTTCCAGTTACGTATGATTTAAACCATTTGCGCACCGTCCCACTCACACCACAATACTTAAGCGTATCTGGAAGAATCCCATAATTTACACAATCAAAAACAGGGCCGGCCTTAAGGCATGTGCAGACGGCGCAAAATACCAGAATTTGAAAACTGTCAACGGCAATTTTGTTTCTGAAATTACTTTTAATATATCTATTTCGATGCACATTATTAGTTCCGGGTTATTTGTTCCGAGGAGGTCAAGTATGTTTTCACAAACATTTAAGCCTAATATTCTAGTGGGTTCATGAACTTAATTGCTCGGGATAAATTACAAAGGGAATGCTTTCAGTACAATTTCGTACGATGTTTTATGCTAGTCTTCGGTTTTGAACATGTATTTTTGACAACTTGTTGAGAATAAGGTAAAGTCACTATCAATTACAATTATATTCTTCAGGTATGTTATTAAATTTTTATTCAAGCTTTCATTGAAAATTTCTGCAGACGAAGCATATGAGTCAGGGAGTCGTAAAAAGAACCAATAATTGATTCATACCTGTTGTCAGGTAAAACCTTTACCCATACCAACTGAATTTCGATGCAAGATAAACTAATTTTAACAACAATAAAAACACCATCACTTATTATATTTAGTCTAACCTTTATGAAAATCTTGCGTTACTTTGTGTCGGCTTTCGCTACCTATAATTATTTTTGAGTAAGTACTTTCTATTAGCGCATGGAGCTCCGGTAATTTCCCCACACAGCTACGACATTGTACAACTAGTAGACCAATGTTCTTAGAGCTGCGTTCGTCCTATGTGTGACTTGCAGCCGTTGACATTCTTGTTGTGTGTTCCCGTGAGTCTCCAAACTAAAAAAAAAAAAAAAAAAAAAAAAAAAAAAAAAAAAAAAAAAAAAAAATCCGCAGTTCACGCCACACGGCCTTCGATAGCCGTGTAGCCGCTTCCTGTGAGTACTGGACGCCTGACCTTACCAGCGGAATCCGGAACCGCGCCATCCTATGGTCCTATGGTGCAAATCAATGAATTGACAGTCCACAAGGTCGGAGAACCGTTGGAGCCTCTGATTCACACCCTCCACTCGGTTCTGTAGCAGAGTCCGCTGTCGGTCCTGTCAGCTACGCTGCAGATGGTAAGCTCTGCCTTCTACCTGCAAGCAACGCTGGCAAAATTTACCACTTCAGACAGCCCCCCAAAACCAGTGCAAGCGACTCACGATCCAAAACAACACCTATCGTTAGTATAGATATGCGCCATGATATACAGCAGGCTTACCTGGAATTACTCCACCCGGTATGCACACGGAGGGCATCGAAAGGGTACAAAAAGGGGTAGCCCGTTTTGTATTATCAGGGGAGTGATGCAGGAGTTGAAGTGGAAATAATTAGAAGAACGGCGTTTTTCGTTGTGGTGAAATCTATTTACGAAATTTCGATTGCCGAATGCAAATATGTACTCTTAAATATTGCTGATTCCCACCTAAATAAGAGTAAATGGCCATCATAAAAATAAGAGAAATCAGAGATCGAATATTTAGGTTTTCTTTCCTCCCGTGAACTGTCACAGAATGGAATGGTACATGATTTTTTGTATGAAAGTGAATCGAAGAACCCAATTAATATTGTTTCTTGTTGACAGTATATGCTTATTCCCGAGACTTTGTAGTTTTGACTCAGTTAATAGTTGACAGAAATCGAATCTGCTTTTCTAACTCAACTTCTTGACCCTGGTCTAGAAAGGTGTGCAATATTCTCACGCATCTGCTTTATGTAACCTACCACGAGAATTCAATAAGTTTAGTAGTAATCCACGCACTTTCAAGTATGAAGAGTTTCTTCATCGATCATCCTATCTATTTCGTCGAGGAATTTCTGAAAAACTTAAAATCTTGAACTAATCTTATTGTTTCATTTGTTGATTGTTATTACTTATGCTTAGGCATACGTTTCATTCTACCTACTATTACTTTTTTGTGCTTTTTGAGGTAATCACTTTTTCCATGACCATGGAGACTTCTTCGTCGGTTTGGTGTTGCGAAACATGATAAATACAAATAAAATAAATTAAAACTGTCTGTCGTACAATCAATTGTGATTTTCATGGTACCCCTTTGTTTTGGTGTTCGTCACAATTAGTAGCGGTGGAAAAGCCGTGCGCACTGAGGCGCCATGCCGCAATGCGCCTTTCGCCGTCGGGGGTTCGAACACCCTCTGGGTCATGGCTGTTTGTGTTGTCCTTAGGTTAGTTTTTCCTTAGTTTCAGTAGTTTGTAAGCTGGAGACTAATAACCAAGCAGTTAAGCACCATAGATTTAAAAAAAATAATAATAATGAATAGCGATGAATGAGATTTAAGAGTAGCGAGCAAGCCCATGTCCTTTGTGGAACTAATTGGACAATATATCTCCACTAATTGAAAACCCGGCATCCTCCGGGTATTTATTTACTTGTTTCTGCCTTACCTTAGTACTTCTCCTTTCCCTTCTCTCTCTCTCTCTCTCTCTCTCTCTCTCTCTCTCTCTCTCTCTCTCTCTCTCTCTCTGTCAATCTTTTTTTCTAAAAACATATTTATCGGAGAATATATAAGAAATAAGGCTGCCTTTCATAATGTACAAAATTATAAGCGCATTATCCAAACAAAGTAATCAAAATACATATGACGTAGAAAATCCGTACGATCTAATACTTATGGAGTTACGTTTTACAGTTGTATAATTTTTCAGGTATATATCCATTTCTATAAGTGCTGTATGTCTGTAAAATCTGTTGCGATTAAAATTAGTAGTCATAGATTAAAACTTGGTGCGTCATGGGGCGGTTTTCTATTAAAGTTTCTGTTTATGAGCACATATTTCATGGATTACGTGTCGTACTGTGATACAATTTCGAAGGTACATTCAGCTATATGTGTGTATACTGACTGTAAAATTTCCTGCTGCTGCAATTTGTAGGGTAGAAATTATAAAGAGTAACGTCATACTGAAAGCCGTAGTTTTAGTCTATGAACAGCGAAAAAGTAGTAAGCGATAAACGTTTTTCCTTTCAAAATTTTGCTATGGTTTTCAGTGAGAAAGAGATCAAAAAGGTTTGAAATTATGATTAAAGTTCCTTGAAAGTCACTAAATAACCTCGTTCTCATATACTGTATTCATGAAGTCTCGTCGCTTTATGTGGCAGTTTCTTGCAACTCCTATTTTTATGACGTTATATCAGCTAAAGCGCATGTGGTTCGTATCATTACGTAATTGGTATTTCGCGGTAAGGAATAAGTGTACCACATTTTGATGAAATCGGAAGGGTGGTTTAGGAGGAAATGTCTAACATTGTCGCATAAGGCAGCAGTTTTTCTCGCATCTCATTGTTTATGATGTCATATCTCGTGAACTATATATTGTACGTGATCCTTACGGCGATAGTCCTTACAGATTGAATCTTACGTGTGCAAAATTTCATAAAGATTGAAATAAGACTGTAGATTTGAATGCAATACTTTAGACAAACACTCAAACATACGGATAATCTGCTTTATACATAAAGAATGTTTCTGCATTCTATGGCTGGTTAAGAACATCAGGTAGTCAGCTGATTGTGCAAAATAGTAATAAGGACACCATACATGTATATGAAGGGTATAAAATGACGTCTTATTAATTACTTGTTATAATGAAACATTATTTCAAAAGTGTCGTTGAGTGCAGAAAGACATCCTCTTATTACGATTGGTTCAGAAGCTGTTGGATTACATCTGGTTAGTTAAGTTATACCATTAGCAAAGCACATGGAATAAGAACAGTGTGTGCAGTAGAAAGTATTGTTCAACGTATATTTCTTCATAAAATTGGAAATAATACATTTTCAGGATGCAACGATATAGATTCTCTCTCATGTCCTTCAGAGATGCCGCGCGCCTTCACAGCTGTGGTTGTGAGACGCATCTTCTCCGCCCTTGTTGCTGCTGATATTTTTTCGCGGTCTATGTTGCCCCACAGAGTAGTCAGATAGTACGTAGAATCACTACAAAGAAAAAAAAGCGATAAAAAAGAAACAAAATAGTCTGAAATATATAATAGCAACAACTGTGACCAAACTCATTAACAAAATATACAATAGATATATTGGTGGGACACATTCTGAGAGATCAATTTAGCAATAGAGAGAAGATTGTGGGGTAAAAATCGTAGAGGGAGGCTGAGGGACGAATACAGTTAGCCGATGCAGAAGGATGTAGGTTGCCGAACTTATTCTCAGATGAAGAGACTTGCACAGGACAGGGTAGCGTGGAGAGCTGCCTCAAACCAGTCTGCGGACGGAAGACCACAACAACATCAACACAATAATCGGTACCGTTTCGGATCAGATTCAACTATGAGAAATTTATTTTGAGATTGTTAAAAAGCTGTGATATAAATAGTGCAACCTCCTTACTTTGGACACTTAAAAATGTCAGTGCAACATTGACGCGTTGTTCTTCGATTGTGTGATTTGACTGCTCTAGGGGCGAAACAGTTAGACTAATGATATTTATGTTATGACGTAACGCCGCGGTGGAGTAGCCGAGCGGTCTAAAGCGTCTCGCTGCCGAGCGTGCGGTTGCTCGCCGTGGAGCTTCGTGGCCTCCCTGGGGCATGGGTGTGTGTGTTTGTCCTTAGGTTAGTTTACCTAGGTTTAAGTAGTTTGTAAGCTACGAATTGATGACCACGCAGTTTGGTCCGATATATTTACAAACATTTGAACATTTTTTATGACGTAACAGCCAGAAATTACGTAGCTGCGAAATATATTGTACAGGAGATAACATCTCTCAATTGCGTACTAAAAACTGTAGAGTAGCACCCAACATTTTCAAATTCATATAGTACTACGCAACATCCTGCCAGATAATGAGTTCGAAAGCGCGACCTTTCCAGGGGTAGCGCTCTATGAGATGAGCTACCTTGGCATGCGTCACTGCTTTACTTCCTGCAGTAGCTCGATGAATCCTTCCTATTAATGGTACCCCGAAAATTCACGTACAGTCATCAGATTCTCAAAAGTATTGAAATGTTTGTAAATCTAATAGACCAAACTGCTAACGTCAAAGCACCCTAGACTTACTAGAACTACAACCATTGTAAACTAATTGTATGCGAAGTACAACACAGACATCCATGTACGAGGAAGGACTCGAACCTCCGACAGAGGGCGGCCGCGCAATTCATAATACGGCGCCGTAGATCAGGCGACCACTCCCGAGCGATCTGATTTGATGGTTGTGTACTTTTTATGGTGGATAAGTCACCAATTTCAATCCTGAGAGTCTCTTTGCGGTCAAAACATACAACAAATTACGGCTTTGCAGTCTGCTAAAAGAAGGGAGCCCACCGATATTTCCATGCGAGAGTGCCCCTGCCTGCGGAAGAAGCAAATAGCTTATGAACATAAGGCCGGTCTGGACATTAGTCAGTCGATACCCTGAAGAAGGCGACTTGCAGTAGTGGCCGAAACGTAGGTTGGTTTTACTCTGAAGAACTTTGTTGAATGTGACAATGCCCGTGGAAGCCTACGTCTACATTACATTAATAACTCGGCGTATTTCTAACGTCGTTCGAAGGGGCTGCATTTCAATGACTGATATTTTAGTGAGTTTCTATGTGGTTTTCCCTTCCATCGGGTTCTTACTTAACGACCTGTTCAATAAGCAAACAGAGTTGCGATGCGGAGGCGTATGTCACCCGTCAATGCCAATTTATTCAAGGAAAACTTAGAGGAACGTACACTAGAATCAGCAGTTTTGATATCTGCGTGTCTTTTCAGTTATGTGTTCTTGTCTGGCTTCATATTAGTGACAACTGAAATGGTTTTTTGGAACATCTACATTCGGTCAACACGCATAGTCGTTTCAGTAAAGAGTTTTTAAGAAAAGAGTAACTCCCTCAAAATGTTAGTCAAGAGAATGTTTGATGGTACGTTCGGGCATTCTGTTTACAGGCAGCCAATTGAAGTAGCTCGTATCTGTAGCGTGGTAGTTGGCACCATGCGACTAAGACTGAAGGGCACACGGGATTGGCGTTGTTATCTAAGGTGCCTTTCCACAGATTGCACGGCCGCTACCAGTCGTAGGTTCGAGTCCTCTCTCGGACACGCGTGTGTGTTGTCTTTAGCATACGTTAGTGAGTTTGTAAGTCTAGAGGCCAATTACCTCAGCACTATGGCCTTAGCTTTACAAATCTATCGGAGTGAAGGTACCTTGTTGCAGAGAACTCTCGTCACTGCAGACCATCAGAGATTGAAGGTGAGTTACATCATCTGGAAGTAAGGTTATAGTGAAAGGCATAAAACGAGTGATAACACCGACGTGGCAACTAAGGTGACGGCGTGTTTGCCTGGCGCAAGAGAAACGTCCATAATTGTTTTTCAGGTTTCCTTCATCGTTACGTGATTTAGTCAGACAGTTTTGTTACTTCTTTCCCAACGTAGGCATTTGGGCGCCATTATGCGAACAATTTCGTATGAAATGTGTGTTCTGACCACTACCTAAGGCACTGTTAGGGTCCCAGCCGGCCGCGGTGGCCGAGGGACTGAGGCGCTCCAGTCACGGTCCTTACGGCCACTACGGTCGGGGGTTCGAATCCCCACTCGGGCATGGAGATTTTTGCCGTCCTTAGTATGAGGTAGTTGATACGTAGTTTGTAAGTTTAGGGACTGATGACCCCGTAGTTAAGTCTCATAAGCTTAACAAACATGTTAGGGTCCGCAGACGATGATCTAGGTGTGCATAAGGCGATTGTTTATCGTATCCCATACAGTTGTGGCATGTCATGGATTGGTCAGGCTGCCAGGACGGAGGTGGACTGATTATAAGCGTCGCACATGTTTACAACAGCCTAGTAAAGCTGATACTGCAAGACATAAGCTAAACACTGGTCACCCATGGATTCATCGTAGACCGCGCTATTAAACTTGCGTGCACCATGCTTCCTGTCTGCAATATTATAGGCTTCATGGGGAGTGGGTGGGAGTCAGTGGAATCCGACACAACCGCAAACCATAAGGTACTGCCTTCAGGTCTACTTTGACGATGAATTGGCTACAAGTGAACAGCCTCTCACCACGGTAACTACAGACTTTAACCCTTTGAGTCATACCCAGTTTGATATGATAGGTATTGAAATTTGGTTTTATCCTTCTTTATTGCCGTACTATAGCATATTACAATTTTAAATTTTTTCAATTTTTATAAATAATATACAGATGTGGTTCATTGTGAAACCACTGAAATACCAGGGAATTTTTTTCAATCTCTATAAAATTGTCCACTAATTTTGAATTTTTAATACTTATTACAATAATATTACATTTTCTTTCATATTTATAGTTCTTTTTAAACCAAAGCAATTTTTAGTTTAATGCAAAATTTCTAAGTACGTTACATACGGCACTTCTTTCAATTTCTCATTATATTCCAAAAAAAGATTGATTTTTATCAGTTAGGGACAATCTGAAATCCCCCACTTTGCATGACCATCTTGTACTATGTAGCTTCTCTCTTTTAACTACAGTTTGCACATTGTTTCGAATTGCTATTAACAGATAAATTTGGTTCATGGAATGTCACTGCCGCGGTGGAGTAGCCGAGCTGTCTAACGCACCTCGCTGCGGACCGCGCGGTTACTCCCGGCGGAGGTTCGAGTCCTCCCTGGGACATGTGCGTGTGTGTTGTCCTTAGGTTAGTTTACGTTAGTTTAAGTAGTTCGTAAGCTACGGACTGATGACCACGCAGTTTGGTCCGATAGATTTACAAACATTTTAATGTCATTTTTCCACAGAGACTTTCATTCTAAAAGTCTTTTTAGGGCTTTAGGAGAAACGGAGGTTTTACAGTGAGTCATCTATGCCACAAGGCATAGCAAGAAGTGGTTTCGCAGTGCAACCACTGACGCAGAGGGTTATGCGACCATCGTGGTGGAGCGGGTGTTTTCACCGAAGAATCTCGATTCCACCCGCACCACTTCTGTCGTCGTATTAGTATTGACTCTGTGGTTGGGGACTGTTTCTTTACACTTCGCAATATTAGTGGTTTTGACGTGCCAAGCAAACTGTATCGACTTTTCATCGACCAGCTAATGGACACGTATTCTTTCACTCACCTCTTGCTTCAGACACAGATTCATCGTGCAGGCTGCGCCCTTGCCGTCTGGGCTGCAGATGCAGGAGTTGCAGTCGACGTGGAACGACGTGTTGGGCTCACAGGACATCTCTGGAACAAAACATTCGCAGTTGGGTGTTACAACAGTCCTGATCTGCGGCAGCCGATATGTTGTGACTGGGGTAAACCCAGGATAAATAAACAGCACTAGCTTTCGGAACCTGGTTCCTTCAGCAGGTAGGAGGTAAGTGAAAAGAAAGGAATGAGGAACAGAAGGGGAAGGTAATTCGCTATCTAAGCAATGAGGATGATGTTAGAGGATTGTGGAAGTCAGAGATACTGTATGTTAGTACTGAGCCATGCCAAAGCGGATATATAACAAAAGATCTATCCCCTTTGGTCATATATCCTCTTTGGGATGTCTCAGTCTTCGACCATAGATATTGGTAGACTGGGCATGGCATTTGCTTCCATGGCACCAACATCAACAGCTTAACCATTGCTTTGCCAACAGTCATGTGACAGTGTCTACATTTGCTTATGAATCGTTTTGCTTGAATGGGATTAGCATTCAATTTTGAGTATAAGCACTATCAATATAAAATAATGCCTTTTGTTGAAAAATGTTATTTGTATACAACAGTTACATGGTCTTATGTTGCTACGTGAAGTGTATAGCCGCTGTGCTGTTTACCTGGCTACTAGTATCTATGGTCGAAGGGTTCAGTACTAATATATATCCTCTATGGTTACATTTCTACTTTGACATGGCTCAGTATTAATATACATATCTCTGACTTCCACAATCTTAAAACATCTTCCTCATGGTCTAGGTCGTGAATTACTTTCCCCTACTGTTCCCTACTCGTTTTTTCTTCCCTTCTCTCCTACCTGAAAAAGGAACCCTGTTTCCGAAAGTTAGTGGTATTTTATCATTTGCCTTCTTTGTGTGGATATCGGTGATACAGCACTAAGGTAAGTACTGACCAGCCAGTCTATCTCTCTCTTTTGAAGAATAATTTATCATCTCTGTAGAGAATTTTCATCAGTGATATTATTGTGCTAAATTAGTTATAACGGACGCTGGGTGTGGTAGGTAAGCGAGGATTAATACCTTATAATAAAACAGTACTAGAGGATACTATCAAATCATCTGAAAGACTGGTAGTTACAAGAAACAAAAAAACAGTATACATAGAGCCATATGGTATATTGAACATTTTCGGTGTCAAATCTGGTAAAATATTTGGAATTACTTATGATTATTATTCTAGATTTTTTCTTGGAGTGGTATGGCCATTATTGAAAAAGAGCGATTTATATAATCGATAAATGATACTTAATGGTATATCAGAGGTCTGTATCCTGTTTAAAAGTGTGATGACATTTTCTTACTGGTCGAAATAGGATCTTTAAACTGTAACGTCGTATTACTTATTTAGACTTATTATGTATCTGAGCATTTTTTAGAATACATCTAGTGCGAGAATAAAAGAACAATCAGTGTGGATGGTGAGCCGTTATTAAGTGCACACGCGGCAAATTCAAAAACGACCGCATTCTCAAAAGCTATCTTGAGTGAAATATCAATGTTTGAACTTCAGTAATAAATTTTAAAACAAGGCACTTAATAAATAATAATAATATTTAACGAACTAAATTAGTAAGTACAGACTGGAGACTGAGATAAATGCACGAATCATTACGTGTGTTATAAGAATAATAGGACTCTTGTGGACAAAATTTGTTAGGTTTTCTGACTGTAGTGTTATATATGTTTGTGTATAAGAAAGAGTTTCAGGAGGATTGCTGGGCGTTTTCGCCAAGGAAGGAATGAGTTCAGTAGGCCTAAATTTTATGTTTCATGTTTTCAATTCAAGACATTTTAATTTTACTAAAAGGCAAATAATAGTGTAAATAACCATTGACTACAATAGTGCAAGAACAACTCATAGGTGTGGCCATATGAACTGACATACTTTGACAAAGTGAACAGAAATTAAATTAAATATTATGATTCGGGTGGTAGACTTTAAGAAGAAACAAAAGGCGACTGGTTGCAGTAATTTCTGAAACCTATTTCAATAAACAGTCGCAGGTTCCAACACAATGGATAAAAGTAGACTTTAATGATGTTTTAAATAGCATATGTGTACAAGAGTCACACTTTAAATGCGCCACTTGCTCCCCAATACTAAAACTGATTTACGGTTCTTTGAGTTGAATACCAGCCATTAATGTATCAGTTTGCATATACATATATAGTAACATACATACATACATACATACACACAGTTACAACACACACACCTGATCAGGAAGCATCACAAGTAGAAACTGGTGACTAATGGCTGTAATTGTAGTGACCATTCATAGCCCACAGACTGCTTATGATTGGTCTGTGTATGTCACTATTACATTATGCGGAAAGAAATGTCTTATTACAATATCCATGAAATAATCTGATTTCATTACAGAAGCTGATATGGTAGGGAGTGGGGAGTGGAAGGCACGAGGCTATTCAAACTCAATTCAAGCTAAAATCAACCATTCACAATGACTTGATTAAGTAAAATTGAAACACCAGTAATAGTGGCTTAATACACAAGGCAAAACCTGTGCCAGAAGGGCGAAATTCAGCCGGCCGCGGTGGCCGAGGGAACTGAGACGCTTCAGTCACGGTCTGCACGGCCACTACGGTCGGGGGTTCGAATCCCCCTCGGGCATGGATATTTGTGCCATCCTTAGTTGTAGCTAGTTCATAAGTAGTTTGTAAGTTTAGGGACTGATGACCCTGTAGTTAAGTCCCATAGCCTCTACAAACATTTGAACATTTTGGCGAAATTCAACAACGTGAACAGGACTGAACAAACAAGAAAGGGACGCCGGAAGGGCGATCTCTAAATAAACAATATAATAGAATATGTACCGGAAGGGCAAATTTAAATAAAAAACAGGAGTCCGTAAGGCAAGATACAACTATCACCACCTTTTGCTACTTAAAGGCACGGTTTCACAACAAATTCAAATTTTTGTAGAGATTATGGGACTTAGCTACGGGGTCATCAGTCCCTAAACTTACAAACTACTTATTAACTAGTTAACACTAAGGACGGGACAAATATCCATGCCCGAGGGGGGATTCGAACCCCCAACCGTAGTGGCCGTGCAGACCGTGAATGGAGCGCCTCAGTCCCCTCGGCCACCGCGGCCGGCAACAACATAGGTGCACTCTACAGGAATACCAATTACACACCACCCAAGGTGGCAATACAAGGCACATGATGCTAGGCCAAATACTTAGCAGTGTGACACACGCAACTTACACAGGCTGCCTAGAACAGATAAGACACAATAACAATACGCGATATCAATTCACTGCACTGCCAGATTAGGATAGCATATATATATATATATGCTGACAGCAGTTGAGAACTCCAAAAGGAAGCAGGGCAAGAGGCACCGAAAGGGACAGGAAGGGAACGCCTAAATTACATTCGTAGGTCGGCACACCTACAAGCGGAAATTATTCTGCTCAAGATTAAAAAAAAAAAATATCAGCTGGTTCCTTGGCAGTTGACAGAGAGCGACCAGGCACAAGCCAGAATTCCCCAGTGCCACTCAGCGGTTCAATTGTTAAATCTAAAAGAGGAATGATTTTCGTACTAGAACAGTGCACAACCAACAGGTCGCACTCACTAATACATTCGCACTATGAGAGTGCAGAATTTCATGGGTTGAACCCAAGACAAAACATAAGCATGCAGACATGAAGGGCAGGCACTCCTGGGGCCGAGTACAGGCCTTCAAACAAATCACGACACCTTTAACACACGGCAGGCGACCTAGCCTGGTCTCTCCAAGAAGAAGACAACATATCACACCCGGACGAGCAAAGGCCGAAAGGAGGAGAACGGCACACACAGATCTTCAGAAAACCTCCTGGAAAGAGTACTTAACTTAGCACATCCAGACGCTGCAGGCGCAGGCAGTGAGTGTCTGATTCAGCACACCAGGGTGAATCGGTTTATCCACAACATCGGGTACCGAAGGTTGCCATCAATGCAGTTAGCACAGTCGGCGGCGGCGGCAGGATATCACACAACAGTACTCAAGCAATCAACATGTCGGACGACGTGACATCTCCAAAATGTTCAAATGTTTGTTAAGCTTAAGGAACTTAACTACAGGGTCATCAGACCCTAAAATTTACAAACTACTTAATAACTACCTACAACTAAGGACGGCACAAATATCCATGCTCAAGGGGGGATTCGAACCCCCAACCGTAGTGTCCGTGCAGACTGTGACTGAAGCGCCTCAATCCCCTCGGCCACCGCAGCAGGCGCGACATCTCCTCCCGGGTGTAAGGGGACAACTCCAGCGTGACCCAACGGTCCTCGTAGAATCACTAGCTATGTAAACAGGCCACAGTCATAAGGCCGGGCCGACACTGGACACGCGCCTCGTCCAACCATCAGACTGCGGATGATGGAACCCGGAAAACCGACTGACTGATCGCCGCCACAGACAAATATATACAGACGGGAAACCTCCGCAAGGGCTCGGTCCCACGCTCGGAGGTGCGGGCCAGGGGGTGTTGAAGCAGTTCCATAAGATGTCTCATGATGGCGCTGCAGTCAGAAGCAGCCCTTTAAACTGGCCTGAGAAGGCGGCAGGTGGCGGCTGTCTCCCCCACCACCTCCCCTCAAACGCCAGCAAGCCGGACACAGACATGGCCTTGTGGCAGGCGGCACGAGCTCTCCCCTCAGCCTGCCCTCCAAGCAACCCTCTGATGTGCGAGAGGCACCCTCAGAAGTGCCTCTAGTGTGGTCTACCGATACTAAGCCAAGGAACTGCCTGACACCTGCTAGCATATGACGGAACTATGCGGGGAGCATAGGACAGTGGTTTAGGGGGGGGGGGGGCTGATTCTCTGTATAAGGTACTCTGTGTCGCCGCTCAGCGCGGCAGCTATAGGCCACTTCAAAGAAGGAGCGCTGCAGCGCGCAAATAGAGGTCTCTAACCCGCGTATGAGGTGCCATCGCGGGCAGACACAGGAAGGCCAGTCGATACTAATATGAGCAAACAAAAGAAGATGGAAAGCACGAAGCAGACCAAACAGGAGCCGGCACGGCTCAATGACTTTTAAATGAACCGATTGGGAAAGGATGAAACTAAAGCAGTACGCAAGTGTTGCGGAATACTTCGTTAGCTCTTTGTAAAAACTTAAGTATTTTGCTAGAACTGGCCACGCCTGCGATCGCAGTCCGGAGAATGGTTTGATGCAGCTCTCCACAATACCCTACCCTGAGCAAGCCTCCTCATCTCCACATACGAATGGCAACCTACATCTCTCTGAATCTGCTAACTGTATCCATCTCTTGGTCTTCCTCTGCGATTTTTTCCACACACACTTCCCTCCAACGCTAAATTCACAATTCTTTGATGTCTAAGAATGTGTCCTACCAATCTATCCCTTCTTTTAGTCAATGTATGCCAGAAATTTCTTTTCTCCCCAATTCTGTTCAGTACCTCCTCATAAGTTACGCGATCCACCCACCTAATCTTCAGCATTCTTCTGTAGCACCATATTTCAAAAGCCTCAATCCTCTTCCTGTCTGCACTGTTTATCGTCCATGTCTCACTCCCATACAAGTCAACACTCCACACAAATGCCTTCAGAAAGGACTTCCTTAGGCTTAAATCAATATTCGAGGTTAACAAATTCTCTTTTTCAAGAACGCTTTTCTACCCATTGCCATTTTGCATTTTATATCCTCTACTGCGACCATCATTTGTTATTTTACTGCCCAAGTAACAAAACTCATCTACCTCCTATATTGCTTCGTTTCCCAATCTAATTTCTTCAGCATCACCTGATTTTCTTACACTGCACTCCATTACTCTAGTTTTGCTCTTGTTAATGTTCATCTTATATGCACCTTTCAGCACACTGTCCATTCCGTTCAATTGCTCTTCCAGGTCCTTTGCTGTATCTGACAGAATTACTATGTCGTCGGCAAAACGCAATGTTTTTAATTCTTCGCCCTGAACTTTAATTCCGTCTCCAAATTTCTCCTTGCTTTCCTTTATAGCTTGCTCACTGTACAAATTGAATAACAATGGAGAAAGACTACAACCCTGTCTTACTCCCTTTCCAACCACTGCATCCCTTTCATGCCCTTCAACTCTGACAACCGTTGTCTGGTTTTCGTACTAGTTGTAAATAACCTTACGCTCCCTATATTTTACTCCTGCCTGCTTCAGAACTTGAAAGAGTTTATTCCAATCAACATTGTCAAAAGCCTATGTTTATATATTTCAATTATTTCTCTGTATACAGTTGGATAATAGTTATTCAACGCAGATAAACTTTGGTTTCAGATATCTCGACTTCCTGACTGAAGACCATTTTCTGGTCTGGGTGGGGCCATTGTGTCATAAGGTAAGGCATGCCAAGTCTACGTCGAACACGCAAACGATCATCATTCGCATGCAGTCCACCAATCCACCTGCCAAGCGATTATCTGGCGGCACCAGTAGAACCGTGCATGTCGATAGAGCAGCGTTAGTGGAAGATGGGCTAGAGTTGGCTTGCTTGTATTCCCACTACTAGTAACGGGTTGCCAAGCGAACGTTGCGACATTTCTGGGTTCATGAGCCATTTAATGTGCTGTGGTAGCTGTAAGATCTGCCACTTCTGCCACAACCGTCGTTTAGGTTTGTGGGAATGTTCGGGTGACCATTTTAACCAGCATCGTTGTTCAGTGATACATCACGTCCAAATTGCATGGAAGTTTTTCGAAAGGATCATCGCGTCACTCGGAACACTACAATTTGGCTCCATTGAAACTCTTACGTTTTCTGAAAGAAGCCCGAAAGCAACTTCGGGGCATAGTGGTTATTTGCTTCACACGTTGACATCACCCTGAGCCTTAGGGTTCTAAACATTCTCTATTCAATAGTACACACAGCTCTGGAAGCTACACTATTATCAGCAGTATCCATTCTCGAAGGCGATTCCCATTTGAGTTTTCGAAGCATTTCAGTAACACTCGCTCAATTATCGAATCTACCAGCTATAAACCTAGCCGCCAGCCTCTGAACTGCTTTTGTCTTCCTTTAAACCGATTTGGCGGGGAACCCAAACACTGGAGCGATACTCGAGATGGGGTCCTACAAACATTTTATATGCGGTCTCCTTTACAAACAAATCACACGATCCCAAAATACTCCCAATAAACCGAAGTCGACCATTCGCCTTCCTCACGACTGGTCCTCATATGCTCTTTCCATTTCATACCGCTGTGCAGTGTTACGCCTAGACATTTAATTGGCGCGACTCTGTCAATGCTATATTCTGTCAATTTTACTAATGGTGTATTCGCATATTGCGAGATTGTTTCTCCTACTATTCTGCATCACCTAACATTTTTCTACATTTAGGGTTATTTGCAATTTCTCACAACACCTAGAAATTTGTTCAAATTCATCTTGTATCCTACTACAGTCATTCAATAACGACACCTTCTCGTACACCTCAGCACCATCAGTAACAGCAGCAGATTGCAACTTACTCTGTCAGATCATTCATATGAACATAATATAATAGCGGTCCTAACAGTTTTTCCTGGGGTACTCCTGACGATAACCTTGTCTCTCCTGAACACTCATCGTCGAGAACAAAGTACTGCTTCTAAATCCTAAGCCACTCATGTATTTTATTACCTATTCCATATGCTCGTACCTTCGTGAGCAGTCTGTTGTGTGGTACCGTGTCGAATGCCTTTCTAAAATCGATAAATATGCAGTGTGTCGGTTGTCCGTCGTACATAGCACGTAATATGTCATGAGAGAAAAGGGCAAGCTGGGTTATGCGTGGATAGAAGCTTTTCCATCTCTAGGAAATTTCCTATATTAGAACTGGACGTTGCCACAGAGTACTCTTTGTAAAACCGGATTGATACCACAGCTGGACCTGGTGACTTGTTTGTTTTCAACTCTCTCAGCTGCCTCTCTACACCAGTTATCCCGATTACTATGTCCTCCATTTTGGAGTTAGTGCGACCATTAAATGAAGGCATATTTGCATGGTCCTCCTGCGTGAATGATTTCTAACACTTTAAACTTAAAATTTCGGTCTTTATTTTGCTGTCTTCTATCACCACTCCAGAATGAGCAACAAGTGACTGGATAGAGGCCTTTCATCCGTTTACCGATTATACATAGGACAATTGTTTGGTTTCTTGGCAATCTTTTGCTAAGGTATGACGGTGATACTTATTATATGCTTTGAGAGTCGCATTATTTTTCGTATGTGGATAGAACTTAAAAGGGAACCTTTGACCTCGAACGCTCGGAACCTCTTAGAAAACATATGCAGGGCAGTGGTGTGCATCATTTCCATGCAAAACGTTGCGTTTTACCTCAAGTAACATTTTGACAGAGCGAAAGTAATAAGATATCAGAACCATATGAAGGAAATTAAGTGTAATTTTATGGCGTCAGTGTATCATTACATATTCAATTAGCAGCCCCTAAAGCTCTCAGCTTAAAGTACTTATAATAGCGCAAACCACACATATACTACAGCACCACAACCTGAAAGTAATATATAAGTCCTCAAAAGGCAGATGCTGGATTTTAATGAAGTGAATAAAACAAAGTGGGAGAGAACAATGTGAATACCTCAATAAACTCACGTCATCACATTCCAAATCACTTTCGCATTCCGATATCAAAAGCAACACTACTTACATTTTCAGATGATAATGTTGGTATATCAATGTCATACTCTGACTTTCGCCAAGCATATTGCAACTTAAGCTTATACGCAGATGCAACAGATTGATTATAAGTCACAGTGTCAAGTTTCACGATGAAATCATAATCGTTGACATTCACTTGTGGTTTGGCTCCTTTTAGTCTTACAAAATCAATAATCCTTCTGATAAAGAGACTATATTGCCGAAAGAAGTAAATATCAAGGGGCTGGCAACATTTTGTTGTTCTCTGTGGCAAGATCTTCATCGTACCTTCAGCGTAACATCTTTGCCTGGAAAACGTGCCTCTGTATGACCCGCCCAGGAATCACACAACAATAGCCACCATCTAGTGGCGCTAGCAGACAAGTGCGCAGTTTTGCATGGAAATGACGCACACCAAAGTTCTGCTTAAGATTGTTTGTTATTCTAATCATGGTTTCGTGCGGTTCCGAGCGTTAGTCGTCAAGGCTGTCTCTTGTTAGCATCAGGTCGGTAAAGAGTGTCAAGGGAACGTTACGGACTATTTCTTTCTTATCCACATCAAATTATGAATAGTTCCACAAAGGTGACCCTGCGCTTCATTGTATCCATTAATTTGCAGTGACTACAAATATTAGTACCGCTGACTCCCACCTTATGTAGTATTTTGTTAGTAGTAATTATATCGTTTACTAGCACCAGTAGAAAGCACTTTACAGGCCGTACTTTGCCACACTGCTTCCCACTCTATTCCTCTGTATTTTTATTGATTCAATTGTTTTATTCAGTTTTCCTCATTTCTTCTACAAGTGATTTAGTTGTTAAATGCTGAGACTGCTGTATCTGCGTTCAAGGTAATACACTCTGATATGTCTTAGCCGGTAATTAATCGTCTGGACATTCAGCGGGGGCTCTAGGCTGCTTGGCATGACTGCATTAAATAACTATGATGTACTGCCTCTTGGTTCGTTCTTTATTATTATTTAAGGTAATACACGGAATACGTCTGAGCTGTTCATAAATTTTCTGCGCATGGAGCGAGGACTCCATGCTGCTAGGAGGACTGCATTAAATAATGGTGATGTAATTCCAGTTGGTTCGTTCTTTATCATTGTGACCGGTCTTTCCACGTAAAGAGCCAAGGATTTGCTCTATGCGTCAACTAATCCCATCTCTCCGTTTTTTGTGGTGTAGCATAGCAGTTTTTGCAGCCACGCGAAGTATCTAGAGTTTCCATATGAAATACGTCATATGTAGTATAATATGGTAGCAGTTGTGGCTGGAATTGGAAGAACCTGCGCCATATAGTGGTCTTTATATAAAACGTAAGTGTTAATTTAATCCTCTCTTTTTGCTTCAGGCTGCGAGGGCAATTGTCTATTAGCGCACCATTGATTTTTTGCACCACTCCCGCCAGTTTGTTGCTGTCATTTGCCTTACAGACTACACCAAGTGTTTTATGTTCGTCAACTTTAGTAGCACAAGTAATGTGAACACGTCCAAGTACTCATAGATTTAAGAATATTATTTTTCTTTCACTTTCTTTTGCACCAGATGGGGCGCAGTGTGCTCTAAGGATAGCCTCAAGCGCAAGATATCACCTACATCCGTCACTACTACTCTCACGTCATCTGCATAGTCTCATGTAACTGTCTTCACGCATGGCATCCCTCTCAGCTTCGCTTGTAGTAGTGATAAAAGTGGTTCTAAATAAATAACGTATAGCAACATGGACAATGCTTTTCCCTGTGAAACATGTCTTTCAATTTGTAACCTGTTACGCAGCTGAAACCTGCTTTTATCACAGACGCATGCTTTGGTTAGTCCTGCCAAAGTGGCCACTCTCGTTGCATATGTGGCAAGCGGGATTTTGGCCACTGTGCCATAATATGGGCCTTAAGCCATCGGCACATGGAGTGTGTATCTGAACGAGTATGGGCAACGTGGCGACTTTCTGACGTCAAAACGAACGAACCGCACGTTGGAGAGGCTTTCCCAAAGTGTCGGACAGTATCAAGCATGGGTGATATTCTCAACGTGCGTCTGAACGATCACCAATCAGGTGGGAGAACGCCACCGACGTCATACCATGTGGCTATACGGGGAGGGGGTCAGCTCTTTTCGGTACAGAGAAGAAGACGCCACATTGCCCGTCGTATTTCAAGGGTTTTACGTAAGGAATGGAAGGAGAAATTTGGAGAGGACATTAAAGTGCAGGGAGAATAAAAAAAAACATTGCGGTTTGTCGATGACATAGTAATTCTGTCAAAGACCGCAAAAGATCTGGAGGAGCAATTGAATGGGATGGACAGTGTCTTGAAGGTAGATATAAGATGAACATTAATAAGAGTAAAATGAGGATAATGGAATGGAACGTCAGAAAATCAGGCGATGCTGAAGGAGTTAGATTAGGTAATGAGGCAATAAAAGTAGTAGATAAGATTTGTTATTTTTGTAGCTAGATAACTTCTGATGGCCGAAGTAAAGAAGATATAAAATGCAGAATGGCTATGGGAAGAAAAGCGTTTCTAAAGAAGCGAAACTGGTTAACATCCAATATTAATTTAAATGTTAGGAAGTTCTTTCTGAAAGCATTTGTCTGGAGTGTAGCATTGTATGGGAGTGAAACGTGGCACATAAGGAGTTCCGATAAAAAGACGATATAAGCTTTTGAAATGTGTTGCTACATACGAATGATGAAAATTAGATGGGTAGATCACGTAACTAATGAGGAGGTGCTTAACCGAATCGCGGAGAAACGGAGTTTCTGGCATATCGTGACTAAGAGAAGGGATAGATTGGTGGGACGCACTCTGAGACATCAAAGAATTGTCAACTTAGGATTAGAAGCAAGTTTGTGGGGTAAAAATCGTAGGGGGAGACCGAGGAAAGAGTACAGTAAGCAGATACAAAAGGATGTAGATTGTCGAACGTTTTCTCAGATGAAAAGACTTGCACAGGACAGGGTAGCGTGGAGAGCTGCATCAAACCAGTCTGCGGACTGAAGACCACAACAATAACTTAGGTCTTATTTATGTATGTCATTCCAAAGCAAGTGAAATTAACTGAGTAAATTGAAAATCATTAGAGACACTATTTGTTGGAATAAATGACTGGAAACTTCTTATATGTGGTTAAAAATTTTCGTATTACAATAATCTGTCGTTTCAAGACATGCGGACTGAAGATCTATCGACACGAATAGTTCTTTACATCATTTGTTGTAATTACATGTCAGCAAGCGACATGTCTATCAGTAATGTATGCAGCACGTCTAATGACTTCGTGGACACTGCCTGCCGTAGCGTAGGCAGCAAAGTCGTGGACTGTGAAATGGAAGTTGTCCCTCGGCGGTGTTTCGAGGCTCGTCGCTAGCAAATATTATTTCTTATACTCAGGTTTTCTGATAGACCCAAAGACGTTCCTATAAATTTCATAGAAAAATACTGCATAATATTCGATGCTATGTAAACATAAGATCGCATCCTCTGAGGAGTGCGTTTGTTGGATTCGTTTTACTAACAGGACAATTTGCACCTTACTTAGAGTAAAATACGCACTTTATTTATTTAATTTCGTTAACAGTGTGATTCCGAAACCTGATGCCGCCGACAAATGTCGCTGGAGCGCGCTGCGATCGCGTGTAGCTCGTTGAGGCACACGTTTCGTATGCTAACGCCTTTATACGCTCATACTATCATCGTATGACTCGATATGTCTTGTCTGACGTGCATGTCTGCCGATCTCTACAGCTCTGTAACTGATATTGACTCGGTAACCGTTCGTTTCTAACATGCCTACTGTCATCATATTTAGCCAACACATCTTGCAACTAACGGTTTCAACTTCTACATCTGCATCTACATGGGATACTCTACAAATAACATTTAAGTGCCTGGCAGAGGGTTCATCGAACCACCGTTATACTATTTTATCTCCCATTCCATTTTCGAATAGCGCGCGGGAAGAAAGAACACCCGAATCTCTCCGTTCGAGCTCTGAATTCTCGTGTTTTATTCTGATAATCATTTCTACCTATGTAAGTGGGAGTCAACATTATCTTCAGGTCTTTAGTTAAGATGTCCTCAGATGCTTCAATTGTCTTACATCATGTAGAGAGGGCCCGTCGCCAACATACCCCAACTTTTTTTATTGTGTTTCCGGCGGATCTGCAATATAGAGGGTAAACAGCAGTGGTGCAAACACTGATCCTTGTGGTAACCCGTTCTTTAGTTTTTTGATAGAGCTGTAGTCAGTGTCCATAATTGTTTGGAACACCCTAAGGAATTTCTTGCAGAAATCCAAAATTTTCTCCGTGTGCGGAAATTCATCTTCAAATAAAACTACAACCTGCTGTATACGTCTGAAGATGTTGGATTTCTGTAAGAAATTTCTTCGACTGCACTCGGCCTGTTTGAGTAATAATCCATATTGTCTTGCGGTGGAGATTCCTGTGCAGCGCGTGCCGCAGAGTGCGGGTGTGGACAGCGTGTGTCCACATAATTAAGTAGTCCCGAGGTGCGTCAGCTGCTGGAGATGCAAGCGGCTGCGTAAGGAGGGAATCCAGGCGCGGCCGCAGAGAAGAACGAGTGAGGCTGATGTGCTGCTTATGGTGGCGCGAAACGAGCAACAGTAGAAACGGCTTCACAGTTTCCTTCCATTCAATATTTTAACTTACGAATATCATTATAAATAGAAATTTATACACCCTGAGACTGTTTTTCGTCTCGATAAAGTCAGAGACATTAATGATAACGATGAGACATTGAATTAAAATTTGTGATGCGGCCGGAAATCGAACCCTGACCTCCATGCTTACTAGGCAGACGTCTTACCGCTTTTTTCTCATATTCATTTCTTCCAGTTATGAGTCAGTCATGTACCAGAATTCTGCCATCTTTCGCAACGAAGCCAACAGTGTGAGATTACCGCCCAATAGAAATATTGCTAATTAATAGCATTTGATAATTAAACAGTATGAAGTTCACTGCAAACATTGACCATGCCAATGCACTAAATATTACTCAATTTTAATCTTATTAATTATGGTAGCAATGCATGTACACAGTTGGGTGACAACATTTATAGTTAGGCCATAGGTAGAAATTCTCCACGTTGAGATTTGCTGTGTGCTTGTAGCTGACGGGAGGCCAGCGAGCAGGCCGACGTTGGTGGCTTGTTCCAACTTAGGATTTTCCAGTTCGTTTCCGGTGAGGGGAGAGAGCGACAATGGCGAGTGCCAGCCACAGTGCAATGCACAAATATTGTAATACTACTGGCATTTGAAGTAATACGATGCAGTTAGGAATCTTTAAGGCCCTCATTACAAAATAGCCTTTTGATAAATAAACAATACATTAGCTGATATAGTCACTTCTAACGTAATATGTTTAATTGACAATGAAAAGTAATAAATTACCAACGAAGACAAGACAGTTACACAACTAGCATGGCAATGTTTGTTTATAAAAATAATTTATTAACTATTTCTCATTTTATTTTCAATTAATCTTGTGTATTTTATCTTAAAGTATTCAGTTAAATCACTTATCTGTGACATAAGAAATTGCACGATTATGATAAATAGTACAAAGTATGTTTATACCAATATAAAAACCTAAGAAGACAATTTATTTAATGTGTAGTGTAATTATTTTTATTTTAAGTAAAGTTTTAGAAATGTATTGGCTGAGCACTGTACGTTGGCAAATCGGTTACAACAGCTCACATGGGGAAGTTGAAGACGTAGGGGAAAAAACCCTGGCAGTTGAGTTTTGGCGCGCGCGCGCACGAGGGCAGGAAGTGACGAGATGCGAGCATGTGGTGTAGCTGGCCGGGCGGCGTCACTCTGCATGCAGTCGGCATGTGGATCTCGAGGTGGTAACTTTAGATTTGTATGTGGCAATCGCCACGTGTGGTTGCTCGTCGTAGACTGCACCAAGTTAAATCGAGTGCTACTGTGTATTTGTGGGTATTTAGCCAGCGGAACAAGGTGTGCATCGCATTCAATTAAAGTGACTGTGATTTGTTAATGTAACACGTGTCGTCGCATAGGCATGAACACAAATGGTGTTTGAGAGAGCCACATGGTGATAAAACAATTTGCGACAAATATTCATTTTTGTCTGGGGGCTCACAAGCTATAAATTTATTTGGTAAATGTGTCGACGTACAGACGTATCAGCCACAGGGTTCAAATATTGTGAAATAAACAACATAAATTGAACATTCACGTGTTTTCAAAAATAGTAGTTAGTACACCCTTTTCTCTCATGAACTTGAATTTATTATGAATTTGTTTTGTTATTCATATGCAGGGAAGGAAAGCTGTGAACGTGTGATATCATCCCCTAGAAAACAAGTCAAACAGTCGCAATAACAGTTCCAGTGTTTTTGCATGTTTAGGAATTTGGTTCGCAGCTGGTGGTTGTGAGTTTTGAAAAAATTCAACTTTCTCTATTTTAAACTCTCACCCCGACCTTCATGCTCGCATTTGGGGGCTCGTCAGGGATAAGTTCACGTTGGACTTGCTCGGACGGAGAGATTATGGTGTGTATAGAACAGTGAACAGTTACGAACGGTTGCAAGCAGATACGCAATCGCGTCGCGTGGTTAAAGACGGTTAGTGACTGGCAGAGTTTGGGCGCCGTCATCCGTAACCGGCGATCGACAGCGCATCGGACCAGCAGCAGTGAGCGGCGGCGCGCGGGATCCACGCACTCAAATTTCATCTTCGGCAACGGACGGCAGTGATCGTGGGGACTTCGCAAGTCCTCAACGAAGTGTCGGGGCCCAGCAGCTTCGATTCTACAAAGGATAAGGGATGTAGTGAGGACATATTCCAGCCACAGCTTCTACAACAGACGGCAGCGAGCGTTGCGAACGTCGCAGCTCGTTGCAGCAACTTGTGGCTTAAAAGATAAGTAAAGCAGCTGGCGCTATAAATTCTTGTGTGTTAATCAAGCTTTCTTGTAGTACTAAATCATGGATCAGGTGTTCAAAAAGTCGCCAAGCGACGTAGATTCAGAAAGTAGCATACCAGAAAGTCCAGAGAGGGTAAATACTGGGGGAATGTTGTTGACACCGGAGAAGTTCGCAGCCATGTTAGCGAGTTTTAGCTCAAATTTAGAATCAAAAATAGAAAATTCAAACTCAAATTTAGAATCAAAAATAGAAAATTCAAACTCAATTTTAAAATCCGAAATAGGAACTGTAAAATCAGAAATAGGAACTGTAAGATCAGAATTGAAAGCAGACTTTAAGGCAGACATTGGGGCACTACAAAATTCAATGTGTGCATTAAAGGCAGAAATAATCACAGACATTGACAAAAAGATAGGAAGTCTAACAGAACGGTTTGATAATAGGGAAAAGGAGATACATGCCAGAATTGGTGCTATTAAGACTGAGGTAGGAGACAGGTTAGATGCTGTGAAACAAATATGTGATCACAGGATTGAGGGCACTATGCAGGCGTTGGCTGAGGTTGACAAGAGGATGGTGGCAGGTATTGAGGAAACAATAACTTTATTGTCAGGAAAATTAGAGAATACAGAATGTAACTTTAGGAAAAAGATAGAACAAGTAGTGACAGTAAACAATACTGAGATTGAGAAGGTGAACACTAGAATAAATAATCTAAAATTGGGTACTGCATCAGGAAACACTAATTGGTCCATGGTGCAGACACCTAATGGCAAAAAGTTTTCAGGAGTGGGTAATTATCATCCAGTAGATTTTTTGGCTGCATCCAAGGACCAATTTGTGCCTGGTATGTCATACCAGTGTAAAGTGAAGTTAGCAAAGAGAATTCTTGACTGTTCTGCTCAAACTTGGGCAAATCAGTGTGCTGATAAATTTGTTACTTTTGAGGCGTTTGAAAAATTATTTTTAAATAAGTATTGGGGGGAGGCCAAGCAAGCTAAGATACAAAATGATTTCTTGAATGGGCCAAACTATGTGAAAGGGAAACAGAGCATGAAGGAATTTTGTCAGGAGGAACTTGAGAAACTAGTGCATTTAGAGACACCTTTGAGTCTTTTAGCAGTAATTTCCACTTTGTGTAGGAGGTTACCTGCAGATCTGCATTGGCAGTTAATTCACCATCCCACAGGTTCAGCTGAGAATTTCATTGAATTTGTAGAAAAGATAGACCAGGGTTTAGTTATGGAACGACAGCTCAGGGGAACACAGCATGTGAACCACAGTGAAAATAGAGGCAGTAGAAATGTGGGTCATAACCAGGGAAACCACAACAGAGAGAGGAACTTAAATGAAAATTGGAGAGGTAACAATAACAGAGGAGACAACTGGGATAATAGAAGCCAGAGGGAAACATGGGAAAATGATAGGAGAAATCAAAGGCAGGAAGGTGGAAATAGGAATAGGGATAACAGTAGAAGAGAAAATCTGAGACAAAATCAGGGAAACTAAGATTTGTTCCAAATGAGGTCCGTTTTGAGACAAGGAGCTATTCTAATAACAGGATCAGAAGATGGGATAGCAGGGGATCAAATGACCATAATTACAGTAGGAACAGAGATGGGGAGAGAAGGGAGGAAAAACTATGTCACATGGACAGAGATAATGATAGGAAGGAGGAAGTAGGAGTTCACAAGGGCAAGGATAAAGAAAAGAGGGAAGAAAACATAAATAGAGTAAACAAGGAAAGGGAGAAAAGAGAGGAAAGTATGTGTCAAATGGATGCTGTTATAGGTAGTGAGGAAATTTTTGGGGATTGGTTTAGGCAACACGACAAAAGAAAGGCAAACAGGAGGAGAAAAGATAGGAATGAGGACAGTAAAGGGGGATATGATATGCGAAATTTATTTCATAATAACATTAAAGAAGATAAAAACAGTGTTGGGTTAGCCTTAGTTTTGGATAGGTCAGAGGCACAAGTGTTGACTGAATGTGAAAGTGAGAATGTAAATATTGATGGTACTGGAGCCAGCATAGATGGTGTTGAGTGTGTGAATGAGAATGAATGGAGTTCTGAATTTAAAAAAATTAAATGTGATCCAGTAAAAACATTAAATGGCACTGGGTCTAGTATGAATAATGAGAGAAGTGTGAATGTTTCTGAAGTAGGTGAAATTGTCAATGCTGATGTACACCCACCTGTAACTGATGATGTGTTGGGACAGGACAGAGGTATTATTGAGAAGATAAAGTGGATTAGGAAGTGGGCACCAGATGATTGGCTAATACACAAATATGAGTATTTGGACCGACTAGGGAAGCAATGTAATAGGGATCAAACTTACTATAGCCTGGTAAAAGACTTAGTGAGTGGGGAGAATGAATACAATGAATTAAGGGGACTAGGCATGTGTGCTGTAGACCAAAATGAAGTAGATGAAGGATTTGGTGTATTACAGGAGGGGATAGATAATAATAAGGAGAGTGTACAAACTTTTGTAGTATACAACAATGAAAATTGTAAGGAAATGGATTGTGATGGTGTAGGAGCAGGGTGGGTTGATAAAGAAGTCAGTGAATATGGTCCAGATGATTGGGACCATTTCCTTGGACATTTAAAATCAGTGGAGCCAGTGACATGGATAGAAGAGAAATATGGGTATGCAAGGAAACTTGGTGAGTTGAGTGCAGTAAACCCAGAATTTGGGAAAGCATTCAGTGAAATACTCGAAAATGACGAGGACATACAACCGTATTGTTATGTAGGGGAAATAAATACTATGGTTAAGAAATGTATGCAAGAAATTGAGGAGGATTTGTTGGCAGAAAATGAACTTGAGGAAGATGTTATTGAAAATGTACAGCCCATTATAAATGTTAAGGTAGAAGAGGTCAGTGAAACTGCATTGATTGATACTGGAAGTACAATTAGTGGTATTTCAGAGGATTTCTACAATCAAATCAAGAGTACAGGGACAGTAGAGTTTCCAGTTACTGGGGTACGTATAAAGAATGCTACTGGCAGTTATAGCAAACCAGTGAATAAGGAAGTAGTGTTAGACTTGATGATTGAGGATGAATTATTTAGTCAAGGTTTACTTGTCATAAAGGGACTTTGCTTAAATTTAGTGTTGGGAAATGATTTTTTGTGCAAATATGGGGCACAACTAGACTATAAGTACAAGGCTATAAAATTGAATGTAGGGCGTCATATGAAGAAGATTAAATTTAAGAACTCTGTTGATAAAAAGAATCTGATGGCATGCATACAGATAGCACAATGTGTTGTGAATGAAGCTGAAGTTGAGGAAGAAATACGGAAGAAGGTAGATGAGACAAAGGGGATAAGTGAAAATCAAAAGGGGGAATTTTATTATTTATTGTCTAGGTATAAGAATGTGTTTTCTGAAAAGCCAGGAAAAATCTTAGATTTTGAATATGAAATTAGGGTAAAACCACATGAACCAGTTAAAGCTAAGCCTTATGCTATAGCCATATCTGAAAGGAAATCAGTCAGAACTGAATTACAACGGATGCTGGACTGGGGCATAATTGAAAGATGTAGAAGCGAGTACAGCATTCCCATGGTAGTGATAAAAAAGAAGGACAAATCTGTGCGGTTAGTGTTTTACGCCAGAAAATTAAACAAAATTATAGTTCCTGAAACAGATCATCCAGAGAACATGGATGAACTAATTCAAGGGTTCCATAATGTGAAACTTATGACCAGCATGGATCTGACTGCCGGATTTTGGCAGGTGCCGCTGCCTGTTGAGAGCAGGAAATACACGGCTTTCTTATTTGAAGGCAGGGCCTATCAATATAAGGTTATTCTTTTCGTTTGTGTATTTCTTTTGCTGTTTTCATTAGAGCTTTGAGTTATGTCTTGGGAGATGAACTGATGAGAAGGCTTACAATTTATGTGGATGACATATTGGTTGCTACAGCTACTTGGAAGGAGCATTACCGTTTATTGCAGGATGTTTTTACAGCTTTACTTGCAGGGGGTATGACACTCAAGCTTAAAAAGTGTGAATTTGTGAAAGCAGAAATAAACTTTTTAGGTTATGTGTTATCTTCAGAAGGATTTATGCCTACTGGGCATAAAATTAAGGCAATAGCAGAATGTGCAAAACCTAAGAACCGGAAGAAGTTAAAATCGTTTCTTGGCATGGCTAGTTTCTACAGAAAATACATAAGTAATCAAAGCCTGAATTCTCCAAATTTGTCATGGTTATTGAAGAAAAATGTGTCCTGGGTATGGTCTGATGAATGTGATAGGGATTTTGAAACAATCAAAACCAGTCTGTGCAATAGCAAACTCTTACATTACCCAGACATGTCTCTTCCATTTCACTTAGCCACAGACAGCTCAGACTATGGAATAGGAGTTGCTCTCTTTCAAAGAAAAGAAGTGGATTGTGAGATTGAACACTGAAGCATATCATTTGCAAGCAGGGTCCTATCAAAACATGAGCGGAGATATGGTATTTGGGAGAAGGAACTTTTGGCTATAGTTTGGGGTTTCCTAAAATTCAGAATTTACGTGCAAGGTCATGAGACAATTGTTATGACTGACCATAAGGCATTGAGCTATTTGCAGGATTGTAAGTTACTAAATCAAAGGCTGGCACGTTGGGCACTAATACTACAACAATTCCAGTATAAGATAGAATACATAAAGGGCACTGAAAACGTAGTTGCTGACAGCCTGTCCCGTTTGCCTATTAAAGGGGATGAATCTATAGAACTTGAGGGTAAAGGCACTGAATTCCACGTGATGTACATGAAAGGTGTTGATGGGGAAAAACATATTAGGGACATATGTAAGGACATGAGACGGATACAGAACACTGATCCGATTCTCAAACTGGTCAAAACAAACATGAGTACAAAAGGGCACAAAAAATTAGATACATATTACAAGATCTATAAGGGGGTATTGTTTAGGAGAAAGAATGTTGACAAAGAAGAATGGCAGGTATGTTGGCCAGAGGAACATGTCCAGTCATTGATAGAATATATACATTTGTCACATGGTCATTATGGACCATAAAAGTGTTTGGAAATATTACAGTATTATGTTATTTTTAACAATATGGATAGAAGTGTTAGGAAACAGTTAGGTGCCTGTGATAAATGCCAGCGTGTGAAGCATAGCACTGTGGCTAGCCAAGGTGAAATGCAAAGCATTTTACCTAAGGGTGTGGGTGAGTTGTTGGCAATTGACCTTTTTGGACAATTACCAGCAAGTAGGGGTGGACAAAAATATGTCATACTTACTGTTGATGTGTTTTCAAAATATGTAAGGCTATACGGTATCAAGAAGGCTACCAGCAAAACAATAATCCATAAGCTAGAGATAGATTATTTCAAAAAACATGGAAAACCTAAGGCATTGCTGTCAGACAATGGTTCCCAGTTTACATCTAAGGCATGGGAAGATTTTATGCAACAGTCAGGTGTAAAACATATAAAAATTTCAGTTTACCATCCGGCGAGCAATCCTGCCGAGCGATACATGCGCGGGTTGGGACGGTTATGCCGAACATACTGTAGTAATAACCACAAATCATTGGCAGAGTACATTGTTTCCTTTGAGGATGTCATGAACAGTGTTAAAAGTAAAGCAACAGGATATACACCATATGAGATAATGATGGGCAAAAAGGCACCGAATCTAATAGGTGAGATTGTAGATTTCCCACCAGGGGATCAGGTGACACCACAGGAACGGATAAAGCTGGCGACCGAGCAGATGGCTAAGGCAGCAGCTCAGAGGAAAAAGAGACATGACAGTAGGTACAAGCCAACTAAGTACAAAGTCAATGACCTAGTACTAGTGAAAACTAAAGAAAAGTCTAGTGACATTGATGGAGAAATAAAGAAACTTTTTGAGTTATATCATGGGCCATTCCGGGTAGCAGCATGTCCGTACCCAAATGCTTACCGGTTGGAATACCCCAAGTCTGGAAAACCGTTGGGGTTAAGAAATATTACTGAGTTGAGGCTATATAAGTAACTGGATTAAGCCAGTTTGCAGCCTCATGTGAATATTAGGCTTAGGATCTGTATGTATTTTTTGTGACTTATGTATGTCTAGATTTAAGAGTTTTTGTGGAGTAACTTGACAATTAGATAATTATTTTGACTTGGTTTATTCTCTATTTTTGCCTTGCTTTATTTTTGTTGTTTATGTATATGTGTTGATGAAAGTTGCAATTGTTGCCAGGACTCATTCCTAAAAACAGCAGCTGAGAGGGATATTGTGTTTATTGTGTCATCATAATTTATGTATGAGTAGTGAAACTATTTAGTTAGGTAATTATATGAATGATAATTAAATTGTTTTTATTTTTGTTGATACATACTAATCTGAAATCAGGACTAGAGGACATATATATATATTGTATTCAATTGATGTTCACAGGCTGCAGGAGTTGTAGTTACTGTGAAGTATAGATGTGCTAGGATTAACTTAGGATAATATGGGCCAATTAAATCTCACACCAGAAAAAATATTTTTTTTGGTGCGAGGGGTTAGGATTTGTATTTATGTTTGTAGGTGTCATTATGATAGAAGAGAAAATTCTCTATGATAACATTCTTTTGGTAGCATTATTTGAACTTTAAGATATATTTTAACACAGGCAGTTTGTTGGTATTGTATTTGATGGAGTAATACTCCAAGTATGCTACATATTTTCTTGTCTGTTTCATCTGAAGCTATGGCTGATGAGAGTGCAGGTATGGTGGTTTGGGTTGATCTGATAATGACCAACACAAACCATTTTGAGTTCTTAATTCTGTTAATTTACATGTTACTGTACATGTCTCAATGCTTAGTTTCAATTGCACCAAGTCTGGATGGAAGGGGGTTGGGATACAAATCCAACCGAAGCATGGTGTCCAGACAAACTTTTGTCTATGTTGACTCATGAGTGCCTTCTGCTCTTCCTGTTCCATGTAGGGTGCATATGACGTGTGTGAACAAGAATGCCTGATCCAGTGCCATGAATCGAAGCTGCAACAGCATGTTGGTTGAAATGACGGAGACATAGGACCGTACACCATGGACCAGAGTTGCTGCAACGATGACTCTGGGGTTCTCAGTGTCAAAGTGGTGAGAGATTTCCTTTAAACAAGTGGAGTGTACACCATCAAAAGTTTTTATAGTGAGAATTCTAGTTTTTCCATGTAGGACAAGGTTCTCTAAAGACTAAAGTTTAATAATATTATAAAATTGGTGCCAATTCTGTATATAAACAACAGGAACACTTAAATTTCATGGATGTAATTAGTTATAAGGATGCTTTTCTTAAAAATATGCACACACTATAATTGTAAAAATATTGGGAAATAATCTCACTGACCTGTTTATTTATTTATTTATTTTGCATTAGTTGAGGTCATAATTGGTATAGTGTTTGAGTCAATCCGATTCCATAATTTCGTAATTTTAAATTTTGCTCATTTGAAAGTATTAATTTTGGTGCTACTTGTGCCATCATGCACATGGTTTTGATGCCGCAAGTGGGGGTATTGTGAGATTACCGCCCAATAGAAATATTGCTAATTAATAGCATTTGATAATTAAACAGTATGAAGTTCACTGCAAACATTGACCATACCAATGCACTAAATGTTACTCAATTTTAATCTTATTAATTATGGTAGCAATGCATGTACACAGTTGGGTGACAACATTTATAGTTAGTTATATATACATGTGGCATCTGTTCCGAAAGATTAGGTAGAAATTCTCCATGTTGAGATTTGCTGTGTGCTTGTAGCTGACGGGAGGCCAGCGAGCAGGCCGACGTTGGTGGCTTGTTCCAACTTAGGATTTTCCAGTTCGTTTCCAGTGAGGGGAGAGAGGGACAATGGCGAGTGCCAGCCACAGTGCAATGCACAAATATTGTAATACTACTGGCATTTGAAGTAATACGATGCAGTTAGGAATCTTTAAGGCCCTCATTACAAAATAGTCTGTTGATGAATAAACAATACATTAGCTGATATAGTTACTTCTAACGTAATATGTTTAATTGACAATGAAAAGTAATAAATTACCAACGAAGACAAGTCAGTTACACAACTAGCATGGCAATGTTTGTTTATAAAAATAATTTATTAACTATTTCTCATTTTATTTTCAATTAATCTTGTGTATTTTATCTTAAAGTATTCAGTTAAATCACTTATCTGTGACATAAGAAATTGCACGATTATGATAAATAGTACAAAGTATGTTTATACCAATATAAAAACCTAAGAAGACAATTTATTTAATGTGTAGTGTAATTATTTTTATTTTAAGTAAAGTTTTAGAAATGTATTGGCTGAGCGCTGTACGTTGGCAAATCGGTTACAACAGCTCACATGGGGAAGTTGATGACGTAGGGGAAAAAACCCTGGCAGTTGAGTTTTGGCGCGCGCGCGCACGAGGGCAGGAAGTGACGAGATGCGAGCATGTGGTGTAGCTGGCCGGGCGGCGTCACTCTGCATGCAGTCGGCATGTGGATCTCGAGGTGGTAACTTTAGATTTGTATGTGGCAATCGCCACGTGTGGTTGCTCGTCGTAGACTGCACCAAGTTAAATCGAGTGCTACTGTGTATTTGTGAGTATTTAGCCAGCGGAACAAGGTGTGCATTGCATTCAATTAAAGTGACTGTGATTTGTTAATGTAACACGTGTCGTCGCATAGGCATGAACACAAATGGTGTTTGAGAGAGCCACATGGTGATAAAACAATTTGCGACAAATATTCATTTTTGTCTGGTGGCTCACGAGATATAAATTTATTTGGTAAATGTGTCGACGTACAGACGTATCAGCCACAGGGTTCAAATATTGTGAAATAAACAACATAAAGTGAACTTTCACGTGTTTTCAGAAATAGTAGTTAGTACACCCTTTTCTCTCATGAACTTGAATTTATTATGAATTTGTTTTGTTATTCATACGCAGGGAAGGAAAGCTGCGAACATGTGATATCATCCCCTAGAAAACGAGTCAAACAGTCGCAATAACAGTTCCAGTGATTTTGCATGTTTAGGAATTTGGTTCGCAACTGATGGTTGTGAGTTTTGAAAAAATTAAACTTTCTCTATTTTAAACTCTCACCCCGACCTTCACGCTCGCAACAGTGAACGGCGACCACGGGTGACTCGGAATAGTCTAAGCACGATTTCCCACCACGTCACAAGCTTTACTTCAGCTTCTCTGTTCACATCTGCCAAGGCTCTATATGCAGCGGAATGTTCCGATCTCTCCATTGCCGAGGTACTATTCCACGGCGTGGAGAGCCTTGGCAGATGTGGCACTGTTTCATAGGAACACAGAAGCTGAATTTTTTAATTTATCTTATAACTTTGATCCATTATACATGTGGTGTGATGCAGCTCTGATGGGTAAAGATTTCCAGAAATAACTACAACCAGTCGTCTTTGCGATTCTCCAGTTTTATTTCCTTTTATTATTATTATTATTACGTTTCAAGCATTTTATCTGACTGGAAGGTCTTCCTGTTCCTCCAGCATTGCTTCATTCCTTCACTAAAGGTTCTCTTCCCTTCTTCGATCCACTTTGGTCTTTGTGCTTTAGGTGCTGTTTTCTCTGACATCACTCCCCACTTGCACACCTTTGTCGACAATGTCTGCTGAATATATGCTTACCCTTTCCAGATCAGTTTTGACTTATATCGTCTAGGGTGTAGTGGACGTAATACCCTGAATGCACCTGATGATTCTGTTCTTAAGTCTGGTCTGTGGAAGTCTGCTGATGTGTCCATTAAATTTTAGTTACCTCATTCTAATGTCCGCTGTGATGTTGGAGAATTTCTCTGTGGTATGCCTGGAGTGAACTCTATAGCCTTCGTCTGAAGTTTTGGTCCAATAAATTTCCTAATGACTTTCTTTTCTGTGTGACGATGTTTTCAAGGTCGGTTATTGTGTGTAACATCAGTGCCTCACTGGCTTATACCACCTCCAGTTTGATTACGGTATTGTAGTGACGAATTTTGTAGGTGTGAGCCTTGGGCGCGTTCTGATCTTGAATTGGTATATTGAGGGTAACGAGCGGAATTCATTTGGCGTTTTGCCCTTCTGCTGCTTGGTTCCCACCCCCAGGCGTAGTCGGAACTTAGGGTTTTGTGGTGTCACACAAGTCCAAAGTGCGCGCCCCCTACTTTCGCCGCGCGCCGCCATGGACGCACGGTGCGGCGTTCTTACGACGACAGGCACAAGCGCCCTCTGCTGCAACTCCGCTCGTGGCCACCACTGAACGACATCGTTCACTTGGGACAGAGATAGCAACCAGTTAGGACCATCGTAATCAGATAGGCACCAGCGAAGACTTGGCTATCGTATAGGCACTAGGAAGCAGTACTAGGCAGGCCTCTAGCTCAACTATGTATCTGCAGTACTGAAATATGTAAAAGTTAAGTATTGTATAAATTCTGTGCAATATATATCACGTTCTAATTTACTCCAGTGTTTCTAGATTCTGGCTGCTCCCCTCCGTACCTGCACCATCGTGCTATCTTTATTCCTGTGTCGGTCTCATTCCACTCGGCCACCGACACCTACGACGGAAACGAGACACAAAAGCGGCGATGAGGCTGGGACACAAAAGGTTTGACCTTTTTCCCTCTCGTCGTCGTTGCTGCCGTCAGCGAGTCGTAGTTTGCAGCCTACTGTTCGTGTCTTTTCTAAATGGTCTGGTGACTATCCATACATGTGGCAGTGAGGCTAAATGTTCAAATGTTTGTTAAGCTTAAGGGACTTAACTGCGTGATCATCAGTCCCTAAACTTACAAGCTACGTATGATCTACCTTTTACTAAAGACGACACAAACATCCATGACCGAAGAAGGATTCGAACCCCCGACCATAGCGGCCGAGCAGACTGTGACTGGCGCGCCGCAGACCGCTCGGTCACTGCGGCCGTCAGTGACGCTAACCCGCGACCTTTGAGGAAGTTCGGTTTTAACTGCTTGCGCCTCCATCCGCATGTCAGCCGTGGCAATCCTCTCCCTATAAAGGTGCTCATGGTCTGCACGGCCACTACGGTCGGGGGTTCGAATCCCCCCTCGGGCATGGATATTTGTGCCGTCCTTAGTCTTAGTTAGTTCATAAGTAGTTTGTAAGTTAGGGACTGATGACCCCGTAGATAAGTCCCATAGACTATACAAACATTTGAACATTTAGCAAATTCGGAGTAGAAACTTTACCTAATGTACGCAATGTGCTCTGGCCAGTATTTAAAGGGTACTGTTCAATTATACTGTTGACGTTGATGCTTGTATATTGTCTTATGTTTTCATCATCTCGTCTGGCCAATGTATTGTGTAAAATGGTATCTTTATTGTGACGTTATGTTCAAATGTTTGTTAAGCTTATGGGACTTAACTACGGGGTCATCAGTCCCAAAACTTACAAACTACTTATGAACTAGCTAATCCTAAGGACGGCACAAATATACATGCCTGACGGGGGAAATTCGAACCCCCGACCGTAGTGGCCGTGCAGATCGTGACTGGAGCGCCTCAGTCCCCTCGGCCACCGCGGCCGGCCATTGTGAAGTTCCGAACTTGATTTGAGCCATATGTTTACGAAAGGAAATTGCCCAAATAACATCCAAAAAGGGTATTCTTAATAATATATCTAGAGTTATTGCCTTTCCTTCTTTTGAGCGCCAGCTGTTTAGTGTAACTCGAATTGAAACGGCCATTTAGGTAAAGGTATAAGCTTTCTCTGTTGCTCAACGTGTTCTGGCTAGTATTTAAAAGTCATTGCTCAGTTACTCTGTTGGTGGCTTCGGTATAATTGTATATTAACCCAAAGGGGCACCTTTATCTAGTGTTGCTGCCTTTAGTTTTGGCCAAGTTTTAAGGTATTTTTATTGTGAAAATATCGTAATTTAGGCTACGCCATATGCGTGAAAAAAGGGCCCATTATTTTAATCTATTTAGGGTTACTGTGTGCATCTTTCGGGCCAGTACTGTGTAACTGGAGTCTTATTTATTGCAAATGGTCATTTATGTTACGTAGTGAAGTTTCATTCTAAATGGCACACTATGCTCCGGCTAATGTCTAGAAGCACGGTTCAGTTACTGCTGGTATTTGTATATTTGCCTAAGGCTTGCCTGTAGCGCCCACTGTTAATTATATCTAGTGTTACTCCCTTGGCTATTACTTGCTCCATCTTTCTTTTAAACATGGTATCCTTGTAATTTTTTAAAATCTCGCCTGTTATTTTGTAAAGGCAAATGATTGCTTCCTGCTTCCTTTAAATTTAAAGGATCTCCTTATTCTATTGTATTTCGCTGAGCATCTGAATGTTAATGTTAAGCGTTATGTTAAATTTTGCCCTTACTAATAAATTACTTGTCTTGGTTCAAAAATGTTTGTATTGCTTATGGGACTTAACTACGGGGTCATCAGTCCCTAAGCTTACAAACTACTTATGAACTACTTACGAACTAGGACGGCACAAATATCCATACCCGAGGGGGGATTCGAACCCCCGACCGCAGTGGCCGTGCAGACCGTGAGTGGAGCGCCTCAGTCCCCTCGGCCACCGCGGCCGGCACTTGTCTTGGTATGTTGATGAAAATGTCCATCAGTGATACCCTCCTGTGGTCATTATTCGTGTGCTTTTATGAAAGGGATTAAAATTCCGGTTTTAAAAGTGGAAAGAAATATCTTATTGTAGTTATCCTGCGTTTTTTATAAGGCTCTCTTCACTTTCTCTAGTGTTCTGTGCGATTTTCTTCTTTCCTGTCCTGAAATGTTTGTAGAGTCTATGGGACCTAACTACGGGGTCATCAGTCCCTAAACTTACAAACTACGTATGAACTAGCTAATCCTAAGGACGGCACAAATATCCATGCCGGAGGGGGATTCGAACCCCCAACCGTAGTGGTCGTGCATACCGTGACTGGAGCGCTTCAGTCCCCTCGGCCACCGCGGCCAGCCTTTTCTGTTCTAACACTTCACCTAGGTACTTTAAGTGTTCAACCCTGTTGATCTTGCCATACTTCTTGTTCAGATTTAGTATGTTCAGTTTCGTGCAAAACTCGGTTTTTACTTTCTCTGCGCACTCTTTGAGTACTTCTGTCTGTCTGATTGCTGTGACTTCGTTATCCGTGAGTAGCGCCAGATCGTACGCGAAGGCTAGACAGACGAACTCTAGCTTGTCCTTTGATCGTCCAAGACGCACTGGCTTCCAGTGACCTTGCATTGTCAGCTCCTTCTCCCACGCCTTGATGACTTTGCCCAGCAGATCTGTGATATTATTACAATCATTGTTGAATTTCGTGACTGGATTCTTCGAAACGAGTGCATTTTTACGTTTGATTTTATCTACCAAAACGTGAGCGGAGCCGCGGGTCTAAGCTAGTTATCAATAAAATTCTTCCGGGTATGAGGCCGCGTCGTCATTTTATAAACTCTACCGACGTTTCGGCCACTGTTACAGGCAGCCTTCATCAGGGTCTGTGTCTGACAACTGAATGTACGATCGCTTGGGGTTTATATATCAGCGGATGAGGGAGAGGAAGGTGGATGTTGGTTTCCCTTTATTGGTCGTTACATTATTGCTCGCCATTGGTGGAAAGGGGCGTTGATGATTGGTGTTTTAATGGCTTGTTTTCCATATGATTGAAGGTTGCATTCTTCCCCTTTTTTAATAATTGTTATGCGGCGGGGCAGAATAGCCGTGCGCACTAAGGCTTCCAGCTGCGGTGAGCGAGGATGTTTACCGTCGGCGGTTCGAATCCTCCCTCGAGAATGGGGTTTGTGTTATCCTTATTATAAGTTACTCGAAGTCAGTGTAAGTAGATTGTAATCGCAGGTCTGTCCTTTAGATATACAAACCTTTGAACATTTGAATTGATATACAATATCTTTTCAATCATTTGTTGATAGCGGCCAGTGCCGAAACCGGTTGAGAATGACAAAACTACTGTACAGCTTTTGGCGCGAGAATAATTTTTTTCTAACCTAATTGGCATGAAATATTTATTTCTTCATGTCTCTTACTTTTATATCAGTGCTTGGTGCTGAAGTTTTATTTCTTCGATATTGGTCACACTTACTTTAGTACGTCATTTAAAACTAACTAATCGCAATAAATTTGAAAGGTTGCCACTGAAAAACGTAGTCATTGGCTATTTTGCGATTGGCTCATGTTAGGTGATATGTCGCTACGTATTAAATGCAACTAACTTATCCAAATTTTAACTCTGGAACGAAAGTCGTGTAGAGGGACCAGCAGTGGAATTACCTTGTGTGTAATCGGAACGCGTCGGTTGCAAGTGGTCTACAGCCGATAAAAGTCGCTATCAGCTGCACCGAGCAGGCGCACGACCTGCGGAAGAAGTGATCCCGCGTTATTGTTCTGCTTACTGCCAGGAGGAAACGACGACCGAAGGACAGACTCCAAATCCAGCAGTTACGAAATGAAAAAGCTAAAAGACACCGTGTTTGCTTGTGTGGACATCTTTGCAGCAGCTGTTAAATTATAATCGGTTTTCCCGTCTTGCGCTAACAAAAATTAAGGAAAATTTCTACATTTTAATTATCGACAAAGCATCCTCTTTGGTTCCGTAAATACAAATGTTGAAGTTCTTACATTTTGTTTTTATATACGGGGTGTCCACCGAATCCCTGAAATCAAAATTAAATAAATCGTAAATAGAGATCGATAGACGTGCGCAACAAAAACATTTACAATGTGAAACCTGTAAGAAAGTTATACGGGGGTTGACAAAATGGTCGAAATATCCAGAACGATATCTTAACTCTGCAGTGCTGTGTGCGCTGATATGACACTGGCAGATTAAAACTGTGTGATGGAGCCGGGATTCGAACCCGAGACGTTTGTCTTTTGCAGAGAACCGCTATATCAACTGAGTTATCCCAGCGTTCTTCACGGCCCATCCTCACATATTTACATCCCCCATAATCTCGCCTCCTTTTCAAATTTCACAGAACTCCTGCGAATCTCCTTGCAGGAATAGCACTCCAAGTGATAAGTTGGAGACATGGCTTAGCCACACAGTCTTGGGGGTGTTTTCAGAATGTTATTTTCTCTCTGAAGCAGAGTGTGCACCGATATGAAACTGCCTGGCAGGCTGAATCTGCTAGAGCTGGATTCGAACTGGGCACACAGTATTCATCTTCCATTAAGTTTCATATCATTCTGGAAACATTATCCTAGGCTGTGGCAAAGCCATGTTTCCACAATATCCTTTATTTCAGGAGTGCTCGTCCTGCAAGGTTTGTAGGAGAACTGTGAAGTTTGAAAAGCGGGAGGCGAGGTAAAGATTTGAGTGAAGCGTGCTGGGATTGCTTAGTTGGTAGAGAACTTTCTCCAGAAATGCGAAGGTCCTAGGTTCGAATCTTGGTTCAGCACACAAGTAGGCTGTTTCAGTTCAGGATAGTGCGAAAAGCAGGTAACAGATGGCGCTGTACGTAGCGCAGGTCTTACAGTATCAGAGTACTTAATGAAGTTCGTCTGTTGCACGCTGTCTTTCCAACCACGTCACAATCTTTTCTAAATGCTTACCGGCTGCAGTATGGATAGAGCTCCTAAAAACACAGGCTGGCGAATGCCTGCGAATGCTAAACGCAACACGCAGCTTATACGGACAGTGTTGTTTTATTTAAGTTTAGTGAAATATTTTACAAGTGTCCGGCGTACAGCCTTAGATCGTGCTACTTTGAGCTTGCATTTCGCTCTTGTTTACATCGATATGTGAATTAGACACAGAAATCTCGTGTTTTCTTTACTTATTGCTGCTTCTGTCCAAATACAGAAAAAAAGCACGTTTCTGTGATAAAAATCGCGTACTACGTTTAATGCTGCCGAAACTGGTCATCTAGATAAAATTTTTAAGCGATCTTGGCTTCTACTTGAGTAATGAAAGTAATATGCGAGGTATTTTTTGCTGTCTTGCAGTAAGTGTTTGTCGTCTGCTGTGACAAATTCACCATATTAGGTTTTTGTACTCAAATTGCTGAAAGTACTTTTACTATGTTACTGAGCAAGTTTCAGAATGTATTAGAAACACTAAAACTAAAAAGAATACTAATGTACGGGATCTAAAGTTTACGGTCGTCGAGGCACACGGTGCCGATGTTGGCAACAACCTAATCGCATAGGACGTGTTGAGCATGAAATAAATAATTATGTTCCTTCTCTAAGATTGACAGGTTTTCGTATGTAACGGTACCCTTGTCTTGTCAGTAATTTAATGATCCTTATAAAGCAAATATTTCGTTGCCAACATTAACTCACTACGCCGCCGCAGCCGTAAGTAAAATTTACCCAGTATTGTTTGCCAGTTATGCAAAAATGTTTGTTAAGCTTATGGGACTTAACTAGGGGGTCATCAGTCCCTAAACTTACATGCTACTTATCTACTACCTTATATTAAGGACGGCATAAATATCCATGCCCGAGGGGGATTCGAACCCCCGACCGTAGTGGCCGTGCAGACCGTGACTGGAGCGCCTCAGTCCCCTCGGCTACCGCTGCCAGTTATGTTACAGCCTCTTATAGATAAGCGTCAATATTGGCATTTACTAATAAGAAACTGAACTGAGGGTGTATTTTCTGATAAAACATCAGGTACCATACTATTCTTTCAACTTCCATACTACTAGTTATGACGCTAAAACATCGAAATACCACAAATAGCATTCAACGGTAGTTGCCTGTATCACCACAGTACGCTGCCACAGCCATAACGAAACTTTTTGCCCAGTATATTTATATTTTCCGTTTTAGTGTTTGTAACACTTTGTCGCCATAATGTAACAGAAGTATCTTTAACAATTTCTGCAATGTCAGTTCAAAACTTTTTGATGAGGTATATTTCTGAATATACTATATAAGACACACATATTGTGCTCTAAAACAGTATGTTCTCGGATGTTTTGCTGTAATATGATATTTTGCGGCTTCTCTGTTAACACTTTCGCTGCCGTTCACTCTCTGGCGCGTGCTGCGACCTAGCATCCTATTATGGGTTGTTGTAAACTTGCATCGTCTAGTAAAGCTGTATACTCTGGTAGGAAATCAGGGAAGAGTATAACTGATACTTCCGCGTTTTCATTACCGGCTACGAGACACACACGCTTCTCACGATGTCATGATAGATTTATTGGATACTTATGTAAGCAAGCAAGCAAGGTTTTGATTATTTTGATTTTATTTCGATTAGTTACCAGTTTATAAAAAATACTTCTTTTAGTTTTTATATTGTTCATATTTATATTGCTGATGATATAGAAATAAGCATATGTTTTATGAAATACCTTGTATGTACTGTTTATATTGTTCATTTGTTGTTTTCACAAAAATACAAATGCAAATAAAAAACCATATTAAAAATCTGAAAACTAAAACCAAAACATTCAGTGGCTCAAAACTGTGAAAAGATACTGTCAAAATACGATCACGCGCCAGAGGTGAAGTGGCAGCTAGCATCATCGCGCCAGAGCGTGAACGGCAGCGAACGTGGTAAGAGGTAGTACTTTCAGAAGAGCTAAACAAAACCGTAAGTTCAAATATCACAGACGATTCTACTATTAAATATTGCTTCAAGCCATAATAATAACTATACAATACTATTGCAATACATAACTGTGGGCTCGGTTCGGGTTCCCAGTTTTTGCGCCGACATTTAATGACCCATATCTTTTCCTTTTAGAATCTCTCGGAAAACTAAACGTTCTGTAGCCACCTCTGGAATGATTTGAGCAATTTATGGCAACACGACCACCCATAATGTCGTGCTAAAGTGCCGTGACGCAAATCCTATATCACCGCAGTGTGTTTAACTTACGAGCCACG
This sequence comes from Locusta migratoria, assembly GCA_026315105.1. Classification (NCBI taxonomy): domain Eukaryota; kingdom Metazoa; phylum Arthropoda; class Insecta; order Orthoptera; family Acrididae; genus Locusta; species Locusta migratoria. The sequence continues at coordinate 63,444,086 of CM048751.1, forward strand.
AGAATGAAAATGGCGGATGCGTCAGCTCGTATACTCGACGAGATTTAGGATGAGATACGAGCTGCGCGTAAGGGGAAGGCAACGGCCACAGGTGGGGAGGCGCTCGCGGGAGGGAGGGTGCGCGCCGCAGGTGCTGTCCGTCCTAAAGATACTAGCCCAGGGCCGGCGAGAGGCACCGGCGAAAAGTGCGGGGCGGTGATGCAGCAGCAGGGCGGGCAAGGTGAGTTTTGAGAGTGTCCTTTGTGGAGTTTATATGGTTGCCGACTATGAAAGCTATCTTTTCAATTCGTGCTTTTATTTTTAGAAGAACGTGTCCAGCTATTGTCCCATTCCTTAGAATGAAAAAAATACACAATTCGTGTTAACAATTGCCCGATCGAGTCAAGACTGAGCAGACACAATTTCATTATCATAAACTTGGAAAAAGAGGAGCGTCACAATTTGTACTAACTTGCTGTTATAGGCTATAAATTACACTAATGAAATATGAAAGACTTTGTATGTACAGTACAATTAGACTTGTAAGATTCGAAGAGCAAATTATCTGGAAAACTTGCAGAATGTCCGGAAACTGAAAGTTGTTGACAGCTAGAAATGAATTGTATAAATAAAAATGTTGCTTTTTAATGTTTAGTTCAGCTTCCCACTGGCAGATTTACTTTCTACATTCACACTCTTACTTGGAATTGAATTTTAAGAACGAGCCTATTCCGAACCTAAAATAGTGTAAGAAAAGATTCAAAATTCAACCAGTGGCATCGAATTTCAAAGTAATTATGAACTCGGAATTTATTAAAGCAACACACTATGGAATTGTATAATGTGGACAACATATCGATTGTATGCCTCTTGTAAAGTATGACCTAATGTAAGACCATAGCAGATCATTGTCAGTTGTAATAGGTCGCCACTTTTATACTTGTTTTCGTGTTATGGATAATTAACACACAACGAAGAAGCGACACACGTGGCCAGTAATTCATTTTCTCAGTGGTGTAGATTGTAGTTCTTCACGCTACGCCCAACATCCGCCGGCACCGAAGGTTTGCGATCGCGGCGTGACGCCGCTCAGATAACTCGCAATTACTTGTGAAAGGAGGTAGATATCAGTGGGACTACCACATCAAAAACTTTTAGCTCCGTTTAACTCGCTGTGATGTATGGTCTAAGATGCACAGAACAGTAAGCTGCCCGCTATCCAACATTTTCAATACACGATTTGTAAATCATGTGCACACACTTGACAAATAGCGTCATTTGAAAGCGACTGTTATGAATTATGAAAAGGTGAGTATTTTTTATTAGAAAGCTGGGATGTTTTACTACCACGTGTCCAAAAATCAGATTTTTTTAACCGCAAACTTTCATCAAATTGGAGTGAGAAGCGTTATGAAACTAAAAACTCGCGCTAAATGAAAATAGGCAAACCAAAGCTCGTACGGAAAAAATAGTTTATAAAACGACGTGGGGTGGTCTTATATACCGTCCAAATTTTTAGCAACTAGAAAATCGGAAATTGTATTTTCCTCCTTTTTCGGCGGGCAGTGTAAACTCCCTGGACAGCCTGACGAAGCACAGACGACTCGATGTTTTCGGACTGTAGTGAAACGCGCAAAGCGAACTGTGCGGCGGCCACTGCAGGTATGCGCCCGCACCTTCCCCCACTACACAAAACCGGCGCAGGGCCACTGCGCATCCTGACGTCATAGCTCACGCTACATCTCGTCAAGTATACTTACAGGAGCCTTAAGTATGGAGATAGCGTAAACGAACATTTGCCATAACATCCTGTAGTGGCTCAGCGGAAATGGAAGCCAAGCAAATGGTCGATTCAAGCTCGTTCAGTGACGTGGAATGTTTCCGGTAGAATGTCTTTCATTGTACCCCAGAAAATCGGGCGATTGTAGACCATTATAACTCTGTCATTAAATTACCAGTGGAATGGCTGTGTGGACTAAGGCGTCATGCTAAGGACTGGGTGACGTTCCCCACTGGCTGTTCTATTCCTACACTGTGTATGGGTGTGTGTTGTACTCAGTGTAAGTTAGTTTAAGTAGTTTGTATCTCTAGGGGCTAATGACCATAACATTTTGGATCAAAATTTTTCTTCAGCAATCCATAGCATGACAAATCACATAAACAATGGCGTTGATTGCATCGCAATATTCCAATTACATCAGGAGATATTGCGACGCGAAGTGTGAACCCCATGCTGCCCGTAATCGCGATGTGATGGCAGCAGACCTCCTGATAAGTATGTAAGTGCGATTACGCAAGTCAATCACATCGCCATTACAGCAGCATGGGGTTCACGCCTGAGCCTCAGGACGTGCGCTAGCAGCGTATTTCGGGTTTTTCAAGCGCCAACTTCGCGTCGCAATATCTCGGGATGTAATTGGAATATTGCGATGCAATCAACGCCATTGTTTATGTGATTTGTCATGCTATGGATTGCTGAAGAAAAAATACAGGGTGTCCATTTGAAAAAACATAAGTTTGTGTTACTAACGAATTTGCTTTCGTTTTAGAATGTTTCCAAATATGTACATTCATGGGCCCCAGCCGTACATTGATACCGGTGAAAGTCGTTTTCCAATAGCTGTTATTGTTCCAGAGATATTTTGGATGGACAAGATAGCTGGGACACCACACTAACATCACACACACACACACACACACACACACACACACAAAGAAATATAAATAATATTTATTATATTAGTAACTTTCAGCTGGTACAACAGTAAGTGCCCAAATATACAAACTACTTAAACGAACTTACACTAAGGACAACACACACAGCCACGCCCAAGGGAGGACTGGAACCCCTGCGGGAACATCCGTGTGGGATTTCGTTATTTGCGTATATGGGTTATATGGGAAAAATGGTAGTTACGGCTATCTGACGTGTAATATATTATTATTTGCTGTTTCTGGCATAATGTGGAATAGCTGTGGAATGTCAAACAGAAAAAAAAACATTTACAAGGTAAGTTTATGACTGGCGTACGTGAATGCGTAGGAGCGGGTTTCGTCCCAGCTGCTTCCTTCCTTTTTTATTTTACTTGGAAGATACCTAACAGGGCACTCAAATAACAAGTGTTGCGCGGGAATGGTGAGCGGTCGGGGGCGTCATTTTAGGAACGAACGGCCGCTCGCGTCGGAGGTTTCAGTTTTCCCTCGTGCATAGATGTGTGTGTTGTCCTTAGTATAAGTTACCTTTAGTACTTTGTGAGTCTGTGAACAGACGAGATCAAGTGTTTGGTCCCTTGGGATTACAAACTTTTCAACATTTGAATGAAAATAGGAATTATCATTTAATGAGTTTTTCTGTAAGACACTCTTACTCAGTGGAAATGAAAGCCTGAGTCTATGAACTTGGTTTGGCAGAAAGATTACAAAATCCATGATATTGACGGCTTGTATCTGTATTTATTTTTATTTTCATTTCCGCCGTGAAGTGATTATAAAGTCGCTGCAATACAGTGGATCTGTCGTACGCTATGGGAGCACGCTAGCCACATGGCCGATAAATGGTGGAGCCGCTGAGTTGGGCCATCTTTCTCTAGAAGCCTATAGGGCTTTAGTCACAATAAAGTCATAATGCAGACTGTCGGCAGGATTTCCATTTCGACCTTTTATTTTTAAGTTCTTTAGAAACATCTTGGAGCTTTCACAGAAGGAGCGCTTTGTTATGCTTTCATCTATTGATCTTCGTTTCCGGGATATTAAATTTCAAAATGAGAGACTCGTTTCGCTCCGCGGGAGTGTCCGTACGCTATAAGCTGCTTTGCTGCGGAGTGCGCGTCTGCTCCCCGTCGAAGATTCGAGTCCTTCGTTGGGCATGCATGTGTGTGTTGTCCTTATCATAAGTTAATTAAGTAGTTTTGATAATCGCTGCAGTTTGGTGCCATAGCTCTACAAACATTTGAACATTAGAAACACTTTCGCTCGACATCCTGTAGCTTAGATCGAGAATGAATTTTTCTTGCATATTATGTAATTGTAAAGTTGCTATATAATATACTTGCAGCGTTACTCACAACATACTGCCTTCTCCCGTTTTGTTTGCGAGACATTTCTCTTCGATTTGCGATCTAGGCTTATGTTTACGTTCGACAAGAGAAGAAAGAAATGCGAGAAAAAAGGCAAAAAGAAAAAAAAATCTCAAATATACATGAGCTTTAACCAACAGGAAAGGAAAAGCAGAAGGATGTAAAGATGAAACATTAACATTCTAAATATATTCTACAGCACCTTTTGAAATAGTTTCTTTCCAGAGTATGCTGATGCAATAGCTCCATGCTTACTTATCATTGTATAACCGCTCGCTCGGCGAACGTTCCATACGTTCCATACCCAACGTTCCATTGATCCAAACAGATTCAGAAAGTGTCATTCTTGTGAAACACATGATGTGATGAGTGCTATCGTCAATGAATGTCAAATAGTTTCCGTATTTCTAGATTTCCGAAAGGCTTTCGATATTGTACCTCACAGGCGTCTTCTAATAAAACCGCGTGTTTGTGGAATATCGTTACAGTTGTAGGATTGGATTCAGAGAAAATGTAAATTTAATTTTCAGCTCTATTTATTTTGTTATATAATATAAATTATATTAATATATCACATCTAATTGAATATATCATTAATATTAATTGATTATCTAAATTTATACATTTATTAAAGGTGATTTCCTGTCAAAGGACACAATATGTTATAATTGACGGAAAGTCGTCGAATGGAAATGAAGTGATATCTGGTGTTCCCTAGGGCCCCTACTGTTCCTTATTTTTATGAACGAATTAAGACGCAATCTGAGTAGCTTTCTTAGGTTGTTCGCAGATAATGCTGTCACTTATCGGTTATCGGTTATTAAAGTCACCTGAAGATCAAATGCAAATTCCTTAGACAAGATGCCTGCATGGTGCAGAATAAGGCAATTAACCCTTAATAATGAGAAGTGTGAAGTCGTCCATATGACCACTAAAAGAAGCCCGTTAAACTTCATTTACACGACAAATCAGTCAAAACTAAAGGCCGTAAATTCAACCAAATACCTAGGAGTAACAATGACAAACAACTTAAACTGGAAAGAACACATAGAGTATTGTAGGGAAAGCGAACCAAAGACTATATTTCGTTGGGAGAACACTTACAAGATGCAACAGCTCTACTAAAGAAACTGCCTACACCACGCTTGTGCGTCGTAATTTGATGTACTGTTGCGCATTGTGGTATTCCTACCAAGCGGGACTGACAGACGATTTAGAGAAAGTTCAGAGAAGGGCAGCTCGATATGTATTATCGCCATATAGGGTGAAAGTGTCACGGGAATGATGTGCGAGTTGGGGTGGGAATCATTAAAACAAAGACGTTAATCGTTGCAACGAGATTTATTTGCGAAATTTCTTTTACCAACTTTCTCCTCCGAATGAGAACATATTTTTTAGTACCCACCTACATAAGACGACATGATCATCAAATAAGAAAAATCAGATAGAAAACGTAAGATTTAGATGTTCCTTTTCCCCTCGAGATATTAGAGAATGGAACCGTAGACAATCAAAAGCGGTTTGATGAGCTTCAATGTTACTTGCAGAGTATTAATGTAGATGTAGATATAATGTGCACGAAACGTTAATTCTCGATGTGGTCTGTTTTAGATATTGCCCTTAACAGCATTCAGCATAAGACGGACAAACCGATTGAAATTTAACTTTTAAGTATTTTTTTCCAATTTTATATTTCTTTCTTCGTTGAATAAAATTAGTGTCGCTTTTGAATACAGGAAAATACTAACAGGGAACTGAATTAACTTCACTCGGAAATACCTGCTAACAACTCTACACGGCTCCCACAAATAATCCAAGCGAATATTAAATGTGTGTGTTTTGCTGATGAATGCATACGTATCTCTAATATAGGTCATCGTACATCTGAAGACTACCCTGAAAATCAAAGCCGTAGGAATAGACTATTCATATGCACCTTCGTTAACATCAACAAAGCATATGACTTTGTCGACCGCCAGTCATTCAATATGCTACATGAACAAGGCTTGCACAGCAAGATACAGCGACTGATCAAACAAACACTGACAGACAACATCTAAGGTGAAATTTAACGGGGAAATCTCCGAACCCATATCAAGAGAGGCGTTCGCCAAGGTGACGGACTCACCGTTCCTCTTCAGCAGATGTAATGTGCGAAATGTCAAATCGATATTTTTAAGGGGATGTATTAAAAGAAATTTCTTTTTTACTGCTTTATTTATTTATTCTTATCTTTCTTTGTTCGTATGCCTATCCTCACATAGAAAGAACTGAAAACATTGTAGCACGCATAGACCAAAGATATAGGCTGTGGCATCACGTTTCGCTGTAAGTAAACTCCTTGCTATAGAGTCGCAATCGTCATCGCTGGCCTTCAGTCCGAATTTTTTTATAATTTGACGGCTTTCATCCATCATATTTTCTACCCCCTTATAGCTATCGGTATGGACTACAACTTCGGACAACAATTACACACAGACCATTCGTTTGCGTTCTGTAGTTTTCGTTGCAGAGCGAAATATTAACACAAACACAAATAGAATGTTATATACAGCGATAACTTTCCATCCCAATGTACGCCACCCTTTTATCATTATGAACCCTCAAGCAACAATGCAACCAATAAAACAATTTTCCAACAGTAAATATAATTTCCAAAGAGTAATTATTGTTCCGCATTTCGCGTTATATTCTTCAAATTACTAAATATCCATCAGATCGCCATAAAACCGTGCCTAAAACCTTCCTCAGATATAAATTAGTAACTGTACAAATATTTAAGTCTCTGCATATTGTCGTTCGAACGTGATAAGCGTACACCGAACATTCACCTTAATATATCCGATCGCCATAAAATTGTGCCTAAAGCCATCCCCTCTGTCTTGTGGTTTAGACGTGATAAACGTACACCGAACAGACATTCACATTTATGGATATAGATTATTACAAGAGTTTAATTCTGCGAAATACGGCAAAATCAAAATTAAAATTAGAATCTCGATTATTCATTGGAAAATGTCCTTTATCGTTACTCTACTCTTGAAGATTTGTTTTCAATTTCATAATTAACTGTTATTAGTCAGCCTACTGCTATGTGATAAACGACAACATTATGATTATTGATATGGTGTTTGTTTTTGCCAGACATCTCCGAAAGAACAGACACCATTGGTTGGCATTAACGGCCATAATTTTATGAATTCCAAGAACTGAAACATTTCGACCACGACCATCGTAGTGTGCTATGTGTTAAGAATTTTTGTTAGAAGGAAACCGTGTCTGGAAAGCTTAAATGGTTATTCAAGTTGGATCCGCGATGCGAGACGGACGTGTGGCGGCTACGCCGGAGCTGCGGCGGAGCGGCTGAGCGCATTGAGGCGCTATGATACAATGCGAGAGGCTGTTCCCCGTGGGGGTGTCGAATTCCCCCCTCGGACATGGATGTTTGTGCCGTCTTTACTATAGTTCATAAGTAGTTTGTAAGTTTAGTTAAGCCCCATAAGCTCTACAAACATTTGAACATTTGCTACGCCGGCGTTCGGGAGGTAAGTAACGGCTATGTCGTTGTGTCTAAGGTTAGTCACAAGTTCGGGTTCAAATCCCGGTCCATTCAGAATTTTAAAACTTGCCGTTGAATTTAATTCAGTGCTCTGAAATGGTTGAAATGTTTCATACTTCGAATTCGTAAAATTAAGAATCGGTTATCATAATGTCAATAATCTTAATATTATATAACATAGCAAAAGGATCACTAGTAACAGTTAATTATGAAATTGAAGACATACCAATGCTGCTACTTTTACATATATTTTATGTTATCAATAATAGCGTTATTTCCACTATTTTTAAACAGCTATTGTATGGTAATGGGCATTTTATAGTAATTAATCACAATTCAAATTTTTATTTTGATGTTAGTGTATTTGGCAGAAACTAATTCTTGCAATATATTTTCAATTTCATCTTGATGACAGACAATGCCGAAACCTGTAGATTGTAATTAAAAAAATTGAACAGCTGCAGATGTCCAGTTGAAAACAACCAATTAGTTTACGCAAAGCCAAGGACGACTCAAGCCTCCGACTGCAAACAAGCCCCGCGATCCACAGAGAGGCGTCTTAGACTGTTCTGTCACTAAACGCAGCGGCAAGAAAAACATTATCTCCTCAGCATCTGTAGACTATTTCAGAAAGTACCATTTCGGAAAATCTCAGATTTATTTTGCCGTTGACCGTAACGGAAATGAGTTCCCCTCCGTCTTTCCAAACTCCTCCTTAGATGTGTTACAAAGTAGTATAAATAAGATGCCGAAGAATAGCACCTAGGTTGTAAACAATGCTGGTTTCTGAGGGCGGGAAACCACAGACTGACCTTCCGCGAGAGCCCCCGTCACCATGGAGATGACCAGAAGAGTAGTCAACAAAGTCGCTGCGATCTTCATGTCTTACATCAGAACCGAACCCGGAAAGTATACATCTCGAGACAGTCAGACAATTTTCTTATACTCGCTCTGTCCCCACCTCTGACTGTTTCCCGGTAGAGGAGAACCACTTAGAGCGTCTGCTAACGACATTGATCCCTATCGTTAAACCTTTCAAAACAACGGAGGAGATTCACAAGTGATGGGTCGCTCCGCAGCAGACAAATGTGATTTAAAATTTTTTCAAGAGACATGACTAATACGAGAGAAGTGGAACTAATAACATATTTGAAACGAAACGAAATGAGATTTATGGAAACTGGAATAGATGACTAGTGGAGTATGTCCATAAGATGTGATCAACAGCATTATGCGCAAAGATAATACATTGAAAATCGGTGTAACAGAATCCAGAGGATCGAAGCAAGAGATTCTTGTACTGAATAGGATGAAAGGTCTGAGTCGCAAGGGTATTTATTTACTCCCTCTCTCCCTCCCTCCATCCCTCCATCCGTCCTCTCTCTCTCTCTCTGCTCCCCATGTTCCTGTCCACTACATCCGCATGTTCCTGTCCACTCCATCCATATCTGTACATCTCATCTTGACACATGTCAATAATGTTCGTAAATTATGCATTACTTACAATCTTCCATCGGTGCAACTTGCTTTTATGTTTAACCCAATTTTCCATCATTTCTATTCCCCAATCATTGCCAATCTCTTCCTCTGTTCATCTCGTTTTCCCCTTCTGACAGAAAATGTTAATGTTCCGAATCTCCGAAACTTTTTGATGGATTGCTTTACAATTTTGATTACAATTTCACCCTCGGTACTATACTTTTAATTCGTTTATGAAATAAGCTATTAATAGTGAAGAAGTAATTAAGAAAATGACATGCCTGATGCAGCAGTTTTTTCAATTATCTCAATGTTTACTACATTGTAACTCTTTGAACTCTGCTTCGTAGAGTGCCATAAATTTAAAAATGTATGTGGATACTGTATGTGAAATGTGTTACCAGCAGAGTCAGTAGTAACGAAGTGATAGATTGAATCATAATGCCTGATGTGGCAGTTTTACGCCACGAACAGCGTAAACGTACTGAGTCATAAACTTCTACCACTTCATCACTTTGTGGGAGGAAATATGCTTAAATTATAATGTAATGTTTCTTTCAGTTCCCTACGCGGCCTCATTCTCAAATAATGGATGCATACATTGGAAAGTTTTCGTGCGATAGCTATTCATTGTTTATGACGCCATATCTCCTGAACTTGTAGTACGATCTTGTTATCGGGCTAGGAACCTAAGCGAGTGTGTGGATAAGAATTCACCAAAATTTCATCGCAATTGGACAACATGCAAACGTTTATTTTATGTACAGAAATTATATATGTCTACCAAATTTCATAGAGAACGACGTTGAGATTTCTTGCAAGCACCATATGGTCTGCGGAGTGTAAAAACCTACACCAGTAAAACATACATGCATGAGACAACTTTAATGGTAATTAGTCAGACGATACAGGAGTTGATTTTAGGTATCATCCGCCAGTCACCATATAAAATATTATGTAGACAGTTACGTTCCTCCAGAATTGAAAGTCAAGAGTGTCAAATTTAATCAGCCATAGACTGGTATCTAATTTGTTATGAGGTACCCACCACCACGTAACGTGCGAAACTTTCTGTAGACAGTGAAATTCCTCTTTCTTTGTAGGTCAAGTGTTCAAATTTTCACGCAGCTCAAATGGACGGTATCACAGTGCATGATATACAAATAAACAAATATTGTATTTTTATATATTATAGGCTGGTGGAACACATTATGAGTCATCAAGGATTCGTTAACTTAGCAGTCGAAGGAACTGTGTGGGGTAAGAATCGTAGAGGGAGACCGAAGGACAAATACAGTAAGCAGATTCAACAGTATGTAGGTTGCAATTCGAATTTTCAAAATTGCTCCCTCTGAAGCATAAATACCAATAAAAGTGTGTAAACAATCGTAGCTCTGAAATCCTACAAATACTTTTGAGTGAAGTCATATTACTCTTGAACCCCATACGACACAGTCATCCAAATATTCAGATTTAATGGCACTTTTTGCCGGCACTTTCCTACATGGCTAGTTAAGTCTGTACAACAATTATTGGAGTAGGTAGTTAAAAATTTTTGTGTGAATTACTTGTGTCTGTGGTTACAGAAGCCCGCTATGGAGAAGGGAGGAAAGTGTCATGCGCATGTCCGTGGACTTCAGTAGGATAAGCCTGCAATCAACGATAATCTACACTTTTATTGAAAACTAATAGTGAAATTCATCTTAAGATGGGCTTGGATCCTCAAGTCTTATCAAATAATGCTTTTTTTACGTTCTTCGCCATCTCAGTTGTACTTTTATTTGGAAGCAAAAAATAAATATAAACATATATGAAGCTATTAAAATTAAATCAGTTGATTTTCTTGTAGTTCAAATGTTCAAATGTTTGTTAAGCTTAAAGGACTTAACTGCGTGGTCATCAGCCCCTAAACTTACAAACTACCTATGAACTACCTTATACTGAAGAGGACACAAACATCCATGCCCGAGGGAGGATTCGAACCCCCGACCGTAGCGGCCGTGCAGACTGTGACTGACGCGCCGCAGACCGCTCGGCCACCGCGACCGGCTTGTAGTTGAAACACAGACAAAACGATTTAAAATGGACGAAATGTACCGAAATTAGTCACAACTTCCTAATAAATGCAACGGTGACAGTGAAGAAAATAAACAACTCGTCAGAAGACATCAGATGACCGAAATTTTCAGTAAGGACTTTACGAGTGGTACGGGGAGAATGTACACGTTATGGCACCTTACGGACACCGGGGTTCTATAGACCACACTTTCACGCACCCCTAATGCATCCCGTCTACACGCGCCTTGAACCTCACGCCTTGCTGGCGTCCAGCGCTTCTTTGTAGGTACACTTCGACTTCAGACGCAAACCCGCCAGCTCCTCTTACTTAACAGATGTTTAAAAGCATTTCTAGTACTTTATTTAGGGAGAACTTTACGGCGTGCCGAGTCTGTGCAACAAGACAGGGCATCAAACCATCATTTGACGCAAGTCGGCTTCGTACTGCCCATAGCAGTCACCATGTCAAAGCGCACCAATTCCTAAGAGAGCAGTCAGTCTATTCCTTGGTTGAAATGTCAGTAGCAAAACTGATCAAGTGTATCCATCAATTTTCTATGCCGGCCGCGGTGGCCGAGGGGACTGAGGCACTCCAGTCACGGTCTGCACGGCCACTACGGTCGGGGGTTCGAATCCCCCCTCGGGCATGGATATTTGTGCCGTCCTTAGTCTTAGCTAGTTGATAAGTAGTTTGTAAGTTTAGGAACTGATGATCCCGTAGTTAAGTCCCATAAGCTATACAAACATTTGAACATTTTTGAAATCACGATGAACAGCACGTTGTGTTCTGTGCCACGTTGGGACTACACATCCCGTGTGAGGACGCCTTTAGCGTCTGCTGAAATTGAAAGGACTCGCACGAACATAAGTAATCAAGGAATAAGTTCAGATGGAAAAGTTCTAATAAATATTTTGTATCCCATACTCGTCGCCACTTCTGTGTCTCGTTGCCACCGGTTGTCCTAGGTGTCGGTGGCCGAGTAGAGAGAGACCGACACAGGAAAATAGGATGGACGCGTGTGCGGGTACAGAGTCTGAAGTGACCAGCCAGTGAGACAGCAGAAACTAGAAACAGTAAGCTAGATAAGAACAAAATATATATTTCGTAGAAATAATACAATACTTAACTTGGAGGACAGCAGACTAGTGGAATGCAGATACATAGTTTAACTAGATAGAGGTCTGCCTACTGATGAGTCCTAGTGCCTGTCCTAATCCGAAGAGACCGACGTAGTTCAGTGGTGGCCACGAGCGGGATTGCAGCAGAGGGCGCTCGTGGCTGACGTCGTAAGAACGCCGCGCCGTGCTTGCATGGCGGCGCGAGGCGAAAGTACGTGGCGAGCACTTCAGACTTGTGAGACACCACAAAATAATGTTCACTTCCGTTTAGATGAGGAATGTAGAGGGTTGCTGATTCCGTTAGGAAGTGGTACGGGGAGAGCAGCAGTATGAAAGAGTGCACGGAGAGCGCGTAATGTTGTGGTCGATGTTACGATGGCCCTACAGGGTGGTGGTTGTGTTCATATTCAGATGTTTGTTAAGCTTAAGGGACTTAACTACGGGGTCATCAGTCCCCAAACTTACAAACTACTGATGAACTACCTACAACTAAGGACGGCACAAATATCCATGCCCGAGGGGGGATTCGAACCCCAGACCGTAGTGGCCGTGCAGACCGTGACTGAAGCGCCTCAGTCCCCTCGGCCACAGCGGCCGGCGGTGGTTGTGTCCTCAGTGTCTTTAGCGGTGGCATTCTTCTATAAAATGTTCTCGGTGTACAAGCCGCGTCATTTCGAGTAAAATTCTCGAGCTTTCGATGACAAGCTCTGACATCCTCATCAGGAATTCCTGATGACGATGACGGAGCTTGACATCGAAAAATAGTGTTCAAATGTTTGTAATCGTATGGCACCAAACTACTTTGGTCATCAGTTCCTAGTCTTACAAACTACTTAAACTAAGTTATACTAACCTAAGGACAACTCGCACATCCATGACCGGGGGAGGATTCTAACCTCCGACGCGGGAGGCCGCGCGATCCGTAATGTGGCACTCCAGACCGCTCGGCTACTCCCGCGCGGCTATCTTCGAAAGCTCGAGAATTTTATTAGAAAGATAACATTTTATGGAAGAGTGGTCATTATTAGTGTGGACTATGTGTGTGTAATCTTAAGTACTTAAGTACTTTTATATAATAACTTCGGTTTAATTTCTTCAATTTCATTATTATTATTAAAATTATGAATAAAATAAAGATGTTCAAACTAATTAACCGAATAAAAACAATAATGAAAGTCGCAAATAGTCTTCACGAGTTTTCCGTCGGATAACGTTGCAGGGGCCGGCCGCGGTGGCCAAGAGGTCTGCGGCGCGCCGGTCACGGTCTGCACGGCCACTACGGTTGGGGTTTCGAATACCCCCTCGGTCATGGTTATTTGTGCCGTACTTAGTAATAGCTAGTTCATAAGTAGTTTGTAAGTTTAAGGAGTGATGACCTCGTAGTTATGTCCCATAAGCTCTACAAACATGTGATTTTTAACGTTGCGCAAATCCCACAACATTTCCTCGGAGCAACTGTCCGACGTCTGCAGGTGGTTCGACCTTATTGTTGGCCAAGTATGACTGACGATACGGGCACATCGACGCTCCTTTAAGCAGAACACGCGCGCGAAGAATACGCAGGCGCGTAAACACCATTGAATCTGCTTGCATTTGACAAGCTTCAAAGCCTAACAAAGACCATCTGTTCTACATGAGTGATACATCTGGTTGATAGCTGCGGCGGGAGCAATAAAACGTGCTGCACCTCACACTCACTGAGAAAGTAAAAATTTATTTTCAAATAAATTCCTTGTAACCTTACATTCCCATTATTTGTCATTTTATGGCATAAAAAAACCATGATTAACATACAAATATTACATGACTCTTACTTTGAAATTGGCAATTCTAAGACTAACCCTCGTATTTTACAAAATATTTATTATTCTCCGTTTTAATAAAGTTTTACAAAAATTTATAAGCTGTGCTCATATTTTGAAGATGTAAGGTTTAATTTTTAGAGTCGTTTTTCCATTGCATACAGATTTTTCAACTTTCCGCTGTTCACTGCATATAAGACCAATTCATCCACCATTACCTTATAACTGAAACTGCAGTGGGCCTATGCTTTGAAACAATTCAATTTTCATCGTTTGCATCTTGATAATGTAGTGTCAATCCAATCCCCATCCAATCCAGGCTTTAATAATTGGCAGATTATTCCTGAAAACACAGAGCTGTCTCAAATTACATTTTAACATCACACCTTCTTGAAAGATAAATGTTGGTACACATATTATTCCTATTCCATATTTCCCTAACAGTATATATTTTTAAAGTAAATTAACAGAGCAAATTCTGCAGCTGAAACTGACTTGGAGGGAAATGTGAAGTGTTATTAATAAATTTATGTGTTTTAAGCAAGAAAAGTCATTGACATTAACAAAACTATGTTGCTGCTGAAACACATTTACTTAGGTAACTGAAGATTATTAACACTATTTTTCAAAACTTATCTCATCTTAAATCTAGTACAAATATTTATCACATATTTACAAAGTTACCTACTCACTAATGATTCCACCAGTTTTTTATCTCATAATCTCAATTAATTTTACATTTCAACCATCATATCACATGAACCCTTCATCATCTAAATTGAACCTGTTTTAAAACAGATTAATTCCAGAAATCCGTTTTTAGCTTCCTTCCACTTTTAGAACTTCTCAGGGTCGGTAATAGATTGCAACACTCCAGGATTTTACAATTTTTATTTTTCATTATGACAATGCACCCTTCGCCTATCAGTTACTTTCAAACTGTATTCATTTAAAATACTACTTCTTATTAGAGACTATCAATCATTTTGCACCACACAACTAATTGCCTACACTTTAGTATGATATGCATTACTGCTCAATATTTCCTTTTGCATAATTATTTCTTTCCTCTAATAAAATATCATTTTTATTTCATTTCAGTATCCCCTAATACTTTTTTTAACCAACTCCTCATACTGTTCTATTGTAACGCTTTAAAATGTGATTGCTAAACATTTCTAATTAGGGACCTATTTGGTTTGTTTGCTGCGATCACGCATCAAAAGGTCCAAGAAAAATACATTACATCGCTTTAAAAATTAAATTTAATCAAAATTTTAACACATTTTAAGCCGTAAAGTTATTTACATTAGAGTTCAACGTGACATTTCATCATGTATCTTTTGTTCACGTTCGGTAATACTACAGCTAATGCTGTTACTCAGAGCTACACTAAATTAATTAAAACCGATTTATGGATTTATTTTTAATCGTAGACAAAGCAGGAAACCCTTATTGCAAATAAAATAAAGGAAAATGATGACTCGAATGTTATTGCATGAAATTCATTTTTCACAACATAACTTCTCTGCAGGATATATTTAAGCGTGTTCTTCCAGTTTCTATCATTGTAGAATTTAATAAGTGTTAGCAAAACAAGGTGAGAAATGAATTTATTTCAAAGGTGCCTGTTTTATACACATTAGTGAATTCGTCAAATTATTGTGGGCAAAAAGCAGGATAGACCAATAGCATAATACAGAATTAAAGATTTTAAATGAGGAAATTTTTGAAACTTTTGTTTTCGTACGTTATTTTAGCTCTCTTGGGCCACAATTACCTTGCGGACAACAGGCTGGGAACTACTGAATTACTAAAAATGACACCTCTTGCTACTCCTGCTTTCTCTAGGCAGTGAAGATTATGGAAGTTTATAGACAGAATTCAAAGTGGCAGAAGAGGAAGACTGACAAAAAAAATTAATAAATGAATAAAATTAAGTGGTTTTATCAATAAGTCGAGTACCTTTTATGTGTCAGTAACCCAATATTGCAAATACCCTCTGAGGTTGTCATTCTCAGCTACTATTTAATTTTTCTATTTTTATTCTGTTCCATTTTGCACCATCAGTGTTTCCATGAACTCATTCCCCACGCTTTCCGCATGTACGTCACATCATCCTGTGTCACCTTCCGACAATATCTCATTGGCTTTAAGCTTCCATTTCCTTAAAATATGTTGCAGTAATATTTTTCCACTTTACATTTATAGTTTAAAAAAATCCTACTTCTCTTTGTGCTTAGTGAAAATGTCTACCTAAACCATCTATTATAAAAAGTAAATAAATAAATAAATAAAAATGCGTTTACATTAATGGGCAGGAGAACTTCATATTTAAGCAGTTTTTTTTTTAATTTTTCGTGTAGCTTCTTATCTCTCTACTCTCATAACAAGCGTAATTTCTAATTCACTCCTTCTTGGTAAAGTGCTTAAACATTTCTGTCAAGCACCATACAGATTACTTCAAGTGTTAGTTAAAATGTACTAGCAGGTTAATCACAGGTAAGTGACTTCACAATCGTGCACAAGTGACTACTGTCGAAAGGTTCCCGGTGTATAGAGATACATGTTTTTTTGGATTGCGGCCTCTATTCTTTCCTTAACTTTAGCCAATCTGTTTTCTAGGGACAAATCAAAAACATTTACCTCCTCTACATTTGCAGTTTCTCCACTACTTCACCTGATTCACAATCCTCTCCCATCTCCCTAGTATCAGTTCCCAGTTATGGTCATTAACTAACTACACAGCTTCTATGACTACTTCTGTGTCCCTTTACACTGACCCCAAGATTTCCTCCACCTTCTTCTCTTCTAGATCCTTTAGTTCCTCTTAATCAATTATTCCTCTAGATTCGAGGAATCGTCACTTTCAACATTATAACTCATGAAAAAATTACAGTGTTTACTTCACTCCAGCTATCATAAATTTATCTATTCCTCTTCTAAATTTGAACATTTTAACATTACTGCAGTTTTATTATTACTTTCTAAATTGTTGAGTTCTGTAGGTTTGCTGTCATTAGATACAAAGTGCCTTGCTACTACTTTTCAACAGCGATCAGTAGCTCGTAATCCGATATACCGCACGTGTTGCCTGATACATATCCGGACGTCTACATTAGGTTTTACGAGGCTCCTCCAAATCATGACTTGAGAACGCCAACGTGAATGCTTTGGAATACTTACGGTCGATTTCTTTCACTATTCCTTCTCGGCTGATGTACATCTAGGAAGAACGAATCATAACTGTAGCGTGCAAAGGTAGTTCCTAAAACTGTAGATGTAATCGAATACTGAATACAGTTCACACAAAATTGAGGTTGGCCGCAGTGGCCGAGCGGTCTGCGGCGCGCCAGTCACGGTCTGCACGTTCGCAGCGGTAGGGGGTTCGAATCCCCTGTCGGGCATGGATGTTTGTGCCGTCTTTATTATAAGGTAGTTCATAAGTAGTTTGTAAGTTTAGGGACTGATGACACCGTAGTTAAGTCCCATAAGCTCTACAAATATTTGAACATTTTGAATTTTGAACAAAATTGAGAAAATAATGAATGCAATTCAGTTCAGTACCACTGTTATTAAAGTCTGTTTCATTACACTGTCTGAGGAAAAGACCAGGTTGCAGGTGTGCAGCCAAAAATAGATAACTAAAACTGTATTCTGAATTGAAAATATTAATCAGCCTCGGCTGTGAAACTTGTAACTAACCATATTTCATACAATAATATTATAAAATATTATATAATCTCTGACTGTTATGCTTTCACGACAAAAATTAATGTTTGTAGAACTTATGTGACTTAACTACGGGGTCATCAGTCCCTAAGCTTACAAACTTCTTATGAACTAGCTAAGACTAAGGACGGCACAAATATCCATGCCCGAGGGGGGATTCGAACCTCCGACCGTAGTGGCCGTGGAGACCGTGACTGGAGCGCCTCAGTCCCCTCGGCCACCGCGGCCGGCACACGACAAAAACGCTTAACCGATTTTGCTGAAACTGGGTATGGAGATAGCGAGAACACTGAAGAAGGAAGTGTGTAATTCAAGATATTTGTTGATTTTAAGTACGAACTCGAAATATGGAACAACTGAGTGTTAACGCTTATAGCTTCTGAGACGCTTGACGACTACTTGGAAAAGCTATTTATTCTTTTACGCTTGAAATTTTGTCCAAATTCATTAAAATACTTTTAATGGTTAATTTGTTGTACGTAATACGATCCGGCATAATGAATACAATGCTGACACAAGACATCAACGTCTTCCAACCGCCGAATCGATTGCGTTGATATTTGAATCGTGCATAATTTACACGTTGAGTAACTTATTTCTTCTTCAGTCATCGGTTTAGCACGATGCAAAAAAAAAAAAAAAATAAATAAATAAATAAATAAAAAAAAAAAAAAAAATAAATAAAAAATAAAGAGTTGCCTTTCGTAATTAATTAGTAATTGATAACAGATCGCTGTTCTCCTCAACTTTTCTTTATAATTTTCAAGCTGTATAATTACTGGTTCCCTGTAAAAACAATTAGCTGGGTTCGACAACGGATTTCCCGAATTTTACTCGCTTACGAGTATTCCATTCGACTTTTCGTGTACGCCTACCGCCTGTCGTTCATACAGAGAGATCCGTTATTTAACCATCGCACAATCTCTGAATGGATGTCATAGTAATAGGAATGCCTGGTGTTCAGCAGCATCCGAAAGAGCTGAATGCAAGTATGTCGTGAAATCCGGATGGAAACTGCAGTTTGGTTTTACAAAGAATACTCATCGTCATTGGCTCTTTACGTAGTTTGCACTTATAGCCAATCTTTAGTCCAGTCGTAGATGCCAAGATCCTGGAAAACAGTGCAGTTGACTCCTGTTTATCAGAAAGGTAAAGGAACGGACAATAATTTCATATAATAATTATCAGTTTGATTCATAAATCTTGTATTCTCAGCTCGAATGTAATGAATTTCCTTCGGAGTCGTTTAACATAGAGAAGCACCGCAGAAAGCTAATGAAGTTGCGAGAACCCACGGTATACGTTCATGCACACTGCCTGTTCTTTGTAACAAGTAACCTTCTCAATGTGAGGTGGTAAGTTCAGACTCCAGTGGGGCTCACTTGAAAGTGCTGCGGTAACAGTTATGACAGGGAATATATGAGGCGCGTCCAGAAAGTAAGTTCTGTTTGGTTATATAAAACAAACGGATACAAATACAGAAAAATATTGATTGTACAAAAATCTACAACTATTAAACTACTTTTATATATAGTTTCCGAAATGTTGTAGGCAATTGTCATAGCACGGCACAAGGTTTTGTGTGCCTTTTTCATATAATGTTGCTGCCGCCTGTGTATTCAACCATGTGGTAACATGTTCTTTCAGCTCGTCATCATCGTTGAAGTGTTGTCCACCAAGGACAGATTTTAGATGTAAGAAGGGGATTACTGTCAAAAGATTTTTTTTTTTTTCACGATAATGCCTGACCTCACAGACCGAATGTGACCAAATAATTCTTACGGAAATTTCAATGGGATCTGTTTGATCATCCTCCATACAGCTCGAACCTCTCTCCTAGCGACTTTCATCTCTTCTTACACCTAAAATCTGTCCTTGGTGGTCAACACTTAAACGATGATAAACAGCTGTTACCACATGGTTGAATACACAGGCGGAAACATTCTGTGAAGGATCCATGCAAAAACTTGTGGCACGCTATGACAAGTGCCTACAAAATTTCGGCAGTCACGTGGAAAAGTAGTTTAAGAGTTGTAGAATTTTGTGCAATAAAAATTTCTTCTGTATCTGTGTATAATTTCATTTTATTACCAAACGGAACTTACTTTCTGGACGCGCTTCGTATTAGCTAATGGCACCTCTGCGCGAGAGCGGCAGTAATCGGCCTTTCTATCGGATAGGTGTATTACGATGCACGAAATATTCAGCACTGACACCCAAGAAATGTTCAGAACACACATCAAAAGTTGCCATTTTTTGTGCCTATAAAAAGTAGTATTGGACCCACGCTTCAAAGGAGAGAGTGTTTCAGGATAAGAACCACGACAGTTTCGCATTCGTTTGCGTGCTATCACATCCATCAGTTATCGTCACCCCGTTACAATAGTATGTTTTATTTGCATTCTTTAATGGTGAAAAGCTGAACAGCCTGCAAGAGTTGTAACTCCCAATGAGTTGAATCTTCATGATCCTAAGCCTTGCTGTGACTGTAGTATCTCTACTTTGGCCCACTTAAGGTTACGGTAGTAACACTAAAAGTGGGCCTTTGCGATCGTCTTTTGACAGCTCGAAATTTAAATGAAAATAACGGCTTAACTATTTTCATCTCACACGAAAACGGAATAACCGAATTTGTAGAGGAGAACATTCTCTACAACTTTGGTCTCTTATGTTTTTTCATATCTCGTATCGTTTGAGAGATACTTGCAAAAATAACGGAGTTTTGACACCCTCCACTGAATTAACGAAAACCAGTCGTTCGCAGATGTCACGTGACATTCCTCGCCCAGAACATTGTCATTTCAAAGCAATGGCACACAGAAGAATTAACGAAAGACGTCGTCCTTCGTACGATATATGATAATCGCCCTCCTGATCCACGTGGTTAAACATTAGCAAATAAAATTTTTCCCGTTGTAATCGTTAACAGAACACGAGAAAATGAACTTGCGACTTCGAACTGAAGAGTTTCGTTGTAAACTAGTGACGCCATTGACGGTGTAGCCTTTCTTCTGAGTTCTACGGCTATAGGTGAGTTACATGGAGGAGCGTTGCACTAGTGCCACCCGCTGCCTCGGTTCCCTGAACCCTTGGACTGTTGTCGCTCCGTACTTTCTCTGCGCGACGCTTGTGCCGTTACGTTGTCCCGCTGAGTGTACATTCTGCCTGTGATTATTGCTTCAGGCTGTTTCACGGTTGCTCTTCGGTTGCTTACTTGCGCACTTCGGGTAAATGTTCGATTGCTTGTGAAGCTTATGAGACTTAACTGCGGGGGTCATCAGTCCCTAAACTTACAAACTACTTATGAACTAGATAACACTGAAGACGATGCAAACATCCATGCCCGAGGGGGGATTCGAACCACCGACGGGGAACGGCCTCGCGCATCATAGCATCTAATTTATGTAGACTGAGTATCGGTACTATGACACTTCCCTCGGCCACTCCTGACGGTGTCATAATCTCTGGCGAACACTCGTCATGAAGGACGGCGTACTGGGTCCCATTAATTCGAAGTCTTGGAGCCACTCACATATCTAGGAACGTGTTACACTTTCTTAAATGACTTGTTTAACATTTTTTATGTTGTGCTATCTTTTTTCCTCGCCTAATCTCTTTTGCGTTGTAGTTTACTATAGGCCGTAAAAGCCGACTAACGTTATAGTATTGCTTTTGCTACTCAACTGCATCAGCTTATTTTTCCTACATTTAAATATACCTCCTAGTCCTCACACTAGCTGGAAACTTTGTCCATGTCATCCTGCTTCCTACTACAGTTATTCAATGACGACACCTTCTCGTACACCACAGAACCATGAACAAACAGCCCCTCGCGTCTTAGTCTACAAATATTGTGGCACAAATACGCATATGCTACGTTCCCCAAGGAAATAAAGTGTTCTCATAAGCAGATGATAAAATTGTCATCGCAAGGAGTGAAACAGAGATTAGACATTTATTTGTAGAGCTTGCAGCAGAATCAGCAAAACTTGGTTTGAAAATAAACGACGAGAAAACAAAATACATGATACTTCAAAGATGAAGGAATAAACAGGATAACCAATCACATTTACTAATAGGATATCATTAATTTGAGTGTCTGAACAGTTCAGATTTCTGGGACCAATGACAAACGAGCAAAATCAGAGACAAGTAGAAATGAATCTACATCTACATGGGATACTCTGCAAATCACATTAAAGTGCCTGGCAGAGGGTTCATCGAACCACAATTATACTATTTATCTCCAATTCCATTCTCGAATAGCACGCGGAAAGAAAGAACACCTGAATCTCTCTGTTCGAGCTGTGATTTCTCGTATTTTATTCTAATGATCATTTCTACCTATGTAAGTGGGAGTCAACAATATATTTTCGCATTCGGAGGAGAATGTTGGCGATTGGAGTTTCGCAAGTAGCCCACGCCGCAGCGATAAGCGCCGTTGTTGTAATGATTCCCATCCCAGATCCTGTCTCCCCTGTATCGTGACAATACGAAAAGACCTGCCCTTCTTTGGACTCTTTCGATGTCCTCCGTCAAACCCACCTGATAAGGATTCAACACTGGGCGCCAATACTCCAAAAATGGACGGACAAGCGTAGTGTATGCAGTTTCTTTTGTAGTACTGTTGCATGTTTAAAGGGTTCTGTCAATAAAACGCAGTCTCTGCTTCGCCTTTCCCGCGATATTATCTACGTGTTCTTTCCAATTTAAGTCTGAAGTAATAGTAATTCCTAGGTATTTTGTTGAGATTACGGCCTTCACTTTTGACTGATTTATCTTGTAAATAAAGTTTAACGGATTTGTTTTCGTACTCATGTGGACGACTTCACACATCTCATTATTTCGAGCCAATTGCCAATTTTTACACCATATTGATATCTTATTCATATTGTTCTGCAGTTGGTTTTATCTTCAGATGATTTTACTAGACGGTAAATGACGGCGTCATCTGCAAACAACCTAAGAGAGCTACTTAGATTTTCCTCTAAATCGTTTATGTAAATAAGGATCAGCAGAGGACCAATAACACTACCACGTGGAACGCCCGATATCACATCTGTTTTAGTCGATACCTTACCATCGATTACTACGAACTGTGTCCTCTCCGGCAAGAAATCCCCTATCAAATCCCAAATTTGGGACGATATACCATAACCTCCCAATTTGATTAAAAGCCGTTTGTGAGGTACGGTGTCAAAAGCTTTCTGGAAATCAAGAAATACGGAATCGATTTGCGAACCTTTGTCAATAGCTCCCATCACTTCGTGTGAATAAAGAGATAGTTGTGTTTCGCATGAACGATATTTTCTTTATCCGTGTTGACCTTGGGTCAATAGATCGTTCTGTTCGAGATAATTCATAATATTTGAATACAGGATATGTTCCAAAAACCTGCTACAAATTGACGTCAATGAAATAGGCCTGTAGTTTAGTGGGTTACTCCTACTGCCTTTCTTGAATACAGGTGTGACCTGGGAAACTTTCCAATCTTTTGGTACAGATCCTTCTGTTAAGTAAGGAGCTATCGCTTCAGCATAATGAGATAGAAATCTAATGGGTATACAATCCTGACCAGAAGACTTGTTCTTGTTAAGTGATTTTAGTTGCTGCACTACTCCGATGATATCTACTTCTACGTTACTCATTACGGCATCTGTTCGTAATTCGAAATCTGGAATATTGGTTTCGTCTTCTTTGGTGAATGAGTTTCTAAAAGCTATGTTTAGCAACTCTGCTTTAGTAGCACTGTCATCGGCAGGATTCCATTACTATCACGTAGTGAAGGTATTGTTTGTGATTTGCCCCGAGTATATTTAACATATGACCAAAATCTTACGCTACGCCGAACAGTTGCGAGAGTAATCTGTAATTCACGTAACATCGATGGCAGGTGTTACCTGCTAACATATCATTTCTAGACATTAGGTTGTAATTTATTGTCCTAACAACGACATGCTTTTGATAATTTTCAGTGCACTATTGGTTTAAAATGACAACGCTTGAATTAAAATAAGAAAATCATGACTGATTTCCAAACGCCAAATGCTGAGCACATTCATAAAACCCACCAGACATGTGCACTATGGTGATTATTATTTTATGTGTATTGTACTGTTTTAATTTTGACCAGCCGTCCATTTTATATCTATCCACCAGCACATGATTTTCGGTATAACTATTATCCAGTCTAAGGCGCCTCGCTGCAGAGTGCGCGGTTGCTCGCCGCCGGAGGTTCGAGTCCTCCCTAGAGCCTGGGTGTATGTGTTGTCCTTAGGTTACTTTATCTTAGTTTAAGTAGTTTGTAAGCTACGGATTGATGCCCACGCAGTTTGGTTCCAATAGATTTACAAACATTTGAACATTTTTATCATCCAGTACACCTGCCAGATTTTCTGTGGAGCGCTCTAATAAGCAGTTAAATACCAATGAGACCAGATGATGACACCACAGAGTGTCGAAACCGGTCGTCTTGTATAAATAAAATAAAAATTGCGATCTACCCTATTTATACAATCTATCCTATTTATACAGGTTTCCCTAAGATGAGTAAATTAAGTGGTAGTGAAAATTTGGGAGAGGTATGGAAATAATAGTTTAAAGAGGTAAAATTTGTAATAAGAGTATATTTGCCAAAGGTAAAATAAAATATGAAATAATGTTAGCTGTTTGTTAAAATACAGTCAAAAAGAATATTACGTGTTGAGTGCATATATATTACCACAATAGCAGAGTCGTTATAGTATCGTCCAACGATTTTTATCATTTTTATTTTCATTATTTTTGTCCGAAATGTTTCCAAAAACTGATAAATCTACAGAAAAATCTAAAGTGATCCGTGAAACACTCCACTGCAATTTTTTTCTTTGTGTCGAATACTTGCACAATTTTAATATCTAATGGTAATTCTTACGAAAAATGCACTTGGTTTTGTATATGCGTAATTTTCTATACTTTATAAAAGGTAGTTAATAATTATGTTTTCAATCAGAGAAACATAAGCCACATTTCTTACAGTATAAGTTTCATAATTGGTTAACGACGGTAGTCTTTAATTGTTCAATTCGTGAGGAGTTACGTCGCTGTTTATGGAAAATCATATCCTAGTTACTAATGGCTTTTCAAGCAGCCAACTTACTCAACCACTGTTTTAGGTGACAAGGTTTTCAGCTCGTCTACATACATATTTAAAATAAAAAAATTAAAAAATTAAAAAAAAAAACCTGACACAACAGGTAGAATTAGAGATCTCAAAATAACTCAATTCGAAAACGAAAAAATACAGGTAACAGCGGAATTCAAACCATCGCTGTATGGTTGAATGGTCGAACGCTGCCATCTGAGCTACACCGACAGATGCTATAACTGTTTCAATTATTGCTACTTACGTGTACTTGCTAAACTTAAAAGACGAATTACTCGAGAATTTTTGAAAGTTGTGTCGAATGGCTTTGGCTGATTGTTATATAAGCTCTTCCGTAGCATAAATATATATAAAAAATATAAAATCCATTAGACATATGCTGAATACAGTGGTTAGTTTATTGGATCGACGACTACTCTTCTGAGCATCGTCGATCCCAATGACCAACTGTCCACAACTTCAAATAGCGGGAGTATATACACAGAAATAGGCTGAAGTTGTGACGGTCGGTTCGTCTGGACCGAATGTGTCCCACTTGTTTATGCAGCGTTACCTCAGTACTAGCTGACTTATCAACTGACCATTCATGTGAAAGAGATAGGTGTAATTACGAAATGTTTATAAGCTAACGAACTAATCGTCTAGTTTCCTTCGGCATCAGTCGCAGACTGCTGGCTGTAAGCTTTCAACTCGCCGACGCAGCGACTACTGCTATCACGACTGTCTCTGGCGTTGCACTAATGACACAAACCGATGGCCTGCTTCCGCCTAGCTCGGCTAGCGACTGATTGCCCAGTATAAGAATTTAACAATTTTGTATGTCACTACTTTGCGCTGCGTCGGCCAACCGAAAGTTTCTTGGCCTGCTTCCTTTGTTGACGGACTACACATGCTGTGTGTGACCTCTGCCATACCCACATTTTACAATGGTATTCCATTTCATTTCACTCCTAGATATATTATGGAAGTAAATGTTCCAAGTGTTTGTCGTGACATTCCATAATTATATAATAGAGGAATTTCTGGTCTATGTTGAGAGTCAATTGCCACTGTCTGTACCTTCCGTCGATAGGCTGCAGGTACTCGTGCATTTCGCTACCATTTTCCAGTATTCTCGATAAGTTACAGATGCATCGGATTAGCCGTGCTCACTGAAGCGCCCTGTTGCGGTGCGCGAGGCAGTTCGTCGTCGGGGTTCTTGTCCCCCTTCGGCCATGGGTGTGTTTGTGTTGTCCTTAGGTTAGTTGACCTTAGTTTAAGTCATCTACTGGCCATTAAAATTGCTACACCAAGAAGAAATGCGGATGATTAACGGGTATTAGTTAGATAAATATACTAGAACTGACGTGATTACATTTTCACGCAATTTGGGTGCATATAACCTGAGATTTCAGTACCCAAAACAACCACCTCTGGCCTTCAGAACGGCCTTGATACGCCTGGGCATTGAGCCAAACACAGCTTGGCTGGCGTGTACAGGTACCGATGCCCATGTAGCTTCAGCTCGATACCACAGTTCATCAAGAGTAGTGACTGGCGTATTGTGACGAGTCAGTTGCTCGGCCACCATTGACCAGACGTTTTCAATTGGTGAGAGATCTGAAGAATGTGCAGGCCAGGGCAGCAGTCGAACATTTTCCGTAGCCAGAAAAGGCCCGTACATGACCTGCAACATGCGCTCGTGCATTATCCTGCTTAAATGTAGGGTTTCACAGGGATCGAATAAGGGGTAGAGCCACGGGTCGTAACACATCTCAAATGTAACAGCCACTGTTCAATGTACCGTCGATGCGAACAAGAGGTGACCGAGACGTGTACCAAATGGCACCTCATACCATCAAGCCAGGTGGTACGCCTGTATGGCGATGACAAATACACGCTTCCAATGTGCGTTCACCGCGATGTCGCCAAACACGGATGCGACCATCATGATGCTGTATACAGAACCTGTATTCATACGAAATAATGACGTTTTGCCATTCGTGCACCCAGGTTCGTCGTTGCGTACACCATAGCAGGCGCTCCTGTCTGTGATGCAGCGTAAAGGGCAACCACAGCCATGGTCTCCGAGCTGATAGTTCATGCTGCTGCAAACGTCGTCGAACTGTTCCTGCAGGTATATCTTGTCCTGCAAACTTACGCATCTGTTGAATCAGGGATCGAGACGTGGCTGCACGATCCGTTACAGCCATGCGGATATGATGCCTGTCATCTCGACTGATAGTGATACGAGGCCGTTGGGACCCAGCACGGCGTTCTGTATTGCCCTCCTGTTCTGCTAACAGTCTTTGGATCGTGACCAACGCGGGCTACAATTCGACCTTTATCAAAGTCGGAAACATGATGGAACGCATTTCTCCTCCTTTTACGAGGCATCACAACGACGTTTCACCGGGCAAAGCCGGGCAACTGCTGTTTGTGACTTTTCTCATGTCAGCACGTTGTAGGTGTCGCCACCGGCGCCAACCTTGTATGAGTGCTCTGAAGAGCTATTCATTAGCATATCACAGCATCTTCTTCCTGTCTGTTAAAATTCGCTTGTATAGCATGTCATCTTAGTGGTGTAGCAATTTTAATGGCCAGGACTTATCACGACGCTGTTGAGTCCGATACACAAAGCTTTGAATATTTGGTAAACTACATCATCATCTGTAAAAATCCTTAACTTCTGTTATTATCTACGAGCAGTTGATAGCATCGCAGATCGGTGTGTCCCCAGTTCCCACCGGGCAAAAGAAAACTATGTTTCTTTGTATTCACTATTTCTAGAATAATCAACATGTTCCTTATGTTCGTTGTATTTCTAAGTTCCAAAAAATTCTTTCCATGTATAAATAGTGATATGCAATACAAAATCTTCTAGGCTACAAACTGCTGACTAGGAAAACTAAGATAAAGCTATAAAATATAAGCATCAAACCAGTTAAAATCTATGGGGCAGAAACATGAAGCCTAACAAAAACTGAACATCATCAGCTGCGAGTTTTTGAGAATAAAGTCTATTGGAAATATTTGCGTCCATATTATAACAATTAATCACAGTGCTGGAAGAGAAGAGACAACACAGAAATCCGCAAGCTAGCACAACAAAAAATAGTAAACGTAATCAATGCCAAAAGAATGGAATGGGCTGGCCATCCGATGAGGATGAAAGAAGATCAAATTGTCTCAAGAAAATTTATGGAGAAGTCATATGGCAAAACACCAAGGAGGAGACCAGGAGTAGTGGTGGAAAGAAATTGATTGCAAATGAGATAGAATGGGATGTAACATCAAATCGTGACCATAGCATTAGAATCACGGTATTCCGACATTTTTCATCTTTACGTGAGTTTAGTAATTCGTTAAGAGGCACAATTCTCTCATTTTTCAAAATTTTTAGTAAATTCAAATTATATCAGCATAATTCAAAGTAATAGTATCCAGGGAATACTTAGGTCAAAACATCTCGTATATCAGAGATCATTTGTCAGATTGCTATTATAAATGGTAATCGCAGTTGAGTTACTCTCTCTCTATGTGTTTAGTTCTCTATGTGTTTAGCTATCTATGTGTTTAGCTCTCTATGTGCTCAGCTCTCTATGTTACTAGATTTCACTACGTGCTTAGCTCTCAGCAGGACTATCTCAGTGCTTAGCTTGAAGTATTATACGCGTTTTTATTCCAAGATAGGAAAAACCCGAGAAAATATTTAAAATTTAATATAACCTTATATATCGTGATCACACCCGAAAGCGAACATTATCTTTGGACTTTGATCGGGATAGGCTAGGACGGAAGAATTAGAAACTTCTGCCTACCGTAATAAACTGATGAACATTCCAGAGAGATTAATACAATCCAACTTTGACGAAAATAACAACGAATTGTGAACTTATAAATTGTGTACTGTGATAGTGTAGTGAATGTAACTATTGATTTCAGAATAGAGAATCTATGAACCTTAAAAAAATCTTAAACATTTATTTGAGCATTAAGTTCCCTAATATTGACGCGTTGAAATGGAAACAAGCGTGACTTCGAAGGCAACTAAACACAGCACTTATACTGAAAGCACGTTTATTACGAACTCAACATACACGCAGCACTGACTGCCTCTCAGGCAGAGTGCTCTGCTATTTATACACAGACAGAATTTACCAGAAATTAGAAGAACAGTTAACATAAGAAACAAGTAGAATTTACAAGCGAACATAAAAAAGATGTAGAACCTTCTGGAATTGTTAATTACAAAGAAATAAATTTTTGCCGGTGGGCGGGATTGAACCGGCGACCTTCTGCACCGCAGTCCGTGACGCTACCCCTGCGCCACGCCGCCAGTCGGAGTTCGTGGTCTCTCGCGGCATTGCTCCCACTCCCCACTCTTGGAGAAACAGCGACCCGCTGTTATAATCCCTGTGGAGCCAGCTGCAATGTCCTGGATCTTGACCATGTCATGGGTCCTCTATACTAAAGTTGAAGAGAATCCTTCCCTTCTCCGCGATTATCGACGACAGACGTTCCTGTTGTGGCTTCATCAGGAACATTACCGTCCTTAAAGTCCTTGAACAAGAAGCCATTGCCATCTAACTGCTCTTCAGGATCGTAGTAAGGCTTCATGCGCAGGACGTGAACAATGTCTCTTCGTTTTTGACGTTTCGACGACGGCTCATAAATCTCAATTTAGTATGTGACGTCTGACAGGCAGCGTATGACACGATACGGACCAAAGTATTGCTTCAATAACTTTTCTGACTGTCCAACCTTCCGTACAGGGGTAATAATCCATACCAGATCTCCTGGGCTGTACACAACAGGTCGGTGCTTGTCGTTATACCGCTGACGATCCTTCTCCTGGGCGTCCAGTGTCCGTATGCGAGCCAGCTGTCTTGCTTCTTCGACCCTGGTGATGAGCTGTTTAACATAGTCGTCCTGAATGTCGTCCGGTTGGAACGGGAACAGCGTATCCATTGTCGTCTCAGCTTCACGGCCATGGAGCAGGAAAAACAGAGTGAAGCCTGTGGTGTCTTGTCTTGCGGTATTGTAAGCAAATGTCACGACTGGCAGAATTGTATCCCAATCCTTCTGCTCAACATCGACGTACATCGACAGCATATCGGCTAACGTCTTGTTAAAACGTTCCGTAAGACCATTTGTCTGAGGATGGTATGCAGTTGTCATCCTGTGGACAATGTTGCACCGTGACATTACGTCTGATACTAGTTTTGACTGGAATACTTTTCCACGATCAGATATCATGACACGTGGTGCTCCATGCTTCAAAATAATGTCTTCTACAAGGAATTTTGCGATCTCTGGAGCTTCTGCAGCCGGCACAGGTTTGGTAGTCAGTGCAGACTATTATCCAGCGGTTACCGGTTGTCGACTTCGGGAACCTCCTCAAAGATCGATCCCAACTCGGTGGTATGGAGCTGCCGCCGGCGGAATGGGTATGAGATGTCCTGGAGGTAGTTGCGGCACATGCTTTACAGTGACTCAGATAGTGCTTGACAGATCTGTAGAGATCTTTCCAGTAATACCTGCGTCTGATTCTGTCTAGGGTCTTCACGAATCCCAGATGACCGGATATTGGAGCATCGTGGAAATATTTGAGAATAGTTGGCTGGAGATGAGCTGGAACAACAAGTAGCCATTTGTGGCCCAGTGGATCGTAGTTGCTCTTATACAATGTTCCGTTTATAAGTTGGAACTCTCCATCGGTCGGTTCTCTTTTCTCCAAGGCCTCTATCGTTTTTAATAGCACTGGTGCGGAAGTTAGAGCCTCCTTAAGTGCCTGGAAAGCATTTTCTTTTGTCTCATCCCAGTAAAATTTGGCGTCTTCCTGCAGAAGTTCTTGTAATGGACGTGCCTTGTTACAAAATCCTTTTATGAAACGACGGTAGTATGAGCACAGCCCGAGAAAACTTCTCACATCACGAATGTGCTGTGGAGTTGGAAATTCTGTGACTGCCCTTACTTTATCTGGATCAGGACGAACACCATCTCCGTTGACTAGGTGCCCCAGGAATTTTATGTCTTTGGTGACGAAGAGGCACTCCTTTGGATTGAGGCGCAGACCTGCAGCCTGAACACACTTCAACATAGTTGACAGGCGACTAAGATGTTCTTCAAATGTTTTCGAGAAAACGACAATGTCATCTAAATAGCAGAGTCACGTCGTCCACTTAAGGTGTCTAAGCAAGTTGTCCATCATGCGTTCGAATGTGGCTGGAGCATTACATAATCCAAATGCCATTACTTTAAATTCATAGAGACCGTCAGGTGTAATAAAAGCCGTCTTCTCCCTGTCAGCTTCATCAACCTCGATTTGCCAGTAACCTGTCTGCATGTCCATAGTGGAGAAGTATGTAGCTCCTTTCAAGCAGTCTAAGGTGTCGTCAATACGCGGCAATGGGTAGACATCCTTCTCTGTGATTCTGTTCAGCCGCCGATAGTCGACACAGAATCGCCACGTGCCATCCTTCTTCTTTACGAGGACTACCGGACACATCCAAGGACTCTCCGAAGGTTGAATAATGTCATCTCGCAACATCTTCTCCACTTCGTCTCGAATTATCCGACTCTCAGCTGGCGACACTCTATACGAACGCTGGCTAATTCGCGGATGATCCCCCGTATTGATCCGGTGCTTTATCGTGGGCCGTTTCGTCTGACTTTTCCCCCGCTGAGGTGCGAATGCACCCGAAAATTGGCGTAGTATACCTAACACCCGCTGGCGTCGTTCCCTGGTCAGTCCAGGCCCTATTGGCAGTTCTACGTTTGCTTCTTCCAGCGTGTTGTCTGTACTAACAGCAGGGCATGGATCTTCATTGATGACGTTGAGCTCACCGTCCTGGATTGCTTCAGCTGACCCTATACACATTCCCTTGGGGATAAGTTGTGACTGCTCGTGACAATTTGTGATCCAAATCTCTCCTTGACCACCGGTAATGCTTATGTTAGCCGCTGGTATGTAAATTTCTTTTGTGAGCCTGATCAACTTTTTACTATCAACAACAACTTTACAGCTTAACCAGTCATCTGAGTTTGTAACTGCAACTCTTCTCATTGTCAACGGCGGTATCTTCACATTGTCAACGACGAATAACTTCCCAGAAAATTCTGTATGACGTGTATCCGGTGGAACAACTTCAATTTGCCGCTCATATCTTCCACAGTCAATGATAGCTTGGGATGCCTGAAGGAAGTCCCATCCGAGGATGACATTGTGACTACATTTTGTTAACACGACAAACTCAAATGGCTGCGTCCTGTTGTTGATGGTTATTCTTGCGACACAAGTTCCTGCTGGATGGACGTACTTTCCATTCGCGACCTTCAGCACAGTTGCCCCCGTATCACAGAACATTGTCTTCTTTAGTGTGCGGCGGTAATTATCCGATAATACAGAAAAAGAGACTCCTGAATCAACAAGTGCCCGGACAGCTTGGCCGTCGATTATGACGTCGATGAGATTTCCCGACATGTTAGTTACTGTCGCCATGGAGGATTTTCATCTGCGGCGGCCTCACATCCGTAGATGATCGCCTCGCTTAGTTTTCCTGGGCGCGGCGGCTAGGGGAACGTCTGGTACCTCTGTACGGCGACGGTGAACGGCTGCGGCGCGTCGGGAAGCGACCTCGTCTAGAGTACGGCGATGGGCTCCTTCCCAAATGTCGACTGAACTCATCAGCAAGTGATTGCCTGGGATAGAACTACTCCGACGGCTGACGTCTTGCAGCAAAATAGTCATCGAATACTCGCCTTCTCTCTCTGCAGTAGCGTACGACATGTCCAGGGCGTCCACAGTGGAAACACAGTGGTGTGTTGTCTTCTGTCCTCCAGACGTCTGTTCTTCTGCGGGGCGTCATAGTTACCGGGGGAGTTGGCTGTGGTCGCGTCGGCCGGTTCACGGGCTGCTGTTTGGCGGCTGCAGCGTAAGTTATAGGGCGACGCCATTCTTCATGTCGGGTGCGATTGACGAGGCAGACAGGAGCTAATGTTTTAAATACCTCGTCCTCAGCGGCGTCGGCTACCTCGTGACTTACTGGGCTCACATCCATGGCCATAATCTGATGCTCGCTCGGTCCAATAGTCTCGGCTGCCATGCACTGTTGTAATTCTTCTCTCACAATTAGTCGTATGAGAGAGGCGAAGTCATGCTGGTCTTCCACAACGGCCATAGGGACTACATTTGGGAGTCTGTCATACTTATTGCGTCCAACCCTCCTTTGTTGCATCTCTTCAATACGCTGGCACCACTTGATGAACTCTTCTGTCGTAGCGACGTCTTTTATCAGAAGAGCTTGGTACATATCTTCTGAAATTTCCTTCATCAGGTGCGTGATTTTGTCCGCCTCAGCCATGTTCGGGTTGACTGTGTTACACAGAGCCAAAACGTTCTGTATGTAAGACTGTGTCGGCTCACCATGACGTTGGGCCCGGTTCTTCAGTTGTTCTTCCGCCGAGGGATTTGTCGCTGGCGGTCTCCAAACGTCTTCTTAAGTTCCTCCTGGAACGTCTCCCAGTCATTCAACTTGTCTTCGTTGTTTTCGAACCATTGCTGGGCCGTTCCGTCCAGGTAGAAATAAACGTTGGCCAAGCACATCGTATGATCCCACCTGTTGTACTTGGCGACTCGGTCGAACCCTTTTAGCCATTTGTTGGGGTCCTGTCCAGCATCTACAGAGAACACCGACGGGTGTCTGATGTGCAGCTGGCTTATTGCTGGTTTCGTCTCCATCGTTCTTATGACAATACGGACTCTTGGAAGGATGTACTCGGTGTATCCCTTGTATTCCGGTTCCAGTTCGTGTAAGCGACGGCTTTTACGTTGCCTAATCGGAGCCACGGTGATGCAGCTGCTGCGCAGTGTACCCGGCGCCTCCACCAAACAATGTCGCGTTGAAATGGAAACAGGCGTGACTTCGAAGGCAACTAAACACAGCACTTATACTGAAAGCACGTTTATTACGAACTCAACATACACGCAGCACTGACTGCCTCTCAGGCAGAGTGCTCTGCTATTTATACACAGACAGAATTTACCAGAAATTAGAAGAACAGTTAACATAAGAAACAAGTAGAATTTACAAGCGAACATAAGAAAGATGTAGAACCTTCTGGAATTGTTAATTACAAAGAAATAAATTTTTGCCCGTGGGCGGGATTGAACCGGCGACCTTCTGCACCACAGTCCGCGACGCTACCCCTGCGCCACGCCGCCAGTCGGAGTTCGTCGTCTCGCGGCAATATTGTCCCAGCAAATTCTAAAAGTGAAGGAATATATCTAAAAGTTTTGGTCAGGAGAAACCTATGGTGAAATTTTCTAAAGAATAATTCTGTAAATGAAAAGGATCAAGCAAAAACAGTATCTTTGTGACGGGCGTCAAAGTATCTGATCTACCGGGACTCAATGATTCAAAATTTTATTCTTTGGTTTATTAAATATCAGCCCTTGAGAAACAGATTTTCATGCTCAAACATTAAAATAGGTATTTACGTATAATGAAATCCAGAACCAATCTTTACAGTGAAAAATTCAACAAAGATATAAATTTTATTAACTGCGAAGAAGTACCAGGACAACGAACTAAATTTTCATATTGAGGTGACAAATAGAATTTTGAACCTATACATCCAATACAAATGTGGGAATTAAGACGTAATCTACAGCTTAAAAGTCGCAAGTTAAAACCCTAATATAAAAATAAGTCAACACAACCTTCGCCCCACTCACAAACCAAACCATGTCACAGGAAATAAATAAGTGGCAGCACAAGACAGGAGCGTCTGGAGGAGTCATGTGAGAGCGGCACCGAAGCTTGGAGGCCCTCAGAAGCCAACTACTACTACTACATCTATAAATAGTGGAGCTCTCCAAGCAGAAGGCAGTCTGTACTGAGTGCACGCTTGTGTAAGCAAAAAACGTGTTCTAAGTGTAAATTGTTGTCCTCTATTTACGAACAGCCTTCAAATTCCGGACCACCTGCAGCTTTCAACGTGGAAATACATACTGTCAAAAGCAGAGGTCCTAAAACACATTCTTGGAGCACGCCAGAAATCACTTTCAGGTCTCAAGATGTCTCAGTTGAGAATACAATGCCGTTTTCTGTTAGCTAGAAACTCTTCACTCAACTCACACAGTTGGGCTGATATTCCATAGGCTCGCACTTTTTTCCTCAAGCGACGGCGCCGATTCTTATCGAACGCCTAAGCAATGTTTAAGAAACACGTCACCTGCCTGGCATCCTGTATCTACCACTCTCTGTGTCTCGCGGATGAAGAGCGGGAGCTGGGTTTCACATGATCTTTGCTTTCGGAAACCATGTTCATTACTAATGTCACAAAACAGAAACCATGAACATGCTACAAACGCATGCAACTGACTGACGTCAGTGGAACACGCCAACAGTTTTGGGCATATGTTCCACGAGGTCTTCAAAAAAGGGGGCTTGTAGCGTCACCTGATGAAACAATATTTATAGTAAGTGAAGCCGTATTTAATTATAATTAAAAACGTAACTGCAGTGATGTCAAAAATAAAGTGTTACTAAGGACGTCAATGAACTTTTTTACAACTAAAAACTTTTAATATGGTCGTGAATGTCTGTAATCAATTGTACAGTGTGTAATCCTTCTTGTCTTGTTCCTGTACGTCTCATGTCGTGATTTCAAAGGATGATATTATTATAATTTTGGAAGAGTCGCTGTTAGTTTTTTCTCAACAATAGTAATCTAGATCTGTTAAATGATTGCAAAATGTCAGATAAGATCTTCAATACAAAAGTTTAACAGAATATCTCGTTCTTCATAGTAACAGCACACATTCAAATATTTTTAAGCATTTTCGGGATCTTAGCTCCAGTTGCAGCATCTTCAACATCGGCCGCTGGACTGGAGTCAACGGCCGTAATTTCATACTTAATTCTAGCTAATAATAATTAAATGATTCAGGGACTGGTGTTGAAATAAAATAGGAATTTAGGAATTATTTTTCAGCTTGGCCGACTATCCTGGATGGCGGTGGAATAAATTATAATGATTCAGATCTTAATGAAATTTACATAAACAAGGGATTTAAGGCATTCATAGGAGTGGTTTTTTTTTTAAATATTGTGCCAAGGATAGATCTGGAGTTAAAACAATTATTATTACCGACTGAGTCTAGCCAGTGATTAGTGAAACCTTTCATTTCATTATTTTTCAATATTCAGTTTCATCAGCTTTTTACGTAATACGTACGGAAACAAAGCCTAAAATATCTTAATAAAATTTCTGTGGCTTATTCACTCTATTCAAAAATGTTCATAAAGTGTATTGGACTTAATTGCGGGATCATCAGTACCTAAACTTACAAACTACTTACGAACCAACTTTAAACTAAAGAGAACACAAACATCCATGCCTGAGGGGACTTTCGAACCCCCGACGGAGAACGACCTCGCGCATCCCAGCATATCGCCTCAATGCGCTTGGCCATTCCGCCGCGGCTAATGCACTTGATTATCAATAAAAAGGATATCACCGTCAGTATTTAATAGTTCAACAAATTTCAGTTCATGTAACAGTATATATTAAGGCAGTTAGTATTATTTTTAAATTTTATTGCCTAGGACTTCACTGGCTGACAAGCGCTTTTTTTTCCAATTCTTAGGAAAGGCTCGCTTCTACAGAGACACGTCTATAACCACCGTTTGGATTCTTTGTGAGAAACAGTGTTTCCTTAGTGGTTCCTTTCTGGCTCTCAAACTTTGCATGGAGGTACAAAAATGAGTAATGCCAAATAAATATTTATTCAATAATCATTGTATACTGAGGGGTCTTGAGGACTTAAGCCAGAGCTCAAAAGAGCGTTCCATTGTTGAACAACGAAACGGAACAGGTGTCCAACAGAAGAGTGCAAACCGATTAATGCTGTTTGCTAATGGTATCAGCCGGGTTGAAATTAAGGCTCAACGACTTTTATGAACACCGTTTGAAATGTAATTGCAAAAAAGTTTCGCTATTTCTTTTTCACTTTATGTTGGTAGGATTTTTCTTGGTAACTTCAATATTGTTCGCAATATCAGGTTACTCCACACATCGTTGCGCTTTTTCATTGGTGAGGCACACCATTCGTTGTCTGGTGAACGTCCAGTCGGCCAGCCGTTTTCATCTAGGACGAAGTTCCATCGTGCTATGTCGTGCTAAGTACTGTTGCGCAGCTTGCCACGAGTGTACGGTGACACGCATGCTCTTCTCCACACGGCCAAGAGATTATTCCCCGCGAGAACCCAGCAGAGTTTGCCGTTACCGGACAAACGGGAACAGCAGCGAAAGTGTCTCCGACTTGTCGGTTGGGGATGTGGCGTGTGTAAACACACGCGCGTGTTAGCACGTGGGCGCCACGGCGGCCTCCTGCGCTGTGCAAACGCCTGTGAGAACAGGGACTCGCTGCACAGTCCACACTACGCCGACGCCTTGTTCTCCTCGTAAATGTGGTCTTTGAGCTAAAGTACACACAGTTGTAACACTTCTGTTATGTACTGCCCCCAAAGGTTTCAAACTCTACACTGAATGAACATTGAAGGGAAAAAGTTCAGAGGAAAACATTCGAACTTGACACATTTGCTCAACATTTTAATTCTGTCTAGGACATAAAACGGATATGAAAGGGCAATTTAAAGGGATCGACACCGTCTAGACAGAAGGGCGTAAGATGAATATTTATTTATTAATTTTACGTGTCCAGAACTTGGATAAATAAAATGATTACAGTGTAACTCAGTAAGTAAAAGTACATTATAGCAATACAAGTCATTAATAACACAATAATGCAAGGACATTTGGCATTCCGTTAAATGGTTCGCGAGTTCCAGAATTCCGGTGTTCTGATAGCCTTATCAGTTACAAGCGTAGAGGTCTTGTAAGGTGCAAGGATCGGCCAGGTTCCTGCAGACCAGCAGATGTTGTGCATCCTGTGGGTCGCCACACTCACAGAATTCCTCTTCGGTGGTGAAGCTCCAATTTCGGAAATTCTCCTTACACCGCGACACTCCTGTCCTCAGTCTGTTTAACGTTTCTCAAGTCGAATATGGCAGGTGAAAACCCGCTGCAGGTTCCTCTTTAGTGTTCTCCCTAACCCTTTCGGTTAGTGAGTGTTTTCAGAGCTTTGTTCCATGAGCTGTCGGAACAGCTGTTGTTGTGTGCATGAAGCTCCTTCTTCAGCCTAGGTCTCTGTGCTTCATGACCGAACAGGGGCCGTCTAGGATCGTTTTCCTGCTTCTTCTTTTCGATTTCTGCGGCTGTTTATCTCTGTATGCGAGGTGGCGCTATACCCATGATTTGGTAGATTTTGGTGACTGGAGCCAGTCAGAATCTGTCCAGTCTCATTCAAACCTGTATCCGACAGTTTAGAATATGTGGAATTGTGCCAGACTGGTGCTGCGTATTCTGCTGCAGAAAAACACAGCGCCAAGGCAGCACGTTAGGCTGCGAACCCCAGGTGGTACCAGTGAGTTTGCGTATGATGCTATTTCTGGCAGATATTAGCGGAAAGAGTGCAACGGAATGTGATCACTCAAATTAAGCGATGTTCTAGGAATTAGATTAGTAAATATTATATATATATATATATATATATATATATATATATATATATATATATATATATATATATTCTTCAGCGCGGAGGCACACCTAGGCCCACACTCTTACGGGAATCAGTTTGAAAAAGTCCCCGACTCAATAGTGGGCTGGGAAAAGTTGATAACTTGTATTTGACGGGGGGCATGCTACAGTAGACCGCGCAGCTCTGATGGTGGCTGTGTTTCCAATAGTGTAGGAACAGTGCAGCTGCCTAGATAACCGGAGAACCAGGTTCGAATCCTGGAAGTGTGCACATTTTCAACTTTACCCAATAGCGTTAATGTTGTAAATTCCTGGAATATGTGTAGATGATATTTGTTACTTGAACACTAAACTAATGATGGATGAAGTAGGGAAGATATAAAAGGCGTTATTGCTGATGAAAGAAACCATTTTCGAAGATTAGATATTTGATGGCACTGAAAATTAATTCAAAACTTACGAAGTCTTTTCAAAAGTGCATTGTAACCTTTTACAGGAATAAAAAGTGTACGATAAGCAATTAAGACTAGAAAAAAATAGAAGATTCGAAATATGTTGCTACAGAACAATGCTGAAGATTAGATAGGTAGATAGCGATTACAGAAAAGTTTTCGACACCAAAGGGATTTGTGGCACAGCTTGACTAAAAGAAGGAATTTATTTGCTGAACAAATTCTGAGACTTTCAGAGAATATGAATTTAGTATTGCATGGAAAAGAAAGGATAGGGTAAAAATTGCAGGATTGCCGTTGCTATTTGGACCTGAAGAGGCTTGCATAGTATCGAGAACCGTGGAGAACTGCATCGATCAATTCTTCGTACTGAAGACGACATTAATAATACAGGGTGTTCTGCAGACGGGGTAAAAATCATTATATTTGCCAAAGGAAGTATAGATTCCTGTTCACATATTTCACGTTTGCTAAACAGATGATCCCATCTTGCTGCTTTTCAGATAATTTTCGTTTATGACTGAGTAAATGACATTTTATCTATTGAAACAGGTTTCCCCAGAACGTATTTGAAACGTCTTCAGTAGCGTGAATTACATCACAAAGACACTTTGCAAAAAAATACATACAGGTCACACGCAAAGACAATTCATATGCTGATTAGTCTTAAAAGAAGTAAAGAGCATGGAATACAATAATGTTGCCACAAATCCTTTCAACAGTGAAAATCTGTCTTGAGACTTTTTACTATACAGCTGTTCGTAAATTTTTTGTGGAAGTCATATGGATACCAATAGTTATAAAATCAAAACTTAATATCCTGCTGGTTTTTATGGTATTTTGTTTCTTCTCCAAAGTACAATGATCTCGAGTATTTCTTCTACGAGGCCATCGGTAAATTGTCAATATTGTTTGGTTTATTGGATTACTTCAACTACACATTGGTAATAGATCGTTTATGTTAGTTAGATATTTTCATATTCTATGAATGAGTTGCACTATGAATCATAATAATCTGAAATGAGACAATTTCATTCATAGTAGAAATCAATTTCCAAATACGACTGCGTGCTAAAAATTTATTCGTCAATTTCATCACACACACACACATGTTGGGTACCTACCCTGGTTATCGGGGTACAATTTCAGGTTGCATAAACTGTCGCCATATCCAAGAAATAAATGAACGATTTACTTTAAACCATCAGGAGACATCGATTTCAGACTGTCCTCTTTCCAATCGTGCTACGTCCGTCAACAGCGAAGAGTCCAGGGGCGACTTCTCTCTGTCATAATGCGCCGTCTGTGTATTGAAACACAGCAAACGCAAATGCGGGATTACACTGCAGACACAACCTCAACTGTGATTCAGTTTCTCGAGGCGTATTTCACGATCAAATAGATCTCGGGTGAATAGGTGTGTGTGTGCATAGGACACAATATTTCGGCAATCGACCATGTTGCCATCATCAGTTGCTGATGCACTGCCATGGGGGCACGAATAGTCTGTCCTACGTATTCCTCGCCGCATTGGAAATATATCTTGTAAACTCCTGATTTACGTAGACTAACCTCGTCCAAGAAGAGCTCTGGGTTTTACCGGAGGGCAGAAGATGGTTTTAATTTGGTCTCAGCGTAAAATGCGACCAATTTTTCCGGATGAGGCCCCACGAAACGGAATGAAAGCTATGGCTGTATTTTCCTTAGGTTCATCAGTTTCCGCTCGTTGTGTTATGGGACGTAGTGATTTCCGGTTTGCCCTTCCTCAGAAACACCAAGAGCGTCGAGAGGAAGACTCTGGCTCTTCTCAAACATTCCGGTCTCCCTGAAGAGGTTACAAACAAGCTACATCCTAGGGCCTCTGTTCCTCCTAGGCTGTACGGATTGCCGAAAGTTCACAAGGAATTGGTGCCATGTCGTCCGATTGTGAGAAACATCAGAGCCCCGACGTACCCTGTCACCAAGTACCTCGAGGAGTTGCTTTCCTCCTACGTGGGGAAATGTCCATACCATATCCGCAACTCCTCGGATTTCCTGGGACGTGTCAAGAACCTGACGTTCAAGAAATCTGACATACTTGTGAGTTCCGATGTGGTCTCTCTGTTCACCAGGGTGCCGTTACCTGAATCTTAATCTTTGAAACTAATCAGTCAGAAATTTGATGAGGTTTCCACCAACCTTTTCAGACATGTTCTTACGCAAACATATTTTTTATTTGACGGTAGATACTACGAGCAGACGGAAGGAGTTGCTATGGGAAGTCCTGTCTCTCCCGTTGTGGCCAACCTGTACATGGAACATTTCGAGGAGGAAGCTTTGGAGTCTACAAATCTAAAGCCCGCTTGTTTCCGCTAGAAGTAGGGACACTTAAGTATGCAGGAACACCAAATTTTTACTTCGCAAAGGAAATATCACTCACATTGAAATAACTCCATTGGAGACGACAAGGAGAAGTTAATGTGAAACAAAACATGACTTACTATTACTTGTTAGTAATGGATCTGAAAACAAATGATCATTAATACACAAGTTATTTCTGTCACCAGTCACTATTCTTTATTATTCCCAGAAAGCGATTGAAGTCTTTAAACGCCATTCATCAGGTGGAATTTTATGTTATACTGTGTACTTGTGGGGTATATGACAAGGTGACCTGTTGAACTATCTCCAGTGGTCACAGGTTCCCTGCACTGTTAGAATCTCACTTAAATACAATCAATGACAGACGCCATCAAGAGTTCAAAAATGAAACATCCATATCTGGACAATAGTGGACTTAACTGTGATCTAAACCACGAAAATGATAATCCTTGAATAATTTTTGGTCGCCTAGTGCGTAGAGTAAAGAAAGAATTACAGAAGAAAATTGTGGCATAATTCTTCAGAAATCTTACTTTATCGTCACCTTCTAGTGAATGTGATAAAGCGTTGTAAGGAATAATTCAGTGTTCGAAGTGAGAGTTTGCCGACAGGATTTTTACTATGACTTGCAATTAATTTCTTCAGGAAAACTTCGACCGTAGAAACCACTGTCAGGGTTTTCGTGTTATGTTGATTGCTACAAATGACACTTGTACCAACCTGCTTCAAGGTATACCAGGTTGACCGAATTTTTGAACATTTTAAATATAAAGTTATGAAGTCTAGCACAGTTTACCACTGACAACAAAGTCAATGGAAGGATTTATTAGTTATGTGTTTACTAATATTCAGATAAGTATCGAGTATCATTAACAGGCGGCAATACACCATAATAAAGCTGTAAAATATCTTATTATGGTCGAAGTAAGGAAGATATAAAACGCAAAATGGCCGTAGGAAGAAGAGCATTTCTGAAGACGTTCGTTGGCGTGAAAAATGCAATTCTGTCTTTTCTAAAGGGATTTGGCTAGAGTGTAGCCTCTTGCAGGAGTGAAACGTGGGCAATAGACAGTTGACAAGAAACTAGAAAATTTCGAAGTTTGGTTGTACAAAAGAATGCTGTGGATTTGATAGGTAGATGGCGTATCTCTTGAGGAGGTGCTATAGAGAATTTGGAGAGAAAATAAGTTTGTTGTTTGTGCTGACGAAAAGAAGACATCGCAAAACGAAATCAAAAGACGAATACAGTAAGCAGATTAAAGTGTGTATGCGTCTTTTGCCATCCAGAGACGAATTGTTTTGCACAGGATAGCTTAGCGAAGAATGTTGTATCAAACCAGTTTTCGGGCTGAAGTCCACAACAAAGAAATGTGAGACTTCAAGGCAGTTAACGTTACAGAATCGACGGTTGCCGCATGCCCCACTGCACTGCATTTTATTTACTGCCTGCTACACTGAACAAAATAATTAAACTTTCTTTGAAATCCTGTAAGTTTAGCCTGTTAGTAATCGTAAGCTGCAAAGTTCCCTCAAATATTCCCATAACCATCCTTATTCATACACTTCAGCGCTTAGACTCTACGTGAAAATGAGGCAGGGAGGCAACCGCCCTTTCTCTCCGTCACTGATCACCACACGTTCCGCAGTAAAAAAAGTAGACCTCTCGTTGTGATGGTAATAGGATGATAAGATTACCTGACACAGTCTAGTCTGGAGGCGATCGAATTGTTTTAAAGTTTTCAAAATGACAAGCCAAGATCTCACACTAACAATTTATTAAATGACAACCGGTTTCGGTGCACTGTGTCACCATCATCTGGTCACATAAATAGTCAGTATTTTGTAAGCTGACATGTTTTTAACTTTTGTATTTTTTATATAGTGACTAAGTGCAATGTTGCACTTGTTATTTTATACCCAATTTTTTAACAATGTAGGTTATGTGCCTCTTAATTCCCAAATGTATGTAATTTTTATGTTTTTACTTTTTTTCTTTTTTGCATGTGTTTTATATTTTTGACAGATGACCAGATTATACCATATATGTGAGCAGATGATGGTGACACGGGGCACCGAAACCGGTCGTCATTTAATAAATTGATAGTGTGCGATCTTGGCTTGTCATTTTGAAAACTGTAATAGGATGAATTTGTTGACCGACACTGTCCTGAGGCTCTTATCGTGTTTATTACTTTCATTCACATATAAGAACACCCTGTGATTTAAATGCTGTGCATTGCGATTCTGACCGCAAACGCAAAGGCGTCAAAAGAAGGCGGTGAAACTTGAGTATCAGCGGGTGGTACTGCCGTATTATCACGTGACACTGTCACAGCATTGTGTGAAATTTGGTGGTAATGTGGCTCCATAAAACAGCCTAAGACTGACATGACATTCTTCAAAGTAACATTTGTCACTGGTTGTTAACCATAGCGGAGAACGAGGCTGACGTCACATCACGCAGCACATTTTCAATATCATACAACAAGGTTTTAAGCAGCTTTGAAGCCTATTTCATACTTATA
This sequence comes from Locusta migratoria, assembly GCA_026315105.1. NCBI lineage: Eukaryota > Metazoa > Arthropoda > Insecta > Orthoptera > Acrididae > Locusta > Locusta migratoria. The sequence goes on from CM048751.1 coordinate 63,487,962, forward strand.
ACACGTAACGGGCAAAAATGAGGAAATGTGTTACCATATTTTTGTCGCGCAATCTATATAAATTTAGCAATGAAGGCTTTCACGACCGGATGTTACAAGCTTCCTTGGGTTTTATTTGCGGACGGAGAAGTTAATACTGCTTCCTCCCGCAAGTCCCCAAAAACCTCCACTCCTTGCGGATGCTGTTGCGTAGCAGTGTGCGTTTGTACCGCCCTACAGTACGCACGAGGTGCTGTAGTTGCTGTCCAAGAGTTCTGACTAACCTGTTGTCTTCTATAGTTGTGTCCCCAGCGCAGAAGACAGCACACAGGTCGTTGGTTCTTCTACAGCGTACAAGTGAGGCTAAAATAAGTTCTGTACGATGGAAGCATAATAAGTGACTCATGAGATTTTTAATTGTCAGGGATGCCATTTATTAAGTAAATAATAAAAAAAAATGAGCCACTATTGTTAATATGATACGGCCTATGCTGCCTATAGTTCATGTTGAGACCTCGACTGTTATCACATTTACGCAAAAATCTTTACTCATGACCGGCGCGGTCCGGCGCGTATAGTGGTCAGCTCGAGACTGCCACTGCGGCGCGTTGCGAGAGGGCACCTCACGCTCTATTTCGTGCCAAAACAGGGCCGTCGCGCGCCTTCTGCAAAATCGCTCTTCTCTTGTTACAATAAGAGAAGAGACCTTAAAACTTTTTAAACTGTCCAAATCTAGCCTGTCCTTGAGAGATATTTATAATAAATTCTCAGCTCTGAATAATTAATATTTAGTTTATAATAAACAAAAGTAATTTCAAAAGAAATCACTTGACGTGAAATGCAGGAGCCAATGCGAGGAGAGCACCATAACATAGGCGGGCTTTCCCACGGGAACCAGCACCTACTGCGCCATATGCTACTGCTCCTCACCTCACATTTCAACATATGCTGCACTGCTGTCGTTCTTCCGCGTTTAAGACACGATGTTAGCAAAGAAACGTCCTGTGGCCAGAAATATGAAGTGGCCACAGGCCAGGAATATCACACATCTCCTTCCTTCGGAGATTTCCAAACTTGGAATGTTCTCAAAGACAACAGACAAGTTGGAAATAAGAAACCCTCTAAATTTTGAAAAATAGTATCCATAAAAATTAGAAATGTCAACATTATAACCCTGCCTAAATTGAACTTGGGCAGCTATGAATTAGCTAACTTTACAACATATGAAACTACATGTAAATGCTGATATTATATACTGCTAAATATCCTTCTGAAAATACACACACAAAATCTCGAAGTTGCAAATTACTTAACACATTGTATGAAAATGTACAGAAAATAGACGACTGAACAATAGATATGTAACACACTTTGAATAATTCCAGGAAATATATCAGGCATAAAGCCTCTCAATAGTTGTGATTTAAAATCGGCGCATTGCCGTCCATGTTTACAAAATTTATTGGCACCTTGCCATTTGAATATATGATATTAAGACTTTCGGCTCATGGCCGCTTATAACTTCAATTAAATTCTCGGCACATTTCCGTCCATCAATACTACCACAACACATAGTACATTGCCTTACATAAAATTACTAACTTTCGGCGCATTGCCGTCCATGAAAACCATCACAACTCCGATTATTGACATTCAGAATAAAATAATTTATTTTTGGCACGAGGCCAGTTATCGCTTATATCGGCACAATGCCGTCCACTAAGCCTATCAACACTTTCTCTTTTTATTAATTGAATTGCCTACTCACTTTCGGGTTTGCAATTTTGACACACGCATTGAGTGCAAATTCAACACTAGGCACTCGTGACTTTATACTTTTAATAACATGCTTCCTACTTTGCACTGCTGGCTTCACACGCTTGTACATACAAAGGATATACATAAAGTGATATATAAAATTTATGCATAAAATACATTTATAAAATCAAATCAATGCAGATATTTTGCATATTGCATTAAGAATATTACCCATATCGTTCAGTGTTTGGTAATTGCCGATCAAATTGAAGTTTCTTTCTCGAGTCATTGACTTTTCCCATATTTCTTCAGTTACCTATTCTGTCATACCATTTTCGTGACACACTTTAAGATACATTAAGTCATGTATGTTTGTTTCTTAATTGGGTAACTGACCCTTCATTCATTGACAGTACTCTATATTGTCAACATGTTATGTTACCTCAATTCCCATATTACAATTGGCAACACATGCCATGTTTAATATTTAATACCGTACTCTTGGTAAGTAGATGCCACGTTCATATTCACTGTAATAGCCTATAGCTTGTCATAATGCTCAATATTTAATGCAAAATGCAGGTCACAGGAATCAACAGAAACCATTTGCTGCATAAAGGCAAAATACAATTCCGACTGACGGATGCTTGCTTTCATTGACAGCTGACCGTGAAATTCCATTATGTATGATATACATATTCCATAGTACTTGTTGTTTATCGCTCTAATGTGTTATGATTTCCTGACGTTTATGTGGAGGCGAAACAGGTCAAAAATATCATATCATTTATACATACACTTATTCATTAATGTGTATGTGTAAGAGCATAGGACAAATGAATTCCAAAATGGTGCCATTTCTGCTACTATGTATTCCTAATTTAAAAAATGTGGAGTGAGGCACACACTGCCCCCCCCCTACCTATTTTCAATATTATACAAATGACGACTTCACTGCCGACTGAAATACCATATGTATCATCATAATGAGTCGACTTCCAGGCCGGATCTACCAGTCACCTGTAATTGACCCCTTTTTATCACCTTACTTCATTCATAATAACGAGCCTATTTCCAGGCGGAATTTATCAGTCACCTGTACTTGACCCTTCTTACTACATTCTCAATACTTGCTTAAAACTACACATAGCAGACCATACACCTCGTTCCTCATATCATTCATAATAAAACAATGTTTACATTGCCTATGCCCAACAGCCATTTTTACTAAGTTCACTCACCTGTTGTTGCGGCGTCCTCTTCTCAGCGTCATATATTACCTTATAATCATCAGCGTAAACAATCTTTGAATAAATTAAATAAAAATCCACCAATACTGTAGTCAGCTATTTTCAATGTTATGTTTCGTTCTGAGAAGATCTGTGTCTGCCACTTAACTTTGTAAAGGTAACTCGTGCTATGCAGATGATTACTGCTGAGTTACAATATTTACCATGCTCAATAATTATCACATACATTAAGCCAAAATGAGTACGTATTAAGTCTGTAAATATCATATTCCTGCTAACTCATGTCAAATCCTGTTTTATTTAATCGTCTAAATTAGTGTTTTCGTGCAATCCGGTATTTGGATAGAGAAGAAAGTGAAGACGATAGAAAAGAGTTCAGACTGAATAGTAAGTGGAAGAACTAACAGCGTGAAAGGAAAGGAAGTAAGCTGCTAGTTAACTAGGGTACCTGGTAGGCGTCAGTTACATGGCAAATCAAAGAGCGCTATTGCCCCCTGAGGTATGGATAGAGAAGAAAGTAAAGGCGATAGAAAAGAGATCAGACTGAATAGTAAGAGGAAGAACTAACAACATGAACGGAAAGGAAGTAAGCTGCTAGTTAACTAGGGTACCTGGTAGGCGTCAGTTAGCTGGCAAAGCAAAGAGCGCTATTGCCCCCTGAGGTACATGTACCTATTTGCATATGAAGGCAGATGTTGATATTTTCAGACCAAAAGGCAACACTCTGAACTGACAACACCCTCCTCCATATGTAAAAACAGTATATTTGCAACAATTTTCCTTTACAAGTGTTTGCCAGAAGCTAGAAGTTAAGTCTATGCTTGTTAATATCTTGACTCCATGAAACTTCTGAACAAGTTCCTTCAGTATTTTGGGCCTGACTTTAAATTTATACTTGTAGTCTTTCATGTAGCCTTCAGTGTGTATATTATTGTGTGTACTTTCAGACCAATATTGGTTGAGAAATGCAGTGAAAAATTCCTGATATGTTTTATAGATGTTTATAGCTCCTGTTCCCCACGAAATTATATCACCTTGAAATCTACACGCAACGAATTTCATCTTTTGTTGTTCTGTCATGTTATTAGGAATAACACCATCGAACTGCCTGATGAAAGAAACAGGACGTACATTACCTGTCTTTGAAAAATTATGAAATTTGTATGAATAAGGATCATTTGCAACACCAACTATGTTACTTATACCTTCCTTACGTTCCTGTTCCACCCACGCTTCAGGTTTTCTCTCTTCATTTTCATTGGTGCTTATATTTTCCACTAAATTACATGAATCTGGCAGCTCATTCAGTTTCTGCTCGATCTCTGTTAATTTACTGTGAAGTGCATTTGAATTACTTGCACATGATGTGCCTACCTGTGACACTTTATTGTCAATTAATGCTACATTTCTGTTCATTTTTTCGATATCTGATTGCTGTGACAGGTATCCATCTTTACATGTTATACTAACGCTAGCCTGTTCCTTTCTCAAACACTCTACCTTATTTGTAACAGTATACATCGTGTCACTATTAACCTGTAATCTTTCGTTAATTTTGCTTACTTCAGAGTCCACCCTGTGCACAACGTCATTTTCTCAATTTTTCAAATCTAATTGTTTAAAACACTTGTCTGTTTTTTCTTCACTAACAATTACCCTGTTTTCTACACCCAGGAATTTATTATTTACACTAGCCATTGGTGTACGTATTTCCTCTATCACACGGTCTAATCTTTCAGTGTTTTGGTCAAGTTTTTCTGCTACCTTATTTATGCTTTGTTTCTGTTCTTCTTTGGTTTGATCAAATTTTGCATTAATTTTGTTTGCCAACTTATTTATGCTTTGTTTTTGTTCTGTTTTAATTTCATTCGCCAACTTATTTTGTTCTTCTTTGTTTTGATCAAAGTTATTCATGCTTTGATCTAACTTAGCAAGCATGTTTTGATTTAATTTAGCTAACATATCGCTAAGCATTGATATAATATTATTGTCAATACCAATTTCCTTCTCTCCACTACTTTCTAGTAGCAACATATCAGCTGAAGCTGTGCTATGGCTTCTGTCACATGATACGTCCATCTGCTCCTCTGTTATGCAGGCGCCAGACACATTTTCTCTGACAGCTGCATCCAGATTTACCACGTCAGTATGGTTAGGAGCGACAGATTGACAAACTTGTGTATCTCTCTGCACATCACTTACAACATTTTCAACAGCACTTTGTTCTGCATTATGTGTGCTATTGATCTGATTAACCTCTGTATCCTGGCTAATATTAGATTGTAATTCACTCATATTCGCTACAAAATATGGACTGATATTGTCACCCTGCATCTGAGGTTGTTGACCTGAATGATCACTGCCTCTATTTTGAACACATTCTCCGTCCCTACTTCTGAGATAACACCAGTTATCTCCCTGTTTTTTCATCTCTAATTTACTTTTTTTACGCTAGTGTTTAGTTTCAAAATTTTACTAACAAATATAAACAATTAATTATAATTTACAGGAGTTGGCACTTACTCCCGTTTTTCCTTGTGTCGTGATGTGCAGTTGTTGCGACGTGAAGGCTGGTGGTTGTTGCTCCGCTAATAGATGGAGTCGTCTTCTGCCGCTGCTGGCGATGTTCACGGCTGTTGCTTTCAGGCGCCGCACCCCTCTTCTGTCTGCTATGGCGTTGAGCGTGGCTGTTCCGTCGACATGTCCGGTGAAGTGTTGCGACGCCGCCGTTCTGTAGTTCGTCGATTCTTGAAGTTACGTAATCCAATGGACCGCGAACTCAACAAGTGCACTTGCTTCACTCGTGTACATCAACTGGATAACGGTCACTTTATTTGTAAAATTCTTGAATCTAACAGTTCGCGAATCACTTCCACCGTTTATCGCCTCACTGTATCTGTCTATTTCGTTTCGAAATGTTCTTCCCCGCAAGGAATGCCATGTACAAGCTTCCTAGGGTTTTATTTGCGGACGGAGAAGTTAATACTGCTTCCTCCCGCAAGTCCCCAAAAACCTCCACATCCTTGCGGATGCTGTTGCGTAGTAGTGTGCGTTTGTACCGCCCTACAGTACGCACGAGGTGCTGTAGTTGCTGTCCAAGAGTTCCGACTAACCTGTTGTCTTCTATAGTTGTGTCCCCAGCGCAGAAGACAGCACACAGGTCGTAGGTTCTGCTACAGCATACAAGTGAGGCTAAAATAAGTTCTGTATGATGGAAGCATAATAAGCGACTCGCGAGATTTTTAATTGTCAAGGATGCCATTTATTAAATAAATAATAAAATATGAGCAACTATTGTTAATATGATACGGTCTATGCTGCCCCTAGTTCATGTTGAGACCTCGACAGCTATCACTATTACAAAAATCTTAACTCATGACCGGCGCGGTCCGGCGCGTATAGTGGTCAGCTCGAGACTGAAACTGCGGCGCGTTGCGAGAGGACACCTGACGCTCTATTTCGCGCCAAAACAGGGCCGTCACGCGCCTTTTGCAAAATCGCTCTTCTTTTGTTACAATAAGAGAAGACACCTTAAACTTTTTAAATTGTCAAAACCTAGCCTGTCCTTGAGAGATATTTATTACAAATTCTCAGATCTGAATAATTAATATTTAGTTTATAATAAAAAAAACCAATTTCAAAAGAAATCACGTGACGTGAAATGCAGGAGCCAATGCGAGGAGAGCACCAGTAACATAGGCGGGCTTTCCCACGGGAACCAGCACCTACTGCGCCATATGCTACTGCTCCCCACCCCACATTTCAACATATGCTGCACTGCTGTCGTTCTTCCGCGTTTAAGGCACGATGTTAGCAAAGAAACGGCCCACGGCCAGAAATATGAAGTGGCCACAGGCCAGGAATATCACACTTGTCGATAAACTAACAAAGGAGGTAGATCACAGTGGTGTATCGTGATTTGGATGACGAGGCATTTTATTAGGAAAAAAATTCGTATTATGCACTATACTTTAGTACTTTTTTTACAAAATCAGAAGAAAGTCATTTGTAGGGCTACCCGAATCATTATACAATGTAGGTCGAAAATTGCAACGTAGACTAGTTACTGAAAGGACATATTTGCAAGTAAATTAAGTGAAGTCCTTGTAATTTAGTATTTACGTAAAACACATATTGGGAAATATATATTTCACTTACTGTTTGTTACTGTTTCATGAGTGCTCCTGCGTATGAGTCCTTTAAAAAGAGAAGACTATCAAATGCATACAACGTAGACAGGCTGATACTGCTTGCAGCACTACCGCTTCCTTTGCTGCTTTATCTCTTTGCCAATTCCCAGCGGTACTCCTTTTGATTTGTGCCATTTATGCTCGCATTCTTTATGAGAAACTTTGAAATCTTTCGCGACATCCTCCCACTTGTCGAAACGTTTCTGTGAATTTTTATAGTCTGTTGATTTAACATCTCAAATGAAAGAATGTAGTCGCACAGATTCAATGAGTCGCTTTGTGTTTTGCGTTGACCATGAAGTCAATTTTATTTACCGAACAAGAGATAGGCTCTGACAATACAACACCGTACAGCGATTAACAAACAAGAGAGACAGGTACTGAACACGTGCAGCTTCTGCTACTTGTCAAAATAAGCGGCAGACGACGAGAACCACTGGTACTGCGCATGCGCAGGTTCTGAGACATTTCGCGTATTTGCTGAAAAAGCGATATACAAAATCTATGAGCGACACGTATGGGCGGTAAAGTCCTCATACAAGTTTCGTGCACTTTTGTATGAGATGATATACCCGACATGTCAAACTTACATGTCACTCATACAAGTTGCGATACATGTATCCCAGTGTAAAATACTTTACTACTGGCGAAGCTTTCGACAGTGACAGTGGTCCATCAATAGAGTTCTAAATCAATAAAGCGTAGGGTCAACGGTTCGAAAGTTGCCATTTTTCTTCACTTTATTTATTCATCATTTATCAATCTGAATATCTGCAACTTATGAATGTGAAATCTTTCAAATATTCGAAAATTAATAAATACACGAGCGTAACTTTTCTGTATAATGTACGTATTCTGTTTATTGATAAGTTACAATGTATGTTTATGAGTTGTCAACACAGATGTTACATTTATATACAGTAAGCACTCCACTACTGAGGACGTTTCCTTTGCCAGTTCACCTTATGGATATTTTACCAATATTGATCCAAAAATGTAATTTGTGATATTTATTTCTTTGAAACCATCGTTTATCATAACCTTTCAAGAATTATGTCAAAATAAGCAATAAACAAAAGACGTATGTACGATTAGATATGAGTTACGTACCATACGTTTGATAAATTCTACATTCACATGGCTTTGGTATTAAAACTAAAGAAATAGAATGAACGACGGGATTAGAACTGCCGTGGCTAAGCTTTCTTGATTAGCCATTCCTAACGCTGCCGATGAGTCACACCGACTGTCGAATGCTTCGCAAATGTTGTATGTAATTATACGGCCTCAAGATACTTCAAAGTGCAATCTCGATAATTTTGGAAAATTGCATCATATGGTTTTGGCTGATTGTTTGTTGAGTGATGAACCACGTACCATAAATAAAAATAGAAAAAAGCGGTGCCCATATGGTTTCATTAGTAGTGCTGTGTGGAAAGAATGCGCCTAAATGTGGGACTATCCTTCGTGCAGAGCAGTCACGCGGGCAGCCTACACAGCCGCAACTCGCCTAAACATCGCCAGGTCCGAAAGGACGGCGTTAAAGCAGTCAGCCGGCGATGCAGCCGACGCCTACAGGGGCTCCACTGTTTAGGAAACTAGTTGAGCCTGCTGCTACGTCACACCGAAACAGTTACAGCAGTGCTACCTCGATAGCGTCCCTTGATTAAAAGGGACCGTGAAAAACCGCAACTAATAGAGCATATGCATTATATAAAAGCATCATAGAGTGAAGAGTATATAAACTTTGTTTACTCTACATGCATAAATTAGTATGTATGTGTGTGTCTAAGTTCCAGATCTCCTAAACTACTGGACTGATTTCAACCAAACTTGCCAGACATCTACAGAACTACCTTCGGCACGTAGATGAGGAGATAAGGCGCTATAAACAATGGAATGCGACAAATACTGTAACATCGTACCACTATATTCCTCACCCCTCCTAAACTATTTCATATATTTTATGGCATGAAGAGGAATTAATGTCGTGCTAATAAGTCAAAAGAAAAGATTGCAGTTATGCTTGAATAACTTTGTCTTCCAAGCACGTCGCATGCGAGAAAGTATAAAAGTTAACAAATATACGTATTTAACTAAATAATTCGCAGTCTCTGTTGCAATATTCTTTATAACATCCAATAACGCGTTTCGCGCTATTAGCGCATCATCAGACTGGAAACAGATAAATGTTGTATTACAGTCCGTGTTCCTGGCGGGCATCGAATCTAAGGTAAGTAAATTTTCAAGTGTAGGAACTTACGTGGGCGGAGATGGAGCCACAGAACTATTTAAAGCTGTGGTGGAAGTATCTTAACATTTTTGTTCTGTCATTGGGCCCCTGCAAACAGGTAAACGTGCTAAGTACGTAACGGCTATTTGAAGTAGAATAACTAGGGACTAAGGTTAAATAGAGATATTCTTTGGTATTTTACCATCACTAGTGCTATCGAAGATATTACAGGTTTTTCCTTTAATTTACTTTTAAAAAATCCATTTTGAGTAATCTATATCTTCGTATGTACAGTAAAAATCTCAGTTTATGTACCTAGCCGATGTTTATCGAGTTACTTTATAATATTTTTCTATCGTTACAATTTCTAATAGTGTGAGAGAAAAACAAAAGCCAAAATCTTACGTTTTACATCTGTTTTGTTTTATTATTATTATCTTGTCTTGCGTTTGGGCCTAGAAATTTGGTGAGAGAAATTTCGCAAACAAATGTCACAGCGACGGATAACGCCTACTTTTAAATAATTCCAACCTAAATCGTGCATCACTTCTGTGTCACTCTCTTCTCTGTATCGCGATAACAGGAAACGAACTACCCTTCCCTGAACCATTTGTATGTCCTCCATCAGTCCCAACTTGTGAAGATCTCACAATACGTAGCAATACACCGAAATAGAACGAACAGGTGTAGTGCAGGCAGTTTCTTTAGTTGAACTATTGCATCTTTTAAGAGTTCTTCCGTTGAAACGTAGCCTTTCGTTCGTCTTCTTAACAATAATTTATATGTAAACTTGTTCGTAATTATAATTTCTACATATTTAGTTTAATTTAGGGCCTGTATATTATCGTGGAAATGAAGTTTAAATGACTTATTTTAGTTCTCATATGGATAAGTTTACACTTTTCGTTATTTGGGGTAAACTCTCAATTTTTGGACGATGCTGATATTTAAATGTGTTTTGCATCTGTGTTTGATCTACGGATGACTTTACTCACCTATGGACGACAGTTGCATTCGCGAACCGTCTTAGAGAGTTGCTCAGATGTCTCCTAAATCGTTTATGAACAGTAGTGGCCGTATAACACTTCTCTCGAGAACGCTAGAGATCACTTCGGTTTTACTTGAAGATAATGTATTGTATCCTTTCCGAAAGGAAATCACGAATCCAACCGCGCAACTGAGGTGATGTTCCATAAGCACGAAATTTGATTAGATAACGCTTGTGAGGTACTGTGTACAAAGTCTTCCTGAAATCTACAACTATGGAATCGATTTGAAGTCCACAGCAATAATCACTTAATATGAGAAAAATGGTAGTTTATGAATCCGTGTTGTCTATGAATCAATATGTCATACTCTTACAGGTAGTTCATAATGTTCGAAAAAGGTAAGGTTAAAGAAAATGTATGTTCCAAAATCCTGTTGCAAACCGACGTCAATGATATGGGCCTTTAATTTTCTGGATCCTTCCTATTAGCTATCTTGAATATTGGAGTTGTGCAACTCTACAATCTTTAGATATGGATCGTTCCCTGAACCAGCGATTGTGTATGACAACCAAATACAAAGCTGTTTCTTTGGCATACTCTGAAAGGAAGCAGATTGGTATCCAATCTTACCGGAGGACTTGCTCTTGCTATGTGATTTAAGTTGGTTTACTCCACGGATATCTATTTCATAATTTAGAATGCTGGCAGCTGCTCCTTATTAGAATTCTGGGGTATTTGCGTCTTTTTCGTTGGTGAAGGAATGTCGGAAACCTGTGATTACGAATTCTGCTTTAACAGCACTATCATTAGGTGCTTCACACGTAGTGAAAGTAGTGATCGTCTTTTGTTGCTGGTGTACTATAGAGGTAAGACATGAATTTCCATGGATTTTATATTAAATTACGAGATATTCGTTGTGAACTCCTTTGTAAGAATCTCGCATTGACGTCCGTGCAAACTTTCCAGTTCCCGAAATAAAATTTTAAATTTGGTCTTCTATTTTCTTTGCTGATGCAAGAGTGATCTAACCTGTTTTGTGCATCGCTTTGTTCAGCCGCTTATGTTGTTGTTTGCTATAAATCTCTCAATGGTAGTCGATATTATTTCTTTGAACGAAAGCCAAATCAGATCTGCAGTCACGGTGTTAGTTTAGAAAAACTACAGACTCTTAGTCGAGACATCGTTCAGAGAATTTTTATCTGTTATTTTAAACCAATAGATTTTTCGTTCAATTTCACTGGATTTGGGAATTTCTACATTCAGTCTCGATACGACTACTCTTCGACCACTAATCCCTGTGTCTGTTTTGATGCTCTTTATTAGCTCCGTATTATTTGTTGCTAAGAGGTAAAGTATGTTTTCACAACCATTTAATATTCTAGTGAGCTTATAAATCAAGTGTTCGCAGAAATGCGAATGCGTTAAGTGCAATTTCGTACGATGTTGACTGTTTGCCTCCGATTATGAAGATGTATTTTTGCCAATATATTGAGGGTACCTCTTAGAAATTAGATGCAAACTCTCTTTGAAGATTTTTGCAGTCGAATCGTCTGAGTCAGGGATTCGGTAAAAATAAATAATCAATCATTAGTTTATTCATGTTGTCACGTGTAACCTCTACCCGTACCAACCTACAGGAACTATCTACTTCAATTTTGCTACCGGATAAACCGCTTACGACAACTTTATTCAATTTTTCTGACAACCTTTGTAAAAATATCAGCTGAAGGTATCTCCGGCTTTAGCCAGCTATCGCCATCTATAATGATTTGTTTTTTAGTACTTCGTATTAGCGCTTGGAGCTCTGGTACTCTTCCATCACACCTACTGCAATTTATAACTGTAAGACCCATGGTTCTTAGATCTGCGTTCGTCCTGTAACCTGCACCCTTCGAAACACTTACGCATTAACACGATTTTGAAACTGGGTTTGTAATTCTATCTCGTGTACGCTGTTACATTTGTTGATATTAATTAATAAATGGTTTTGAATTCACCCTAAGACAAGTCTATGGCATCTTAGGCTCCCATTCCTTCTGTACACCAAGTTGCTACCGTTCTATATTACACTTCACGATAATAGGGTGACAGACAATCTAAGAGATTTAGTTAATTACTATAACATAATATTACGTAATATACTTATCATCATCATCATTAGAGACTGATTATGCCTTTCAGCGTTCAGTCTGGAGCATAGTACCTCTAATAAAATTCCTCCATGATCCCCTATTCAATGCTAACATTGATGCGTCGTCTGATGTTATGCCTTTTATTTCAAAATCATTCTTCACCGAATCTAAATACTTTCTTCTTGGTCTACCTCGATTCCTTTTACCCTCCGCTGCCGAGCTCATGAGTCTCTTAGGTTACCTAGCTTCTTCCATGCGTGTAATAAGACCCCACCATCTCAGTCTGTTCGCTCTAACTGCTTCATCTATGGTGTTCATTCCCAATTTTTCTTTCATTTCCTCATTATGGACACACTCCTGCCATTGTTCCCATCTATTAGTACCTGCAATCATTCTTGTTACTTTCGTATCTGTAACCTCTACCTTTAGATTGAAGTAACCTGTATCCACCAAACTTTCACTCCCATATAACAAAGTTGGTCGAAAGATAGAACGGTGCACTGCTAACTTAGTCTTGGTACTTACTTCCTTCTTGCAGAAGAGAGTAGATCTTAGCTGAGCACTCACTGCATTAGCTTTGCTGCACCTCGATTCTAGTTCTTTCACTATGTTGCCATCCTGTGAGAAAATACATCCCAGGTACTTGAAACTGTCTACCTGCTCTAGCTTAGTTTCTCCTATTTGGCAAACAATCTGTTTAAATATATTTCCCAGTCTACTGTTTTCAACATATGATCCATGAATAGTATGAACAACAGTGAGGACAGGTTACAGCCCTGTCTTATCCCTGAAACTACCCTGAACCATGAGCTTAATTTGCCATTTACTCTAACTGCTTCCTGACAAAGCCTGCAGAAGTTTGCCTCCTATACCATAATCTTGTAGAACTGACATTAGCTTCCTTCTAGGAACACAGTCATCAGCCTTTTCTAGATCTGTGAAACATAGATACAATCCCCTGTTCCATTCATAGCACTTTTCCATTACCTGCCGAAAGCTAAAGATCTGATCCTGACAGCCTCTAAGAGACCTAAACCCACACTGATTTTCATCTAACTCGTCCTCGATTAATACTTGCACTCTCCTTTCAACAATACCCGAGAATATTTTGCCTACAACGCTAATTAAAGAGATACGTAATACACTATAACACGAAAATAATCTCATTATGACTCAAGTGGCAGAATACAAAAGAAAAAAATTACAAATCTTGTTGCATAACAGAACAGGACATTTCATATCGACAAAAGATAATTAAAACAACGTTGTGGCTTCTTATTTCTGGTGCTTGTCTTCCTAAGAGTTGAATTAATTTGTCTGTATACATCGAAGAAGTATTCAGTTTGCGATAAAGCATTTCAAATGATCAAGTTTCATGCGATGACACATGAAACAGTAAATCATTGTATGTAACACGTACTGAAAAATTCCAACTGAAATGAACCAACGTTTAAAGAGGAAAGAAAAGTAAATCAGTCTTATAACCCAAGGATGTAATTTAAAAATAAAAACATAACAAAAACACTTATATTACATTCAGAAAGCGGTATTGAAATCCATATGTAATGTAGACCTTTGCTTTAGGATATGCTGTTATTATTCACGGGCACCTTTACAAGAGATTACAGCCATGAAACGTTGTATGAAGTATGTTGGACGTCGTCTCCTCCTTGCGGTTGGCTAGCAGCCTCCTCTTCACAGTCTCCTCGCAAGGTTGGACAGTTTTCCTGAAAATCACAACAAGGTGCCTAATCAATGCACAAGACTGAGAAATTCACATTGCATATTGAGGTTAATGCCGAAATCCGCCACGACAGTTGTTTCAGCTGGAGCATCACTGTTGTAAATCAGGACACCCGAGGGTTTACAAATGTCTAGTTGTTTCTAGTTTCTCTTTGAAGTTTTGCGTTTTGCTTCTTGTTATTATTGTTGTTCAATTAGAGTATCCTTGACAGATTTGCGAACGCTTTGTCAGAACACCTGCTGCTACCATATGGTCGTGCCTGCAGCTGTCACCCAAACACTATTTGCCACTCACATTCACTCCATTACTAAGCTGTCGATTACTTCCTGTCTCTAAATTTGTTCTTATCAATCTGCCCCTTATTTTATCCAAATTTCTTTTCTCCTTGATCCGATTCTGTACCCTCTATAAGTTATCTGCTCTATCTATCTTTCATTGTTTCAGGGAATCACATTTCAAAATATTTCCTTCCTTTCTTGTCAAGAACTGTTTACCGATTTCTGCACCGTACAACATCCCAGATACATACCTTGAGATAAGGCGTCCTATCCCTTTTATTTATGGTTTGTCCTAACAAATCTTCATTTCCTCTCAAACTATTCTCTTGTTTGCGAGTCTGTACGTTACATCATCGCTCCATACAACGGATCGTATCTACTTGTAGTAATCTCTACGTTGTTTATATACAGGAAATGATATTTATTTATTAACTGAATCGTTTTTCAGAAGGACCATAAGTCCACTTTTCTGTCAGTGTAGAAAGGAAGTTCGCGGTCCATCAGATACCTGAAATACACAGCAGAGAAACATTCGTTGATTTCATAAGAGCCCCATGTCCAGTACCAGGGCACTTCTTCTCTCAACTATTTTCAACAATAACTTCATGTACTTCATTGAGACAGAAAAGGCGAAAGAAAAATATAATTATTGCATCTATGGTTTGTTCCAAAGTCATTGTTGTACAGCAAGCCGTCGTATGTGATACTGTGTCCTCGTTGTATCTAATATCAATATGAGTGAATCTGATTGTGAAATTCTGCCTATCCATAAGAAAAATTGGAGTTAAGGTGTTTGTCACACTCAGCACTACGAACGGTATGTAATCAAACTGTTAAACTAACGGGACTGAAGCAAATCAATACCGAGGTAGTCTAATACAAGTAAAATCTGTATGGCAATCTCGTATATGCAGTTCTAAATGCTTTGAATCCATTGGTCAAGATGATCAGGTATTAATTCCAGCACATTTTCTGGATCTTAATTGTAAAGGTGAACGAGATTTTTACCTTCATAGTATAATACAGGCAGAAAAAGTAAAACGAAACAGACCACGGGAAAGAAAAATTCCAACTCCAAGGATGTGTGATTTCCAATATTGACAAGTAGTTTGTTTTCATGAACAGATCTTCTCAATTCTTAAAAAAAATATCTCTAACATTGACTAACATGTTTATTAAACAGTTTACGTGTTGTAAAGTTTTTAAGATTTTTATTTCTTACTTATTTTAAAAAAACCATATGTCCAATAGAAATGCCCTGTGAACTATTAAAACAGTTTTCTTCCACTTTTCTCGAAACTACGTCAGATGTAAATAAGCGATTCAATTGTATGGATCATCGTTGGTTTTGAGAATAGCTCCAATACTTCGGGGAGAAGAAATAAAAACATTGCGGTTTGCCGATGACATAGTAATTCTGTCAGAGACTGCAAAAGATCTGGAAGAGCAGTTGAATGGAATGGACAGTGTGTTGAAAGGAAGATATAAGATGAACATTAACAAGAGTAAAACGAAGGTAATGGATGGCAATATCAGAAAATCAGGCTATGCTGAAGGAATTAGATTAGGTAATAAGACAATAAAAGTAGTAGATGAATTTTGTTAATTGGGTAGTAAGATAACTTCTGATGGCAGAAGTAAAGAAGATATAAAATGCAGAATGGCTTTGGGAAGAAAAGCGTTTCTAAAGAAGCGAAACTTGTTAACATCCAATATTAATTTAAATGTTAGGAAGTCCTTTCTGAAATCATTTGTCTCGACTGTAGCATTGTATGGGAGTGAAACGTGGACGATAAGGGGTTCAGATAAAAAGATGATAGAAGCTTTTGAAATGTCGTGCTACAGACGAATGATGAAAATTAGATGAGCATATCACGTAACTAATGAGGAGGTGCTTAACCGAATCGGGAGAAAAGGAGTTTCTGGCATACCCTGACTAAGAGAAGAGATAGATTGGTAGGACACGTTCTTAGACATCAAGGAATTGTCAACTTAGCATTAGAAGGAAGCGTGTGGGGTAAAAATCGTAGAGGGAGACCGAGGGACGAATACAGCAAGCAGATTCAAAAGGATGTAGGTTGCCGAACGTATTCTCAGATGAAGAGACTTACACAGGACAGGGTAGCGTGGAGAGCTGCATCAAACCAGTCTGCGGACTGAAGACCACAACAACAGCAACAACTTCGGGGAACAGATTCATTGAGCGACTTTATTGTTTCCAACACAATGTTCCAAAACATCCTACAATGGTGTTCGAGCCGTGTATTCTGTCTGCTCTAAGACTGTACAATTATACTGAGAGATGGCAATTGTACAGTCCAGAGGAGATGTTTGATACATTTCTGAGGCTGTACAAAATACGCTTGAACCTGTTTGGTTGTATATGTAATCGCATTTATCATTTTGGAATATGGCTGCGGTTGTTAGCGTTATGTTAATCTTAGTATTCACTTTGGTGTCGAAGTTAGTGAGATTTTCGTTTCAATTACGCAATCAGTGGCAGTGATGATAGAAACACCACGATATATAGAATACTGTCGCTGGAAATACTTGAAGCAGTTCAGCCGTTTTCGTCACAGATGCTGTCACGTACTACGCACCATAGAGTAGGTCTTTTGAAGATCTAAGAGAGCACGAGTTGCAACGATCATTTGAGTTGATCGTTGCAGAACAAAACGCATGATGCACTGCAAAGTAGCGTCCAAGACTTCGCACATCAATGACGCAGGGCGGTCACGTCACTGTTTCTACACACAGGCAGTGGTGCAACTGGATGTAGTGTTCTCTATGATGACACATCTGTGTCAACAAATTATGGCATGACCTACGTTTTGGAGCGATTGCACTAATTTCCATATGTTGACTAATACGTGCAAAATATGGAAAGAAATTGGTATTGGAATGCGTTTACTCAGGAACTAAAGCTACCTTACAAAATATATTACATTTAAAATTGACATCAACTGTGTCGTGACCATTTTTACAATCCGTATTTTGGAAATAAAATTCTGGATACCTCTTGTTTTTAACCAAACTGAGTAAATAACTGATATGAACTCGGTGAAGACTCCATGTAAATATATTCCTTTTTACAAATTATTTTGGCCTAGGGATGAATATTATCGCGAACTGATTTGAGTTGGATTGACTAATTTAGAAGTAGTATGTATTTATCATTGCACAATTAAAATGTTAGGGGAACTGGCAGGGCGGGATTAAAGTAGGTGAAAACAAAATAAGCAGTCTCGCATATGCGGATGACTTAGTTGTAATGGCCGACTCGATTGAAAGGTTGCAAACTAATACTTCAGAGCTCGATTAGAGGTGCAAGGATTATGATATGAAGCTCAGCATCTCCAAAACGAAAGTGATGTCTGTGGGAAAGAGATTCAAACATATTGAGTGCCAAATAGGAGGATCAAAGTTAGAACAGGTAGACAGTTTCAAGTGCCTGCGTTGTATTTTCTCACAGGATGGCAACATAGCGAAAGAACTGGAATCGAGGTGCAGAAAAGCTAATGCAGTGAGTGCTAGGCTAAGATCTACTCTCTTCTGCAAGAAGGAAGTCAGTACCAAGACTAAGTCAGTAGTACACCGCTCTACCTATCGACCAAATTTGTTGTATGGCAGTGAAAGTTGGGTGGATAGAGGTTACCTTATTCATAAGGTAGAGGTTACAGATATGAAAGTAACAAGAATGATTGCAGGTACCAAAAGATGGGAACAATAGCAGCAGGGTGTCCATAATGAGGAAATCAAAGAAAAACTGGGAATGAACACCACAGATGAAGCAGTTAGAGCGAACAGACCGAGATGTTGGGGTCATGTTACACGCATAGGAGAAGCAAGGTTACCTAAGAGACACATGAGCTCGCCAGTGGAGGGTAAGAGGAGTGGAGGTAGACCAAGAAGATTCGGTGCAGAATGATTTTGAAGTGAAAGACATAGCATCAGACGAGGCATCAATGTTAGCATTGAACAGGGGATCATGGAGGAATTTTATTAGAGGTACTATGCTCCAGACTGAACTCTGAAAGGCATAATCAGTCTCTAATGATGATGATGATGGGAAACTTAATGTTTGAATGCGACATAATAAACGTGTTGTAATTTCCTGATAAATCTGTATGTGTCTTTGTACGTACTCTCCTTTACAGAGAGTATACTTGAGATCGCCGAATAAGAGCCAGCTCGGCCGCTTTCTGCCGCCCCCAAACACGTGCCGCCCAGGGCCAGGTCACTGCCCCGGCACCCCCCACGCTACGCTTACTGGTGGGCTCCTGTGCTGGAGAGGAGGTCACTCACCTGGCGGGCAAGCCATCAGCGTGCAGCCGGAGGGCCGTCCGTCGGCGCCGCAGCGGCAGGTGTTGCAGTCCTTCTTGAAGGTCATCTTGGGAGTGCACCGCTCTACAACACAGCACACCAACAACGGGTTAGTCCGCTCTTCCGAGGAAAGGTCAACATGAAAGCTGAATGTCTGTTGTTGTTGTTTATAATTTGAAAGGGGACTACACAGCAGGGTCATCAGTCTCCTGAGATTGCAGCAAAATGTTTAGTAAACAACCAACGGTGAGAACCTAGAGCGGAAAACCAAAAGGGGTGCAGAGCTACAGTAATCGCTACACATAAGAATGGAGAACACAAGAGTAGAGCAGGTGGTTAAATTAACCAACACATTACCACAGGAGACTGAGGCTGGCTGATCACAAGAATAATAAAGGGCCAGCCAGCACTAAAATCCTTCATTCAGGCCACTAAGGGGCATATACAAATTGCTGGAGATGTGAGAGTTTACGGATAAGGTTAACGTACCATGACACATTTTTAGAAACATTTTCGTTTCATATTTTTTTTCTTTTTTGGGAAAATTACTCTTCTTTAAATTTATATATAGAGAACAGTCTACAGTGAAGTAATTTATTTTATTCAACTAATTCCGGTCTTCTTTTAGACCATCTTCAGGAATTTAAATTCCATCGATGTTGTGGAGCTGGCAGGTAACTGGGTGTCTGCCAGCTCCACAATATCGATGGAGTTAAAATTCCTGAAGATGCTCTAAAAGAAGCCCGAAAGTAGTAGAATAAAATAAATTATTGCACTCCAGACTGTTCTCTATATATAACGAACCTTTCACTAAATTGATAAAAAATAAACAGATTCAGAGGCATTGAAACAAGAATTAAAGGAAGCGCAGCTATCAGATCGAAGGAAACACAAGGCGGCTGAAAGTGGACAGTCCAACAGGATATGGACCACTGCCAGGAAACCGCTACAGCGACAGTTTTGCGAATCCTCTCGACGGAGAAGGTGACCATGTGTCGCCAATACGTAGGCGACAGAGGATAACTGACTCCCTACGATAGGCGTTCAGTAATTTCTTCCATAGAGAGTTTGACTAAACGAAACTTATTCAGAACGTTTGTGCAGACCATTCAGAACATCATACTCCAAGAACCGTACCGTCAACTCACATCATTTTCCTGGAGACCAGTCTCTAAGGGTGGTGACAACGTGGCCTAATTGGCCAGCCGATCGACGCATTGATTTCCCGAAATTCTATCGTGGCCTGGAGTCTATACGAAGGTCACAGAACGGCCCGAGTTGTCAAGGGTGAAGACACAATCTTGAATACACAGTAATAGAGGATGTTGGTCGAGGACTTGCAAGCCAGAGTTACTATAGATAGGGTAGGCTCGGAGGTGTTCGAAAGTACAGCTGCGCTGTAAAAATACTTTTACCACCGGGCAAGCAACGCTGTTCGATGTGGTCAACATAGGATTACCGAGCAACAGACTTCTACCAGGGAACCGTACATACATACAAATTCCGCTCTACGGAAGGAATCGAGAAGTGCTAGCAAATGGCAGCGGAGTCTCATTTGTGAAACCGAGGCTTTCCGGACAATTCTAGACAAAGCCGCAAGCAGTGAAAAATAGTGGAAGTCGGAAGGGATTCGAGCGACGAGAGAAGGGAACGAACATGGACCACAATCAGGAGACACGATCTGGGCGACCAGGTGGGGATAGCAGCAGGATAAAGATCGGAAGTGGACCCCACAGCCCCATTCGTACAGTGTAGCTAGAAGGTCATGGCACTAACCAGTATCATAGGACTACCACACAGAAAAAGACAGCAACTGTATGCTGACACGTAGTGAAACCAGCAGGAATAGCTGACTCCAGTGACACAAGATTTTAAATAACAGAACGGCTCTGACGGAGGCCCCACTGCAGTGAGACCAGAAGACCTCGAGCTTCGATGAGACATGAGCCGTCGACTCAATATTCGTTCGAGGAGCTAACACACACTGGCTGCGAATGCGATCTGTACCTGGGCAGATACTGGGTCATGCAAGAAGGGATCTTTAGAAATCCCACACAGTAAACAGGGCGTGTGCGAAACAACTGCTCTTTAAGAACATGGAAATCCGAACTATAGTCTGCAGTCGTAGAGCCTTATTTTATTTATTATTCTTACTTGTTTTGCAAAATACCACCTGTGCATAGTGATTTTAACTACAAGATAACAGGTAAAAGATAATATCTACAACGTATTTGCTGGAGTATAAAAGCAGACATATTCGGTTTGATCATTAAAAAAGTTTGAGCCAAACTTCTAAATCAGAACCGTACATAGCCCAATTCGCAGGTTCTTACACTTGTTGCATTTTATTAATGCGGTATAGGAAACGGCATAAAGACTCAAAACACACACACACACACACACACACACACACACACACACACACAAGACAGCGCGATCCAGAGAGTACTCGAACGTCCGAAGGGAATAAAAGCGAAATCCACGGAATGTCGCTTGAAACCTCGCGGCCATTGCCGCGTCGATTTGTTTTTCTATATGAGTACACAATTCTTCTTTAAATATACATATACAGTCGATTTGAAGGAGCTGATGTTAAAACTACTGAAAAAAGAACGCTCCTCCATTGGTAGATATGTATGGAAATTTGATCGTAAACTCCCATCCCCCACCTCCTTTCCATCTTCCACCGCCCCATCTCCTCCTCCTCAAATCGTTGTCTCTCCAAATCCTTCTACCATCTATCCCATCTGTGTCACTCCCTTTTCTTCCGTCCCTCACCCCTCTCTGTTCACATCTTCTCACCCCTCTCTCTCACACACACATACACACATTATTACATACGAAACTTTACTGTAATGAAAACCATTTAAAGTGAAAGGTGAAATCAGTGTGGTTCATTTTGTATACAGGAGTACAAAGTGAAGGACTGTAGTATCCCCTAATGATAAGCTGATAAAACTTAAATACCA
Source organism: Locusta migratoria (assembly GCA_026315105.1). Lineage (NCBI taxonomy): Eukaryota > Metazoa > Arthropoda > Insecta > Orthoptera > Acrididae > Locusta > Locusta migratoria. Next base: position 63,509,807 of record CM048751.1, read on the forward strand.
CATTTTGTAAAACAGACGGCGAGGAAGAAAATACAGTACGCTGATATGCACACAATTTTGTTTAAACACACGCCACGGGAATTTATTGTACCCGCTTAGAGATTTCCATTTCACTAAAGATTTATTGTTCAGTGCAACCGGAGAACATGAAATGATTCCGTTTTTATAGATCTATAGCGGTTCTGTGGGACCATGCATCCATTCGATTATAGAGATGGCGACCACTATCATATCATCCATGGCAGCATGACCTATTCACGCGGTTCTGCAAGAGTTGGGCCATGACGAGTCACAGTGTCAGTTGTCGTCCTACAATATCGCACATATGCTCGAGTGGACACAAGTCTCGTGATCTTGCTGCCCTGAGGAGTTCCTGCTCGTCTTGGAGAGTACGTTGAGTTTCACACGCGTGCGTTGGCGTCCATTATCCATATGCAACAAAATATATCCTTCCTTTTACGAGAATGGCGAAAGGAAGGCTCTCAGAACGTTCTTCATGTTCCCTCCACAAAGACCGAAGGTGAAGGTGTAACTTATCACAATCCAGACCATTAGGGCTGGAGTGGGACGAGTGTGTCTTGAACTCTATCAGACAGTGCTGAACGGCTCTGGGTCGTGCGCGCAGGAGTCCATACCTGACGTGCAGGCAGGATGTGGTTTCACCGCTAAAGACCACAAGCATCTGTTCCAAGTGATCCTCTGTCGGCAACAGTCTTCCCGTATATATATATATATATATATATACCCGTAGTCTCACTATTAGTAACCGTTTAGACGTAAATCCTGCCGACATTTCGGGGCGCACAAACTCTCTTATGTGTTCTGTGGTAACTGTACTAGCTTGGCGGATGTTTGAGCATCGTGGACGTTCAGAAGCTCGTCTACAGATGTGATTACGTTACAATTGGAGCCAGCATAGTTGCACAGCTGACGCAGCGCATGCAACTCTTGTGCAAATCACACGACAGAACCATTCCACCACTCGGAAAGAGAAAACTCGACTCCTCTTAAGCTCGCTCAGTTGGCTGTGGGAAGCAGCAGCGCGTCTCCCAGTCTGGCACCTGTCTGCTACACACTGCGCCTTATGACTGCAAACATTCCCGGTTAAAGAGATGGCACCTAGGTCACTACGCTCCCTGTTCGTGGACGACGTACCAACCACTTTCAGTTCATCTACTACCCCAAGTGACGTGTCCCGTGGTTGGATCAGACTAGACGTCGCTTTCCAAGTGTACTATATTTTTTGCGGCAACATATACAGGATAGTCCATTGATAGTGACTGGGCCAAAGATCTCAGGAAGTAAGCATCAAACCCAAAAAACTACGAAGAACAAAACTTTTCTAGCCTGAAGGGGGAAAACAGTTGGTACTACGGTTGGCCCACTAGATGACGATGTCATAGGTCAAACGGATATAAACTGTATAAAAAAAATAGGTACCCCCATTTTTATTACATACTAGCTTAAACCCGCGGCTCCACTCGCGTGTTGGTTGATTATAATAGATAAGCTATCTTTCAGTACTGTGGTATGATGTTTTGGTTTTGAAGGATGAAATTAAATACAATACCTTCTTTAGAAACAAACATTTTTTATCATCATTATCAGAAAAGTAAGTAGTGTAGATCAAATCACACGTAAACATGCATTCGTTTCGAAGAATCCAATCACGAAATTCAATAATAATGATAATAATAATACCTCAGATCGATTACTTGATGTAATGCGCGAAACGTCAAATCGATTTTTTTAAACAGATGGATTAAGAGAATTCTCTTTACTGCTTTATTTATTTATTCTTATATTCCCTTATTCGTATGATTATCCATACAGAGAAAGAGCTGAAGACATTGTAGCATGCATAGACCAAAGATATGGTCTGTTGCATCACGTTTTGGTGTATGTAACTTCCTTGCTATAGAGTCGCAAACCTCATCGCTGGCCTTGAGTCCGATTTTTTTTTATAATTTGACGAATTTCAACCACCATATCTTCCACCCCATTATAGCTATCTGCATGGAACTGCCATGGTGTACAACGGGAGACATCGGACAACAATTACACACAGAGCATTCGTTTGCGTTCTGTAGTTTTCGCTACAGAGCGAAATATTAACACACACACAAACACACGTAGAATTTTATATACACCGATAACTTTCCATCCCCTGACACAACAATGCAACCAATAAAACCGTATTCAAAGAGTAAATATAATTTTCAAAGAGTAATTATTGTTCCGCATTTCGTGTTATATTTTTCAAATTACTAAATATCTATCAGATCGCTATAAAACCGTGCCTAAAACCTTCCACGGGTATGAATTAGTAACTGTACAAATATTTTAGTCTTTGCGTCTTGTCGTTCGGACGTGATAAGCGTACACCGAACAGACATTCACATTAATATATATAGAAAAATAGCTACCCGATCGCCATAAAACCGTGCCTAAAGCCTTCCCCGGGTAGACATTAGTAACTGTACAAATTTTTAGCTCTTTATGCCTAGTGGTTCATACGTGATAAACGTACACCGAACAGACTTTCACATTTATAGATATAGATTCGTCTATTAGGTAAATATATATTAATGTTTTATTTGGAACGCTTATGTCGCTTTGTGATAGATGGCACTGTAATATTTACAAATATATTGCTCACAATTTTAGACGAACAGTGGGTAACAGGTAGGTTTTTAAATTATAACACAGAACGTAGGTACGTTTGAACATTATTTCGGTTGTTCCAGTGGGATACATGTACTTTTGTGAAATTATCATACGTTATGGGAACGCATGCTGTTACTGCATGATTACCTGTTATTAACTCATGACTTCAATAAATGCTCAAGATGATGGCCTTCAACTACAATGCATTTGGCAATACGCGTAACGAAACTCCTCTCAAAAGCGAGTAGTTCGCCTTCAGTAAGGTTCTCACATGCATTGACAATGAGCTGGCGCATGTTTTCAGGCGTTGTCGGAGAATCACAATAACAAATATCCTTAAATCTTCCCCACAGAAAGAAATCGGAGATGTAAAATCCTGTGAACCTGCTTCTACGACCAATCCACCTGTTACTAAATATTTCATTTAAGACCGCTTCAACTCAACGAGAGCCATGTGCCGTACATCTATCATGTTGAAAGTACATCGCCATTCTCTCATGCAGTGAAACATCTTGTAGTAAAATCGATAGAACATTACGTAAGAAATCACCATAAATTGCACCATTTGAGATTGCCAATTATCCTTCTTCTCATAATGCCGCACGGTACATTAACCCACCAAGGTCGCTGAACTTCTACTTGTCGCATCCATCGTGGATTTTCCAATGCCGAATAGTGCATATTATGCCGATTTCCGTTACCTCTCTTTGTGAATGACGCTTAGTCATTATACAGAACGCTTGGAAAAAATTATGTCATCGTCCCGAAATTTATTTTGTGTCCAGTGGCAAAACTGTACACGACGTTCAAAGTCTTCGGCATGCTAATTATGGCGCATAGAAATATGGTACGGGTGAAATTAATTTGATGTAGAATTATCAACACCGACGTTTTTGAGATTCCCCATTCTCGCTCAGTTTGTTAGCTACTGATGTGCGGATTAGCCGCAACGGCAGCTGAAGCACTTACTTGGGCATCTTCATTTGTTGCAGGTCATGGATGACGTTTCGCTTGTGGCTGAACACTTCCTGTTTCTTTAAATAACGTAACTGTCTGACGAAAGGTCCGGACACTTGGATGATGTCTTACAGGATAACGATCAACGTATATAGCACTGGCCCGTTGGGCATTTTGATCACAATAGCCATACATAAATACCATATCGACCTTTTCTGGAATTGGTGAACTGTCAATTTCAACACGAGTAATTTATCACGAAGCAAATACCGTCCGCACTGGCGAAATGTTACGCGATACCACGTACTTATACGTTTGTGACTATTATAACGCAATCCTATCACAAAGCGAAATAAGTGTTCCAAATAAAACATTCATGTTTATTTACGTACCAGACGAATATGTAATAAGAAATGGGGGTTTGACCTATGGCAGCGCCATATAGCGGGCCAACCATAGCGCCATCTGTTTTCACCATTGAAGATAGAAAAGTTTTGTTCTTTGTAGTTTTTTCGTTTGATGTTCATTCCACGAGATATTTGGCCTGGCCACTAACAATAGAGGACCCTGTATATATAAAGGGACATAAAGTACACGAAAGAAATTACTTCTCTAGTGTTTTACATCCCATCATGCTGTAGTTGCAACTGATGACGAAACCGCACATTTCTCTACATAGAACAGCATTTTCTGTCTCAAAATCGCTGTTAACAAAAGGCCTGTCCATTTTTTAAGAATTATTAGATCGAATTGAAAGGTGTTCAGGTCAATGTAGTCAATTGGGAATGTCAAAATTAAATATCAAAACGAGACTACATATTCACAAATATGTGACTTGTGACTTGTATTTTGATAGCTTCAAGTATCTACTGGTAAATGCTGAACTTTGTACAAAACTACTACCATCTCACATACATGAATTTTAGAAAGCATAATGGAGATCAGTGATTTTAAAATAATGGTTGAAATTGAAATTAAAACAGTTCAGATCGCAATTTTTTCTTTTTATTTCTTTATTTATCTCTTTTTATTTTAATTTTTATTTATTTATTTATTTACCGGTTTCAGTCAATGTCGACCATCTTCAGATGACAACCATGGCCGGTTGTGCGGCTTGCCGTGCCCACCGCCATCACCTGGCATCATGGTGCTAGACATCTGAAGATAGTCTGCTTGCACTGAAATCGGTCATGAAATAACAACAATTTTGTGATGTGGACTCTTTTAGTTTTAATTTAAATCACACAATGGAATAGTGGGGCCACTCACGTGAATTCCACCACGTGCAGCGCCTCTTGGTGCACGCCCAGTTGCCGTTGATACACATGCAGGTGTTGCAGCTGTCCTTCTTCGTTTGTCCATCAGTACAAACAGCTGGAACAGCAGAACAAGCCGTGAGGCTGGCGGCGGTAACCACTCTCTATGCGGCAATCAGGCGTGAGTATCGGAACAGCTTGGGTGTAACACAGTGAGGCAAGTGCCTTAATTTCAGTGTAAGTTAATTGATCACGTTACGTAGCCCGGTGCAGAAAGAAAGAGGTTTTGTTGCTAAATCGTATTTTGATGACTATACCACAGTACACTAGAGATCTAAAAATTATTAGAAATTTATATGTGTAACAAGGGAGTTAGGTTATATACAACTGATAGAAAAGACTGTTTACATGCACACTAGTGGGCTTACACCTTCAGAGACAGAAACGAGTAGTAATAATACAGGAAAAATAGTGGCTGCACCATGAAACACGTTGGAGGGGAATGGAGGAAACAGAAAATACAGCTGTTTCACAGAGGAAGACTGCACAGTAGTTCCTTCTCTAGATTGCCGTACAGATCATAAAATGAAAGATATCGAAGTAATTGACAGAGAGATAGAAAAACAAAATCGCTCAAAAGAGGAAAGGCTGCAGGACCGGATGGAATACCAGTTCGTTTTTACAGAGAGTATGCAAAGGAACTTGCCCACATTCTTGCAGTGGTGTACCGTAGGTCTCTAGAAGGGTGTAGCGTTCCGAAAGATTGTAGAATTTTGGAACATGTATTATGTTAGAGTATAATGACATTTCTGGGGACTAGAAAGCTGCTCTGTAGGAATCAGCATGGGATTCGAAAAAGGCGATAGTGTGAAACCCAGCTCGTGCTATTCGTCCACGAGACTCAGAGGGCCATAGACATGGGTTCTCAGGTAGATGATGTGTTTCTTCCGCAATGCGTTTGATAAAGTATCCCACAGATGTTTTATGAGCAAAGTAAGAGCATATAGTCCGTCAGACCAATTGTGTGAATGGATTGAGCAGTTCCTAGATAACAGAAAACAGCATCTCATTCTCAATGGAGACATGGTTTTGTTCTTTGTAGTTTTTTCGTTCGATGTTCATTCCATGAGATATTTTGCCTTGTCACTATCAATAGAGGACCCTGTATATATAAAGGGACATAAAGTACACGAAAGAAATTACTTCTCTAGTGTTTTACATCCTATCATGCTGTAGTTGCAACTGTTGCTATGACGAAACCGCACATTTTTCTACATAGAACAGCATTTTCTGTCTCAAAATCGCTGTTAACAAAAGGCCTATCCATTTTTTTAAAGAATTATTTGATCGAATTGAAAGGTGTTCAGGTCAATGTTGTCAATTGTGAATGTCAAAATTAAATATCAAAACGAGACTACATATTCACAAATATTGACTTGTGACTTGTATTTTGATAGCTTCAAGTATCTACTGGTAAATGCTGAACTTTGTACAAAACTAGTACCATCTCACACACATGAATTTTAGAAAGCATAATGGAGATCAGTGATTTTAAAATAATGGTTGAAATTGAAATTAAAACCGTTCAAATCGCAATTTTTTTTCTTTTTATTTCTTTATTTATTTCTTTTTATTTATTTATTTATTTGCCGGTTTCAGTCAATGTCGACCATCTTCAGATGACAACCATGGCCGGTTGTGCGGCTTGCCGTGCCCACCGCCATCACCTGGAATCATGGTGCTAGACATCTGAAGATAGTCTCTTTCACTGAAACCGGTCATTAAATAACAACAATTTTGTGATGTGGACTCTTTTAGTTTTAATTTTAATCACACAATGGAATTGTGGGGCCACTCACGTTCTTGCCGTATCGGGCAGCCCTTCATGGTGCACGTCCAGCTGCCGTTGATACACATGCAGTTGTTGCAGTCGATCCTCATCGTTTGTCCAGGAGTACAAACAGCTGGAACAGCAGAACAAGCCGTGAGGCTGGCGGCGGTAACCACTCTCTATGCGGCAATCAGGCGTGAGTATCGGAACAGCTGGGTGTAACACAGAATAGCAAGTGCCTTAATTTCAGTGTAAGTTAATTGAACACGTTACGTAGCCTGGTGCAGAAAGAAAGAAGTTTTGTTGCTATATAGTATTTTGATGACGATACCACAGTACACTAGAGATCAAAAAATTATTAGAAATTTATATGTGTAACAAGGGAGTTAGGTAATACACAACTGATAGAAAAGACTGTTTACATGCACACTAGTGGGCTTACACCTTCACAGACAGTAACGAGTAGTAATAATACAGGAAAAATAGTGGCTGCACCATGAAATTCGTTGGAGGGGAATGGAAGAAACAGAAAATACAGCTGTTTCACAGAGGAAGACTGCACAGTAGTTCCTTCTCTAGATTGCCGTACAGATCACAAAATGAAAGATATCGAAGTAATTGACAGAGGGATAGAAAAACAAAACCGCTCAAAAGAGGAAAGGCTGCAGGACCAGATGGAATACCAGTTCGTTTTTACACAGAGAATGCAAAGGAACTTGCCCACATTCTTGCAGTGGTGTACCGTAGGTCTCTAGAAGAGTGTAGCGTTCCGAAAGATTGAAAAATGGCGCAGATCATCCCCGTTTTTAAGAAGGGACGTCGAACAGATGTGCAGAACTGTAGGCCTATATCTTTAACGTCGGTCAGTTGTAGAATTTTGGAACATGTATTATGTTAGAGTATAATGATATTTCTGGGGACTAGAAAGCTGCTCTGTAGGAATCAGCATGGGATTAGAAAAAGGCGATAGTGTGAAACCCAGCTCGTGCTATTCGTCCACGAGACTCAGAGGGCCATAGACATGGGTTCTCAGGTAGATGATGTGTTTCTTCCGCAATGCGTTTGATAAAGTATCCCACAGATCTTTTATGAGCAAAGTAAGAGCATATGGTCCGTCAGACCAATTGTGTGATTGGATTGGGCAGTTCCTAGATAACAGAAAGCTGCATGTCATTCTCAATGGAGACAAAGTTTAGTTCTTTGTAGTTTTTTCGTTTGATGTTCATTCCATGAGATATGTGGCCTGGTGACTATCAATAGAGGACCCTGTATATATAAAGGGACATAAAGTACACGAAAGAAATTGCTTCTCTAGTGTTTTACATCCCATCATTCTGTAGTTGCAACTGTTGTTATGACAGATGACGAAATCGCACATTTCTCTACATAGAACAGCATTTTCTGTCTCATAATCGCTGTTAACAAAACGGCTGTCCATTTTTTAAAGAATTATTAGATCGAATTGAAAGGTGTTCAGGTCAATGTTGTCAATTGTGAATGTCAAAATTAAATATCAAAAGGAGACGGATAATCACAAATATGTGACTTGTGACTTGTATTTTGATAGCTTCAAGTATCTGCTGGTAAATGCTGAACTTTGTACAAAACTAGTACCATCTCACACACATGAATTTTAGAAAGCATAATGGAGATCAGTGATTTTAAAATATTGGTTGAAATTGAAATTAAAACAGTTCAGATCGCTATTTTTTATTTTTATTCCTTTCTTTATCTCTTTTATTTTAATTTTTATTTATTTATTTATTTACCGGTTTCAGTCAATGTCGACCATCTTCAGATGACAACCATGGCCGGTTGTGCGGCTTGCCGTGCCCACCGCCATCACCTGGCATCATGGTGCTAGACATCTGAAGATAGTCTCTTTCACTGAAACCGGTCATGAAATAACAACAATTTTGTGATGTGGACTCTTTTAGTTTTAATTTTAATCACACAATGGAATAGTGGGGCCACTCACGTTCTTGCCACATCGGGCAGACTTTCATAGTGCACGCCCAGTTGCCGGTGATACACCTGCAGATGTTGCAGTCGATCCTCGTCGATTGTCCAGGAGTACAAGCAGCTGGAACAGCTGGAACAGCAGAACAAGCCGTGAGGCTGGCGGCGGTAACCACTCTCTATGCGGCAATCAGGCGTGAGTATCGGAACAGCAGGGTGTAACACAGAAAGGCAAGTGCCTTATTTTCAGTGTAAGTTAATTGATCACGTTACGTAGCCCGGTGCAGAAAGAAAGAAGTTTGGTTGCTATATCGTATTTTGATGACGATACCACAGTACACTAGAGATCAAAAATTATTAGAAATTTATATGTGTAACAAGGGAGTTAGGTAATATACAACTGATAGAAAAGACTGTTTACATGCACACTAGTGGGCTTACACCTTCACAGACAGAAACGAGTAGTAATAATACAGGAGAAATAGTGGCTGCACCATGAAACACGTTGGAGGGGAATGGAAGAAACAGAAAATACAGCTGTTTCACAGAGGAAGACTGCACAGTAGTTCCTTCTCTAGATTGCCGTACAGATCACAAAATGAAAGATATCGAAGTAATTGACAGAGGGATAGAAAAACTCAGAGGGCCATAGACATGGGTTCTCAGGTAGATGATGTGTTTCTTCCGCAATGCGTTTGATAAAGTACCCCACAGATGTTTTATGAGCAAAGTAAGAGCATATGGTCTGTCAGACCAATTGTGTGATTGGATTGAGCAATTCCTAGATAACAGAAAACAGCATCTCATTCTCAATGGAGACAAGTCTTCCGAAGTGAGAGTGATATCAGGTGAGCCACAGGGAAGTGTCGTGGGTCCGTTGCTGTTCACAATATATATATATATATATATATATATATATATATATATATATATATATATATATATATATATATATATATGTGTGTGTGACCTTGCGGATAACATCGGAAACTCACTGAGGCTTTTTACATATGACACTGTAGTATCTAGAGAGGTTGTAACAATAGAAAATTGTGTTGAAATGCTGGAGGATCTGTATCTAATTGACGCATGGTGCAGGGTATGGCAATTGAATCTCAATGTAGAAAAGTGTAAATACATAGAAAGAAAGATCCTGTATAATTTAGCTACACTATAGCGGGTCAGCAACTGGAAGAAGTTAATTCCATAAATTATCTGGGAGTAGGCATTAGGATTGATTTAAAAGAGAACGACCATATAAAATCAATCGTCCGTAAAGCAGATACCAGAATTTGATTCATTGGAAGAATCGTAAGGAAATGCAGGCCGAAAACAAAGGAAGTACACTTGTTCGCCCCCCCCTCCCCCCCCCCCTCCCGAACGATTCGTGACTTGAAGAGGAGGGAGAACCGATAGTGGTACTCAAGGTACCATCCGCCACAAACCTATCGGGTGGCTTGTGGAGTATGAATGTAGATGTAGATGTTGAAAGATTGCAGTTACTAAGAAACTAGTGTCAGTGCACCAGAAATAGACACTGTCCGAGTAATCGCCACTTTAATTTTACATTTTAAATACGTATTTTATCGCTAAATAGATTAGTCATCTGTAAATAAAGATTTAGGTGCAACTGGAGATACAAGTAAGATTGGGTGCTGGTAGCAGGTGTCGGCACATTTTTCACTGGCGATCACTGTTACGAAAGCTGCATCCTATAAATACAATTACTTAAAATTGATGAGTCCCCTTTAAACACCCAACAACAACTTAAAACTGAACTGTTATTACAAGCACTTGCGCAAATGTCTAAGAAACCATATGAATTCATTGTTGTGACCAGTAAGTGGCTTCTGCGTAAGTAAACGTCACGTGCGGAAGTCCGGTCCGGTTTTAGCTGTGACTTCGCTGCCCCCCCCCCCCCCACCCCAAACAAATATTCTTTTCTTTGCGGGAAACCAAAGTCATATATTTTAAAAGAACTTTCTGCTATTTGATTCTCAACAATAATTACATTACTTACTCTCACGAAATCATGTCGGCTATCAGCTCAAGTATAAAAATGAAAATAACCCATGCCATCGTCAGTTATCCTGTTTTGAGTTTTATAAAGCCACTCGTCAAACTCCATATTTGAATACAAATCTGAAGTGTAGTATTTTTTAGATTCGTACTCAAATATGGAATTTGACGAGAGCTTATATAAAACCAAACACATGATACACTGAGACTACGCAAAAATAAATGTATTCAGAAGCAACAATCATAGTGTCAGTAGTTTGTTTAATTTGCATAAGTACTTTCGGTAATGTGTCTCTCCATTCTCATATGCATTTAAACTATATCTTTAAAAATAAATTATGAAGTAAAAAAAGAGAACCTTAAACAGTTTATAACATGTTATTTCAATCCCATTGAAATGCAATTTTGAGAAAGCTTATTTCAATACGATTGCAATAACCTTGTTCCAAACTGTATAACTTACAAGACATTTTTATGATTGTTTTGGAACGAAATAGTTTATATGCAGTTGAAATCTACATCTTCATGGGATACTCTGTAAATCATATTTAGGTGCCCGGCAGAGGGTTCATCGAAACACCTTGTTCTATTAATCTACCATTCCATTCTCGAATAGCACGCGGGAAGAAAGAACATCTGAATCTCTCCGTTCGAGCTCTGATTGCTCGTATTTTATTCTGATGATTATTTATACCTATATAAGTGGGAGTCAACAATATATTTTTGCATTCGGAGAGGAATGGCAAAAATTTGGCCGAAAGAAGTTACGCAAATTAAAGAAGTTAGTAATTGTGTCACTGATTTATGAAGACATTTATTTTGATGTGGTGTAAACTTACAAAATCAGTCACATTTTTCAATGACACATCAGGAAAAAATAGAAAGAAAAGGCCAGCATACTTTGACGATGACATGGACCTCTAGTATTCAGGTATTTTAAAATTTGGGAACGGATGATGGCCGAAATCATGATCGTAGAAGTCAATTAAAATAAATATTGCTTACTTCCAAATGTCGAACATTTCCTTTGAAAAATAGTAGAAATGCTAGATAGAATAATGGTCTCAGTGGATCTCATAATGTATGTTTAATTAAATCCGATAACAATAGAAAAGCTTTAGATAAAAACTTTGACCTAAGCCGTGCTGAAATAAGTTTGCCAGATGTGAACCTATAAAAGATGTATTAAATGGGAGCAATTGCCGTCTATCTGATAAAATAATTTATTGTGCAATCAGTTTCGGTCTCACACAGAAACCAATATCAGGCCCCTAAACCTAAAGGAGGTTCAATATCCTTTGGCAGCCAGAGCAAGACCAATTGTGAAGCATTTAATGAACATAGTGTCCTGTGGAGAACACAGTATGTACATCTACATCTACACCCAAATTCCGCAAGCCACCCCATGGTGTGTGGTGGTGGGCACCTTGAGTACCACTATCGGTTCTCCCTCCTATTCCAGTCACGTATTGTTCGCGGAAAGAAAGATTATCGGTATGCCTTTGTGTGGGCTCTAATCTCTTTGATTTTATCATGATCTTTTAGCGAGATAAACTGCTAGACTCCTCGGTAAAGGTATGTTCTCGAAACTTCGACAAAGCCCGTACCGAGCGACAACCATCTCTCTTGCAGAGTCTTCTACTGGAGTTTATCGATCATCTCCGTAACGCTTTCACCAGTACCAAATGATCCTGTAACGAAGCGTGCTGCTCTCCGTTGGATATTTCCTACTTCCTCTATCAACCCCACCTGGTACGGATCCCACACCGGTGAGCAGTATTCAAGCTGTGGGCGAACAAGTGTACTGTAACCTACTTCCTTTGTTTTCGGACTGCATTTCCTTAGGATTCTTCCAATGAATCTATGTCTGGCATCTGCTTTACACACGGTTGATTTTATATGGTCGTTTAATTTTAATCACTCCTAATTCCTACTCCCAGATAATTTATGGAATTAACTGCTTTCAGATGCTGACCCGCTATAGTGTAGCTAAATGATACAGGATCTTTCTAAGTATTCGCAGCACATTACTATACTATGTTACACATGAATATTTGTTCTTTAGCGATCATACATCTGACCTTCACTGACCAAGTTTAGTAGCTACAAATGTCGATCAGTTAGTAACGCTTGTAATGGTCAATGGTCTGGAACAAGACGCCGAAATCAGAAGTACAAATGCTCCATAATGGACGAAAGGACTTGTATAATTCTAACTTCAAGAATGCAAGCATCAAATGACCAAGGTATTATGACAATGGTGTACCATAAAACGGGTGATATGCACAGTGCTGTATAATGATTAATTCATATGTCTTGTATTTTGTAATAAGTATATTATTAGTTTGATGAAGTAACGTTTGATCATTTCATAATGGCAACATACCTTACCGAAATTAGTAATGACTATAGTAAATGAGTTGTTTATACAAGCGAGCTTGACTTAGTCTTCTTATTGAAGGTATCACATTTAAAAAATATTTAGGATCGCTTTACATACCGACAATGTCGACTAATAAAATAAAAGAAAGCTGAAAGAATTAATCTCAACAAGAATTCTATGGATGTATTACACAAAATGTGTAACAGAACAGACCTAAGTGGATCAGGCAACTGGCACTGCAATGAGAAGAAAATGGAATTTTCCTACAAATGTGAATTCATTGGTTACATTAGAAAAGGTTGGGGTGCCAACATATTGGTAGGTAGAAGAGCAACATTGATGCCCGTAACACAAGACCTTAAAGCAATTAAATGTGTGTGTAAATGAGATAGATTAGGAGGAAAAATTGTAGAAATGCGGAGAACGAGAAAACATGTGTGAAGTCGGAAATATGAGGATAGTATCATCATACACGACACTTCAAACTGTGTGATTGTTGACCGTTAAAAAATTTGTTGAAGCATCACTTTGTTAGGCATTTTTCACTATCAATGTGGCGTGCAAGTAGAAGGGACACAATGGAGAGGCCGCGGTCGGCTGCCTGGGCAGAACATCATGTGGGCAGCGGAATCACCTTCCTCGGCGTGGACCAGGGTAGCCACCACGAGCAGCAGAAGGGCGGTTGCTGCGAGCTTCCTCATCTCTGGTGGCTTCTGACAGAATTCGTCTTCCGTGTCCCCAGCCAGTGCTTTTAAGCGGTGCGACCCTATTTCCGCCGCTCCGTTAGTGGAAAACATCGCCTAAAGTCGGGGCTATTAATGCTAACTAGTGATAACGCTCCTTATGCTAATGTCGTGCCGTTATGTTTGATGACAGAAGATGTTGCTTCCCTAAGACATCCCTGTTCTCATAGTCACTAAGTATTTTCCACACTTCACTAAAAAGTTTAGAGACGCGGACTTTGCGATACACTCTCCTTTCTCTATAGATATTTCGTGTGAATTATGCGCACGTGAAAATTTTACTCGTGAAACATACTGAAAGAGGCACTTGTAAACAATTTGTCTTACGCTTTTCGACATACTCATTATAAAAGGCTATAAAATTACATTGGTGTCAATATTCCATTTAACATTTTGCTAGCCGGCCGCGGTGGCCCAGGGGACTGTGGCGCCCCAGTCACGGTCTGCACGGCCACTACGGTCGGGGGTTCGAATCCCCCCTCGGGAATGGATATTCCTTAGTTCATAAGTAGTTTGTAAGTTTAGGGACTGATGACCCCGTAGTTAAGTCCCATAAGCTTATCAAACATTTGAACATTTTGCTAAAACATAATAAGTGACAATAGCCGGCCGCAATGTCCGAGCGGTCTGCGGCGCGCCAGTCACAGTCTGCATGGCCGCTACGGTCGGGGGCTCGAATCCCCCCCTGGTGCATGGATGTTTGTGTCGTTTTAGTATAAGATAGTTCATAAGTGTAATAACTGTACACTCACCAAAGCTGAGTTAAAACAAACAATTTGGCCGTAGACATACGTCATACATAAGACAATGTTTAAAATTCACCACAGAATATCTCCATAGAAATGTCAAGTGCATACTGCATCTGTTTGAACGTCCAGTGACTATGGGAAAAATCCGCTAGATGGCGATACAGTTTTTCTGCTCCTCTCTCTCTCTTTCTTTCTCTCTCTCTCTCTCTCTCTCTCTCTCTCTCTCTCTCTCACACACACACACACACACACCCAGACAACACTTTTCATTCCTCTATTTCCTTTTAAAAAATATATATATCTTACATTATTTTATACAATTTTAAATAACTGAGTACTACATCTACATATATACTCCGCAAACCACCGTAAAGTGCGTGGTGCAGGGTACACTGTACCACTACTAGACATTTCCTTTGATATTCCACTCGCTAATCGACTGAGGGAAAAAAGAATGTCTATATGTGTCCGTACGAGCACTAATTTTTCTTGTCTTTGTGATCATTACGTGAAATGTAAGTAGCCGACAAGAAGATCGTTCTACACTCTTCCTGCAGCAATCCCCATTGAATTTCCCGGAGCATTTCCGTGACACTCGCGCATTGAACGAATCTTGCTGGTCGCCTCTGAACTGCTCCATGTCTTCCTTTAAACTGATCTGCTGCGTGTTTCAAACAGTTGAGCAATACTCAAGACGTTTCGTACAAGATTTTTATACGCGGTCTCCTTTAGGGATGAAGTACATCTTTCCAAAATGTTTTCTGTTACATTATACAATTTTAAACAAATGCTATACAAAACATTTTCTGTTACACTGTAGTTTTATATCTTTCAAGTTAGATAGTATTAAGTAAAACAAGGAATAAACAAGGGTTTGAAAGCATTAAGGGCTTAAGGGTGTACTTTTCTCTTTGCAAGGAGTTACAGAAATATCTTCCTATTTACGTTAATACCGAACATACATTACGCATGACGTCTGACATAAATATCTTCCCAAACACTGTATTATGGTTTATTGTAAGACATTTAGACACGGAAAATGGCTTTTATTAAAGAAATTGCTTGCGGGAAGCACGACATATTTGATTTTATTGTTACGTTAAAGACTAGGTGCAATTTGTTGGAGATTTCCACCATTGTGTATATTTAGTACAAAAAGCTCATTAATTTTATGACTAGTTAATAGCATAAAGAACATTCTGTTGTACCATCGACTATTTCCTGCACAGGCGTCAGAAAAAATCAAATTTTAGGAATGCTGTTACAAGAGTAAAAATTTCAGGATATGTCCGCCGATGGACCCACGGTTGTGCCCATTCCTATCACTGCTCACAACGAGGCAGACACCCCATCCGTGGTCGCCTACCTCCTGGACCTCCCCGGTTCCCCTGACCATAAGTTTGTGACACTACCCGTGCCGGACAGTGTTCCTGATACGGATGGTGTCGCTTGTCCTGTGATTACATCTGAGTCCGCAAGATCCGGGCTATCACAGAGGCAGGATTTGCTTGTAGTTGGGAGCTCCAAAGTTAGGCAGGTGACAGAGCTCCTTAACGATGTGGCATTTAAGGTGAGGAGAAATCCAATGTGCATCCTTACAACTACCGGACAAGCAATCAGGTATATCTTGCGGTTAAAACGCTAATCAGTTGCCAACGCAATCGTCGAAAATGTAATCGCGATACATGATCGTAGCTGCAGCGTCTCTGTGTACGACAACGGTAGAAAACAGACCAGGAGACACCGAAAGGTACCAGATAGATTTTATAATGGTAAGACATAGATTTCAGAACTAGGTTTTAAACTGTAAGACATACCCAGGGGCAGATATATACTCTGACCATTTATGATTGGTCATGAACTGTAGGCATAAACTGAAAAAAACTGCAGAAAGGTAAATTGAAGGATCCTGAAGTTATTGAGAATTTCACAGGGAGCTTTAGGCAACAATTGACAGAAACGGGTTTCGGAGGAAATAAAACAATAGAGGAGGAATTAGTAAAGGTAGTAGAGGACAAAATAGATAGAAAGGCAAGACATTCAAAAATACTTGTATATCACAGGAAACACTACATTTAATTTATGAAAGGAGAAAAAATAATAAAGCAATAAATGAAACACGTCAAATGGAGTACAGACGACTAAGAAATGAGATTGACAGGAAATTCAAATGTTCAAATGTTTGTATAGCTTAAGGGCCTTAGCTACGGGGTCATCAGTCCCTAAACTTACAAACTACTTATGAACAAGCTAACACTAAGAACGGCACAAATATCCATGCCCGAGAGGGGATTCGAACCCCCGAACGTAGTGGCCGTGCAGATCGTGACTGGCGCGCCTCAGTCCCCTCGGTCACCGCGGCCGGCTTGACAGGTAGTGCAAAATAGCTAAGCAGGAGTGGCTAGAAGCCAAATGCAAGTCAGAATGTTTAAACTGGGGAAACATAGATACCACCTACAGGAAAATAAAAGTGACATTTGAAGATACGAAAAGCAGCTGTATGAATATAAAGAACTCAGAATGGAAAACCATCAAAGAAGGGAAAGGTGGAAAGAGTATATAGAGAGGCTCTACAAAGGAAATGAATATTGTAAGAAGTAGATGAAGATGAAATAGGAGATACTATACTGACAGAAGAATTTGACAGAGCACTGAAAAACCTAAGTCGAAACAAGACCCCCGGAATAGTTTACATTCTCTCAGAACTACTAAAGTCTCTAGGAGAGCCAACCACGACAATGTAATTCCAAAGTACGCAGCGCTGACAGATGTGACAATTACAGAAACATTAGTTTAATAAGTCATGGTTGCAGAATTTTAACATGAATTATTTACAGAAGGATGGATTAGCTGGTAGAAGCCGACCTCGAGGAAGATCAGTTTTGATTCAGGAGAAATGTAGGAACACGGGAGGCAATCCTCACTTTACGTCTTATCTTAGAAGATCGATTAAGGAAAGGCAAACCTAGAAAAGACTCTTTCAAATTCTGAAATTAACAGGAGTAAAATATAGGGAACGGAGGGTTATTTACAACTTGTACAAAAACCAGACAGCAGTTATCAGAGTTGAAGGGCATGAAAGGGATGCAGAGGTTCTGAAGGGAGTAAGACAGGGTTGTAGCCTTTCTCCAATATTATTCAGTTTGTACATTGTCAAGCTATAAAGGAAAGCAAGGAGAAATCTGGAGAATGAATTAAAGTCCAGGGCGAATAAATGATATCATTGCGTTTTGCCGATGACATTGTAATTACTACATAATGTCATAAGTTTTGAGCTGCATGAAAAGAAACTTAAATGGATAGACAGTAAGGAAGAAGCGGATGAATAGAAAGGGAAGAAAGACATGGACTAAGTATTGGTTACAGTCAGGTTTTGTATTAAATTAATGTTATACATGTTCTGTATTTAATGTTATTTTGTTTTCTTTGTATATTACAACGATAATTTTGTACGTTATGATAATTTCTTTATTTTACTGTTTGATAATTTCTAAGCCGTTTACGTGAATACATGAAGATGAAATATTTTTCCAATTTTAATTTTCGTTTCTAATGTAAGACTGAAAAATTGCATATATATTCAGGAATATTGGGTTTAGCAGCTAGTATGTTCATAAAAAGCCTGAGACAGAGCACTAACCTGACTGACACTATCAATTAACGCTTGCCTCCATACACTTTGACAAGAATCATAATTTGTTCATATCTCTTTGACAGGTCAGCCTTGTCGTGCCACAGTAAGTCTTGTCCAACTTTCAAATCACGCCACAAAACACCACCCTGTTCGATCTTTTTATCTCGCGACTCTTTTCCGTTTTCCACTGCTCATTTCATCTATTTGATGCGTAGGTTCATTCGATATTTCACATCCGCTATTACCTCCGTATCTTCAATAATGCTCGCGACATTACTCATTATGTACCTATTAGCTTATTTTATATTGCGCGGCACCAGTTGAGTAGTCAACTCATTCACGCCCACCACTTACCCATTACAATGCATAACTTCATTATTCTATATTGCAAAATGTACTTTTTGCTCGCGAAAGGCGAAGGTGACAGGTTCGAATCCAGATTCAGGCACGCAATGTTAATCTGATGGAAAGTTTCATATCCCCGCACACTCAGCTGCAGAGTAAAAATTATTATTCTACTTTTCTCCCCTGTCTCTTCCACCTCATCATAAATTTTTCCCATTTTCATTAATCATTCTCTCTTACTGACTACTGATTCAACCTCGTTAGTAACACATTTGGCATCTCCATGAGCAGCGGCTGCGCCTCGATCCGTGCTACTCCAGTACTCTGCCGCGCGAGATTTTCTATCGCTTCAACGACACTCCCGATTTCGTCTGCTAACATGCACAATTCATTAAGTATGCAAAGTTTGTTGTTTTCGCTCTGATTTTCGTGCACCTTGTTACCCGCGTGAACCCACTTAAAATCAAAGTTTTCGTTTTCGCCGGAGTGTTTACTGGTCCCTTTGTTATTGTTATCACAGCAACCAACCCTTTGTTGTTAGGACTGTGCATTACCGTCCGCAGCAGTTTGCCCCTCTACTGTTACAGTTGGTCATTTTTTTGTGCAGCGGTTTTCGCAATTATTAGCATTATGGTTTCCTCTCCCGTGCGAATAACCATTTCCTTCTCTTTTTTTTCGGAGTACTTGCGTACATCTCACTTCATATTATTGATTTTGCTTGTTGTCATGGTTCTGATTATTATAACCGTTCCTGTTTCGTGAGATCGATACAATAGGTTAATTCACCTACTTTTTCCATGAAAGAGGTTTTGTTACTTTCACTCATTAGATAACCACACACACTCCACTGTAATTTCCCGCGTAGTACGGTTAACATGCTTCTTTCGGACATTTGACCCTTCATGGATTCAACTGTAATACAAATAAATTTACAGTAGGATTTCCTCTTTATCCATTTATTAGGTCTGTATGAAAGGTAATGCATAAACTCTTGCAGTACTTCGACCTGCTTATCTCCTCAAATTTAAGTATTGCATTTTCAACTGTACACGGCGTAATATATAGTCTATTAAATTTCGGGAATGCAGCCACGCAAAATCCACTTCTTCCACTGATAAATCGGCCGCGTACCGTCCGGTCATCTTCAGAGTGAGTCCAGGACTCGACGAGGTGCCGGGCGCGGCCTTATAAGCCTAATCGCGGCGGGAATGTGCGTGCGTTTCACAGATGCTGGCTTACGGCATATCGAAATACAAGCGTGCGTCCCCCGTGGCGGAAGCGCTCCGGTGTTCGCTCATCGATATATGCTCGGCGACGGCAACACCTTGACGTCTTCTCTGCAATTTCAGTACTCTAAGTGCAGGATTCCGAGCTTTGTCTAATTTATAACCTTTATCTCTGTTTATTAAGTTGACTGGCAGTCTCATTTCAACAGCTTCCTCAAGCGAATTTCTTCATGGAAGACTTCGAGGACAAGGCTCTGGACTCGGCAAATTTCAAACCAATGGCCTTCTGGAGATACGTGGATGACACGTTTGTAGTATGGCCTCACGGGAAGGATGAGTTACATCGATTTCTTGACCAACTGAACTCCATCCACGCTAACATCAAATTTAGTATGGAAATGGAGAAAGATGGCTGCCTCCCTTTTTTGGATGTAGTCGTTCGTCGAAAAGCTTATGGCACATTAGGACCATGCGGAGAAACGGTAGCTCTGAATGCGTTTCGCACTGTTCTATGCTCGTAATGTTCACGGAACTAACTCACTCCACTGAACTAGCTTATACTAAAGACGGCACAAGCATCCATGCCCGAGGGGGATTCGAACCCCCCACGGGGAACGGCCTCGCGCATCGTAGCATAGAGCCTCAATGCGCTCAGCCGCTCCGCCGTGTTGGGTCGCTACCCTCCTGCGCTGTCCCCTTCATAGTAACACTTGCACCCCACACGTTTTGGATAACTTAGTAACATTAAAAGTGGGCAGTTCGTGATGTGGCCATTTGACAGCTCGAAATTTAATTCAAAATAACGCCTTAAGGGTTCATCTGAGACGAAAACTGAATAAACAGAGTTGTAGACGAGGAAATTCTCTACAAATTTGCTGTCTTACTTTTTTTATCGTATCTCGCACCGTTCCAGAAAATAAAAGTAACGGTGGTTTGACACAGTCTGTGTGTCTCTCCGTAATGTGTTTTAACATTTTAGGTCGCGACGTTCAACCGATCGGCAATACATTATAAAGACTAGAACCGCCCTCTTGCGGCGTAATCGGACGCTGCTAAAAGACGGTACAATGACTTGTCTCAGCTATTATGCGCCGCATAAGAAAATTTTTCAAGTTAAACTTGTTCGGAAAGTAATATCGAGTAACTTGTGTTTGAAAAAAAAGTTACACACATATATCTCTCTCCCATCATATTCTGTTGCTGTAAGTTATTTAATGGAGGCTATAAGAATGGGGTGAGATTAATATTTTATCTAGGGATGAATATATCGCAGAAAAAACACCAATATTTTTAATAAAATAAATTAACAAAAAGTATTCTGCTCAACTAAGGAAAATGAGTAATTAATTATAAGAATACATTAAAGGAGACGTCACTGGGACAAATGATCAAAATATTATAACAAAAGAACAGCGGATTGGTGGAGCGTCCACTTAATCATGCTTAAACATTTGGATATTACGTAGAAAGTAAAGATGCCAGCATAGAATATTTTCGCATAATAGACTAAGTAGACTATGTGAAGTACCTATAAATAAATCTGTTGCAAGTATTACGAAGAAAAATTTGATTAAAAAATTATAAAATAATGAAGAGCTCCGACCTGTTTCACGGCCAAATTTTCCAGTTATTGTGGACAGATAATAGTACAGAGTTTAACAATAAATAACATAAAATTAGGTAAATATATATTATAAACTACTGCAAATACAAAGTGCCATTTCTTACTCTCTAGCGTTCAACCTAATACCGTAGAGGTCATTCCCTGCTTACTTCACTACTGGCCATTAAAATTGTTACACCAAGAAGAAATGCAGATGATAAACGAGTATTCATTGGACAAATATTTTATACTAGAACTGACATATGATTACATTTTCACGAAATTTGGGTGCATAGATCCTGAGAAATCAGTACCCAGAACAACCACTTCTAGCCGTAAAATCGGCCTTGATATGCCTGGGCATTGAGTCAAACAGAGCTTGGATGGCATCTACAGGTACAGATGCCCCAGCAGCTTCAACACGATACCCCAGTTCATCAAGACTAGTGACTGGCGTATTGTGACGAGCCAGTTGTTCGGACACCATTGACCACACGTTTTCAGTTGGTGAGAGATCTGGAGAATGTGCTGGCCAGGGCAGCAGTTGAACATTTTCCGTATCCAGAAAGGCTCATACAGGACCTGTAACATTCGGTCGTTTATTATCCTGCTGAAATGTGGCGTTTCGGAGGGATCTAATGAAGGGTACAGCCACGAGTCGCAACACATCTGAAATGTAACGGCGACTGTTCAAAGTGCCGTCGATGCGAACAAGAGGTGACCGAGACGTGTATCCAATGGCACCTCATACCATCACGCTGGGTGATACGCCAGTATGGCGATGACGAATACACGCTTCCAATGTGCGTTCACCGCGTTGTCGCCAAACACAGATGCGACCATCATAATGCTGTAAACAGAACCTGGATTCATACGAAGAAATTACGTTTTGGCATTCGTGCATCCAGGTCCTGTCTGTGATGCAGCGTCAAGGGTAACCGCAGCCATGGTCTCCGACCTGATAGGTTATGCTGCTGCGAAAGTAATCGAACTGTACGTGCAGATGGTTGTTGTCTTGCAAACGTCCTCATCTGATGACTCAGGGATCGAGCCGTGGCTGCACGATTTGTTTCATCTATGCGGATAAGATGCCTGTCATCTCGACTGCTAGTGATACTAGGCCGTTGGGATCCAGCACGGTGTTCCGTATTGCCCGCCTGAACCCACCGTTTCCATATTCTGCTGACAGCCATTGGATGGCGACCAACGCGAGCAGCAATGTCGCGATACGATTAACCGCAATCGCGATAGGCTACAATCCGACTTTTATCAGAGACGGAAATGTGATGGTACTCATTTCTCCTCCTCACACGAGGCATCACAACAACGGTTCACCAGGCAACGCCGGTCAACTGCTGTTTGTGTATGAGAAATCGATTGGAAACATTCCGCATGCCAGCACGTAGTAGGTGTCACTTTGTGTGAATGCTCTGAAAAGCTAATAATTAGCATATCACAGCATCTTCTACCTGTCGATAAAATTTCGCGTCTACAGCATGTCAACTTGGTGGTGTAACAATTTCAATGGCCAGGAGTACCTATGGTTAAAAATTCTTTGCCCAGGTCAAAGAACTACTGCGACGGATCCGGTGGGGGTCAGTATGAGATATCAGCAGAGAGACACGCTGAAGGAACGGGACGTTCTTCGGGTATTTGGTAAAAAGGCATAAATAATGGGAGAGATTTTCATTAACGTGTTAAACTCTGCAATTTCAGAGGAAAATAATAGTTCTTATTAGTTTCTATTGACCAGTATCATGTCAAGAGATGTGCATTCGTCATTTCCACTGTATAATGTAACAGCGAATCAATAAGTCCAATTCCAAGTTTCTCCCATTTATTGAACTACATACACATAGCAACAAGGCTATGACAACATACATGTACGTTCGCGTATCAAAAGAGTTCGAAATTTCATTGGTGTTTTTTTTTTAAGTGGTGTTTGGCCGTGCATGCTCCAGTATAACCCTACTACTAGTCTATCTGAATTTAAAAGATATGGCCTACACTCAGTGTTGCATTCTATGGTCATTAATTTTTACAGGTATCCACGAGAAGAACATTTTACGGCGGTGAGTCAGGTATACACGCCAGTACTGTGTTTTCAAGCTTTACTTTTCAGCTGACTCCATCTGTACATGTAAACACTCGTCCCATCGTTCGAGAAGGTTTTAAAGGCCCGGAGCTTGAAATTTATGGGTCAGTGTTTGTATTCTATTGATGCTCTTGAGCTGTAGCTTTATTGGGTTCCTTAAACTGCTGCAACCCACAAGACGGATGTTGAAGTGGTAGAGAAATACCCCTACACTGCGCGCAGTACTGGCGTGTCTACCTTGTCTACCTCAGTGTGCGACGTACTGACTCACCCTCGTATTTCGTTGTGCCAATTGACACGCAAGTACATCAGTTGTGTGTACGCTGTTCTGCAGGCTGGACTGAGTGCCAATCAGGCGATAAGAAATGGGCGGACTGCTGCAACTTGTGCATCTGCAGCCACGAGGGCAAGTGGCAGTGCTCCAACAACAGCTGCTCCGACAAGGTGGAGGGTGAGTCTCTCTGACGTGAAACATTAACGGTAAACATCTAAACGAATGCGTGAGTCGTGTATATGAAATATCTGATTGTATCTTCTGTGGAATAGCGTGTGAGCCGGTGTCTGTGTCTGATTCGTGATTGTTACTACAGTCAATTAACACAGACGTCAAGTCCCAGTGTAAATGTTTCCAATTGCGAATAAATTTGTTGATTTCAACATGAGACATACAGAAGAGGGTAAACTGTGATAAATGGGACTGTACAGAGGCACAAGAAATAAAGATGGCCCTAGATGGTGGTTCTAGATGCTACAAATTAAATGTTATGTAGGTGGGCCTTCTTAGGTTGGCAGTACACGCCAAAGATTTACACGTACCTTGTTATATTATCTATTGTTCCCCGATTCAGCTGTACCGCGGAGGTGGGATAGGACTCGTGAGTTTTCTGTGGAAATGTAAGGACATAGGTCCATTTAGTGAATCTGTCCGCAATGATTATACAGAAGTCTATTATGTAATGAATCAGACATCTCGGTCATTATTACATTGTGAAAAGAAGTCACCACAAGTTATTGGTACGGTATTTATATGTACCTATGTCCCTCGGGGAAGATCTGTTTGGATTTAGGAGAAACGTAGGAACACGAGAAGCAATACATTACGGCTTATCTTAGAAGATAGGCTAAGGAAAGGGAAACTTATGTTTTTAGCGTTTGTCGATTTGGAGAAAGCTTCTGACAATGTCAACTGGAAACTGGAATCATTTCTGAAGATATCAGGGGTAAAATATAGGGATCGAAGAGTTATATTCAACCTATACAAAAACCAGACGGCGGTTATTAGAGTCGAAGGGCAAGAAAGGGACGCAGAGGTTGGGAAGGGAGTAAGACAGGTTGGTAGACTTTCCCCAATGTTGTTCAATCTGTACATTGAGCAGGAAGTGAAGGAATGGAAGGAGAAATTTGGAGGGGGCATTAAAGTGCAGGGAGAAGAAATAAAAACATTGCTGTTTGCCGATGACATAGTAATTCTGTCAGAGACCGAGAAAGATCTGGAAGAGCAATTGAATGGGATGGACAGTGTCTTGAAAGGAAGATAAAAGATGAACATTAACAATGGACTGCAATGTCAGAAAATCAAAAATAAAAAGTTGATAGAAGCTTTAGAAATGTGGTGCTACAGACGAATGATGAAAACTAGATGGGTAGATCACGTACCTAATGAGGAGGTGCTTAACCGAATGGGGGAGAAAAGGAGTTTCTGTCATATCCTGACTAAGAGAAGGGATAGATTGGTTGGACACATTCTGAGACATCAAGGAATTGTCAACTTAGCGTTAGAAGGAACCGTGTGGGGTAAAAATGGTAGAGGGCGACTGATGGACGAATACAATAAGCAGATTCAAAAGTAGTTAGGGTACCTAACGTATTCTCAGATGAAGAGACTTGCACGGGACAGGGTAGCGCGGGGAGCTGCAGTAAAACAGTCTGCGGACTGAAGACAACAACAACAACAACAGTTTGTTGCGAAGTTAATTGCACAACCGCAAATTGTAGTTTCACTGTTGTTTTTATCTTTCATAAACGATTTTTTTTATTTTTTATTTATTTATTTTTTATGAGAAGTCTATTGTCCTCCTTTCAGTAGTTGATACCTACACCCTAGTAGTTAGTTTGAATGCTTACGTTACAGGACTATTGAGTTTTTAAGTGTGGCGTCATTTATGAAAAAGTGTTAGAAAGATAATTGTCACAGCACTGTCCTTTCTGTGAAAGAAAGGTGCTGAAAGATATAAAGTGTAAATTTGCTTACTGTAATTCGTTTACACCAGGATGCTTCGCTGTGTTTCTTATTCTTATGATACTGAGATTATGCAGTATTATCAAATGCAGGGGAATAATAAAAGCGCGATTATTAAGCCAGATCTTGTGACGTAATAAGAAGCTGTGACGATTCCATTTAATGAGTTTGCATGTTTATTTGTGCATAAGACATTTCCGGTGTATTTAATGTATCTATACAGTACTTTGAATGCTTTACCTTGACAACAGACACATACAAAGTAGCACGATTTGTTACAGTAAATCATATGTAAGACATATATGCAACGGAATACTCGCTTACGTATATTTAAAAAAAAAAAATGTGGTCACAGAAAAATTCTTGGCTGCACCCTTTTTTTTACGAAGTGTTTCCAAAGTTTGGCCCTTCGTGAACGGGAACTGAGCCTCCAGTGAGCAGGTAAGCGCAATACTGCCCTAATGGAAGATTAATATTAAAAATTGATTAAATGTCACTTAACAATACTTTCAATCAGTCATAACTGACAATGCCCAAGTGAAAAAATTATAATTCAACGATTAAAAAAAGGCAGAGATACTCTTTAAGACGATTGGCTTTATTCAAAGAAGAATTGGTACTGGGTCGAGAGATTAGAATCATTTTGAATTAAGTCCCCGAAATATAGTCTTAAGAAGCAGAACCTTTTGGCATCCAAAATTAATCTTAATGTTAGGAAATCTTTCTGAAATTATTAGTCTCGAATGTAGTATTGTACGAAAGTGAAACGTGGACGGTAAGGTGATGTGACAGAAGCATTTGAAATGTGGTGTTACAGACAAACGCTGAAGGTTAGATGGGTACATCGTGTAACTATTGAACAAGTGCTGAACACAACTGGGGATGAAACGGCGTGACTAAGAAAGGAATCTATTGGTGGGACGCAGTTTGTTTTAGCGTTGGTGGGAAGTGTGTGTGTGGTAAAAATCGCTAAGGCAGACCGAGAGACGAACAGCAGGTTGAAATGGATGAAGATTATCTGTCTTATACAAGGATGAACCGGCTTCCACAGGACAAAGTACAGAGCTGCATTAAACCAGTCTTGAACTGAAGGCCACAACAACAACAACATCAAAGCACCATCTCTTTCATGTAAGTAGGTTTACTGTTAGTATTGATTACTGGTTGAAATTATGGGATATCTGTTTTTTATATCCATTTAAAGTGATGTGATATTTCAGTTGAAGCCTACGATTATAGCTTACGTGGCAATTTCTACATCTATAACAGCGTAATATAAAAATGCTGTAGACCGGAGAAATGATAACTTTGAAAATAGTTTTGTTATGGAAATTTGCACCCAATATCCCGGGCGCACCATGCACAACAAACGAACGACATATTGTCACATTCACATGTTAGCCGTGATATCGTTCATGCAAAACATACTTAATTTGTTCTGCAGAAGACAGGTCTATCAGATACTAATTTCGATACGTAGCAATAGTGTAGTATGTCTTGAGACAGGCGCGGACAACTGATTATGGACCAAGGCATAAATTTTAATAGCATCTATTCTGTCATGAATTTCTTTGCTCTCGATAATGTGGCATCATTTTGAAGCCTTTCGATAATGTTCTTGACCTGTCATTACGAGTGAATGCCAGAAGCTTGACAAAGAAAGGTGCCTTTCGGTGGTGTCACTTTAACAGTGCAATTCCGTTGAACATCAACATCGACAAAAGTCCTGTCGCTGCGCTTTATGTCGGTTTGGCCATCCCATGAATCCAGTATCAAGCAAATTTTAATTTTCTATCAATTACGGAAATTCTCTACCGAAGTTTGAAAATAATGTGCAAAAGAGATAGAGTGGCAAGCCGGTGCTTACTATAGTTTGGTACCGCCGAGAGTACACACAAAAGGCGACGAAAGTAAGTTTATACTAGCTTTCTAGTGTTCCTTCATCAGGTACGATAAAGACAGAGAAAGGGAAAGAAAGGGAAGGGTTAGTCACAACCTAGGTCACGAGGTCCATTTGTGCTGTATATATTAGTCGAGTTCCTGCCACGTCGTACTGATGCACTTCTGCGTATTTCGGGTAGGTGTACAGGTCTGCTTGGTTCTTCAGGGTTTTTTTTTTTTTTTTTTTTTTTTTTTTTTAATTTACGTCTCATCCATTAAACGTTCTGTTGCCTTGAGTTTATTGCTTACTCTTTGCGTCCACAGTGAAAATGAAATGCGAACCCAACTCACAAATCAACAAGGATTGCAACAATTGCACCTGTCTGCCTGAAGGGGACAAGGCATGCTGTACCACCTGCAATTGTTCCAATCCGTGGCCTCCAAAACCAGGTCTGTATGACTTGTATACAATTTTATATGTCACCAAGGAAGACAACTTATACAGTACTGTCAATAATTCTAAGATGACTTTATTGTAACCTGCCACCTTCAATAGCGAATAATGTAATCATCATCATCATCAGCCATTTCAATCATTTAATGATGTGGCCACTTTGAGTCGTGGATTTAGGTAGGCTTTCAGCAGTCTTCTCCAAGTGGAACGGTCTTCAGCAGTCAGATGCTACAAGCGATCTTCCTGATATCTTTGTCCCATCTGTCCGGTGGTCTTCCTCTAGGCCTCTGGTGCTCTCTCGGACTCCACTCCAGTACTATCTTCGTCCATCTGTTGTCTTTTCTTTTCGCAATGTGGGCGGCCCACTGCCATTTCAAGGATCCTACGGTCTCTAAAATGTCCTTAATCTTGCTCACAGATCGGATGTCATCTGCCCTTTTCCTATCCTTTCTTGTATATCCCAGCATTGCTCTTTCCATGGCTCTCTGTGCTGTCCTAAGTTTCCCTTTTGTAAATGAGTTCAGTGTCCATGCCTCGCAGCCATACGTCAGCACAGGAATAATGCATTGACCAAACACTGTTTTCTTCAGATTTACCGGCATTTGGGAGGAATTCTACAATATTCAGATCAAAAATGCCGGTAAATCTGAAGACTAATGTAATACTAACAAACAAATACCAATACTAATGATAAATAAGACTTGGTCATGCCATATTAGAGCGATCTGATTTATAGACATTACTCAAAATAACAGTCGAGATTGTGAGATTTAAAAAAAATTTTATTGTTTTAATTTATTTTTATTTTTATTTTTTATTTTGATTCTCGGTTCTGGAAATCATCGGCTCTTTCTCAACATATTAGGCTCAGACTAATGGCAAGTTCCGATAATGCGTATAACCTGCCGAATCCGTTAATTTTCATATATCTTGTAAAAGAAGAAGGATTCTAAATCTTTGTTTCCTTGTACTACATTCGAGTTTCATTTTAAATTTTTCATACTTTTCCCTTACTGCTCTATCACATACACATCAAACAGCTTAAGAGGTAGGATACAACCTCCTCAAACTCTCACTATTTCAATTTCAGCGTCTTCCACTCTTTTAATAGATATTGTTTCAAAACAATCTGCTGATAACATCTCACAAGCTGTATTATCTATCTCATTAATAATTTTAAACTGTCAACTGTGTGAAGAACTTCTCTAAACTTCTGAATGCTTTTATATATGCACCATTTCAGGTTGCCCTGTTCCTAGGTGTAAGCCCGGCGACAAGAAGCAGAAAGACTGTTGCAACTGGTGCACTTGCGACCCACGTGGGAAGTGGAACTGCACTGAGAAGCTGTGCACAGACAGAGTAGAAGGTGAGTATGTTTCAGACTATGTGCTGCATTATACAGTAGAGTCTACACGGTGGTCCATCTGTAGTTTCGGATGAGATTATCTCGAAAACTATACATCGGGTAAAAATATTGGGTGAGAAAAGTACGTAAGCTCGAAGGGGGGCGTCAAATAATACTACATGTAACCTCAAGCCCCAACCATATTAGTGTGGAGGGGGTCAACTTTTAGATCTTCGTTTTTATTGCAGATTCGGATTTTCCATAAAAAGGTAATCAATTTTTTTCTGAAACATTTCTAACCCATTTCAGATCGTGCTGAAATGGAGAAAAACGTAAAATTAGGGAAAAACTCCGATTTATTTAGAATGATCCAAGGACGCATTAAACCGATACAAAATGTACGTACACAAATTCTTTCATTGCACCAAATAATTTATTTATTTATTTATTTTTGCAACTTGTACGTACCAGACACAGTATTTGATGGAGGGAGGCGGAATTGTATTAAAATCTTGTTAGGGAACTCTTCACAACTGCATTACCCACCCTGTGGCTCTACCATGGCCAGACTGCGAACTATGGCTCAGTAATTGTTGTGGAATTCACTCAACATTAACATCATATCAGCAATCTCGGTAGGAGGATAGTGAGCCATGTTTCGCTGAAGAATAATTTACTTCCGTAAGTTGATGTTTGAAAGTTGACGCCAGGGTTTCGAAATCAACGAAGGTATATTATGAAACTTCTTTGAAGGGCGGGATCAAACACGTGTCATTTGTCGTTCTATTTAATAATAATCTATTCATTAATAACACATCGTAACACAAAAACAACATTATTCAACTAACATCCCCTGACAACTCTTTAACATGAGGTTTACAATTAATTGGGAAGTATATAAAATAAAAGATAAAAATACTTTTCATTATCCTTAAACTTCATTAACAAATAACTGCCCAGAGCAAAGGACCACCTTTTAACATAGCTTTAAACTTGATTAACCAATAACTTGACAAGTCAAAAGGCGAAACAGCAGGGCATGAAGGATAAACATAAGATTACAATTTCACTTACTCAAGCTAGAGACGCTAGCTTACACAGTAATTAGCCCAAAGCAACAGAAATAGTACCGGGCTTTATCCGCCCTGCTTATAAAATGTATAACCATTAAAAAACCAAAACAAAAGACAAAATTCATTAATAAAATACAAATAAGAAAAAACACTAATAAGGTATAAATCGAAGCAATCCGGATTAAATTTACTTGCTTTATCCCCCAAATTACATAAATGTGATATTTTAAATGAGAAATATCAATGTCCTTAAGATCAATAACTAAATACGGCCGCGGTGGAGTAGCCGAGCGGTCTAAAGCGTCTCGCTGCGGAGCGCGTGGTTGCTCGCCGTGGGGCATGGGTGTGTGTTGTTGTCCTTAGGTTAGTTTACCTAGGTTTAAGTAGTTTGTAAGCTACGGACTGATGACCACGTAGTTTGATCCGATAGATCTACAAACATTTAATTTGAACTAAACACGCCTCAGTGGCCCCTGACTGTGGTCCACGACCTCTCTCAAGAAAGAAAGAAAGAGTAGGAAACAAAACTTAACTGAAGGAGAAGGCGCCCAAAATATGTGCGCGAAACTTCTGGATCTTTGCGTGCTTCGAGGAGCCAGGCGTCACCGTGGCGCTGATGTGACAAATAAGGGGACGCAGGGCCCACAAGCTGCGGAACCTGTAAACATGGTTACAGCGAGGGCAGTTTCATACCAAGGACAACATAAATCACATATATATAGATCCCAAATCTTAAATGTAGAGGCCTTCGAATTTATGTACTATAAGTTACAACTTCTGTCCCACAAAAAAATCAAGAGTGCAACTCCGGTAAGCACGTTGGATGCTTCCTTCACGCTTCCTTCCGTCGGGCAAGTAATGCAATTTCGAATAGTTCCCTAACGAGATTATAATACCATTCTGCCTACCTTCATCAAAAACTGTGGCGTGTACGTACATGTTATAAAAACGTTGCATAATTTGACCTAATGAAAGAACTGGGTTACATTTTGTATCGTTTTAATGCGTCCTATCTCGGATCATTCTAAATAAATCAAAGTTCTTTCCCAATTTGACATTTTTCTCGATTTTGGCACCATCTGTCACTGGTTTAACAAATGTTTCAGACAAAACTTCACTACTCTTTAATGGAGAATCCGAATCTGCAATAAATAAAGGTTTCCATTTAAGATTTAAAAGTTGACCCACGCCCCACCCAAGAGGGCGGGAGCTGGGATTCACGTATTTGTATAGTTTTAGAGATATTCTCACCTGAAACTTCAGATTGGCCACACTATATATCTGAGACATTAATGGAAAAAAATTGATGGAGTAAGAGCTGTTCCTTAATTTCTATACTTCAGGCTGAAATAAATTTCAATCATATTATTTGTTACTTATGCATAAGTAAATTCCATCATGGATTTATGCTTTGTATTTTTTACGTTACTTTCATGCAGTATCAATAGCCCAAGTTGAACTGTTACGTACTTAGCGGCAATATGGAATTAGATGAATTGGTCAGCGCGGCTAGTGGGCCATACATGGGTTACTGGTGCTGCTATTGGAAGATCTTATTTCACTAGATATGGTCTGTATCTCACCTGCTGCACAGATGCTGTATTATCTTAAAATAATTCTACTTATCAGATGAAGTTCTCTGGCTACTGTGTCGTTACATGACAGCTCACTTAATTTCGGAATAATTTAATCCTCGAATATCATGAATTTTGTTGAAATTTTATGTGAACATTAATATATCAATTCATAATATTATATATCTTTATTTTTTATTATTTATTTATTTTGCAATATTTGATTTATATATTGTCTGGTGTAACAGTTGTGAATATTATTTGAAATCTGACTGTACTTATTTGTGATATATCGTGTTTACTTTACATAATGTAAACAACGAAGTGTTTATATTACCTAAAAAGTAGTAAATTTCCTTAGAATATGGTTTAACCGACTCTTTCCTTAATTTCTGTGAATTACATCTACATCTACATACATACTCTGCAATTCACTGTAAGGTGCGTTGCGGAGGGTACGCTGTACCACTACTAGGCATTTCCTTTCCTATTCCACTCCCAAACTGAACGAGGAGAAAAAGAATGCCTATATGCCTCCGTACGAGCCCTAATTTCTCTTATCTTGTCTTTGTGATCTTTACGCGAAATGTAAGTAGGCGGCAGCAAGATCGTACTACACTCAGCTTCAAATTCCGGCCCTCTAAATTTACTTAACAAAAATTCACGAAAAGAACGTCGTCTTTCTTCCAGCGATCCCCAATTGAGTTGTCGGAGCATTTCCGTGACACTCGCGCATTGGTCGAACCTACCGGTAACAAATCTAGCTGCTCGTCTCTGAACCGCCTCTATGTCTTCCTTCAAACCTATCTGCTGCGGATCCCAAATACTTGAGCAATACTCAATACGTGGTCGTACAAGCGTTTTATACGCGGTCTCCTTTACAGGTGAAGTACATCTTCCCAAAATTCTCCCAATAAACCGAAGTCGGCTGTCTGCCTCACTCACAACTGTCCTTACATGCTCGTTCCATTTCATATCGCTCTGCAATGTTACGCCTAGATATTTGAACGACGCGACAGCATCAAGAAGCTCACTACTAGTGCTGTATTCGAACATTATAGGATTGTTTTTTCTACTCATGCGCATCACCTTACATTTTTCTACATTGAGAGCTAGCTGCCATTCTTCGCACCAACTAGAAATTTTGTCTAAGTCAACATGTATGCTATTACAGTCAGTTACAGACGACAACCTCCCATATACCACAGCATCATCAGCAAACAGCCGCAAATTACAACTTACTCTGTCCATCAGATCATTTATATAGATAGAAAATAATAGCGGTCCTATCACCTTCCCCTGGAGCACGCCTGACGATACACTCGTCTCTGATGAACACTCGCCGTCAAGGACAACGTACTGCGTTCTATTACTTAGGAAGTCTTCCAGCCAGTCACAAATCTGTGAACCTATTCCATAAGCTCGTATCTTCGTTAGCAGTCTGCAGTGTGGCACCGCGTCGAACGCCTTTTTGAAGTCGAGAAAAACACATTCCGCCTGTTGCCTTCGTCCATGGCTCGCAAGATGTCATGTGAGAAAAGGGCAAGCTGAGTTTCACATGAACGATATTTCCTAAACCCGTGCTGATTAATGGAAAGAAGCTTTTCCGTTTCAAGGAAATTTACTATATTCGAACTGAGAATATGCTCCAAAATTTCAACATGAAACTGATGTCAACGATATTGGCCATTAATTGTATGGGTCAGTTCTCTTTCCTTTCTTATACACGGGAGTTACCTGCGCTTTTTTCCAATCACTAGGAACTTTGCGCTAAATTAAAGATTCGTTATAAATGCAAGCTAAGTAGGGGGCAGTGTGGCACCGCGTCGAACGCCTTTTTGAAGTCGACAAAAACACAATCCGCCTGTTGCCTTCGTCCATGGCTCGCAAGATGTCATGTGAGAAAAGGGCAAGCTGAGTTTCACATGAACGATGTTTCCTAAACCCGTGCTGATTCATGGAAAGACGCTTTTCCGTTTCAAGGAAATTTACTATATTCGAACTGAGAATATGCTCCAAAATTTCAACATGAAACTGGTGTCAATGATATTGGCCTGTAATTGTATGGGTCAGTTCTCTTTCCTTTCTTATACACGGGGGTCACCTGCGCTTTTTTCCAATCACTAGGAACTTTGCGCTGAATTAAAGATTCGTTATAAATGCAAGCTAAGTAGGGGGCCAACGCCGCAGAATAGTCTTTGTAAAACCGAACTGGTATTCCTTCCGGACCAGCAGAGGTTTTCGTATTTAGCTCTCTCAGCTGCTTCTCTACACCGGAAATACCTATTGCTATGTCCCCCATTTCGGAATTACTACGTTGATCAAATGATGGTATATTTGTGCGGTCCTCCTGCGTGAAAGATTTCTTAAAGGTTAAATTTAGAACTTCAGCT
This sequence comes from Locusta migratoria, assembly GCA_026315105.1. NCBI lineage: Eukaryota > Metazoa > Arthropoda > Insecta > Orthoptera > Acrididae > Locusta > Locusta migratoria. The sequence goes on from CM048751.1 coordinate 63,544,233, forward strand.
TTCCGTTTGCTTTCTTCTATTACTGCCCCGGAATGATCAACTAGTGACTGGATAGTGGGCTTTGACCCGCTTATCGATTTTACATAGGACCAGAATTTTTTCGGGTTCTCGGAAAGATCTTTTGCTAAGGTATGGCTGTGATAATTATTGTATGCTTCACGCATCGATCTTTTTATAGACGCACGAATCTCTAACTTTTGCCTGTCATCATTTGCTGTTCTTTTTTGAATCGAGAGTGCAACAGCCTTTGCTTTCTCAGCAGCTTCCTAACATTATTATTATACCACGGTGGATCTTTTCCATCCTTAATCGTCTTTACTGGCACATATTTCTCTAACCCTTTATTAACAATGCACTTAAATTTAGTCCACAATTCCACTACATCCATAGTCCCGGAATTAAACGATGCCCATTCATTTTCTAAGTGCGAACGTAAAATTTGCTTGTCGGCTCTTCCCAACAAAAACACGCTCCTAGCCTTCTTGATTGGTTTATGAACTTTAGTCACCATCGACGCTATGACGATATCATGATCACTAATTCCTGTCTCTACATAGACATCGTTAATAAGTTCAGGCATGTTTGTGGCTATAAGGTCTAGAATATTTCCATTGCGCGTGGGTTGCCGGTTTAACTGCTCAAGACAAGTTTCGGAGAATGTGTCCAAATGTAGCTCGCAAGACTGCTTGTCTGTACCGCCTGAAATGTAACTAGCGAGGTCCCAATCTATACTCTTAAGGTTGAAGTCACCTCCGACTAATATTATATGGCCCGGATACCTATGCACTGCCTGGTGTAGACTTTCCTTGAATGCTTCTAAATCTGCTACAGCAGCACTGGGGGGCCGGTAAAAACACCCAACTATTAACTTTACTTCTTTTAGACCTGTTATACGTGCCCAGATAACTGCACAGTTACTTTCAACCTCGATCTCCGTAGAAACAATATCTTTGTCCACAGCGATGAACACTCCTCCTCCAGTTGTATCAGATCTATCTTTCCGATATACATTCCACGCTTCGCTAAATATTTCTGAACTTGCCACATTATCATTTAGCCAGCTTTCGGTGCCTAAAACTATCTGAGCGCAATAACTTCCATGCAGCGCTGCAAATTCGGGAACTTTGTTTCTAATACTCTGTAAGTTCGCGCCTAATATTTTTATCTTCGAATTTTTGTTCCGAACGTGGCCTGAATTCGCTGTTTGAATGCTGACAGGCGAGTGCTCATCAGAGTTAGCGCCTAGCCTAGAAAACCCCCATGTGCACTCCACAAGTACTCTGCTACCCGAGTAGCCGCTTCCTTAGTGTAGTGCACCCCTGATCTATCTAGGGGCACCCTACAATTCCCCACCCGATAACGCAGATCCAGAAACTGCAGCCATGACTGTCACAGAGTCGGCGAAGCCTCTGGTTCAGACCCTCCACTCGGCTCCAAACCAAAGGACCCCGATCAACCCTGGGAACAATGCTACAAATCGACAGCTCTGCTTGCACCCCGCGTGCGAAGGCAGCAGCCTTCACCAATTCCGCCAGCCGCTCGTAGGACCTGAGGATGGCCTCAGAACCCAAGCGACAAGCGTCATTGGTGCCGACGTGAGCCACGACTTGCAGTCGACTGCACCCCCCGCACCCTCGATAGCCGCCGGCAAGGCCGCCTCCACATCTCGGATGAGGCCCCCCGGCAGACACACCGAGTGCACGTTGGAATTCCTTCCAGATCTAGGCGCTATCTGCCTAAGGGGCTCCATCACGCGCCTAACATTGGAGCTCCCAACAACTAGTAATCCCCTCCCCCCGTGCACCAGCTCGGACCCTGCTGAAGGAGTGACCACACTTTCACTCACAGGACGAACGGGCGCGGACGGACGTCGAGCCTCCACATTGGCCTTCCGCCTCGAGCGACGCGAACGCCGTACAACCCGCCACTCCCCTTGCGGAGAAGGCGGCTCGACGACGTCCGGTACACCTGAAGGTGCCTCGGTAGCAGGGACAGAGAGCGAAGCGTGAGACACGTGTCCCACTCGACGCACCAGACTCCCCACCATCGCTGCACCCCGAGACAGCAGCCTGAATACGGCTGACCATAGACAGCAGCACGCTCAGCTGTTCGCGAACCGCGGCCAACTCCTCCTGCGTCCGCACACAGCAGGCACACATCCTATCCATCCTATCGATACAATTAACTGCAGAAAGTAGAAAATTAAATAATGAACTTTGAAGAAGCCTAGTACTCTAATGAAGGCGGCTGGCTGCTGACTGAACCGTGGTCAGTGGTAGCTACACTGTCAAATCAACAAAACTGCGTCCGGCAGCTTTAGCGCTGTTCAGGATGTGGCACTGGTGACAGCTGGCACTGGACTGACTGATAACGTGCTTTAGTAACGGTCTCTGACTTGTTTTGAAATACACCGGTCAAAGGCGAAGACTAAACACAACGGTATTTATCAAATACGATAGAATAAACTATTAAAACAGTAGTACAAACGAAATCTGCAAGTACGCGGGAATAAACCTCTTAAAACAGAAGTACTAACGAAAATTAACTAGACTGGCAATTAAATTTGACACAAATTAAATTCAGATACTTAGCGCTGTTTACGATGTGACACTGGTGACAGCTGGCTGAATTTGGAGTTTAGTGACATACTTATTTTAGGTGGTCTCAGCGACCGCATGTTTCTAGTTATGCATATTTAAGAGATGTTTCGGATTAAGGGTTAGCATATACCTCCAATGGAAACTGGTTAAGTGTAAAATTCATAGGTGCAATTCTGCCATGGATGTAGTCACTTATTAGATCCCATGTGAACGTTCGCCCGCAGCAACTGTAAATATTTAGCGATTTTAGGTTGTAATATCTCTGAAAGAATTTAGTTGAAGTAGATTAAATTTAGCCATTTTGCACAATTATAAGCATTCATTTAAGATAACAATGAAAAGAACTTTACCACATTTTCAGCTAGAAAATTGTAGCAAATCCGGCCTAAAAAGAAACCACCCGAAAGAATCTCTCACTTCGTGTATCTCTGGAACCGAAGATACTGTACAGGATGTGACATGTGAGTCATCGATTTTGCGTGGACGTTCTGTATTGAACATACAGAGATACGTGTTTCGGCTTTTTGCTAGATATTTTAAAATAATCAAGGTGAAATTTGATGAAGAAAAATTGCGTTTTCAATGCTATACATGGAATGATCGTCTGAAGATGAGCATTTTCAACTAATGCATATGGGGTCAAAAGCTACTGACGTTTACGTGTTTTCATGCTGTAGTTTCAGTACTGAACATGAGCGACTTTACGATCGCCGTCGCCGGTCGAACGATAGCCCACTTCTTACGTCATCAGTGTTGTTGACGAAGTCAGAGTAGGCACACCGAGAGCTCCTCGGCGGGTAAATGCAGCGTGACCACATTGTTTGATATGACTGTCGAAGTGTGTGTAGATATGTACGCGAACTTTCTAAATGACGGAGAATCAACAACATTCGATAACTTCGCCAGTGGAATGTAGCGTACGAAATGCTAACGACTTTATCAAAATCGACGTAGACGTGGACAGCGAAGGAAAACAAACTCTCTGACGCCGTACACTTTTCCTTGATTTTATTTGGAGAAAATGGCTTTACGTTACTTGCTGTGAGCGATTTCGGATAGATCTCATTTAATCGGCAATGAATTTTATCAGCGATCCTGCACTACGCACCAATAGATAGAAGTTGTAGATGTCGAAGAAGTTGTCCATAAAGATGAACCTGGCGCTTATCCAGATGTTGTCGAAAGTACAAATACTGCGAAGTAATCTATTGCATCAACACCCTCACATGTGAAATTAGGACCAAAATATGAAGATTCAGCATATGAACCTGAAGCAAGTACCACTGTATGTCAAAATAACTGAAGTGTCGTTGGAGACACAACATCCTAATTTGCAAAACACTGCAGACCAAGGTAGCAACTTTAAGGTTAATAGCAAAGGACTTATTAAAGAATTCGGAAACTGAATTGCCGCGATGGAGAGGCCGTACGAATCTCGTACGTTTTGACAGCATAGTGAAGCGACCCAAAGTGCTGCCCCTCAAATTTGCCATCCCGGCCCTAGTCCGCGCTGCTCTGAAAGAGTGCCATCAGAAGAATGGACTTGTAGTATTACCGAACGCTTGGAACTTGACACTGATAGATAACTGTTAAAGTCCAGTACAAGTTTTTGAACATTAACGCTTATGCTGTTGAACGTATTTTGTCTGATCATTGTGCACACCTAGTTACAGTGTATGACTTAGCTCCATACAAGACTTCAAAACAGTCATCCAGAGAAGTTCATCCAATAACGAATTAACAATTGGTGATTTCAGGAAAAGCCTAGAAGAGGGAAATTGGGATGAGGTGTACCTTCCAAGCAAACAACTCTGTTTTAAAATTAGTTTATTTTATGACACGTTTCTAGACAAATTTGAAGACACTTTCCTTAATAAAACAACCATCATTTTAATAACCGAAATAAAAAGTGAGCTTAATAAAGGAATAAAAATCTCTTGTAACCTGGAAAGGGGACTGTATATATAAGAAAGATACGGTAATGACCCTGAAACAGCCAAACACTATGAAAATTACTGTGCTACAATAAGAACAGTTATTAAAAATTCAGATTTATATGTATCATTATGAGTATGTTATCGCTACCAATAAAATTAAAAAAATTTCAAATATAACTGAAAGCGAAACAGGGCACCAAGAGCACAGAAAGGCTGTATTACCATCAAAATGAATGAAAAGTTAACTAACTAATCTTCAAAAGTTGAAAACTATTTATAACACTTTTTATTGTTTTGGAGTATATGTGAAAGCCCAACCTCACTGATGATTGCTTTATCCAAAAGTATTGTAAAAACATTGAATTGTAGATTAGGTTAACATATTTTGAGAAATAATGTAATAAACAGGTTGATTTTCACAATGTCTCTTCAACAGAATCCGCTTTCAGCGAAGAAACGCGGAATGATCTAATATCTAAACATCTTCCATTAGGAATCATTTGTAATGTCGCAACGAGTTTTGAATGTGTAAATCATGGAAAATATTTAATAAAAAATTAAGTAGTGTGGTAAGAGTGGCAGAATGCGCAAATGATGTAATGGACATTAGACGGTCTAAATAGGCGATTCAAATAATGTACAAAAATCTGAAGGTTCCAAAAATGACGGAGGTATTAAGGTTGTTTTGCTTTGGTTCTTTTGCCAATGTTAATACATATTAAAGGCCTGCCATTCAATATTCACGAATTTTCAGTGTTAGTTCTCTTGCTGACATTACTAGTGTAGTAATCATACACAACAAACTAGATTAACTGATGAAATTTAAATAATGTTATGTAATACTCCACAAATGTACCCTAATTAAATATTGATAATATAGAGTATATACAGTACCGTACAGAAAGTGAAGTAATGCCATTAACAAAATTATAATTTGACCTGAAGTCTGTAGATAACAGGTGAACCAAACAGATCCTTATTTTCTACTGGCAATCATATGACATTGTTAGAGAATAGCTTTCTGTGCCTGTTACCTGAAGTGGTCCTCCATGAGATTTCCAGAAGGAAGATTTAGTCAATAATTGAATCACTAAAGGCTCTTATGAATATGATGTGACTAACCCATATTTGTAACTTTTCCTTTCAAAAAGTCAGTTTCCTGAGAGATTAAGGTATTCATTAGTTAAAACACATTATAAGAAAGGAGAAAGGGATAATGTAGACAACTACAGGCTTATTTCTATGCCATCGGTTTTTTTCTAAACTTATTGAAAAGGCTGTATATTCAAGATTAATTGATCATTTCAGTTCATATAATTTGTTGTCAAACGTACAGCATGCTTTTAGAAGTGGTTTAACGACTGAAAATGCTATATTTTCTTATCTCTGTGAGACATTTAATGGGTTAAATAAAAGACTACCGCCATTAGGTCTCTTCTTTCATTTAACAAAGGCGTTTGATTATGTTGATCACGAAATATTGTTGCAGAAGATGGAACATCATGGAATACGAGGAGTACAACTGGTTCACCTCTTACTTTAGTAACAAACAGCAGAAGATACTTCTCTGCAGTGTTGAAAATAGCTTTGACGTACAATAACAATGGGGCACAGTTAAGTATGGGGTGCCCCAACAGCGGTGTAGTAGCCGAGCGGTCTAAGGCGTCTCGCAGCGGAGCGCGAGGTTACTCGCCGTCGGAGGTTCGACTCCTCCCTGGGGCAAGTATGTGTGTGTGTTGTCTGTAGGTTAGTTTACCTTAGTTTAAGTAGTTTGTAAGCTACAGACTGATGACCACGCGGTTTGGTCCGATAGATTTACAAACATTTGAATTTTTTGGGTGCCCCAGGGTTCTGTCTTAGTACAACTGTGCTGTTTCTTATTTACACTACTAGCCAATAGAATTGCTACACCAAGAGGAAATGCAGATGATAAACGGGTATTCATTGGACAAATATATTATACTAGAATTGACATGTGATTACATTTTCACGCAATTTGGGTGCATAGATCCTGAGAAATCGGTACTCAGAACAATCACCTCTGGCCGTAATAACGGCCTTGGTATGCCTGGGCTGTTCAAGCCGTGTTCAGGTGCACATGCCCATGCAGCTTCAACACGTTACCACTGTTCATCAAAAGTAGTGACTGGCGTTTTGTGACGAGCCAGTTTCTCGGGCACCATTGACCAGACGTTTTCAGTTGGTGAGAGATCTGGAGAATGTGCTGGCCAGGGTAGTAATCGAACATTATCTGTAACCAGAAAGGCCCGTACAGGACCTGTTGAAATGAAGGGTTTCGCAGGGATCGAATGAAGGGTAGAGCTATGGGTCGTAACACATCTGAAATGTAACGGCCACTGTTCAAAGTGCCGTCGATACGAACAAGAGGTGACCGAGACGTGTAACCAATGACACCAATGGCACATCATGATACTGTAATCAGAACCTGGATCATCCGAAGAAAAATGTAGTTTTGTCATTCGTGCACCCAAGTTCGTCGTTGCGTATACCACCGCAAGCGCTCCTGGCTGTGATGCAGCGTCAAAGGTATTGAGTGTAGCACTGTATGGGAGTGAAACGTGGACGATAAGTAGTTCGGAGAAAAAGAGAAGCTTTTGTAATGTGGTGCTACAGACGAATGATGAAGATATGATGGGCAGATCACGTAACTAATTAGGAGATAACAGAATTGGGGAGAAAAGGAGTTTCTGGCATATCCTAAGAGAAGAGATAGGTTGGTGGGACACATTCTGAGACATCAAGGAATCGTCAACTTAGCATTAGGAATAAGTGTGTGGACTAAAAATCGTAGAGGGAGAGCGAGGAGTGAATACAGTAAGCAGACTCAAAAGGATTTAGGTTGCCGTTCGTATTCTCAGATGAAGAGGCTTGCACAGAGCAGGGTAGCGTGGAGAGCTGTATCAAACGAGTGTGTAGTCTGAAGGTTAGAAGCTAGACTCATGGAGTAAGAGTTCGACAGGCAGTTCAGGATTCCATTATAATATCCAATCTGGAGCACACTCGTGCCTTCCAATTCTGCATTCTGGTGATTATCTACACTTTTCAAACATTATTTTGTATACATACATACATCGGAAAGCGATTCATGCTGAATTCTTGGAGTGACAGTTCTGTAAGCAAGTTCACACTTAGTTTTTAGTTTCCTTAAAATCAAAGTAAATCTATAACATATTGTGTCAATGTACAGAAATTTATTTCTTATCATAATTTCCGCAGTTGACGTGAAATGCGAAAAGGGTAATTGCACCTGTAATTCTGAAGGCTCCAAAGCGTGTTGTACCAAATGTATCTGCTCATATCCTTGGCCATGGAAACCAGGTCAGTATACCTTTATACACGCATCATGTACGACATACACTTCTAAGTATAGTGATATATGTAGATGAGCAGAATTATTTTAATTGTTGTCAATGTCATCATGATTAGATCGTTATCATAATCATTTCTTTTCATGCATACATATAATGAAAAAGGCACTGGAAAGGATGTTGGAAGATTTTGTTTAATCAGTGGTATATAAATTCTCTTTACTGAATCTGTTGCTTTCTGCTGTCAAAGAACTAGAGATTCAAAGTACTGCTTTACCGCTATAATTATCCCATAGAAAAATATTTCATTCCAACATATATCTGAGTGATCAAAAATTCAGTTTTTGTAATAAATAGTCTAAATGATATCAGATAACTTTTCAAGGATTTACTGCAGTTCAGAAATGTATAATATTCAGTAACTCAGTTTTAAGTACTTTTATAAAGAGCATCAAGTTAATTTTCCAATAACAGTTTATTAGAAACTTAAAAGAAGAATTCGTGGTAAATAATTCTGCTATGTAAAATTGACTGAAACTGAATATTCCTACACAGTACTACACTCAAAGCAGTGGATGAAATTAAATTTATATTTAAGGTTGTATTCCTACAGCTGTCCAAGGACTATATCATGCACCTCGCCATTATTGAAGTTATTTATCGGTCTCCGCAGGTTGCCTTCGTCCTGAGTGTAAACCCGGTGACAGGAAGCAGATTGACTGTTGCAACTGGTGCACTTGCAGCCCAAATGCTAAGTGGAGTTGCACTAAGAAGCTATGCCCAGACAGGGAAGAAGGTAAGTGATCCCAGTCTCTTTCATACCATACAATGCAGTACACACGTAGATATACAGCATGGCAGGTTATGATTCCATAGTTCTACCACAGATATTAATGGAAAGAATATGACAACACAAAGGTGTTTTGTGGAGTTCAATAATATGTACACTTTTATCATAAGATATACACATTTTATCGTCTTAGTTACTTTCGTTGCATAAGCAAATTTCAGCAGGGCTTGATGCTTTACATTACCATATGGCTCTCATAAAAGATAATTTATCCTCAGTTGAACACTAATGTGTCGAGATCAATGAGGAGATTTATCAACTGCTAAGGACGAGTACTGGGTCACACAAGGTTTCCTGTTGATGATTTTGATAGTTGGGATTTCACTATACTATATGGTCTGCATCTCAACGGTAAAGGCAAAGGTAAATTGAGCAGGTTGATAGTACAATCCTTAAGAAGGCACACTCCAAGTAATGGGAGTACGTCTTCGTTACGCTGAGATCATTGTCTAGTGCCAAGATCCAACAGGCTAAAATGTTAAATAGCAGAGGCCTCCCACGATAGTACTGTAAAAACAATTTTAGTATTTTGAATTAAAATATTCGAATATTTGGTGATTAAACTTTAAAGTCATTTGGCTTCCGTGGTTTTCTTACTCTCTCTCTCTCTCTCTCTCTCTCTTTTTTATTTTTTTTTTTTTTTATATATATATTATTATTATTTTTTTTGTATTTTTTTTTTTATTCTAGAGATTCAGATACTGTCGACTTAGTAGTTGTACTATCCCTCTCTCTCTCTCTCTTTATCACATTGTCACATGTTTCGAAACGGTAAATTTAATGGATATAAATTGTTACAGCATGTAAATGCAGACATTAAGTACAAGGGAAAAGTTGTCATATAAGTTAAAAGTTTACAGTGTGTTAAAATTTAGAAACAAAATACAGTAGCAACTATCTCTAAATAGGCAAATTTTAACCTATGCCTGAGAAACATGCATTACTCATTGTGATATCTTTAAGACAGGAGGAATTTAAAAGTAATCTTGAACTATTACTCGGTTAATCAAAGTATCCACGGGTGTACTGCCGGTCTATAGTGTCCAACGGGCACAATATTTCAGCGATCATACATGTCGACATCATCAGGTGAACTGACGGACTGAGCTCCTGGAAAGCATGAAGTCACTGTTCACGAATTTATTTCTCATCATAATATTCACAGTGCAAGTGAAATGCAAAACGGGCACACGTTTCACGATGGATTGTAACAATTGTACCTGTAAAAATGAAAGCAACAAGGCGTGTTGCACCAAATGTAACTGCTCCTATCCTTGGCTATGGAAACCAGGTCAGTATCAAACTATATACTCAGCTACATATATTATGCAATAACGTTTTCTCAAAAGGATACTTATTTTCATATGTCATAAAAAGTAATTGTCATCTTGTATAGGTATACATTTCATTTTTTTTTTTTTTGTACCCAAAATCATAGTCTTTCTTGGTTTTCCCAGGAACGATCCACGAATGAATCATGATTTCATAAACCCATAAAATTCACCATAGTCCACCCGTAATGTGCAAAAATGAATCGATTTTCCCAGTTTGGATGGGCTGTAGTAAGTATGTAATTCGTAAATATTGACGCTGTGGTGCGGGGCTTGTACACAGCCGGCCGCGGTGGCTGAGGGGACTGAGGCGCTCCAGTCACGGTCTGCACGGCCACTACGGTCAGGGGTTTGAACCCCCCCCCCCCCTCGGGCATGGATATTTGTGCCGTCCGTAATATTAGTTCAATAGTAGTTTGTAAGTCTAGGGACTAATGACCCCGTAGTTAAGTCCCATAAGCTGTACAAACATTTGAACATTTTTTGAACTTGTATACAATGATCACTAGGCCAAGGGTTACCCAAAACGGTGTACACTTTATCGCTGTAAGCACTAGAAGACAAAGTATGGGACCTTGAAGAATTACAATTTCGCACGCTACGTTTTCATACACAATTAACAAGAGGTTTTCTGAAAAACATGACCATCGCGTATGAACTGACAACTAATTACGGCGCCAGTACTGGCACTAGTCAAGACGTATTTTTCAATTAGTATGCACATATTCCACGGAATACACCTTCCATAATATATGTTACAGGGACACATATTTCAGGGTATGTAACAGCATAAACAATGAAATTTATGAAAACCCAGCCCATAACGTATGAGTGTGTAAGTTATTACAGTATTCGCTACAGATTTTTCAGACACTTTTCTAATATTCCAGTGTAAGTTCCTGCAAATTACATTTATGTAGGACACATTTATCAGGTTATATGATGCCATAGGGTTTACGATGCATAAAAGCTAAATACAAAGTGTGAGGCAGTTGGCGATGAATAAAGAAGAAGGAAGTAGATGAACAAATGTAATTATGGAATAAATATACACCCACGCATAGTCTGGAAATAATGTTGGTGTATAATGAAATGTTGTGGGTTGTTGTTTTTAAACGTTGCCAACACTCACTACCATGCTGCTAGTGTTTCTGTATATACACAAAAGATTTGCTCCTTTACATTAATTAAATGACTAAGATAGCTTAATTAAAAATAATGAAAATTTCTGTAGTTTGATGAATGCATGAGAACAAATACTTCTGTATGAATGTTTCATTACTTTGGTGTCTTGATTATTTTTCTAAAAAAAATTATTAAATTATACTCTATGTAAAATTCTGTTGTTTATTAATTGTTGTTGTTGTGGTCTTCAGTCCGGAGACTGGTTTGATGCAGCTCTCCACAATACCCTATCCTGAGCAAGACTCTTCATCTCCACATAAGAACAGGAACCTACATCTGTCTGAATCTGCTTAATGTATCCATCTCTTGGTCTTCCTCTTCGATTTTTACCCCACACACTTCCCTCCAATGCTAAATTTACGATTCCCCGATGTCTAAGAATGTGTCCTACCAAGCGATCCCTTCTTTTAGTCAAGGTATACCAAAAATTTCTTTTCTCCCCAATTCTGTGCAGTACCTCCTCATTAGTTATTCTTCTGTAGCACCATATTTCTAAAGCCTCAATCCTCTTCCTGTCCGCACTGTTTATCGTCCATGTCTCACTCCCATACAAGGCAACACTCCATACAAATGCCTTCAGAAAGATCTTCCTTAGGCTTAAATCAATATTCGATGGTAACAAATTTCTCTTTTTCGAGAACGCTTTTCTACTCATTGCCATTCTGCATTTTATATCCTCTGTACTGCGACCATCATTTGTTATTTTACTGCCCAAGTAACAAAACTCATTTACCTTCTTTATTGCTTCGTTACCTAATGTAATTCCTTCAGCATCACCTGATTTTCTTAGGCTGCACTCCATTACCCTAGTTTTGCTCTTGTTAATGTTCATCTTATATGCACCTTTCAGCACACTGCCCAGTCCGTTCAATTGCTCTTCCAGGTCCTTTGCTGTATCTGACAGAATTACTATGTCGTCGGCAAAACGCAATGTTTTTAATTCTTCACCTCTAACTATAATTCCTTCTCCAAATTTCTCCATGCTTTCCTTTATAGCTTGCTCAATGTACAATTTGAATAACAATGGAGAAAGACTACAACCCTGTCTTACTCCCTTTCCAATCACTGCATCCCTTTCATGCCCTTCAACTCTGACATCGCTGTCTGGTTTTTGTACAAGTTGTAAATCACCTTACGCTCCCTATATTTTACTCCTGCTTGCTTCATAACTTGAAAGAGTTTATTCCAATCAACATTGTCAAAAGCCTTCTCCAAATCTACAAAAGCTAAAAATGTAGGTTTGCCTTTTCTTAATCTATCTTCTAGGATAAGCCGTAAAGTGAGTATTGCCTCCCGTGTTCCTACATTTCTCCCGAACGCAAACTGATCTTCCCCGAGGTCGGCTTCTACCAGTTTTTCCATCCTTCTGTATATAATTCGTGTTAATATTTTGCAACCATGACTTATTAAACTGATGGTTCTGTAGTTTTCACACCTGTCTGCACCTGCTTTCTTTGGAATGGCGATTATAACATTTTTCTTAAAGTCTGAGGGTACTTCGCCTGTCTCATACATCTTACACACCAGGTGAAACAGTTTTGTCATGGCTGGTTCTCTCAGAGACTTCAGTAGCTCTGAGGTAATTTCATCTACTCCAGGGGCCTTGTTTCGACTCAGGTCTTTCAGGGTTATGTCAAATTGTACTCTCAGTACAGTATCTTCTATTTGATCTTCATCTACATCCTCTTCCATTCCTACAATATTGTCTCGAAGTTCATTTCCTTTGTAGAGCCCCTCTATATACTCTTTCCACCTTTAAGCTTTCCCTTCTTTGCTAAGAACTGGTTTTCCTTCAGTGTCCTTCATATTCATAGAGCTGTTTTTCTTATCTCCAAATGTTTCTTTTATTTTCCTGTAGGCTGTATCTATTTTCCCCTATTGCCTTCTAGCCACTCCTGCATAGCCATTTTGCACTTCCTGTCAATCTCATTTTTTAGTCGTTTGTACTCCATTTTTCCTGTTTCATTTACTGCATTTTTATATTTTCTCCTTTCATCAATTAAATTTAGTATTTCCTGTGATATCCAAGGATTTTTTGTAGGTTTTGCCTTCCTACCCATTTTGTCCTCTGCTACCATCACTATTTCATCTCTCAATTTTACCCATTCCTCTACTGTTTTATTTTCCCCTGTTTCTGTCAATTGTTGCCTAAAGCTCCCTCTGAAATTCTTAAGAAGCTCAGGTTCCTTCAATTTATCCAGGTCCCATCTCCTTATTTTTCTACCATTTTGTAGTTTCTTCACTTTCAGCCTACAGTTCATAACCAACAAGTTACGGTCAGAGTCTATATCTGCCCCTGGGTATGTCTTAAACTGTAAACCCTGGTTCCGAAACCTATGTCTTACCATTATAAAATATATCTGGTATCTCCCGGTGTCTCCTGGTCTCTTCAACGTATACAACCTTCTTTTGTGATTCTTGAACCAGGTGTTTGTTATACCAAAATTATGTTCTGTGCAAAATTCTACCAGGCGGCTTCCTCTTTCATTCCTTTTGCCCAGACCATATTCACCTACTATCTTCCTTTCCCTTCCTTGTCCTACTACTGAATTCCAGTCTCCCATAACAATTAAGTTTTCCTCTCCCTTAATTATCTGAATAATTTCCTTTAGCTCATCATATATTTCTTCGATTTCCTCATCATCGGCAGAGCTAGTTGGCATATAAACCTGTACTACTGTTGTCGGTGTTGGCTTCGTATCTATCTTAACAATGATAATGCGATCACTGTGCTGGTCATAGTACTTTACCCGCATTCCTATTTTCTTATTCATTATGAATCCTACTCCTGTGATACCCCCAATTGATTTAGTATTTATAATCCTGTACTCACCTGACCAGAAATCCTGTTCATCCTGCCACCGAACTTCACTAATCCATACTATATTTAACTTCAACCTATCCATTTCCCTTTTTAAATTTTCTAATTTTCCTACTCGATTAAGGGATCTAACATTCCACGCTCCGACCCGTAGAATGCCAGTGTTGTCTATCCTGATGATCACATCCTCCTGAGTAGTCCACGCCCGGAGATCCGGAATATTTTACCCGAGAGGATGACATCATCATATGTTCATACAGTAGAGCTGCATGTCCTCGGGAAAGGTAACGGCTGTAGTTTCCCCTTGCTTTCAGCCGTTCGCAGTAGCTGTGTGGCAAAGCCACATTAGCTGATGTTACAAGGCCAGCTCAGTCAATCATCCAGACTGTTGCCCCTGTAACTACTGAAAAGGCTGCTGCCCCTATTCAGGAACCACACGTTTGTCTGGCCTCTCCACAGATACCCCTCCGCTGTGGTTGCACCTACGGTACGGCTATCTGTATCGTTGAGGCACGCAAGCCACCCCACCTCGGCAATGTCTGTGCTTCATGGGAGTGGGTTTATTAATATCTACTTTTAAAGGTTTATTAATATCTACCTTTAAAGGTTTATTAAAGTTTTTTACCTTTAAAGGTTTATTAATATCTACCTTTAAACTGAACTTCCGCGTCATAATTACAACTTATTGCGTTTGTGTTTCAGTTACCTAGATTTTGCCACCACAAGTTCACTTGTACTTAGCTCGTTTCTCAATACAAACTCGCATATGCGGAAACTTTTCTTAATGTTTTGCCAAGATCGCTTATTTATTTACCACTCTGACCGGTTTCAACTGATCTCGCAGACATCATCAGATCTATAAATGGAGAAGATCCATCAAGTTACCTGCCACGTACTAACCATCAGCGCTAGAAATCACAGCTTGTACATTTAATTTTTTGATATATACGTACCTGTTGAATCGTGGTGTACCTAATAATACCAATAACGTGTAGCTCCGTCTATACGGCGTTCCATGGGGTTGTCAAATACACAAAACTGCATAGTCACATAATAAAAACCAGTCATGGCCCCTATAACAAACGGCCCACATTAAACCCAACTGCGCGGGCTGACGTTAAACCTACGGAAAGCAGTTACTATACAGACCGATACGTGACTTTCTTAACTAGTGATGTCAGTATCATATTATATAAGGCTATAGTGGGGGTACTCCTTACCTCTATATATACTATTGCCGTCGATAATGTGTTGTTGACTTCACTAAACATGAACGGCACCTAGCGGTCTGTATGGTAACTGCTCTCTTATGTTAAACGTGAGCCCGCGCAATTGGGTTTAATTTGGTGTCAGAATCGTGTCGACGGCCATTTATTATGGGGGCCATGTTTTTTTTTCTTATGTGACTATGAAATTTTGTGTATTTGACAACCTCACGGATCGCCCTATAGACGGAGCTATACCTTCCTGGTATAATTAGTTACACCACAGCTCCACAGGTATGTATACTCCTGGCCATTAAAATTGCTACACCACGTAGATGACGTGCTACAGATGCGAAATTTAACCGACAAGAAGAAGATGCTGTGATATGCAAATGCTGAGCTTTTCAGAGCATTCACACAAGGTTGGCGCCGGTGGTGACACCTACAACGTGACATGAGGGAAGTTTGCAACCGATTTCTTATACACAAATAGCAGTTGACCGGTGTTGCCTCGTGAAACGTTCTTGTGATGCCTCGTGTAAGGAAGAGAAATGCGTAACACGACGTTTCCAACTTTGATAGAGGTCATATTGTAGCCTATCGCGAATGTGGTTTATCGTATCGCGACATTTCTGCTCGCGTTGGTCGCGATCTAATGACTATTACAAAATATGGAATCGATGGGTTCAGGAGGGCAATACGGAACGCCGTGCTGGATCCCAACGGCCTCGTATCACTAGTAGTCCAGATGACAGGCATGTTATCCGCATGGCTGTAACGGATAGTGCAGCCACGTCTCGATCCCTGAGTCAACAGATCGGGACGTTTGCAAGACGACAATTATCTGCACGATCAGTTCGACGAAATTTGCAGCAGCATGGCCTATCAGCTCGGAGGCCATGGCTGCAGTTACTCTTGACGCTGCATCACAGACAGGAGCGCCTGCGATGGTGTACGCAATGACGAACCTCGGTGCACGAATGGCAAAACGTCGTTTTTTCGGATGAATCCAGGTTCTGTTTACAGCATCATGATAGTCGCATCCGTGTTTTGCGACATTGCGGTGAACGCACATTAGAAGCGTGTATTCGTCATCACCATACTGGCGTATCACCCGGTTAATGGTATGGGGTTCCACTGCTTACACGTCTTGGTCACCTCTTGTTGGCATCGACGGCACATTGAACAGTGGCCGTTACATTTCAGATGTGTTAATACCAGTGGCTCTAACCTTCATTCGATCCCCACGAAACCCTACATTTCAGCAGCATAATGCACGACAGCATGTTGCAGGTCCTCTACGGACCTTTCTGGATACAGAAAATGTTCGACTGCTGCCCTGGCCAGCACATTCCACAGATCTCTCACCAATTGAAAACGTCTGGTCATTGGTGACCGAGCAACTGGCTCGTCACAATACGCGAATCACTACTCTTGATGAAGTGTGGTATCGTGTTGAAGCTGCATGGACATCTGTACCTGTACACGCCAGCCAAGCTCTGTTTAACTCAATGCCTAGCGTATCAAGGCCGTTATTACGGCCAAAGGTGGTTGTTCTGGATATTGATTTCACAGGATCAATGCACCCAAATTGCGTGAAAATGTAATCACATGTCAGTTATATATTTGTCCAATGAATACCCGTTTATCATCATTTTTTATTAATGTAACCATTTTAATGGCCAGTAGTGTATATATCAAAAAATAAAATGTATAGGCTGTGATTTCTAGCGCTTATGGTTGTATGTGGCAGGTACGTTCATGGATCTTCTCCTTTTATAGAATCAGTTGAAACCGGTCATCGTGGTAAATAAATAAGCGATCTTGGCAAAACAGTACAAAAAGGTTCCGCAGAAAAGGAGATCGCGCCCAGCAACACGTGTAAACTGTTTAAACTCGCATACGTATATCAGTAGCTTAACTCCATATCAGCTGATTTCACGTCCGGCTGGAGAGGCCAACGCGTGTTCAAGTGTCATGTAAATTAAAAGCCATTTAGTATGGATCAAAAATGTGTGAAAGATGTGCTATTGACACTATAGATAGATATCCAACGACAATCAGCCCATTAGGAGACTAAACCGGTGGATAAGGTGACGACTATACCAACATGGATCGAGTAAATCTGCAGAGTGAGGCACTGTATAAAAATGTACGAAATTAAATGCCTCTTTGATGATGCATTCGTACAATAGCCCAACGATTACATCAAGCACTTCCCCATCACTGGATTTATTTTCGGATCTTTACAGGTTGCCCTCGTCCTGGATGTAAACCCGGCGACAAGAAGCAGAAAGACTGTTGCAACTGGTGCACTTGCGGCGAAAATGCAGAGTGGAGTTGCACTGAGAAGTTGTGCACAGGCAGGAAGGAAGGTGAGCACCTCAAACTAACCGCTGCTTTACACACGTAGCTATCTGGCGTCTCAAATTATGTTTACATGCCTGTGCCTGGGACGTTACTGGAAAGATCGTGGCTGTGGAGAGGTATTTTAACCTATGTAAGGTGATCTATCATTTATAAGATTGACAGAAAAATGTTTAAATCAGCTTTGTGAATATCTGCTCAGGAGCAAATTACCATACTAATGTTCAAGCACTTTTGATCTGTGCTTGCTTTATAAATATTCATTGCTTCCCCATGAGGATCTTCCTTGAGCAAAACAATAGTTTTTGTTTTTATATACACATACATCATACATGTTTCGCTACAGTTGTAGCATTTTTTGTGTGTCCTTTTTTTTTGCCTTTAATTGAATGACAGAAATATTTTTGTTTTAGAAGTTGTTATAAGCTCTTATTGCTAATTTGAAGAATATACAACAATTTCATCTATAAATGTGAACGTCTGTTCCGTGTACGTTTATCACGTCTGAACCAAAAGACATAAAGAGCTAAAAATTTGTACAGTTACTAATGTCTACCCGGGGAAGGCTTTAGGCGCGGTTTTATATCGATCTGATAGGTATTTAGTAATTTGAAGAATATAACTCGAATTGCGGAACAACATTACTCTTTGAAAATTATAATTACTCTTTGAAAAATTATATTTACTTTTTGAAAATGGTTTTATTGGTTGCATTGTCGATTGAGGCTTGATAATGATGAAGGGTGGAGTATATTGGGATGGAAAGGTATCGGTGTATATAAAATTCTACGTGTGTGTGTGTTAATATTTCGCTCTGCAGCGTAAACTACAGAACGCAAACGAATGGTCGTTCTAGACGCAAAACTGCGGTTGCAATTGTAGCAGACGAATTAAAGGAGTAGCTGATATCTTCAATTGGTATATTCAGTACAGTTTCGGAAACTATTACTGTGTTTTTTTTTTTTTTTTTTTTTTTTTTTGTAACTTGGATGCTATAAACTTTCCGAAAAAGAACCTACACTGTGAGCTCTGAAACGTTATTCAGCCATATCTCATGTTGTCATCGTGGCCCATTTGTGAAGGTTGTGTTTGAAACTAATGGATACTTTTCTCTAAGCGAAAAATGCTACCGAGTTGCATTGTAGTACGGAGTCTACGTTAAACTAAGAGGACAAAATAATGTTACCAGGCTATGGAGCGAAAATGTGTACATGGACATGTCAAAATATGCGACATACAAAAACAACATATAGTCGCCGTAGGTATATGTATGTTTTCGCCGAAACTATAGATCAAATGAGCTGGATATTAATACAGTCATTTGTTACAGAGGCTCCGCGAACATCAGGTACCACGTTTCGTAAAACTGGGTACTCATCTACCGCCAAGTTGCAACATGCTAGTTCAGACAATCAACGACTGTTTGTACTGTTCACGCCCAAAACCAGCGTCTCTAACGATCGCAAAAGTCGATGCGCCGCTCTTCTGGACATCGATAGTGTGGATACGTCACAATGATGTCACGTCTGATTTTACCGAAGTGTAAATAGGATCACCCACGGTGTTTAG
Organism: Locusta migratoria; assembly: GCA_026315105.1. Classification (NCBI taxonomy): domain Eukaryota; kingdom Metazoa; phylum Arthropoda; class Insecta; order Orthoptera; family Acrididae; genus Locusta; species Locusta migratoria. Next base: position 63,563,427 of record CM048751.1, read on the forward strand.
ACGCGGTTACTCTGCGATTGTACTGTTTCGATATTTCAATGATATATTGACTGTTACTGAAATTTTGACAAATACGTAAAAATTCTGTCTCTTACAAATTTTTAGAACTGAATCTGGACGAAAATGGTCCGAAAGTTGACTAATCATCTTCAATTTGGTCAAGTACGTCGACATGAGCCAAAAAAGTTTCAAGGTCATGGTCACGCTCCTACATTAATTTCTCTCTTAAATCAAAGGGAATCCTCCCTTTAATATTTTTAATACTTTCCAAATAGAAATCAGATTATCCCAGTATCTTGTCTTGTTAATATATTTCTCGAAATATTTTCGGAGTGTCCCATTTCTAGGATTATAAAACTCTGGATAATAAATTTCAATTCTTAATCTTCCCTGTTTGCTTCTCGAAAAGTACCTCCCTACAAATAACCTCCTCCCAAATCCTTCGGTGGGCTCAGACGTCTCAATTATATCATTAGCCCACAAAGAAGCTTTGTCAACTATGTGAGAAGCAAAAAATTGGAGTATGCTATATTCATCTCAATTATGGGTAAATACATTTTGCAAGCTTCTAATGAAAATCATCGGATGGGTATCTTCCTTCTGAGACCAAAATATGAGGAAGTGTCTATTTTTCAATATTTTCGAATCTCTATTCGAACACGGAGAATGAGAACAACTATGGTGATATGTTTCTCTAATATAACTTGCAACTGGACTTCGCGGTAATTTGCATCCAGTAGAATCAGTAAATTTAAATGTAGCTGGTCTTGCTCCTGCTGCAGTGTACGGAAAGTTAGTATCACTTTTATTGTCTGGCACTTCATAGATTTTACTAGCAGTCGTTTCTGTATGCTTGTTATTTTGGCACTGCTGATTGCTTCGCGTCCTTTAATTAGTCTGCAGCAATTGCAACCGCAGTTTTGCGTCTAGAACGACCACATAAATCGTTCATGGCTCCAGTCGTCTTCGATAGTGTGGATACGTCATAATGACGTCACGTCTGATTTTACCGAAGTGTAAATAGAATCACCCGTGGAGATATGGTGGTTGAAAGTCGTCAAATTATATATATAAAAAAAGATCGGACTGAAGACCAGCGATGACGTTGGCGACTCTCTATCAAGGAGGTTACATACAGCGAAACGTGATGCTACAGACCATATCTTTGGTCTATGCGTGCCACAATGTCTTCGGCTGTTTCTCTGTAAGGATAAGCATACCACAGGGAGACGCCCTTACGCCAAAAAAAGTGAAGCTTGCCTCCGCCATATTCCTAAGTTTTTGAGAAGTTTTCGTATTGTAAAGCTAATGTTTTATGTCCCTTTAAACGGGAATCAAAGTCCGACGGTTTTGCCGTGTTGAAAGAGGGCAAATTATCAGTTACAAATCAAGTTTTCAAATATATTATGGTGAGTATTTATTACTATTTATTCAAGAAAGTATATTGTTTGAAAGTACATACTTTGCAGTGACTGTCAGTTCAATGCATTAGCAATAAGAGGATCGAATTAACGCATAGTTTTAACGGAGAAACAGCATTTCAAAACTGACCAAGATGGCTGACAGGCTTCAACTGACGTATGTGCTCGGCATAGATAACGCCATCTCCCTTTAATACGAATAAGGAAATATAAGAATAAATAAATAAAGCAGTAAAAAAGAAATTTCTTTCAATACATCTCTTTAAAAAATCGTTTTGACGTTTCGCTCATTACATCGAGTGATCGATCTGTGATATTATTACAATCATTATTGCTGAATTCATGATTGGATTCTTCGAAACGAGTGCATTTTTACGTGTGATTTGATCTACACTAAACCTGATAAACGGTAAGTGCATAGACTTCTGCAATCTGCTAGATATAGTTTTCACTTTATTTCTAAAGAACGTATTGTATTTCATTTAATCCCTCCAAACCAGTCTCATAGCACACTAATAAAAGATAGCTTCTCATAGTCAACCAACACGCGAGCGGAGCCGCAGGTTTAAGATAGTATGTATATATATTTCGTTTTACATATTGAAGTAGTTAAGTTTTCCTACAGCATCTCTGTAGCTGTTCGTTGGCAGTCTGTCATCTACAACTATATAATATATACAGATCTGTTTTACATCGAAATATTTGATCTGATTTTTATTTAAACCTATTCCTACTTAACCTTACAAAAATAGCCTTACAAAAAAAAAAAAAAAAAAAAAAAAAAAAAAAGCAGATAAAATATATCCATATAAAACAGTTTTCTATAAGTGCAGTACAGTTGCTAATGTGAAACTCTCAACGAACACCAACAAAGATGATGTAGTAAAACTGTTAACTAATTCAACATGAAAAACGGAGTATATCTACATTATATAATTGTCGTATAGGTTTCGAATTAACAATACGAACTTATAATAACCTGTAAAAATTGAATATTTCTGTTGTTTATTTTAAGCAATAAAAAAAAGCTACAACTGTAGAAAAACTTGTATGAGTGCATAAAAACAAAATCCAGTGTTTTGATGAAGGCAGATCCTTATAGAGAAGCAGCTAAATATTCCATAGAAGGTGTTTCTTCACTTCTACTGTCGATCGTTTTCAATACCTACAACGTAATTTAGCGTTACATTCAAGATGTATCCATATAAATGAAAGTTGTGCCCTCCAATTCTGTGTTCTGGTCATTGTGTATATTTTTTCAAACATTAATCTTATACATATGTACGCAGGCAAGCGATCCATGTCAAATTGATAGAGTGACAATTCTGTAAGCGAGTTCAAACTCAGTTTTCCTTAAAATTAATGCTTATTATGTAACATGTTGCATTGTGTAAATGTACAGAAATTTATTTTTTATCATAATTTCCACAGTTAACGTGAGATGCGTACCAGGTAAACCATTCCCGATGGATTGTAACAATAATTGTACCTGTAGGTCTGAAGGCAACAAGGCGCGTTGTACCAAATGTAACTGCTCCTATCCTTGGCCATGGAAACCAGGTCAGTATCCATTTATATACACCTCTTTATATGTTAATACACGTAGACTTGAAGTAACAAGAGAACGTTATCTGCCTGATAAGGAATATAATTTTAACTTGACACAAACTTGCAACACTTGTACATACCTAAACTGTTGCAACACGCATTTCATTTCATGCACGGCTACAATCAAGTCAAATGTGGAAAACAAAGGAAAATTCATTTATCTCAGGCTTTCTTGGTTTGTCTGTAGGTAGAGTAAATCTACAGCGGTAGCGCAGCTTTGTGATTAATTTGCAAAGAGGAAATGAGTTTTATTGCGATTCATTTTTAGACCAAATCCGCTTCGACTGCAATTACTTTTTATTTAAAAAAGCACGACCGGTTTCGCGTCCTGTAGACGCATCATCAGGCGCTTAAAATTCCCTAGAAAATCATGTCTGCTATTCCTCGGCTTTCACATTCGGGTGCGGATGCCCGAAATTCAAGATAAGATACTTTTATTGAGATATTACCATTTGTTAGCTTCAATGTAGGGCTTTTACGTCATTTACGGAACGGCAATTGACGTTTGGATTACATAAATTAATTTATTAGAATGATATTTTCACTCTGCAGCGTCGATATGAAACTTCATGGCAGATAAAAAATGTGTGACCAAACCGGGATTCGAACTGGGACTATTACCTTTCGCAGACAAGCGCTCCACCGACTGAACTATCATGGCATGCTTCACGGTCGGTCCTCACTGCTTTACTTGCACCAGTACCTCTCCTCCTATTATCCAAACTTCACAGAAGCTCCTCGGAGTATCAGAGCAAACTTCTCGCCAGAACTGATATCTACTTTATGTATTATGTATTCTGTCGTGTACAGCCCCATTAGTCTCAGTACCCAGTGTCTGATTACATAAAGTCCCCAAACACCCCACCCTTATTATTATTATTGTACAGTTATTTATTTCGTGTGATGTTTCATCCTTTTTCAATTGTTATTACTGGAATTCAGTATCATTATTACAGTTTACTGTCTGGGCATTATGCTGAAAAAACGTAAGAAATTTACAATAAAATTAACAAACTTAACACATGAATGGTTAATGTAATGCATTTTAAACTTTGCCAACATATACTGCCTTGCCCTTAGTCAAAGGATTGATTTGGATTAAATAGAGAATCGAAATGTCTTTCTCAGCGTAATTATTAAAGTTATTGACATTGTAAGTGGTTCTGCGGATTTGGCATAACGATTACTTCAGTGTGAATGTTCGAACACTCTTATGTGATGAATACTTATCTATATAACTTCTTTAATTATCAAGTACATGTCGTACATCTGAATGACACTTTCTGACGACTGTTGCACTGTAAATAAGCGTACGAAAATGAAATTTATATTTGATGATGCATTCCCATATCAGTCCAAGGACTATATTCTACTCTTCACCATCATTGGAGTTATGTATGGGTCTTTACAGGTTGCCCTGTTCCTGAGTGTAAGCCCGGTGACAAGAAGAAGAAAGACTGTTGCAACTGGTGCACTTGAAGCCCACACGCAAAGTGGATTTGCACTGAAAAATTATGCACAGGCAAGGAAGAAGGAGAATAACTCTCAGTGTGTTTCAAATCGTACGCAACATTACACTTGTAGCCATATGCCTGGGCGAATTATGTTTCCATGGCTCAATCTGAAATATCAGGGGAAAGATTTTGCGTTTTGCTAGGTATTTTAACCACTGTGTGCTGTTATAATACAGTCTACGATTCACAGAGAAGCAAATATCCAATTCAACTTAGTCATAATCCTCAGAGCCGAAAGTTCAATAGTGGTTCTTGCTCTACGTTTAATGTCTATCGGTCTCAATATATACGTACATCATGAGTCAGAGTTACATTCAAGATAGATCCATATAAATAAACCACTTATCGTCATTTGTACTATTCCGGTTATTTTATTCATTTCTTCAAACGTTAATCTATACAGAAGGGCACATCAGCAAGTTATCCATATCGGTTCAAGGTATAACAATTCTATATGACAGTTCAAAAGCCCATCTTTCTTTTTGCTTAAATTCATTACATAATTCATCATTAAATTTAATAAGCTGACCACAGGCTTTATTTGTAGTCTGTGACAACCCTTGAGTTCATACAGCCGCGGTGGAGTAGCCGAGCCGTCTAAAGCGCCTCGCTGAGGAGCGCGCGGCTGCTCGCCGTCGGAGGTTCCAGTCCTCCCTGGCGGATGGGTTTGTGTGTGTGTGTGTGTGTGTCGTCCTTAGGTTAGTTTACCTTAGTTTAAGTAGTTTGTAAGTTACGGACTGATGACCACGCAGTTTGCTCCGATAGATTTACAAACAGTTGAACAGTTGAGTTCATACAGTAAGTCGTACTGCAGTCCTTTGTTATCAGAAGTAGACTACTTCTACTGGCAAGAATTCAACATGTGTGCAGCGGAGCAACGTTTCCGCAAATGTATGTAAGACTACAAAAGTATGAATCCAGCTGTCAAAAATGACACTTGTACTGAAATGATAAATGTAGTTTCTTCAGTTCGCTAGAAACAGAGTTGTCTAGCGTTTTCAGAGGCACCCCAGTTGGGTGTTTTGCAGCAATCAGTCGTTATCCTATTTTGTAAAAAAAAAAAAAAAAAAAAAAAACAAAAAAAAAAAAAAACAAAAAAACAAAAAAACTGACATTTTGAGGCTGTGGTTGTGTACGAAATACAGGGTGATTCTTAGAATATAGAAGACGGCAACCAAACACTTTTGATTATGATATTTAATTACTAAACTGCATCGTTACCGCTTTCTAATCATTCACTTCATCATCAGACGACTGTTCACGTGCACATATATCTCATTTACATTTTTCTTATGCAGATAATTTTTCTTGTGACCAAAAGTCTTTGGTAGTGTGGTAGTGGTGTGGTAGTGTGGTAGTGTGGTGCCCTACAATACAAAACCTGATTGTAATTGCTTACTCGAGCGTAAGGTCAGGTTTCAAAAAATATACATTTGCTGATGCATTCGGAGAAGGTTCGTATCCTCGCCACAACCTTCTCATGTTCCTGTTATACCTCGAGCGTTGTGGCAACAATCAGGTGATCTGCGTCTTCATTAGCTTGCTTTACTGAGAAGTCTTCATCTTCAAGCCTTGAAACAAGAAAGATAATGTGACGTGCTATATTTATGTCACTGGAAAGGAATTGCTCCTGTGTCATAATCACCACCGTGGTGGTAAAGATGATCTCAGGAGTAGTGTGTCTTTTGCTTAAGCGGAGATGCTCAGCATATTTGATGCTCTTGGTGGGCAGTTCTTCGCGATAGCAGTCGAACAACACACTTTTCGCACTTCGGCTGTAGTGTCTTTTTATATCTGCAACGTATTTGGGTGGCATTAACTGGAATGTTTCACCATTCTCCAATTCAACCCGATGGAGAATAAATCCACCATCGATGACAAATGCTGAGGCTTCTAGGTTTATATCATTCAGTGGAAGAATTCTTTAAGCTGTTCAGCAGGTTTCTTGAGAAGTCCTATCCGGTGGAATATGGTTTCAGGGTTCATCGGTACATCCTTCCTCTGAATGGTCACCTTAGATTTAAATCCCTGTTTACTCATTACTCTTTTCTTTTCGGACAAACTTGATGTTGTCACAGGTTTGACCAACTAGGGTAAGCATTGAAGAATTTCCCATTTGAAAGGCTCTGTGATGATTGACTTATCTCCGGCGATTCCTGTGCTGATGGACATAACAAATTCAGTAACTCGAAAAGAATCATGGGATTGAAACCACTCAGTAAATTTCTGAAGGTCTTCATTGTCACGCCGAACTCTAGAATCCATCGCATCATCATGTTGCTCTGAGGTTGTGAGTGATAGCCCGAAAATCTCTTCAACCTGCTGGGTCACTGTAGTAATAGGTAGCATGATCAGAATCCATCTACTCAGAATACTGTCTGAAATGCCGCAACCATGTCTGAGCCCTCCGGTACTTTTCAACGAGCACATTGGTGTCTGCTCAATCCTCATCTCAGACCATATCCCACTCCAAAACATATCAGACCTTCAGATAGTAAACCAGTCTTTGAGTGCAAAGATGAACATTAACAAGAGCAACACAGGGGTAATGAAACGCAGTCTTAGAAAATCAGATAATGCTGAAGGAATTAGATTAGGTAACGGTACAATAAAGGTGTTAATATGCAAAAATTAGATTAGGTAACAATAAAGGTATTAATATGCAATAATTAGATTAGGTAACGGAACAATAAAGGTGGTAGATGAGTTTTGTTACATGGGTAGTAAAATAACATATGACGCTCGCAATACAGAGGTTATAAAATGCAGAATGGCAAAGGGAAGAAAAGCGCTTATGGAAAAGAAAAATTTGCTAAGATCGAATATTAATTTAAGTGCAAGGATTTACTTCCTGAAGGCATTTGCGTACATTGTTGCCTTGTATGTGTGTGAAACATGGACTGTAAAAACTTTAGACAGGAAGAGAAGAGAGGCTTCTGAAATGTGGTGCTACAGAAGAATGCTGAAGATTAGGTGGGTAAATCGCGTGTGGCATACCTTGACTAAAAGAAGGGATCTATCGGTAGTCATCGTCAGAATGAACTAAAATTGTTGAAAGTCTTTCTATCAGTATATAGAAGTTTTACATACCTTCACATATCTATTCTATAAAAATGTGCTCAAGATCTTTGATATATTACACATCGAAAGGGTTAATTCTGCTGTAACTTCTATGTTTTTACATACTTTATAGTCAAATTTTTTAACATGTTTACATACAGGTGGATCTCCCTGTCATGAATGTATTTAGAACGAAACGTAAATATACCTCAACTAGTTCTCTACGTGTCTAAGAGCTTCTAGTTCATTATACTGATTTCATTTTCTTGCAACATTATACGTTTTGTGTATTATCTTCCAAGGTTGTGCCGTCCCTGAGTGTAATCCTGGTACTACGATGCAGAAAGACTATTGCAACACATGCAGTTGCAGCCCAGAAGGAAAGTGGATGTGCACATTGAAGGTTTGCCCAGACATACGGGAAGGTAAGATGTTCTCTGAAGTGGCATCCAATGCATGTAGTAATTAATTATTTTCATTATCCCTGTGTACATTTAAATTTATCTAATTGAAATGTCATGTACCTGATACTGCTGTGGCGTAGACTGAGAGATTATTTCAGTCTTTTTGCTTTCTCTTCTTAACCTTATCAGCGGAAAAATGAATGAATCAGATTGTCGTACCACATTCTCACTGTTCTATCCAACACACTTTTACGAATGATAGGGCAATACTTGTGAAATTTATCCTACAAATTTTACTTTACATCCTGTACGAGTAAATGTTCGTCAGTATAGAATTTACACGAAATTCTCGAATTATTTAATGTATGGTTTCTCTGTGAACAAAATAAAAAGCCTTTTTGAAATCTACAAATATAATTGAAATTCCTCGAAAGAAGTAAACTATTCTGACTTAAGAATAAATATTTGTCCTGAGCATTATCTTCCTACCCTAAAAACACCTTGATATTTACCTAAATGAATGTTAGTGTTGCTCATATTCTGTTTCATAAAATTAGTTTATATTTTCCGTAATACGTCTACAGTGCCGATGAAATGCAAGCTCGGAGAACAAGTGAAGAAGGGCTGCATCAACTGCACCTGCAACTCTAAAGGAGACAAGGCGTGCTGCACCACCTGTGACTGCTCTAAGCCATGGCCCCCGAAACCAGGTCTGTCTGCAGTTACATACAAACCACAGAGGCCGTGTATTGCAAGAGAAGCTTTTCTGAAAAAGAGCATTTTTTCAACATCAGATATAAACTTAATGCTAATTTTGTAACTCCTCTATCGCCTGCACAAAGCCTACTTTCAGAAAAAACTTTGCACCATACATATCTTTTTTTTTCTTACATCTTCTCATGAAATATTTTCCAGAGTACAATGGAGTCTAATAAGAATTATTTGTGGTGTGAATTATACGAAGCGTGCAGAGACCAGTAACAATCTGAGATGCTAATTAATACTACACAATTTACACCTTAGTGAAATTATTTACTACATGTAAATGGACCACACGTTTTCTCGGGTATAGAACAGCATGTAAACTATTGGCCTTTAAAATTCCTGCATCAAGAAGAAATGCAAATGTTAAACGGGTATTCATTGGACACATATATTATACTGAAACTGACATGTGATTATATTTTCACGCAGTTTGGGTGAAATCAGTACCCAGAACCAACACCTCTGGCCGTAATAACGGCCTTGATACGCCTGGGCATTGAGTCAAACAGAGCTTGGATGGTGTGTACAGGTACAGACGCCCATGCAGCTTCAACACGATACCACAGTTAATCAAGTGTAGAGACTGGCGTACTGTAATGAGCCAGTTGCTCGGCCACCAATGACCAGACGTTTTCAATTCGTGAGAGATCTGGAAAATGTGCGGGCCAAGGCAGCAATCGAATATTTTCCGTACCCACAAAGACCCGTACAGAACTTGCAACATACAGGCATGCATTATCCTGCTGAAATGTATGGTTTCACTGGGATCGAATGAGAGGGGTAGAGCCACGGGTCGTAACATATCTGAAATGTGACGGCCACTGATCAAGGGGCCGTCGATGCGAACAAGAGGTGACTGAGACGTGTGTAACCAATGGCACCACAAATCACCACGCCGGGTGATACGCCGATATGGCGATGACGAATACACGAATCCAATGTGCATGCACTGTGATGTCGCCAAACACGGATGCGACCATCATGATGCTGTAAACAGAACCTGGATTCATCCGAAAGAATGACGTTTTGCCATTCGTGCACCCGGGTTCGTCGTTGCGTACACCATCGCAGGCGCTCCTGTCTGTGATGCAGATGATACAGCGTCAAGGGTAACGGCAGCAATGGTCTCCGAGCTGATAGTCCATGCTGCTGAAAACGTCGTCGAACTGTTCGTGCAGATGGTTTTCTTGCAAACTTTCCCATCTGTTGACTGAGGGATCGAGACGTGGCTGCACGATCCGTTGCAGCTATGCGGATAAGATGCCTGTCATCTCGACTGCTAGTGAAACGTGGCCGTTGGGATCCAGCACGGCGTTCTGTATTGCCCTCCTGAACCCTCCGATTCCATATTCTGCTAACAGTCATTGGATTGTGACCAACGCGTGCAGCAATGTCGCGATACGATAAACCGCAATCGCGATAGGCTACAATCCGACCTTTATCAAAGTCGGAAACGTGATGGTACGCATTTCTCCTCCTTACACGAGGCATCACAACGTTTCACCAGGCAATGCCGGTCAACAGCTGTTTGTGTATGAGAAATCGGTTGGAAAGTGTCATGTCAGCTTGTTATAGGTGTGAATAATCTGAAAAGCTAATCATTTGCATATCACAGGATCTTTTTCCTGTCGGTTAAATTTCGCGTCTGTAGCACGTCATCTTTGTGGTGTAGCAATTTTAATGGCCCGGAGTGTATATTTCACAACAAATAAGTAGTGACATACCCATTATCAAATTGTAATGAACATATAATTTTTTATAATATTTCTACTTTTTACATCATATTCCACGAACAAAAAATTCTTAGCATAATCTTCAACGGTTCCTATTTCTTTTCCATAATTCGAAATCTCGACTCTTTCATAACACACAGCCTCGAGTATATTGATCACATTACTATTCTGTAAAGACCAATTCTATTTGGGGCAGGCTTGCGTGGATAGCAAAGAGATTAACATTTTAAGCTCTGGGACTTAGCATTATAGCAGGTCAGACTGGCTTCTTTCGCTCGTTTTTTTCAAAATATCATAATTTAGGAACAGTTACGGGTAATTCGTTGTAGTTTTTTTCTGCTTGACCACTGTACTTTAAACCTGAAAATGAAGTAACACATTATAGTTACCTATTTCAGCTATATTCACACTTGTAACTGAAACAAGGAAAATAAAAAAATATAGTAGGATTTATTGTAGGTAGAAAGAAAAATGTATTTTTTTATGTTTTATAAACCAAACTGAAAGGTGTTTGTTTACTAAAATCATATTATACAATTTAATTACATTAGGCCAACTATTTTTTAAGTAATAACCTTTCTGAAATTCGCGATGGATTTGCACGTTTCCTGTTGATACGTCATTGCAATATCGTTATGTAGCTCACCTCCAGTTAATAACTAATGTACGACTGGATAAACGGTATTATAGTTAGAAGTCTATAATAATTACAGGAAATATACACCGCAAACGTGTACAAGAAGCCTATTATTATTTACATATTTCAAAATTACAGTAAATACGTTATAATTACCTGCACACTCTCTGTCATCTTCAGAATCGTCACTAAATTCTCCTTTAGATCATTGGATAGATCTGTTAGCAAACGCCTGTACTGTGACATCTTGGGGGCAATGCTTATGCATGATTTTGTCAGAAACTTTCTCTTGCTGGTGTCGCCTCCTATAGGATTTTTTGCATAACGAAACCCTCAAGCTACGTAACGTAACACAAGAACTGCGAATATAGCTCGTACTTCGTCTTCTGTGCATTTTTTTACGTCGCTGCGAGCATAGCCCATCGTTCGTCGGCAACGCTTAGCGGACAGACTATTACAGCAACGCTGTTCCACAGTGGTAATCCCAGGTTCGAATCATAGTCCAGCACAAATTTCACTTGTACCTTTCCAGTTATTTCTAAGCCCTAATGCAACCAAAGATAAACGTTGTACTCCTTCCCCTCCTTCTTCTCAGATTAGCCGGAATATTTTCTTGGACGTAGGCAGCGGGCAACATGCTGTAACAAGAAGACTGGTTTCCAAAATCATATCCGTAGTACGCAGATATTTTCACCAAACCCCACCACAATGATGACTAGAAACCCGCGTAGTAGGAATTAAGAGTACATTCAAAGTGTGAAATGAAGAACATACATCACATCAGAAGTTTGCTGAAAGAGAAGACAGACTAAATACTGCTTCTCAATATACGTAAGCCTCAGGAAATTATTCATATTTAAATCAAACAGTTCAGGAGTACAGCATTCAGAACCTCACGTTTTTAGTAACATTCGTGCAGCCATTAAATATAATAACCAATGAAACTATTCTTGAAAGGAGCCTACAAAATTTATTGGTAGTCAACACTTCCTGCTTTGTTGAAGGAATCGTGAACAGCATCTACTAGTGTTGCTAATAATATCAAATAACTAGATGACCCGGAGCACTTCGTATCACTTTCGTCTTAATATAAACCATATTAATGTAAATGAAACGTATTTTAGACCCAGTAGCTTCATAAAGTCATCATCAGATAGTCTAAGTACCGGTGAATGTCAAATGTGCAAAATGTTATCGCAATCGTACGAATGATATTGATATCCCAAAGAAAAGCGCTCTTTCAGTTTTCCACAATTTTTTTTTCTTTTTTCTGACCAACTATTCCAAACTTTTATTTCACTCAAACCTTCCTCTCGCTTTGAACGTCAAATTTGCAAAATATTTTCGCAATCGGACGAATGATATTGATATCCGATTGAAAAAATGTCTTTCAGTTTCTCGCTAATTTTCAAATTTTCCGGGTAACTTTCCCAAATTTTTAGTTCATAAGAACGTACCCCTTTCGTTGAACGTCAAGTGATCAAAATTTTATCGTAATTGGATGACCGGTTTTCAACTTATAGTGTTGAGTACATTTAGAAACACAGTGAAAAAGGAACTTGTGTCGAATTTTGCGACTTTCTTTTTTATCTGTCCCTATTTCTTTTTTACTGAAAACTTTTCCAAGACCACAATGAAGAAAACAAAAAAACAAAAAATTACTCCTCTCCATCGTGTGAATAGCCACTTACATTGCTGAAAACCGCAGTTTCAGTTTTTCTCAATTTTTTCAATTTTCCGGTAGATTTTCCAAGAGATTTATTTCATACAAACATTGTCCTGTTAAGCCGTACTGAAGTGATGCTCTTACAACCAAGTGGCAATTGATTTTTATTCATAGAACAACTTTCGGTTTTTCCTAAATTTTTATTTGACGCGAACCTTCCTATTGCTCTCAACACGAAATGTACACAATTTTATCGCAATTGGGCAAAACGGTATTGACAGCACACTGGAAAAAGTCGTTTCAGTTTTTCCGATTTTCCGGAATTTTTCCGTATTTTATAACCGATTAAACCTTCCCTGGACTTACACGAATATTTCAAGACTAAAATTAGCCAAATCGGTGCAGACGTTCTCGAGTTTTAGCGAGACTAACGAACACGTGTGTGTGTGTGTGTGTGTGTGTGTGTGTGTGTAATGTGTCTGATTTCTGTAAAAATTCCAGTAAGTTGATAATTGTTAATATGTTGTGTAAGATGATTTTTTAGTTCTTATGGCTACCACGACCTAACCATTACCATTACTCCCTTGAGTGTGTATAACGCTTACATAGTGTATGTGAAGTCACTATTTCTCTTCTATGAAAATGTGCTCAAGATATTTGGGATATTCCACATCCATAAACACCATTTCTGTTGTAATCTGCAGAGTACATAGTAGTGAATTGCTTTTATTTCTTATAAATATTTTATAGTCCAATTTGCCAACAAGTTTTTCATACCGGTGGATCTCATTACTATGAATGCATTTAGAACGAAAAGTCAATCTAATCTCAAGCAGTCTTCCTCATGTTTAAGAGCTTCAACGTCATTATACTGTCAATGATTCCTTGAAATGTCATTGGTTTTCCTTTTGGTTCTTTGCAGGTTGTCCCGTTCCCGAGTGCAAGCCCGGTACCACGAAGCAGCTGGACTGTTGCAATACGTGTAGCTGCACCCCAGAAGGAAAGTGGACGTGCACTTTGATGGCTTGTCCAGACATACAGGTAGGTGAGAAGTTCTTTGCAGTGGCAGCTATTGCACGCATTGAGTAATGCCTTAAATTTCCTATGTGTACATTTAATTTTATCTAAAAAAAAAGTATTGTACCCTGACAAACTTTGTGCCGTAGAATAGCCCAATATTGTGATATAAGCTCTTCATGTCATTAAAAACAAACACCATTGTATTATTAATGCATGCAGACATTGTTATCCGCAGCATATAGGACGTGCTTGGCTCTAAAAGTATTTCATTGCATGCGGTAATAGACAACTATGTGAATATTTGTAGTTTATGAATTATTTAATTAAACAACAATTGTTGTGTAATTTTTTGTAAATATATAATACATCGTCTATCTGCTCAGATTTTAGGCGCTCCGAAACAGAGAGGTAATTATCAACACTCACTCTATCCAGAAATAAACTTGAAGGTAGTATTCTAGAAATGGAAGATAAAACAGAGTACGATGAGATAGGAGATACTATACTGTCAGAAGAAATTGACAGAGCACTACAGGATTTTGAGTAGAAACACGGCCACTGGAGTAAATGAATATTCCGTCTGAACTGCCGATGTTGTGAGGAGAGCCTGTCAAGAAGAAATTGTTGCATCTGGTACGCAAGGTGTATGTGACAAGGGAAATACCCTACGACTTCAAGTAATTCAAATCGATAAGAAATCAAGAGCAGACAATTGTGCAAATCACATAACTACCAGTTTAACAAGGCATTGTTTGCAAAATGCTAACAAGAATTATTAACGAACAAATGGAAAATCTGATGGAATCTGATCTTGTGGAAGATCAGTTTGGATTTAGGAGAAACGTAGGATCACGAGAGTGAATACTCACATTACGACTTATCTTAGAAGATGGGTTAAGGAAAGATACGTTTTTAGCATTTGTAGATCTGGAAACAGCTTTTGAAATGTTGACTGAAATACATTGTTTCAAAATCTGAAGGTTGCAGGAGAAAATATAGGGAGCGATGAGTCAGTGACGTAACTATGGGGGGGGGGGGGATGAGGGGGATAGAACCCCCCCCCCCTCCAGAACCCGAAAAAAGAGAGAGAGAGCGAGAGAGAGAGAGAAAGAAAAAGAAATCTTATGACAGCAATCTGGTAAAGGTAAAGATTTGAAACTTGGGGTGTTTTACCAGAAGCTTTCATTGCAAGGGAGTGAATTAGTTTCTTCAACGGGAGTGGTAGATGGTAGTCTGTCTGGAAACTGACTAAAATTTTGCTCAGCAAGCAGATCTATTCCCCCCCCCCCCCCCCCCAAAGCCAAGTCCTAGTTACGCCACTGCGATGAGTTATATTCAGCAAACTGTGAAGGAATGCAAGGAGATATTTGGAGTAAGAATTAGAGATCAGGGAGAAGAAATACAAATTTTGCTGTTTGGTGATGGCACAGTAATTCTGTCAGAGACAGCAAAGGATTTAGAAGAGCAATTAAACGGAATTGACAGTGTCTTGAAAGGAAGTTGTAAGATGAACATTAACAACAGTAGGACAAGTGTAATGGAACATATTACCGAAAATCAAGGGGCGGTGAAGGAATTTGCTTAGGTAATGAGACACTAAAAGTAGTAGATGAGTTGTGTTATTTGGGTAGCAAAATAACTTCTGATGTCCGAAGTAAAAAAGTATTAAAATGCAGATTTGCTATGGGAAGAAAAGCGTTTCTGAAGAAGTGAAATTTGTTGAATTGCAACGCCTACTCCAACTGGAAAATAGAGTGCAAAAACTCAGGTATAAAATTTTGTCGGACATGGAACAAAGTCACTCTGTA
The DNA here is from genome assembly GCA_026315105.1 of Locusta migratoria. NCBI lineage: Eukaryota > Metazoa > Arthropoda > Insecta > Orthoptera > Acrididae > Locusta > Locusta migratoria. The sequence goes on from CM048751.1 coordinate 63,579,063, forward strand.
AATATTCTGCTAATCTCGTTTGGAGCGATTATATTCAGCCGCGACGGAATAGCCGTGCGCACTGAGGCCCTATGCATCGGTGCGCGCGCCTGTTTGTCGTCGGAGGTTCGAGTCCTCCATTAGGCATGTGTGTGTGTATGTGTGTGTGTGTGTGTGTGTGTGTGTTTGTGTGTGTGTGTGTGTGTGTGTGTGTGTGTGTTATTCTTAGGATAAGTTAGTTGAAGTAGGTTTTAAGTTTAGGTACTGATGACCACTGCTGTTAGGTCCCATAACTTCACAAACAATTGAAAAAAAATTTGATTACGTTCAATACTGCCAGTGGACGATTTATATGCATCAACTTAGGAAGTTGACGCTCATAAAAATAACACCGACCGATGTTCGTTTTTATAATGTGGTCCGTTTAGGAACTCATTCAGGAGTTTCGTTTGCTTCGCTTCAATCCGAAATTTATTCAAAAAACACTTTTCATATACTTCGTAGGTGGTAAACGAATCCCTCATTATATTTACACACGTTTGTGCATCACCTACGAAAGGCCTTTATGTAAACTTAATTTTATCCTAGTCTGATATTCCTCGTACAAATCCATCTTTCACAGGAAGCAGTAAATTTCACTGGGTGGTAATTTCCATCATTAGTGAAATACTTTGTTGTTCCCGTACCCATATATGCAACACTTATCACTGTTGTACCTGACTTGCTGCTATTTAATTCTGTACCTCCAAATCTTCTGTTCGAACTGGGCGTTTTCATTGCTTACTAGGAATATAATTTCCTGTCTATTTTTAATTACGTCCTTTTCACAAACTACACTCTATTCGACAGATTATTAACCGACTTACTGGTTGCTTCCTCAAAGGTATTTTGCCTGTGAATACAATTATCCACACAGCCACTCAGTTTATCCTGCATTTTATCGTCTAAATCATTTTCGACTGTGGTGACTCTGATGTTAACCAGGCCACTCTCTTCAAAGACTTTGCCCACATCTGTCCTTAAAACTTCTAATTTTGATTCAAATATCACTTTTATTTCGCCTTTAATATTTCCCCTCTCAGTTTTAATACTGTTCAAGTTTGAATTCACACTAACTCTGAGGTTATTCTTTCAATTTTTGCAGAAAAATTTGTATTTACACTTTCAATTTTCGAATCAAAGTTTGAATTAACACTATTTATATTTGAATTTATATATTTCAATTTTCGAATCAAAATTTTAATTTACACTGTTGATGGCCGACTTTATATTTCATTGCATTTGTTGTAAAAACAGCACTGTCTGTGCCTTAAAATCACCAAGAACATCAATTTCATTCTCTGAATTTAGTTTCTGCACTTCCTATCCAAAACCTTCCCCATTGACACTACTACATCCTGATTTTGGACTACCGTTAAGTGGGTCATTTAAATTTTCTGAACCACGCAGGCTGTGAGACTGTTAAATCGCTGTGTTCTCCAACACTGCCGAGTAATCTGCAAACTCACACAGATTTACACTATCAGCGTTCGTACATAACTTATCAGTCATGCTGGCCCCTGTTTATGTATTGCTTGAAAGTTTGGTAACTGCAGATGCCAACGTTGTAGAATTTGAAGCGGTGTCCATGTCGTACGAAAACTGTTGTTGTTGTAACCGTCGATTCTCGTGCCGCCAACCAAGACGGATACTGGCTGTAGTTAAGAACGTTTCTTGGGAGCTTCTTTTTCTTTATTGAAATTTGCATCTACCTGCAGACATCTAATTATTGTTCCAATTGTCACGCATACAAATGCTGCAAGAAACTTATATTCAGACCCCCCATGCTAACCTATTTGCAATAGACATCAAAACCTGGATCACAAAATTATTGTAATGTGTTAGCATTACTACTGAATTTTTAAGGTGAATATTATTCACATCTGAGAAAGAAACTCTAATTTCGACTTTACGCTTTTCCATTCCATATCGCATTAATCACAGCTAAAATTAAATTAAGTGTGATTACACGCTGTAAGATCATGCATATTTGGCTATGTCCGGTACTGATTATGAAGTTGGTTGGATGTTATCTTATGGTCGAAGCGTACATGTCTGCTTTCATGCCCCTGAAACTAACTTGTTTGCGGATATTATGTTTTACTTGTAGGCTGTAGTCTGCGAAACAAATAATAAATATTACATAAAATAATTGGTTCATTTATAAAAAAGGGTCTTATTCTAACGCTTGCAAATTATGTACGCCAAGTCAGAGATTTAGTAGCTTAAGGTTTATTAACTCAAATTTGTTCCTTATTAGATGTGATTAGACGAAGTATTCATCATAAATAGAATAAAATTGCTTAAACTGCGATAAGAAATTGGTAGCACCTTTCCCCAACTAAGTAATGACAACACAGAAACTGTGTATATATCGTGAGGACTCAACATTAAATTGTCAACAGTTCAAAATAGTTCAAGTTTCTCAAACATCATTTCTAAACTCGTACGTTATTGTGTAAAAACATAAACACTTATCATCTGCACTGGCATAGACTTTTTCTCAGCAAATTTAGAGTCGCTGCGCAAGTCTAAACACTCCCCGATCAAAAAACTCCTATCATCGAGGAGGCTCCTTGTTCTGCCACAACTAGACACGGATTTTTCTTTTCCTTGCATCCTTCGCTCCTCGCTTTCTCTCTCTCTCTCTCTCTCTCTCTCTCTCTCTCACACACACACACACACACACTACCAACAGTTCTGGCCACTTCCTCATTAGCCGACCGCCATCCTTTCCAAAACCGTATACCTCTTAACATGAGATATTTCTTTAATGAAATCTGGCCGTCTGAAACTACATCCTTTCTAATGTAATATTCAAAATATCCACGGGTGTACTGCCGGTCTATGGTGTCCAACGGGCACAATATTTCGGCGTTACTTTTGCTAGATTTAATTAACCCAATCGCTGGTTCCCAAGCTTTGCTAAGATTATAGCCACAGTCACGGTTTATGAGGTCGTCACTTGTGCGAATTTCAATGGCCTCTCTAACGACGCAGTCCCAGTATCTCGACGTCTTTACCAGAATCCTAGTGTGTTCATACTCCATCGCATGATTCTCCGACAAACAATGTTCAGCGACTGCCGACTTGCTCCGATACATCAATCGTGTGTGCCTCTGGTGTTCAACGCATCGATTCTTGACGATACGCATCGTCTGTCCAATATATGACTTTCCACACTGACACGGAATCTGGTACACGCCGGCCTTCCTCAAACCGAGATCATCTTTGGCGCTCCCAACCAGTGCACGAATTTTATTCGGCGGACAAAAAACAGTTCCAACCTGGTGTTTTCTCAGAATGCGGGCGACCTTCCCCGAGAGTGTGCCGGTATATGGAATGAACCCAGTGCCTACATTCTCTCTCGTGTTTTCATCCGTTTCCACAGGTTGTGCTGTAGTGGTTGGGCAGAGAGCCCGCCGAATCTGCCACTCTGAGTACCCATTTTTCCGAAATACAGTTCTCAGGTGTTCCAAATTCCTGGAGTAGACTCTCTGCGTCGGAGATTGTGCACGCCCTGTGTACTAGAGTTTTAAGTAATGTAATATTATTTAAATACAGAAAAAGACTGTTACTCGTATTACATAAAGGAAAACACACGAACGATAAAATGGCAGATATTGAATTGTTAGTCGGATAGTAAAGTAAGTGAAATCGCTCAACAGAGGAAATGTCATTGAAACTGATGGGATTTCAAATCGATTGTAGACGACGTATGCGAAGGACCGTGCCCCACTCCTAGCAGTATGGCGAAGGTCTCTGGAGTAGCGATGCGTTTCCAAAGGTTGAAAAAACCCACAGCTCATTCCCGTTACAAGAAGGGTCCTCGATGAGATACGCAAAATAATAGGCAAACATCGGTCAGTCGAAGAATTTTGCATCACATTTGATGTTCGTTTACTGTGTCATTTCTCGGCACCGGAGATCTTCTCTGTAGGATTCAACACAGTTTCCTGAAGTAAAGATGATGTGAAGCACAGCTTGAGATATCCATCAAGTTATGCTCTACACCTAACACTATGACATGACTATGAAATTTACGCTAAATATAGTCAAAGCTTACCCTCTATTGCTGGTGAAACAGCGAAACTATAAGAAACAGCTAATGACTATTTACGAGCCACTTTATACCCTGATCTACACCTAAAATTATTTCACATTCCGTATCTGTAACATCTTACCACTAGACCACCACACCACTAGCGATTAAGGCGCCTCAGATTAGTGTAAGTACGACTGCCCTCACTGTAATAATTATTCAGTTTCTGTGTTCCATGAAATACAGCCATAACTGTCTAGGCTTTCCATGCAGCGGAATAGCACCTCAGCAATGGACAGATAGGAGACTCAAAACAGTCTCAGAGTTTGTAAATTTCTATTTATAATGATATTGTTATCACCTTAACCTAGGGTTAAAGGCAGAAATGTTCCGATATGTCCATTGCTGAGGTTCTATTCCGCTGCATGGAGAGTCTTGGCAGTTGTGGCAATATTTCTTGGAACACAGAAGCTGAATTAGAGTTTGCGACCTGGAGGGTAGTCATACTTTATTCCGAGAAGCCTTAATCACTAGTGGTGCGGTGGTCGAGTGGTAAGACGTCTGCCTAGTAATCATAGAGGTCTGGGACCGATTCCCAGCTGCATCATAATTTAATTCAATGCTTCACCTTTATCTTTAATTTTTTGAGACAATTGTCAGGAAAGAAATTAACGGAGCTGACAGAGAGCGATGAATAACAGTGGAGAAAACGATGGTATGTTGAATGAATATGAGTTAGAACAGAGGTGGGCAATGAGCGAGACGCACTCTCAGAGCCGCCTGCCTGAGCTGGAGCAGAGCCGCAAGCAGCTGGCATCCACCACGTAGTTCCTGCTGAAAAGACTAGATGGCGTTATGCGCAGCAAAGGCGCTAATGTAGCTGCAGAAATTCACCTGGCTGAGTGCATTATATAATAACTTATAAAGATAATAGTGCAAATTCTTTAGTATCCAACTAAGAATGAACAGATTCCACTGCTTGGGGTATCTCCTGAAAAATGCTATTATATTTGTATGTAAGTAACTTATAAACATAATACTGGAAACTCTTCTCTAAAACGTCCAGCGCGTGCAGTCGAGCCGGCAAATATCTTATAAAGATAAGAGCGATTTTGTTTTGTTTCAGAAGACACCGCTAACAGTGCCATCTGTTAGTTCGAATTTTGTACATCAGGGTTTTCGTTACAATCTATGATATTACGTTATGCTACAGTACACTGTGGATTTGAAATGGCTAGTCAAATCGCCACGGTAAAGCGGCGTTCTATTTTCCAGTTCATCTCTAGTTGGGAGTGTGATTACTTGTTCACTGAAAGCGAAGGAAGAGCGAAATGTTTGGTATGTGGTAAAATACTAGGCATAAAATAGTAAAATTTAGAACGCCACTATAGAACACATTACTTCAACCAGTATGGAAGTGTAGAAGGTGAAATGTGACTTAATCTTCTTAATAATCTATGCGAGGAAGGAAGTAAAGTAGAGGTATGTATTGTAATGCTCCACCTACATACGAGGTAACTTAATCACAGTGTTTTGTTTAATACCGGACTCTGACGGAAGTACATGCGCCAGCAAGCATGCCGACCTCTAGCAGCAACTAGGATAACTACCGGCTGAGCGCGAACGCTGCTCTTTTTCCGGCCTGAGCTGGAGCGCTGCTCATTGAGCCGATTTGTACCCACCTCTGAGTTAAAAGATAGTAGCATTATTTTTTACTGTTGGACAGATGAATGTGTTACAATATAGTTTGTGTTATAGATGGGTAAAAGTAGGGTGTTAGATGAGTACGTCCTAGCGTCTTGATTGGGGTGATAGGTACTTGATACCTGATGCTACGCACTAAAAAAAATGTTCAGATGTTTGTTAAGCTTAAAGGACTTAACTACGGGGTCATCAGTCCCTAAACTTACAAACTACTTATGAACTAGCTAACACTAAGGACGGCACAAATATCGCCGGCCGCGGTGGCCGAGGGGACTGAGGCGCTCCAGTCACGGTCTGCACGGCCACTACGGTCAGGGGTTCGAATCTCCCCTAGGGCATGGATATTTGTGACGTCCTTAGTATTAAGTAGTTCATAGGTAGTTTGTAAGTTTAGGGATTGATGGCCCCGTAGTCGAGTCCCATAAGCTATACAAACGTTTGAACATTTTTGGCACAAATATCCATGCCCGAGGAGGGATTCGAACCCCCGAACGTAGTGGCCGTGCAGACCATGACTGGCGCGCCGCAGTCCCCTCGGCCACCGCGGCCGACCGCTACGCACTGAAATCATGTACACTGTGATACCACTGAAGTAAACACAGTGTATGGGTGTCACGGAACTAGTCCAACTGCAGAAAGCCTAAGTGGGCATATGAAACACTGCCATGGTGAAACTGGGGGAGTTTGCAGATGTAAAGAAGAGCTTCTCAGTAGACTCACCACTGGCCGCCACAAACGTCGTTGCCGTGGCGACCAACAACAGAGCTGCGGTTAGCGTGAGAGCCAGCTTCATGTTTGACGTGGACACAGGAACTGTTAGCTGCTCCTGAACACCTCGTTATTTCTGCTGCCTGCTCTCCCCTTCTTACTCCACCCCCCTCCCCGCCCCCCTCACGCACACCACGTCGCTTCACCACTCAGTCCAAACGTCCAGTAGTGCACTTGGTCATAAAATTTGTCATATAGGTTTTATCGTTCATCTCCGAGACATAACGCGTTTTATAGCGTTTTTATGGCCAACAGTCTCAGTCGTAATTTCTCGTTTTAGCTGCTTCGTGTCTTTATTTACTTGCTATCTCTACCAGTGACAATGTGCTACTATGAGTGCACTAAATCTCAGAGTATTCTCTCAATGCCATTTAACTTCGTTAACAGTCAGGTGATTGCTAACTGTAAATATATCGTTTTAAGTTTAGTCATACGAGACCGAGCTTGTGCCAAATTGTTGATAACAAATTTAGGTTCATTCCAATCACAAGAGCATCCTCACACCGCAGTCGAAGTTCCTTACACCACGTACAAGGGAAAGTCATTAACGTAATTTAATTTTATCAGAGTTTCGCCTTTTGTGGTCAGAACACATTATTGAGACGACCATTATATTTGCTTGATGTTAGGTGTTGATAACAAATTACGTAATTTAATATCTAAGGCGTATATATTCTTGCTGTAGAGCTCACTTCAGGCACATAACAACGTACATACGTACATAACAACGATATAAAAAATTACATAACATTTTTCACGAACATCATGCAAACTGGCACCATTCCACAAATGCTCAAACGCTCTAAAGCCTGGGAAGCCAGCTGACAACCCGACAAGCTACAGACCAATTGCCTTGATGCCTGCAATTTACAAATTACTAGAGAGGCTTATATACACTGTTGGCCATTAAAATTTCTACGCCACGAAGATGACGTGCTACAGACGCGAAATTTAACCGACAGGAAGAAGATGCTGTTATATGCAAATGATAAGCTTTTCAGAGCATTCACGCAAGGTTGGCGCCGGTGGTGACACCTACAACCTGCTGACATGAGGAAAGTTTCCAACCGATTTCCCATACACAATTAGCAGTTCACCGGCGTTGCCTGGTGAAACGTTGTTGTCATTCCTCGTGTAAGGAGGAGAAATGCGTACCATCACTAATCTGACTTTGATAATGGTCGGATTGTAGCTAATCGCGATTGTGGTTTATCGTATCGCGACATCGCTGATCGCATTGCTCGCGATCCAATGTTAGCAGAATATGGAATCGGTGGCTTCAGGAGGGCAATACGGAATGCCTTGATGGATTCCAACGGCCTCATATCACTAGCAGTCGAGATGACAGGCTTCTTATCCGCATGGCTGTAACGGATCGTGCAGCCACGTCTCGATCCCTGAGTCAACAGATGGGGACGTTTGCAAGACAACAACCATCTGCACGAACAGTTAGACGACGTTTGCAGCAGCATGGACCATGGCTGCCAGGTTCTGTTTACAGCATTATGATGGTCGCTTCCGTGTTTGGCGACATCGCGGTGTACGCACATTTGAAGCGTGTAATCGTCATCGTCATACTGGTGTATTACTCGGGGTGATAGTATGGAGTGCCATTGGTTACACGTCTGGGTCACCTCTTGTTCGCATCGACGGCATATCGTAATATTTTGTGTGCTCTTAATCTGACTTTATTCTAATCACCTACACAACCCAACTGCGAATTTCTAGAAAACTTGGCTGCACTTCGCAAACTCGAGCCAATGAGTTGTCTTCCTTGGAAATAAACTGGAAAGGTTAACTATTACACGGCGCTAAACATCTATAAATAGTCACTTCTTTTCCGAACCTACTCACTATGTTTACATGCAACACATATTCCGGAAGACGAATACCGATTTCCGTACACCGTTTTTCGCTGACGTGTTTACATGGCATAGCCTGAATCGGATTTCCTAGCCCACTTAATATGGCGGATAAAAACAGCTGATTCAGATCCTGATTTAGTCCGCATAATCGCTATTTTTCTTTATTTACATATACAGATTTATGTCATCATCATCATCATCATCATCATCATCATTAGAGACTGATTATGCCTTTCAGGGTTCAGTCTAGAGCATAGTACCTCTGATAAAATTTCTCCATGATCCCTATTCAATGCTAACATTGATGGCTCGTCTGATGTTATGCCTTTTACTTCAAAATCATTCTGCAACGAACCTAAGTACTTTCTTCTTGGTCTACCTCGACTCCTCTTATCTTCCGCTGTCGAGCTCATGAGTTTCTTAGGTAACCCTGCTTCTCCAATGCGTGTAACATGACCCCACCATCTCAGTCTGTTCGCTCTAACTGCTTCATCAATGGTGTTCATTCCGAGTTTTTCTTTGATTTCCTCATAATGGACACCCTCCTGCCATTGTTCCCATCTATTAGGACCTGCAATCATTCTTGTAACTTTCATGTTTGTAACCTCTACCTTATGAATAAGGTAACCTGTATCCACCCAACTTTCACAGATTTATGTTCACTCTAATATTTATATTTATATTTATATTTCACGTTAGAAAATATCACTCTTTCCATATGTGCAGGAAATTCTTAACAAGAAAACAAAATCTGACAAGCCAAGAACGCTTCAAAAACGGTTGCGTTTACATGGGCACGAAAATCGATTGTGGAACTGAAAAATCGCTTTAGAGAAGCGGATTTCCAGAATCGATTTTGCAGTGTTTTCATGACCAACCAAAAGCGGAATTGGGAAATCGGTGCCGCGGTGGAGTAGCCGAGCGGTCTAAAGCGACTCGCTGCGGAGCGCGCGGTTGCTCGCCGTGGAGGTTCGTGGCCTCCCTGGGACATGGGTGTGTGTGTTGTCCTTAGGTTAGTTTACCTAGGTTTAAGTAGTTTGTAAGCTACGGGCTGATGACCACGCAGTTTGGTCCGATAGATTTACAGACATTTGTATATTTTTTGGGAAATCGGGTTACGAAATCCGGATTTGGGAGCCCCTGTAAACGGGGTGACTGTCAACAACGCGGGACCACCAGCAGTAAACAAACACGCGCAATGGCGCAGTTCTCGAATAGGTGTAAACAGTGCGGCGTCTCAACCGAAAAGTACAGTGTAATGCGCGACGTACAGTTGACTACAGAAGGTATTCACCGACTATTATACGCATCATAGACTGCCTCACTCGTTCCCATATTCCAGGCGTCTGTCCTATTTGCTGACACACTTGCCTTATCTGCTGACGCAGCAATTCTACGTTATGTATAGGTGTGGCATACACAATGTTCTATAAGTGGCGTCATGTACCGAGCGGTCTAAGGCAGCTCGCTGCGGAGCACGCGGTTGCTCGCCGTCGGAGGTTCGATTACTTCCTGGGGCATGGGTGTGTGTGTGTGTGTGTGTGTGTGTGTGTGTTGTCCTCAGGTTAGTCTACCAGGTTAGTTTACCTTAGTTTAAGAAGTTTGTAAGCTACGGACTGATGGCCATGCAGTTGGGGCCGATAGATTTACAAACACTTGAACACAAATGGCATCATAAGGAGGAGTATTAAGCCGAGTTCAGGCAAACAACTGATGGCGTGCGACAGATAGTTGCATAGTGAAGTTGTAGTTCAGTAGCATGTGTGAACTTCCTGGTTCTAGTAGCGCCATTTAAATTGTGCTACTCTTTCCACGCAACATAAAATTGAAGTTGGTTGTACTTTGTGTCCCCACTTTCTTACCCCACCACCAAATATCGACATTCGACTGTCACCTCGCGGGGTATTTCGAATTATTTTACTTCGTATCAGTGTGTTTGCGTTCCAGGTTTACGATTTGGCGCCTTTGTTTGCTGCTAAAATGTCGAATCAATTTGCGAAACCCTTCGTGTGCTTGTGGAACAAAGTGTAACGATTGAAATGAGCCGTGCAAATCGCGATCACCTGAGACTGCGGACGCCATGTTGAAATCTGCACAACTAAGTGGTATTTCTGAAGCTTGTGCACGATAGCTCACAGTGCGTTGCTATCTCAATTTAGTTGTTTGTGTGAACCCGGCTTAATGGACTGAGGCCTGGACCATGAGGGGGCCGTGCCCTATACATTTGTTTGGCTGTGGAAACAAGGAAATGCCCGCATTACAGCTCGAGGTAGTCATTTTCAGCACCTTCTGTAGAGAAGTGTACGTAAACGTTAAAATGAAGTAAATCAGTGGGACTTAAATACTGTGGCTATCAGTCCCTAGGCTTACAAACCACTTAACCTAACTTTAACTAACCTAAGGACAAAACATTATATAAGTGTGTGTGTGTGTGTGTGTGTGTGTGTGTGTGTGTGTGTGTGTGTGTGTGTGTGTGTGTGTGTGAGTGTGTGTGTGTGTGTGTGTGTGTGTGTGTACACATGCCCGAGGGAGGACTCGAACCTCCGAAGGGGAGCAACCGCGCGCTCCGCAGCAAGATGCCTTAGACCGTACGACCATTACACTGCGGCGAACTGTACGTAGTAAATTGCATTGTACGAACAGAAATGACGAACCTGCATAGTGAAGTGGCCTGTGTTTTGTACACCACAACAAATGCCTGTAGTACGGTAACGAAAGAAAATAAACGATACGTGTACACGACACGTTCTGCTTGTTGTTCGGTCCTCAATAGAATTCCCGGAGCTTTTCCGCGTATATCAAATATCCACTCACATTCGGAAATTGGAAATCATTCCCGAGTTCTCTAGCCATACAATAAATCATCGTTTGTTTAATTTGAGGGCAATTTCCACTTTCTAAACCAAGTGTCAAATGCTGCACATCTTCCTGCCAACCTCTGACCAATGTAAACGTTAAAAGTCTCTGATAAAAAAAGGCAATTACCATATGTATATAAAACATCTTTGGCAGAAGTATTGCTAATTATATATATATATATATATATATATATATATATATATATATATATATATATATATGTATATATATATATATATATATATATATATATATATATATATATATATATACACTATAATTTAACATCATTGCGAAACAATCTGCAGAAAACCTGACAGCAAAAAAAGTACAGAACTGCGAAATACGGGATTAATTCAGGGCAGTTTTTAACAAAAGTCTCGCCAGATGTAACTGACATCAAAATATCGTAAGTTATAAGAAAAAATTATAACCAAATTTTCAAATATATATTCCTAGTATTTTACTTGTAATGGGAAGGAAATTGATTAATGTAATTTTTATATACGCGGATGCTTGATGATGGAAAAAAGCTGAAACAGCTGAAGCGTTATATAATAAAGTGTAAGCAGTGATCTGGAACTTATTTTAATGTCCTACAACGACATTTATCACACCGCAGACGCAACACCCGGGAATTTAATGACATCAATGTCATACAAAGCATTAGGAAATGTACTGCGTTTTATACGCCTGAAATTATAACTTTTGAAGACCATAGAGAGCATACGATATAATGAGAGTGCCTTCACAACAACGTGGTTCCATCGTAATCACATAACACTTGTACCGGAAATCTTGCGGAAAAGGATGCGATTCAAGTGCAGTTTTCACAGAATGGATTAGTAGTTAAGAACTCTTATTGTTTGCCAATAAACAGATTGTAAAAATAACAAGAAAGTGTATTTTTATGCAAACACGCAATTTTTCAAATGCAACAATGGTGGTTTGTATCATGGACAGGAATTTTTTACACCATCTGCGTACAAAGAATTTTGAATGAAATTTTTATCACGTTTAGTTTGGCAGCTTACAACCATTCATAGTCTTGAGGGCGGAGGCTACGACAGCGTAGCTCACTGGCTGGTGCTCATGAGACAGTGGGGCGTGACCCAGGGGCTAGCCACGCTATCGCAGCCTCTGCCCCCGAAAATATGAACGGTTGTAGCTGCCAAACTAAACGCGATAAAAAATGTCATTCAACATTATTTATACACAGCTGGTGTAAAAAGTTCCAGTGCGTGATAGAAACAGCCATCGTTTCATTTAAAAAACTATATGTTGCATAAAAAGTACACTTTCTAAGTAATATTACAATTATGTGAAAACCGCACATCAATCGCACGTTCCGTTGTCACAGTATGTGCGGTGCAAGTGTTAGGTGAGTCACCCTGTATATAACAACAGCAAAATCAAACCTAGTGCAACGTATTAACAACAACTTGGCTCAGGCAAGAAATAAGTGACAAAATTCGTCCTACATTCTGCTACAATTTTTCAGCGTTGTAGCTTCTCGATACACTACAGCATTACCGTTGAAAATTAACTTTCGAAGTCTTATGTCATTTAAAATTATTACATAAAGTGGGGGCTGCAGCTGCTGGAGTGTCCGAAAGTGTAATTCCAACCTCGACGCGATATCACACAACAGGAGCCGTTAAAAGAAGGCAAGGGCAAGGTCGTCTACAGATAGCACCAGCAAGAGGTGAGCGTTATCTCCGGTTAACAGTCCGCCGAGACAGGAGGCTGAATGCGACTCACAATGAGCTGCACGCGCGCTCCAGGTCGCTACAGGACGCGCTATATCAACACAAACAGTCCGAAATCGCCTTCAGGAATGTGGCCTCTACGCACGAAAGTCAATGATGTGTATCCAATTAAAACCACGACATCACTTAGCTCCAGAAACTTGCTGAAGGAAGATCAGGATTGGAATCTTAAGGAATGGTTTCGGATTCTGTTCGCAGATGAGACGCGATTTTGTGTTCAGCTGGACAATCGTCGTTGCCTCAGCTGGAATTTTCCTCCTTATGTGCAGGAAATGTCACCATATCGTGGAGGTGGACGAATGGTGTTGGCGACGTACGGACCTCTATGACGTTCTGAATGGTGCTTTGACTGCTCAGAAGTATAGAGGCGAGATCGTTTGACCTTTTGCTATGCCGTACGCTAATGCCATAGAATATTAGTTATTTATGGTGGTCGATAACGGTCATGCAATTGAACGAATGGAGCGGCCAGCTTGTTTATCGGACTAAACCCGATTATGTCTGGGATGCACTTGGCAGAGGCATTGCCGCTAGACCAGCACCTCCAAAAACATTTGTAAAGCAGGAAAAGGAAGGGAGCTTGGAGTCTAACGTCCCGTCGACAGTGTGGTCATTAGAGACGGAGCTTACGCTCGGAGTATTTGGGTAAGGATGTGGAAGGAAATCGGCCGTGCCCTTTCAAAGGAACCATCCCGGCATTTGCCTGGAGTGATTCAGGGAAATCACGGAAAACCTAAATCTGGATGGCCTGCGGTGGATTTAAACCACCATCCTTCCGAATGCGAGTCCAGTGTGTTACAACTGCGCCCCCTCGCTCGGTGTAAAGCTGGAAATTGCCATCATGGAAGAATGGCCCAATAACCACAATGAGCTGACTGATAACCTCATACTGTCCATGCCACGCAGTTGTGCCTCTGTACTGGCCATCAGAGGTAGTCTTATGTAGTTCGCGAACAATCTAGTTCGGAAGAGCGCTGCCACAGGCGAACTACGCGAACTAGTTCGCAGATCTCTCGCCTCTTAGTTCGTCCGCTCCTTTTCCGAAGACTGACGCGGAACAGCGAGAGGACGCGAGAGCGCACAAAATCGCCTGATTCCCTTCTGCCAGTTAGCGTCATTTCGAGCTGAGATGCAGCTCAGCTGCAGTTTCATAGTTCACAGCCACACATTTTCTTTTCTAAGGTATTCAGCAGTGTCTACATATTACCCTCATTCCACAGTGTAAACTAAATAAGTGGTTTATTTGCTTAAGTATTTGATGTTTCATTACCCAAAAATACAGGTAATAGCACACGCTTGGATAACACTGATCATTATATTAAAAAAACTGTCATAGCAAAAGAGAGAACCTTTAGTAGCGATAGCAAAAGCCAAAATGAGCGGACTAACTAAAACGAGCGACCTACTTCGCGGACGAGCTGCGAACTAAAAGGAGAGCTACCGGTCGCGAACTAAAATATGCGCGATCCGTCGCGAACTTAAATATGTGCAATCGGTCGCGAACTAAAATATGTGAAATCGGTCGCGACTAAAACATGCATTACCGATCGCCAACTATTATGCGCAAGTCTAATCAGAGCTGATCACTCACCATAGTAGACGGCAACGACAAACACTTTCTCACTACAATGGTAGCCGTATAGTTTGCTTTAAGTAAACGGTATCTGAACCTCAAATAAAAGTTGGGACAGAAAAGTATTGTACTGTATCACACACAAATTGCAATTGTAACCAATATGTTAATGAAATACGTTACCATATGTATAACGCGTACGATATCGGACCTGATCCCACAATTGTTTTGAGCGGTTTATTTAAAAGTGTGAGAAGTTTGTGGTTCACAACAGAAGCAAGGGATGTGTTGTTGAGCTGAAAGAGAGAGAGAGAGAGAGAGAGAGAGAGAGAGAGAGAGAGAGAGAGAGAGGTAGTACTGGAGGCATTCACCGTGCTGCGACTGAGGGCAGGCCTTCTCCGTGCACGCCCAGAGTCCCCCGCTGTGGCAGAAGCACGAGTTGCAGTCCTCCTTCTTCGTGTCACCGGGTTTACAGGCTGAAACGTCAGAAAGCAGAGTTAGTCAATTGACGGTGGATATCGTGACGTGAGAACGTCACACATATTAAAATATTCCGCTTTCATTTTCCAGATTAATTACAATGAATTTGTTGGTTGAAATTGGCGTTTCGTTATCTGTAATTGGTTGCTAGTATCTGTATAAAACTAGCTTGACATGTGACTTAGACATTTAAGGAAACTACAACCACATCTGAATATTTATTTATCGTATGACAATACAGACACATAAGAAAGAAACAGACAAATCACTAATATAACAAACGTTAAGAATATTACTAATATTCCAAACTTCAAGAATTACATACAGACATCAAGAGTATTAATGTGCCGTGGAGGTTCGAGTCCTCCCTGGGGCATGAGTGTGTGTGTTTGTCCTTAGATTAGTTTACCTAGGTTTAAGTAGTTTGTAAGCTACGGACTGATGACCACGCAGTTTGGTTCGATAGATTTACAAACATTTGAACATTTGAATGTAATCTATCGACTCTGGAAGTGCGAATAGGAAGTCGTCTTGGCTCCCATTACAGGCTCTTGTGGGACAATCTTCAGCAATATGGCTGATGGTATGATTCTCTCGGCAGTCACACTGAGGGGCTGGTTGTTTACCCAGTTTATTTAGGAAATAAGCACAGCCGCCATAACGAATTCGAATCCTATTTATGCTCCGATTCGCGAGGCCTTTTCCCGTCGTAGGTTCGAATCGTCACTCGGGCATGGATGTTTGTGTTGTCTTTAGTTTAAGTTAGTTTATAGTTTGTACATTTAAGGACTGATGACCCCGCAGCTAAGTCCCACAAGCTTAACAAACAATTGAACCCTATTAGTGGTAGACCATGTTCTGCGTAAGTCAAAACGAGGTGGCTTTTGTGTCATGCAAGGCATGTTATGATTTTGCCATGCATTCCATTTTTCAGACGATTTGTGATACTGAAACCTTGTTGTACACAGCTCCTTGCTGTTCTTGTTGGCGGGTTCGAAGCCTATTACTGTTTGCAACTCCAATGTCTTGGTGGATTGGCAGGTTTAGATTTCCCAAAATGTTTTTGTATTCACGTACAAGGGCGTCATTACGTCGCGGTGGGATGTGGCTTAATATTGGGAGCTATTGCGTTGGACTGGGTTTAATTACTCCAGAAATCATCCTCAGAGTGTTATACCACTGGACAGCCACCTTTTTTACATTTGGGCTGTATAACAAAATGGAGCACAGTATTCGGCAGTCGAGAATACAGTTGCTAAAGCAATGGTGCGGAGGGTAGAGGCCGTTGCTCTCCAGGTGGTGCCACACAGCTTTTCACTAATGTTGTTTCTTTAACTTTTCGGCAGTCTTTGTTAGGTGTTCTTTAAAAGATATTGTTGTCTCCAGCGACAAGCCCAAGAACTTCTGAGTTTTCTTGTGCCTGAGAATGTTCTTTTCAAATCTACTGTTGAGTTCCTTACCAGCCCGTTTGTTGTTGAGATGGAAACAACTGACCTCTCTTTTAGAAGCATTTGGTTGAAGTATTCACTTACGCAAATATTCACCCATTATCTTCAGGTCTTTAGATAAGATGTCCTCCGATGCTTCAATTGTGTTACATCATGTAGTGAGGGCCCGTCGCCAACATACCCCAACTTTTTTGATTGTGTTTCCGTCAGATCTGCAATATAGAGGCTAAACAGCAGTGGTGCAAGCACTGATCCTTGTGGTAACCCGTTCTTTAGTTTTTTGATAGAGCTGTAGTCAGTGTCCATAATTGTTTGGAACACCCTAAGGAATTTCTTACAGAAATCCAAGATTTTTCTCCATGTGCGGAAATACATCTTCAAATAAAACTACACCCTGCTGTATACGTCTGAAGATGTTGGATTTCTGTAAGAAATTTCTTCGACTGCACTCGGCCTGTTTGAGTAATAATCCATATTGTCTTGCGGTGGGGATTCCTGTGCAGCGCGTGCCGCAGAGTGCGGGTGTGGACAGCGAGTGTCCACATAATTAAGTAGTCCCGAGGTGCGTCAGCTGCTGGAGATGCAAGCGGCTGCGTAAGGAGGGCATCCAGGCGCGGCCGCAGAGAAGAACGAGTGAGGCTGATGTGCTGCTTATGGTGGCGCGAAACGAGCAACAGTAGAAACGGCTTCACAGTTGCCTTCCATTCAATGTTTTAACTTACGAATATCATTATAAATAGAAATTTATACACCCTGAGACTGTTTTTCGTCTCGATAAAGTCAGAGACATTAATGATAACGATGAAGCATTGAATTAAAATTTGTGATGCGGCCGGAAATCGAACCCGGACCTCCATGCTTACTAGGCAGACGTCTTACCGCTTTTTTCTCATATTCATTTCTTCCAGTTATGAGTGACTCATGTACCAGAATTCTGCCATCTTTCCCAACGAAGCCAACAGTGAACGGCGACCACGGGTGACTCGGAATAGTCTAAGCACGATTTCCCACCACCTCACAAACTTTACTTCAGCTTCTGTGTTCACATCTGCCAAGGCTCTATATGCAGCGGAATGTTCCGATCTCTCCATTGCCGAGGTACTATTCCACTGCGTGGAGAGCCTTGGCAGATGTGGCACTGTTTCATAGGAACACAGAAGCTGAATTAAGGTTTGTGACGTGAGGGGGAAATCATGCTTAGACTATTCCGAGGCGCATTAATCGCTAGTGATGTGGTAGTCTAGCGGGTGCAGTGGCTCAGCGCGACCGGTCAGAGGGCTGAACGCCCTCTGTAATAAAAAATCTGAGCCAAGAAGAAATAGAACAACAACGAACGATCAGCGACCGAGAGGAACAGAACTACCCAGAGCTAAAAAAGAAATGAAATAAAACCGGTAAGACGTCTGCCTAGTAAGCATGGAGGTCCGGGTTCGATTCCCGGCAGCATCGCAAATTTTAATTCAATGCTTCACCTTTATCATTAATTTTAATTTATCTTATAACTCTGATCCATTATACATGTGGTGTGATGCAGCTCTGATGGGTAAAGATTTCCAGAAATAACTACAACCAGTCCTCTTTGCGATTCTCCATTTTTACTTCCTTTTATTATTATTATTGTTACGTTTCAGGCCTTTTATCTGACTGGCAGTTCTTCCTGTTCTTCCAGCATTGCTTCATTCCTTCACTAAAGGTTCTCTTCTATTCTTCGATCCACATTGGTCTTTGTGCTTTAGGTGCTGTTTTCTCTGACATCACTTCCCACTTGCACACCTTTGTCGACAATGTCTGCTGAATATATGCTTACCCTTTCCAGATCAGTTTTGACTTATATCGTCTAGGGTGTAGTGGACGTAATTCCCTGAATGAACCTGATGATTCTGTTCTTAAGTCTGGTCTGTGGAAGTCTGCTGATGTGTCCATTAAATTTTAGTTACCTCATTCTAATGTCCGCTGTGATGTTGGAGAATTTCTCTGTGGTATGCCTGGAGTGAACTCTATAGCCTTCGTCTGAAGTTTTGGTCCAATAAATTTCCTAATGACTTTCTTTTCTGTGTGACGATGTTTTCAAGGTCGGTTATTGTGTGTAACGTCATTGTCTCACTGGCCTATAGCACCTCCAGTTTGATTACGGTATTGTAGTGACGAATTTTGTAGATGTGAGCCTTGGGCTCTTGAATTAGTATATTGAGGGTAACGAGCGGAATTCTTTTGGCGTTTTGCCCTTCTGCTGCTTGGTTCCCACCCCCAGGAGTAGTCGGAACTTAGGGTTTGACCTTTTTCCCTCTCGTCGTCGTTGCTGCCGTCGGCGAGTCGTAGTTTCAGCCTACTGTTCGTGTCTTTTCTGAGTGGTCTGATGACTATCCAAACATGTGGCAGTGACGCTAAATGTTCAAATGTTTGTTAAGCTTAAGGGACTTAACTGCGTGATCATCGGCCCCTAAACTTACAAGCTACGTATGATCTACCTTTTACTAAAGACGACACAAAGATCCATGACCGAGGAGGGATTCGAACCCCCGACCATAGCGGCCGAGCAGCCTGTGACTGGCGCGCCGCAGACCGCTCGGTCACTGCGGCCGTCAGTGACGCTAACCCGCGACCTTTGAGGAAGTTCGGTTTTAACTGTTTGCGCCTCCCTCCGTATGTCAGCCTTGGCAATCCTCTCCCTATAAAGGTGCTCATGGTCTGCACGGCCACTACGGTCGGGGGTTCGAATCCCCCCTCGGGCATGGATATTTGTGCCGTCCTTAGTCTTAGTTAGTTCATAAGTAGTTTGTAAGTTAGGGACTGATGACCCCGTAGATAAGTCCCATAGACTATACAAAAATTTGAACATTTAGCAAATTCGTAGTAGAAACTTTACCTGATGTACGCAATGTGCTCTGGCCAGTATTTAAAGGGTACTGTTCAATTACACTGTTGACGTTGATGCTTGTATATTGTCTAATGTTTTCATCATCTCGTCTGGCCAATGTATTGTGTAAAATGGTATCTTTATTGTGAAGTTATGTTCAAATATTTGTTAAGCTTATGGGACGTAACTACGGGGTCATCAGTCCCTAAAGTTACAAACTACTTATGAACTAGCTAATCCTAAGGACGGCACAAATATCCATGCCCGAATGGGGGTATTCGAACCCCCGACCGTAGTGGCCGTGCAGACAGTGACTGGAGCGCCTCAGTCCCCTCGGCCCCCGCGGCCGGCCATTGTGAAGTTCCGAACTTGATTTGAGCCATATGTTTACGAAAGGAAATTGCCCAAATAACATCCAAACAGGGCGTTCTTAATAATATATCTAGAGTTATTGCCTTTCCTTCTTTTGAGCGCCAGCTGTTTAGTGTAACGCGAATTGAAACGGCCATTTAGGTAAAGGTATAAGCTTTCTCTGTTGCTCAACGTGTTCTGGCTAGTATTTAAAAGGCATTGCTCTGTTACTCTGTTGGTGGCTTCGGTATAATTGTATATTAACCCAAAGGGGCACCTTCATCTAGTGTTGCTGCCTTTAGTTTTGGCCAAGTTTTTTAAGGTATTTTTATTGTGAAAATATCGTAATTTAGGCTGCGCCATATGCGTGGAAAAGGGCCCATTATTTTAATCTATTTAGGGTTACTGTGTGCATCTTTCGGGCCAGTATTGTGTAACTGGAGTCTTATTTATTGCAAATGGTCATTTATGTTACGGAGTGAAGTTTCATTCTAAATTGCACACTATGCTCCGGCTAATGTCTAGAAGCACGGTTCAGTTACTGCTGGTATTTGTATACTTGCCTAAGGCAAGCCTGTAGCGCCCACTGTTAATTATATCTAGTATTACTCCCTTGGCTATTCCTTGCTCCATCTTTCTTTTAAACATGGTATCCTTGTAATTTTTTTAAATCTCGCCTGTTAAAGCAAATGATTGCTTCCTTTAAATTTAAAGGATCTCCTTATTCTATTGTATTTCGCTGAGCATCTAAATGTTAATGTTAAGCGTTATGTTAAGTTGTGCCCTTACTAATAAATTACTTGTTTTGGTTCAAAACTGTTTGTATTGCTTATGGGACTTAACTACGGGGTCATCAGTCCCTAAGCTTACAAACTACTTATGAACTACTTACGAACTAGGACGGCACAAACATCCATGCCTGAGGGGGGATTCGAACCCCCGACCGCAGTGGCCGTGCAGACCGTGACTGGAGCGCCTCAGTCCCCTCGGCCACCGCGGCCAGCACTTGTCTTGGTATGTTGATGAAAATGTCCATCAGTGATACCCTCCTGTGCCCATTATTCGTGTGCTTTATGAAAGGGATTAAAATTCCGGTTTTAAAGGTGGAAAGAAATTTCTTATTGTAGTTATCCTGCGTTTTTTATAAGGCTCTCTTCACTTTCTCTAGTGTTCTGTGAGATTTTCTTCTTTCCTGTCCTGAAATGTTTGTAGAGTCTATGGGACTTAACTACGGGGTCATCAGTCCCTAAACTTACAAACTACTTATGAACTAGCTAATCCTAAGGACGGCACAAATATCCATGCCCGAGGGGGGATTCGAACTCCCGACCGTATTGGCCGTGCATACCGTGACTGGAGCGCCTCAGTCCCCTCGGCCACCGCGGCCAGCCTTTTCTGTTCTAACACTTCACCTAAGTGTTCAACCCTGTTGATCTTGCCATACTTCTTGTTCAGATTTAGTATGTACAGTTTCGTGCAGAACTCGGTTTTTTGAAAGATCAGTAGCCTTACTTTCTCTGCGCACTCTTTGAGTACTTCTGTCTGTCTGATTGCTGTGACTTCGTTATCCGTGAGTAGCGCCAGATCGTACGCGAAGGCTAGACAGACAAACTCTAGCTTGTCCTTTGATCGTCCAAGACGCACCGGCTTCCAGTGACCTTGCATTGGCAGCTCCTTCTCCCACGCCTTGATGACTTTGCCCAGCACTCTGCTGAAGAGGAACGGTGAGTCCGTCACCTTGGCGAACGCCTCTCTTGATATGTGTTCGGAAATTTCCCCCTTAAATTTCACCTTAGATGTTGTCTGTCAGTGTTTGTTTGATCAGTCGCTGTGTCTTGCTGTGCAAGCCTTGTTCATGTAGCATATTGAATGACTGGCGGTCGACAAAGTCATATGCTTTGTTGATGTTAACGAAGGTGCATATGACTAGTCTGTTCCTAGGGCTTTGATTTTCAGGGTAGTCTTCAGATTTACGACGACCTATATTAGAGATACGTATGCATTCATCATAACACAAACACATTTAATATTCGCTTGGATTATTTGTGGGAGCCGTGTAGAGTTGTTAGCAGGTATTTCCGAGTGAAGTTAATTCAGTATTTTCCTGTATTCAAAAGCGAAACTAATTTTATTCAACGAAGAAAGAAATATAAAATTGGAAAAAATACTTAAAAGTTAAATTTCAATCGGTTTGTCCGTCTTATGCTGAATGCTGTTAAGGGCAATATCTAAAACTGACCACATCGAGAATTTTCGCAAATAAATCTCGTTGCAACGATAACGTCTTTGTTTTAATGATTCCCAGCCCAACTCGTACATCATTCCTGTGACACTTTCACCCTATATGGCGATAATACATATCGAGCTGCCCTTCTCTGAACTTTCTCTAAATCGTCTCTCAGTCCCACTTGGTAGGAATACCACAATGCGCAACAATACACCAAAGTACGACGCACAAGCGTGGTGTAGGCAGTTTCTTTAGTAGAGCTGTTGCATCTTGTAAGTGTTCTCCAAACGAAATATAGTCTTTGGTTCGCTTTCCCTACAATACTCTATGTGTTCTTTCCAGTTTAAGTTGTTTGTAATTGTTACTCCTAGGTATTTGGTTGAATTTACGGCCTTTAGTTTTGACTGATTTGGCGTGTAAATGAAGTTTAACGGGCTTCTTTTAGTGGTCATATGGACGACTTCACACTTCCCATTATTCAGGGTTAATTGCCTTATTCTGCACCATGCAGGCATCTTGTCTAAAGAATTTGCATTTGATCTTCAGGTGACTTTAATAACCGATAAGTGACAGCATTATCTGCGAAAAACCTAAGAAAGCTAATCAGATTGTGTCTTAATTCGTTTATAAAAATAAGGAACAGTAGGGGCCCTAGGGAACACCAGATATCATTTCATTTCCACTCGACGACTTTCCGTCAATTATAACATATTGTGTCCTTTGACAGGAAATCACCTTTAATAAATGTATTTTTTATCTAATCAGTTATCTACCAGCATCTGTAGTGACTATATCAAAATTATACATTTTTTCTATAATAAATATAATGACTTGGAAATCGCATGGCAACGTAAACTAGTGTTTAAAATACTTTATGCAAATGTGAGGTATTTCGTTCCTACGTGATTACCTTTGGTTACATAGATGAATATAAATTATATGTAGATATGTAATTGCCCGATCATTATATGTATTCTTATGTCATTATATTATGGTGCAATTGCGAAGTTATTATATGTATTATAGAATTAAATATATATAATATTAATATAAATGTAGTTAGATCCTAATTAGATAACAAATTAGTTATTTCATGAACAAAAAATCCTACTTGGTTTCCCATGGCAACATACACTAATATTTAAAAAAAAAACTTTATTCCCATTTGAGTGTACTTCATTATTATGTGGTTACATTTAGTTGCATAATGGAATATAAATTTTTGTTATGTAATTATGACGATGTCCAAATGTCAGATGGTTATATTCATTTTGATGTCATATTATGGTGCGATTGCTAAGTCATTATATTTATTTTAGAAATAAAAATGTATAATTTGTCCATTCTCTACTGTCATCTAGGGGACACCATTGAATCTGCTTGCATTTGACAAGCTTCAAAGCCTAACAAAGACCATCTGTTCTACATGAGTGATACATCTGGTTGATAGCTGCGGCGGGAGCAATAAAACGTGCTGCACCTCACACTCCCTGTGAAATTAAAAATTTAATTTCAAATAAATTCCTTGTAACCTTACATTCCCATTATTTGCCATTTTATTGTACAAAAAACATGATTAACATACAAATATTACATGACTCTTACTTTGAAATTGGCAATTCTAAGACTAACCCTCGTATTTTCCAAAATATTTATTATTCTCCGTTTTAATAAAGTTTTACAAAAATTTATAAGCTGTGCTAAAATTTGAAGATGTAAGGTTTAATTTTTAGAGTCGTTTTTTCATTGCATACAGATTTTTCAACTTTCCGCTGTTCACTGCATATAAGACCAATTCATCCACCATTACCTTATAACTGAAACTGCAGTGGTCCTATGCTTTGAAACAATTCAATTTTCATCTTTTGCATCTTGATAATGTAGTGTCAATCCAATCCCCATCCAATCCAGGCTTTAATAATTGGCAGGTTATTCCTGAAAACATAGAGCTGTCTCAAACTACATTTTAACATCACACCTTCTTCAAAGATAAATGTTGGTACACATATTATTCCTATTCCATGTTTCCCTAACAGTATATGTTTTTAAAGTAAATTAACAGAGCAAATTCTGCAGCTGAAACTGACTTGGAGGGAAATGTGAAGTGTTATTAATAAATTTATGTGTTTTAAGCAAGAAAAGTCATTGACATTAGCAAAACTATGGTGCTGCTGAAACACAATTACTTAGCTAACTGAAGATTATTAACACTATTTTTCAAAACTTATCTCATCTTAAATCTAGTACAAATATTATCACATATTTACAAAGTTACTTACTCACTAATGATTCTACCAGTTTTTTTATCTTATAATCTCAATTAATTTTACAACTCAACCACCATATCACATGAACCCTTCATCATCTAAATTGAACCTGTTTTAAAACAGATTAATTCCAGAAATCCGTTTTTTAGCTTCCTTCCACTTTTAGAAGTTCTCAGGGTCGGTAATAGATTACAACACTCCAAGATTTTACAATTTTTATTTTTCAATATGACAATGCACCCTTCGTCTATCAGTTACTTTCAAACTGTATTCATTTAAAATACTACTTCTTATTAGAGACTATCAATCATTTTGCACCACACAACTAATTGCCTACACTTTAGTATGACATACATTACTGCTCAATATTTTCTTTTGCATTATTATTTCTTTTCTCTAATAAACTATCATTTTTATTTCATTTCAGTATCCCCTAATACTTTTTTTAACCAACTCCTCATACTGTTCTATTATAACGCCTTTAAAATGTGATTGCTAAACATTTCTAATTACTGACCTACTTGGTTTGTTTGCTGCGATCACGCAACAAAAGTTCCAAGAAAAATAAATTACGTCGCTTTAAAAATTAAATTTAATCAAAATTTTAACACATTTTAAGCCGTAAAGTTATTTACATTACAGTTCAACGTGACATTTCATCATGTATCTTTTGTTCACGTTCGGTAATACTACAGCTAATGCTGTTACTCAGAGCTGCACTAAATTAATTTAAACCGATTTATGGATTTATTTTTAATTATAGACAAAGCAGGAAACCCTTATTGTAAATAAAATAAAGGAAAATGATGACTCGAATGTTATTGTATGAAATTCATTTTTCACAACAAAAGTTCTCTGCAGGATATATTTAAGCGTGTTCTTCCAGTTTCTATCATTGTAGAATTTAATGTGTTAGCAAAACAAGGTGAGAAATTAATTTATTTCAAAAGGTGCCTGTTTTATCCACATTAGTGAATTCGTCAAATTATTGTGGGCAAAAAGCTGGATAGACCAATAGCATAATACAGAATTAAAGATTTTAAATGAGGAAATTTTTGAAACTTTTGTTTTCGTACGTTATTTTAGCTGTTTTGGACCACGATTACCTTGCGGACAACAGGCTGGGAACTACTGAGTTACTAAATATGACACCTCTTGCTACTCTTGGTTTCTCTAGGCAGTGAAGATTACGGAAGTTTATAGACAGAGTTCAAAGTGACAGAAAAGGAAGACTGACAAAAAAAAAAAAAAAAAAAAAAAAAAAAAAAAAAAAATTAAGTGGTTTTATCAATAAGTCGAGCACCTTGTATGTGTCAGTAACCTAATATTGCAAATACCCTCTGAGGTTGTCATTCTCAGCTACTATTTAATTTTTCTATTTTTCTTCTGTTCCATTTGCACCATCAGTGTTTCCTTGAACTCATTCCCCACGCTTTCCGCATGTACGTCACATCATCCTGTGTCACCTTCCGACAATATCTCATTGGCTTTAAGCTTCCATTTCCTTAAAATATGTTGCAGAAATATTTTTCCACTTTACATTTATAGTTTAAAAAAATCCTACTTCTCTTTGTGCTTAGTGAAAATGTCTACCTAAACCATCTATTATAAAAAAAAAAGAATAAATAAATAAATAAATAAAATGTCGTTTACATTAATGGGCAGGAGCACTTCATATTTCAGCGGTTTTTTTTTAATTTTTCGTGTATCTTCTTATCTCTCTACTCTCATAACAAGCGTAATTTCTAATTCACTCCTTCTTGGTAAAGTGCTTAAACATTTCTGTCAAGCACCATACAGATTACTTCAAGTGTTAGTTAAAATGTACTAGCAGGTTAACACAAGATCGTCCAGCAAATCGTGCACAAGTGACTACTGTCGAAAGGTTCCCGGTGTATAGAGATACATGTTTTTTTGGATTGCGGCCTCTATTCTTTCCTTAACTTTAGCCAATCTGTTTTCTAGGGACAAATCAGAAACATTTACCTCCTCTACATTTGCAGTTTCTCCACTACTTTACCTGATTCACAATCCTCTCCCATCTCCCTAGTATCAGTTCCCAGTTATGGTCATTAATTAACTACACATCTTCTAAGACTACTTCTGTGTCCCTTTACACTGACCCCAAGATTTCCTCCACCTTCTTCTCTTCTAGATCCTTTAGTTCCTCTTAATCAATTATTCCTCTAGATTCGAGGAATCGTCACTTTCAAAATTATAACTCATGAAAAAAATTACAGTGTTTACTTCACTCCAGCTATCATAAATTTATCAATTCCTCTTCTAAATTTGAACAATTTAACATTACTGCAGTTTTATTATTACTTTCTAAATTGTTGAGTTCTGTAGGTTTGCTGTTATTAGATACAAAGTGCTTGGCTACTACTTTTCAACAGCGATCAGTAGCTCGTAATCCGATATACCGCACGTGTTGCCTGATACATATCCGGACGTCTACATTAGGTTTTACGAGGCTCCTCCAAATCATGACCTGAGAACGCCAACGTAAATGCTTTGGAATACTCACGGTCGATTTCTTTCACTATTCTTGCTCGGCTGATGTACATCTAGGAACAACGAATCATAACTGTAGCGTGCAATGGTAGTTCCTAAAACTGTAGATGTAATCGAATACCGAATACAGTTCACACAAAATTGAGGTTGGCCGCAGTGGCCGAGCGATCTGCGGTCACGGTCTGCCAATCACTGTCTGCACGTCCGCAGCGGTCGGGGGTTCGAATCCCCTGTCGGGCATGGATGTTTGTGCCGTCTTTATTATAAGGTAGTTCATAAGTAGTTTGTAAGTTTAGGGACTGATGACACCGTAGTTAAGTCCCATAAGCTCTACAAATATTTGAACATTTTGAATTTTGAACAAAATTGAGAAAATAATGAATGCAATTCAGTTCAGTACCACTGTTATTAAAGTCTATTTCATTACACTGTCTGAGAAAAAGACCAGGTTGAAGGTTTGCAGCCAAAAATACATAACTAAAACTGTATTCTAAATTGAAAATATTAATCAGCCTCGGCTGTGAAACTTGTAACTAACCATATTTCATACTATAATATTATAAAATGTTATATAATCTCTGACTGTTACGCTTTCACGACAAAAATACTTAACCGATTTTGCTGAAACTGGGTATGGAGATAGCGAGAACGCTGAAGAAGGAAGTGTGTAATCCAAGATATTTGTTGATTTTAAGTACGTACTCGAAATATGGAACAACTGAGTGTTAGCGGTTATAGCTTCTGAGACGCTTGACGACTCCTTGGAAAAGCTATTTATTATTTTACGCTTGAAATTTTGTCCAAATTCATTAAAATACTTTTAATGGTTAATTTGTTGTACGTAATACGATCCGGCATAATGAATACAATGCTGACACACGACATCAACGTCTTCCAACAGCCGAATCGATTGCGTTGATATTTGAATCGTGCATAATTTACACGTTGAGTAACTTATTTCTTCTTCAGTCATCGGTTTAGTCACGATGCAAAAAAAAAAAAAAAAATAAATAAATAAAATAAAACATAAAAGAGTTGCTTTTCGTAATTAATTAATAATTGATAACAGATCGCTGTTCTCCTCAACTTTTCTTTATAATTTTCAAGCTATACAATTACTGGTTCCCTGTAAAAACAATTAGCTGGGTTCGACAACGGATTTCCCGAATTTTACTCGCTTACGAGTATTCCATCGACTTTTCGTATACGCCTACCGCCTGTCGTTCATACAGAGAGATCCGTTATTTAACCATCGCACAATCTCTGAATGGATGTCATAGTAATAGGAATGCCTGGTGTTCAGCAGCATCCGAAAGAGCTGAATGCAAGTGTGTCGTGAAATCCGGATGGAACCTGCAGTTTGGTTTTACAAAGAATTCTCATCGGCATTGGCTCTTAACTTAGTTTGCACTTATCGCCAATCTTTAGTCCAGTCGTAGATGCCAACATACTGGAAAACAGTGCAGTTGACTCCTGTTTATCAGAAAGGTAAAGGAACGGACAATAATTTCATATAATTATTATCAGTTTGATTCATAAATCTTGTATTCTCAGCTAGAATGTAATGAATTCCCTTCGGAGTCGTTTAACATAGAGAAGCACCGCAGAAAGCTAATGAAGTTGCGAGCACCCACGGTATACGTTCATGTACACTGCCTGTTCTTTGTAACAAGCAACCTTCTCAATGTGAGGTGGTAAGTTCAGACTCCAGTGGGGCTCACTTGAAAGTGCTGCGGTAACAGTTATGACAGGGAATATACGAGGCGCGTCCAGAAAGTAAGTTCCGTTTGGTTATATAAAACAAACGGGTACAAATACAGAAAAATATTGATTGTACAAAAATCTACAACTATTAAACTACTTTTATATATAGCTTCCGAAATGTTGTAGGCAATTGTCATAGCACGGCACAAGCTTTTGTGTGCCTTTTTCATAGAATGTTGTGCCGTCTGTGTATTCAACCATGTGGTAACATGTTCTTTCAGCTCGTCATCATCGTTGAAGTGTTGTCCACCAAGGACAGATTTTAGATGTAAGAAGGGGATTACTGTCAAAAGATTTTTTTTTTTCACGATAATGCCTGACCTCACAGACCGAATGTGACCAAACAATTCTTACGGAAATTTCAATGGGATCTGTTTGATCATCCTCCATACAGCTCGAACCTTTCTCCTAGCGACTTTCATCTCTTCTTACACCTAAAATCTGTCCTTGGTGGTCAACACTTAAACGATGATAAACAGCTGTTACCACATGGTTGAATACACAGGCGGAAACATTCTGTGAAGGATCCATGCAAAAACTTGTGGCACGCTATGACAAGTGCCTACAAAATTTCGGCATTCACGTGGAAAAGTAGTTTAAGAGTTGTAGAATTTTGTGCAATAAAAATTTCTTCTGTATCTGTGTATAATTTCATTTTATTACCAAACGGAACTTACTTTCTGGACGGGCTTCGTATTAGCTACTAATGGCACCTCTGCGCGAGAGCGGCAGTAATCAGCCTTTCTATCGGATAGGTGTATTACGATGCACGAAATATTCAGCACTGACACCCAAAAAATGTTCAGAACACACATCAAAAGTTGCCATTTTTTGTGCCTATAAAAAGTAGTATTGGACCCACGCTTCAAAGGAGAGAGTGTTTCAGAATAAGCTCCACGACAGTTTCGCATTCGTTTGCGTGCTATCACGTCCATCAGGTATCGTCACCCCGTTACACTAGTATGTTTTATTTGCATTCTTTAATGGTGAAAAGCTGAACAGCCTGCAAGAGTTGTAACTCCCAATGAGTTGAATCTTCATGATCCTAAGCCTTGCTGTGACTGTAGTATCTCTACTTTGGCCCACTTTAGGTTACGGTAGTAACACTAAAAGTGGGCCTTTGCGATCGTCTTTTGACAGCTAGAAATTTAAATGAAAATAACGGCTTAACCATTTTCATCTGACACGAAAACGGAATAACCGAATTTGTAGAGGAGAACATTCTCTACAACTTTGCTCTCTTATGTTTTTTTTCATATCTCGTATCGTTTGAGAGACATTTGCAAAAATAACGGAGTTTTGACACCCTCCACTGAATTAACGAAAACCAGTCGTTCGCAGATCTCACGTGACATTCCTCGCCAAGAACTCTGTGGAATACGCCATCTTGCGTTGTGTAATGCTGATTTTCTTATTGTAGCTTACACATTGTCATTTAAAAGCAATGGCACACTGAAGAATTAACGAAAGACGTCGTCCTTCGTACGATATATAATAATCTAGTGTCTACAAATACCATATTAACATCAGTTAAGAACGACCGCGAATAGTATGAAAGTAATGAATGCAACCTCAAATGGTCAGCTGTAGCATAGTGGGCAATGCGTTGGATTGTAACGCTGAAGGTCAGAGGTTCGAAATCCGCCACTGTCCAATTTTTTTTTCCTGAAAGGGTTTCAGACATATTTATTAATTAATTTTTTTATTATTTAGATTATTATTTTGGTGGAAAATATTTGCAAAAACTTATAAAACTACAAATCTAAAGTGGGCTGTAAAACACGTCAGTGCGCTTTTTTTCGTAAGCACTTCTAGGTTGTCGACAATGTCGACTCTGCATCTCCCGGACGGTCATCTTCTGTCGCCCTCCTGATCCACGTGGTTAAACATTAGCAAATAAAATTTTTCCCGTTGTAATCGTTAACAGAACACTAGAAAATGAACTTGAGACTTGGCACTGAAGGGTTTCGTTGTAAACTAGTGACGCCATTGACGGTGTAGCCTTTCTTCTGAGTTCTACGGCTATAGGTGAGTTACATGGAGGAGCACTGCACAAGTGCCACCCGCTGCCTCGGTTCCCTGAACCCTTGGACTGTTGACGCTCCGTACTTTCTCTGCGCCACGCTTGTGCCGTTACGTTGTCCCGCAGAGTGTACATTCCGCCTGTGATTATTGCTTCAGGCTGTTTCACGGTTGCTCTTCGGTTGCGTACTTGCGCACTTCGGGTAAATGTTCGATTGCTTGTGAAGCTTATGGGACTTAACTGCGGGGGTCATCTGTCCCTAAACTTACAAACTACTTCTGAACTAGCTTACACTGAAGATGACGCAAACATCCATGCCCGAGGGGGGATTCGAACCACCGACGGGGAACGGCCTCGCGCATCATAGCATCTAATTTATGTAGACTGAGTATCGGTACTATGACACTTCCCTGGGCCACTCCTGACGGTGTCATAATCTCTGGCGAACACTCGTCGTGAAGGACGGCATACTGGGACCCATTACATTCGAAGTCTTGGAGCCACTCACATATCTAGGAACCTGTTACACTTTCTTAAATGAATTGTTTAACATTTTTATGTTGTGCTATCTTTTTTCCTCGCCTAATCTCATTTTCGTTGTAGTTTACTATAGGCCGTAAAAGCCGACTAACGTTATAGGATTGCTTTTGCTACTCAACTGCATCAGCTTATTTTTCCTACATTTAAATATACCTCCTAGTCCTCACACTAGCTGGAAACTTTGTCCATATCATCCTGCTTCCTACTACAGTTATTCAATGACGACACCTTCTCGTACACCACAGAACCATGAACAAACAGCCCTTCGTGTCTTAGTTTCTAAAAATTGTCGCACAAATACGCATATGCTACGTCCCCCAAGGAAATAAAGTTAAGGTGTTCGCATAAGCAGATGATAAAATGGTCATTGGAAGGAGTGAAACAGAGATTAGACATTTATTTGTAGAGCTTGCAGCAGAATCAGCAAAAAATGGTTTGAAAATAAACGACGAGAAAACAAAATACATGATACTTCAAAGATGAAGGAATAAATAGGATAACCAATCACATCTACTAATAGTAGAAATGAATCTACATCTACATCTACATGGGATACTCTGCAAATCACATTAAAGTGCCTGGCAGAGGGTTCATCGAACCACAATTATACTATTTATCTCCCATTCCATTCTCGAATAGCACGTAGGAAGAAAGAACACCTGAATCTCTCTGTTAGAGCTGTGATTTCTCGTATTTTATTATGATGATCATTTATACCTATGTAAGCGGGAGTCAACAATATATTTTCGCATTCGGAGGACAATGTTGGCGATTGGAGTTTCGCAAGTAGCCCACGCCGCAACAATAAGCGCCGTTGTTCTAATGATTCCCATCCCAGATCCTGTCTCCCCTGTATCGTGACAATACGAAAAGAGCTGTCCTTCTTTGGACTCTTTCGATGTCCTCCGTCAAAGCCACCTGATAAGGATCCCACACAGGGCGCCAATACCTCAAAAATGGACGGACAAGCGTAGTGTATGCAGTTTATTTTGTAGTACTGTTGCATGTTTTAAGGGTTCTGCCAATAAAACGCAGTTTCTGGTTCGCCTTTCCGACGATATTATCTACGTGTTCTTTCCAATTTAAGTCTGAAGTAATAGTAATTTCTAGGTATTTTGTTGAGTTTACGGCTTTCACTTTTGACTGATTTATCTTGTAAATAATGTTTAACGGATTTGTTTTCGTACTCATGTGGACGACTTCACACTTCTCATTATTTAGAGTCAATTGTCAATTTTTACACCATTTTGATATCTTATTCAGATCGTTCTGCAGTTGGTTTTGATCTTCAGATGATCTTACTAGACGGTAAATGAATGCGTCATCTGCAAACAACCTAAGAGAGGTACTTAGATTTTTCCCTAAATCGTTTATGTAAATAAGGAACAGCAAAGGACCAATAACACTACCATGTGGAACGCCCGATATCACATCTGTTTTAGTCGATGCCTTACCATCGATTACTACGAACTGTGTCCTCTCTGACAAGAAATCCCCTATCCAATCGCAAATTTGGGGCGATATACCATAACCACGCAATTTGATTAAAAGCCGTTTGTGAGGTACGGTGTCAAAAGCTTTCTGGAAATCAAGAAATACGGAATCGATTTGCGAACCTTTGTCGATAGCACTCATCACTTCGTGTGAATAAAGAGCTAGTTGTGTTTCGCATGAACGATATTTTCTAAATCCGTGTTGACCTTGGGTCAATAGATCGTTCTGTTCGAGATAATTCATAGTATTTGAACACAGGATATGTTCCAAAACCCTGCTACAAATTGACGTCAATGAAATAGGCCTGTAGTTTAGTGGGTTACTCCTACTGCCTTTCTTGAATATAGGTGTGACCTGGGCAACTTTCCAATCTTTTGGTACAGATCCTTCTATGAGAGAGCGGTTGTATATGACTGTTAAGTTAGGAGCTATCGCTTCACCATAATGAGATAGAAATCTAATTGGTATACAATCCGGACCAGAAGACTTGTGTTTGTTAAGTGATTTTAGTTGCTGCACTACTACGATTATGTCTACTTCTACGTTACTCATTACGGCATCTGTTCGTAATTCGAAATCTGGAATATTGTTTTCTTCTTTGGTGAATGAATTTCTAAAAGCTATGTTTAGTAACACTAATTTAGTAGCGCTGTCATCGGCAGGATCACCATTACTATCACGTAGTGAAGGTATTGTTTGTGATTTGCCCCGAGTATATTTAACATATGAGCAAAATTTTATGCTACGCCGAACAGTTGCGGGAGTAATCTGTAATTCACGTAACATCGATGGCAGGTGTTACCTGCTAACATATCATTTCCAGACATTAGGTTGTAATTTATTTTCCTAACAACGACGTGCTTTTGATAATTTTCAATGCACCACTGGTTTGAAATGACAACGCTTGAATTAAAATAAGAAAATCATCAAATACCGAAAGCAATATGGCGTATACAAAAGAGAGTTTCGGGCGAGGGATGTCACAAGACTGATTTCCAAATGCCAAATGCTGAGCACCTTTATAAAACCAACCAGACATGTGCACTATGGTGATTATTATTTTACGTATATTGTACTGTTTGAATTTTGACCAGCCGTCCATTTTATATCTATCCACCAGCAAATGATTTTCTGTATAACTATCATCCAGTCTAAGGCGCCTCGCTGCAGAGCACGCGGTTGCTCGCCGCCGGAGGTTCGAGTCCTCCCTGGAGCCGGGGTGTATGTGTTGTCCTTAGGTTACTTTACCTTAGTTTAAGTAGTTTGGAAGCTACTGACTGATGTCCACGCAGTTTGACTCCAATAGATTTTCAAACATTTGAACATTTTTATCATTCAGTACACCTACCAGATTTTCTGTGGAGAGCTATAATAAGCATTTAAATGCCAATGAGACCAGATGATGACACCACAGAGTGTCGAAACCGGTCGTTTTGTATAAATAAAATAAAAATTGCGATCTACCCTATTTATATAATCTATCCTATTTATACAGTTTTCCCTAAGATGAGTAAATTACGTGGTAGTGAAAATTTGGGAGAGGTATGAAAATAATAGTTTAAAGAGGTAAAATTTTTAATAAGAGTATATTTGTCAAAGGTAAAATAAAATATGAAATAATGTTAGCTGTTTGTTAAAATACAGTCAAAAAGAATATTACGCGTTGAGTGCATATATATTATCACAACAGCAGAGTCGTAATCGTATCGTCCATTTTCTTTTTCATTATTTTTCTTCGAAATGTTTCCAAAAACCGATAAAACTACACAAAAATCTAAAGTGAATACTTGCACAATTTTAATATCTAATTGTAATTCTTACGAAACATGCACTTGGTTTTGTATATTCCTAATTTTCTATACTTTATAATAGGTTGTTAATAATTATGTTTTCAGTCACAAAAACATAAGGTACAATTCTTACAGTATAAGTTTCATTAGGGTTAACGACGATAGTGTTTAACTGTTCAGTTCGTAAAGAGTTACGTAGCTGTTTTTGGAAAGTCATATCCTAGTTACTAATGGCTTTTCAATCAGCTAACTTACTCAACCACTGTTTTAGGTGACAAGGTTTTCAGCTCGTCTACATACAAGTTAAAAAAAAATTAAAAAAATTAAAAAAAGAAAATACTGACACAATAGGTGGAATTAGAGATCTCAAAATAACTGATTCTGAAAACGAAAAAAAAAAAAAAAAAAAAAAAAATACAGGTAACAGCGGAATTCAAACCATCGTTGTATGGTTGTATGGTCCAAGCGCTGCCATCTGAGCTACACCGACAGATGCTATAATTGTTTTAATTATTGCTACTTAAAAGGCGAATTTCTCTAGAATGTTTGAAAGTTGGGCCGAATGGCTTTGGGTGATTGTTATAAAAGCTGTTCACGTAGCATAAATATATAAAAATATAGTATCCAGTACCCATGTGATCTCTTTGTAAGACATGCTGAATACAGTGGTTAATTTATTGGATCGACGACTACTCTCCTGAGCAAACAGCCGGAGTGTATACACAGAAATAGGCTAAAGTTGTGACGGTCGGTTCGTCTGGACCGAATATGTCCCACTTGTTTCTGCAGCGTTCCCTCAGTACTAGCTAACTTATCAACTGACTATTCACTGAAGTGAGTTAGGTGTAGTTACGCAATATTTAGAAGCTAACGAACTAATCGTCTAGTTTCCTTCGGCATCAGTCGCATACTGCTGGCTGTAAGCTTTCAACTCGCCGACGCAGCGACTACTGCTATCACGACTGTCTCTGGCGTTGCACTAATGACACAAACCGATGGCCTGCTTCCGCCTAGCTTGGCTGGCGACTGCTTGCACAATCTAAGATTTTAATAAGTTTGTCTGTCAGTATTTTGCGCTGCGTCGCCCGACCGAGTGTTTTCTGGCCTGCTTCCTTTGTTGACGGACTACACATGCTGAAGATTTCCCCAATATGTGTGTGACATCTGACATACCCACATTTTGAAATGTTATTCCATTTCATTTCACTCCTTGTGTCTGCTCCTAGATATATTATGGAAGTAAATGTTCCAAGTGTTTGTCGTCACATTCCATAATTATATAATAGAGGAATTTCTGGTCTATGTTGAGAGTCAATTGCCACTGCCTGCACCTTCCGTTGATACGCTGTAGGTTCTCGTGCATTTCGCTACCATTTTCCAGTATTCTTGATAAATTACAGATGCGGCGGATTATCCGTGTTCACTGAAGCGCCCTGCTGCGGTGCGCGAGGCCGTTCGCCGTCGGGGGTTCTAGTCCCCCTTCGGCCATGTGTGTGTGTGTGTGTGTGTGTGTGTGTGTGTTGTCCTTAGGTTAGTTGATCTTAGTTTAAGGAATCTACTGGCCATTAAAATTGCTAAACCAAGAAAAAATGTAGATGATAAACGGGTATTCATTAGATAAATATACTAGAACTGACGTGATTTCATTTTCACGCAATTTGGGTGCATAGAGCCTGAGATTTCAGTACCCAGAACAACCACCTCTGGCCTTCAGAACGGCCTTGATACGCCTGGGCATTGAGCCAAACACAGCTTGGATGGCGTGTACAGGTACCGATGCCCATGTAGCTTCAGCTCGATACCACAGTTCATCAAGAGTAGTGACTGGCGTATTGTGACGAGCCAGTTGCTCGGCCACCATTGACCAGACGTTTTCAATTGGTGAGAGATCTGGAGAATGTGCAGGCCAGGGCAGCAGTCGAACATTTTCCGTAGCCAGAAAAGGCCCGTACATGACCTGCAACATGCGCTCGTGCATTATCCTGCTGAATCGAATAAGGGGTAGAGCCACGGGTCGTAACACATCTCAAATGTAACGGCCACTGTTCAATGTACCGTCGATGCGAACAAGAGGTGACCGAGACGTGTACCAAATGGCACCTCATACCATCAAGCCAGGTGGTACGCCTGTATGGCGATGACAAATACACGCTTCCAATGTGCGTTCACCGCGATGTCGCCAAACACGGATGCGACCATCATGATGCTGTATACAGAACCTGTATTCATACGAAATAATGACGTTTTGCCATTCGTGCACCCAGGTTCGTCGTTGCGTACACCATCGCCGGCGCTCCTGTCTGTGATGCAGCGTCAAGGACAACCACAGCCAAGGTCTGCGAGCTGATAGTCAATGCTGCTGCAAACGTCGTCGAACTGTTCATTCAGGTGTATCTTGTCCTGCAAACTTACGCATCTGTTGAATCAGGGATTGATACGTGGCTGCACGATCCGTTACAGATATGTGCATATGATGCCTGTCATCTCGACTACTAGTGATACGAGGCCGTTGGGATCCAGCACGGCGTTCTGTATTACCCTCCTGTTCTGCTAACAGTCATTGGATCGCGACCAACGCGGGCTACAATTCGACCTTTATCAAAGTCGGAAACATGCTTGAACGCATTTCTCCTCCTTTTACGAGGCATCACAACGACGTTTCACCGGGCAACGCCGGTCAACTGCTGTTTGTGACTTTCCTCATGTCAGCACGTTGTAGGTGTCGCCACCGGCGCCAAACTTGTATGAATGCTCTGAAGAGCTATTCATTTGAATATCACAGCATCTTCTTCCTGTCTGTTAAATTTCGCGTCTGTAGCATGTCATCTTAGTGGTGTAGCAATTTTAATGGCCAGGACTTATCACCACGCTGTTGAGTCCGATAGATTTACAAATATTTGAATATTTGGTAAACTACAGCATCATCTGTAAAAATCCTTATTTAACTTCTGTTATTATCTACGAGCAGTTGATAGCATCGCAGATCGGTGTGCTTGTAGTCCCCAGTTCCCACCGGGCAGAAGAAAACTATGATTCTTTGTATTCACTATTTCTAGAATAATCAACATGTTCCTTATGTTCGTTGTATTTCTAAGTACCAAAAAATTCTTTACATGTATAAATAGTGATATGCAATACAAAATCTTCTAGGGTCCAAACTGCTGACTAGGAAAACTAAAATAAAGATATAAAATATAAGCATCAAACCAGTTATAATCTATGGGGCAGAAACATGAAGCCTAACAAAAACAGAACATAATCAGTTGCAAGTTTTTGAGAATAAAGTCTACTGGAAATTTTTGGTGCATATTATGACAATTAATCACAGTGCTGGAAGAGAAGAGACAACACAGAAATCCGCAAACTAGCACAACAAAAAATAGTAAACGTAATCAATGCCGAAAGACTGGAATGGGCTGGCCATCTGATGAGGATGAAAGAAGATCAAATTGTCTCAAGAAAATTAATGGAGAAGTCATATGGCAAAACACGAAGTAGGAGACCAGGAGTAGTGGTGGAAAGAAATTGATTGCAAATGAGAAAGAATGGGATGTAACATCACATCGTGACCATAGCATTAGAAGCACGTATTCCGACATTTTTCATCGTTACGTGATTTTAGTAATTCGTTAAGAGGCACAATTATCTCATTTTTCAAAATTTTTAGTAAATTCAAATTATGTCAGCATAATTCAAAGTAATAGTATCCAGGGAATACTTAGGTCAAAACATCTCGTATATCAGAGATCATTTGTCAGATTGCTATTATAAATAGTAACCGCAGTCGAGTTACTCTCTCTCTATGTGTTTAGCTCTCTATGTGTTTAGCTATCTATGTGTTTAGCTCTCTATGTGCTTAACTCTCTATGTCACTAGATTTCACTACGTGCTTAGCTCTCAGCAGGACTATCTCAGTGCTTAGCTTGAAGTATTATACGCGTTTTTATTCCAAGATAGGAAAAAAAACCCGAGAAAATATTAAAAATTTAATGTAAACCTTTATATCGTGATCATAGGCGAAAGCGAACATTATCTTTGGACTTTGATCGGGATAGGCTAGGACGGAAGAATTAGAAACGTATGCCTCCCGTAATAAACTGATGAACATTCCAGAGAGATTAATACAATCAAACTTTGACGAAAATAATAACGAATTGTAAACTTATAAAATGTGTGCTGTGATAGTGTAGTGAATGTAACTATTGATTTCAGAATGTAGAATCTATGAAACTTAAAAAAAAAATCTTAAACAGTTATTCTACTATTTATTCCTTAATATTGTCCCAGCATATTCTAAAAGTGAAGGAATATATCTAACAGTTTTGGTCAGGAGAAACCTATGGTGAAATTTTCTAAAGAATAATTCTACAAAGGAAATGAACAAGCAAAACTAGTATCTTTGTGACTGGTGTCAAATTATCTGAACTACCGGGACTCAATGATTCAAAATTTTATTCTTTGGTTTATTAAATATCAGCCCCTGAGAAACAGATTTTCATGCTCATACATAGGTCTTTACGTATAATGAAATCCAGAAACAATATTTAAAATGAAAAATTCAACAAAGATATAAATTTTATTAACTGCGAAGAAGTGCCAGGGCTACCAACTGAATTCTTATACTGAGGTGACAAATAGAATTTTGAACCTATACATGCAATGCAACTGTGGAAATTAAGACGTAATCTACAGCTTAAAAGTCGCAAGTTAAAATCCTAATATAAAACGAAGTCAACACAACCTTCGCCCCAGTCACAAACCAAACCATGTCGCCGCCCAGTCACAGGGAATAAATAAGTGGCAGCACAAGACAGGAGCGTCTGGAGGAGTCATGTGAGAGCGACACAGAAGCTTCGAGGCCCTCAGAAGCCAACTACTACTACTACATCTATAAATAGTGGAGCTCTCCAAGCAGAAGGCAGTCTGTACTGAGTGCACGCTTGTGTAAGCAAAAAAACGTGTTCTATGTGTAAATTGTTGTCCTCTATTTATAAACAGCCTTCAAATTCCGGACTACCTGCAGTTTTCAACGTGGGAATACATACTGTAAAAAGCAAAGGTCCTATAACACACTATTGGAGCACGCCAGATATCACTTTCATGTCTCAAAGTTTCTCAGTTGAGAATCTACATCTACATACATACTCCGAAATACACCGTAAGGTGCGTGGCGGAGGGTACAGTGTACCGCTACTAGGCATTTCCTTTCCTATTCCACTCCCAAATAGAACGAGTAAAAAAGGAATGCCTATGTGCCTCCGTACGAGCCCTAATTTCCCTTATATTGTCTTTGTGATCACTACGCGAAATGTAAGTAGGCGGCAGCAATATCGTACTACACTCAGCTTCAAATTCCGGCCCTCTAAATTTCCTCAATAGAATTTTACGAAAAGAACGTCGTCATTCCTCCAACGATCTCCAATTGAGTTGCCGGAGCATTTTCGTGACACTCGCGCATTGGTCGAACCTACCAGTAACGAACCTAGCTGCTCGCCTCTGAACTGCTTCCATGTCTTCCTTTAAACTGATCTGCTGCGGATCCCAAACACTTGAGCAATACTCAAGACATGGTCGTGCAAGCGTTTTATTTGCGGTCTCCTTTACAGATGAAGTATATGTTCTCAAAATTCTCCCAGTAAACCGAAGTCGGCTGCCCGCCTTACACACAACTGTCCTTACATGTTCCTTCCATTTCATATAGCTCTGCAATGTTACGCTCAGATATTTGAACGACGCGACAACATCAAGAAGCTCACTACTAATGCTGTATTCGAACTTATGGGAGTGTTCTTCCTACTCATGCGCATCACCTTAAATTTTTCTACATCGAGAGCTAGCTGTCATTCTTCGCACCAACTAGAATTTTTTTCTAAGTCATCTTGTATGCTATTACAGTCAGTTCAAGACGATACCCTCCCATACACCACAGCATCACCAGCACATACTGACGTCAGTGGTACACGCCAACAGTTTTCGGCATATGTTCCACGAGGTCTTCAAAAAGGGGGCTTGTAGCGTCACCTGATGAAACAATATTTATAGTAAGTGAAGCCATATTAAATTATAATCAAAAACGTAAGTGCAGTGATGTCAAAAATAAAGTGTTACTAAGGACGTCAATGAACTTTTTTTTACAACAAAAAACTTTTAATATGGTCGTGAATGTCTGTAATCAATTGTACAGTGTGTAATCCTTCTTGTCTTGTTCCTGTACGTCTCATGTCGTGATTTCAAAGGAAGATATTATTATAATTTTGCAAGAGTCGCTGTTAGTTTTTTCTCGACAATAGTAATCTAGGTCTGTTAAATGATTGCAAAATGTCAGATAAGATCTTCAATACAAAAGTTTAACAGAATATCTCGTTCTTCATAGTAACAGCACACATTCAAATATTTTAAGCATTTTCGGGATCTTAGCTCCAGTTGCAGCATCTTCAACATCGGCCGCTGGACTGGAGTCAACGGCCGTAATTTCATACTTAATTCTAGTTAATAATAATTAAATGATTCAGGGACTGGTGTTGAAATAAAATAGGAATTTAAGAATTATTTTTCAGCTTGGATGACGATCCTGGATGGCGGTGGAATAAATTGTAATGATTCAGATCTCAATGAAATTTACATAAACAAGGGATTGAAGGGAGTCATAGGAGTGTTTTTTTTATATTGTGCCAAGGATAGACCTGGAGTCAAAACAATTATTATTACAGACTGTGTCTAGCCAGTGATTAGTGAAACCTTTCATTTTATTATTTTTCAATATCCAGTTTTATCAGCTTTTTACGTATTACTAACGGAAACAAAGCCTTAAATATCTTAATAAAATTTCTGTGGCTTATGCACTTTATTCATAAAGTGTATGGGACTTAACTGCGGGGTCATCAGTCCCTAAACTTACAATCTACTTATGAACTAACTTAAACTAAAGAGAACACAAACATCAATGCCCGAGGGAACTTTCGAACCCCCGACGGAGAACGGCCTCGCGCATCCCAGCATATCGCCTCAATGCGCTTGGCCATTCCGCTGCGGCTAATGCACTTGATTATCAATAAAAAGGATATCACCGTCAGTATTTAATAGTTCAACAAATTTCAGTTCATGTAACAGTATATATTAAGGCAGTTAGTATTATTTTTAAATTTTATTGCCTTGGACTTCACAGGCTGACAAGCGTTTTTTTTTTTCAATTTTTAGGAACGGCTCGTTTCTACAGAGACACGTCTATATCCACCGATTGGATTCTATGTGAGAAACACTGTTTCCTTAGTGGTTCCTTTCTGGCTCTGAAACTTTGCATGTAGGTACAAAAGTGAGTAAAGTCAAATAAATATTTATTCAGTAATCATTATATACTGACGGGTCTTGAGGACTTAAGCCAGAGTTCAAAATAGCGTTCAATTGTTGAACAACGAAACGGAACAGGTGTCCAACAGAAGAGTGCAAACCGATTAATGCTGTTTGCTAATGGCATCAGCCGGGTTGAAATTAAGGCTCATTGACTTTTATGAACACCGTTTGAAATGTAATTGCAAAAGAGTTTCGTTATTTCTTTTTCCCTTTATGTTGGTAGGATTTTGCTTAGTAACTTCAATATTGTTCGCAATATCAGGTTACTCCACACTTCGTTGCGCTTTTTCATTGGTGAGGCACACCATTCGTTGTCTGGTGAACGTCCAGTCGGCCAGCCGTTTTCATCTGGGACGAAGTTCCATCGTGCTAAGTACTGTTGCGCAGCTTGCCACGAGTGTACGGTGACGCGCATGCTCTTCTCCACACGGCCAAGAGATTATTCGCCGCGAGAACCCAGCAGAGTTTGCCGTTACCGGACAAACGGGAACAGCAGCGAAAGTGTCGCCGACTTGTCGGGTGGGGATGTGGCGTGTGTAAACACACGCACGTGTTAGCACGTGGGCGCCACGGCGGCCTCCTGCGCTGTGCAAACGCCTGTGAGGACAGGGACTCGCTTCACAGTCCACACTACGCCGACGCCTTGTTCTCCTCGTAAATGTGGTCTTTGAGCTAAAGTACACACAGTTGTAACACTTCTGTTATGTACTGCCCCCAAAGGTTTCAAACTCTACACTAAATGAACATTGAAGGGAAAAAGTTCAGGGGAAAACATTCGAACTTGACACATTTGCTCAACATTTTACTTCTGTCTAGGACATTAAACGGATATGAAAGCAATTTAAGGGGATGGACACCGTCTAGAAAGAAGGGCGTAAGATGAACATTTATTTATTAATTTTACGTGTCCAGGACTTGGATAAATAAAATGCTTACAGTGTAACTCAGTAAGTAAAAGTACATTATAGCAATACAAGTCATTAATAACACAATAATGCAAGGACATTTGGCATTCCATTAAATGGTTCGCGAGTTCCAGAATTCCGGTTTTTTATAGCCTTATCAGTTACAAGCGTAGAGGTCTTGTAAGGTGCAAGGATCGGCCAGGTTCCTGCAAACCAGCAGATGTTGTGCGTCCTGTGGGTCGCCACACTCACAGAATTCCTCTTCGGTGGTGAAGCTCCAATTTCGGAAATTCTCCTTATACCGCGACACTCCTGTCCTCAATCTGTTTAACGTTTCCCAAGTCGAGTATGGCAGGTGAAAACCCGCTGCAGGTTCTTCTTTACTGTTCTCCCTAACCCTTTCGGTTAGTGAGTGTTTTCAGAGCTTTGTTCCATGAGCTGTCGGAACATCTGTTGTTGTGCTCATGAAGATCCTTCTTCAGCCTAGGTATCTGTGCTTCATGACCGAACAGGGGCCGTCTAGGATCGTTTTCCTGCATCTTCTTTTCGATTTCTGCGGCTCTTTATCTCTGTATGCGAGGCGGCGCTATACCCATGATTTGGTAGATTTTGGTGACTGGAGCCAGTCACAATCTGTCCAGTCTCATTCAAAGCTATACCCGACAGTTTAGAATGTGTGGAATTGTGCCAGACTGGTGCTGCGTATTCTGCTGCAGAAAAACACAGCGCCAAGGCAGCACGTAGGCTGAGAACCCCAGGTGGTACCAGTGAGATTGCGTATGATGCTATTTCTGGCAGATATTAGCGGAAAGGGTGTAACGGAATGTGATAACTCAAATTAAGCGATGTTCTAGGAATTAGATGAGTTAATATGACTATATCTCTCGGAATGTTCGAACCACATATATATAATACGCCAATGACAGCAATGATACTTTCTTCAAAGCGGAGGCACACCTAAGCCCACACTCTTACGGGAATCAGTTTGAAAAAGTCCCAGACTACAATAGTGGGCTGAGAAAAGTTGAGAACTTGTATTTGACGGCAGGCATGCTACAGAAGACCGTGCAGCTGTGATGGTGGCTGTGTTTCCAATAGTGTAGGAACAGCGCAGCTGCCTAGATAACCGGAGAACCAGGTTCGAATCCTGGCAGGGTGCACATTTTCAACTTTACCCAATAGCGTTAATGTTGTAAATTCCTGGATTATGAGTAGATGATATTTGTTACTTGAACACTAAACTAATGATGGATGAAGTAGGGAAGATATAAAAGGCGTTATTGCTGATGAAAGAAACCATTTTCGAAGAATAGATATTTCATGACACTGAAAATTAATTCAAAACTTACGAAGGCTTTTCAAAAGCGCAGTGTAACCTTTTACAGGAATAATAAGTGTACGATAAGCAGTTAAGACTAGAAAAACATAGAAGTTTCGAAATATGTTGCTACAGAACAATGCTAAAGATTAGATAGATAGATAGCGATTACAGAACAGTTTTGGACACCAAAGGGATTTGTGGCACAGCTTGACTAAAAGAACGGATTTATTTGCTGAACAAATCCTGAGACTTTCAGAGAATATGAATTTAGTATTGCATGGAAAAGAAAGGATATGGTAAAAATTGCAGGATTGCCGTTGCTATTTGGACCTGAAGGGGCTTGCATAGTATCGAGAACCGTGGAGAACTGCATCGATCAATTCTTCGTACTGAAGACGACATTAATAATACAGGGTGTTCTGCAGACGGGGTAAAAATCATTATATTTGCCGAAGGAAGTATAGATTCCTGTTCACATGTTTCACGTTTGCTAAACAGATGATCACATCTTGCTGCTTTTCAGATAATTTTCGTTTATGACTGAGTAAATGACATTTTATCTATTGAAACAGGTTTCCCCAGAACGTATTTGAAACGTCTTCAGTAGCGTGAATTACACCACAAAGACACTTTGCAAAAAAATACATACAGGTCACACGCAAAGACAATTCATATGCTGATTAGAAGTAAAGAGCATGGAATACAATAATGTTGCCACAAATCCTTTCAACAGTGAAAATCTGTCTTGAGACGTTTTTACTATACAGCTGTTCGTAAATTTTTTGTGGAAGTCATATGGATACCAATAGTTATAAAATCAAAACTTAATATCCTGCTGGTTTTTATGGTA
Source organism: Locusta migratoria (assembly GCA_026315105.1). Taxonomy (NCBI): domain Eukaryota; kingdom Metazoa; phylum Arthropoda; class Insecta; order Orthoptera; family Acrididae; genus Locusta; species Locusta migratoria. The sequence continues at coordinate 63,623,842 of CM048751.1, forward strand.
TTTTGTCTTCTTCTCCAAAGTACAATGATCTCGAGTATTTCTTCTACGAGGACATCGGTAAATTGTCAATATTGTTTGGTTTATTGGATTACTTCAACTACACATTGGTAATAGATCGTTTATGTTAGTTAGATATTTTCATATTCTATGAATGAGTTGCACTATGAATCATAATAATCTGAAATGAGACAATTTCATTCATAGTAGAAATCAATTTCCAAATACGACTGCGTGCTAAAAATTTATTCGTCAATTTCATCACACACACACATGTTGGTTACCTACCCTGGTTATCGGGGTACAATTTCAGGTTGCATAAACTGTCGCCATATCCAAGAAATAAATGAACGGTTTACTTTAAACCATCAGGAGACGTCGATTTCAGACTGTCCTCTTTCCAATCGTGCTATGTCCGTCAACAGCGAAGAGTCCAGGGGCGACTTCTCTCTGTCATAATGCACCGTCTGTGTATTGAAACACAGCAAGTGCAAATGCGGGATTACACAGCAGACACAACCTCAACTGTGATTCAGTTTCTCCAGGCGTATTTCACGATGTGAAATAGATCTCGGGTGAATAGGTGTGCGTGTGCATAGGACACAATATTTCGGCAATCGACCATGCTGCCATCATCAGTTGCTGATGCACTGCCATGGGGACGGCCTGGGTGGGGTATATATGAGATTCCCCCCTCCTCCTTCGGGCGCTCCGTCTGAGCCCATCGCTGTCCACTCCCGGTCCACAGTCCAGATCCCGCCTCCTCTCGTCCGTCGCCTGGACGTTCCGTCCTAGATCTCCAGGTCCGCGTCCAGGGGGGTCCGTTCCATCTGTTCCCCCCCCCTCTTCCCTCAAAGTCAGTACACTATGGGGTGTTTTATTGTTCGTCTTAATCTGGGTAATAGCTGCTTTCCAAGATTTGCTAAGAAAATAGCCGTGGCCTCGATTCAGTTTTGGTTTCCTTTTTCTGATCTCAATAGCCTCTTTGATGATGCAGTCCCAGTATCTCGAAGTTTGTGCTAGGACCTTGGTCTGGTCATAATCCATACTATGGAAGTTCGACAGGCAATGCTCGACGATTACCGACCTATTTTGGTGTTGTAATCTTGCGTGCCTTTGGTGTTCGCGGCATCGTTCTTCAACGGCACGAATAGTCTGTCCTACGTATTCCTCTGGAAATATATCTTGTAAACTCCTGATTTACGTAGACAAAACTCGTCCAAGAAGAGCTCTGGGTTTTACCGGAGGGCAGAAAATGGTTTTAACTTGATCTCAGCGTAAAATGCGTCTAATTTTTCCGGATGAGGCTCCACGAAACGGAATGAAAGCTATGGCTGTATTTTCCTTAGGTTCATCAGTTTCCGCTCGTTGTGTTATGGGACGTAGTGCTTTCCGGTTTGCCCTTCCTCAGAAACACCAAGAGCGTCGAGAGGAAGACTCTGGCTCTTCTCAGACATTCCGGTCTCCCTGAAGAGGTTACAAACAAGCTACATCCTAGGGCCTCTGTTCCTCCTAGGCTGTACGTATTGCCGAATGTTCACAAGGAATTGGTGCCATGTCGTCCGATTGTGAGAAACAGCGGTGCCCCGACGTATCCTCTCGCCAAGTACCTCGAGGAGTTGCTTTCCTCCTACGTGGGGAAATGTCCATACCATATCCGCAACTCCTCGGATTTCCTGGGACGTATCAAGAACCTGACGCTCAGGAAATCTGACATACTTGTGAGTTTCGATGTGGTCTCTCTGTTCACCAGGGTGCCGTTACCTGAATCTTTGGAACTAATCGGTCAGAAATTTGATGAGGTTTCCACCAACCTTTTCAGACATGTTCTTACGCAAACATATTTTTTATTTGACGATAGATACTACGAGCAGACGGAAGGAGTTGCTATGGGAAGTCCTGTCTCTCCCGTTGTCGCCAACCTGTACATGGAACATTTCGAGGAGGAAGCTTTGGAGTCTGCAAATCTAAAGCCCTCTTGTTTCCTCACTGGCACTGGAAGTAGGGGCACTTAAGTATGCAGGAACACCAAATTTTTACTTCGCAAAGGAAATATCACTCACATTGAAATAACTCCATTGGAGACGACAAGGAGAAGTTAATGTGAAACAAAACATGACTTGTTAGTAATGGATCTGAAAACAAATGATCATTAATACACAAGTTATTTCTGTCACCAGTCACTATTCTTTATTATTCCCAGAACGCGATTGAAGTCTTTAAACCCCATTCATCAGGTGGAATTTTATGTTATTCTGTGTATTTGTGGGGTATATGACAAGGTGACCTGTTGAACTATCTCCAGTGGTCACAGGTTCCTTGCACTGTTAGAATCTCACTTAAATACAATCAATGACAGACGCCATCAAGAGTTCAAAAATGAAACATCCATATCTGGACAATAGTGGACTTAACTGTGATCTAAACCACGAAAATGATAATCCTTGAATAATTTTTGGTCGCCTAGTGCGTAGAGTAAAGAAAGAATTACAGAAGAAAATTGTGGCATAATTCTTCAGAAATCTTACTTTATCGTCACCTTCTAGTGAATGTGATAAAGCGTTGTAAGGAATAATTCAGTGTTCGAAGTGAGAGTTTGCCGACAGGATTTTTACTATGACTTGCAATTAATTTCTTCAGGAAAACTTCGACCGTAGAAACCACTGTCAGGGTTTTCGTGTTATGTTGATTGCTACAAATGACACTTGTATCAACCTGCTTCAAGGTATACCATGTTGACCGAATTTTTGAACATTTTAAATATAAAGTTATGAAGTCTAGCACAGTTTACCACTGACAACAAAGTCAATGGAAGGATTTATTAGTTATGTGTTTACTAATATTCAGATAAGTATCGAGTATCATTAACAGGCGGCAATACACCATAATAAAGCTATCAAATATCTTATTATGGTCGACGTAAGGAAGATATAAAACGCAAAATGGCCGTAGGAAGAAGAGTATTTCTGAAGACGTTCGTTGGCGTGAAAAATGCATTTGTGTCTTTTCTAAAGGGATTTGGCTAGAGTGTAGCCTCTTGCAGGAGTGAAACGTGGGCAATGGACAGTTGACAAGAAACTAGAAAATTTCGAAGTTTGGTTGTACAAAAGAATGCTGTGGATTTGATAGGTAGATGGCGTATCTCTTGAGGAGGTGCTATAGAGAATTTGGAGAGAAAATAAGTTTGTTGTTTGTGCTGACGAAAAGAAGACATCGCAAAGCGAAATCAAAAGACGAATACAGTAAGCAGATTAAAGTGTGTATGGGTCTTTTGCCATCCAGAGACGAATTGTTTTGCACAGGATAGCTTAGCGAAGAATGTTGTATCAAACCAGTTTTCGTGCTGAAGTCCACAACAAAGAAATGTGAGACTTCAAGGCAGTTAACGTTACAGAATCGACAGCTGCCGCATGCCCCACTGCTCTGCATTTTATTTACTGCCTGCTGCACTGAACAAAATAATTAAACTTTCTTTGAAATCCTGTAAGTTTAGCCTGTTAGTAATCGTAAGCTGCAAAGTTCCCTCAAATATTCCCATAACCATCCTTATTCATACACTTCAGCGCTTAGACTCTACGTGAAAATGAGGCAGGGAGGCAACCGCCCTTTCTCTTGGTCACTGATCACCACACGTTCCGCAGTAAAAAAAGTAGACCTCTCGTTATGATGATAATAGGATGATAAGATTACCTGACATAGTCTAGTCTGGAGGCGATCGAATTGTTTTAAAGTTTTCAAAATGACAAACCAAGATCTCACACTAACAATTTATTAAATGACAACCGGTTTCGGTGCACTGTGTCACCATCATCTGGTCACATAAATAGTCAGTATTTTGTAAGCTGCCATATTTTTAACTTATGTATTTTTTATATAGTGACTAAGTGCAATGTTGCACTTGTTATTTTATACCCAATTTTTTAACAAGGTAGGTTAAGTGCCTCTTAATTCCCAAATGTATGTATTTTTTATGTTTTTACGTTGTTTTTTTCCTTTTTGCACGTCTTTTATATTTTTGACAGATGACCAGATTATAACATATATGTGAGCAGACGATGGTGACACAGTGCACCGAAACCGAGGGTCATTTAATAAATTGTTAGTGTGCGATCTTGGCTTGTCATTTTGAAAACTGTAATAGGATGAATTTGTTGACCGACACTCTCCTGAGGCTCTTATCTTGTTTATTGCTTTCATTCACATATAAGAACACCCTGTGATTTAAATGCTGTGCAACGCGATTCTGACCGCAAACGCAAAGGCGTCAAAAGAAGGCGGTGAAACTTGAGTATCAGCGGGTGGTACTGCCGTATTATCACGTGACACTGTCACATCATTGTGTGAAATTTGGTGGTAAAGTGGCTCCATAAAACAGCCTAAGACTGACATGACATTCTTTACAGTAACATTTGTCACTGGTTCTTAACCATAGCGGAGAACGAGGCTGACGTCACATCACGCAGCACATTTTCAACATCATACAACAAGGTTTTAAGCAGCTTTGAAGCCTATTTCATACTTATAGGACGTAACGGGCAAAAATGAGGAAATGTGTTACCATATTTTTGTCGCGCAATCTATATAAATTTAGCAATGAAGGCTTTCACGGCCGGATGTTACAAGCTTCCTTGGGTTTTATTTGCGGACGGAGAAGTTAATACTGCTTCCTCCCGCAAGTCCCCAAAAACCTCCACATCCTTGCGGATGCTGTTGCGTAGCAGTGTGCGTTTGTACCGCCCTACAGTACGCACGAGGTGCTGTAGTTGCTGTCCAAGAGTTCTGACTAACCTGTTGTCTTCTATAGTTGTGTCCCACTCGGGCATGGATATTTGTGCCGTCCTAGTTCGTAAGTAGTTCATAAGTAGTTTGTAAGTTTAGGGACTGATGACCCCGAAGTTAAGTCCCATAGACTATACAAACATTTAAGTCCCATAGACTATACAAACATTTGAACATTTGAAAGGAAAGGAAGTAAGCTGCTAGTTAACTAGGGTACCTAGTAGGCGTCAGTTACCTGGCAAAGCAAAGAGCGCTATTGCCACCTGAAGTACATGTACCTATTTGCATATGAAGGGAGATGTTGATATTTTCAGACCAAAAGGCAACACTCTGAACTGACAACACCCTCCTCCATATGTAAAAACAGTATATTTGCAACAATTTTCCTTTACGAGTGTTTGCCAGAAGCTAGAAGTCAAGTCTATGCTTGTTAATATCTTGAATCCACGAAACTTCTGAGCAAGTTCCTCAATTATTTTGGGCCTGACTTTAAATTTATACTTGTAGTCTTTCATGCGGCCTTCAGTGTGTATATTATTGTGTGTACTTTCAGACCAATATTGGTTGAGAAATGCAGTGACAAATTCCTGATATGTTTTACAGATGTTTATAGCTCCTGTTCCCCACGAAATTGCATCACCTTCACATTTGCACGCTACGAATTTCATCTTTTGTTGTTCTGTCATGTTATTAGGAATAACACCATCGAATTGCCTGATGAAAGAAACAGGATGTACACTACCTGTCTTTGAAAAATTTTGAAAATTGTATGAATAAGGATCATTTGCAACATCAACTATGTTACTTATACCTTCCTTACGTTCTTGTTCCACCCACGCTTCAAGTTTTCTCTCAAGTTCATTTTTATTGGTGCTCATATTTTCCACTAAATTACTTGAATCGGGCAGCTCGTTCAGTTTCTGCTCTGTCTCTGTTAATTTACTGTGAGGTGCATTTGCATTACTTGTACATGATGTGCCTACCTGTGACACTTTACTGTCAATTAATGCTACATTTCTGTTCATTTTTTCGATGTCTGATTGCTGTGACAGATATCCATCTTTACATGTTTTACTAACATTAGCCTCTTCCTTTCTCAAACACTCTACCTTATTTGTAACAGTATACAGCGTGTCACTATTAACCAGTAATCTTTCTTTAATTTTGCTTACTTCAGAGTCCACCCTGTGCACAACGTCATTTTTACAATTTTTCAAATCTAATTGTTTAAAACACTTGTCTGTTTTTTCTTCATTAATAATTACCCTGTTTTCTAAGCCCTGGAATTTATTTTTTACACTAGCCATTGGTGTACGTATTTCCTCTATCACACGGTCTAATCTTTCAGTGTTTTGGTCAAGTTTTTCTGCTACCTTATTTATGCTTTGTTTCTGTTCTTCTTTGGTTTGATCAAACTTAGGAAGCATATTTTGATTTAATTTAGCTATCATGAGGCTAAGCATTGATATACTATTATTGTCAATACCAGTTCCCTTCTCCCCACTACTTTCTACTGGCAATGTATCAGCTGAAGCTGTGCTATGGCTTCTGTCACATGATACGTCCATCTGCTCCTCTGTTATGCAGATGCCAGACACATTTTCTCTGAGAGCTGCATCCAGATTTACCACGTCAGTATGGTTAGAAGTGACAGATTGACAAACTTGTGTATCTCTCTGCACATCACTCACAACATTTTCAACCGCACTTGGTTCTACATTATGTGTGCCGTTGATCTGATTAACATCCATATCGTGCACAATATTAGATTGCAATTCAATCATATTCGCTACAAAATATGGACTGATATTGTCTCCCTGCATCTGAGGTTGTTGACCTGAATGATCATTGCCTCTATTTTGAACACATTCTCCGTCCCTACTTCTGAGATAATACCCGTTATCTCCCTGTTTTTCCATCTCTAATTTACTTTTTTTTACGCTAAAGTTTAGTTTCAAAATCTTACTAACAGATATACACAATTAATTATAATTTACAGGAGTTGGCACTTACTCCCGTTTTTTCTTGTGTCGCGATGTGCAGTTGTTGCGACATGAAGGCTGGTGGTTGTAGCTCCGCTAATAGATGGAGTGGTCGTCTGCCGCTGCTGGCGATGTTTACGGCTGTTCCTTTCAGGCGCCGCACCCCTCTTCTGTCTGCTATGGCGTTGAGCGTGGCTGTTCCGTCCACGTGCCCGGTGAAGTGTTGCGACGCCGCCGTTCCGTAGTTCGTCGATTCTTGAAGTTACGTAATCCAATGGACCGCGAACTCGACACTTGCACTTGCTTCAATCGTGTACATCAACTGGCTAACGGTCACTTTATGTGTAAAATTCTTGAGTCTAACAGTTCGCGAATCACTTCCACCGTTTATCGGCTCACTGTATCTGTCTATTTCGTTCCGAAATGTTCTTCCCCGCAAGGGATGCCATGCACAAGCTTCCTAGGGTTTTATTTGCGGACGGAGAAATTAATACTGCTTCCTCCCGCAAGTCCCCAAAAACCTCCACATCCTTGCGGATGCTGTTGCGTAGCAGTGTGCGTTTGTACCGCCCTACAGTACGCACGAGGTGCTGTAGTTGCTGTCCAAGAGTTCGGACTAACCTGTTGTCTTCCATAGTTTGTCCCCAGCGCAGAAGACACCACACAGGTTGTAGGTTCTTCTACAGCATACAAGTGAGACTAAAATAAGTTCTGTATGATGGAAGCATAATAAGCGACTCGCGAGATTTTTAATTGTCAAGGATGCCATTTATTAAATAAATAATAAAATATGAGCAACTATTGTTAATATGATACGGCCTATGCTGCCCCTAGTTCATGTTGAGACCTCGACTGCTATCACTATTACAAAAATCTTAACTCATGACCGGCGCGGTCCAGCGCGTATGGTGGTCAGCTCGAGACTGAAACTGCGGCGCGTTGCGAGAGGGCACCTGACACTCTATTTCGCGCCAAAACAGGGCCGTCACGTGCCTTTTGCAAAATCGCTCTTCTCTTGTTACAATAAGAGAAAACACCTTAAATTTTTTAAATTGTCAAAACCTTGCCTGTCCTTGAGAGATCTTTATTACAAATTCTCAGATCTGAATAATTAATATTTAGTTTATAATAAACAAAACTAATTTCAAAATAAATCACGTGACGTGAAATGCAGCAGCCAATGCAAGGAGAGCACCAGTAACATAGGCGAGCTTTCCCATGGGAACCAACACCTACTGTGCCATATGCTACTGCTCCCCACCCCACATTTCAACATATGCTGCACTGCTGTCGTTCTTCCGCGTTTAAGACACGATGTTAGCAAAGAAACGGCCTGTGGCGAGAAATGTGAAGTGGCCACAGGCCAGGAATATCACACATTTCCTTCCTTCGGAGATTTCCAAACTAAAACCTATTTGCATATGAAGGGAGATGTTGATATTTTCAGACCAAAAGGCAACACTCTGAACTGACAACACCCTCCTCCATATGTAAAAACAGTATATTTGCAACAATTTTCCTTTACGAGTGTTTGCCAGAAGCTAGAAGTCAAGTCTGTGCTTGTTACTATCTTGAATCCACGAAACTTCTGAGCAAGTTCCTCAATTATTTTGGGCCTGACTTTAAATTTATACTTGTAGTCTTTCATGCGGCCTTCAGTGTGTATATTATTTTGTGTACTTTCAGACCAATATTGGTTGAGAAATGCAGTGACAAATTCCTGATATGTTTTACAGATGATTATAGCTCCTGTTCCCCACGAAATTATATCACCTTGAAATCTACACGCAACGAATTTCATCTTTTGTTGTTCTGTCATGTTATTAGGAATAACACCATCGAACTGCCTGATGAAAGCAACAGGACGTACATTACCTGTCTCTGAAAAATTATGAAATTTGTATGAATAAGGATAATTTGCAACATCAGCTATGTTACTTATACCTTCCTTACGTTCCTGTTCCACCCACGCTTCAGATTTTCTCTCTTCATGTTCATTGGTGCTTGTATTTTCCACTAAATTACATGAATCTGGCAGCTCATTCAGTTTCTGCTCGATCTCTGTTAATTTACTGTGAAGTGCATTTGCATTACTTGCACATGATATGCCTACCTGTGACACTTTACTGTCAATTAATGCTACATTTCTGTTCATTTTTTCGATATCTGATTGCTGTGACAGGTATCCATCTTTACATGTTATACTAACGCTAGCCTGTTCCTTTCTCAAACACTCTACCTTATTTGTAACAGTATACATCGTGTCACTATTAACCTGTAATCTTTCGTTAATTTTGCTTACTTCAGAGTCCACCCTGTGCACAACGTCATTTTTACAATTTTTCAAATCTAATTGTTTAAAACACTGGTCTGTTTTCTCTTCACTAACAATTACCCTGTTTTCTACACCCTGGAATTTATTATTTACACTAGCCATTGGTGTACGTATTTCCTCTATCACACGGTCTAATCTTTCAGTGTTTTGGTCAAGTTTTTCTGCTACCTTATTTATGCTTTGTTTCTGTTCTTCTTTGGTTTGATCAAATTTTGCATTAATTTTGTTTGCCAACTTATTTATGCTTTGTTTTTGTTCTGTTTTAATTTCATTCACCAACTTATTTTGTTCTTCTTTGTTTTGATCAAACTTATTCATGCTTTGATCTAACTTAGCAAGCATGTTTTGATTTAATTTAGCTAACATATCGCTAAGCATTGATATAATATTATTGTCAATACCAATTTCCTTCTCTCCACTACTTTCTAGTGGCAACGTATCAGCTGAAGCTGTGCTATGGCTTCTGTCACATGATACGTCCATCTGCTCCTCTGTTATGCAGGCGCCAGACACATTTTCTCTGACAGCTGCATCCAGATTTACCACGTCAGTATGGTTAGGAGCGACAGATTGACAAACTTGTGTATCTCTCTGCACATCACTTACAACATTTTCAACAGCACTTTGTTCTGCATTATGTGTGCTATTGATCTGATTAACCTCTATATCCTGGATAATATTAGTTTGTAATTCACTCATATTCGCTACAAAATATGGACTGATATTGTCACCCTGCATCTGAGGTTGTTGACCTGAATGATCATTGCCTCTATTTTGAACACATTCTCCGTCCCTACTTCTGAGATAATACCCGTTATCTCCCTGTTTTTCCATCTCTAATTTACTTTTTTTTACGCTAAAGTTTAGTTTCAAAATCTTACTAACAGATATACACAATTAATTATAATTTACAGGAGTTGGCACTTACTCCCGTTTTTTCTTGTGTCGCGATGTGCAGTTGTTGCGACATGAAGGCTGGTGGTTGTAGCTCCGCTAATAGATGGAGTCGTCTTCTGCCGCTGCTGGCGATGTTCACGGCTGTTGCTTTCAGGCGCCGCACCCCTCTTCTGTCTGCTATGGCGTTGAGCGTGGCTGTTCCGTCGACGAGTCCGGTGAAGTGTTGCGACGCCGCCGTTCCGTAATTCGTCGATTCTTGAAGTTACGTAATCCAATGGACCGCGAACTCTACACTTGCACTTGCTTCACTCGCGTACATCAACTGGCTAACGGTCACTTTATGTGTAAAATTCTTGAGTCTAACAGTTCGCGAATCACTTCCACCGTTTATCGGCTCACTGTATCTGTCTATTTCGTTCCGAAATGTTCTTCCCCGCAAGGGATGCCATGCACAAGCTTCCTAGGGTTTTATTTGCGGACGGAGAAATTAATACTGCTTCCTCCCGCAAGTCCCCAAAAACCTCCACATCCTTGCGGATGCTGTTGCGTAGCAGTGTGCGTTTGTACCGCCCTACAGTACGCACGAGGTGCTGTAGTTGCTGTCCAAGAGTTCTGACTAACCTGTTGTCTTCTATAGTTGTGTCCCCAGCGCAGAAGACAGCAAACAGGTCGTAGGTTCTTCTACAGCATACAAGTGAGGCTAAAATAAGTTCTGTATGATGGAAGCATAATAAGCGACTCGCGAGATTTTTAATTGTCAAGGATGCCATTTATTAAATAAATAATAAAATATGAGCAACTATTGTTAATATGATACGGTCTATGCTGCCCCTAGTTCATGTTGAGACCTCGACTGCTATCACTATTACAAAAATCTTAACTCATGACCGGCGCGGTCCGGCGCGTATGGTGGTCAGCTCGAGACTGAAACTGCGGCACGTTGCGAGAGGGCACCTGACACTCTATTTCGCGCCAAAACAGGGCCGTCACGCGCCTTTTGCAAAATCGCTCTTCTCTTGTTACAATAAGAGAAGGCACCTTAAACTTTTTAAATTGTCAAAACCTAGCCTGTCCTTGAGAGATATTTATTACAATTTCTCAGATCTGAATAATTAATATTTAGTTTATAATAAACAAAACTAATTTCAAAATAAATCACGTGACGTGAAATGCAGCAGCCAATGCGAGGAGAGCACCAGTAACATAGGCGGGCTTTCCCACGGGAACCAACACCTACTGTGCCATATGCTACTGCTCCCCACCCCACATTTCAACATATGCTGCACTGCTGTCGTTCTTCCGCGTTTAAGACACGATGTTAGCAAAGAAACTGCCCGTGGCCAGAAATATGAAGTGGCCACACGCCAGGAATATCACACTTGTCGTTAAACTAACAAAGGAGGTAGATAGCAGTGGTGTATCGTGATTTGGATGACGAGGCATTTTATTAGGAAAAAAATCTGTATTATGCACTATACTTTAGTACTTTTTTTACAAAATCAGAAGAAAGTCATTTGTAGGGCTACCCGAGTCATTATACAATGTAGGTCGAAAATTGCAACGTAGACTAGTTACTGAAAGGACATATTTGCAAGTAAATTAAGTGAAGTCCTTGTAATTTAGTATTTATGTAAAACACATATTGGGAAATATATATTCCACTTACTGTTGTTACTGTTTCATGAGTGCTCCTGCGTATGAGTCCTTTAAAAAGAGAAGACTATCAAATGCATACAACGTAGACAGGCTCATACTGCTTGCAGCACTACCGCTTCCTTTGCTGCTTTATCTCTTTGCTAATTCCCAGCGGTACTGCTTTTGATTTGTGCCATTTATGCTCGCATTCTTTATGAGAAACTTTGAAATCTTTCGCGACGTCCTCCCACTTGTCGAAACGTTTCTGTGAATTTTTATAGTCTGTTGATTTAACAACTCAAATGAAAGAATGTAGTCGCACAGAATCAATGAGTCGTTTTTTATTTTGCGTTGACCATGAAGTCAATTTTATTTACCGAACAAGAGATAGGCTATGACAATACAACACCGTACAGCGATTAACAAACAAGAGAGACAGGTACTGAGCACGTGCAGCTTCTGCTACTTGTCAAAATAAGCGGCAGACGACGAGAACCACTGGTACTGCGCATGCGCAGGTTCTGCGACATGTCGCGTATTTGCCGAAAACGCGATATACAAAATCTATGAGCGACACGTATGGGCGGTAAAGTCCTCATACAAGTTTCGTGCACTTTTGTATGAGGTGATATACCCGACATGTCAAACTGACATGCCACTCATACAAGTTGCGATACATGTATCCCAGTGTAAAATACTTTACTATTGGCGAAGTGACAGTGACAGTGGCCCATCAATAGAGTTCTAAATCAATAAAGCGTAGGGTCAACGGTTCGAAAGTTGCCATTTTTCTTCACTTTATTTATTCATCATTTATCAATCTGAATATCTGCAACTTATGAATGTGAAATCTATCAAATATCCGAAAATTAATAAATACACGATCGTAACTTTTCTGTATAATGTACGTATTCTGTTTATTGATAAGTTACAATGTATGTTTATGAGTTGTCAACACAGATGTTACATTTATATACAGTAAGCACTCCACTATTGAGGACGTTTCCTTTGCCAGTTCACCTTATGGATATTTTACCAATATTGATCCAAAAATGTAATTTGTGATATTTATTTCTTTGAAACCATCGTTTATCATAACCTTTCAAGAATTACGTCAAAATGAGCAATAAACAAAAGACGTATGTACGATTAGATATGAGTTACGTACCACACGTTTGATAACTTATACATTCATATGGCTTTGGTATTAAAACTAAATAAATATAATGATCGACGGGATTAGAGCTGCCGTGGCTAAGCTTTCTTGATCAGCCATTCCTAACGCTGCCGATGAGTCACACTGACTGTCGAATGCTTCGCAAATGTTGTATGTAATTATACGGCCTCAAGATACTTCAAAGTGCGATCTCGATAATTTTGGAAAATTGCATCATATGGTTTTGGCTGATTGTTTGTTGAGTGATGAACCACGTACCATTAATAAAAATAGAAAAAAGCGGTGCCCCTATGGTTTCATTAGTAGTGCTGTGTGGAAAGAATGCGCCTAAATGTGGGACTATCCTTCGTGCAGAGCAGTCACGCGGGCAGCCTACACAGCCGCAACTCGCCTAAACATCGCCAGGTCCGAAAGGACGGCGTTAAAGCAGTCAGCCGGCGATGCAGCCGACGCCTACAGGGGCTCCACTGTTTAGGAAACTAGTTGAGCCTGCTGCTACGTCACACCGAAACAGTTACAGCAGTGCTACCTCGATAGCGTTCCTTGATTAAAAGGGACCGTGAAAAACCGCAACTAATAGAGCATATGCATTATATAAAAGCATCATAGAGTGAAGAGTATATAAACTTTGTTTACTCTACATGCATAAATTAGTATGTATGTGTGTGCCTAAGTTCCAGATCTCCTAAACTACTGGACTGATTTCAACCAAACTTGCCAGACATCTACAGAACTACCTACGGCACGTAGTTGAGGAGATAAGGCGCTATAAACAATGGAATGCGACAAATACTGTAACATCGTACCACTATATTCCTCACCCCTCCTAAACTATTTCATATATTTTATGGCATGAAGAGGAATTAATGTCGTGCTAATAAGTCAAAAGAAAAGATTGCAGTTATGCTTGAATAACTTTGTCTTCCAAGTACGTCGCCTGCGAGAAAGTATAAAAGTTAACAAATACACGTTTTTAACTAAATAATTCGCAGTCTCTGTTGAAATATTCTTTATAACATCCAATAACACGTTTCGCGCTATTAGCACATCATCAGACTGGAAACAGATAAATGTTTTATTACAGTCCGTGTACCTGGCGGGCAGCGAATCTAATATGGCTAAGGTGAGTAAATTTTGAAGAGTCAGAACTTACTTGGGCGGAGATGGAGCCACAGAACTATTTAAAGCTGTGGTGGAAGAATCTTAACATTTTTGTTCTGTCATTGGGCCCCTGCAAACAGGCAAACGTGCAAAGTACGTAACGGCTATTTGAAGTAGAATAACTAGGTACTAAAGTTAAATACAGATATTCTTTGGTTTTTTACCATCACTAGTGCTATCGAAGATATTACAGGTTTTTCCTTTAATTTACTTTAAAAAAATCCATTTTGAGTAATCTATATCTTCGTACGTACAGTACAAATCACATTTATGTACCTAGCCAATGTTTCATCGAGTTGCTTTATAATATTTTTCTATCGTTAAAATTTCTAATAGTGAGAGAGAAAAACAAAAGCCTAAATCTTACGTTTTACATCTGTTTTGTTTTATTATTATTATCTTGTCTTGCGTTTGGGGCTACAAATTTGGTGAGAGAAATTTCGCAAACAAATGTCACAGCGACGGATAACGCCTACTTTTAAATAATGCCAACCAAAATCGTGCATCACTTCTGTGTCACTCTCTTCTCTGTATCGCGATAATAGGAAACGAACTACCCTTCCCTGAACCATTTGTATGTCCTCCATCTGTCCCAACTTGTGAAGATCTCACAATACGTAGCAATACACCGAAATAGAACGAACAGTTGTAGTGCAGGCAGTTTCTTTAGTTGAACTATTGCATCTTTTAAGTGTTCTTCCGTTGAAACGTAGCCTTTCGTTCGTCTTCTTAACAATAATTTATATGTAAACTTGTTCGTAATTATAATTTCTACATATTTAGTTTAATTTAGGGCCTGTATATTATCGTGGAAATGAAGTTTAAATGACTTATTTTAGTTCTCATATGGATAAGTTTACACTTTTCGTTATTTGGGGTAAACTCTCAATTTTTGGACGATGCTGATATTTAAATGTGTTTTGCATCTGTGTTTGATCTACGGATGACTTTACTCACCTATGGACGACAGTTGCATTCGCGAACCGTCTTAGAGAGTTGCTCAGATGTCTCCTAAATCGTTTATGAACAGTAGTGGCCGTATAACACTTCTCTCGAGAACGCTAGAGATCACTTCGGTTTTACTTGAAGACTATGTATTGTATACTTTCCGAAAGGAAATCACGAATCCAACCGCGCAACTGAGGTGATGTTCCATAAGCACGAAATTTGATTAGATAACGCTTGTGGGGTACTGTGTCCAAAGTCTTCCTGAAATCTACAACTATGGAATCGATTTGAAGTCCACAGCAATAATCACTTAATATGAGAAAAATGGTAGTTTCTGAATCCGTGTTGTCTAAGAATCAATATGTCATACTCTTACAGGTAGTTCATAATGTTCGAAAAAGGTAAGGTTAAAGAAAATGTATGTTCCAAAATCCTGTTGCAAACCGACGTCAATGATATGGGCCTTTAATTTTCTGGATCCTTCCTATTAGCTATCTTGAATATTGGAGTTGTGCAACTCTACAATCTTTAGATATGGATCGTTCCCTGAACCAGCGATTGTGTATGATGACCAAACACAAAGCTGTTTCTTCGGCATACTCTGAAAGGAAGCAGATTGGTATCCAATCTTATCGGAGGACTTGCTCTTGCTATGTGATTTAAGTTGGTTTACTCCAAGGATATCTATTTCAAAATTTAGAATGCTGGCAGCTGCTCCTTATTAGAATTCTGGGGTATTTGCGTCTTTTTCGTTGGTGAAGGAATGTCGGAAACCTGTGATTACGAATTCTGCTTTAACAGCACTATCATTAGGTGCATCACACGTAGCGAAAGTAGTGATCGTCTTTTGTTGCTGGTGTACTATACGTAAGACATGAATTTCCATGGATTTTATATTAAATTACGAGATATTCGTTGTGAACTCATTTGTAAGAATCTCGTATTGACGTCCGTGCAAACTTTCCAGTTCCCGAAATAAAATTTTAAATTTGTTCTTCTATTTTCTTTGCTGATGCAAGAGTGATCTAACCTGTTTTGTGTATCGCTTTGTTCAGCCTCTTATGTTGTTGTTTGCTATAAATCTCTCAATGGTAGTCGATATTATTTCTTTGAACGAAAGCCAAATCAGATCTGCAGTCACAGTATTAGTTTAGAAAAACTACAGACTCTTATTCGAGACATCGTTCAGAGAATTTTTATCTTTTTTTTTAAACCAATAGATTTTTCGTTCAATTTCACTGGATTTGGGAATTTCTACATTCAGTCTCGATACGACTACTCTTTGACCACTAATCCCTGTGTCTGTTTTGATGCTCTTTATTAGCTCCGTATTATTTGTTGCTAAGAGGTACAGTATGTTTTCACAACCATTTAATATTCTAGTTAGCTTATAAACCAAGTGTTCGCAGGAATGCGAATGCGTTAAGTGCAATTTCGTACGATGTTGACTGTTTGCCTCCGATTATGAAGATGTATTTTTGCCAATATATTGAGGGTACCTTTTAGAAATTAGATGCAAACTCTCTTTGAAGATTTTTACAGTCGAATCGTCTGAGTCAGGGATTCGGTAAAAATAAATAATCAATCATTAACTTATTCATGTTGTCAGGTGTAACCTCTACCCGTACCAACCTACAGGAACTATCTACTTCAATTTTGCTACCAGATAAACCGCTTACGACAACTTTATTCAATTTTTCTGACAACCTATGTAAAAATATCAGCTGAAGGTATCTCCGGCTTTAGCCAGCTATCGCCATCTATAATGATTTGTTTTTTAGTACTTCGTATTAGCGCTTGGAGCTCTGGTAGTCTTCCATCACACCTACTGCAATTTATAACTGTAAGACCCATGGTTCTTAGATCTGCGTTCGTCCTGTAACCTGCACCCTTCGAAACACTTACGCATTAACACGATTTTGAAACTGGGTTTGCAATTCTATCACGTGTACGCTGTTACATTTGTTGATATTAATTAATAAATGGTTTTGAATTCACCCTAAGACAAGTCTATGGCATCTTAGGCTCCAATTCCTTCTGTACACCAAGTTGCTACCGTTCTATATTACACTTCACGATAATAGAGTGACAGACAATCTAAGAGAATTAGTTAATTACTATATCATAATATTACGTAATATACTCATCATCATCATCATTAGAGACTGATTATGCCTTTCAGCGTTCAGTCTGGAGCACAGTACCTCTAATAAAATTCCTTTATGATCCGCTATTCAATGCTAACATTGATGCGTCGTCTGATGTTATGCCTTTTATTTCAAAATCATTCTTCACCGAATCTAAATACTTTCTTCTTGGTCTACCTCGATTCCTCTTACCCTCCGCTGCCGAGCTCATGAGTCTCTTAGGTAACCTTGCTTCTCCCATGCGTGTAACAAGACCCCACCAACTCAGTCTGTTCACTCTAACTGCTTCATCTATGGTGTTCATTCCCAATTTTTCTTTCATTTCCTCATTATGGACACACTCCTGCCATTGTTCCCATCTATTAGTACCTGCAATCATTCTTGTTACTTTCGTATCTGTAACCTCTACCTTTTGAATAAAGTAACCTGTATCCACGAAACTTTCACTCCCATATAAAAAAGTTGGTCGAAAGATAGAACGGTGCACTGCTATCTTAGTCTTGGTACTTACTTCCTTCTTGCAGAAGAGATTGGATCTTAGCTGAGCACTCACTGCATTAGCTTTGCTGCACCTCGATTCTAGTTCTTTCACTATGTTGCCATCCTGTGAGAAAATACATCCCAGGTACTTGAAACTGTCTACCTGCTCTAGCTTAGTTTCTCCTATTTGGCAAACAATATGTTTAAATATCTTTCCCAGTCTACTGTTTTCAACATATGATCCATGAATAGTATGAACAACAGTGAGGACAGGTTACAGCCTTGTCTTATCGCTGAAACTACTCTGAACCATGAGCTTAATTTGCCATTTACTCTAACTGCTTCCTGACAAAGCCTGCAGAAGTTTGCCTCCTATACCATAATCTTGTAGAACTGTCATTAGCTTCCTTCTAGGAACACAGTCATCAGCCTTTTCTAGATCTGTGAAACATAGATACAATTCCCTGTTCAATTCATAGCACTTTTCCATTACCTGCCGAAAGCTAAAGATCTGATCCTGACAGCCTCTAAGAGACCTAAACCCACACTGATTTTCATCTAACTCGTCCTCGATTAATACTTGCACTCTCCTTTCAACAATACCCGAGAATATTTTGCCTACAACGCTAATTAAAGAGATACGTAATATACTATAACACGAAAATAATATTATTATGACTCAAGTGGCAGAATACAAAAGAAAAAAAAATTACAAATCATGTTGCATGACAGAACAGGACATTTTATATCGACAAAAGGTAATTAAAACAACGTTGTGGCTTCTTATTGCTGGTGCTTGTCTTCCTAAGAGTTGAATTAATTTGTCTGTATACATCGAAGAAGTATTCAGTTTGCCTTAAAGCATTTCAAATGATCAAGTTTCATGTGATGACACATGAAACAGTAAATCATTATATGTAACACGTACTGAAAAATTCCAACTGAAATGAACCAACGTTTAAAGAGGAAAGAAAAGTAAATCAGTCTTAAAACCCAAGGATGTAATTTAAAAATAAAAACAAAACAAAAACACTTATATTACATTCAGGAAGCGGTATTGAAATCCATATGTAATGTAGACCTTTGCTTTATGATATGCTGTTTATTATTCACGGGCACTTTTACAAGAGATTACAGCCATGAAACGTTGTATGAAGTATGTTGGACGTCGTCTCCTCCTTGCGGTTGGCTAGCAGCCTCCTCTTCACAGTCTCCTCGCAAGGTTGGACGGGTATCCTGAAAATCACAACAAGGTGCCTAATCAATGCACAAGACTGAGAAATTCACATTGCATATTGAGGTTAATGCCGAAATCCGCCACGACAGTTGTTTCAGCTGGAGCATCACTGTTGTAAATCAGGACACACGAGGGTTTACAAATGTTTATATATAGTTGTTTCTATTTTCTCTTTGAAGTTTTGCGTTTTGCTTCTTGTTATTATTGTTGTTCAATTAGAGTATCCTTGACAGATTTGCGAACGCTTTGTCAGAACACCTGCTGCTACCATATGGGCGTGCCTGCAGCTGTCACCCAAACACTATTTGCCACTCACATTCACTCCATTACTAAGCTGTCGATTACTTCCTGTCTCTAAATTTGTTCTTATCAATCTGCCCCTTATTTTATCCAAATTTCTTTTCTCCTTGATCCGATTCTGTACCCTCTATAAGTTATCTGCTCTATCTATCTTTCATTGTTTTAGGGAATCACATTTCAAAATATTTCCTTCCTTTCTTGTCAAGAACTGTTTACCGATTTCTGCACCGTACAACATCCCAGATACATACCTTGAGATAAGGCGTCCTATCCCTTTTATTTATGGTTTGTCCTAACAAATCTTCATTTCCTCTCAAACTATTCTCTTGTTTGCGAGTCTGTACGTTACATCATCGCTCCATACAACGGATCGTATCTACTTGTAGTAATCTCTACGTTGTTTATATACAGGAAATGATATTTATTTATTAACTGAATCGTTTTTCAGAAGGACCATAAGTCCACTTTTCTGTCAGTGTAGAAAGGAAGTTCGCGGTCCATCAGATACCTGAAATACACAGCAGAGAAACATTCGTTGATTTCATAAGAGCCCCATGTCCAGTACCGGGGCACTTCTTCTCTCAACTACTTTCAACAATAACTTCATGTACTTCATTGAGACAGAAAAGGCGAAAGAAAGATATAATTATTGCATCTATGGTTTGTTCCAAATTCAGTGTTGTACAGCAAGCCGTCGTATGTGATACTGTGTCCTCGTTGTATCTAATATCAATATGAGTGAATCTGATTGTGAAATTCAGCCTATCCATAAGAAAAATTGGAGTTAAGGTGTTTGTCACACTGAGCACTACGAACGGTATGTAATCAAAACTGTTAAACTAACGGGACTGAAGCAAATCAATACCGAGGTAGTCTAATACAAGCAAAATCTGTATGGCAATCTCGTATATGCAGTTCTAAATGCTTTGAATCCATTGGTCAAGATGATCAGGTATTAATTCCAGCACATTTTCTGGATCTTAATTGTAAAGGTGAACGAGATTTTTACCTTCATAATGTAATACAGGCAGAAAAAGTAAAACGAAACAGACCACGGGAAAGAAAAATTCCAACTCCAAGGATGTATGATTTCCAATATTGACAAGTAGTTTGTTTTCATGAACAGATATTCTCAATTCTTAAAAAAATGTCTCTAACATTCACTAACATGTTTATTAAACAGTTTACGTGTTGTAAAGTTTTTAAGATTTTTATTTCGTACTTATTTTAAAAAAGCCATATGTCCAAGAGAAATATTCAGTTCCGCTCAATAAATCGACTCAATATTTGGGTATATATTAAGACAGAATAATTGTTGATAGTGGAAGATCTCGCGTGGTCATTGTAGTTAACGAAATGCCCTGTGAACTATTAAAACAGTTTTCTTCCACTTTTCTCGAAACTACGTCAGATGTAAATAAGCGATTCAATTGTGTAGATCATCATTGATTTTGAGAATAGCTCCAATACTTCGGGGAGAAGAAATAAAAACATTGCGGTTTACCGATGAGATAGTAATTCTGTCAGAGACTGCAAAAGATTTGGAAGAGCAGTTGAATGGAATGGTCAGTGTGTTGAAAGGAAGATATAAGATGAACATTAACAAGAGTAAAACGAAGGTAATGGATGGCAATATCAGAAAAACAGGCTATGCTGAAGGAATTAGATTAGGTAATGAGACAATAAAAGTAGTAGATGAATTTTGTTATTTGGGTAGTAAGATAACTTCCAATGGCAGAAGTAAAGAAGATATAAAATGCAGAATGGCTTTGGGAAGAAAAGCGTTTCTAAAGAAGCGAAACTTGTTAACATCCAATATTAATTTAAATGTTAGGAAGTCCTTTCTGAAATCATTTGTCTGGACTGTAGCATTGTATGGGAGTGAAACGTGGACGATAAGGGGTTCAGATAAAAAGATGATAGAAGCATTTGAAATGTCGTGCTACAGACGAATGATGAAAATTAGATGGGCATATCACGTAACTAATGAGGAGGTGCTTAACAGAATCGGGGAGAAAAGGAGTTTCTGGCATACCCTGACTAAGAGAAGAGATAGATTGGTAGGACACATTCTTAGACATCAAGGAATTGTCAACTTAGCATTAGAAGGAAGCGTGTGGGGTAAAAATCGTAGAGGGAGACCGAGGGACGAATACAGCAAGCAGATTCAAAAGGATGTAGGTTGCCGAACGTATCCTCAGATGAAGAGACTTGCACAGGACAGGGTAGCGTGGAGAGCTGCATCAAACCAGTCTGCGGACTAAAGACCACAACAACAGCAACAACTTCGGGGAACAGATTCATTGAGCGACTTTATTGTTTCCAACACAATGTTCCAAAACATCCTACAATGGTGTTCGAGCCGTGTATTCTGTCTGCTCTAAGACTGTACAATTATATTGAGAGATGGCAATTGTACAGTCCAGAGGAGATGTTTGATACATTTCTGAGGCTGTACAAAATACGCTTGAACCTGTTTGCTTGTATATGTAATCGCATTTATCATTTTGGAATATGGCTGCGGTTGTTTGCGATATGTTAATCTTAGTATTCACTTTGGTGTCGAGGTTAGTGAGATTTTCGTTTCAATTACGCAATCAGTGGCAGTGATGATAGAAACACCGCGATATATAGAATACTGTCGCTGGAAATACTTCAAGCAGTTCAGCCGTTTTCGTCACAGATGCTGTCACGTACTACGCACCATAGAGTAGGTCTTTTGAAGATCTAAGAGAGCACGAGTTGCAACGATCATTTGAGTTGATCGTTGCAGAACAAAACGCATGATGCACTGCAAAGTAGCGTCCAAGACTTCGCACATCAATGACGCAGGGCGGTCACGTCACTGTTTCTGCACACAGGCAGTGAGGCAGTGGTGCAACTGGATGTAGTGTTCTCTACGATGACACATCTGTGTCACCAAATTATGGCATGACCTACGTTTTGGAGCGATTGCACTAATTTCCATATGTTGACTAATACGTGCAAAATATGGAAAGAAATTGGTATTGGAATGCTTTTACTCAGGAATTAAGCTACCTTACAAAATATATTACATTTAAAAGTGACATCAACTGTGTCATGATCATTTTTCCAAACCGTATTTTGGAAGTAAAGTTCTGGATACCTCTTGTTTTTAACCAAACTGAGTAAATAACTGATATGAACTCGGTGAAGACTCCATGAAAATATTTTCCTTTTTACAAATTATTTAGGCCTAGGGATGAATATTATCGCGAACTGATTTGAGTTGGATTGACTAATTTAGAAGTGGTATGTATTTATCATAGCACAATTAAAATGTTAGGGGAACTGGCAGGGCGGGATTAAAGTAGGTGAAAACAAAATAAGCAGTCTCGCATATGCGGATGACTTAGTTGTAATGGCCGACTCGATTGAAAGGTTGCAAACTAATATTTCAGAGCTCGATTAGAGGTGCAAGGATTATGATATGAAGATCAGCATCTCCAAAACGAAAGTAATGTCTGTGGGAAAGAGATTCAAACGTATTGAGTGCCAAATAGGAGGATCAAAGTTAGAACAGGTAGACAGTTTCAAGTGCCTGCGATGTATTTTCTCACAGGATGGCAACATAGCGAAAGAACTGGAATCGAGGTGCAGCAAAGCTAATGCAGTGAGTGCTCAGCTAAGATCTACTCTCTTCTGCAAGAAGGAAGTCAGTACCAAGACTAAGTCAGCAGTGTACCGCTCTATCTTTCGACCAACTTTGTTGTATGGGAGTGAAAGTTGGGTGGATACAGGTTACCTTATTCATAAGGTAGAGGTTACAGATATGAAAGAAGCAAGAATGATTGCAGGTACCAAAAGATGGGAACAATAGCAGGTGGGTGTCCATAATGAGGAAATCAAAGAAAAACTGGGAATGAACACCATAGATGAAGCAATTAGAGCGAACAGGCCGAGATGGTGGGGTCATGTTACACGCATGGGAGAAGCAAGGTTACCTAAAAGATCATGAGCTCGCCAGTGGAGGGTAAGAGGACTGCAGGTAGACCAAGAAGATTCGGTGCAGAATGATTTTTAAGTGAAAGGCATAGCATCAGACGAGGCATCAATGTTTGCATTGAACAGGGGATCATGGAGGAATTTTATTAGAGGTACTATGCTCCAGACTGCACTCTGAAAAGCATAATCAGTCTCTAATGATGATGATGATGACGATGATGATGGGGAACTTAATGTTTGAATGCCACGTAATAAACGTGTTGTAATTTCCTGATAAATCTGTAAGTGTCTTTGTACGTACTCTCCTTTACAGAGAGTATACTTGAGATCGCCGAATAAGAGCCAGCTCGGCCGCTTTCTGCCTCCCCCAAACACGTGCCGCCCGGGGCCAGGTCACTGCCCCGGCACCCCCCCACGCTACGCTTACTGGTGGGCTCCTGTGCTGGAGAGGAGGTCACTCACCTGGCGGGCAAGGTCAACATGAAAGCTGAAAGTCTGTTGTTGTTGTTTATAATTTGAGGGGGGACTACACAGCAGGGTTATCAGTCTCCTGAGATTGCAGCACAATGCTTAGTAAACAACCAACGCTGAGAACCTAGAGCGAAAAACGAAAAGGGGTGCAGAGCTACAGTAATCGCCCCAACACATAAGAATGGAGAACACAAGAGTGGAGCAGGTGGTTAAATTAACCAAGACATTACCACAGGAGACTGAGGCTGGCTGATCACAAGAATAATAAAGGGCCAGCCAGCACTAAAATCCTTCATTCAGGACACTAAGGGGCATATACAAATTGCTGGAGATGTGAGAGTTTACGGATCAGGCTAACGTACCATCACACATTTTTAGAAACATTTTCGTTTCATTTTTTTTTCTTTTTTGGGAACATTACTCTTCTTTAAATTTATATATAGAGAACAGTCTACAGTGAAGTAATTTATTTTATTCAACTAATTTCGGTCTTCTTTTAGACCATCTTCAGGAATTTTAATTCCATCGATGTTGTGGAGCTGGTAGGTAACTGGGTGTCTGCCAGCTCCACAATATCGATGGAGTTAAAATTCCTGAAGATGCTCTAAAAGAAGCCCGAAAGTAGTAGAATAAAATAAATTATTGCACTCCAGACTGTTCTCTAAATATAACGTACCTTTCACTAAATTGATAAAAAGTAAACAGATTCAGAGGCATTGAAACAAGAATTAAAGGAAGCGCAGCTATCAGATCGAAGGAAACACAAGGCGGCTGAAAGTGGACAGTCCAACAGGATATGGACCACTGCCAGGAAACCGCTACAGCGACAGTTTTGCGAATCCTCTCGACGGAGAAGGTGACCATGTGTCGCCAATACGTAGGCGACAGAGGATAACTGACTCCCTACGACAGGCGTTCAGTAATTTCTTCCATAGAGAGTTTGACTGAACGAAACTTATTCAGAACGTTTGTGACAGGCCATTCAGAACACCATACTCCAAGAACCCTGCCGTCAACTCACATCATCTTCCCACTTACATAGTCTATACCCGTATTCTCTGTCCACATTTCCCGGTCGCTTGGCTATTTCTATTGCTTCCCTGATGTTCCTCTTCTTAGTGAGGCGTTGTTTTGCCAGTACAGTGGCTTCCTGAAAATCTATCTGTTTGCCGCACTCTTCCTGGTGTTAAGCTACTGCCGACTTCGTATGCTGTCCAAGCCGAATGTACCTCTCGTGCTCAGATATCCTTAATATATTGACGATGCGGTACAATTCCTAGAAGAGTTTTATCAACAATGACGACGGCAGCGGAAGCCTTCGATTACAGAAAATACTATCGTTGCAAAAACGAAGGCTTTCATGAAAGGAACCACTGAAATTCAAATGTCGGGGAACACCTACAGTAGCGTCAAAGACTGCAGGCAAAAGCGTTTGCAGCAGACAGGGACAAATACATTACTTTGTATGGCAAGGAAGTAACTCCTGTGACGTCACAGCCAAGGGCACGGCTACATAACGGCAAGGCGATGACGATGCAGCTTTCACTCATTATTTGACAATGCCCGAGGAAAACCGGGGCGGAAGCTCGTGGGATTCTGGTCAACTGACACGGCTGGAGGCCCGAGGTGGTTTCATTCGTATGAGACATTTCTTAGGCACTATTCTAACTTAACCTTCACTGTAGCTAACAATACTGCAATGCACTCTTAGAACATCAGGCGAGGCTGAAGGAATTAGATTAGGTAACGAAACAATAAAGATGAGTTTTGTTACTAAGGCAGTAAAATAATATATAATGCGCGCAGTACAGACAATATATATGAAAGACAATGGGGAGAAAAGCGTTTTTGAAAAAGAGGAGTGTTGCCTTGTACAGAAGTGAAACATGTACGATAAATAGTTCAGATAGGAAGAGGATAGAGGCTATTGAAATGTGGTGTTACAGAAGCATGTGTAAGTAATGGAGAGATACTGACCAGAACTGGGGAGGAAAATCGCAGAGGGAGACAAAAAGAGCAATCATATTCAAATTTATGAGGGTTGCCGTTCTTATGGCGAGATGAAGAGGCTTGCTCAGGCTAGAGTAGGGTGGAGAGCCGTATCAAACCAGGCTCTAGACTGAAGATCACAACAAAAACACTTAATCTGCATGTACAGGCAGACGACACAAAGATGTGAGTGAATTTTAGTGTATTTATGTTTCAGACGAGGAGCTGGAAAGACCGATTGTTCGAGAGTTTATTGATTCGTGTTACAAAACATTGACTATCTACTTAACCTTGGACATTAATTTTGCTGTTATAACGAAACCTCTTATCAGACAGCCACCATTGTTCCTTGTGAATTAATGGAAATGGCTCCAAATACAAAAATTAATCACATTACTTGTTGACAGCACAGTAATTAGGTTGTTTACGAAATTAAGTTTAGATCTCAGCAGATGTTTTGATACACAGAATACACATTCAGATGATTTTTTATTTTCACAGTGCAGTACCAGGGTACGCATTGTCATATACATACACAGACACGAGCACACACCCACACACAGCCATACTTTTCGTTTAAAATATTGCATTATATTATATTTATTTAAAAACCTGACTTCCGCAAGGCTTTTGATACAGTTCCCCACAAACGTTTAATGAACAAAGTAATAGCATATGGTCTATCAGACCAATTGTGTGATTGAATTCAGGAATTCCTAGATAACAGAAATCAGAATGTCATTCT
This sequence comes from Locusta migratoria, assembly GCA_026315105.1. Taxonomy (NCBI): domain Eukaryota; kingdom Metazoa; phylum Arthropoda; class Insecta; order Orthoptera; family Acrididae; genus Locusta; species Locusta migratoria. Next base: position 63,650,088 of record CM048751.1, read on the forward strand.
CAATGGAGAGAAGTAGGAGTTATGTCAGGTGTGCCACAGGGGCGTGTCGTGGGTCCGTTGCTGTTCACGATATATATAAATGACCTTGCGGATAATATCGGAAGTTCACTGAGGCTTTTTGCGGATGATGCTGTAGTATATAGAGAGGTTGTAACAATGGCAAATTGCATTGAGATGCAGGAGGATCTGCATCGAATTGACGCATGGAGCAGGGAATGGCAATTAAATCTCAATGTCGACAAGTGTAATGTGCTGCGAATACACAGAAAGAAAGGTCCTTTATCATTTAGCTACACTATAGCAGGTCAGCAACTGGAAGCAGTTAATTCTATAAATTATGTGGGAGTAGTCATTAGGAGGTATTTAAAATGGAAAGACCATATAAAATCAATCATCGGTAAAGCAGATCAAAAAAATTTTCAAATGTTTGTACAGCTTATGTAACTTAACTACGGGGTCATCAGTCCCTAAACTTACAAACTACTTATCAACTACCTTATACTAAGGACGGCACAAATATGCATGCCCGATGGGGGGGGGGATTCGAACCCCCGACCGTAGTGGCCGTGCAGACTGTGACTGAAGCGCCTCAGTCCCCTCGGCCACCGCGGCCGGCGGTAAAGCAGATGCCAGACTTAGATTCAATGGGAGAATTCTAAAGAAATGCAGCCCGAAAACTAAGGAAGTAGGTTATAGTGCACTTGTTCGCCCACAGCTTGAATACTACTCACCGGTTTGGGATCCGTACCAGGTGGGATTGATAGAGGAAGTGGAGAAGATTCAACGGAGAGCAGCACGCTGTTACTGCTGTATCGTCACATTGCCTTCTCAGTCAATAGCCACTCAATTGTCATAATGTTTGCACTTTAAGCAAGTTGAAATCTTTGTCAATTTAAGTAATGTTGAGCCCTGGAACATGTAGGCACTATACTTCTGAGTTACAATTTAATTTTTCGATGTGGTATGACATGGAAGCGGAGATGGTACAGGCGTGTTGATTTATTTCATCCTACAATACAAGAGTTCATGTCACACGCTTTTCCTTTTCCTTCCTCTGAGTGTGAGAATGGATTAGTGCAAGTAGTAACAACTTACAGGTAGCCCAAGGTAAGGTTTGCATGTTTGTAGCAGTAGTATAGAGATCGTCTGCTTCTGCTGGCAAAGATGAGGTAGTTAGCCAGGGGGAGCTTCAAAGATGTTCAGTTTGTGAGTGGCTGGTCGATATTGGACGAGTAGGGAGTGCGGAACCGAGCGAAGTAATTCGCCCTCTGGGGCCACCGCGTTTCGCCAATCAGAGCGCGAGTTCAGGGGAAAGTTGGGACGTTGGCGGTTCGCGAGGGAGTAAGAGGTTGTCGTTGCCTGCCTACCACGAGGTCCAGACGCGTTTCTGAGGGTTCTGTTGAGCTTTGCAGTTAAGTGGTAAGAAACTGCGCAAAATTGCTATATTCGTAGGGAGAAATGTTGATAGAAATGTCGCGTGTATCGGGGGTAACGAAATTGCAACAGCAGAAATTTTATCGATTGGCAAATTTCGCTAGGAATCGGGGACGACGGACTTGGAAGATGTCCGTTAGTCAAATAGGTCATCTTGCTCAAATTCTTTCAGTGGGTAACTACAGTGATAATTCATGGATCAAGAGCCTTTTCCAATGTATTTCTGTTTCATGTATAGTTTGGAAAAAAAAATCTTAAATTTGGAACAATTCCTTTTGCTGGTGGACTTAGATTTTGGCGTGGAGTGGGCCACACAATAGCACCTTGAAATTAATTCCTCACGCTCTTGATGTTGCTATGATTTCATTCTAAATTAAATTCGCGTCAGTTTAATGTATGATTCGCCAACGAACTTTACGTAGATTTTAAATGGGGTTTGTAGCGGTTTCGGACTTAGTTTCTGGCGTGGCGGAGGCCACACAATGGACTGTCGACAGATAACGGGGCCCAAAGCCTCTTCTATTACCTGCAACTGCTGTAGGATAAGAAATGCTTTAATTTTACATGTATTTTGTTAAGGAATTTCTTCAGGCTTCGCTATTTTTCTTGTACCATTGTGAGCATAGTTTCAGAGTGAGCAGTAATTATAATTCCACACTGTGCATGGGGCCTTCTGCCACGCTTCAGTTAGTAAATATAAGAAGTGAAGTTTGTTTGTTGTAGCTTAGGAAATGCTTGTGCACTGCATCTTAATTTTGTCTCACTGCCGTTTATGGGAAGTAATATTTCCAGTGTGAAAGAAATCTGTCCTTCCCGTGCTTCTAAGTGTGGCAATGAACTCGCATAGAACAGTTAATAATGAGACCAAGACCTAATTTTACTAAATATTTAATTAGTTGTCAAGAAGAGATAACTGGTAGTTTGTTGATCAGCTGTTCTAAGTAATGTTTAAATGGACAAATTGTTTTAGCTAAATAAATATATATATAGATGATAAATTTTGCTCATTTTTTTCTGCCCTTAAGACTCCCTTTTTGGATGGCGAAAGTAAAAAATCTACTTGCTCTGGAACTAAATACAGGTAACCTTCCCTTCTTGTTAGTGGCCATACTGGTTCCGTTGCCTCAATATTGTCAGTTGCGTTATCCGTTGATTTAAATTAATTATCAGTGGCTATATAGTTCGGTTTATTAATCAAGTGGTTAATACCTATATTTTCGGAACCAGTATGAGCAGCTAGACAAGATAAAGCCTACGTGTAAGCCACCAGCTGTTTAGACAGAGTTGGTGTAGGTGTTCCAGGGGCAAGAAATGATTGAAAGATATACTCCCAATGTCAACCAATGGTTCTGCAAAAGCAAGAAACAAAAAAATAAAAATGATTAAAGGGGGGGGAGGGTTACAACGCTTCGTTACAGGATCATTTGGTAATCGTGAAAGCGTTATGGAGATGATCGCTAAACTCCAGTGGAAGGCTGCAGGAGAGATGCTGTGTCGCTCGATACGGGCTTTTGTCGAAGTTTCGAGAACATACCTTTACTGAGGAGTCTAGCAGTATATTGCTCGCTCCTACGTATATATCTCGAAGAGATCATGGAAGTAAAATCAGAGAGATTAGAGCCCACACAGAGGCATACCGACAATCCTTCTTCCCGCGAACAATACGTGACTGGAATAGGAGGGAAAATCGAAAGTGGTACTCAAGGTACCCTCCGCCACATACCGTCGGATAGCTTGCGGAGTATGGTTGTAGATGTAGATGTACCACAGTATAAGTCGATCGCTTGCCGGCAAAAGGGTTCGAATACCAATTTGGCACCCAGTTTCAAACTACCAGGAAGTTTCATAGACTAGATTAGCGGTTCGTTCCATAGATCCGTATTGAGCAGATCCTCGTGGATGTGGAACGTATCAGCTTAAACTCCGCTGCAGAGTGGAAGTTTTTTCGATCATTTCTTATGTCCATCAAACTTTCCTTAAATGTTTCACGTAACGAAATTGATATTATTCTATTGTTTTATCGTCCAAATGATACATTTAAACATCGTAATTGGACATAAAAGCTGAACTCAAGGTGGTTTTACTTTTTATAGTTTTTAATGGCAGAAACTGTCCTAGTCCTGAGTTACTGAAGCTCAGAGATTCAATAGTTCTACAAAATCTGCCTTTGTCGAAAGAGTTTCCTACAAAAACAGTTCTGGGCGCCACGTCGAGAACTGAGCAGCCTCTCTCGCCATCCGCGGCAGGATGGCCGTACGCATTGGAGCGCCGTGCTGCGGTGCGCGCGGCCGTTCGCCGTCGGGGGTTCGGGTCCCCCCTCGTGCATGGGTGTTTGTTTTTCCTTGGGTTAGTTTACCTTAGTTTATAAGCTACGGACTAATCACCACGAAGTTGATCACCACAAAACAAACATTCTCTCACTAGGGGTTCGACTCCTCCCTCGGGCATGGGTGTGTTACGAGTATGTTGTACTTAGCATAATGCAGTTTAAGTTGTTAGCAACACACGACCACAATAGTTTGGTCCCATGGTTCTACTAAGATTTGAACGTGTTTTAACAAAAATAGTCATCTCTATATGACAAGGGCTATTTTTGTATGAAACAGATGAAAGTGCAACCTTGATGATCATTATCGCGGACATACTTTTTTGTTTGAATATTTCAGTGTACTCTTTCGCAAATTTCAGTTCATTGTCTGTGGTTCAATAATGAATTCCGAAGATGGTGGTCAGTGCCTAAGAACCAGAAAAGCGAAGAAAGAAAGAAGATTGTAACAAAAGAATAATATTAAGAACGTGCAAGAGGAAGACCTCGACGTAATTTTTCCTTTTTTGACGAGTGACAGTAATGCACTTTCAGCTTTTGGCAGATTAAGTACACAAGCAAAATATGTAATTTATGAGAACAAGGTCGTGATTAAACTTTGATATGAAAAAGTTGGTAACACACTTTAGAACATGAAATGAAAAAAGAACAAATTTGTGCAATCAAGGAAAACATGTCTGATAGTAATTGTGAGCTCGGTTTGTTAGCATACCACAATGAAACGATAATGTGCTTCTTGCATTAAACTGATACTACAAGTTCGGCTCAAAATCAACATTAGCTAAATTATAAAAAGGGGCCTTAATTCAAGTGCAAATAAAACAGAATAACACAAGAGTTGAAAAGATGCAGTGTGTGATCGTAACAAATGGGACATAAAAACGATTAATTATCAAAATTGTAACTGTTTAACTTTAAATTAGCACTGACTTACGGTACTTGCACTACAATGCTATTAAGGCCGCACTTAAAAAAAATTAAAAAAAGGGCCACACTAGGTGATGCAGCTGTAAGTTTATTCATGAATATGAGCGCATACCTCATGAGAGACTATATCACGTCTTAAATTCCAGATTTATTTCCTCAAAACCAGACAATTTGAGCCGGTGCTTATGCATGCAATGCAGGATGATTCTTACAATGAATTAAACAGCAACCAGCCAAATATGATTATTCTATTTATTTCCTAAATACCACCGTAACCAGTCTACTACTGGAAGTGAATTATTTTCATATTCTGTTTAAAATACTACGGTTAACCTCCATTTACATGTAACTAGAACGTTCATTTAAGGAAATTGTTAACCTTCGGCATCTTGCTACTTAATATTGTGTGTCGATACTTTCGTAAATAACAATCACAATCATTAAGAATAAATTATGCACAGTTACGAAATATGCTGTTCCCATAAATTCGTTCGCCAATATAAATATAACATTACACGCTCTAACTATTGCACAATATTATTAAATATTTACCTTGTTTTTAAATAAATTAGGGCATACCATGTCTCATATATCACTGGACCTAAATCAAATATTTAATACGATTAAGTCACACATCTTATTTTTATTTTTTTATTTTTTTTTAAGCGAGGTCATCAGTCCCTAAACTTACAAACTACATATGAACTACCCTATACTAAACACGGCACAAATATCCGTGTCCGAGGAGGGATTCCCAGATGGGGAAAGGCCTCGCGCATCTGAGCATAACGCCTCAATGCGCTCGGCTACTCCGCCGCGGCAAGTCACACATTTGAGTAATCTGTCAGATAATACGAAATTGCAGAACTTAATAAAAAATACTAAGAGACTAAGCAAATCAGTATTTATAAAAAATTAAAACATATTCTGAAACACATTATAATTAAGAGTCTAAATAATAGTCGGCCGTGGTGGCCGAGGGGACTGAGGCGCTTCAGTCACGGTCTGCACAGCCACTACGGTCGGGGGTTCGAATCCCCCCTCGGGCATGGATATTTGTGCCGTCCTAGTTCGTAAGTAGTTCATAAGTTGTTTGTAAGTTTAGGGACTGATGATCCTGTAGTTAAGTCCCATAAGCTTAACAAACATTTGAACATTTGATTTTCTAAATAATAGTACACCAAAACACTAATTACAAACTATTGACACACATACGTTAAAATTGTAAAGTTACTTAACTTATTAAGTGTAATATGTAAATTTATAATGTCAAATGAATGATTGTTATTTGTGCGACTTGTTAAATGCATTTACTGCAACAAGAACCTATGTATAGTTATAATTTAGCCTTTGAATGGCTTCTTGTTTTTCAGACCATCTTTTTGTACAGGCGCATTTGGCCTCTTAATTTATTTTTGCACCATGATGTTATAGCATTACGTGCCAAACATTACGAGCGGTTTTATTGTTATCACTGTATCTAATTTAATATTTTATCTTATATATTGTATCTCTGTTTATGGAATTAATCTTATTTTCGATATATTAATTTTGTATTAAAATAACCATGACACGCATATCTGTAAGTACGCTAGCGCCATGTGTCGCTTATGTTTACTTTCAGCCAGCTGTACTCGCCAGAATCAGTTTGGCACATGACTTCTGTACGATCACACCTTTCAATACGCATGTATCTTGTAATTTTCTTATTCTCGCTCACTCTGTTGATCTTGGTATCCCAGTGTGATGTAAGTTTCAACTACATTATTTTATTGTATCATTTTTCCTATTGTGAGTCTAAATGTACCTACATGTTATTTTTAATTTTTTTTTTTATTTTTTTTTATTTTTTTTTTTTTTTTTTTTTTTTTTTTTTTTGTTCACACAGCTTGAATTTGACAATGGAATTCCGAAACGCGTCGAGCATAATAATGTATTTTGCGACCAAGACATTGCAAAAAAATTATTAAGTACCAAAACTGAAAGGTCGCTTACCTCAAACATGGGAATTTTGTATCAGTTATCTGATGTAAAAAACGTTGCATGAGTAGTGTCACCGCTACGGGTAGGCTAAGACGGCCAATCATTTCCACTCGCACTACAGTCTACTAGTGTAGACTGTAGTTTTCCCATGCCTAGGAAGCCAGTTCCGAAATTTGATCGTATCCGCATTCTTACCTTGTTTCCGGACGTCACTGAGTTCACCAAAGCGATGTTGGTCGGACGTGGAAGAGGTACAGTAATACAGACATGTCGATGACTTGTCTCGAAGGGCACCCAAAGGCTATTACATCAGCTGACGACCGACCGCTACTGACGGATTTCAGCTCAGAGGAACCGTGAGAGAAACTTTACCATGCCGATAAATGATTTTTTCGCAGCCACATGTCATCAAATTAAACTCCACGTAGGAATCATGGTGATGGTACACTGCTTTATTTATGTATTTCGATAGTACCACGAGTAATCTGAAATGATGTGTGAAACGTTTTTGTGTAGATATAAAGCTTGTTAGTTCACAATATTGAGGAGTAAGCAGCAAAACCACTTCAATTGGCTCTTCCCCTACTCGGGCAATGCGGAGTCACGTTTCTTCAGACTCATGCTGGGAGAAATTCGATAGAAGATACATGCCAGTCATAATTTCAATGAAATACCGCAACGGCGTACGTTTCCGAGCAGAGTTAATCAGCATAACCTGGGTGTGCAACGATCGGGAATTCAGTCCTGGTGTTGTAACAAGGCAGTGCGAATGTTGCTGTGATCCCTTTTATGAATACTGATCAAACTATCAGCTGATTGTGGAAACATTCGATATAGGATAGTCGCTATGGTATCTGAAAGGAGGGACGTGATTGTCCATGCAGTTCTACATTAGAGAAGAATGATCTAACGTGGCAAATTGCAGTAATGTACATAAAAGCTACTGTAAACGCATTTCATTGTGCTGGTTGAGCTATAACAAATGGTTTCATTGCCTAATAAAAAGCACAACAGGTCACATGGAAATTCCGCATTATGCGGAAGAATCTGACCTTATGAATTTACTTGTAGAAATAGAATTATATTACAAAAGGTAACACTTTGCAAAGTAACACCTCGCGCTATTGTTGTTGATGCAGGGGGGGGGGGACGGGTTCGGGATTTCTGTCAATGGATGTCCCTTTTGGAAGCGAACAAGTTATCTAATCCGATTTGTATTCTTCCAATTATTCCGAAAAACAGTATGCAGTGTGTCAGCAAGTACTGTGTGTGTGTATGTGTGTGTGTGTCCACTGCACCTACGCAAATTATGGAGTTCAAATAATTATTCTCTGTAGCATCTGGGTACCGTTACAACCTCTACTTTCACTACTGTAACCTGATACAGCTGCTACACTGCACACAGCCTCGAGTGATGGGTTACCAACCAGACAGGCGAAAACCAAGACAGAACGACGTTTACGCGTGGAATCTCCGCGAGAACTCTTGGCACCTTAGTGGCTACCAGCGGTGTTCTTTCGCCGGGCTGTATCTCCTCAGCGGACACCAGTCTGCCTGTCAAGGGTCACAACCAACCTTCCTCCCAACGACGATTTTAATGAACGCGTACATAAACGGACTACGCTTTTACGTTACAAATGTTTATTAAGCTTAAGGGACTTAACTACGGGGTCATCAGTCCCTAAACTTACAAACTACTTATGATCTACCTACAACTAATGACGGTACAAATATCCATGCCCGAGGGGGGATTCGAACCCCCGACCGTAGTGGCCGTGCAGACCGTGACTGAAGCGCCTGAGTCCCATCGGCCACCGCGGCCGGCTTTTACGTTACCTTCTCCCTCACAGCATTACTGGTATATAATTGAGAGCTAAATGAAAATTTGCATACAAAATTAAGTTTATTAGGTAAAGCATTCCCGAGAAACTTATCGTGGTACTTATTACTTTATGTGTTGTAACAATAGGTGTAAGAATGTTAATAAGACAACACTTTACGAGCGAGATTTCACTTTCTTTGATTCCACTTATTTAAAAAATTTCCAAAGTCAGCATATAGAAGACATTTATACAACTATTTATTGCCTGAAATATCCTTCTCTATTATTAATCAGTGAAAAATATATGTAATTTATTTTACTACGAGGAATATATTTCAAAAACATAGCTCAGATTTCAGAGACATTTTGACAATATTACAAATTTTAATAATATAGTGCCGCGGTGGACTGGCCGAGCGTTCTAAAGCACCTCGCTGCGGAGCACGGGGTTGCTCGAGTCCTCCCTGGGGCATGTGTGTGTATGTGTGTTTGTCCGTAGGTTTGTTTACTTAGGTTTAAGTAGTTTGTAAGCTACGGACTGATGACCACGCAGTTTGGTCCGATAGATTAACAGACATTTGAACATTTGAATAATATAGTAGAAAAGAGAGGGGGAGGAGTTCATAACATTTGTCTCATAAACAATGTCAAGACACACACACACACACACACACACACACACATATATATATATATATATATATATATATATATATATATATTAAAGACAGGAAACTGTTGATGTTGGCAACAGCTGTTGAACCCTTTTTGAAAAATCAGTCACGTATAATGAGAGGTAAATTTTTTTATGTTGATAATGAAATAAATAACTAATGTTGTTCCGATCAGTAGATTAATGATCCCCCTAATGCGAATATTTGTTGCCAGCTTTAACATACTAAACGGCTGCCATTGGAAGTAAAATTCCCTATTCTTATTATTCAGATAGGACCAAATTACACTGAACGCTATTGTGAAGTAGTTCACCAGTGCACTAACATGTGGCATAGGGGGACTCAGAATCATGCCTAAACTTATTTCATGACTTTCATGTCTACAAACAGCAGGTATCCCTAGCGAATACTATGTCAATTTTACAAACCTTCCAATGACCAGTTGTGAAACACTTATCTTATAAACTTCAAATAAATCTTTCGTCAATTACTAAAGTCAAAAAAGGCAGTAGACGTGTTCACTGGATAGGCAATTATCTCCGACAGCAAGAAGCACATTATGAGTCTCCACTTTTTTGTTCTTGCGACACCGCGAAAAAGCTTACAATTATTCATATAGCTTGTCCATTCAATTAGCCCCGCTCTACCCTATCTTGAGAGGCTAGAGATATGAAGACTCACATGACATGTTAATGTTTAACATTTCCGTCACCTCGGTTTACCATGTTTCCCATTGCATAGTAAGCACATGGTCTCCCATGGCAACAAATGACTTCTTCCCTGCGTTATGGTATCGATGCATATAAGTTAGATATATGATAAGTTAGATACATGTACAGTATTCAATAATCACTTTCTCAATATAGAAGGTGAACTAAACGGAACTATAGTTTCTACAGGTAATCATATAACATTGTTAGAAAATAGCTTTCCGAGGTTGTTAGTTGAAATATTCCTCCGTGATACTTCCAAAGGGGAGATTGAGTCAACAATTAAATTACTAAGGATTTAGAACTCTTGTGGATATGATCCGGTAACAGAATTCGGAAGTACTGTTATCCATATGTTAGCCCAGTGCTAAGCCATATTTGAAATTTTTCGTTTCAGAATGGTCAGTTTCCTGAGAGATTACTCAGTAGCGAAACCACATTATAAAAATGGAGAAAGGGATAATGTAGACAACTATAGACTCATTTCTATGCCATCGGTTTTTTCTAAGGTTATTGAAAAGGCTGTGTATTCAAGATTAATTGATCATTTCAGTTCACATAATTTGTTGTAAAACATACAGTTTGGTTTTAGAAGTGGTTTAACAACTGAAAATGCTATATTTTCATTTCTCTGTGAGGCTCTTGATAGGTTAAATAAAAGACTACGGACATTAGGCGCCTTCTTTGATTTAGCAAAGGCTTTGATTGTGCTGATTACAGAATGTTGTTGCAAAAGTTGGAACATTATGGAATACGAGTAGCAGCTCACAACTGGTTCATCTCTTACTTTAATAACAGACAGCAGAAGGCAATTATTCGCAGAGTTGAAAATGTCTATGACGTACAACCACAATAGGGCACAGTTAAGTGTGGGGTGCCAAAGGGGTCTGTTTTGGGACGACTGTTGTTTCTTATTTATATAAATGATATTCCTTCAAATAGAATAGGTGATTGTAAAATATTTTTGTTTGATGATGATACCAGTTTGGTAGGGAAGGATGGTGTGCGTAATATTGACACAGTATCAAATAATACAGTTAAAGAGATAAGTTCATGGCTTGTAGACAACATGTTGATGTTAAATCACAGTAAAACACAGTTTTTACAGTTTATAACACATAATTTAACGAAAGCTGACATTCTGATTACATATAATGGGCATATGAGGAGACTGAACAGTTCAAATATCTAGGTACTCAGCCAGTATGGTATCGTGGAAAGCCCATGTTCAGGATCTTGTTCAAAAACTAAATTCTGCTTTATTTACTATTAGAAAAATATCTGAAATTAGTGTTTTTTCAACACGAAAAGTAGTGTCAACAGAGCCTGGGTTGGTCCCAATGCAGCACATGACGCTTACTTTCATTCACTTATGACGTAGAGCGTTATTTTTAGGGTAAATGGACTGATATAAAAATTATATTTTTGGCACGGAATCGGGCGGTTCGAGTAATATGTGGTGTAAGTTTACTAACGTCGTGTCGATCCTTTTTCAGTAGTCCGAGAATTCTGACACTGGCGTCACAATACGCATTTTCTTTAATGCCGTTTGTTGTTAATAGTATCAGCCTATTCCTACGAGTTAGCAGTTTTCACTCGGTGAAGTCGAATCTACATTTGCATCACACCACTTTGACACTTGTGCAGAAAGGCGTGCAGTATTTTGCAGCATGCATTTTCAATAAGCTGTCACAAGAACTCAAGAATCTTAGTACTAACCCACGCACTTTCAAATCTAAATTGAAGAGTTACCTCATTGCCCACACCTTTTATTCTGTCGAGGAACTCCTAGAAGAGTTGAACAATTAAGCTAATTCCTTTTGTTTTCTATTCGTAATTGAATTTTTTTCACTTAGTCTTAAGATTGTCGTGTGCATAGGACTAATTAAAAGTTTTTCTGTTACCATTATTGTGTTACACTGCAAGTACTGACTTCTTCCATGACCATGGAGTCTTACTCCTCAGTTACGTCCTGCGGAACAGGAAACCATATTATTATTATTATTAAGGCGGAAATGTCGCCTTGTGGTATAATCATTCACGTTTCATTTACTTTGTTCCAAAGTCTATTCGAGGTGCCAAATCCCCTCATTTTCAACAAGTCTGCTGATATGGCAGTCCATGGCAGGAGACTGACCTCCTTTAACACCAGGGTGGCACGTGTTCGTGCAGCGGCAGGGGTCATGCATTGCTTTGCTGTATTTTGGGGTGTGAGGTGTCGTGCACAAAGGGGTAACAAAATGTCAACAGAGCCTGGGTTGGTCCCAATGCAGCACATGACGCCATTTCTGCCCCAGTAACGTCATTCTGTACACCATTGCTGTCTACACTGATTCTGCACATTAGCCAAACGCAGATACGTGAACGGCGCACACTTAAGCCTTGCCGTGGTAAACGGATTGTCACTCCACTTCTGATTACTATCAGTGATTACTATTGCAAAGTGGTGCCATAGACCAGGAGAGAGTAGCCCGTATAGGGAGAGAGTGGCCATGCATTACACCGCTGCTGATTGGCTGAGATCCCAGGACGCCATGTTTTTACCAAACTTGGCGAGCTTTGCATATGTCTGAGTAGCTACTGTGTACTATAGAGCGTTTTTATGCTTCAGCAGCCAACACCTGCCGCTGCACCGCTTCCTACGTTTCGCCAGTACAACGAACGAGAGGAAGAATGGAGTGACTACTTCGCTCAATTTCAAGAACTCGTCACGGCTCATCAAATTACAGGTCAGACGGTTAAACATCTGTTATTAGCAGTGGTGGGCACTCAAACCTTCGTATTACTGCAGAAACCTTTCTCCCGCGCATCTCCTCGTGATGTAGACTTTGATCAAATTGTTGAAGCACTGAACGCTCATTATGACAGAAAATTCTCGTAGCTGCGGCGCGGTACCGATTTTTCAGACTTAAAAATTTACCTGAGCAATCACAAAAAGACTGGATCACTGAGTTGAAGGGCTTAACCCGCAAATGTAAATTTACTTGTTCTTGTGGACTATCTTACAGTGACATGATGTTGAGAGATGCAATCACTCAGAACATTCAGGAACCCAGAATTAGGGCAGCTGTTTTAAAACAGTCTGACCCCTCATTAGACAGTGTACTACAGCTTATTGAAGCGTATTATACCTTTGACTAAGCAGATGTAGAAATGCAAAGCCACAGTGTTAATTCAGTGTGCCGCAACGGACACTTTCCTAGCCGTAGTTCTCAGTATAGCATTAGTGATTCTTTAAATTCTACCGGCCGTGCTGAACAGACACTGAACAGTAGCCAATGTAAAAAACCGCGACACAAAGGTCGGATCGTCGTGTTAGAAACAGTAATGTGATTAACGGGCGGCAACGCTCTATTCAGAAAAATGTTCGTAAGTCTTGCCCCCAGTGTGTATCTCGCCACAAGCGTGCGCATTGCCCTAGTCGCAACGCAACCTGTTATCAATGTGGCAAATCAGGACATGTACAGACAGTTTGTATGCAAAACAAACATCCAGGAAAGGTGCCATTAGGAATAGTGCTTCGCAAGATGCGAGAACAGTTCATACAGTAAATGTTTTACACGCTGTGAACTTAGACAGTATTTCTCTTGAATCTCAAATGCAAGATGTTTTTTCTGTGCCTATGGCAAAATTATGTAGTGAGCTACGCCTCAAGTGCCGACGAGCGCGTAAAACAGTGCAACGGAAAAGGGTTCGGGACACGCAAAATGACTATGTACAGTGCAATCCTGTAGTGAACGTAGTGCCTTCTGCAACTGCTCATTGTAAAAGTGACCAGTACTGTGTAGTTAGTGACAGTAGACTTGATGTAGCTACTCGAAGTAATTTTAGTGCAGTAGACACGCATTGTGCGGACGCCGATCCGGCGGTAATGCCATCTAGTGACAGTGCTATTAAACTGGGTGCCGATTCTGCGGCGCCTCCTTCACTACGCAGCCCGCGCATGCGCAAGCACCGCAAACAAGCTGTATTAGAAGTTGCCCACATTCGCGCACCTGTCGAGCGCCACAAGCAAAAACTTTTCGTTACTCTTTGCATAGAAAATAAGATTCTGAAATTTCAGCTTGATACTGGTTCCGCTGTCACATTAATAAATAAAGATACTTCGCCAAAATTGTTGCCGTCTCAACAAGTGCTAACGGCATATACAGGACAAAATATTCCCGTGCTAAGAACTTGTAGCCTGCCTGCCTCTTTTCAAGGCGTTACAAAAACAGTTGCTTTTATAGTTCTTCAGGCCAAATCTACACAAAACATTTTTTGACTAGATGCATTCGACTTGTTTGGCAAACCGGGACTAGAACCTGGGACCTCTGCCTTTGGCGTGCAAGCGCTCTACCACTGAGCTATCCCGACACGACTCACGGTGCCGCCCCACAACATCAATTCTGCCAGTACCTCGCCTCCTATTTTCCAAACCTCACAGAAGTTCTCCTGCGAAACTTGCAAGACTTAAACTGCCAGGAAGTTTCATATCAGCGCACACTCCGCTGCAAAGTGAAAGTTTCATTCTGGAATGTTATACTTCTGCGCTCGGCGACTATTTAAACGATGCTTAAACTTCAGTCTTACAGACTTTTGACTAAACAAAAGGGAATACTAAAGTGGTAGAGCTTGGAGTTACGAAGCAGTAGTTGATAAATACACTCCTATTGCCATGCCACGGGAGACCTTGTAAGGCTGAGGGGGGAGGGGGCACTATGGAGCGAGGGGTCTTAATTCTGGCAAGAGACGTTCTAGAAACTTTCACAACATTAGACCAAAGTTAAATACGCTTATCACGATATGCTAAACAAAATCGGCGCGGATCATGCTGAAACATAGTATTATTCATACATATCTTGCTACGTCAAGCGAAGAAATGTCCGCTTGATATTATAGACTCTATGTCCGCTGCTTCGCTATCCGCTATCACTTGGGCGGATGCAGATGTGTATCAAGAGACCGTTGGCTATGTTGCTGCCATGACAGACATCCACGAGCCCGTCTGCAAAAATTGTTTTTTAGGATTTTGCTATTGCTGGATTATTGGAACATCTGACTTGTACTCTTATCTGTTTCATGGGTTGCCACTTAATGAAGGTGGGTTTGTAATTAAATGTTTTTATTTCCACAGCATGACGCTATTATTCCCAATAACGGCTCCAGTAGCAGGCAACACATCTCGAAAAGGTACCGTATCATACGTACTCCATAATATCCAAAACAAAAAAAGAGGCTTACACTTTTGAAATGTGTCGGTTGTTTGCTCAATAGCTCGCTTTTCATGTTTGATGTGTTGGTTTAATTCCCGCTCGGGGCAACATCTTTTAACAGCCACAACCTTACATCTACATCTCCTGTTGTTGTTGTGATCTTCAGTCCTTAGACTGTTTAGATCCAGCTCTCCACGCTACCCTGTCCTGAGCAATCCCCTTCGTCTCCGACTACGAACGGCAACCTACATCCATTCCTTGATGTCTGAGAATGTTTCTTACCCAAAATACACCAGAAATTTCCTTTCTCGCCAATTCTATTCCTAATTAGTTACATGACCTACCTATTTAATCTTCAGCATTCGTCTGTAGCACCAAATTTCAAAACCTTCTATCATCTTTCTGTCTGAATTCCTTATCTCCCACATTTCACTCCCGTGCAATACTGCGATCCAGACTAATGGTTTCAGAAAAGATTTTCTACCATTTAAATTAATATCGGATGCCAACAAATTTCGCTTATTCAGAAATGCTTTACTTCTCATAGCCATTCTGCATTTTACATCTTCTTTTCTTCTGCCATCAGAAATTATTTTGCTACCCAAATAACAAAACTCATCTTCTACTTTATAGAATTACCTAATTTAATACCTTCAGCATCGCCTGATTTTCTTACACTACATTCAATTACCATGGTTTTATTCTTGTTAATGTTCGTCTTTACCCTCCTTTCAAGACATTGTCCATTCCGTTGAATTCCTCTTCTACGCACTTTGATGTCTGTTACAGAATAACAATATCATCGGCAAACCGGAACGTTTTTATTCTTCACCCTGAACTTTAGGTCCTTCTCCACGGATTACGTCACAGCCTGATAATGGACAGATTGAACAACATTGAGAAAAGGTTTCATATCCTGTCTCACGCTCATCCCAAGCACCGCATCCCTTCCACGCCTTCCGGCCGCGGTGGCCGAGGGGACTGAGGCGCTTCAGTCACGGTCTGCACGGCCACTACGGTCGGGTGTTCGAATTCCTCCTCGGGCATGGATATTTGTGCCGTCCTAGTACGTAAGTAGTTCATAAGTAGTTTGTAAGATTAGGGACTGAAGACCCCGTAGTTACGTCCTATAAGACTTACAAACATTTGAACATTTGAACCTTTCACGCCCTTCGACTCTAATTAACTGCTATCTGGTTTCTGTGCAAGTAGAATATAACTCTTCGCTTCCTGTATTTTATCCCTGCTACCTTCAGAATTTGAAAGATTATTTCAGTCAACATCATCAAAAGCTGTCTCCAAATCTACAAAAGCTAGAAACTTAGGGTTGCTTTTCCTTAACATATCTTCTAAGATTCTAAGATAAGTCGTAATGCATTGCCTCGCGTGTTCCCACATTTCTCCTAAGTTCAAAATGATCTTCCCCAAAGTTTTTCCATTCGCTCTAAGTAATTTGTGTTAGTATTTTACAACTGCGATTTAGTAAAATGATAGTTCTGTAATTTTAACATTTGTCTGCGCTTGCTGTCTTTGGAATTTTATTATATTCTTATTCAAATATGAGGCTATTTCCCCTGTCTCACACATCTTGCACACAAGGTGGAACAATTTCTTCGTGACTGACTCTCCCAGCGATATCAACAATTGAGAAGGAATATCATCTACTCCCGCGGCCGTGTTTCGACTCAAATGTTTCACTGCTCTGTCAAATTCTTATCGCAGTATTGAGTCTCTTATTTCATCTTCGTCTATTTTTACAATATTGGCTTCAAGTTCAGTTTCCTTGTATAGGCCCTCTATATATTCATTCCACCTCTCAGCTTTCCCTCCTTTTCTGAGTACTGGTTTCCCATTGGAGTTCTTGATAATTATGCAACTATTTTTCTTGTCTCCAAACGCCTCTGTTATTTTCTTGTAGGTGGTATCTATCTTCCCTCAAGTAATACACTCCTCTATGGCCTTGCATTTGTCCTCCACTCACTCCTGCTTAGTCAATGTGCTCTTCCTGTCAGATGTCTGTACTCCCGTTTGCCTTCTTCACTTACTGCATTTTTATATATTCTTCTTTCACCAATCAAGTTTAGTATCTCCTTTTTAATCAAGGGATTTCTGTTAGGCCATGTCCTTTTAACTATACGACCCTCTGCAGCCTTCACTACTGTGTCTCTCAAAGATACCCTTCTCCTACTGTATTACTTTCCCCCGGTTCGGTCAATCCTTGCCTAAAGCTCTCTTTGAAACTCTCGACAACCTCTGGTTCCTTCAGTTTATCGTGGTTCCAACTTCTCTCTCTCTCTCTCTCTCTCTCTCTCTCTCTTTTTTTTTTTTTTTTTTTTTTTTTTTTTTTTTTTTTTTTTTTGCCATTTCTTTGGCTATAGTATACAGATCACAAGCAATAAGTTATGATAAGAGTCAGTATCTTACCCCTCGTTACAGTTTAAATTTGAACCCCTGTCTTACCATTATGGAAACAATCTGGTACCATCCAGTACCTCCTTGTCTCTTCCACGTATACAACCTCCTTTCGTAATGACTAAACCAAGCTTTTGTGATGATTCAATTGTGCTCTGTGCAAAATTCTACCAGGCAACTTCCTCTTTCACACCTTTCCCCGGTCCAGTCCTTTACCTACTACCGAGTTCAAGTCATCCATCACAATCCAATTTTCCTCTCCCTTAACTGTCTGAATAAATTCTTTTACATCCTCATACATTTCTTAGTTCTTATCATCGGTAGTGCTAGTTGGCATATAATGTGGTCGGTGTTGGCTTCGTGTCTATCTTTGCTACGATTATGCGTTCACTATGCTGTTCACAGTAACATAATCGCATTCCTACTTTCTTATTTATTGTTAAACCTGCATTTGTCCGAACCAATATTGTATTTATAATCTTGGACTCTCCGGACCAAGAAGCCTGTTTATCCTACCACTTCACTAATGCCCACCAAATTAAACTTTAACCTATTTATTTCTCTGTTCAAATTTTCCAACCTTTCTGCCCAAATAATGAATAGAACATTGCCTGCTCCGATCCTTAGAATGTTTGTTTTGTTGTTCTTGATGACGACATCCTCCTGCGTAGGTCCTGCCCGGAGATCTAAATGGAGGACTGTATTACCTCTGGAATATTTTACCTAAGAATGCGTCATCATCATACGAGGGTTGCCCCTAAATAGTAGCAATTATTTATTCACAACCGATATAAAAGCGTTACGTGTTTGCACCTGTTACTGTCCTTCAAATGAGTCACCATCGACATGAAGCGTAGGAAACCGTTAGCAGTGCCTGTTCTGTTGGTGATTCCAATGGAGCGGTCAACTGCTTATCGAATCTCTGGAACAATTCTGAAGCAAATGCCACGAAGTGGCTCCTTCATCTTCGGAATCAAATCAAAGTCACAATAAGTCCGGCGAATGTGGTGGTTGGTTCAGCACTTCCGAGTCCCACCTACCAAACAGAGTAGCCACAGCTTGCGCTGTATACGCCCTCGAATTGTCGTGTAAAATCATGCGTGGGTTAAGCAGAAAGTGTTGCCGTTTCTTCCGTAAAGCTAGTTCGAAAATGTTCAAATGTTTGTAAATCTATCGGACCAAACTGCGTGGTCATCAGTCCGTAGCTTACAAACTACTTAAACCTAGGTAAACTAACCTACGGACAAACACACCCATGCCCCAGGGAGGACTCGAACCTCCACGGCGAGCAACCGCGCGCTGCCGTAAAGCTAGACGCAGGTGATGCGCAAAATAGAACAGTAATACTGTGCATTGACGGTCTGCACGAAACGTAATGCGTTAGGATAACGCCATCACAGTCGTACACGAGAGTCATCATAACTTTCACCGTACTGATGTCGATCACTGTCCACTAACGCAGCAACAGTATGCACTTCTTCAGAGACGCTACGACGAACTATCCGATGCATGTCTGTCACAGTTTACCGACCTTTGTTGAAGGCTTTTACCAAACGTATAAAATGTGGGTTACCCCAACGAGCCACTGGGCTGTACGGCAATGCCAATTCCCCGCACGCGTCTTCTTGGTGACACTTTCGTGCTGTACGGCCTCTCTCACATTCAGTCTTCATGCAGATCCATTTTTCCTGTTTCGAAAAGGTAGTAATACAGTTACGTTAGAACCCCTCGCTAACAAATGATTGTATTGCGCTGGTGACGTGGAACGAGCGAGTTCATTTGCTCGGAGGTAAGGTAGGTATGTCAACAACATGTTCTATCAGCGAAAATAGTAGATCACCAACACTTGGTTTAATCATCATGAAAGAAGGCTGTATACGTGGAAGAGACCAGGAGACACTGGAAGGTACCAAGCTGACTTTATAATGGTAAGGAATAGACTTGGAAACCAGGTTGTAAACTGTAAGACATATCCAGGGGCAGATATGGACTCTGACCTTTACTTATTGGTTATGAACTGCAGATTAAAACTTAAGAGACTGCAGAAAGGTAGAAAGGTTAGGAGATGGAACCTGGACAAATTGAAGGAACCAGAGGTGGTTGACAGTTACAGAGGGAGCAGTAGGCAAGGATTGGCTGAAACGGGGGAAAGTAATACAGTAGAAGAAGAATGGGTAGATCTGAGAGATAGGGTAGTGAAGGCTGCAGAGGACCACACAGGCAGAAGGACAAGGCCTAATAGAAATCTCTGGACAACACATTTATATAGGACTTGATTGATGAAAGGAGAAAATATAAAAATTCAGCAAGTGAAGCAGGCAAAAAGGTGTACAAACGTCTAAAAAATGAAATTGACAGGAAGTGCAGACTGGCTAAGCAGGAGTGGCTAGAGGACAAATGCAGAACCGTAGAATAATGCATAACTAGGGGAAAGATAGATACCGCTTACAGGAAAATAAAAGAGATATTTTGAGACAAGAAATGAGACAAGAAATGATCTGCCGCATGTTGCATTTGCGTGGCTATGGCTTGCATTTCATTGTCTTACATTCGACCTCTGTGTTAACGAACTATTTCTCTGTAATTAGTGAATTGTCAGTGTCTTTTGACCCGGATTTGACGCGCATACTCTGATTCCCTGCCCACCAAATTTTATGTAATTTTTCACGCTGCTGATTAACTTTGCTATTATAACATCCCACTAAATTATTTGCTCGTAGAACGAGCTGGCGACAAAAATCAATAAATTATTCACTTTTTCCAAATCAATTCCTCTGTTCTGTTTGTTCCGCGTTTTTCATCTAAACATTAATTATGTTATTCCAAATTTTACTTTCCATTTATTACTATCGATCGTTGTTATCTACCAAAGAGGTACAGCAACGTTCCGGTTGAAACCTCCGCTATACCATCGGCTCCATTACCTATAGCCTTTCCTCCCAATTAAGATAATTAGGCACACGGGTCAATTTTTCTAATTGTCATATACTGTCTTGTGGTGTAGGACGGTTAAAGGTTATAAGTTCCTCATAACGAACTGTTTTTACAATGGCATTCTGTACGTACTGTAATTTTGTCCAAAATGTTACACATCATGTTAATTCTTTTTCTCAACTTATATGTGTATACATTATGTCTGGTTATCGGTATCTCATGTTTGAACATAGATCTTGGACTACCTGTATATATGTTTTTAGCGACTTTATTATCTGTTCCCTTCATGTTCTTGTGTTTTTAAATAGCTGATCCACATGCTAAGGAAAATTGTAGTATATATATTGCCTAATGTGAATTTCCTTTCATATGTTCAAGATTATTGTTCTTGACATCAAGGAAGTGATGCTCAAATGTCACATCTAGAGCGCCATCTGATATCAGAATGTGAGTTTGGATGGCTGAGTTATTCAGAATTGTTTTTAACTTAGTGATGTTTATTTACATGTTGACAAACCAAGAATTAAGTTGGCGAATAAATGTGTTTTTAAAAGCTTATAATAATAGTATTCTGAAGAATGAAATCTAAGGTGGGTTCAGAAAGTGGACATTTAAAAATATGTATTTCTCTGGCTCGTTGTATTATTGCATATTAAAAGTAGGCCACTGTACGAAATAAAAGCTCAACTTTGATGGGAGGTACCCAGATAAGAATTTAGTTATAAAAAAGCTTAATTTTAGCAGTAGAATTAGCAAAAGATCCGTGTGACCTACGGGCTACTCCCTGCTGCAAAACCTTGTTCCCTGGCACAAATTGAGAACTGACTTTATTCAAATTACTCTAATAACAGGAAGTTAACGACACAGTGGCCAATATACGTAGCAGCTCACACGAAATTACACACAGACATTAATAAAGAAGCCACTACAATTAAAGTTATTTCATAAAGGTGGCTAAAAAAAACTTTATGGCGCAAAGGAAGTTAAACATAAAAATAAATTTCATCTGAGCTTGTTCTCAGCACTGATGGAAAATAATATTAAATAAAAAAAGGGGGAAGGTGCTCGAAAACTACAATTTATAGGCAAGTCAAAATTATACTGAACTTAACTTGTTTATTCAGGTCGAACTCAAGCAAAATGGGGAACCAAATTTGTTAATACAATAAAAACGCATCTCCTTTACAAGAGCTAATACTGACGATGCCCAGCATTGAATTTAACATAAATTACCCAGAACTTAACGCTACTGGGGAGGAGGGGAGGTCTAACAAACAACACTCACTCGCTCACACACATGCAATGCAACAGCGAAACTCGCCATAATCAGCGTTCTGAAACGAAGCAGAAGCAGGTGCCGCTATCGATGGCGAAATTCAGCAAACCACACAACACAATATACAATAAAACTGCGAAGATGGGTCTGGTCTGTCATGCCTGATTTGAGATGGTGCGTGAGTATAGCAAAGTTAAGTTGCATTTACATTAGACCGCGAGCAAACACGCTAACGGCGACAAACGGCTACGTTATACTGAAGGTGAAGGTGTGGTTAAAAATCGGATTGGTAAAAAATCGTATACATTACACAACATCATGGTGGAATCTTAAGTTGCAATCTGAGAGTAAACTATCTAGGCACTGGTTTTATGAGAAGTGGCGTGAATTCGAGTGACTAGCTGCAAAGCCCTGAAGTCGGAGTTCGGACCCACGTGGCTCCGAAAACCGATAAAAATGTGTAGATTCAATTTGGAAAAAGTAAAGAAAATTAAATATGGCATGCAACCCATAGAAATACATAGAATTTCATAAGCAAGCTATTGAAGGAAGTTGTACAAGGCTTGGAGTGAATTACTGAAAAAAGACTGAGTGCATACTACAACTTCAGAGAAGGAACAGCAGAATTAAAATAGGCTGGGAGAGAAGATCACGAAATTTTTTGTGTGAATTAGAAGGATACATGCATGGTCACTTGCCTGATGGCCATGGAACAAACAATAGTGGAACCTGAAGGCTTTGTTCTAAGAACCAACCACATGGAACACATATCACTCACAGAAGGAAACAATAATAAAGATTTCACATGCACTGTACAAAAATGAAAATGTCGTCTGTTAGAAATCTGGCTCCACAAAGCTAGAAAGAATTTACACAGAGTTTGTACATCGCCACATAATCACAAACGGTTTGAATATACCAGGCCGTTATCAAACTGCAACAAGTAACACATACACTGCATTTATCTGTTGTAAATCACTGGATTGAAAAACTAGGACACATTTCTGCGCACGATCGGAAAAAAACCCGAAAAATGACTCTACGTTCAAGAGACTAAGATAAACAGCTCCACAGACACAAGAGCAGAACCAACCTTACCTCGCCGCAGTCTGAGCACAAAGTGACCAGAAGCCCAAATGACCAGGAGGCGCGAAAGCTACCGGAATCCGGGCAAAAGCCATGACACAGTGGTGGTGGGGACGTGAGGCTCGCCCTGAAGAGGGCTCGTCGACTAGCTTGTAACCAAAGGGCGTAGTAACCTCTTTGGTTACATCAGCAGCAGGGGTTGGTAATGACTAACTGTAGACTCTGAGCCAGAGAGAACCATGCAAAGCGAGCTATCACTACCCACATTCAGACAACAATTAGATTCTCGCACATTCACTTAAAAGTAAAACAAGTACACATTCTCACAGGGACAATAATAAATTATTAAAAATAACAAAATACTAGCAATATTAACTAACATTTCAGAAACAAATATTTTAAAACATGAAATAAAACTGCTATTCCTCATGCCTTGAAAAGAGTGGGGTTCTAGTTTTAACAAAATGCTAATCTAGCAACATCAAATAAATTACAATTTTATAATAAATATATGGAAGAAGACAGACGGTCGTCTTTCAATGTTGAGTATGATTTTGCGTGTATTTGCAGATCTGAAGATGGCAGTTAAACTGCCGAAATCGGTAATCTTAATTTTAAAAAAAGCCATCTTGCCTTCAATAAGATATATTACATAATTTTACTGGTTTCCTATGATAGAAAATTTTTGCTTTATGGGATTTCCAATAAGTGCTAAAATTATCTTTATTGATTTACAGGTTCCGTCTTTTGGACTTGTAAACCGATACCGGTGAAAACAACGACAATTTACGCGTTTTTATGTCTCGCCTTCTCATTTAACGAGAGTGAGGGAACATCTTAAGTGTCATTTCTTGCAATGAAATGTAAGTTACAAGTGTTAAGGACTGCCTCACCTCTATTAACGTAGGTGTTTTCTGGCATGGTCTTTTGGCACCCATTGTGTGTGGTACTACGACTGTACCGGGCCGTTTAGAGGACCTGGTGCACAGCTATCCTATGTTGGTTGCATACTGTCAGACATGGCTCACCCATTGGAATTCAGGGGTGACCCACTATTTTTCTGTCGAGTGCAGATGTAATTACCTGTTTTGTCTCTTGCACATGACCTGCGTGTACACGCCCAACCATCTCCGGTTCGGCAGGTGCATATTTTACAGCCAATCTTCTTCATCGTCCCAGGCGTGCACTCTGAAACATGAGGAAACTCGACTTGAACAAAGGTAAATTTCTGAAGTACGAATAAGACGCAACAGAAATGCAAAAAATTGAAACCCTGTAATTTCCCCCCGTTAAAACGAAATAATTTTAAATTTGGCTCAGAGATCCTATAACCTTCTTCTTCAATGGCGCAAAATCATGGTACTCCGAAACGTCTGGATTTGGCTGTGCGACCCTTCGACAGCTATGTGTCGATCCCAGTTCACCTGTGGTGGAAGTCGATTTGTCACACTGCCTACGAACCTCACCACTATTCTGCCGAACGCCACCTTGCATTAAATTATTGGGACTGTTGTGATTATAGGATATCAGAAGAAACTCATCCATTCTCCATTTACTTCCCATTAGCGGTTTCGAAATGCCCGGCAGTTCATCATCAGATGGTGCAGGTTTTATTTTATTTATAACATTGTGGAACTAGAGAGTTGCTCTTCTCTCCTGTTTTACACTGAGCGAGGTAATTGTGTGAGACATTAGTTTTAGGTGTTCAAAAGTTGAAAACATAACTTCTCACACAACATTACCTCCCCGAGTATAAAACAGCAGAGACGAGCATCTCTTAACGAGCTCCACGAAATTATAAACAAAAAATGATGAGCTGTTAGGCAGTTCGAAACTGCTATTTGCAAATAATTAAGGAAGAAAACACCAAAAGGAGACTGCTGCTGTTTTTCCTTGGATCCACCGCAACCTGTCATACAACTGAGCTGTCCCCGCCCCCTTTTCCCACATTTCGCTACTTCCCTTGGCCACATGCGATCGCGACGCTAGCGCTGAAATAGCTACCGTTTAGGGCTCTGGACGTTGCATTAAAAGCGTCAAATGAGCCACTCTTTTACTTAGGACATTTATTCCTCTTCAATTTACGTTCTGAAAAAACATTTCACAGTGTGATGGGCAACAAGAGTAGGTTCTTGGCAACCCTTAACGCTGCAGACATCCACCGGTCGACTGAACCAAGGATGCTGTGCATCACTATTCTCAATGAAAGTCTTCAGGCCCAATGGGAAAGTAGCGTGTCCGCAATTTTCGTTCCAATAAGCTGGGTTAATACGTATCTGTGAATACGAAGGGGGAGCTTTGGGAGATGAAACAGCGAACACAGTAGAGAATCAAACAGGTAAAAAGACAGAGCTTAGTAGAAATTCTGGGATCTCAGCGTAGGTTCTTAATTTAACTGATGAAAAGATAAAATATAAAATTGCAGAAAATAAAGGCGGGAGGGAATACAAATGTCTAACAGTTTAATAGAACGTGGAAGATAGCTAAGCAGGAGTTGCTAGACGATGAATTCAAGGATGCAGAAGCATATATAACCAGAGTGAAGATACCACTTATAGAAAAAATGCCGTAGCTCAAGATAAGAAATATACTGAAATAACCGCAAAGATGAGGTTGCTGCGGGTCAGCACCCATACAAGACATGGATGCTGCTCGGTAAACAGAGGATTATTTCTGTTTAAGGTAAAAATTTAGAAACGGATATGCATCTGAAGAAACGAGCTACGCGAGTGTGGTGAACCTCAAGAGCATCAACACGAACTCAACTGCAGGGAACTGTCAGAACCTGTATCTACGGACATTCTTGTTGTCTGCAGTGTTAAGACAGTTTGAAGAGCGGGATTCTGGACACCACGTGCTAATTTCGCTGTGTATGTGTTTCCTAATAGCTGTATCATATGGTATAGTCTGGACAAGGCAGGAGAAATGAAAAGAGTTAAACATCTGGAAATTCAGTACTTTCAAACTGACAAGGAAACGCTGGAAACGGCTGGAATGTGTACAGAGGCTGTACAACGGAAACTGGACTGTTGATGAAACTGATATTGTGAGAATAATTTGGATATTAAAATTGCTACACCAAGAAGAAATGCTTCAATTTATCATTAGTGTCTTTGACATATTCGAGACGATTGTATAATTGTATTTACATTGATATTTATAACACCTTAAACAGGAATGTTCCAATATGTCCACTGCATGGAGAGCCTTGGCAGTAGTGGCAAAGTTCTGTGGAACACAGAAGCTGAATTAAAGTTTGTGACGTGAAGGAAATCGTGCTTAGACTATTCCGAGGCGCCTTTATCGCTTGTGATGCGGTGGTCTAGCGGTAAGACGTCTGCCTAGTAACTTGGAGGTACGGGTTAGATTCCCGACCGTATCACAAATTTTAATTCAATAGTTCAGATTTATCATTTCTTAATTTGCGTGAAATTCAGTTGCCAGTTAATTTCTTAATTTTCGTTAGTGCTTCTGTTTTTAAATGGTTTCTTTCTCACCTACTTGGCAGATTTCGCTTGTGCTACTGTTCTAAGAGTTTATTATCGCGCACATTGACATTTACCGTGTGTATAGTTTTCGTCTGCTGCAAGCTACGTGATTTAAGTGTCATATTGTCACTTCCTTCTTTGGTGCTCTGCTTTAAGAAAGCTTATATTCCCGCGCGTTTGATAAGTGCATTCCGTGAAATTTCTTGTTTATTTTGAATACAGCCTGAGTCAGTTTCGTTGTTCTGCACTGACCAGTCAGCTGCCAGTCGCCTTTATTAAGTACTAGATCTTAAAATTTGGTTATTTAGTTTTCTACGCTTTACAGTTAATTGTATCGATAAGATGGATAGGATGTGTGTTTGATGTGTGTGGACGCAGGAGGAGTTGGCCGCAGTTCGCGAACAGCTGAGCGTGCTGTTGGCTACGGTCAGCCGTCTTCAGGCTGCTGTCTCGGGGTGCAGCGGCGGTGGGGAGTCTGGTGCTTCGAGTGGGACACCTCAGGTGTCTCATGCTTCGCTCTCTGTCCCTGCTACCGAGGCACCTACAGGTGTACCGGACGTCGTCGCGCCGCCCTTTCAGCAAGGGAAGTGGCGGGATGAACGGCGTTCGCATCGCTGGAGACGGAAGGCCAATGTGGAGTCCGTTCGTCCCGTGAGTGGAGGTGTGGCCACTCCTTCAGCAGGGTCCGAGCAGGTGCACGGGGAGATTATTAGTTATTAGGGGCTCCAATGTGAAGCACGTGATTGAGCCGATTAAACGGATAGCGCCGAGCTCCGCAAAGTCCAATGTACACTCGGTGTGTCTGCCAGGGGACCTTATCCGAGATGTGGAGGCGGCCTTGCCGGCGGCTAAAGATCGTGAGGGTTGAGGTCGACTGCCATTCGTGACTTACGTCGGTGCTAATGACCCTTGTCAGACAGCGAATTCAGGCCGCGTTCGGCTCAAAAATTCGACTATAAAAATATTAGCCGCGAATATTGACGTCAAAGTTCACGAATTTCCCGCGCTGCTTGGAAATTATTGTGCTCAGATAGTTTTAGGTACCGAAAGCTGACTAAATCATGACGCGGCAAGTTCAAAAATATGTAGTGAGGCGTGGAATGTATATCGGAAAGATAGATCGGACACATCTGGAGGGAGGGGGGTGTTCACCGCTTTGGGCAAAGATATTGTTTCTACTGAGATCTAGGTTGGAAGTAACTATGAAGTTATCTGGCTGCGTGTAACAGGACTAAGAGAAGTAAATAGTTGGGAGTTTTTACCCGCCCCCCAGTGGAACTGGAGCATTTTTAGAGTCTTTCAAAGAAAGGTTACATTATTCCATGTAATATTAATCGGGGGAGACTTCAACCTTAAGAATATAGATTGGGACCCCTCTAGTTACATTTCAGGCGGTACAGACAAGCAGTCTTGCGAGCTACTTTTGGACACATTCTCCGAAAACTGTCTTGAGCAGCAACCCAGACGCAATAGAAATATTTTAGACCTTACAGCCACGAACAAGTCTGACCTTATTAACGATGTCTGTGTAGAGACAGAAGGATATCGTCATAGCGTCGATGGTGACCATAAACCAACCAAGAAGGCTAGGAACGTGTTTTTATTAGGAAGAACCGATCAGGAATTGTTAGGATCTCACTTAGAAAATAAACTGACATCGCTTAGTTCCGGTATAATGGATGTAGAGGAATGTGGACTAAATGCATTTTAAATTAAGGGTTAGAGAAATATGTGCGTGTAAAGTCGATTAAGGATGGAAAAGATCCACCGTGGTATAATAACGTTAGAAAGCTACTTAGAAAGCAAAGACAAATTGCGCTCTCGCTTCAAAAATGATGACAGGAAAAAGTTAGTAGAGATTCCTGCGTCTATTAAAAGATCGATGTGCGAAGCGTACTATAATTACCACAGCCACACCTTAGCAAAAGATCTTTCTGAGAACCCGAAAAAATTCTGGTCCTATGTAAAATCTATAAGCGCGTCAAAGCCCACTGTCCAGTCATTCCTTGATCATTCCGGGGCAGTGACAGAAGAAAACAAACGGAAAGCTGAAGTTCTAAATATAACCTTTAAGAAATCTTTTACGCAAGTGGACCGCACAATGTACCATCGTTCCACTGAGTACCATCAGCGTACTAATTCCGAAATGGAGGACATAGTATTAGGTATTTCCGGTGTAGAGAAGCAGCTGAGAGAGCTAAATACGAAAAAGTCTCCTGGTCCGGATGGAATACCAGTTCGGTTTTACAAAAAGTATTCTGCGGCATAGCCCCCTTACTTAGCTTGCATATTTCGCGAATCTTTAATTCAGCGCAAAGATCCTACTGATTGGAAAAAAAGCGCAGGTGACTTCAGTTTAGAAGAAAGGTAAAAGAACTGATTCACATAATTACAGTCCAATATCTTTGACATCAGTTTTCTGTAGAACAGGGGTGGCCAACCCACGGCCCGCGGTCCGCATGCGGCCCGCGGGCAGTTAAGTTTTGGCCGGCAGAGCTGTTTCATACGAAAGAAAATTTTAGCTTTAACTTCATGTAAAATTTGCAAAATAGCATTCCATCGAGAGTCTTTCGTATCATATCGGATTGCAATAGGTACATATCATTTCATTCATTCAACCATCAAAGAAATACACGACAGTATCTCGAGCGGCATGTGTCTGAGGCGGTGGACGTTGCGAGGAGTAAGGGGCGGCCAGAGTCCAGCTTACGGAAGTGAAAAAAAATGTTCAAATGTTTGTAGAACTTATGGGACCTAACTACGGGGTCATCAGTCCCTAAGCTTACAAACTACTTATGAACTAGCTAAGACGAATATCCATGCCCGAGGGGGGATTCGAACCCCCAACCGTAATGGCCGTGCAGACCGTGAGTGGAGCGCCTCAGTCCCCTCAGTACAGCAACTAAAATCACTTAACAAGAACAAGTCTTCCGGTCCGGATTCTATACCCATTCCATTTCTATCTTATTATGCTGAAGCGTTAGCTCCTTACTTAACAGTCATATACAACCGCTCTTTCATAGAAGGATCTGTACCAAAAGATTGGAAAGTTGCCCAGGTCACACCTATATTCAAGAAAGGCAGTAGGAGTAACCCACTAAACTACAGGCCTATTTCATTGACGTCAATTTGCAGCAGGGTTTTGGAACATTTCCTGTATTCAAATATTATGAATCATCTCGAACAGAACGATCTATTGACCCAAGGTCAACACGGATTCAGAAAATATCGTTAATGCGAAACACAACTAGCTCTTTATTCGCACGAAGTGATGGGTGCTAACGACAAGGGTTCGCAAATCGATTCCGTATTTCTTGATTTCCAGAAAGCTTTTGACAACGTACCTCACAAACTGCTTTTAATCAAATTGTGTGGTTATGGTATATCGCCCCAAATTTGCGATTGGATAGGGGATTCCTTGTCAGAGATGACACAGTTCGTAGTAATCGATGGTAAGGCATCGACTAAAAAAGAGGTGATATCGGGCGTTCCACAGGGTAGTGTTATTGGTCCTATGCTGATCCTTATTTACATAAACGATTTAGGGGAAAATCTAAGTAGCTCTCTTAGGTTGTTTGCAGATGACGCCGTCATTTACCGTCTAGCAAAGTCATCTGAAGATCAAAACCAACTGCAGAACGATCTGAATAAGATATCAGTATGGTGTAAAAATTGGCAATTGGCTCTAAATAATGAGAAGTGGGAAGTCGTCACATGAGTACGAAAAGAAATCCGTTAAACTTTGTTTACAACGAAAGTCAATCAAATGTGAAGGCCGTAAACTCCACAAAATACCTAGGAATTACTATTACTTCAGACTTAAACTGGAAAGAACACGTAGATAATATCGTGGGAAAGGCGAACCAGAGACTGCGTTTTATTTTCAGAACCCTTAAAAGATGCAACAGAACTACTAAAGAAACTGCATACACTACGCTTGTCCGTCCATTTTTGGAGTATTGCAGCCCAGTGTGGGATCCTTATCAGGTTGATTTGACGGAGGACATCGAAAGAGTCCAGCGAAGGGCAGCTCGTTTCGTATTCTCACGATACAGGGGAGACAGCGTTATGGAAATCATACAGGGTCTGGCATGGGAATCATTACAACAACGGCGCTTATCGCTGCGGCGTGGGCTACTTGCGAAACTCCAATCGCCAACATTCTCCTCCGATTGCGAAAATATATTGTTGACTCCCACTTACATAGGTAGAAATGATCATCAGAATAAAATACGAGAAATCGGAGCTCGAACAGAGAGATTCAGGTGTTCTTTCTTCCCGCGCGCTATTCGAGAATGGAATGGGAGATAAATAGTATAATTGTCGTTCGATGAACCCTCTGCCAGGCACTTAAATGTGATTTGCAGAGTATCTCATGTTGATGTTGATGTTGGCCACCGCGGCCGGCGTTACGGAAGTGAATTGAGGATGGCGGTGACAGAGATGCGGGTGTCGCCGTGTAGTCGTGAATGCGGAGAGAGGACCGCCGGAAAGAAGGGCAGCAGCGGTACCTGCCTAGCCACGTGGCGAGTGGGGAATAGGTTCATAGATTTGTGACAGGCTGAAAGACTTCCTACGTAATAAAATGCAGTAAATAGTTCTTGACGGCGAGTGTTCATCAGAGACGAGTGTATCGTCAGGCGTGCCCTAGGGGAGTGTGATAGGACCGTTATTATTTTCTATGTAAATGATTTGATGGGCAGAGTAACTTGTAATTTGCGGCTGATGCTGTAGTGTATGGGAGAGTGTCGTCTTTGATTGACTGTAATTGCATACAGGATGACTTAGACAAAATTTCTAGTTAGGGCGAAGAATGGCAGCTAGCTCCAAATGGAAGGTGATGCGCATGAATAGGAAAAACAATCCCATAATGTTCGAATACAGCATTAGTAGTTACTTTCTTGATGCAGGCACGTCGTTCAAATATTTAGGAGTAACACTGCAGAGCAATATGAAATGGAACGAACATGTAAGGACAGTCGTGCGTAAGGCAGACAGCCGACTTCCGTTTATTGGGAGAATTTTGGAACGGTGTCCTTCACACGTAAAGGAGACCGCGTATAAAACGCTTGTACGACCACGTATTGGATATTGTTCAAGTGTTTCGGACCCGCAGCATATCAGTTTAAAGGAAGACAAAGAAGCAGTTCAGAGGCGAGCAACTAGGTTTGTTACTGGTAGGTTCGACCAATGCGCGAGTGTCACAGAAATACTCCGGGAACTCAATTGGGGATCGCTGGAGGAAAGACGACGTACTTTTCGTAAATTTTTGTTGAGGAAATTTGGAGGGTTGGAATTTGAAGCTGAGTGTAGTACGATCTTCCTGCCGCCTACTTACATTTCGCGTAGTGATCACAAAGACAAGATAGAAATTAGGGCTCGTAGGTTGCATATAGACACGCTTTTTTCGCTCGTTCTATTTGGGAGTGGAATAGCAAATACCTAGTAGTGGTACAGTGTACCCTCCGCCACGCACCCCTCCCCCCTCGATGTATTGAGGATGTAGATGCAGTAGATGTAGTAAAACTAAAAGTTTTGTCTAATTCATCCTGTATGCTCTTACGGTCAATTAAAGACGACACCCTCCCATACACCACAGCATCATCAGCAAACAGCGGTAAATTACAAGTTACTCTTTCCATCTGTCCGTGATATCATTTGTATAGATAGAAAATAATAGGGTTCTAACACCCTGACAATACACTCATCTATTTTTCTGAAACCACCAGAAGTCAGATCCTGAACGCCTTGCCCAGTGGAATCGATACATTCACAACAGAGTGGAAATTCGAGGCTTGATGTAATGCATCTGCAAATTACCTTTTACATTCAACAAAACTTGACCCACTGTTCAATTTTCCATCAGCCAAATCTCACACATGCCGTCAATTACTTCAGTCCCCACACATCCACTTACCTCTCGTCCCTTCCTGTACCCTGATATATTTTAATACACTTCCTCTCTTATTCAATTTACCATCAGATCGACTGTACTATTAAAGTAATAAATTATTCATAAATAACTACTTACATAAACCATTTGTTCCCAAAATTTTAGCTTATTTAAAACCCTTCGAAACCGCCATTGATATTGTTCTGTACACGAACTAAGCGCATACTGTGTGCAATTCTGCATCGTTGTTGTTGTTGTGGTCTTCAGTCCGGAGACTGGTTTGATGCAGCTCTCCACAATACCCTATCCTGAGCAAGCCTCTTCATCTTCACATAAGAACGACAACCTACATGTTTCTGCATCTGCTTACTATACCCATATGTTGGTCTTCCTCTGCGGTTTTTACCACACACACTTCCCTCCAATGCTAAATTCACAATTACTTGATGTCTAAGGATGTGTCCCACCAATCTATCCCTTCTTTTAGTCAAGGTATGCCAGAAATTTCTTTTCTCCCCAATTCTGTTCAGTACCTCGTCATTAGTTACGCGATCCACCCACCTAATCTTCAGCATTCTTATGTAGCACCACATTTCAAAAGCCTCTATCCTTTTCCCGTCCGCACTGTTTATCGTCCATGTTTCACTCCCATACAAGGCAACACTTCATACAAATGCCTTCAGAAAGATCTTCCTTAGGCTTAAATCAATATTCGATGGTAACAAATTTCTCTTTTTCGAGAACGCTTTTCTACTCATTGCCATTCTGCATTTTATATCCTCTGTACTGCGACCATCATTTGTTATTTTACTGCCCAAGTAACAAAACTCATTTACCTTCTTTATTGCTTCGTTACCTAATGTAATTCCTTCAGCATCACCTGATTTTCTTAGGCTGCACTCCATTACCCTAGTTTTGCTCTTGTTAATGTTCATCTTATATGCACCTTTCAGCACACTGTCCATTCCGTTCAACTGCTCTTCCAGATCCTTTGCTGTCTCCGACAGAATTACTAAGTCGTCGGCAAAACGCAATGTTTTTAATTCTTCACCCTGAACTTTAATTCATTCTCCAAATTTTCCCTTGTTTTCCTTTATAGCTTGCTCAATGTACAGATTGAATAACATTGAAGAAAGACTACAACCCTGTCTTACTCCCTTCGCAACCACTGCATCCCTTTCATGCCCTTCAACTCTGACAACCGCTGTCTGGTTTTTGTACGAGTTGTAAATAATCTTACGCTCCCTATATTTTACTCCCTCTTGCTTCAGAACTTGAAAGAGTTTATTCCAATCAACATTGTCAAATCCTTCTCCAAATCTACAAAAGCTAGAAATGTAGGTATGCCTTTTCTTAATCTATCTTCTAGGATAAGCCGTAAAGTGAGTATTGCCTCCCGTGTTCCTACATTTCTCCTGAACCCAAACTGATCTTCCCCGAGGTCGGTTTCTAACAGCTTTTCCGTCCTTCTGTAAATAATTCGTGTTAATATTTTGCAATAATGACTTATTAAACTGATGGTTCTGTAGTTTTCACACCTGTCTGCATCTGCTTTCTTTGGAAAGGGGATTATAACATTTTTCTTAAAGTCTGAGGGTACTTCACCTGTCTCATACATCTTACACACCAGGTGAAACAATTTTGTCATGGCTGTTTCTCCCAGAGACTTCAGTAGCTCTGAGGGAATATCATCTAGTCCAGGGGCCTTGTTTCGACTTAGGTCTTTCAGTGCTCTGTCAAATTCATCTCTCAGTATAGTATCTTCTATTTCATCCTCATCTACTTCTTCTCCCCTTTATACAATATTGCCGATAATTTCATTTCCTTCATAGAGCCTCTCTATATACTCTTTCCACCTTTCAGCTTTCCCTTCTTTGCTGAGAACTGGTTTTCCATCAGCCTCCTTGATATTCATAGAGCTGTTTTTCTTATCTCCAAATCTTTCTTTTATTTTCCTGTTGGCTGTATCTATTTTTCCCCTATTTATACATTCTTCTACATCCTTGCATTTGCCTTCCAGCCACTCCTGCTTAGCCATTTTGCACTTCCTGTCAATCTCATTTCTTAGTCGTCTGTACTACTTTAGAATTCTCAGAACATTCGTTACTCTTCAATGTGAGATCCACTTCCCTCATATTTATTCCAGCAAAATAATTTTCTTCCACTTCATATGAAAACTCATTCGAACACACTTCATCATTCCGCATCCACTCATAATCAATGTTTACATTTAGAGCTATTGATTCCGCTCCATAAACTGAAACAAACGCCAAACACCTTCCTCCGAATTATCAGCAACTTCAACTTCCGTATCTTCAGCATGTGTAATATCTTTCTTTTCCTCCAACAATAAATCTCCCACATCGGCAGATACATAATTCACAAAAAACTGACAAAAAAAAAAAAAAAAAAAAAAAAAAAAGGTCCAGTCGACGTGCTCTCAGCTACGTTGCCTTTACATACACCTTTATACATATTTATTGTACTTACTGTACTATCATTGTTGCTACGAAGTGATACTTCATTTACTATTTACTATTTTTGGCTCCTTTGCAGAATTTTCGACATCCACAGATTCCTGCATCCTTTTCCCGGCCGTTTTATTGGCATACCCCAGACTAGAAATGCAGTAAAATCCATCTTTACAGGCAGCAGTAAAATTCACTGGATGGTAATTTCCATCATTAGCGAAATACTTTGTTGTTCCCGTACCCATATATGCAACACTTATCACTGTCGTAGCCTGACTTGCTGCTATTTAATTCTGTACCTCCAACTCTTCTGTTCGAACTGGGCGTTTTCATTGATTACTAGGAATTTAATTTCCTGTCTATTTTTAATTACGTCCTTTTCACAAACTACACTCTATTCGACAGATTATTAACCGACTTACTGGTTGCTTCCTCAAAGGTATTTTGCCTGTGAATACAATCATCCACACTTCCACTCAGTTTATCCTGCATTTTATCGTCTAAATCATTTTCGACTGTGGTGACTCTGATGTTAACCAGGCCACTCTCTTCAAAGACTTTGCCCACACCTGTCCTTAAAACCTCTAATTTTGATTCAAATATCACTTTTACTTCGACTCTAATATTTCCCATCTCAGTTTTAATATTGTTCAAGTTTGAATTCACACTAACTCTGAGGTTATTATTTCAATTTTTGCAGGAAAATTTGTATTTACACTTTAAATTTTCGAATCATAGTTTGAGTTGACACTATTTATATCTGATTTTATATATTTCAATTTTCGAATCAAAATTCTAATTTACACCATTGATGGCCGACTTTATATTTCATTGCATTTGTTGTAAAAAAAAAAAAAAAAAGCACTGTCTGTGCCTTCAAATCACCAAGACCATCAATTTCATTCTCTGAATTTAGTTTCTGCGCTTCCTCTCCAAAACCTTCCCCATTGACACTATTACATCCTGATTTTGGACTACCGTTAAGTGGGTCATCTAAATTTTCTGAACCACGCAGGCTGTGAGATTGTTTAATCGCTGTGTTCTCCAACACTGCCGATTAATCTGCAAACTCACACAGATTTACACTATCAGCGTTCGTACATAACTTATCAGTCATGCTGGCCCCTGTTTATGTATTGCTTGAAAGTTTGGTAACTGCAGATGCCAACGTTGTAGAATTTGAAGCGGTGTCCATGACGTACGAAAACTGTTGTTGTTGTAACCGTCGATTCTCGTGCCGCCAACCAAGACTGATACTGGCTGTAGTTAAGAACGGTCCTTGGGAGCTTCTTTTTCTTTATTGAAATTTGCATCTACCTGCAGACATCTAATTATTGTTCCGATTGCCACGCATACGAAAATAGTTGCGAAAATACCCTTGATCTCATAGCAACAAATAATCCTGAGCTAGTAAAGAGCATCAAAACAGATACAGGGATTAGCAAACATCGAGTTGTAGTAGGACACTGAATGTCTAAATGCCAAATGCAACAAAAATAAACGAAAAATATATCTATTCAATAAAGCAGATAAAAAGTCGCTTCACGCTTTCCTGAGTAATAGTCTCCAGTCTTTCAAAACTAAAAATGCGGGTGTAGATCAGTTGTGGCTTACTTTCAAAGACATAATATCAGTAGCAATCGAGAGGTTTATACCAAATAACTTATTAAAGAGGGGGCTGACCCCCCGTGGTAGACAAAACAGGTCAGATCACTGTTGCAGAAACAAAGAAAAACGCATGCAAAATTTAAAAAGCCACAGAATCCACAAGACTGGCAATCTTTTACTGAAACTCGCAACCTAGCGCGGACTTCAATGCGAGAAGCCTATAGTAGTTACCACAACGAAATCCTGTCTCGTGATCTTGCAGAAAATCAGAAGAAATTCTGGTCATATGTGAAGTACACTAGCGGTAAAACACAAACAATACCTTCAATACGCGATAGCAATGGTAATACTACCGATGACAGTACTGCTAAGGCAGAATTACTAAACACAGCTTTCCGAAATTCTTTCACCAAAGAAGACGAAGAGAACACTCCAGTATTCAATCCAAGAACAGCTTCCAGCATGCGAAACTTAGAAGTAGATGTTCCTGGAGTAGTAAAACAACTTAAGTCACTAAACAAAAATAAATCTTCCGGGCCAGACTAGATTCCTCTCAGAGTATGCTGATGCAATAGCTCCGTACTTAGCTATAATTTACAATCGATCACTCAGCGAAAGATCCGTACCCAAAGACTGGAAAGTTGCCCAAGTTACTCCAATATCCAAGAAAGGCAATAGGAGTGATCCCCAAAATTACAGGCCTATCTCATTGACGTCGATTTGCAGTAGGATTTTGGAACATATACTTTGTTCGAATATTATGAACTACCTCGAAGAGAACGATCTATTCCAGTAGTCAACACGGATTCAGAAAGTATCACTCTTGCGAAACACAGCTTGCCCTTTATTCACATGAAGTGTTAAGGGCCATCGACAAGGGATCGCAAATCGATTCCATATTTTTGGATTTCAGGAAGGCTTTTGACACTGTACCCCACAAGCGGCTTCTTATGAAATTGCGTGCTTATGGAATATCTCCCCAATTATGCGATTGGATTTACGATTTTCTATCAGAAAGAACACAGTTCGTTGTAATTGACGGTAAATCATCGAGTAAAACAGAAGTGATATCTGGCGTTCCACAAGGAAGCGTTATACGTCTCCTACTCTTCCTCGTGTTTATAAACGATTTAGGACACAATCTGAATAGTTCCCTTAGACTGTTCGCGGATGATGCTGTCGTTTATCGGTTAGTGAAGTCAACAGAGGATCAAAAACAACTGCAAAGCGATTTAGACAAAATTTCTGCATGGTGCGAAAATTGGCAATTGACACTAAATAAAGAAAAGTGTGAAGTAATACACATGACCACTAAAAGAAATCCGCTGAATTTCAATTACGCGATAGATAAGTCAAACCTTAAGGTCGTAGATTCTACCAAATACCTAGGAGTTACAATTACGAATAACTCTGACTGGAGAGAACACATAGAAAATATTGTGGGGGAGGCGAATCAAAGGTAACGTTTCATCGGCAGAACGCTTCGAAGATGCACCAGCTCCACCAAAGAGACTGCCTACATCACACTTGTGCGTCCTCTCCTGGAGTACTGTTGCCCCTTGTGGGACCCTCACCAGGTGGGACTGACTGAAGACATTGAGAATGTTCAGAGAAGGGCAGCTCGTTTTGTTTTATCACGTTACGGGGGGAAAAGCGTCACGGAAATGTTGCAGGAATTGGGGTGGAAATCTTTAAAAGAAAGACGTTGTTCATTGCGGCATGATCTGATGGCGAAGTTTCAATCACAGACTTTTAGTTCTGAATGTGAAAATATTTTGCTAGCACCCACCTTCTTAGGGAGACATGACCATCCCAATAAAATAAGAGAAATCAGATCGAAAACGGAATGATTTAGGTGTTCTTTCTTCCCGCGCGTTATTACAGAATGGAACGGTAGAGAAAAGTTATGAAAGTGGTTAATGAACTCTCTGCCAGGCACTTGAATGTGATTTGCAGAGATGTAGATACAAATGCTGCAAGAAACTTATGTTCAGAGACCCCATGTTAAGCTATTTGCAATAGACATCAGAACCTGGATCACAAAATTATTGTAATGTGTTAGCATTACTACTGAATTTTTAAGGGAATATTATTCACATCTCAGAAAGAAACGCTAATTTCGACTTGACGCTTTTCCTTTCCACATCGCATTAATCACAGCTAATATTAAATTAAGTGTGATTACACGCTGTAAGATCCTGCATATTTGGCTATGTACGGTACTGATTTTGAAATTGGTTGGATGTTATCTTAGGGTCGAAGCGTACATGTCTACTTTCATGCCCCTGCAACTAACTTGTTTGTGGATATTATGTTTTACTTGTAGGCTGTAGTCTGCGAAACAAATAACAAATATTACATAAAATAACTGGTTCATTTATAAAAAAGGGTCTTATTCTAACGTTTGCAAATTATGTACTCAAAGTCAGAGATTTAGTAGCATAAGTTTTATTCACTCAAATTTGTTTCTTATTAGATGTGATTAGACGAAGTATTCATCATAAATAGAATAAAATTGCTTAAACAGCGATGAGAAATTGGTAGCACCTTTCCCCAACTAAGTACTGACAACACAGAAACTGTGTATATATCGTGAGGACTCAACATTAAATTGTCAACAGTTCAAAATAGTTCAAGTTTCTCGAACATCATTTCTAAACTCGTAAGTTATTGTGTAAAAACATAAACACTTATCATCTGCACTGGCATAGACGTTTTCTCAGCAAATTTAGAGTCGCGAGAAACGACCGTTCGCTGCGCAAATCTAAACACTCCCCTATCAAAACACGCCTATCATCCAGGAGGCTCCTTGTTCTGCCACAACTAGACACGAATTTTTCTTTTCCTTGTATCCTTCGCTGCTCGCTTTCTCTCTCACACACACTCCCAACAGTTCTAGCCACTTCCTCATTAGCCGACCGCCATCCTTTCCAAAACCGTATACCTCTTAACATGAGATATTTCTTTAATGAAATCTGGCCGTCTGAAACTACATCCTTTCTAATGTAATATTCAAAATATCCACGGGTGTACTGCCGGTCTATGGTGTCCAACGGGCACAATATTTCGGCGTTACATTTGCTAGATTTAATTAACCCAATCGCTGGTTCCCAAGCTTTGCTAAGATTATAGCCACAGTCACGGTTTATGAGGTCGTCACTTGTGCGAATTTCAATGACCTCTCTAACGACGCAGTCCCAGTATCTCGACGTCATTACCAGAATCTTAGTGTGTTCATACTCCATCGCATGATTCTCCGACAAACAATGTTCAGCGACTGCCGACTTGCTCCGATACATCAATCGTGTGTGCCTCTGGTGTTCAACGCATCGATCCTCGACGATACGCATCGTCTGTACAATATATGACTTTCCACACTGACACGGAATCTGGTACACGCCGGCCTTCCTCAAACCGAGATCATCTTTGGCGCTCCCAACCAGTGCACGAATTTTATTCGGTGGACAAAAAACAGTTCCAACCTGGTGTTTTCCCAGAATGCGGGCGACCTTCCGCGAGAGTGCGCCGGTATATGGAATGAACGCAATGCCTACATACTCTCTCGTGTTTTCATCCGTTTCCACAGGTTGTGCTGTAGTGGTTTGGCGGAGAGCCCGCCGAATCTGCCACTCTGAGTACCCATTTTTCCGAAATATAGTTTTCAGGTGTTCGGTTCCTGGAGTAGATTCTCTGCGTCGGAGATAGTGCGCGCCCTATGTACTAGAGTTTTAAGTAATGTAATATTATTTAAATACAGAAAAAGACTGTTACTCGTATTACAGAAAGGAAAAGACACGATCGATAAAATGGCAGATATTGAATTGTCAGAAAGATAGTAAAGTAATTGAAATCGCTCAACAGAGGAAATGTCATTGAAACTGATGGGATTTCAAATCGATTGTAGACGAAGTATGAGAAGGAACGCGCCCCACTCCTAGCAGTATGTCGAAGGTCTCTGGAGCAGCGATGCGTTTCCAAAGGTTGAAAAAACCCACGGCTCATTTCCGTTGCAAGAAGGGTCGTCGATGAGATACGCAAAATAATAGGCAAACATCGGTCAGTCAAAGAATTTTGCATCACATTTGATGTTCGTTTACTGTGTCATTTCTCGGCACCGGAGATCTTCTCTGTAGGACTCAACACAGTTTCCTGAAGTAACGATGATGTGAAGCACAGCTTGAGATATCCAGCAAGTTGTGCTCTACACCTAACACTATGACATGACTATGAAATTCACGCTAAATATAGTCAACGTTTACTCTCAGGTGTTCCACCTCTACTGCCGGTGAAGCAGCGAAACTATAAGAAACATCTAATGACTATTTACGAGCCATTTTATACCCTGATCTACATCTAAAATTATTTCACATTCCGTATCTGTAACATCTTACCTCTAGTCCACCGCACCACTAGCGATTAAGGCGAATCGGATTAGTGTAAGTACGACTTCCCTCACTGTAATAATTATTCAGATTCTGTGTTCCATGAAATATAGCCATAACTGTCAAGGCTCTCCATGCAGCGGAATAGCACCACGGCAATGGACAGATAGGAGACGCAAAACAGTCTCAGAATTTGTAAATTTCTGTTTATAATGATATTGTTATCACCTTAACCTGGGGTTAAAGGCAGGAATGTTCCGATATGTCCATTGCCGAGGTTCTATTCCGCTGCATGGAGAGTCTTGGCAGTTTTGGCAATATTTCTTGGAACACAGAAGCTGAATTAGAGTTTGAGACATGGAGTTTAGTCATACTTTATTCCAAGAAGCCTTAATCACTAGTGGTGCTGTGGTCTAGTGGTAAGACGTCTGCCTAGTAATCATAGAGGTCTGGGTCCGATTCCCAGCTGCATCATAATTTAATTCATTGCTTCACCTTTATCTTTAATTTTTTGAGACAACTGTCAGGAAAGAAATTAACGGAGCTGACAGAGAGCGATGAATAACAGTGGAGAAAACGATGGTATGTTGAATGAATATGAGTTAGAACAGAGGTGGGCAATGAGCGAGCCGCGCTCTCGGAGCCGCCTGCCTGAGCTGGAGCAGCCTGAGACTATTGGCCATGAAAACGCCATAAAAACGCGTTATGTCTCGGAGGTGTACGATAAAACCTATATGACAAACTTTATGACCAAGTGCACTACTGGACGTTTGGACTGAGCGGTGAGGCGACGTGGTCTGCGTGAGGGGGGAGGGAGGGGGTGGAGTAGGAAGGGGAGAGCAGGCAGCAGAAATAGCGAGGTGTTCAGGGGCAGCTAACAGTTCCTGTGCCCACGTCAAACATGAAGCTGACACTCACGCTAACCGCAGCTCTGTTGTTGGTCGCCACGGCAACGACGTTTGTGGCGGCCACGGGTGAGTACTGAGAAACCTTTACATCTGCAAACTCCCCCAGTTTCACAATGGCAGTGTTTCATATGCCCAGTTAGGCTTTCTGCAGTTGGACAATTACGTGGCACCCATACACTGTGTTTACTTCAGTGGTATCACAGTGTACATGATGTCAGTGCGTAGCAGTCGGCCGCGGTGGCCGAGGGGACTGCGGCGCGCCAGTCATGGTCTGCACGGCCACTACGGTCGGGGGTTCGAATCCCCGCTCGGGTATGGATATTTGTGCCGTCCTTAGTGTTAGCTAGTTCATAAGTAGTTTGTAAGTTTAGGGACTGATAACCCCGTAGTTAAGTCCCATAGACTTTACAAACATTTGAACATTTGAAAAACTTTGAAAAAACTTGATTTTAAGGTCTCAAATGTTCAAATGTTTGTAGAACTTATGGGACTTAACTACGGGGTTATCAGTCCCTAAGCTTACAAACTACTTATGAACTAGCTAAGACTAAGGACGGCAGAAATATCCATGCCCGAGGGGGATTCGAACCCCCGACCGTAGTGGCCGTGCAGACCATGACTGGAGCGCCTCAGTCCCCTCGGCCACCGCGGCCGGCAATACCATAGGTGCACTCAACACGAATACCAATACACACCACCCAAGGTGGCAAAACAAGGCACATGATGCTAGGCCAAATACTTAGCTGTGTAGCAGTGTGACACAGGCTGCCTAGAACAGATAAGACACAATAACAATTCGCGATATCAATTCGCTGGACTGCCAGATTAGGATAGCACCAAGACCAATATATATATCCTGACAGCAGATGAGAACTCCAAAAGGAAGCAGGGCAAGAGGCTCCGAAAGGGACAGGAAGGGAACGCCTAAACTACATTCGTAGGGCGGAAATTATTCTGCTCAAGATTAAAAAAAAAAGAATCTGCCGGTTCCTTGGCAGTTGACAGAAAGCGACAAGGCACAAGCCAGAATTCCCCTGTGCCACTCAGCGGTTCAATTGTTAAATCTTAAAGAGGATTGATTTCCGTTCTAGAAGAGTGCACAACCAAGTGGTCGCACTCACTAATACATTCGCACTACGAGAGCGCAGAATTTCATGTGTTAAACCCAAGACAAAACATAAGCATTCAGACATGAAGGGCAGGCACTCCTGGGGCCGAGTACAGGCCTTCAAACAAATCACGACACGTTTAACACACGGCAGGCGACCTCGCCAGGTCTCTCCAAGAAGAAGACAACATATCACACCCGGACGAGCAAAGGCCGAAAGGAGGAGAAAGGCACACACAGATCTTCAGAAAACCTCCTGGAAAGAGTACTTAACTTAGCACATCCAGACGCTGCAGGCGCAGGCAGATATGTGAGCGTCCGATTCAGCACACCAGGGTGAATCGGTTTATCCACAACATCGGGTACTGAAGGTTGCCATCGATGCACTTAGCACAGTCGGCGGCGGCGGCAGGATATCACACAACAGTACTCAAGCAATCAACATGTCGGATGAGGCGGCATCTCCTCCCGGGTGTAAGGGGACAACTCCAGCGTGGCCCAACGGTCCTCGTAGAACCACTAGCTAAGTAAACAGGCCACGGTCATGCGGCCGGGCCGACACTGGACACGCGCCTCGTCCATCCTTCATATTTGTCTCACTCTGTGCTGTTAATTTGGTTATAACTGTTTGATACTAACGTTCCATAAAATCTCCTCTGCCATCACTGACGTCATTCGTTCCCCCTCCCCACACTTTTGTATTCTTGAGCACATTCTCCTTTTTATCGCAGTACTCAAATATACAACTGCCTTCTTCCGACAAATTCATAGTCCTTTTGTTACTGTATTCAAAAATGTATAAAAAATGTTCATATGTTTGTTAAGCTTATGGGACTTAACTACAGGGTCATCAGTCCCTAAACTTACAAACTACTTATGAACTACCTTACACTAAAGACGGCACAAATATCCATGCCCGAGGGGGGATTCGAACCCCCGACCGTAGTGGCCGTGCAGACCGTGACTGAAGCGCCTCAGTCTCCTCGGCCACCGCGGCCGGCAAAAATGTATAATTTTAATATATATATATATATACATACAGGGTGTTACAAAAAGGTACTGCCAAACTTCCAGGAAACATTCCTCGCACACAAAGAAAGAAAATGTGTTATGTGGACATGTGTCCGGAAACGCTTAATTTCCATGTTAGAGCTCATTTTAGTATTTCTCTTTAAATGTAAATTGAAATAATTCGTGCAGACAATTGCCAAAATACCCAATTGATTTGTTAGTATGTACTGTACTTCCTCAATTCACCACCAGTTGGCCCAATTGAATTGGAACTGGAATTGTTGGTGATGTCTTGATTGGATCTACGTTCACTGGAGCACGTTATCATGATTTCATACTCTACCTTTG
The DNA here is from genome assembly GCA_026315105.1 of Locusta migratoria. Lineage (NCBI taxonomy): Eukaryota > Metazoa > Arthropoda > Insecta > Orthoptera > Acrididae > Locusta > Locusta migratoria. Next base: position 63,694,084 of record CM048751.1, read on the forward strand.
CTGCTAGAACATGTGCCTTTACAAGTACGACACAACATATGGTTCATGCACGATGGAGCTCTTGCACATTTCAGTCGACCTGTTCGTATGCTTCTCAACCACAGATTCGGTGACCGATGGATTGTTAGAGGCGGACCAATTCCATGGCCTCCACGCTCTCCTCAACCCTCTTCACTTTCATTTATGGGGGCATATGAAAGCTGCATCAGCGCATCAGGGATTCCATGCATCAGGGTGGATGCATGAACATTTCCTGTAACAACGTATTTGAAGTCACGCTGGTACGTTCTGTTGCTTTGTGTTTCCATTCCATGATTAATGTGATTTGAAAAGAAGATAATGAAAAGAGCTCTAACATGGAAATTAAGCGTTTCCGGACACATGTCCATATAATTTCTTTCTTTGTGTGTGAGGAATGTTTCCTGAAAGTTTGGCCGTACTTTTTTGTAACACCCTGTATATATAAATGTCTGTCTGTATCTCCTCTATGCGATCATAAACCATTCATTCGATTACAATGAAACTTTGGTGAACTGGTCACCGTACACCCACGAAGGTTGATGACCCGAAAACAAAAGCCCAAAACCATATTTCAGGAGATACGACGTCATAAATAATGAGAGGCCACCGCCTGAGAATACCCAGATTTATGCATCAATTATTGGAAAATGGGAGTAGTTACAGAGCTGCAACAAAGTTTGCATGTAATTTCGTACGTTTATGAAGCGTTTTATAACTTACCCTCCACCCTCTCACACACACACACACACACACACACACACTCAATTATAAAACGAAGTTTACCGCTCACAACAGTTTCGCTGTAGATGCCGTAAAACTATCGCATCAGGCATAACATTGTATCAAATAAAGTTAGCATTACAGATTTGCATTTTACTATTTATTTTTGTCTGCAAGTCTCCCTTAATTCTCTTGCTTCAAAAATTAAGCAATCTTTTTTTCGTCATCTCTGTCTATGTAAAAGCGTTGTTTTCGTTATTCTCAGAACAAGGGTTGTAAGAAATAAAACTCGAATATTTTAGAAGAACAAAGTGCGTTTTTCAATGTGTTCCTGCGTTTCTATTGCATATAAATCTAAAGTTTTGTTCCGATATTGATGAAATTTTTCGCCCCCTGCCTTAAAAACAAGGGCAATGGCACTGTTTGCATTAAATTCGTTCGGCGAATGGTGGAGGGTAATTAACTTACATCTGTGTATCTAGGATATCCTTCCAGAGTGTTTTATAGTATTTCAGAATGCATAGTTTTGCTCCAATCTTTATGAATTTTCGCACACATGGCCTTTAAACCAAGAGGAAGATCACTGGGTACATAAATGTTTGTATAGGACATGACAGAGGGTTACCTTGCAGAAAGCTTTGCCGACAGAGGGAAAGGTGGAAACGAACAGAGATGGGAGAGAAACAGGTGGATGCAGAGATAGGGGAGGGAGGGGATGTGGACTACGACAGTGTAATATAAATAAATACCCGGGCAACGCCGGGTTTACAGCTAGATATTTATATTTGTCTCTGGGATTTACATTATAATTTTACTGTTACACACCTGGACAATATTTTAATATTAAAAGCATCCATAATTTAAATATCCAAATTCAACGAAAGTTAGAAATATTTATTCAGATTACAATTAAGCTTTTTATACTAGGCTTGTTTTGTGGTATCGGTATATTGTCAAAAAGATTCACATATCTTTGGAATAGACCTGCCATCTTTGTGCAACTAACATGTCACAACGTTTAGTGGTCTATCTCTTCAGTATTAATTTACTTGACGGTGTCCTAAGAAGCCGAAAGCCTGTTGATAGCCAATAAACAAAAATATTGTGGAATAGAAACACAAAGTGTTGACATTTGTAATATATCGGAAGAGACTCCAATCAACATCTCAGGGTGAATCAAAGCGATGTGAAACCTCCCTGCAGACCAAAACTGTGTTCCGGAACCGGGATTCGAACCTTTGTCTTTTGTTGGCAAGCGATCTATCACCTGAGCCATCCAGGCAAGCTTCAGGGTCCGTCATCACAACTTTACTTCCGCGAGAACCTCGCCTCCTACTTTCCAAACTTCACAGAAGCTCGCCTGTGAACATTGCAGGACTATCACTCTTGGAAGAAAGAATATAGCACAACGTTACTTAGCCACAGCATAGAGGATGTGTCCAGAGCGGTATTTTCATTCTGCCGAAGACAGCTGATATAAATCTTCCTGTGGAAGTAATGCTGTTAGGCCGGGGGGGGGGGGGGGGGTGTCAAGCGTACCAGGATAACACAGTCGCTAGAGCTCTGTCCGTGAAAGGCAAAAATCCCGCGTTCGAATCCCGGCCGGTACACAATTTTAATAGCAAATTTCATATCTGCATACTCTTCGCTGCATTGTGAATAATGTAATTCTGGAAACGTCACCTAAGTCACGTCTCCATCATAATCTTCCTTCGAGAAGTGTTAGTCTTCCAAGGTTAGCAAGAGAACGTCTGTGGTTTGGAAAGGAGGAGGCAGGTTTAGATTAGAGTAGGTTAATACTTGTGCCATAGATCACATATACGACATTTCGTAATGATGTAGGAAGTATGAGTTTAGTAAATCAATATTTTAAGAATTTTTATTTACATTTTTTATTGTTTCTTAATTTTTATTTTTTTTAATTTTTTTCTTAAGTTTTATCTAAAAATTCATCTACATTGTAGAAGGAGTTTCCATTCAGAAATGCCTTTAATTTTTTTTTTTTTTTTTTTTTTTTTTTTTTTTTTTTTTAATTCTTGTTGGCTATCTGTCAGACGTTTGATGCTACTTGGTAAGTCACCGGAGACTTTTGTGGCAGCATAATTCACCCCCTTAATAGTCAATATCACCCTTTCTCCTAGTCTTGTAGCTCTGCACTCTGCTATTACTTTTAAATCACGTCGGATTGTTAATAACAAATCTCATAAGTGATTTTATATATATATATATATATATATATATATATATATATATATATATATTGTGAAGCTACAGTGAAGACCCCAAGATCCCTAAATAAATGTCTGCAGGATGATCTTGGGTGGGTTCCAGCAATTATTCTGATTACACGCCTTTGTGCAATCAATACATTTTTACTCAATATTGAATTTCCCCTAAATATGATCCCATATTAAAGCAGTGAATGGAAGTAGACATAGTAATCTAGTTTACTGAAATGTATATCACCAAATTTTGCGATGACACTGATAGCATAAGTAGCTGAACTCAAACGTTTCAGCAGATCTTCAATGTGTTTCTTCCGATTCAATCCCTCGTCAATGCAAACACCTAAAAAATTTTAATATTCTACCTTAGCTACAGATTTATTTTCAAAGTCTAAATTTATTAATGGTGTCATGTTATTTAGTGTATGAAACTGTATACATGAGTTTTATCAAAATTTAATAAGAGTCCATTTGTAGAAAACCACTTAATAATTTTCTGAAAGATGCCATTTACAATTTCATCGGTTAAGTCCTGTTTTTCAGGTGTGATAGCTATACATGTATTACCAGCAAAAAGAACTAGCTTAGCATCTTCGTGAATGTAGGTAGAATGCCAAGTCATTAATATATATTAGAAACAGCAAAGGACCCAAGACCAAACCTTGTGGGACCCCATTTTTGATAACTCCCCAGTTAGAGGAATTAAATGTCTCTTCGATATCATGTGACCTTCTTATTTCAACTTTCTTCATTCTTACAGTTACGTATGATTTAAACCATTTGCGCACTGTCCCACTCACACCACAATACTTAAGCTTATCTGGGAGAATCCCATAATTTACACAATCAAAAACAGGGCCGGGCTTAAGACATGTGCAGACGCTGCAGTTGCACAGGCCCCGCGCAAAATACCAGAATTTGAAAACTGTCAACGGCAATTTTGTTTCTGAAATTACTTTTAATGTATCTATTTCGATGCACTTTATTAGTTCCGGGTTATTTGTTCCTAGGAGGTCAAGTATGTTTTCATAAACATTTAAGCCTAATATTCTAGTGGGTTCATGAACTTAATTGCTCGGGATAAATTACAAAAGGAATGCGTTCAGTACAATTTCGTACGATGTTTTATGCTAGTCTTCGGTTTTGAACATGTATTTTTGACAACTTGTTGAGAATAAGGTAAAGTCACTATCAATTACAATTATATTCTTCAGGTAGGTTATTAAATTTTTATTCAAGCTTTCATTGAAAATTTCTGCAGACGAAGCATATGAGTCAGGGAGTCGTAAAAAGAACCAATAATTTATTCATACCGGTTGTCAGGTAAAACCTCTACCCATACCAACTGAATTTCGATGCAAGATAAACTAATTTTAACAGCAATAAAAACACCATCACTTATTATATTCAGACTATCCTTTATGAAAACCTTGCGTTACTTTGTGTCGGCTTTCGCTACCTATAATTATTTATGACTCAATACTTTCTATTAGCGCATGCGGCCCCGGTACTTTCCTCACACAGCTACGACATTGTACAACAAGTAACCAATGTTCTTAGAGCTGCGTTCGTCCTATGTGTGACTTGCAGCCGTTAAAATTCTTCTTGTGTGTTTCCGAGAGTCTCCAAAAAAAAAAAAAAAAAAAAAAAAAAAAAAAAAAAAAAAAAAAAAAAAAAAAAAAGGAAAAAAAAAAAAAAAAAAAAGGAAAAAAGGAAAAAAGCCGCAGTTCACGCCACACGGCCTCCGATAGCCGTGTAGCCGCTTCCTGTGAGTACTGGACGCCTGACCTTACCAGCGAAATCCGGAACCCCGCTATCCTATGGTGCAAATCAATGAATTTACAGTTCACAAGATCGGAGAACCGTTGGAGCCTCTGATTCACACCCTCCACTTGGTTCTGTGGCAGAGTCCGCTGTCGTTCCTGTCAACTACCCTGCAGATGGTAAGGTCTGCCTTCATCTTGCAAGCAAGGCTGGCAGAATTTACTTCAGACAGCCCTCCAAAACCAGCGCAAGTGTCTCACGATCCTTAAGAAACACCTGTCGCTGGTACAGATATGCGCCATGATATACAGCAGGCTGCACCGTGTGCTCTTCACAGAATCTAGAAGGACCTGTACGTCCGGTATACACACGGGGGACATCGAAAGGGTACCAAAAAGGGGAGAGGGTATCACGGAATAGATGTAGAAGTTGGAGTGGAAATAATTATAAGAACGGCGTTTTTCTCCGTATGCAATATGTACTCTTAAATGCTGCTAAATAAGAGGAAACAGCTATCATAGATATAAGAGGAATCAGAGATCGAATATTTAGGTTCTTCCTTCCCGCGAACTGTTACAGAATGGAATGGTACACGATTTGTATGAAAGTGAATCGACGAGCCCAATTAATGTTGTTTATTGTTGACAGTATCTGCTTACTTCCAAGACTGAGTTTTGACTCAGTTAATACTAAACAGAAATCGTAAAATATTCTCACGCACCTACATTATGTAACCTACCACCATAATTAACAAAAAGCTTTGTAGTAATCCACGCGCTTACGAGTGTCAAGAGTTTCTTCATCGATCATCTTATCTATTTCGTCGAGGAATTCCTGAAAAACCTAAAATCTTGAACTAATTTTATTGTTTCATTTGTTGATTGTTATTACTTATGCTTAGGCATACGTTTCATTCTATCTACTATTACTTTTTTGTGTTTTTGAGGTAATCACTATTTCCATGACTATGGAGACTTCTTCGTCGGTTTGGTCTTGCGAAACATGATAAATACAAATAAAATAAATTAAAACTGTCTATCGTACAATCAATTGTGATTTTCATAGTTCTCCTTTGTTTTGGTGTTCGTCACAATTAGTAGCGGTGGCATAGCCGTGCGCACTGTGGCGCCATGTCGCAGTGCGCCGTTCGCCGTCGGGGGTTCGAACACCCCCTGGGTCATGGCTGTTTGTGTTGTCGTTAGTTTAGTTTTTCCTTAGTTTAAGTAGTTTGTAAGCTGGAGACTAATAACCAAGCAGTTTAGCCCCATAGATTTTTTTTAAATATATAAAATAATGAATAGCGATGTTATTGTCAATTTGGTGATAAATTCCAGTCTCAAGATGTTCTGACATGTTGTAGTATTTTGAACATTGACAGTATCCACTTTTCATGCATTCTTTCTCTCGGTTCTATTTTATGATGTGAGGTATTTAAATGAGATTTAAGAGTAGCGAGCAAGCCGATGTCCTTTGTGGAATTAATTGGACAATATATCTCCACTAACTGAAAACCCGGCATCGTCCGGGTATTTATTTACTTGTTTCTTCCGGATAATATATAAGAAATAAGGCTGTATTTCATAATGTACAAAATTATAAGCGCAGTATCCAAACAAAGTAATCAAAACACATATGACGTATAAAATCCATACGATCTAATACTTATGGAGTTATGTTTTACAGTTGTATAATTTTTCAGGTATATATTCATTTCTATAAGTGCTGTATGTCTGTAAAATCTGTTGCGATTGAAATTAGTAGTCATAGATTAAAACTTGGTGCGTCATGGGGCGTTTTTCTATTAACGTTACTGTTTATGTGCACATATCTTATGGATTACGTGTCGTACTGTGATACAATTTCGAAGGTACATTCAGCTATATGTGTTTATACTGACTGTAAAATTTCCTGCTGCTGCAATTTGTAGGGTAGAAATTATAAAGAGTAACGTCATACTGAAAGCCGTAGTTTTAGTCTATGAACAGCGAAAAAGTAGTAAGCGATAAACGTTTTTCCTTTCAAAATTTTGCTATGATTTTCAGTGAGAAAGAGATCAAAAAGGTTTGAAATTATGTTTAAAGATCCTTGAAAGTCACTAAGTAACCTCGTTCTCATATACTGTATTCATGAAGTCTCGTCGCTTTATGTAGCAGTTTCTTGCAACTCCTATTTTTTATGACGTTATATCAGCTAAAGCGCGTGTCGTACGTGGTTCGTATCATTACATAATTGGTATTTCGCGGTAAGGGATATGTGTACCACATTTTGATGAAATCGGAAGGGTGGTTTAGGAGGAAATGTGTAACATTGTTGCATAAGGCAGCAGTTTTTCTCGCATCTCATTGTTTATGATCTCATATCTCGTGAACTATATATTGCACGTGATCCTTACGGCGATCATCCTTACAGATTGAATCTTACGTGTGCAACATTTCATACAGATTGAAATAAGACTGTAGATTTGAATACAAACACTCAAACATACGGATAATCTGCTTTATACATAAAGAATATTTCTGCATTCTATGGCCGGTTAAGAACATCAGGTAGTCAGCTGATTGTGCAAAATAGTAATAAGGACACCATACATGTATATGAAGGGTATAAAATGACGTCTTATTAATTACTTGTTATAATGAAACATTGTTTCAAAAGTGTCGTTGAGTGCAGAAAGACTTCCTCTTATTACGATTGGTTCAGAAGCTGTTGGATTACCTCTGGTTAGTTAAGTTATACCATTAGCAAAGCACATGGAATAAGAACAGTGTGTGCAGTAGAAAATATTGTTCAACGTATATTTCTTCATAAAATTGGAAATAATACATTTTCAGGATGCAACGATATAGAATCTCTCTCATGTCCTTCAGAGATGCCGCGCGCCTTCACAGCTGTGGTTGTGAGACGCATCTTCTCCGCCCTTGTTGCTGCTGATATTTTCTTCGCGGTCTATGTTGCCCCACAGAGTAGTCAGATTGTACGTAGAATCACTACAAAGGAAAAAAAGCGATAAAAGAGAAACAAAATAGTCTGAAATATATAATAGCAACAACTGTGAGCAAACTCATTAACAAAATATACAATAGATAGATTGGTGGGACACATTCTGAGACATCAAGGAATCGTCAGTTTAGCAATAGAGAAAAGAGTGTGGGGTAAAAATCGTAGAGGGAGTGCCACGCAACATCGTATTTGAACACGAGCCTCACACATGTAGATTTGAGAGACAACGCGCAAGAGGCCTGAGCCAACGCGCTATTTGTCTCTGTATGCCACAATATTCGTCATATACTATTCTTCCGCAGCCGTTACACGCAGCGCGAAGAGATATATTGATCTGGTGCTGCAGTCGGTCTCAGCACACAGGAGTCGTCAGGTCTGACGTCACGTCTGCGCATGCGCACTAGCGAACAAACGACTGCGCCGCCTCTCTACGCAACTACCAGCGCGGTTGAATCCCACTTCAGCACACGGAGCTGGTTTCCAGCTATCATGGCGAGAGCTCTCCAAAATGCGTTTTCATCCTTATTACTAGCATTCTAATACGCATTGGAAGGGAAATGGCATAATTGTACTGTGATATCTGGCTCTTATTCCAAGAGAAAGGATGTAATTTTACAGCGATTTCTCGCTTGCATTCGAAGACAAAGGGCATAATTTTGGTAACATATGTACAGTGTGCTGCAGCACATTAGCACATTATCACCAGCCGCCACTGATTAATGGTACCCCGAAAATTCACGTACAGTCATCAGATTCTCAAAAGTATCGAAATGTTGTAAATCTAATAGACCAAACTGCTAACGTCAAAGCACCCTACACTTACGAACTACAACCATTGTAAACTAATTATATGCGAAGGACAACACAGACATCCATGTACGAGGAAGGACTCGAACCTCCGACAGAGTGCGGCCGCGCAATTCGTAATACGGCGCCGTAGATCAGGCGACCACTCCAGAGCGATGTGATTTGATGGTTGTGTACTTTTTATGGTGAATAAGTCACCAATTTCAATCCTGAGGGTCTCCTTGCGGTCAAAACATACAACAAATTACGGCTTTGCAGTCTGGTAAAAGCAGGGAGCCCTCCGATATTTCCATGCGAGAGAACCATTCCTGCGGAAGAAGCAAATAGCTTATGAACATAATGCCGGTCTGGACCTTAGTCAGTCGATACCCTGAAGAAGGCGACTTGCAGTAGTGGCCGAAACGTCGGTTGGTTTTACTCTGAAGAACTTTGTTGAAAGTGACAATGCCCGCGGAAGTCTACGCCTACATTATATTAATAAATCGGCGGATTTCTAACGTCGGTCGGACGGACTGCATTTGAATGACTGATATTTTAGTGAGTTTCTATGTGGTTTTCCCTTCCATCGGGTTCTTCTGATTCGTGTTAGCTAATTGAGGTTAGGATTGTGTGAGATAACGACTTTATTCCGATATCTTTTGATTTACAGCTACTTCTTACTTAACGACCTGTTCAATAAGCAAACAGAGTTGCGATGCGGAGGCGTATGTCACCCGTCAATACCAATTTATTTAAGGAAAACTTAGAGGAACGTACACTAGAATCAGCAGTGTTGATACTTGCGTGTCTTTTCAGTTATGTGTTCTTGTCTGGCTTCATATTAGTGACAATTGAAATGGTTTTATGGAACATCTACTTTCGGTCAACACGCATATTCGTTTCAGTAAAGAGTTAAAAAAAAAAAAGATTTACCCCCTCAAAATTTTAGTCAAGAGAATGTTTGATAGTACGTTCGGGCATTCTGTTTACAGGCAGCCAACTGAAGAAGCTCGTATTAGTAGCGTGGCAGTTGTCACCATCCGACTAAGACTGAAGGGCGCGCGGGATTGGCTTTGCTATCTAAGGTGCCTTTCCACAGATTGAACGGCCGCTCTCAGTCGGAGGTTCGAGTTCTCTCTCGGACACGCGTGTGTGTTGTCTTTAGCATACGTTAGTGAGTTTGTAAGTATAGAGGACGATTACCTCAGCAGTATGGCCTTAGCTTTACAAATCGATTTTCCCTCTTTTATCGAAGTGAAGGTACCTTGTTGCAGAGAACTCACGTCACTGCAGACCATCAGAGATTGAAGGTGAGTAAGGTTATAGTGAAAGACATAAAACAAGTGATAACACCGACGAGGCAACTAAGGTGACGGCGTGTTTGCCTGGCGCAGGAGAAACGTCCATAATTGTTTTTCATGTTTCTTTCATCGTTACGTGATTTAGTCAGACAATTTTGTTACTTCTTTCCCAAAGTAGGCTTTTGGGCGCCATTATGCGAACAATTTCGTATGAAATGTGTGTTCTGACCACTACCTAACATTAAGGCACTGTTAGGGTCGGCAGACGATGATTTAGGTTTGCATAAGGCGATTGTTTATCGTATCCCATGCAGTTGTGGAATGTCATGGATTGGTCAGGCTTCCAGGACGGAGGTGGACTGATTATAAGCGTCGCACATGTTTACAACAGCCTAGTAAAGCTGATACTGCAAGACATTAGCTGAACACTGGTCACCCATGGATTCATCGTAAACCGCGGTATTAAATTTGCGTGCACCATGCTTCCTGTTTTGCAGTATTATAGGCTTTATGGGGAGTGGGTGGGAGTCAGTGGAATCCGACATAACCGCAAACCATACGGTACTGCCTTCAGGGCTACTATGACGATGAATAGGTACAAGTGAACAGTCTCTCACCTACAGACTTTAACCCTTTGAGTCACACCCATTTGGATATGACAGGTGTTGAAATTTGGTTTCATCCTTCTCTATTGCCTTACTGTACCATACTACTATTTAAAAAAAAAAATTAAATGTTTGTTAAGCTTATGGGACTTAACTACGGGGTCATCAGTCCCTAAACTTACAAACTACTTATGAACTACTTACGAACTAGGACGGCACAAATATCCATGCCCGAGGGGGGATTCGAACCCCCGACCGTAGTGGCCGTGCTGACCGTGACTGGAGCGCCTCAGTCACCTCGGCCACCGCGGCCGGCATTACAATTTTAATTTTTTTTTTTTTTGCAGTTTTTATAAATAATATACAGATGTGGTTCATTGTGAAACCACTGAAATACAAGGTTTTTTTTTCAATTTCTATAAAATTGTCTACTAATTACACTAATATTACATTTTCTTTCGTATTTATAGTTCTTTTTAAACCAAAGCAATTTTTTAGTTTAATGAAAAATTTCTAAGTACATTACATACTTTTTTCAATTTCTCATTATATTAAAAAAAAGAAAGACTGATTTTTATTAGTTGGGGACAATCTGAAATCCACCACTTTGCATGACCATCTTGTACTATGTAGCTTCTCTCTCGCCGTCGGAGGTTCGAGTCCTCCCTGGGGCATGGTTGTGTGTGTTGTCCTTATGTTAGTTTACGTTAGTTTAAGTAGTTCGTAAGCTACGGAGTGATGGCCACGCAGTTTGGTCCGATAGATTTACAAACATTTGAATGTCATTTTTCCACAGAGACTTTCATTCTAAAAGTCTTTTTAGGGCTTTAGGAGAAACGGAGGTTTCACAGTGAGTCATCTATACCACAAGGCGATACGGCACTGCAAGAAGTGGTTCCGCAGTGCAACGACTGACGCAGAGGGTTAATGCGACCATCGTGGTGGAGCGGGTGTTTTCACCGAAGAATCTCGATTCCACCCGCACCACTGCTGTGGTCGTATTAGTAATGACTCTGTGGTTGGGGACTGTTTCTTTACACTTCGCAATATTAGTGGTTTTGACGTACCAAGCAAACTGTATCGACTTTTTATCGACCAGCTAATGGACACGTATCCTTTTACTCACCTCTTGCTTCAGACACAGCTTCATCGTGCAGGCTGCGCTCTTGCCGTCTGGGCTGCAGATGCAGGAGTTGCAGTCGTCGTGGAACGACGTGTTGGGCTCACAGGACATCTCTGGAACAAAACATTCGCAGTTGGGTGTTACAACAGTCCTGATCTGCGGCAGCCGACATGTTGTGACTGGGGTAAACCCAGGATAAATAAACAGCACTAGCTTTCGGAACCTGGTTCCTTCAGCAGGTAGGAGGTAAGTGAAAAGAAAGGAATGGGGAACAGAAGGGGAAGGTAATTCGCTATCTAAGCAATGAGGATGATGTTAGAGGATTGTGGAAGTCAGAGATACTATATGTTAGTACTGAGCCATGCCAAAGCGGATATATAACAAAAGATCTTTCCCCTTTGGTCATATATCCTCTTTGGGATGGCCCAGTCTTCGACCATAGATATTGGTAGACTTGGCATGGAATTGCTTCCATGGCACCAACATCAACAGCTTAACCATTGCTTTGCCAACAGTAATGTGACAGTGTCTAGATTTGCTTATGAATCGTTTTGCGTGAATGGGATTAGCATTCAATTTCGAGTATAAGCACTATCAATTTAAAATAATGCCTTTTGTTGAAAAATGTTATTTGTATACAACAGTTACATGGTCTTATGTTGCTACGTGAAGTGTATAGCCGCTGTGCTGTTTACCTGGCTACTAGTATCTATCGTCGAAGGGCTCAGTACTAATATATATCCTCTATGGTTACATTTCTACTTTGGCATGGCTCAGTATTAACATACATATCTCTGACTTCCACAATCTTAAAACATCTTCCTCATGGCCTAGGTCGTGAATTACTTTCCCCTACTGTTCCCTACCCGTTTTTCCTTCCCTTCTCTCCTACCTGACAAAGGAACCCTGTTTCCGAAAGTTAGTGGTATTTTATCATTTGTCTGCTTTGTGTGAATATCGGTGATACAGCACTAAGGTAATTACTGACCAGCCAGTCTATCTCTCTCTTTTGAAGAATAATTTATCATCTCTGTAGAGAATTTTCATCAGTGATATTATTATGCCAAATTAGTTATAACGGACGCTGGGTGTGGTAGGTAAGCGAGGATTAATACCTTATAATAAAACAGTACTAGAGGATACTATCAAATCATCCGAAAGACTGGTAGTTACAAGAAACAAAAAGCAGCACATATAGAGCCATATGGTATATTGAACATTCTCGGTATCAAATCTGGTAAAATGTTTAGAATTATTTATAATCATTATTCTAGTTTTTTTTCTTGGAGTGGTATGGCCATTATTGAAAAATAGTGATTTATATAATCGATAAATGATACATAATGGTATATCAGAGGTCTGTATCCTGTTTAAAAGTGTGATGATATTTTCTTACTGGTCGAAATAGGATCTTTAAACTGTAACGTCGTATTACGTATTTAGACTTATTATGTACCTGAGTATTTTTTAGAATATATCTAGTGCGAGAATAAAAGAACAATCGATGTGGATGGTGAACCGCTATTAAGTGCACACGCGGCAAATTCCAAAAGGACCGCATTCTCGAAAGCTATCTTGAGTGAAATATCAATGTTTGAACTTCAGTAATAAATTTTAAAACGAGGCACGGATTAAATTAGTAAGTACAGACTGGAGACTGAGATACATGCACGTATCATGTGTGTTATAAGAAAAATAGGACTCTTGTGGACAAAATTTGTACGGATTTCTGATTGTAGTGTTATATATATTTGTGTGTAAGAAAGAGTTTCATGTAGTTAAAGAGGAGTGCTGGGCATTTTCGCTAAGGAAGGAAAGATATCAGTAGGCCTAAATTTTATGTTTCATGTTTTCAAGACATCTTAATTTTACTAAAAGGCAATTAATAGTGTAATAAACCATTGACTACAATAGTACAAGGACAGCTCATAGGTGTGGCCATATGAACTGACATACTTTGACGAAGTGAACAGAAATTAAATTAAATATTATGATTCGGGTGGTAGACTTTAAGAAGAAACAAAAGGCGACTGGTTGCAGTAATTTCTGAAACCTATTTCAATAAACAGTCGCAGGTTCCAACACAATGGATAAAAGTAGACTTTAATGATGTTTAAATAGCAAATGTGTACAAGAGTCACACTTTAAATGCGCCACTTGCTCCCCAATACTAAAACTGATTTACGGTTCTTTGACTTGAATACCAGCCATTAATGTATCAGTTTGCATATACATATATAGTAACATACATACATACATAGACACACACAGTTACGGTCAGGAAGCATCACAAGCAGGAACTGGTAAATAATGGCTATAATTGTAGTGACCATTCGTAGCCCAAGACTGCTTATGATTGGTCTGTGTATGTCACTATTACATTATGCGGAAAGTAATGTCTTATTCCAATATCCATGAAATAATCTGAACTCATTGCATGGCTGATTTGGTAGGGTGTGGGGAGTGGAAGGCACGAGGCTATTCAAACTCAATTCAAGCTAAAATCAATCATTCGCAATGACTTGATTAAGTAACGTAAAATTGAAATACCAGTAATTAGTGGCTTAATACACAAGGCAAAACCTGCGCCAGAAGGGCGAAATTCAAAACAACATGAACAGGACTGAACAAACAAGAAAGCTACGCCGGAATGGCGATCTCTAAACAATATAATAGAATATGAACCGGAAGGGCAAATTTAAATAAAAAACAGGAGTCCGTAAGGCAAGATACAACAATCACCACCTTTTGCTACTTAAAGGCAAGGTTTCACAACAACATAGGTTTCAAATTCAAATTTTTGTAGAGCTTATGGGACTTAACTATGGGGTCATCAGTCCCTAAACTTACAAAGTACTTATGAACTAGTTAACACTAAGGATGGCACAAATATCCATGCCCGAGGGGGGATTCGAACCCCCCGACCGTAGTGCCCGTGCAGACAGTGACTGGAGCGCCTCAGTCCCCTCGGCCACCACTCAACACGAATACCAATTACACACCACCCAAGGTGGCAATACAAGGCACATGATGCTAGGCCAAATACTTAGCAGTGTAGCAGTGTGACACAGGCTGCCTAGAACAGATAAGACACAATAACAATTCGCGATATCAATTCGCTGGACTGCCAGATTAGGATAGCACCAAGACCAATATATATATATATATATCCTGACAGCAGATGAGAACTCCAAAAGGAAGCAGGGCAAGAGGCACCGAAAGGGACAGGAAGGGAACGCCTAAACTACATTCGTAGGGCGGAAATTATTCTGCTCAAGATTAAAAAAAAAAAAAAGAATCTGCCGGTTCCTTGGCAGTTGAAAGAAAGCGACCAGGCACGAGCCAGAATTCCCCTGTGCCACTCAGCGGTTTAATTGTTAAATCTTAAAGAGGATTGATTTTCGTTCTAGAAGAGTGCACAACCAAGTGGTCGCATTCACTAATACATTCGCACTACGAGAGCGCAGAATTTCATGCGTTAAACCCAAGACAAAACATAAGCATTCAGACATGAAGGGCAGGCACTCCTGGGGCCGAGTACAGGCCTTCAAACAAATCACGACACGTTTAACACACGGCAGGCGACCTCGCCAGGTCTCTCCAAGAAGAAGACAACATATCACACCCGGACGAGCAAAGGCCGAAAGGAGGAGAAAGGCACACACAGATCTTCAGAAAACCTCCTGGAAAGAGTACTTAACTTAGCACATCCAGACGCTGCAGGCACAAGCAGATATGTGAGCGTCCGATTCAGCACACCAGGGTAAATCGGTTTATCCACAACTTCGGGTACTGAAGGTTGCCATCGATGCACTTAGCACAGTCGGCGGCGGCGGCAGGATATCACACAACAGTACTCAAGCAATCAACATGTCGGACGAGGCGGCATCTCCTCCCGGGTGTAAGGGGAGAACTCCAGCGTGACCCAACGGTCCTCGTAGAACCACTAGCTAAGTAAACAGGCCACGGTCATGTGGCCGGGCCGACACTGGACACGCACCTCGTCCAACCTTCAGACTGTCGACGATGGAACCCGGAAAACCAACTGACTGCTCGCCGCCACAGACAAATATATACAGACGGGAAACCTCCGTAAGGGCCCGGTCGCACGCTCGGGGGTGCGGGGCGGGAGGTGTTGAAGCAGTTCCGTAGGATGTTCAATGATGGCGCTGCGGTCAGAAGCAGCCCTTTCAACTGGCCAGATCAGGCGGCAGGTGGCAGCTGTCTCCACCATCACCTCCCCTCAAACGCCAGCAAGCCGGACACAGCCGTGGCCTTGTGGCATGCGGCACGAGCTCTCCCCTCAGCCTCCCTCCACACTACTCTCTGACGTGAGAGACGCACCCTCAGAAGTGCCTCTAGTGTGGTCTACCGGTACTAAGCTAGTGAACCGCCTGACACCTGCTAGCATATTACGGAACTACGAGGGGAGGGTAGGACAGTGTTTTAGGGGGGGCTGCTTCTCTGTATATGTTACTCTGTGTTGCCGCTCATCGCGGCAGCTATAGGCCACTTCAAAGAGAGAGCGCTGCAGCACGCAAAGAGTGAACCCGCATATGAGGTGCCGTCGCCGGCAGGCACAGGAAGGCCAGTCGATACTAACATGAGCAAACAAAAGACGATGGAAACCACGAAACAGTCCAAACAGGAGCCGGGACGGCTCAATGACTTTTGAACGAACCGATTGGGAAAGGGTGAAACTAAAGCAGTACAGAGGTGTTGCGGAATACTTCGTTAGCTCTTTGTAAAAACGTAAGTATTTTGCTGGAAATGACCACGCCTACGATCGCTACACTCCCGAAGGGTACAGGCGGCCTCTCTGCCCTTGGCTCACAGAGACAGATGTTGCAGTCTTTTTTGAAAGTAATTCCAGGCTCACATTTTAATTCCAATGTGGACAAAATAATACGTATGTATTATTTACTAATTTCTCTATATAACTCACTTTCAATTTTGAAAATATAAACAACGGAAAACAGTTACCTTGTCACGAACAATTCAGGTACATATCTGTAACTTAGAGCATATTGGATGAATGTCTCTGGGGAAGAACGTCTCTGGAATTTATAGAATGAAGGCTCTCACAACCGGAGAAACTTGCAGCTGGTAAACTTTTCAGGACAAAAGTTCGTGGTCCACAAAGCTTTTTAATTTATACCGTTTCATTCAGAACTGTGCTGGACATCTTCAGAGGAGCTGCTCCTCCGTTGTGACTTGCTGACCGACGAGTCAGACAGCTGAGAGCGACATATTTTCTGCAGGAAAAGGATGTGTCCAAGCAGAGATATCATTGTCAGAAAAAAAATTGTTTGTCGTGCAGAATGAAATTTTCTAGAGATTCTTCAGAGCTACTGTCCATATATCGCTGAGATTAATGGCATCTTCCATATCCCTTTGTTTGTATATTTCAATGATTTCTCTGTATACCGTTGATAATAGTTATTCAACGCAGATAAACTTTGGTTTCAGATATCTCGACTTCCTGACTGAAGACCATTGTTTCTTGGGAACGCATTCCATAAGGCAACGCTTGCCAAGTCTACGTCGAACACGCAAACGATCATCATTCGCATGCGGTCCAGCAATCCACCTGCCAAGCGATTATCTGGCGGCACCAGTAGAACCGTGCATGTCGATACTGCAGCGATAGTGGAAGATGGGCTAGAGTTGCCTTGCTTGTATTCCCACTACTAGTAACAGGTTGACAAGCGAACGTTGCGACATTTCTGGGTTCATGAGCCATTTAATGTGCTGTTGTAGCTGTAAGATCTGCCACTTCTGCCATTACCTTCGTCTACATTTGTTGAAATGTTCGGGTGACCATTTCAACCAGCATCGTTGTTCAGTGATTCATCACGCCCAAATTGCATAGAAGTTTTTCGAAAGGACCATCGTGTCACTCGGAACAATACAATTTGGCTCCTTTGAAACTCTAATTTTTCTGTAAGAAGCCCGAAACCAACTCCGTGACATGGTGGTTATTTGCTTCACACGTTGAAATCACCCTGCGCCTTAGGGTTCTAAACATTCTCTATTAAAGAGTACACACGGACATCTCTCTGGAAGCTACACTTTGTGATGAGCAGTATCCGGACACCTGGCTGAAAATGACTTCATGGCCAACTGTAATGCTGGAATGCCCTCTTTAGCCTTGATGACAACTTCCATTCTCACAGGCATCGCCTTCATCCAGCGATTCCCATTTGAGTTCCAGAAGCCAGTCGATACTATCATGAGCAAAAAAGGCAAAGGTCCCAGGTTCGAGTCCCAGTTCTGGCACACAATTTTAATCTGTCAGGAAGTTTCATATCAGCGCAGAGGCTGTGGCTAAGCCATGTCTCCACCATATCCTTTCTTCCAGGAGTGCTAGTCTTGCTTGTTCGCAGGAGAGCTTCTGTGAAGTTGGGAAAGTAGGAGGCAAGGTACTGGCGGAAGTAGAGTTGTGGGGCGGCATCATGAGTCGTGTCGGGATAGCACAGTCGGTAGTGCGCTTGCCCGCGAAAGGCAAAGGTCCCAGGTTCGAGTCCCAGTTCCGGCACACAATTTTAATCTGTCAGGAAGTTTCATATCAGCGCACACTCCACTGCAGAGTGAAAGTTTCATTCTGAAAACATCCCTTAGGCTGTGGCTAAGCCATGTCTCCACCATATCCTTTCTTCCAGGAGTGCTAGTCTTGCTTTTTCGCAGAAGAGCTTCTGTGAAGTTTGGAAAGTAGGAGGCGAGGTACTGGCGGAAGTAGAGTTGTGGGGCGGCATCGTGAGTCGTGTCGGGATAGCACAGTCGGTAGTGAGCTTGCCCGCGAAAGGCAAAGGTCCCAGGTTCGAGTCCCGGTTCCGGCACACAATTTTAATCTGTCAGGAAGTTTCATATCAGCGCACACTCCGCTGCAGAGTGAAAGTTTCAGTCTGGAAACATCCCTTAGGCTGTGTCTAAGCCATGTCTCCACCATATCCTTTCTTCCAGGAGTGCTAGTCTTGCTTGTTCGCAGTAGAGCTTCTGTGAAGTTTGGAAAGTAGGAGGCGAGGTACTGGCGGAAGTAGAGTTGTGGGGCGGCATCGTGAGTCATGTCGGGATGGCACAGTCGGTAATGAGCTTGCCCGCAAAAGGCAAAGGTCCCAGGTTCGATTCCCGGTTCCGGCACACAATTTTAATCTGTCAGGAAGTTTCATATCAGCGCACACTCCGTTGCAGAGTGAAAGATTCGTTCTCTCGTTATGATGGTAATACGATGATAAGATTACCTGACACAATCTAGTCTGGAGGCGATCGAACTGTTTTAAAGTTTTCAAAATGACAAGCCAAGATCTCACACTAACAAATTTTTAAATGACAACCGGTTTCGGTGCACTGTGTCACCATCATCTGGTCACATAAATACTCAGTATTTTGTAAGCTGTCATGTTTTTAACTTATGTATTTTTTATAAAGTGACTAATTATTTTATACCCAATTTTTTAACAAGGTAGGTTAAGTGCCTCTTAATTCCCAAATGTATGTAATTTTTTATGTTTTTACGTTGTTTTTTTTTTCCTTTTTGCACGTCTTTTATATTTTTGACAGATGACCAGATTATAACATATATGTGAGCATACGATGGTGACACAGTGCACCGAAACCGGCCGTCATTTAATAAATTGTTAGTGTGCGATCTTGGCTTGTCATTTTGAAAACTGTAATAGGATGAATTTGTTGACCGACACTCTCCTGAGGCTCTTATCGTGTTTATTGCTTTCATTTACATATAAGAACACCCTGTGATTTAAATGCTGTGCATCGCGATTCTGACCGCAAACGCAAAGGCGTCAAAAGAAGGCGGTAAAACTTGAGTATCAGCGGGTGGTACTGCCGTATTATCACGTGACACTGTCACAGCATTGTGTGAAATTTGGTGGTAATGTGGCTCCATGAAACAGCCTAAGACTGACATGACATTCTTTAGAGTAACATTTGTCACTGGTTGTTAACCAAAGCGGAGAACGAGGCTGACGTCACATCACGCAGCACATTTTCAACATCATACAACAAGGTTTTAAGCAGCTTTGAAGCCTATTTCATACTTATACGACGTAACGGGCAAAAATGAGGAAATGTGTTACCATATTTTTGTCGCGCAATCTATATAAATTTAGCAATGAAGGCTTTCACGACCGGATGTCATAGCTGCTGGTAGATCTTCCGAGTTATGATGCCGTGGCGCATAAAACTTTACAGTTTTCCCTGGCGTTTCGTCCAGAGCTGCGCGAGACACCCCCGAAGGTCTTCCTAGTTCCACTGAGTCTTGCCGACTGTCGAGTCGGGCGTACTGTGGAAAGTGGGCGTGCCCAAGCTGACGCGTCAATAGCAGTGATTGTCCTTGTCAGAGGCAAAACTGTACTGTCCACTGCAATCTGTCAGAGATAAAACCTGTCAATCTTTTAAAGCTACTGTCCATATGTCGCTAAGTTTCATAGCCCCTGCTTTCCTATGAAAATTATCCTTATGTTAATATATTTCAATGGCTTCTCTGTATTGCCGTGGATAATAATTCGTCGCTGTGGATAAAATTACATGACTTCCAGACGGAAGATCATGCTCTGCCAAAGCCTATTTCTCCGTGTTTTCTAGTCGGCAAAGACTTTTGTGTTCCTTCAGCCTTGTTTCTACACTTCGTTTGGTGGTTCCAATATAAACTTTACACATTTAAAATTGGAAGAACCAGCTTTGGTCGCATTTCATGCGGCCAAAGCTGGTTCTCCCAATTCTATTACTTTTAATATGGTCGCCCTGCACCACATTCCGGACGGAGTCGTCTACGTGTACATGGAATTTTATATATGCCACAAGCAGAAAGAGGAGGTCGTTTACCTTTCACAGAACGGGGTACTTGACATTTTCTTAGTTGGTCTGAAAACTGGTCTAATTGCGCAGTATTTTTCCTATCTGAGCAGTTACTTCCTCATAAATGGCATCGTTTTGTTTGGTTACTGGTTCTTTGCCTATTGTTATTAGGTCGCAGTACCCTGTTTATGGGTAGAAAAGCGTTCTTGAAAAAGAGAAATTTGTTAACATCGAATATTGATTTAAACCTAAGGAAGTCCTTTCTGAAGGCATTTGTAGGGAGTGTTGCCTTGTATGGGAGCGAGACATGGACGATAAACAGTGCGGACAGGAAGAGGATTGAGGCTTTTGAAATATGGTGCTACAGAAGAATGCTGAAGATTAGGTGGGTGGATCGCGTAACTAATGAGGAGGTACTGAACAGAACTGGGGAGAAAAGGAATTTCTGGCATACCTTGACTAAAAGAAGGGATAGATTGGTAGGACACATTCTTAGACATCAAGGAATTGTGAATTTAGCGTTTGAGGGAAGTGTGTGGGGAAAAAATCGAAGGGGAAGACCAAGAGATGGATACAGTAAGCAGATTCAGACAGATGTAGGTTCCTGTTCTTATGTGGAGATGAAGAGGCTTGCTCAGGATAGGGTATTGTGGAGAGATGCATCAAACCAGTCTCCGGACTGAAGACCACAACAACAACAACAACCCTGTTTATTCCTTTATCTGAATAGCCATTTTTCTTGACAGTTCACTTCAGGTTTTTTAATTCAGCTTCCAGATGTTACGGAGTGAAAATTCTCTTAGCTCCTTCAATAAGACTTTTGATAACACCCCTCTTTTGCTGTGGATGATGATTAGAGTTCTTATGTAAATATGTGTCTGTATGTGTGGCTTTTCGAAACAATTTATGCTTCAGTGTTTCATATGCCTCTTTTATATCTAAGACATCCGTCCTTTTCCATTTCCATAGTAAACTAGATTTTTTTATTTATGTTACTAGCTGAAAACCCTGCGTAGTCGGGTATTTATTTATTCCATTTTTCAGGTTATATTCATTTGTATAATGGCTTTAGTCTGTAAAATTCTTGGGAATATAATTAGTAGCGAAGAAGTAATAGATTAGAACTTGGTCCGTCATGATGTTTATATGCTCATATCTCATGAACTATGGATCGTACTGTGACACAATTTAGAACGTACACTCAACTACATGCTTGAATACTGCTGTAAAATTTCTGGGGGCTACAATTTTTAGTGTAGAAATTAAAAGTTGTAATATTATAATGAATGCCGCAGTTTTAGTCCACGAACAGCGGAACGCTACTGTTTATGTGCTAATATTTCATGAACTATGTGTCGTACTGTGATACAATTTAGAAGGTGTATTCAACTACATGTGTGTATACTGTCTGTAAAAATTCCTGTAGTTACAATTTGTAGTATACAAATTAAAAATTTTTAACCTCATACCAAATGCCGCAGTTTTACTCCATAAACAGCGCGAAACTTTTTTCCTTTCATAATTTTGCTGTGGTTGTCAGCGAGAAAAAGTTTAATAAAGGTTTAAAATTATGTTTCAAGTTTGTTGCAAGTCGCTAAGCACTCTCATTTTCATAAAACATATTTATGATGTCTCGCCGCATTATGTGGCAGTTTTTTTGCGATTTCCATTGTTTATGACGTTTATATGCTCATATCTCATGAACTATGTTTCGAACCCGCGACCCTTCAGTTACCATTCAAGCGCTTTACCCCAAGACCACCGCAACACCTTAGCTTCCGTACATAAGGCACGAAGAGACATTCAAAATAATTTTTTGTTAGTAGTCCAGTGTGCTGTATCTAGGGCGTCAAATGAAATTATGAATATTTTGTGCTAGACCTGGATTCGAATCCATATACGTACCTTTCGTGGAGACCTAGAGGAGTCGGCAGTCTTGGAGAAAGCAACGAAATGATTCAACTATATAATTCCGAGAGGGTCGAGTGCGAAAAAGAGGAGATCCGAATTAGTTCCCAGTCCAGCACCATAATTTTTAACGTCTCAAGTTAAATTCAGTACGAGACACATGACCTTAAAGGACCATTGGTTTATAAAATAGAATAAAGTTTTGTAATATAAGAAAAGGTTTCTAGAGACAGAGTTACTGTTTGCCGTGTATTCTGCCTGTTACTGGCAGCGATAAATCGGCTCTGTCCGAGCTGATGGCGAAATAATTTGGTTTAATACGGATTGTTAACTACGATGCAACTTGACGTTCTTCACTTGGTGTTACCAGAGGTGAAGTACACATGATCGTGCCAGTTTAAAATATACACCTATAGGGTGCAATCGAACGCACACATGACAGATTGTAAACTACAAACGATCCACCAGACTACTACGTCACTCTAACGGAAACTGCACTTAGCATATCGATTAGACGCAGTTAAGACAATTTGGTGCTCAATGAAATGATTAAGTATAAGCAAGGCATCTGACTCACAAATTACACTAGTCTCATGTTAAGACTTTTTACTCATTTTTGGAAGTAGTTGTCCAACCGTCAAGAAAATGTATTTCTCGACAAATTGACTTCAACATGGTTCGGCGACAGCTTTAACTCGAAAGGAATTGGTTTCTACACGCACGGAATCGGTAAACCACCTGAGCATTGTAAGTCACTTTCAGAGTATATGAGAGAATGCCGTCCTGGAAACAGCTAAACACCTTTTGACTGAGTAGTTTTGTTAAGAATTCCCTATTGATTTTCAATCTGGATACCTGTAGCTCTGTCAGAGAAGATCTAAAAATATTTGCTCTCACGACTATTGGCATCGAAAATTGACAGCACGTTTGTTTCGCAGCCGACTACGTTACCTTTTTTTTTTTTTTTTTTTTTTTTTTTGTTTCCTCTCTCTTTTCCTTCATTCTTGTAATGGAATTAATTCTCTTCTTACTTAACATTGGTCACCCATAACAAAAGTTTAATAAAAACAAATAATCCCTTCTTCGTTGGATTCAAAACTGAAAGTTTTTCTTATGAGTGCTGTATTCCACAGCTTAATTGCGTCGTCTCCTTCTTTTTCCATTTAAAAATGTAACATATGAAACGTAACAGTACCTTCTTCGGTTGGAAACATAAATATAAATTTTTACCAAACGAAATAAATAAGTAAAAAATAAAAAAAATATTAATAAAAAAAAGATCCTTCTTTTCAATCTCTGCTCACCGACGATTTCAGAGTTCGTCTTCGCGACAGTTACAATGGAGTGTTTCCATGTACTGTTTTTCGTTTTCATTATTTTTTTAATTACTATTCTTATTTCATCTTCTCTAACTCTGAACGCGTTAGTTGTCGCGAGATCAGTCTAGAAGGGGACACAAATGAAATGTCTCTTTACAAAACTGTGACTTTTTCTAAAATTATTTTTTTAATAAAAAAATAAACTTCTGAGTACCTGTTCTTTGTTTGATCATGATCGTATTTGTTCATTACATAATTGTAGATTTATTTATTTTCAAATCAATTTCAGTCACACTTTCAAGATATCAGTGTGAATAGAGGAGTTCACATGATGGTCCTTTTGAGGAAATTTGCATAATGTTTATTGTAATTATTCATCTGGAGTAATGTGTGATGTTGGGTCGCGATATAAGTCCAAAAGTCACCTTCGCTCTTCTCCTTGTTTGATAATATGTAAAACACCGTGTGCCCCTTCAACCAGTTCACGGCGTTTTTCTTCGTGTTACAGTATAGTGCTTCATCCGGGTGTAAGAGATTTGTTGGAGTTATTGTGTGGGGCGATGTTCATTGGATAATTGCTGAAATCCTTCTTACTGACTGCCATATATTGTTAGCATTGCCGCAGACAAATTGGTGTTCATCAGTATCGTTGATTTTACAGGCAGTACACAAAGCGGAATCTGCCAGATGGATGGCGTGGAGTTTTGAGTTCGTCGGGATTTTTCTATTAACGGCATAGTACCACTGTGCCTTCACGTGAGTTGGCAACTGCGGATGATGGAGGTTTCTCCATATGTTTTGCCAATTAAAGTGACGATACTTTTGTTCTATGATGTTTTCGCTGTGGTTGTTCATGAAAGTTTTGTAAACTTCTTTCACTCTGATCAAATCATTTTCTGGCAGACACATTCGGATATAACTATATTCTATCAAGAAATGTTTCAGGTGGAAAAGTTCGTTGGGAATGTGGTGAACATCGATTGGAGCGTCGTGTAAGAATTTTACGACACTATTCCATGATGTCGTCCACTGCTTGTACGTTTTGCTGGTGTACAATGCCTGTGCCTTGTTATATACGTTTATAAGATTTAGGCCACCGTTGTCGGTTGGTAACGTCAATGTTTCATATTGTATTTTAAATATATGGCCACGGTTGACAAAGTGACCAAAGGCAGCCAAAATTCTGTTGGCGACATCTCGTGGCATTGGCAAGACCTGTGCTACGTAATTTATTTTAGATGTTAAATAAATATTTATCAATGCCACTCTCTGCAGTTCATCCAGTTTTCTGAGATTGTGTTGTTGTATGCTGGTCCGGATGGTGTTCAGTATCCTCCTGTAATTTTTTGCAATTGTGTACCGGATGTTTCGCGTATATTATATTCCAAGGCATTTTATACTGTCCGTCTCCTTAATCTGTCCTTGGATGGGCGCTCCTCATCCGCGTCCGATGTTCATTACTGCAGATTTTTTTCTGTTCAGCTTTGCGCCGGATGCGAGCTCGTATGTTTGTATTATTTCTAGTGCCTTTTTGATCTCATTGCTATCTCTGACCAGAAACGTGACGTCATCAGCATATGCTCTAATGACAACTTTCTGGCCATTCGTTACTATGCCTTGAAGATTTTGACTTAAGCTTAAAAGTAACGGCTCAATGGCTATCGCAAACAAGGACATAGAGAGAGGACACCCTTGTCTCACTGAACTGTTTATTATAATTGGTCTGCTGGGTTGACCGTTAACCATGATTTTCGATGTAGAGTGGTTTAAGTAGTTCTTTATAATTGCGATATAACGCTGTGGAAAATTCATAGCGCACATAACATGGAAGAGGTAATCATGGCTAACTCTATCAAATGCTTTCTCGAAATCTAAGGAGACCATGGCGCATTTAATTTTACAGACTTCAGCAATTGAAATAATGTCTCTATAGTCGGTCACTGTGTGGTGGATGGATCGCTCTTTTCCAACGCTCGATTGATAATCCCCAGTGACATTGTTCAGGACTGATTTTAACCTCTCATTGATGATGCGTGAAAATATTTTATAATCGCAATTTAGTAAAGTGAGAGGTCTGAAATTTGATACTGATTTCCATGCAGGAGTTTTCGGGATGAGAACTATTGTTCCTTCTCGGAAGTCACTCGGTATATTAGTGTTTGGATTCATCAGTTCTTGACAAATACATATTAGTTTAGATATCATCTGTCTCCTAAAAGTGTGATAGAGTTCAGCCGGAATCCCGTCGGGTCCAGGAGATTTATTTTTCGGGCTTCTTATGATTGCGTTTTCAACCTCTTCATCTGTTATTTCTGTTAACAAAGCGGCTGCTTCCTCTTGGTCGAGCTTCCGGGTGAGTCCTGTTGTAAGTTCATTGTGCGCTGTTACATCCATTGTTGCATTGTTTAAGAGCTCGGCGAAGTAGTTTTGTATTTCGGTCTTGATGTCACTTTGCTGCGTCAATACTCGGCCATCCGTGGTTATTATTTCAGTTATTATTTTCCTCCGCTGTCCCTTCCTTTCATTGATAACATGGTATATTGATGTATTTTCTCCACGTACATCATTTTGGAGTCTTGATCGTATTTTGCAACCGTCAAGTTGTTTCCGTCGTAAAGCTATGAGCTTAGCTTGAATTCTTTTTATCTCCAGGTGTTTGTTAATTATAGGTGTATCGGATCTGTACAAATCTCGGAGGACTTTAAAGTAGAATTCGGTCGTCTGCTTCTGCCAGGCCATCTTTCCCCGTGAGTAATTTATTAGCGCTCTTCTTATCGTCGGTTTGGCACATTTCAACCACCATGTGAGTGCCGAAGGATAGGATGGAAATCGCTTCTCGCATTCGTTCCACACATTTTGGAATACTTCATGACATTCAGGGTCGTTCAGATGTTCTGTATTAAGTTTCCACAATCCTCGACCCCTGTATGTTTGTTGCCTTGTTAAGTTAACGGTACATATGTACGCTAAGTGGTCCGAAAAGATGGTGGGCCACAACTCT
The DNA here is from genome assembly GCA_026315105.1 of Locusta migratoria. NCBI lineage: Eukaryota > Metazoa > Arthropoda > Insecta > Orthoptera > Acrididae > Locusta > Locusta migratoria. The sequence continues at coordinate 63,720,674 of CM048751.1, forward strand.
GTGTGCAGAACATGCTGTTTCAGGTTGGCTGAAACGTAAATCCTGTCAATACGGCTGGCAGAGTGATTTGTAATGTAAGTGAACCCTGGTAATGCACCGTTTTTGTGCTCCCAAGTGTCAGTTAAGATTAATTGTTTAACAATAGCGTCAAGTTCGGCACAGTAGTTAAAATTTGGGGTCTGATCTTTAGCCGACAGGACACAATTATAGTCACCGCCAAAAATTATCTGATCATATCGGCCGCAGAATAGGGGAACCATATCCTCCTTAAAAAATACAGCTCTTCCCCTCCTGTTGCTTGTACCAGAGGGTGCGTAGATATTTATTAATCTAGTGTTGTTGACGGTGGCGCCTATACCCCTTGCATTTGGCAGTTTCTCCACATCTTTTACAATTACGCCTTCCTTAATTAAAATTGCCGTGCCGAGTTCATGGTCGTGCCCTGAATTTACAATTGCATTATATCCTATTGTTGCATCAAGTGTAATATCTGTTACTTCTTGTAACATAGCAATATCGATGTCGGCAGCGTATAACATGTCCTGTAAGGTCTTTAGTTTTAAATGACTTCGAATCTTATTGATATTTATCGTCGCAATTCTGTACGATTGTAACGCAATTGTGAGATGTAGACTGACTTTATATATTAGATGTTATAACATGCGCATGACGCCTTATATTATTGTTGCACCGGTCGTGGATGCGATAGCCCTTTCATTTTCTCTCCCATTAGTGCGGAGGACGAGTCCTTTTTGAACTTGTAGCTTCTTTCATATCTTCATCTTTGGGATAGTCCACTTCATCTGCCCAGTTTCTTCCTTCATTGCGATGGTGCATTTCTTTTTCGGGACCAAGACTAGGTGTGATCTTATTCTGTAATTGTTGCTTTGCAGGGTGTTCCATTTCCACATCCTGTTGGGTTATCATTTCTACATTTTTCAGATTTTCATTGGCCGCTGAATTTGTCGTCTGTTTGCTACGCTCCGAAATTTCAGGTGCTTTTTCACTTAATTTGCGAGCAATTTCTTGCGCTTTTTCACGCGTTGCCTGAGCTTTTTGTTTGGCGTCGGGAGGAGCTAAAAGCCGTTTCTTATGTTTTTTAAGAGAGGATCGAGATTCCTGACTAACCTCAGTCTCTGAAGTCGTGCTAAGGTCTTGTGCTGCACTATCGTCTTCGTCTCTGCGTACTCCTCTTCCAGACTAATCTTCTGGGTTTGTTTCACGTTCTTCTTTAGTGGCTGTTTCTGTTTTGTCGGAGTCGGTGACAGTCGCTTTTTCCGCGGCACCAACATCCATTGCTAGTGACGGACCGTCTACATGTACGTCATCGTTTTCACCCACTGCGGCGCTCGACGTGGTGGCCGTATTAACGCGGAGGGCCGTGGCGTAAGTCACTGGCAGTGACGTCATCGTCATAGGAGCGACTGGTTCCCCTGCCGGCAGCTGCGTCACTCTACGTTGTACGCACTCCAACCTAACATGACCTGACTGCCCACATCCTGAGCAAGTACGTGGCTGACCATCGTATATGGCAATGGCTCTATATCCGCATACGTAAATACACGACGGGATATGTTTCTGTAGTTCTAGTTTCACTTGTCGAACACCGTTTAATACTGGAAAAGTTTGAAACGTTGTCCACTTTTCCGCAGTATTACTAATAATTCTCCCGTATGGTTTGAGGACTGAATTAGTCTGCTCCGCAGTTATTTCAAATGGGAGTTCAAATATGCGAACTGTTCTAATGCCATAACCGGCGTAATCAATTTGTACATCGCCAAACATTGCCGTCGCAGTGATTGAATTTAAGGTGTCCTCGACACCGTTCAATTACTTTATCACAGCACTCTGAACTGATCATTTTAACATAGACCGTGCTACTAACGATCGATAAATGGATCCCTATTATTTCATTCACATTAAGTTTAACTACATCTCTTAAGAAAGCTTCTACTTCAAAAGCTCTAGGTCGGACGAACTGTTCGTTAAACATGAACTTCAAGGTGTCTTTTCTTAAAGGTTGATTCATCTTTATGATCTATACATGTTGGATTATAACTACGATATGCGCTGCGAGAGCGTCCAACTCACAACACAGTGTCAACACACGGCCGGCCGCATCGAGGACGTAAACACGAACCACACAGCTCGCCCGCCGAAAGCAGACTGAATAATACATACCTCTACTTTACTTCCTTCCTCGCATCGATTATTAAGAAGATTAAGTCACATTTCACCTTCTACACTTCCATACTGGTTGAAGTAATGTGTTCAGTTACCCGAAGGCTAGCGAGGACGGGTATTTGGTTCCTCCTTACTGGCCGACAAGTTAGGAGACCAGATCAGGCGTAACTTTAAAAGAAGAGATTGGTTGCAATTTTCGTGTGGAACGAATTTCCTGTACCCAAAAATATGAATTAATAACTTTATGTCACACCTTAAGTGAAAATCACTCAGATTATTGAATGGAAATGACATGAAAAATCAAGTGAATTTATCAGCTTAATTCTGTGCTTACAAGGAAGTAACTCCTCGCTCACAGAGTTGCCAAGCGTACTCTGCTATGTTGCCAATTCTCCATTAGACTAGCGACAGGCAGAATACGTTTTCTGGGCGTCTGTGTTCCTCGCCCTGCCTTAGCGCTGACGGAGATAGCGGCTTCGAAGGCACGGCGCGCAGCCTGTGTTGAATGAGAAGAGACCCAGCATAGAAGAATAAGTCTTCGTCGATTTCTTTAACTATAGCATCACGAGATGTTATTAACATTTTTCTGCACAATACTTTTTAATGTTATATACCTGAATACTATTTTCCTTACGAATTTTTTCGTTGGCACCACTTCTAACACATAACTGCAGAAATGTAAAGATAGAATTACCCTGATTACAAAATGCAAACTTCACAAACGTATTTCATAAGTTTCGAGCACATAGTTTCCAATCAGACGAACCGTGCAAATAAATCTTTTCCAGTGACTGAAAAATAGATCATCCGCGAAAAAATTAAGCATATGAACAATTTCAATGATAATTCGATTCAAGCTTATAAGTGACAGGAGAAGAATTTGTGATAAGAATATGAGACAAGAAAAAAAAGTCGCGAAAGTAATGTTTAGAATATGTAATTCATTCTATAAAATCGAAAGGGACCATAAGTATGGTCTACTCGTAAAGATTACAGTGTAACTGCTGGTGATGCTGTTTAAATAAAAGTGAAAAGCATCTGATGAATGAACTCTCCAGTTTCCAGTCTCCCAGAAACAGAGAGGTGCGAAAGAAACAGGAAGAGGTTGCCCTAAGAGTGCATGAGATGGGATTACTGTATAGTATCTCGCATTTGGTATAGTTTGTTCGTAGTTCTAATCTGACGCCCACCGCGGACAATAATTATTGATATGTAATTGTTACAATACGCTGAAATGTTGGAAAGATGTCACTTTCGGTGACTAACTCAGTGGAAAGGGATCATTTTCATTTTGTATTAGAGTGAGAAGTGATATTAACGCCTTAAAATAGGTCCTGTATTTATCAAATGGTCATCCGATGCAGTTGTTTATCGACTTTTACTTGAATGTCACGCAGAGAGCGACGTTTAGCTCTGTAACAACTGCTGACTTCTTAAAATACCACAATAATATGGCCTTGCAGAGGTGGACTGTTTCTGAAATTGCCTTGGAAAGTCTTTCCCTCCAGAGGACTGCACCAGTCCACGCGAAAATAAGAAGGAAGATTAGCGTTTAACGTCCCGTCGACAGAGTGGTCATTAGAGACGGAAGTTCATCAGAGGGGACTTCTTTTCCCTAGCTTTTACAGCAGTCTACCTTCTACAAGGTCCGATTACAATGGATGTCTGTAGAAGTTCACTATAGTTAAAGGGTTAATTACTCATTTGGCATTTAATATCTGTGTAGGAGCGATTTTACAATCGTAGGTCTTACGGAAGAAATGATTTATGTTTCATTTCGAAATATTTTATTAATTTCACCATCCTTACTTCTTCTAATTTTGTTGCCTTACCAACATTCGAATTTTTCATGTTAACTAGGTAGACCTGGCTACGCTTTACTGTAGCTCGGTCTGGTATGAAATGAATGGGACAGTAAGCAAAAGTATTCTTGATAACATAGACGTACCGAGAAAATACATCAGTCTAATGAGAACATAATATTTTGTTCCCCTTTTCCTACTTACACATTGAAATGAGTCACCAAATCTGGAATGTGGCATATATAGTAGGCTATTATGCTATGTTTAAAATTGGGTTCGAATTGTTTTCTATCTGGATGACCGTAATGTTGAAATAGAATTTTCCGCCGTTGTTCTTACAAAACATTTGTTATTATTTTGAAATTATAGCATGAATATAATTAAATTTCAAGTTTAGGTCACGTGATCAAAAACGCTCTGTTATTGGCTTAAGCTCTGGTGATTTCACACAACACGAGGAAGAAGAAGCCATATGCGTGTTAGAGCAGTGTTACTAAATTTATCCTGACTTTTTCTGTGTACAATTAAGTTACTTGTGATAGAAAACGCATTTATAACTTTTTTGTAAGAAGGGTGAAAATTATGTGAAGTCTGATAGTGAAAAAACCTTCCGAAAGTTGATGCGCTTAAGGTATCTTAGTTTCTCGACAACAATCCAGATTTTTACGTACCGTAAGTAAGAAAGGTGAAAGTTGCATTTAAAGTAAAATATACGTATATTTGTTTATGTCAACAGACTGACTCTAGTCCAAAGATACAAACTATTACACACCATAAACGTGTGTAAATATGGATTGCGTCTTAGATTAAGTCATCGTTTTTCTACCAAATGCACTTCACATTTAAATTAACTCTGTTATAAAAGCCACTGCAAAAATTACACGGTAAGTGCGCTACTACGTAGTTACTTTTCCGATTCCGATTAATTCATGTGTATACGCAATTTAATCTTGCGTGCTAGCCACTTTCCACAAATTACTATGCATTTTTCTCGTGCTGTTTGGTTACAAAGAAATTTGTCAAGTTAAATCAGAACTTGTTAGGATAGAGAAGAATGAAATTAAAAGGATAACTATCTTGGCTTACGTGCCAAAATTAATATATTCCAAGAAAAAATGTCGAAGTTTCGAATAAACTTAATCAGTTCTACATAAGCTTGGTAGCGATACAGTTCCAGTATCGTTCACAAATTTTGCATTCCGTGTTCAAATCCAGTTGGTTTCAGTATATGCGCTAAAAAGGCGTTTTTGAGACAAAGTGTTGATGTCTTTACCATATACTGAAACACTGCCTCACCGAAGTAAATATTGAAAAGACAACCATAATGAAATTTGTACTTTCACCAACTACGTTTGTAAACGAATTAAAATACAAATATATCGTGAACACCTGTTTCACAAATGTAAACATCAGTTCACTGATGTGTACACAATAATACTATACAACTGCCGACTGCGGTGGCCGAGGGGAATGAGGCGCTCCAGTCACGGTCTGCACGGCCACTACGGTCGGGGGTTCGAATCCCCCCTCGGGCATGGATATTTGTGCCGTCCTTAGTTGTAGCTAGTTCATAAGTAGTTTGTATGTTTAGGGACTGATGACCCCGTAGTTAAGTCCCAAAAAACTATACAACTTTGCGGCTGCAGAGAATGATTCTTAATACCGGTTGTGAACTAATGGAATAATAATTGTTGTACGGAGTGTTTACTTACATCAAAGTAATCCTCCTAAAATTAAACGCACCAAGTGACCACTATCTGATTAGGATCTCTACGAGGGAGAATAAACTACATTTTATGCCTTTATCATTGCTTGGAACATGCAAAATCATATTTTCTAGATTTTTATAGATTTATTGTTACAGTTCGGCTCTACGCAATATTTGTAGACCTTTTTCCAAAATACGAATGTACAGACAATATACCACTTTTAGTGAATGTTACAACAGTTGTTTGTTTCTTAAGCTTATGGGACTTAACTACGGGGTCACCAGTCCCTAAACTTACAAACTACTTATGAACTACCTTATACTAAGGACGGCACAAATATCCATGCCCGAGGGGGGATTCGAACCCCGACCGTTGTGGCCGTGCAGACCGTGACTGGAGCGCCTCAGTCCCCTCGGCCACCGCGGCCGACGTGTTAACAACAGTAGGAGCCCACCATGTGGGTTGAGTTTACAGGCATCACTTGACTCAAAAGAAGCGTTTTAGCTGGATTTCAAATTATATTTGAATTCCATTTCCGTTTGTTTTTAAATAATACTGCAATTGACGAGGAAAACAAGTCATGTTATGAAATGTTCAAATGTTTGTAAATATTTGGGACTGAACTGCCGCGGTTATCAGTCTAGGCTTACAGACTGCTTAAACTAACGTAATGTAAGGACAACACAACACAGACTCACACACACACACACACACACACACACACACACATGCCCGAGGGGCGACGCTATTTCCGACGAGGAGCAACCGCGCGCTCCGCAGCAAGGCGCCTTAGAGCGCTCGGCCATTCTACCGCAGCTCATGTTATGAGCGGAAGATAACATCATCACCCATTTAAGATGATTACCTGAGAACAGTCAAATACCTTGTTGCCCTTGAGAAAAACATTTGCTTTCTGAATTCTGTCTACCATTCCCCATTCTCTCTCTCTCTCTCTCTCTCTCTCTTACGATCTGCCTCTGTCTCTTCGTCCCCTTCTACCTCCTCCAGTTCCTCCTCTTCCCACTGTATAACCCGCAATCCTGTCCGTCCTATACTTCCTTTCATCCTGTCTTCCCTCTCTTCTTCCTTTCTCTCTCTCACCGTCTCCTCTTCCTTTCTGCCTCTCTTTACCTCGACATAGATTCTGGGAATTAAGGAAATAAAAACTTAAGGACTTCATAGGATTATGTGATACGAAGGTGACGAGGAAGCTTCTCTTACAGATACAGAAAGCGAAATAACGAATGCAAGAAGCAATGTTATTTACAGACTTTATTACTAAGATGTTTTGATTTCCACTGCTGACCAGATCGTAAAACTAGATGTTGTGACATTGTAGTTTAGCGTTGTACGAGTGTTACTGCAAATAAACCATTTAACCGAAACGTCTATATAATGTGATTTCACGAAACCTTACTACTTTTATGCGTCATTTCTACCATAAAACCGGATCGGTACACAGGCCAGAAGTTGGTATTATTTTAAAACTTCGATTCAGTAATCATTATTGGAGATTTCAGTGCTCAATAGAAAGGCAACATCACTCTTAACGGCAACGTGTAGAAATCACTTTTAATTTCGTATCATGTACGTATCTGTTGCCTCCAGGTATAATTAGTATTAAATTCGGTATTTCACTTTTCGTTTTCGACTATTTGAATTTTAACTGTTCAGTGATACAATGGCGAAAGTGTATAGTTTCCATGTCTGTTTGTCCTTCTGCTTTTCAAGTGATTTCCCTAAATTATTTTAGGCAAATGGCAACATGGTTCCTTTTCAAAAGCATAACCAATTTCCTTTCACATTCTTAACGAAACAATCCCAGATTAGGCTCCATTTCAAATAACCACGACGTCGACAGGATATTAAATCCTAATCCTCCTTTTCTGGTTTCGTAAATTTTACGTGATACTCAACAAAGTCGATGAACAGGTGTAGTGGACGCCAAGTTAATATGAACAGGGTCTCCTCTAAAAGCGTTACTTAGAGGTTTTAATGGGCTTTATGATGAAACTACAGCAGGCTTTGACCACTGAGTTATATTCGACTGCAAGTTAGTAAATATGGGGTTGTAGTGGACCCAAACGCTCGAGTTTGCGTCTACCAGCTGGCCTTTCAACACTTTTAAAAATGACACCTCTCTTATGATTTTATCCTTACTGGTACCCTGCCTACATCTAAATAAACAGAACATTAATAAATGAAATGCCTTCTACACTTAATAAAAAGAGTAAATAGTTCTTTCTTTGATGTCTGAATTGGCATCGACGTCATAAGCCTTCTTAATTTTCATGCTGGTTTTGGTTTTTCTTAAAGTTCGTGTAATAATTTAAGATGAAATAATTTATTACAGAAGGGTTGAAATTAACACAAAATAATTTTTCTTTTCTTCGAAGTAATGTAAATCTTCAAGAAAAATAATCGAGAAAATAAGACACTTCCATTTACTATAAACAAACCTTTGTCTCTAATGACAACGTAATTTAGTATCGTGTCCAGTTTCCATTCTCCTCTACAACTGCACTTAGCCGCCGGGGAACAGAGGTAACTAGTTTTCTTACAAACCCACTATTCTGCGACAGCTCTCCCCATGCATCCTGAACTGCTTCAGGTAGCGCTGCCTTCGTTGCTGGCGTAGGTCTTCGGCTGCTAATAATCTTCTCCATCTCTGCCCACACGTGCGGTATGGGATTGAGGTCAGTATCTTTGGGAGGCCAGTCCTACACATCAACGTCTCCGTTCACTCGAAACCACTGTTTCACACAATTTGCGGTGTAGTCCGGGGAACGGTCATGTTGGAATATTATTCTGCCTTCCGGAAACGTCTCACGAACAGAAGGAATCATTATGTTATCTAGTATTTCACAGTAGTAACTACTGGTAGGCGGACTGTCCAGTTCCCACAGAATGCCGCAACCATTTGCCGACATCCATCCCCAAACTGTGACAGCAGATCGGCCACACCTTTGCCTCTGATGGACATATTTTCTGTCGAATCTCGGTCCAGTTGGACGAAACACATGGACGGAACCCTTTGGTGCTGTGGAAAATGCCTTCTCTGCTCCCAGAATGAAATTGTTTTGCTTACTTATGCCAGATGCCAGTACGAAGTTTAATCTGGCAGTTTTATGTTGTTCTGTCAACATTTCCTTTTTGCCGATTTTTGTCCATATCTTCCTTCCTCGTTGAGACTACGGTGGATGGTCTATCTACTTACAGGTAGTTGTAGAACGTTCCTAATTTTGGTGCTGGTGCAAAATGGGTCTTCATCACTGCAGCGGAGTATATCATTGTCTTGCTCCTTTGTCATAGTGCGTGGCCGTCCGGGACGACGATGACTATTAACATGGCCTTCATCTGCCATCCTCTTCACCTACAGGTGTATCGTGTATTTGCTGTATCCTAGAGCAGGGGAAATGGCGCTGATACTGTAGCCCTCTTCATAAAGTGCAAGAATACGACATTTATCAAAGCTCTTGAGTTGTGTCATTTCGCAAGTAAGCACCTATCGACAAGGCAAGAGGAAGCAAATGCCATACGATGTGGAAACACTTTCTTTGCCTCAGAAGTCAATTAATTCCCAACTACTTGCTCTCATAAAGCTTTCATAAACAAGTTCCTAGTATTATTACGAATATCGTGGAAATGAATTTTGTCTCTAAATTTCATACGTAGTAATACTGACAGTGTTTCTGACATTAAAAGTTAAATTTAGATTGTCCCGGCTATCGTATCTTCTTAAGAAAGTGTGTTACCTCACGTATGACATTATACCAGTCAGTAAGGCGAGTGTATTCGAATGGAAGCTTTGCGTAGTGAGTAAGACGGTAAGTTGGTAATCTGTCATAAATCGACTCAAATCCCGTCATGCCTACTAATTTTAATTCGTTGTAAACAAAGTATTCTTTTTTGAAGAGTCAACGTAAATGTAGCGTCCCAAGTATTCATAAGACTTTATACATTTTTGCATACGCCTTCCGATACTCGGTCGAGGAAGGCAAGGAAAAAAGTACACCTCAGTTTGAGCATTAGCTCTGCCTTTTTTTTTCTTTTTTTTCGTTTTTTTTTCCTGTCTCTTTTTCATTTTCGAAATTTTAAAATTGTGTTAAATTTAAATATTCTTCTTAGGAGACGTAAAACGAAAATAATTCCTCTCTCTTTGCTTGAACGTTGTAGACAAGAGTTCCTGTTTCTACATGTTCTGCATACAGTTTAGCTTTTAACTATGCGCCAAAATGAAAAAAAAATAGTAATATAAGAAAGAAAACATATAAATAATTTTTTCTTGTGTGTGTGACTTCCAAGCGACTAATAACAGCTGCAAAGTTCGTCTTCTCATTTTTTTTCACTGCTTCCGCAGTGTTACCACAATGTTATTCGATTGTATTCATCCTTGCCATCTTTAAAATATCATCTGCTCATAACTTTGTGAGCCTCTGTCGCTGGTTCACTACAATTTCATTTTCTTATTTTGTTATAGTTGTGTTCGATTACTTAAATAAATTATTTCTTCATGAAAATTTAGAAGTATTAAAATTTAAAAACGAAATTGCCTCTCCTAAGGCCTTTTTCCTGCAATTTAACTTATGTAACAAAAGTGGTTTTGTTGTAGGAAGTTTATTTATTAATATTTCATATAATCCAACTAAAACTTCTTGAAATGACCTACACATATTTCAATTCTTTTTGTTGACCATTATCATGTAATTTTCATTTTTATCTTTATTACCTTTTCTATTTAAAAATGTGTTGAACTCATTTAATTGTCTTTGTTATGCAGACACAATTTATAGGTTGCGTTGCTGTTTCAAGAGTTCTGCTGAGGCCTTCACGGCTACCGTAGCGGCCACGGGGCCCACGAAGTCCCCACCGTACTTCACCCTCAGCAGCGATCCCTTACTTGAGCATTGCAAACTATTTCCAACCGTTTCAGCTTAGTGGAAGCGGTTATATTATCCTATCTTCGTAAAACAAAATTTTTATCATGTTTCCAAACTTTTTTTGATGATCCTTCCACTTGCATAGTTTATAAAATTCGCCTAGTATATAATCTTTGTATTCAAGTACATCGTCATTTCCTTTCTTTTGGATGACGTAATATATGTAGTTACCTAATAACCAATATACCGCGTTGTTTCTTGTTCTAGAAAGTAGACACCTTCTGGGTAAAAAAAAATGTTTTCCAATGTAATTTCTCTGCCATCGCTGCGTTTAAGAAAAGCTATTTGTTTCTTCACAGCATTCCATATTTCCCAATAACCTTGACAGACGAAACGATGCCTTAACGTATCAATTTCCTTGCATTTTTGACAGGTGTTTATATCACATATACAGAGTATAATTTCTCATTGGTACTATCTATGTTATTTATAACATGTCGCTTTAACATGTGTTGAAAGAATTTTATTGGTGATATTACGCCATATAATTTTCCAGTTTTTAAAAGGATACTTTAATTCCATTTTATGACGGGCGCCCTTTGGGGAGAGTGCTTCCAATATGAGTTTACTATTACTTCTGTTTTTCTCTGGCACAGTGGATTCGAGGCAACTCAGCTCAAGATAGAATTGTCTAATATGTTTCAGTTTATAATGTAACCTGCTAATATCTATGGGTGGCATCGTGCTTGCAGGTTTAAGTATTTTAAATAGTTTTGATGTGCTACTATTCTGGGAAGTACTGATCAACTGACTTGTCCGTTTTATAAATAATGCCATATTTTTCAGAGGGATATCGGTCAGACCAAGGCCTCCTTCTTCAGGTTTCAGGGAAGCTGTAGTCACTGCCACTCTAAAAATTTGTCCCTGCCAGATGTATCTACATATGTGACTCATGATAGATTTTGCTATTGGCGTTGGGATCGGAAGAACTTGACCTACATATACTGCTTTGCACAAAATGACGCTGTTGATGATTTTAACCTTCTGTATAATGTTCAGGTCTCTGGTTTGATTAGGTATTAAGTTACCTCTAATTTGGTTTGACATTTTCCTCCAATTGAATGTGATGGTTTTGAGCGGATTCCTGTGAAAGGTCACGCCTAAGGCCGTATGTTGGTCAACCGTTTTCGCCCAATCTAACTGCACATTTTTGAAACCATTAATCTTCGCACCAGTTGCTCTGCAATAGAGTTGTACAGTCGCAGTTAGCTTTTGAATATCTGCCTCACTTCTGACGACAACTCCGACATCATCTGCATACGCATTGGTCACTCTACTATGCCCTGATATATGAATTCCTTCCAATTCGGTATTGAGATTTCTCACGCCTTCGGTTGATAATCGTTTTGCATTTTGATCTGTACCGCACTTTATGGTCTTTATTTCAGCTGATGATTTCCATAGCTACAGAAACACAACTTATGATACTACTTACGGCAAAATACTTATGCTATCAGACGAAAAGATTAATCTGACCCAGATCTCATCCTACCCTGACACGAGCTTTTCTTATTAAGGAAATTTGAGAACACTGATATGTCTGGCCCGGTAGTCTCGGGGAAAAGCGTTTGACTAGAAACCGAAGGGTCCCGAGTTCGATACCCGGTCGGGCCTCGGATCTTTTTTATGTCAGCGTTTTATTCCGGCCTTCGCCTCTTAACGATGTGAGGAGTCGCCAGAAACGACACGTGGTTCGGATTTCATGATAACCTGTAGGTCCCATTTCCCCGGTTGGATAACTGGGGTAGGCTAGGGACACGCAAGTCGCCGAAGTGGCGTGCAGTCGAAAGACTTGCACCAGGCCAATGAGCCACACGAAATTTTAGCACTTTTTAAGAGGAAATGAAATTCTTTCGCGAAATTTCTTAACAGCGACAACTAGTCGTTTGTGAATCAAATTACCGGGTTTATTTCTCTGGTTAGAAAGTAAATCTACCAGGAGGTAAGGACGAGAGAAAGGTCTCGTACTGGAAGGCCAGGCAATTTTATTTCAGTGAGTACAAAAATCATGTAAAACAAACAATGAAGTTGCAGTTTATGTCAAGCATATACAGAAATGTAAGCCGCAGTACAAGTAAATTCTCGAATCCTTATGCATTGCATACACGCACAATAAGTGTTGTAGTGTTGTTATGGAGCAAAATAATCCACTGCCGTACTTCCCGGTAAGAAAGAGCAGAGATTAACAGTCTTCACGACATCATACTGCTTCAGCTGACGGGACTAACAAGGAGAGGGTCTGACATGTGTATATTTTCAACTGGCTACTTCACCGCTGGTAACACCAAGTGAAGAACGTCAAGTTGCACCGTAGTTAACAATCCGTATCAAACCGAATTATTTCGCTATCAACTTTGACAGAGTCGATTTATCGTTGCCAGTAAAAGGTAGAATACATGGCAATCAGTAACTCTGTCGCTCGAAAGCTTTTCTTATATTACAAAACTTTATTTTACTTTATAAACCACTTGTCCTTTAAGGTCACGTGTCTCGTATTGAATTTAACTTGAGACGTTAAAAATTTTGGTGCTGGACTAGGATTCTAATTCGGATCTCCTCTTTTTCTCACTCGACCCTCTCGGAATCATATAGTTGAATCATTTCGTCGCTTTCTCCAAGACTGCCGACTCCTCTAGGTCTCCACGAAAGGCATGGATTCGAATCCAGATCCAGCACAAAATATTCATAATTTCATTTGACGCCCTAGATACAGTACGTATGAAAAAATTGTTGAAATGTCTTGGTCGCAGTTAGCTTTATTTCATGACGCGTTTCGAGACATCATCATCAGAAAAAGATTTTAAAAAACGATGGGAATTACATCATCTTGGTATAGATTCATGAATACAAATTTAAAATACCATCATGGATGTCTGGTGAAGGTGTCCAACCAGACTTACATGCTCAGTTGAGCATGTAAGTTTCTGTGAATTTTTATAGTCTGTTGATTTAACATCTCAAATGAAAGAATGTAGTCGCACAGATTCAATGAGTCGCTTTGTGTTTTGTGTTGACCATGAAGTCAATTTTATTTACCAAACAAGAGATAGGCTCTGATAATACAACACCGTACAGCGATTAACAAACAAGATAGACAGGTAATGAACACGTGCAGCTTCTGCTACTTGTCAAAATAAGCGGCAGACGACGAGAACCACTGGTACTGCGCATGCGCAGGTTCTGAGATACAAGTTGCGATACATGTATCCCAGTGTAAAATACTTTACTATTGGCGAAGTGACAGTGACAGTGGCCCATCAATAGAGTTCTAAATCAATAAAGCGTAGGGTCAACGGTTCGAAAGTTGCCAATTTTCTTCACTTTATTTATTCATCATTTACCAATCTGAATATCTGCAACTTATGAATGTGAAATCTATCAAATATTCGAAAATTAATAAATACACGATCGTAACTTTTCTGTATAATGTACGTATTCTGTTTATTGATAAGTTACAATGTATGTTTATGAGTTGTCAACACAGATGTTACATTTATATACAGGAAGCACTCCACTACTGAGGACGTTTCCTTTGCCAGTTCACCTTATGGATATTTTACCAATATTGATCCAAAAATGTAATTTGTGATATTTATTTCTTTGAAACCATCGTTTATCATAACCTTTCAAGAATTACGTCAAAATAAGCAATAAACAAAAGACGTATGTACGATTAGATATGAGTTACGTACCATACGTTTGATAAATTATACATTCATATGGCTTTGGTATTAAAACTAAAGAAATAGAATGAACGACGGGATTAGAACTGCCGTGGCTAAGCTTTCTTGATTAGCCATTCCTAACGCTGCCGATGAGTCACACCGACTGTCGAATGCTTCGCCAATGTTGTATGTAATTATACGGCCTCAAGATACTTCAAAGTGCAATCTCGATAATTTTGGAAAATTGCATCATATGGTTTTGGCTGATTGTTTGTTGAGTGATGAACCACGTACCATAAATAAAAATAGAAAAAAGCGGTGCCCATATGGTTTCATTAGTAGTGCTGTGTGGAAAGAATGCGCCTAAATGTGGGACTATCCTTCGTGCAGAGCAGTCACGCGGGCAGCCTACACAGCCGCAACTCGCCTAAACATCGCCAGGTCCGAAAGGACGGCGTTAAAGCAGTGAGCGGGCGATGCAGCCGACGCCTACAGGGGCTCCACTGTTTAGGAAACTAGTTGAGCCTGCTGCTACGTCACACCGAAACAGTAACAGCAGTGCTACCTCGCTAGCGTCCCTTGATTAAAAGGGACCGTGAAAAACCGCAACTAATAGAGCATATGCATTATATAAAAGCATCACAGAGTGAAGAGTATATAAACTTTGTTTACTCTACATGCATAAATTAGTATGTATGTGTGTGCCTAAGTTCCAGATCTCCTAAACTACTGGACTGATTTCAACCAAACTTGCCAGACATCTACAGAACTACCTTCGGCACGTAGATGAGGAGATAAGGCGCTATAAACAATGGAATGCGACAAATACTGTAATATCGTACCACTATATTCCTCACCCCTCCTAAACTATTTCATATATTTTATGGCATGAAGAGGAATTAATGTCGTGCGAATAAGTCAAAAGAAAAGATTGCAGTTATGCTTGAATAACTTTGTCTTCCAAGCACGTCGCCTGAGAGAAAGTATAAAAGTTAACAAATACACGTTTTTAACTAAATAATTCGCAGTCTCTGTTGCAATATTCTTTATAACATCCAATAACGCGTTTCGCGCTATTAGCGCATCATCAGACTGGAAACAGATAAATGTTTTATTACAGTCCGTGTACCTGGCGGGCAGCGAATCTAATATGGCTAAGGTGAGTAAATTTTGAAGAGTCAGAACTTACTTGGGCGGAGATGGAGCCACAGAACTATTTAAAGCTGTGGTGGAAGAATCTTAACATTTTTGTTCTGTCATTGGGCCCCTGCAAACAGACAAACGTGCAAAGTACGTAACGGCTATTTGAAGTAGAATAACTAGGGACTAAGGTTAAATACAGATATTCTTTGGTATTTTACCATCACTAGTGCTATCGAAGATATTACAGGTTTTTCCTTTAATTTACTTTAAAAAAATCCATTTTGAGTAATCTATATCTTCGTATGTACAGTACAAATCACATTTATGTACCTAGCCGATGTTTCATCGAGTTGCTTTATAATATTTTTCTATCGTTACAATTTCTAATAGTGTGAGAGAAAAACAAAAGCCTAAATCTTACGTTTTACATCTGTTTTGTTTTATTATTATTATCTTGTCTTGCGTTTGGGGCTAGAAAATTGGTGAGAGAAATTTCGCAAACAAATGTCACAGCGACGGATAACGCCTACTTTTAAATAATTCCAACCTAAATCGTGCATCACTTCTGTGTCACTCTCTTCTCTGTATCGCGATAATAGGAAGCGAACTACCCTTCCCTGAACCATTTGTATGTCCTCCATCAGTCCCAACTTGTGAAGATCTCACAATACGTAGCAATACACCGAAATAGAACGAACAGGTGTAGTGCAGGCAGTTTCTTTAGTTGAACTATTGCATCTTTTAAGAGTTCTTCCGTTCAAACGTAGCCTTTCGTTCGTCTTCTTAACAATAATTTATATGTAAACTTGTTCGTAATTATAATTTCTACATATTTAGTTTAATTTAGGGCCTGTATATTATCGTGGAAATGAAGTTTAAATGACTTATTTTAGTTCTCATATGGATAAGCTTACACTTTTCGTTATTTGGGGTAAACTCTCAATTTTTGGACGATGCTGATATTTAAATCGGTTTTGCATCTGTATTTGATCTACGGATGACTTTACTCACCTGTGGACGACAGTTGCATCCGCGAACCGTCTTAGAGAGTTGCTCAGATGTCTCCTAAATCGTTTATGAAGAGTAGTGGCCGTATAACACTTCTCTGGAGAACGCTAGAGATCACTTCGGTTTTACTTGAAGATAATGTATTGTATCCTTTCCGAAAGGAAATCACGAATCCAACCGCGCAACTGAGGTGATGTTCCATAAGCACGAAATTTGATTAGATAACGCTTGTGAGGTACTGTGTCCAAAGTCTTCCGGAAATATACAACTATGGAATCGATTTGAAGTCCACAGCAATAATCACTTAATATGAGAAAAATGGTAGTTTATGAATCCGTGTTGTCTATGAATCAATATGTCATACTCTTACAGGTAGTTCATAATGTTCGAAAAAGGTAAGGTTAAAGAAAATGTATGTTCCAAAATCCTGTTGCAAACCGACGTCAATGATATGGGCCTTTAATTTTCTGGATCCCTCATATTACCTATCTTGAATATTGGAGTTGTGCAACTCTACAATCTTTGGATATGGATCGTTCCCTGAACCAGCGATTGTGTTTACTCCAGGGATATCTATTTCAAAATTTAGAATGCTGGCAGCTGCTCCTTATTAGAATTTTGGGGTATTTGCGTCTTTTTCGTTGGTGAAGGAATGTCGGAAACCTGTCATTACGAATTTTGCTTTAACAGGGTCATTCTGTCATTAGGTGCATCACACGTAGTGAAAGTAGTGATCGTCTTTTGTTGCTGGTGTACTATACGTAAGACATGAATTTCCATGGATTTTATATTAAATTACGAGATATTCGTTGTGTACTCCTTTGTAAGAATCTCGCATTGACGTCCGTGCAAACTTTCCAGTTCCCGAAATAAAATTTTAAATTTCGTCTTCTATTTTCTTTGCTGATGCAAGAGTGATCTAACCTGTTTTGTGTATCGCTTTGTTCAGCCGCTTATGTTGTTGTTTGCTATAAATCTCTCAATGGTAGTCGATATTATTTCTTTGAACGAAAGCCAAATCAGATCTGCAGTCACAGTGTTAGTTTAGAAAAACTACAGACTCTTATTCGAGACATCGTTCAGAGAATTTTTATCTGTTACTTTAAACCAATAGATTTTTCATTCAATTTCACTGGATTTGGGAATTTCTACATTCAGTCTCGATACGACTACTCTGTGACCACTAATCCCTGTGTCTGTTTTGATGCTCTTTATTAGCTCCGTATTATTTGTTGCTAAGAGGTAAAGTATGTTTTCACAACCATTTAATATTCTAGTGAGCTTATAAACCAAGTGTTCGCAGAAATGCGAATGCGTTAAGTGCAATTTCGTACGATGTTGACTGCCTCCGATTATGAAGCTGTATTTTTGCCAATATATTGAGGGTACCTCTTAGAAATTAGATGCAAACTCTCTTTGAAGATTTTTGCAGTCGAATCGTCTGAGTCAGGGATTCGGTAAAAATAAATAATCAATCATTAATTTTTTCATGTTGTCACGTGTAACCTCTACCCGTTCCAACCTACAGGAACTATCTACTTCAATTTTGCTACCGGTTAAACCGCTTACGACAAATTTATTCAATTTTTCTGACAACCTATGTAAAAATATCAGCTGAAGGTATCTCCGGCTTTAGCCAGCTATCGCCATCTATAATGATTTGTTTTTTAGTACTTCGTATTAGCGCTTGGAGCTCTGGTACTCTTCCATCACACCTACTGCAATTTATAACTGTAAGACCCATGGTTCTTAGATCTGCGTTCGTCCTGTAACCTGCACCCTTCGAAACACTTACGCATTAACACGATTTTGAAACTGGGTTTGTAATTCTATCTCGTGTACGCTGTTACATTTGTTGATATTAATTAATAAATGGTTTTGAATTCACCCTAAGACAAGTCTATGGCATCTTAGGCTCCCATTCCTTCTGTACACCAAGTTGCTACCGTTCTATATTACACTTCACGATAATAGGGTGACAGACAATCTAAGAGATTTAGTTAATTACTATAACATAATATTACGTAATATACTCATCATCATCATCATTAGAGACTGATTATGCCTTTCAGCGTTCAGTCTGGAGCATAGTACCTCTAATGAAATTCCTCCATGATCCCCTATTCAATGCTAACATTGATGCGTCGTCTGATGTTATGCCTTTTATTTCAAAATCATTCTTCACCGAATCTAAATACTTTCTTCTTGGTCTACCTCGATTCCTCTTACCCTCCGCTGCCGAGCTCATGAGTCTCTTAGGTTACCTTGCTTCTTCCATGCGTGTAATAAGACCACACTATCTCAGTCTGTTCGCTCTAACTGCTTCATCTATGGTGTTCATTCCCAATTTTTCTTTCATTTCCTCATTATGGACACACTCCTGCCATTGTTCCCAACTATTAGTACCTGCAATCATTCTTGTTACTTTCGGATCTGTAACCTCTACCTTTTGAATGAAGTAACCTGTATCCACCTTACTTTCACTCCCATATAACAAACGGTGCACTGCTAACTTAGTCTTGGTACTTACTTCCTTCTTGCAGAAGAGAGTAGATCTTAGCTGAGCACTCACTGCATTAGCTTTGCTGCACCTCGATTCTGGTTCTTTCACTATGTTGCCATCCTGTGAGAAAATACATCCCAGGTACTTGAAACTGTCTACCTGTTCTATCTTTGTTTCTCCTATTTGGCAAACAATATGTTTAAATATCTTTCCCAGCCTACTGTTTTCAACATATGATCCATGAATAGTATGAACAACAGTGAGGACAGGTTACAGCCATGTCTTAACCCTGAAACTACCCTGAACCATGAGCTTAATTTGCCATTTACTCTAACTGCCTCCTGACAAAGCCTGCAGAAGTTTGCCTCCTATACCATAATCTTGTAGAACTGACATTAGCTTCCTTCTAGGAACACGGTCATCAGCCTTTTCTAGATCTGTGAAACATAGATACAATTCCCTGTTCCATTCATAGCACTTTTCCATTACCTGCCGAAAGCTAAAGATCTGATCCTGACAGCCTCTAAGAGACCTAAACCCACACTGATTTTCATCTAACTCGTCCTCGATTAATACTTGCACTCTCCTTTCAACAATACCCGAGAATATTTTGCCTACAACGCTAATTAAAGAGATACGTAATACACTATAACACGAAAATAATCTTATTATGACTCAAGTGGTAGAATACAAAAGAAGAAAAAATTACAAATCATGTTGCATGACAGAACAGGACATTTCATATCGACAAAAGATAATTAAAACAACGTTGTGGCTTCTTATTGCTGGTGCTTTTCTATCTAAGAGTTGAATTAATTTGTCTGTATACATCGAAGAAGTATTCAGTTTGCGATAAAGCATTTCAAATTATCAAGTTTCATGTGATGACACATGAAACAGTAAATCATTATATGTAACACGTACTGAAAAATTCCAACTGAAATGAACCAACGTTTAAAGAGGAAAGAAAAGTAAATAAGTCTTAAAACCCAAGGATGTAATTTAAAAATAAAAACATAACAAAAACACTTATATTACATTCAGGAAGCGGTATTGAAATCCATATGTAATGTAGACCTTTGCTTTAGGATATGCTGTTATTATTCAGGGGCACCTTTACAAGAGATTACAGCCATGAAACGTTGTATGAAGTATGTTGGACGTCGTCTCCTCCTTGCGGTTGGCTAGCAGCCTCCTCTTCACAGTCTCCTCGCAAAGTGGGACACGTTTCCTGAAAATCACAACAAGGTGCCTAATCAATGCACAAGACTGAGAAATTCACATTGCATATTCAGTTTAATGCCGAAATCCGCCACGACAGTTGTTTGAGCTGGAGCATCACTCTTGTAAATCATGACACCCGAGGGTTTACAAATGTCTATATATAGTTGTTTCTAGTTTCTCTTTGAAGTTTTGCGTTTTGCTTCTTGTTATTATTGTTGTTCAATTAGAGTATCCTTGATAGATTTGCGAACGCTTTGTCAGAACACCTGCTGCTACCATATGGGTGTGCCTGCAACTGTCACCCAAACACTATTTGCTACTCACATTCACTCCATTACTAAGCTGTCGATTACTTCCTGTCTCTGAATTTGTTCTTATCAATCTGCCCCTTATTTTATCCAAATTTCTTTTCTCCTTGATCCGATTCTGTACCCTCTATAAGTTATCTGCTCTATCTATCTTTCATTGTTTTAGGGAATCACATTTCAAAATATTTCCTTCCTTTCTTGTCAAGAACTGTTTACCGATTTCTGCACCGTACAACATCCCAGACACATACCTTGAGATAAGGCGTCCTATCCATTCTATTTATAGTTTGTCCTAACAAATCTTCATTTCCTCTCAAACTATTCTCTTGTTTGTGAGTCTGTACGTTACATCATCGCTCCATACAACGGATCGTATCTACTTGTAGTAATCTCTACGTTGTTTATATACAGGAAATGATATTTATTTATTAACTGAATCGTTTTTCAGAAGGACCATAAGTCCACTTTTCTGTCAGTGTAGAAAGGAAGTTCGCGGTCCATCAGATACCTGAAATACACAGCAGAGAAACATTCGTTGATTTCATAAGAGCCCCATGTCCAGTACCAGGGCACTTCTTCTCTCAACTATTTTCAACAATAACTTCATGTACTTCATTGAGACAGAAAAGGCGAAAGAAAGATATAATTATTGCATCTATGGTTTGTTCCAAAGTCATTGTTGTACAGCAAGCCGTCGTATGTGATACTGTGTCCTCGTTGTATCTAATATCAATATGAGTGAATCTGATTGTGAAATTCTGCCTATCCATAAGAAAAATTGGAGTTAAGGTGTTTGTCACACTGAGCACTACGAACGGTATGTAATCAAAACTGTTAAACTAACGGGACTGAAGCAAATCAATACCGAGGTAGTCTAATACAAGCAAAATCTGTATGGCAATCTCGTATATGCAGTTCGAAATGCTTTGAATCCATTGGTCAAGATGATCAGATATTAATTCCAGCACATTATCTGGATCTTAATTGTAAAGGTGAATGAGATTTTTACCTTCATGGTGTAATACAGGCAGAAAAAGTAAAACGAAACAGACCACGGGAAAGAAAAATTCCTACTCCAAGGATGTGTGATTTCCAATATTGACAAGTAGTTTGTTTTCATGAACAGATTTTCTCAATTCTTAAAAAAAAATGTCTCTAACATTCACTAACATGTTTATTAAACAGTTTACGTGTTGTAAAGTTTTTAAGATTTTTATTTCTTACTTATTTTAAAAAAGCCATATGTCCAAGAGAAATATTCAGCTCCGCTCAATAAATCGACTCAATATTTGGGTATACATTAAGACAGAATAATTGTTGATAGTGGAAGATCTCGCGTGGTCATTGTAGTTAACGAAATGCCCTGTGAACTATTAAAACAGTTTTCTTCCACTTTTCTCGAAACTACGTCAGATGTAAATAAGCGATTCAATTGTATGGATCATCATTGGTTTTGAGAATAGCTCCAATACCTCGGGGAGAAGAAATAAAAACATTGCGGTTTGCCGATGACATAGTAATTCTGTCAGAGACTGCAAAAGATCTGGAAGAGCAGTTGAATGGAATAGACAGTGTGTTGAAAGGAAGATATAAGATGAACATTAACAAGAGTAAAACGAAGGTAATGGATGGCAATATCAGAAAAACAGGCTATGCTGAAGGAATTAGATTAGGTAATGAGACAATAAAAGTAGTAGATGAATTTTGTTATTTGGGTAGTAAGATAACCTCTGATGGCAGAAGTAAAGAAGATATAAAATGCAGAATGGCTTTGGGAAGAAAAGCGTTTCTAAAGAAGCGAAACTTGTTAACATCCAATATTAATTTAAATGTTAGGAAGTCCTTTCTGAAATCATTTGTCTGGACTGTAGCATTGTATGGGAGTGAAACGTGGACGATAAGGGGTTCAGATAAAAAGATGATAGAAGCTTTTGAAATGTGGTGCTACAGACGAATGATGAAAATTAGATGAGCATATCACGTTACTAATGAGGAGGTGCTTAACCGAATCGGGGAGAAAAGGAGTTTCTGGCATACCCTGACTAAGAGAAGAGATAGATTGGTAGGACACATTCTTAGACATCAAGGAATTGTCAACTTAGCATTAGAAGGAAGCGTGTGGGGTAAAAATCGTAGAGGGAGACCGAGGGACGAATACAGCAAGCAGATTCAAAAGGATGTAGGTTGCCGAACGTATTCTCAGATGAAGAGACTTGCACAGGACAGGGTAGCGTGGAGAGCTGCATCAAACCAGTCTGCGGACTGAAGACCACAACAACAGCAACAACTTCGGGGAACAGATTCATTGAGCGACTTTATTGTTTCCAACACAATGTTCCAAAACATCCTACAATGGTGTTCGAGCCGTGTATTCTGTCTGCTCTAAGACTGTACAATTATATTGAGAGATGGCAATTGTACAGTCCAGAGGAGATGTTTGATACATTTCTGAGGTTGTACAAGATACGCTTGAACGTGTTTGGTTGTATATGTAATCGCATTTATCATTTTGGAATATGGCTGCGGTTGTTTGCGATATGTTAACCTTAGTATTCACTTTGATGTCGAGGTTAGTGAGATTTTCGTTTCAATTACGCAATCAGTGGCAGTGATGATAGAAACACCACGATATATAGAATACTGTCGCTGGAAATACTTCAAGCAGTTCAGCCGTTTTCGTCACAGATGCTGTCACGTACTACGCACCATAGAGTAGGTCTTTTGAAGATCTAAGAGAGCACGAGTTGCAACGATCATTTGAGTTGATCGTTGCAGAACAAAACGCATGATGCACTGCAAAGTAGTGTCCAAGACTTCGCACATCAATGACGCAGGGCGGTCACGTCACTGTTTCTACACACAGGCAGTGGTGCAACTGGATGTAGTGTTCTCTATGATGACACATCTGTGTCACCAAATTATGGCATGACCTACGTTTTGGAGCGATTGCACTAATTTCCATATGTTGACTAATACGTGCAAAATATGGAAAGAAATTGGTATTGGAATGCGTTTACTCAGGAACTAAGCTACCTTACAAAATATATTACATTTAAAATTGACATCAACTGTGTCGTGACCATTTTTCCAATCCGTATTTTGGAAATAAAATTCTGGATACCTCTTGTTTTTAACCAAACTGAGTAAATAACTGATATGAACTCGGTGAAGACGCCATGAAAATATATTCCTTTTTACAAATTATTTAGGCCTAGGGATGAATATTATCGCGAACTGATTTGAGTTGGATTGACTAATTTAGAAGTAGTATGTATTTATCATAGCACAATTAAAATGTTAGGGGAACTGGCAGGGCGGGATTAAAGTAGGTGAAAACAAAATAAGCAGTCTCGCATATGCGGATGACTTAGTTGTAATGGCCGACTCGATTGAAAGGTTGCAAACTAATATTTCAGAGCTCGATTAGAGGTGCAAGGATTATGATATGAAGCTCAGCATCTCCAAAACGAAAGTGATGTCTGTGGGAAAGAGATTCAAACATATTGAGTGCCAAATAGGAGGATCAAAGTTAGAACAGGTAGACAGTTTCAAGTGCCTGCGTTGTATTTTCTCACAGGATGGCAACATAGCGAAAGAACTGGAATCGAGGTGCAGCATAGCTAATGCAGTGAGTGCTCAGCTAAGATCTACTCTCTTCTGCAAGAAGGAAGTCAGTACCAAGACTAAGTCAGCAGTGCACCGCTCTATCTATCGACCAACTTTGTTGTATGGCAGTGAAAGTTGGGTGGATACAGGTTACCTTATTCATTAGGTAGAGGTTACAGATATGAAAGTAACTAGAATGATTGAAGGTACCTAAAGATGGGAACAATAGCCGGAGGGTGTCCATAATGAGGAAATCAAAGAAAAACTGGGAATGAACACCACAGATGAAGCAGTTAGAGCGAACAGACCGAGATGGTGGGGTCATGTTACACGCATAGGAGAAGCAAGGTTACCTAAGAGACTCATGAGCTCGCCAGTGGAGGGTAAGAGGAGTGGAGGTAGACCAAGAAGATTCGGTGCAGAATGATTTTGAAGTGAAAGACATAGCATCAGACGAGGCATCAATGTTAGCATGGAACAGGGGATCATGGAGGAATTTTATTAGAGGTACTATGCTCCAGACTGAACTCTGAAAGGCATAATCAGTCTCTAATGATGATGATGATGGCGAACTTAATGTTTGAATGCGACATAATAAACGTGTTGTAATTTCCTGATAAATCTGTAAGTGTCTTTGTACGTACTCTTCTTTACAGAGAGTATACTTGAGATCGCCGAATAAGAGCCAGCTCGGCCGCTTTCTGCCGCCCCCAAACACGTGCCGCCCGGGGCCAGGTCACTGCCCCGGCACCCCCCACGCTACGCTTACTGGTGGGCTCCTGTGCTGGAGAGGAGGTCACTCACCTGGCGAGCAAGCCATCAGCGTGCAGCCTAAGAGCCGTCCGTCGGCGCCGCAGCGGCAGGTGTTGCAGTCCTGCTTGAAGGTCGTCTTGGGAGTGCACCGCTCTACAACACAGCACACCAACAACGGGTTAGTCCGCTCTTCCGAGGAAAGGTCAACATGAAAGCTGAATGTCTGTTGTTGTTGTTTATAATTTGAAAGGGGACTACACAGCAGGGTCATCAGTCTCCTGAGATTGCAGCAAAATGATTAGTAAACAACCAACGGTGAGAACCTAGAGCGGAAAACCAAAAGGGGTGCAGAGCTACAGTAATCGCTACACATAAGAATGGAGAACACAAGAGTAGAGCAGGTGGTTAAATTAACCAACACATTACCACAGGAGACTGAGGCTGGCTGATCACAAGAATAATAAAGGGCCAGCCAGCACTAAAATCCTTCATTCAGGACACTAAGGGGCATATACAAATTGCTGGAGATGTGAGAGTTTATCACACATTTTTAGAAACATTTTCGGTTCATTTTTGTTTTCTTTTTTGGGAAAATTACTCTTCTTTAAATTTATATATAGAGAACAGTCTACAGTGAAGTAATTTATTTTATTCAACTAATTCCGGTCTTCTTTTAGACCATCTTCAGGAATTTTAATTCCATCGATGTTGTGGAGCTGGCAGGTTACTGGGTGTCTGCCAGCTCCACAATATCGATGGAGTTAAAATTCCTGAAGATGCTCTAAAAGAAGACCGAAAGTAGTAGAATAAAATAAATTATTGCACTCCAGACTGTTCTCTATATATAACGTACCTTTCACTAAATTCATAAAAAGTAAACAGATTCAGAGGCATTGAAACAAGAATTAAAGGAAGCGCAGCAATCAGATCGAAGCAAACACAAGGCGGCTGAAAGTGGACAGTCCAACAGGATATGGACCACTGCCAGGAAACCGCTACAGCGACAGTTTTGCGAATCCTCTCGACGGAGAACGTGACCATGTGTCGCCAATACGTAGGCGACAGAGGATAACTGACTACCTACGACAGGCGTTCAGTAATTTCTTCCATAGAGAGTTTGACTAAACGAAACTTATTCAGAACGTTTGTGACAGACCATTCAGAACACCATACTCCAAGAACCGTACCGTCATCTCACATCATTTTCCTGGAGACCAATCTCTATGGGTGGTGACAACGTGGCCTAATTGGCCAGCCGATCGACGCATTGATTTCCCGAAATTCTATCGTGGCCTGGAGTCTATACGAAGGTCACAGAACGGCCCGAGTTGTCAAGGGTGAAGACACAATCTTGAATACACAGACGGTAATAGAGGATGTTGGTCGAGGGCTTGCAAGCCAGAGTTACTATAGATAGTGTAGGCTCGGAGGTGTTCAAAAGTACAGCTCCGCTGTAAAAATACTACTACCACCGGGCAAGCAACGCTCATTTGTGAAACCGAGGCTTTCCGGACAATTCTAGGCAAAGCCGCAAGCAGTGAAAAATAGTGGAAGTCAGAAGGGATTCGAGCGACGAGGGAACGAACATGGACCACAATCAGGAGACACGATCTGGGCGACCAGGTGGGGAGAGCAGCAGGCCTGTAATTTGAATGGTGAGCCATGAACACCAGTAACATATCGAGTAAGCAGCCGTTGCCGGCGAAAGTGCAATAGAAGGCTTGTCTTTTGGATCCATGTGATAAAGCCCCATCGGTAACCAGGTACCGCTGTGGTTAATTGGGTCGAGAATCCGCAGCACTCAAGGTGCTGGCGAGGTAGGATTTTATTACGGTCCTATAGAGGTGCAGGAGGGTTGAAGGTGCGGCTCCCTAAGGATGTTCAGATATTTCCGTTTTAGCTGACGAAGACAGCTGGTCTTGGAAGAACATGCTTACCAATGTGATTTCTCTCCACGAAGACGTTCATCAGTCCGGTAAAGGTCTGAGGCCAAGTGTTCAATAGAGACCAAATGAATGACCTAGGTTTTCGATGCAGAAAACGAATTCATGGGCGAAGGCCCAAGACTGGACCTTTCGAAAGGCTCTCTCCGGCCACCGATCAGTGACACCAATCCTAGATGAACTAAAGTAGATCATGAAACAATGAGGAAGAAACCGCTACTGCTGCAGCAAGACCGTTAATTGTGACCGTTAACGGCTGCCCTGCGGCGCACTGTTCTCTTAATATCTGGTGATTGGAGAGATGTACCATCCCTAGCCCGAAAGAAGCGGAGCGAGTGGAAGTTTTGGATAAAGATCGGAAGTGGACCCCACAGCCCCATTCGTAGAGTGTAGCTAGAAGGTCATGACACTAACCAGTATCATAGGACTACCACACAGAAAAAGACAGCAACTGTATGCTGACACCTAGTGAAACCAGCAGGAATAGCTGACTCTAGTGACACAAGATTTTAAATAGCAGAACGGCTCTGACGGAGGCCCCACTGCAGTGAGACCAGAAGACCTCGAGCTTCGATGAGACATGAGCCGTCGACTCAATATTCGTTCGAGGAGCTAACACACACTGGCTGCGAATGCGATCTGTACCTGGGCAGATACTGGGTCATGCAAGAAGGGCTCCTTGGAAATCCCACACAGTAAACAGGGCGTTGTACAACGTGTGCGAAACAACTGCTCTTTAAGGACATGGAAATCCGCACTATAGTCTGCAGTCGTAGAGCCTTATTATTATTCTTACTAGTTTTGCAAAATACCACCTGTGCATAGCGATTTTAACTACAAGATAACAGGTAAAAGATAATATCTACGACGTATTTGCTGGAGTATAAAAGCAGACATATACGGTTTGATCATTAAAAAAGTTTGAGCCAAACTTCTAAATCAGAACCGTACATAGCCCAATTCGCAGGTTCTTACACTTGTTGAATTTTATTAATGCGGTAAAGGAAACGGCATAAAGACTCAAAACACACACACACACACACACACACACACACACACACACACACACACACACACACAAGACCGCGCGATCCAGAGAGTACTCGAACGTCCGAAGGGAATGACCGCGAAATCAACGGAATGTCGCTTGAAACCTCGCGGCCATTTCCGCGTCGATTTGTTTTTCTATATGAGTACACAATTATTCTTTAAATATACATATACAGTCGATGCGAAGGAGCTGATGTTAAAACTAGTGAAAAAAGAACGCTCCTCCATTGGTAGATATGTATGGGAATTTGATCGTAAACTCCCATCCCCTACCTCCTTTCCATCTTCCACCGCCCCATCTCCTCCTCCCCAAATCCTTGTCTCTCCAAATCCTTCTACCATTCATCCCATCTGTGTCACTCCCTTTTCTTCCGTCCCTCACCCCTCTCTGTTCACATCTTCTCACCCCTCTCTCTCACACACACATACACACATTATTACACACGAAACTTTACTGTAATGAAAACCATTTAAAGTGAAAGGTGAAATCAGTGTGGTTCATTTTGTATACAGGAGTACAAAGTGAAGGACTGTAGTATCCCCTAATGATAAGCTGATATAACTTAAAAATCACATTTTGTAAAACCGACGGCGAGGAAGAAAATACAGTACGCTGATATGCACACAATTTTGTTGAAACACACGCCACGGTAATTTATTGTATCCGCTTAGAGATTTCCATTTCACTAGAGATTTATTGTTCAGTGCAACCGGAGTACATCAAATGATTACGTTTTTATAGATCAATAGCGGTTCTGTGGTACCATGCATCCATTCGATTATAGCGATGGCGACCACTATCATATCATCCATGGCAGCATGACCTATTCACGCGGTTCTGCAAGAGTTGGGCCATGACGTGTCACAGTGTCAGTTGTCGTCCTACAATATCGCACATATGCTCGAGTGGACACAAGTCTCGTGATCTTGCTGCTCTGAGGAGTTGCTGCTCGTCTTGGAGAGTATGTTGAGTTTCACACGCGTGCGTTGGCGTCCATTATCCAGATGCAACAAAATATAACCTTCCTTTTACGAGAATGGCGAAAGGAAGGCTCTCAGAACGTTCTTCATATTCCCTCCACAAAGACCGAAGGTGAAGGTGTAACTTATCACAATCCAGACCATTAGGGCTGGAGTGGGACGAGTGTGTCTTGAACTCTATCAGACAGTGCTGAACGGCTCTGGGTCGTGCGCGCAGGAGTCCATACCTGACGTGCAGGCAGGATGTGGTTTCACCGCTAAAGACCACAAGCATCTGTTCCAACTGATCCTCTGTCGGCAACAGTCTTCCCGTATATATATATATATATATATATATATATATATATATATATATATATATATATATATATATATATATATATATATCACTATTAGTAACCGTTTAGACGTAAATCCTGCCGACATTTCGGGACGCACAAACACTCTTATGTGTAACTGTACTAGCTTGGCGGATGTTTGAGCATCGTGGACGTTCAGAAGCTCGTCTACAGTTGTGATTACGTTACAATTGGAGCCAGCATAGTTGCACAGCTGACGCAGCGCATCCAGCTCTTGTGCAAATCACCCGACAGAACCATTCCACCACTCGGAAGGAGAAAACTCGACTCCTTTTAAGCTCGCTCAGTTGGCTGTGGGAAGCAGCAGCGCGTCTCCCAGTCTGGCACCTGTCTGCTACACACTGCGCCTTATGACTGCAAACATTCCCGGTTAAAGAGATGCCACCTAGGTCACTACGCTCTCTGTTCGTGGACGAGGTACCAACCACTTTCAGTTC
Organism: Locusta migratoria; assembly: GCA_026315105.1. Taxonomy (NCBI): domain Eukaryota; kingdom Metazoa; phylum Arthropoda; class Insecta; order Orthoptera; family Acrididae; genus Locusta; species Locusta migratoria. The sequence goes on from CM048751.1 coordinate 63,750,289, forward strand.
ATCTACTACCCCAGGTGGCGTGTCCCGTGGTTGGATCAGACAAGACGTCGCCTTTCCAAGTGTACTATTTTTTCCGGCAGCATATACAGGATAGTCCATTGATAGTGCCCTGGGCCAAAGATCTCAGGAAGTAAGCATCAAACCTAAAACACTACGAAGAACAAAACTTTTCTAGTTTGAAGGGGGAAAACAGTTGGTACTACGGTTGGCCCACTAGATGACGATGTCATAGGTCAAACGGATATAAACTGCATAAAAAAATAGGTACCCCCATTTTTATTACATACTAGCTTAAACCCGCGGCTCCACTCGCGTGTTGGTTGATTATAATAGATAAGCTATCTTTCAGTACTGTGGTATGATGTTTTGGTTTTGAAGGATGAAATTAAATACAATACCTTCTTTAGAAACAAACATTTTTAATCATCATTCTCAGAAAAGTGTAGTGTAGATCAAATCACACGTAAACATGAACTCGTTTCGAAGAATCCAATCACGAAATTCAACAATAATGATAATAATTATACCTCACATCGATTACTTGATGTAATGCGCGAAACGTCAAATCGATTTTTTTAAAGAGATGGATTAAGAGAATTCTCTTTACTGCTTTATTTATTTATTCTTATGTTCCCTTATTCGTATGATTATCCTTACAGAGAAAGAGCTGAAGACATTGTAGCATGCACAGACCAAAGATATGGTCTGTTGCATCACGTTTTGGTGTATGTAACTTCCTTGCTATAGAGTCGCAAACTGCATCGCTGGCCTTGAGTCCGAATTTTTTTATAATTTGACGAATTTCAACCACCACATATTCCACCCCCTTATAGCTATCGGCATGGAACTGCTATGGTGTACAACGGGAGACATCGGACAAAAATTACACACAGAGCATTCGTTTGCGTTCTGTAGTTTTCGCTACAGAGCGAAATATTAACACACACACAAACACACGTAGAATTTTATATACACTGATAACTTTCCATCCCCTCACACAACAATGCAACCAATAAAACCGTATTCAAAGAGTAAATATAATTTTCAAAGAGTAATTATTGTTCCGCATTTCGTGTTATATTTTTCAAATTACTAAATATCTATCAGATCGCTATAAAACCGTGCCTAAAACCTTCCACGGGTATGAATTAGTAACTGTACAAATATTTTAGTCTTTGCGTCTTGTCGTTCGGACGTGATAAGCGTACACCGAACAGACATTCACATTAATATATATAGAAAAATAGCTACCCGATCGCCATAAAACCGTGCCTAAAGCCTTCCCCGGGTAGACATTAGTAACTGTACAAATTTTTAGCTCTTTATGCCTAGTGGTTCATACGTGATAAACGTACACCGAACAGACTTTCACATTTATAGATAGAGATACGTCTAGTACGTAAATATATATTAATGTTTTATTTGGAACGCTTATGTCGCTTTGTGATAGATGGCACTGTAATATTCACAAATATATTGCTCACAATTTTAGACGAACAGTGGGTAACAGGTAGGTTTTTAAATTATAACACAGAACGTAGGTACGTTTGAATTTTATTTCGGTTGTTCCAGTGGGCTACATGTACTTTTGTGAAATTATCATACGTTATGGGAACGCATGCTGTTACTGCGTGATTACCTGTAATTAACTCATGACTTCAATAAATGCTCAAGATGATGGCCTTCAACTATATTGCATTTGTCAATACGCGTAACGAAACTCCTCTCAAAAGCGAGTAGTTCGCCTTCAGTAATGTTCTTACATGCATTGACAATGAGCTGGCGCATGTTTTCAGGCGTTGTCGGAGAATCACAATAACAAATATCCTTAAATCTTCCCCAAAGAAAGAAATCCGGAGATGTAAAATCCTGTGAACCTGCTTCTACGACCAATCCACCTGTTACTAAATATTTCATTTAAGACCGCTTCAACTCAACGAGAGCCATGTGCCGTACATCTATCATGTTGAAAGTACATCGCCATTCTCTCTTGCAGTGAAACATCTTGTAGTAAAATCGGTAGAACATTACGTAAGAAATCACCATACATTGCACCATTGAGATTGCCAATTATCCTTCTTCTCATAATGCCGCACGGTACATTAACCCACCAAGGTCGCTGAACTTCTACTTGTCGCATCCAGCGTGGATTTTCCGATGCCCAGTAGTGCATATTATGCCGATTTCCGTTACCTCTCTTTGTGAATGACGCTTAGTCATTATACAGAACGCTTGGAAAAAATTATGTCATCGTCCCGAAATTTATTTTGTGTCCAGTGGCAAAACTGTACACGACGTTCAAAGTCTTCGGCATGCTAATTATGGCGCATAGAAATATGGTACGGGTGAAATTAATTTGATGTAGAATTATCAACACCGACGTTTTTGAGATTCCCCATTCTCGCTCAATTTGTTAGCTACTGATGTGCGGATTAGCCGCAACGGCAGCTGAAGCACTTATTGGGCATCTTCATTTGTTGCAGGTCATGGATGACGTTTCGCTTGTGGCTGAACACTTCCTGTTTCTTTAAATAACGTAACTGTCTGACGAAAGGTCCGGACACTTGGATGATGTCTTACAGGATAACGATCAACGTATATAGCACTGGCCCGTTGGGCATTTTGATCACAATAGCCATACATAAATACCATATCGACCGTTTCTGGAATTGGTGAACGGTCAATTTCAGCACGAGTAATTTATCACGAAGCAAATACCGTCCGCACTGGCGAAATGTTACGTGATACCACGTACTTATAAGTTTGTGACTATTATAGCGCAATCCTATCACAAAGCGAAATAAGTGTTCCAAATAAAACATTCATGTTTATTTACGTACCAGACGAATATGTAATAAGAAATGGGGGTTTGACCTATGACAGCGCCATATAGCGGGCCAACCATAGCGCCATCTGTTTTCACCATTGAAGCTAGAAAAGTTTTGTTCTTTGTAGTTTTTTCGTTTGATGTTCATTCCATGAGATATTTGGCCTGGTCACTATCAATAGAGGACCCTGTATATATAAAGGGACATAAAGTACACGAAAGAAATTACTTCTCTAGTGTTTTACATCCCATCATGCTGTAGTTGCAACTGTTGTTATGACAGATGACGAAACCGCACATTTCTCTACATAGAACAGCATTTTCTGTCTCAAAATCGCTGTTAACAAAACGCCTGTCCATTTTTTTAAAGAATTATTTGATCGAATTGAAATGTTGTCAATTGTGAATGTCAAAATTAAATATCAAAACGAGACTACATATTCACAAATATGTGACTTGTGACTTGTATTTTGATAGCTTCAAGTATCTGCTGGTAAATGCTGAACTTTGTACAAAACTAGTACCATCTCACACACATGAATTTTAGAAAGCATAATGGAGATCAGTGATTTTAAAATAATGGTTGAAATTGAAATTAAAACCGTTCAAATCGCAATTTTTTTTCTTTTTATTTCTTTACTTATTTCTTTTTATTTATTTATTTATTTGCCGGTTTCAGTCAATGTCGACCATCTTCAGATGACAACCATGGCCGGTTGTGCGGCTTGCCGTGCCCACCGCCATCATCTGGAATCATGGTGCTAGACATCTGAAGATAGTCTCTTTCACTGAAACCGGTCATGAAATAACAACAATTTTGTGATGTGGACTCTTTTAGTTTTAATTTTAATCACACAATGGAATAGTGGGGCCACTCACGTTCTTCCCGCATCGGGCAGCCCTTCATGGTGCACGCCCAGCTGCCGTTGATACACATGCAGGTGTTGCAGTCGATCCTCATCGTTTGTCCAGGAGTACAAACAGCTGGAACAGCAGAACAAGCCGTGAGGCTGGCGGCGGTAACCACTCTCTATGCGGCAATCAGGCGTGAGTATCGGAACAGCTGGGTGTAACACAGAAAGGCAAGTGCCTTAATTTCAGTGTAAGTTAATTAATCACGTTACATAGCCTGGTGCAGAAAGAAAGAAGTTTGGTTGCTATATAGTATTTTGATGACGATACCACGGTACACTAGAGATCAAAAAATTATTAGAAATTTATATGTGTAACAAGGGAGTTAGGTAATATACAACTGATAGAAAAGACTGTTTACATGCACACTAGTGGGCTTACACCTTCACAGACAGTAACGAGTAGTAATAATACAGGAAAAATAGTGGCTGTACCATGAAATACGTTGGAGGGGAATGGAAGAAACAGAAAATACAGCTGTTTCACAGAGGAAGACTGCACAGTAGTTCCTTCTCTAGATTGCCGTACAGATCACAAAATGAAAGATATCGAAGTAATTGACAGAGGGATAGAAAAACAAAACCGCTCAAAAGAGGAAAGGCTGCAGGACCAGATGGAATACCAGTTCGTTTTTACACAGAGTATGCAAAGGAACTTGCCCACATTCTTGCAGTGGTGTACCGTAGGTCTCTAGAAGAGTGTAGCGTTCCGAAAGATTGGAAAATGGCGCAGATCATCCCCGTTTTTAAGAAGGGAAGTCGAACAGATGTGCAGAACTGTAGGCCTATATCTTTAACGTCGGTCAGTTGTAGAATTTTGGAACATGTATTATGTTAGAGTATAATGACATTTCTGGAGACTAGAAAGCTGCTCTGTAGGAATCAGCATGGGATTCGAAAAAGGCGATCGTGTGAAACCCAGCTCGTGCTATTCGTCCACGAGACTCAGAGGGCCATAGACATGGGTTCTCAGGTAGATGATGTGTTTCTTCCGGAATGCGTTTGATAAAGTATCCCACAGATGTTTTATGAGCAAAGGAAGAGCATATGGTCCGTCAGACCAATTGTGTGATTGGATTGAGCAGTTCCTAGATAACAGAAAACTGCATGTCATTCTCAATGGAGACAAAGTTTAGTTCTTTGTAGATTTTTCGTTTGATGTTCAGGCCATGAGATATTTGGCCTGGTGACTATCAATAGAGGACCCTGTATATATAAAGGGACATAAAGTACACGAAAGAAATTGCTTCTCTAGTGTTTTACATCCCATCATTCTGTAGTTGCAACTGTTGTTATGACAGATGACGAAATCGCACATTTCTCTACAAAGAACAGCATTTTCTGTCTCATAATCGCTGTTAACAAAACGCCTGTCCATTTTTTAAAGAATTATTAGATCGAATTGAAAGGTGTTCAGGTCAATGTTGTCAATTGTGAATGTCAAAATTAAATATCAAAAGGAGACGAATATTCACAAATATGTGACTTGTGACTTGTATTTTGATAGCTTCAAGTATCTACTGGTAACTTTGTACAAAACTAGTACCATCTCACACACATGAATTTTAGAAAGCATAATGGACATCAGTGATTTTAAAATAATGGTTGAAATTGAAATTAAAACAGTTCAGATCGCGATTTTTATTTTTATTCCTTTCTTTATCTCTTTTATTTTAATTTTTATTTATTTATTTATTTACCGGTTTCAGTCAATGTCGACCATCTTCAGATGACAACCATGGCCGGTTGTGCGGCTTGCCGTGCCCACCGCCATCACCTGGTATCATGGTGCTAGACATCTGAAGATAGTCTCTTTCACTGAAACCGGTCATGAAATAACAACAATTTTGTGATGTGGACTCTTTTAGTTTTAATTTTAATCACAAAATGGAATAGTGGGGCCACTCACGTTCTTGCCGCATCGGGCAGACTTTCATGGTGCACGCCCAGTTGCCGGTGATACACCTGCAGGTGTTGCAGTCGATCCTCGTCATTTGTCCAGGAGTACAAGCAGCTGGAACAGCTGAAACAGCAGAACAAGCCGTGAGGCTGGCGGCGGTAACCACTCTCTATGCGGCAATCAGGCGTGAGTATCGGAACAGCTTGGGTGTAACACAGAAAGGCAAGTGCCTTAATTTCAGTGTAAGTTAATTGATCACGTTACGTAGCCTGGTGCAGAAAGAAAGAAGTTTTGTTGCTATATCGTATTTTGATGGCGATACCACAGTACACTAGAGATCAAAAAATTATTAGAAATTTATATGTGTAACAAGGGAGTTAGGTTATATACAACTGATAGAAAAGACTGTTTACTTGCACACTAGTGGGCTTACACCTTCACAGACAGAAACGAGTAGTAATAATACAGGAGAAATAGTGGCTGCACCATGAAACACGTTGGAGGGGAATGGAAGAAACAGAAAATACAGCTGTTTCACAGAGGAAGACTGCACAGTAGTTCCTTCTCTAGATTGCCGTACAGATCACATAATGAAAGATATCGAAGTAATTGACAGAGGGATAGAAAAACTCAGAGGGCCATAGACATGGGTTCTCAGGAAGATGATGTGTTTCTTCCGCAATGCGTTTGATAAAGTACCCCACAGATGTTTTATGAGCAAAGTAAGAGCATATGGTCCGTCAGACCAATTGTGTGATTGGATTGAGCAGTTCCTAGATAACAGAAAACAGCATATTCTCAATGGACACAAGTCTTCCGAAGTGAGAGTGATATCAGGTGAGCCACAGGGAAGTGTCGTGGGTCCGTTGCTGTTCACAATATATATATATATATATATATATATATATATATATATATAAATGACCTTGCGGATAACATCGGAAGCTCACTGAGGCTTTTTACATATGACACTGTAGTATCTAGAGAGGTTGTAACAATAGAAAATTGTGTTGAAATGCTGGAGGATCTGTATCTAATTGACGCATGGTGCAGGGTATGGCAATTGAATCTCAATGTAGAAAAGTGTAAATACATAGGAAGAAAGATCCTGTATAATTTAGCTACACTATAGCGGGTCAGCAACTGGAAGAAGTTAATTCCATAAATTATCTGGGAGTAGGCATTAGGATTGATTTAAAATGGAACGACCATATAAAATCAATCGTCCGTAAAGCAGATACCACAATTTGATTCATTGGAAGAATCGTAAGGAAATGCAGGCCGAAAACAAAGGAAGTACACTTGTTCGCCCCCCCCCCCCCCGAACGATTCGTGACTTGAAGAGGAGGGAGAACCGATAGTGGTACTCAAGGTACCATCCGCCACAAACCTATCGGGTGGCTTGTGGAGTATGAATGTAGATGTAGATGTTGAAAGATTGCAGTTACTAAGAAACTAGTGTCAGTGCACCAGAAATAGACACTGTCCGAGTAATCGCCACTTTAATTTTACACTGTTACGAAAGCTGCATCCTATAAATACAATTACCTAAAACTGATGAGTCCCCTTTAAACACCCAACAACAACTTAAAACTGAACTGTTATTACAAGCACTTGCGCAAATGTCTAAGAAACCATATGAATTCATTTTTGTGACCAGTAAGCGGCTTCTGCGTAAGTAAACGTCACGTGCGGAAGTCTGGTCCGGTTTTAGCTGTGACTTCGCTGCCCCCCCCCCCCCCCCAAACAAATATTCTTTTCTTTGCGGGAAACCAAAGTCATATATTTTAAAGGAACTTTCTGCTATTTGACTCTCAACAATAATTACATTACTTACTCTCACGAAATCATTTCGGCTATCAGCCATTCTCAAGTATAAAAATGAAAATAACCCATGCCATCGTCAGTTATCCTGTTTTGGGTTTTATAAAGCCACTCGTCAAACTCCATATTTGAATACAAATCTGATGTGTAGTATTTTCTTAGATTCGTACTCAAATATGGAATTTGACGAGAGCTTATATAAAACCAAACACATGATACACTGAAACTACCCAAAAATAAATGTATTCAGAAGCAACAATCATAGTGACAGTAGTTTGTTTAATTTGCATAAGTACTTTTGGTAATGTGTCTCTCCTTTCTCATATGCATTTCAACTATATCTTTAAAAATAAATTATGAAGTAAAAAAAGAGAACCTTAAACAGTTTATAACATGTTATTTCAATCCCATTGAAATGCAATTTTGAGCAAGCTTATTTCAATACGATTGAAATAACCTTGTTCCAAACTGTATAACTTACAAGACATTTTTATGATTGTTTTGGAACGAAATAGTTTATATGCAGTTGAAATCTACATCTTCATGGGATACTCTGTAAATCATATTTAGGTGCCTGGCAAAGGGTTCATCGAAACACCTTGTTCTACTAATCTACCATTCCATTCTCGAATAGCACGCGGGAAGAAAGAACATCTGAATCTCTCCTTCGAGCTCTGATTGCTCGGATTTTATTCTGATGATTATTTATACCTATATAAGTGGGAGTCAACAATATACTTTCGCATTTGGAGGAGAATGGCAAAAATTTGGCCGAAAGAAGTTACGCAAATTATAGAAGTTAGTGACAGTGTCACTGATTTATGAAGACATTTATTTTGATGGTGTAAACTTACAAAATCAGTCACATTTTTCAATGACACATCAGGAAAAAATAGAAAGAAAAGGCCAGCATACTTTGCGGATGACATGGACCTCTAGTATTCAGGTATTTTAAAATTTGGGAACGGATGATAGCCGAAATCATGATCGTAGAAGTCAATTAAAATAAATATTGCTTACTTCCAAATGTCGAACATTTCCTTTGAAAAGTAGTAGAAATGCTAGATAGAATAATGGTCTCAGTGGATCTCATAATGTATGTTTAATTAAATCCGATAACAATAGAAAAGCGTTAGATAAAAACTTTGACCTAAGCCATGCTGAAATAAGTTTGCCAGATGTGAACCTATAAAAGATGTATTAAATGGAAGCAATTGCCGTCTATCTGATAAAATAATTTATTGTGCAATCAGTTTCGGTCTCACACAGAAACCAATATCAGGCCCCTAAACCTAAAGGAGGTTCAATATCCTTTGGCAGCCAGAGCAAGACCAATTGTGAAGCATTTAATGAACATAGTGTCCTGTGGAGAACACAGTATGTACATCTACATCTACACCCATATTCCGCAAGCCACCCGATGGTGTGTGGCGGTGGGTACCTTGAGTACCACTATCGGTTCTCCCTCCTATTCCAGTCACGTATTGTTCGCGGAAAGAAAGATTATCGGTATGCCTTTGTGTGGGCTCTAATCTCTTTGATTTTATCATGATCTCTTCGCGAGATAAACTGCTAGACTCCTCGGTAAAGGTATGTTCTCGAAACTTTGACAAAGCCCGTACCGAGCGACAGAGCATCTCTCTTGCAGAGTCTTCCACTGGAGTTTATCGATCATTTCCGTAACGCTTTCACCAGTACCAAATGATCCTGTAACGAAGCGTGCTGCTCTCCGTTGGATATTTTCTACTTCCTCTATCAAGCCCACCTGGTACGGATCCCACACCGGTGAGCAGTATTCAAGCTGTGGGCGAACAAGTGTACTGTAACCTACTTCCTTTGTTTTCGGACTGCATTTCCTTAGGATTCTTCCAATGAATCTATGTCTGGCATCTGCTTTACACACGATTGATTTTATATGGTCGTTTCATTTTAATCACTCCTAATTCCTACTCCCAGATCATTTACGGAATTAACTGCTTCCAGATGCTGACCCGCTATAGTGTAGCTAAATGATACAGGATCTTTCTACGTATTCGCAGCACATTACTGTACTATGTTACACATGTATATTTGTTCTTTAGCGATCATACATCTGACCTTCACTGACCAAGTTTAGTAGCTATAAATGTCGATCAGTTAGTAACGCTTGTAATGGTCAATGGTCTGGAACAAGACGCCGAAATAAGAAGTACAAATGCTCCATCATGGACGAAAGGACTTGTATAATTCTAACTTCAAGAATGCAAGCATCAAATGACCAAGGTATTATGACAATGGTGTACCATAAAACGGGTGATATGCACAGTGCTGTATAATTATTAATTCATATGTCTTGTATTTTGTAATAAGTATATTATTAGTTTGATGAAGTAACGTTTGATCATTTCATAATGGCAACATACCTTACCGAAACTAGTAATGACTACAGTAAATGAGTTGTTTATACAAGCGAGCTTGACTTAGTCTTCTTATTGAAGTTATCACATTCAAAAAGTATTTAGGATCGCTTTACATACCGACAATGTCGGCTAATAAAATAAAAGCAATCTGAAAAGAATTAATCTGAAATGCATCTCAACAAAAATTCTGTGGATGTATTACACAAAATGTGTAAGTGGATCAGGCAACTGGCACTGCAATGAGAAGAAAATGGAATTTTCCTACAAATGTTAATTCATTGGTTACATTAGAAAAAGTTGGGATGCCAACATATTGGTAGGTAGAAGAGCAACATTGATGCCCGTAACACAAGACCTTAAAGCAATTAAATGTGTGTGTAAATGAGATAGATTAGGAGGAAAAATTGTAGAAATGCGGAAGAACGAGGAAAGATTTGTGAAGTCGGAAATATGAGGATAGTATCATCATACACGCCACTTCAAACTGTGTGATTGTTGACCGTTAAAAAATTTGTTGAAGCATCACTTTGTTAGGCATTTTTCATTATCAATGTGGCGTGCAAGTAGAAGGGACACAATGGAGAGGCCGCGATCGGCTGCCTGGGCAGAACATCATGTGGGCAGCGGAATCACCTTCCTCGGCGTGGACCAGGGTAGCCACCACGAGCAGCAGAAGGGCGGTTGCTGCGAGCTTCCTCATCTCTGGTGGCTTCTGACAGAATTCGTCTTCCGTGTCCCCAGCCAGTGCTTTTAAGCGGTGCGACGCTATTTCCGCCGCTCCGTTAGTGAAAAACATCGCCTAAAGTCGGGGCTATTAATGCTACCTAGTGATAACGCTCCTTATGCTAATGTCGTGCCGTTATGTTTGATGACAGAAGATGTTGCTTCCCTAAGACATCCCTGTTCTCATAGTCACTAAGTATTTTCCACACTTCAATAAAAGGTTTAGAGACGCGGACTTTGCGATACAATCTCCTTTCTCTATAGATATTTCGTGTGAATTATGCGCACGTGAAAATTTTACTCGTGAAACATACTGAAAGAGGCACTTGTAAACAATTTGTCTTACGCTTTTCGACATACTCATTATAAAAGGCTATAAAATTACATTGGTATCAATATTCCATTTAACATTTTGCTAGCCGGCCACGGTGGCCCAGGGGACTGTGGCGCCCCAGTCACGGTCTGCACGGCCACTACGGTCGGGGGTTCGAATCCCCCCCGGGAATGGATATTTGTGCCGTCCCTAGTATTAGTTAGTTCATAAGTAGTTTGTAAGTTAAGGGACTGATGACCCCGTAGTTAAGTCCCATAAGCTTAACAAACATTTGAACATTTTGCTAAAACATAATAAGTAACAATAGCCGGCCGCAGTGTCCGAGCGGTCTGCGGCGCGCCAGTCACAGTCTGCATGGCCGCTACGGTCGGGGGCTCGAATCCCCCCCCTGGGGCATGGATGTTTGTGTCGTTTTAGTATAAGATAGTTCATAAGTGTAACAACTGTAGAGTCACCAAAGCTGAGTTAAAATATTCCTCTTTAAAACAATTTGGCCGTAGACATACGTCATACATAAGACAATGTTTAAAATTCACCTCAGAATATCTCCATAGAAATGTCAAGTGCATACTGCATCTGTTTGAACGTCCAGTGACTATGTGAAAAATCCGCTAGATGGCGATACAGATTTTCTGCTCCTCTCTCTCTCTCTCTTTCTCTCTCTCTCTCTCTCTCTCTCTCTCTCTCTCTCTCTCTCTCTCTCACACACACACACACACACACACAGACACCACTCTTCATTCCTCTATTTCCTTTTTTTAAAAACATATCTTACATTATTTTATACAATTTTAAATAACTGAGTACTACATCTACATATATACTCCGCAAACCACCGTAAAGTGCGTGGTGCAGGGTACACTGTACCACTACTAGACGTTTCCTTTGATATTCCACTCGCTAATCGACTGAGGGAAAAAAGAATGTCTATATGTCTCCGTACGAGCACAAATTTCTCTTGTCTTTGTGATCATTACGTGAAATGTAAGTAGCCGACAAGAAGATCGTTCTACACTCTTCCTGCAGCAATCCCCATTGAATTTCCCGGAGCATTTCCGTGACACTCGTGCATTGGTCGAACCTACCAGTAACGAATCTTGCTGGTCGCCTCTGAACTGCTCCATGTCTTCCTTTAAACTGATCTGCTGCGGGTTTCAAACAGTTGAGCAATACTCAAGACGTTTCGTACAGGAGTTTTATACGCGTTCTCCTTTAGGGATGAAGTACATCTTTCCAAAATGTTTTCTGTTACATTATACAATTTTAAACAAATGCTATACAAAAACTTTTCTGTTACACTATAGTTTTACATCTTTCAGGTTAGATAGTATTAAGTAAAACAAGGAATATAGAAAGGTTTGAAAGCATTAAGGGCTTAAGGGTGTACTTTTCTCTTTGCAAGGAGTTACAGAAATATCTTCCTATTTACGTTAATACCGAACATACATTACGCATGACGTCTGACATAAATATCTTCCCAAACACTGTATTATGGTTTATTCTAAGACATTTAGACACGGAAAATGGCTTTTATTAAAGAAATTGCTTGCGGGAAGCACGACATATTTGATTTTATTGTTACGTTAAAGACTAGGTGCAATTTGTTGGAGATTTCCACCATTGTGTATATTTAGTTCAAAAAGCTCATTAATTTTATGACTAGTTAATAGCATAAAGAACATTCTGTTGTACCATCGACTATTTCCTGCACAGGCGTCAGAAAAAATCAAATTTTAGGAATGCTGTTACAAGAGTAAAAATTTCAGGATATGTCCGCCGATGGACCCACGGTTGTGCCCATTCCTATCACTGCTCACAATGAGGCAGACACCCCATCCGTGGTCGCCTACCTCCTGGACCTCCCCGGTTCCCCTGACCATAAGTTTGTGACACTACCCGTGCCGGACAGTGTTCCTGACACGGATGGTGTCGCTTGTCCTGTGATTACATCTGAGTCCGCAAGATCCGGGCTATCACAGAGGCAGGATTTGCTTGTAGTTGGGAGCTCCAAAGTTAGGCAGGTGATAGAGCTCCTTAACGATGTGGCCTTTAAGGTGAGGAGAAATATAGTGTGCATCCTTACAATTACCGGACAAACAATCAGGTATATCTTGCGGTTAAAACGCTAATCAGTTGCAAACGCAATCGTCGAAAATGTAATCGTGATACATGATCGTAGCTGAAGCGTCTCTGTGTACGACAACGGTAGAAAACAGACCAGGAGACACCGAAAGGTACCAGATAGATTTTATAATGGTAAGACATAGATTTCAGAACTAGGTTTTAAACTGTAAGACATACCCAGGGGCAGATATATACTCTGACCACTTATGATTGGTCATGAACTGTAGGCTTAAACTGAAAAAAACTGCAGAAACATAAATTGAAGGATCCTCAAGTTATTGAGAATTTCAGAGGGAGCTTTAGGCAACAATTGACAGAAACGGGTTTGGGAGGAAATAAAACAATAGAGGAGGAATTAGTAAAGGTAGTAGAGGACAAAATAGATAGAAAGGCAAGACATACAAAAATGCTTGTATATCACAGGAAACACTACATTTAATTGATGAAAGGAGAAAAAATAATAAAGCAATAAATTAAACACGTCAAATGGAGTACAGACGACTAAGAAATGAGATTGACAGGAAATTCAAATGTTCAAATGTTCGTATAGCTTAAGTGCCTTAACTACGGGGTCATCAGTCCCTAAACTTACAAACTACTTATGAACAAGCTAACACTAAGAACGGCACAAATATCCATGCCCGAGAGGGGATTCGAACCCCCAAACGTAGTGGCCGTGCAGATCGTGACTGGCGCGCCTCAGTCCCCTCGGTCACCGCGGCCGGCTTGACAGAAAGTGCAAAATAGCTAAGCAGGAGTGGCTAGAAGCCAAATGCAAGTCAGAATGTTTAAACTGGGGAAACATAGATACCACCTACAGGAAAATAAAAGTGACATTTGCAGATACGAAAAGCAGCTGTATGAATATAAAGAACTCAGATGGAAAACCAGTTCTCATCAAAGAAGGGAAAGTTGAAAGGTGGAAAGAGTATATAGAGAGGCTCTACAAAGGAAATGAATATTGTAAGAAGTAGATGAAGATGAAATAGGAGATACTATACTGACAGAAGAATTTGACAGAGCGCTGAAAAACCTAAGTCGAGACAAGGCCCCCGGAATAGTTTACATTCTCTCAGAACTACTAAAGTCTCTAGGAGGGCCAACCACGACAATGTAATTCCAAAGTACGCAGCGCTGACAGATGTGATAATTACAGAAACATTAGTTTAATAAGTCATGGTTGCAAAATTTTAACATGAATTATTTACAGAAGGATGGATTAGCTGGTAGAAGCCGACCTCGAGGAAGATCAGTTTTGATTCAGGAGAAATGTAGGAACAGGGGAGGCAATCCTCACTTTACGTCTTATCTTAGAAGATCGATTAAGGAAAGGCAAACCTAGAAAAGACTCTTTCAAATTCTGAAACTAACAGGAGTAAAATATAGGGAACGGAGGGTTATTTACAACTTGTACAAAAACCAGACAGCAGTTATCAGAGTTGAAGGGCATGAAAGGGATGCAGAGGTTCGGAAGGGAGTAAGACAGGGTTGTAGCCTTTCTCCAATGTTATTCAGTTTGTACATTGTCAAGCTATAAAGGAAAGCTAGGAGAAATCTGGAGAATGAATTAAAGTCCAGGGCGAATAAATGATATCATTGCGTTTTGCCGATGACATTGTAATTAATATATAATGTCATAAGTTTTGAGCTGCATGAAAACAAACTTAAATGGATAGATAGTAAGGAAGAAGCGGATGAATAGAAAGGGAAGAAAGACATGGACTAAGTATTGGTTACAGTCAGGTTTTGTATTAAATTAATGTTATACATGTTCTGTATTTATTTTGTTTTCTTTGTATATTACAACGACAATTTTGTACGTTATGCTAATTTCTTTATTTTACTGTTTGATAATTTCTAAGCTGTTTTCGTGAATACATGAAGATGAAATATTTTCCCAATTTTTATTTTCGTTTCTAATGTAAGACTGAAAAATTGCATATGTATTCAGGAATATTGGGTTTAGCAGATAGTATGTTCATAAAAAGCCTGAGACAGAGCACTAACCTGACTGACACTATCAATTAACGCTTGCCTCCATACACTTCGACAAGAATCATAATTTGTTCATATCTCTTTGACAGGTCAGCCTTGTCGTGCCTCAGTAAGTCTTGTCCCACTTCCACATCACGCCACAAAACACCACCCTGTTCGATCTTTTTATCTCGCGACTCTTTTCCGTTTTCCACTGCTCATTTCATCTATTTGATGCGTAGGTTCATTTGATATTTCACATCCCCTATTACCTCCGTATCTTCAATAGTGTCCGCGACATTACTCATTATGTACCTATTAGCTTATTTTATATTGCGCGGCACCAGTCGAGTAGTCAACTCATTCACGCCCACCACTTCCCCATTACAATGCATAACTTCATTATTCTATGTTGCAAAATATACTTTTTGCCCGCGAAAGGCGAAGGTGACAGGTTCGAATCCAGATTCAGGCACGCAATGTTAATCTGATGGAAAGTTTCATATCCGCGCACACTCAGCTGCAGAGTAAAAAATATTATTCTACTTTTCTCCCCTGTCTCTTCCACCTCATCATAAATTTTTCCCATTTTCATTAATCATTCTCTCTTATTGACTACTGATTCAACCTCGTTAGTAACACATTTGGTATCTCCATGAGCAACGGCTGCGCCTCGATCCGTGCTACTCCAGTACTCTGCCGCGCGAGATTTTCTATCGCTTCAACGACACTCATGATTTCGACTGCTAACATGCACAAATCATTAAGTATGCAAAGTTTGTTGTTTTCGCGCTGATTTTCGTGCACCGTGTTACCCGCGTGAACCCACTTAAAATCAAAGTTTTAGTTTTCGCCGGAGTGTTTACTGGTCCCTTTGTTATTGTTATCACAGCAACCAACCCTTTGTTGTTAGGACTGTGCATTACCGTCCGCAGCAGTTTGCCCCTCTACTGTTACAGTTGGTCATTTGTTTGTGCAGCGGTTTTCGCAATTATTACCATTATGGTTTCCTCTCCCGCGCGAATAACGTTTTACTTCTTTTTTTTTTTTTTTTTTTTTTTTTTTTTTTTTTTTTTTTTTTCGGAGTACTTGCGTACATCTCACTTCATATTATTGATTTTGCTTGTTGTCATGGTTCTCATTATTATAACCGTTCCTATTTCGTGAGACCAATACAAAAGGTTAATTCACCTACTTTTTCCATAAAAGAGGTTTTGTTACTTTCACTCATTAGATAACCACACACACTCCACTGTAATTTCCCGCGTAGTACGGTTAACATGCTTCTTTTGGACATTTGACCCTTCATGGATTCAACTGTAATACAAATAAATGTACAGTAGGATTTCATCTTTATCCATTTATTAGGTCTGTATGAAAGGTCATGCATAAACTCTTGCAGTACTTCGACCTGCTTATCTCCTCAAATTTAAGTATTGCATTTTCAACTGTTCACGGCGTAATATATAATCTATTAAATTTCGGGAATGCAGCCACGCAAAATCCACTTCTTCCACTGATAAATCGGCCGCGGCGCGGCCTTATAAGCCTAATCGCGGCGGCAATGTGCGTGCGTTTCACAGATGCTGGCTTACTGCATATCGAAATACAAGCGTGCGTCCCCCGTGGCGGAAGCGCTCCGGTGTTCACTCATCGATATATGCTCGGCGACGGCAACACCTTGACGTCTTCTCTGCAGTTTCAGTACTCTAAGTGCAGGATTCCGAGCTTTGTCTAATTTATAACATTTATCTCTGTTTATTAAGTTGTCTGGCAGTCTAATTTCAACAGCTTCCTCAAGCGAATTTCTTCATGGAAGACTTCGAGGACAAGGCTCTGGACTCGGCAAATTTCAAACCAATGGCCTTCTGGAGATACGTGGATGACACGTTTGTAGTATGGCCTCACGGGAAGGATGAGTTACATCGATTTCTTGACCAACTGAACTCCATCCACGCTAACATCAAATTTAGTATGGAAATGGAGAAAGATGGCTGCCTCCCTTTTTTGGATGTAGTCGTTCGTCGAAAAGCTTATGGCACATTAGGACCATGCGGAGAAACGGTAGCTCTGAATGCGTTTCGCACTGTTCTATGCTCGTAATGTTCACGGAACTAACTCACTCCACTGAAGTAGCTTATACTAAAGACGGCACAAGCATCCATGCCCGAGGGGGATTCGAACCCCCCACGGGGAACGGCCTCGCGCATCGTAGCATAGAGCCTCAATGCGCTCAGGCGCTCCTCCACGGCGGGTCGCTACCCTCCTGCGCTGTCCCCTTCATAGTAACACTTGCACCCCACACGTTTTGGATAACTTAGTAACATTGAAAGTGGGAAGTCCGTGATGTGGCCATCTGACAGCTCGAAATTTAATTCATAATAACGCCTTAAGGGTTCATCTGAGACGAAAACTGAATAAACAGAGTTGTAGACGAGGAAATTCTCTACAAATTTGCTGTCTTAATTTTTTTATCGTATCTCGCAGCGTTCCAGAAAATAAAAGTAACGGTGGTTTGACACAGTCTGTGTGTCTCTCCGTAATGTGTTTTAACATTTTAGGTCGCGACGTTCAACCGATCGGCAATACATTATAAAGACTAGAACCGCCCTCTAGCGGCGTAATCGGACGCTGCTAAAAGACGGTACAATGACTTGCCGCAGCTATTATGCGCCGCATCAGAAAATTTTTCAAGTTAAACTTGTTCGGAAAGTAATATCGAGTAACTTGTGTTTGAAAAAAAAGTTACATACATATATCTCTCTCCCATCATATTCTGTTGCTGTAAGTTATTTAATGGAGGCTATAAGAATGGGGTGATATTAATATTTTATCTAGGGATGAATACATCGCAGAAAAAACACCAATATTTTTAATAAAATAAATTAACAAAAAATATTCTGCTCAACTAAGGAAAATGAGTAATTAATTATAAGAATACATTAAAGGAGACGTCACTGGGACAAATGATCAAAATACTATAACAAAAGAACAGCGGATTGGAGGAGCGTCCACTTAATCATGCGTAAAACTTTGGATATTACGTAGAAAGTAAAGATGCCAGCATAGAATATTTTCGCATAATAGACTAAGTAGACTAAGTGAACTACCTATAAATAAATCTGTTGCAAGTATTACGAAGAAAAATTTGATTAAAAAATTGTTTCACGGCCAAATTGTCCAGGTATTGTGGACAGATAATAGTACAGAGTTTAACAATAAATAACATAAAATTAGGTAAATATATATTATAAACTACTGCAAATACAAAGTGCCATTTCTTACTCTCTAGCGTTCAACCTAATACCGTAGAGGTCATTCCCTGCTTATTTCACTACTGGCCATTAAAATTGTTACACCAAGAAGAAATGCAGATGATAAACGAGTATTCATTGGACAAATATTTTATACTAGAACTGACATATGATTACATTTTCACGTAAATTTGGGTGCATAGATCCTGAGAAATCAGTACCCAGAACAACCACCTCTAGCCGTAAAAACGGCCTTGATATGACTGGGCATTGGGTCACACAGAGCTTGGATGGCATCTACAGGTACAGATGCCCCAGCAGCTTCAACACGATACCCCAGTTCATCAAGAGTAGTGACTGGCGTATTGTGACGAGCCAGTTGTTCGGACACCATTGACGCCACGTTTTCAGTTGGTGAGAGATCTGGAGAATGTGCTGGTCAGGGCAGCAGTTGAACATTTTCCGTATCCAGAAAGGCTCATACAGGACCTGTAACATTCGGTCGTTCATTATCCTGCTGAAATGTAGCGTTTCGGAGGGATCGAATGAAGGGTACAGCCACGAGTCGCAACACATCTGAGATGTAACGGCGACTGTTGAAAGTGCCGTCGATGCGAACAAGAGGTATCCAATGGCACCTCATACCATCACGCTGGGTGATACGCCAGTATGGCGATGACGAATACACGCTTCCAATGTGCGTTCACCGCGTTGTCGCCAAACACGGATGCGACTATCATAATGCTGTAAACAGAACCTGGATTCATACGAAGAAATTACGTTTTGGCATTCGTGCATCCAGGTCCTGTCTGTGATGCAGCGTCAAGGGTAACCGCAGCCATGGTCTCCGACCTGGTAGGTTATGCTGCTGCGAAAGTAATCGAACTGTACGTGCAGATGGTTGTTGTCTTGCAAACGTCCTCATCTGATGACTCAGGTATCGAGCCGTGGCTGCACGATTTGTTTCATCTATGCGGATAAGATGCCTGTCATCCCGACTGCTAGTGATACTAGGCCGTTGGGATACAGCACGGTGTTCCGTATTGCCCGCCTGAACCCACCGTTTCCATATTCTGCTGACAGCCATTGGATGGCGACCAACGCGAGCAGCAATGTCGCGATACGATTAACCGCAATCGCGATAGGCTACAATCCGACTTTTATCAGAGACGGAAATGTGATGGTACGCATTTCTCCTCCTCACACGAGGCATCACAACAACGGTTCACCAGGCAACGCCGGTCAACTGCTGTTTGTGTATGAGAAATCGATTGGAAACATTCCGCATGCCAGCACGTAGTAGGTGTCGTCACCGACGCCAACTTTGTGTGAATGCTCTGAAAAGCTAGTAATTAGCATATCACAGCATCTTCTTCCTGTCGATAAAATTTCGCGTCTACAGCATGTCAACTTGGTGGTGTAACAATTTCAATGGCCAGGAGTACCTATGGTTAAAAATTCTTTGCCCAGGTCAAAGAACTACTGCGACGGATCCGGTGGGGGTCAGTATAAAACATCAGCAGAGAGACGCGCTGAAGGAACGGGACGTTCTTCGGGAATTTGGTAAAAGGGCATAAATAATGGGAGAGATTTTCATTAACGTGTTAAAGTCTGCAATTTCAGAGGAAAATAATAGTTCTTATTAGTTTCTATTGACCAGTATCATGTCAAGAGATGTGAATTCGTCATTTCCACTGTATAATGTAACAGCGAATCAATAAGTCAGTTCAATTCCAAGTTTCTCCCATTTATTGAACTACATACACATAGCAACAAGGCTATGACAACATACATGTACGTTCGCGTATCAAAAGAGTTCGAAATTCCATTGGAGTTTTTTTAAGTGGTGTTTGGCCGTGCATGCTCCAGTATAACCCTACTACTGGTCTATCTGAATTTAAAAGATATGGCCTACACTCAGTGTTGCATTCTATGGTCCTTAATTTTTTCAGGTATCCACGAAAAGAACATTTTACGGGGGTGAGTCAGGTATACACGCCAGTACTGTGTTTTCAAGCTTTACTTTTCAGCTGACTCCATCTGTACATGTAAACACTAGTCCCATCGTTCGAGAAGGCTTTAAAGGCCCGGAGCTTGGAATTTTTGGGTCAGTGTTTGTATTCTATTGATGCTCTTGAGCTGTAGCTTTATTGGGTTCCTTAAACTGCTGCAACCCACAAGACGGATGTTGAAGTGGTAGAGAAATACCCCTACACTGCGCGCAGTACTGGCGTGTCTACCTCAGTGTGCGACGTACTGACTCACCCTCGTATTTCGTTGTGCCAATTGACACGCAAGTACATCAGTTGTGTGTACGCTGTTCTGCAGGCTGGACTGAGTGCCAAGCAGGCGATAAGAAATGGGCGGACTGCTGCAACTCGTGCATCTGCAGCCACGAGGGCAAGTGGCAGTGCTCCAACAACAGCTGCTCCGACAAGGTGGAGGGTGAGTCTCTCTCTGACGTGAAACATTAACGGTAAACATCTAAACGAATGCGTGGGTCGTGTATATGAAATATCTGATTGTATCTTCTGTGGAATAGCGTGTGAGCCGGTGTCTGTGTCTGATTCGTGATTGTTACTACAGTCAATTAACACAGACGTCAAGTCCCAGTGTAAATGTTTCCAATTGCGAATAAATTTGTTGATTTCAACATGAGACATACAGAAGAGGGTAAACTGTGATAAATGGGACTGTACAGAGGCACAAGAAATAAAGATGGCCCTAGATGGTGGCTCTAGATCCTGCAGTGCACGGTGTTCTATAAACTGTTGGCATTAGACGGTGGTTCTAGATGTTACAAATTAAATGTTATGTTGGTGGGCCTTCTTAAGTTGGCAGTACACGCCAAAGATTTATACGTACCTTGTTATATTATCTATTGTTCCCCTGTTCAGCTGTACCGCGGAGGTGAGATAGGACTCGTGAGTTTTCTGTGGAAATGACATAGGTCCATTTAGTGAATCTGTCCGCAATGATTATACAGAAGTCTATTATGTAATGAATCAGATATCTCGGTCATTATTACATTGTGAAAAGAAGTCACCACAAGTTATTGGTACGGTATTTATATGTACCTATGTCCCTCGGGGAAGATCTGTTTGGATTTAGGAGAAACGTAGGAACACGAGAAGCAATACATTACGGCTTATCTTAGAAGATAGGCTAAGGAAAGGGAAACCTATGTTTTTAGCGTTTGTCGATTTGGAGAAAGCTTCTGACAATGTCAACTGGAAACTGGAATCATTTCTGAAGATATCAGGGGTAAAATATAGGGATCGAAGGGTTATATTCAACCTATACAAAAACCAGACGGCGGTTATTAGAGTCGAAGGGCAAGAAAGGGACGCAGAGGTTGGGAAGGGAGTAAGACAGGGTGGTAGCCTTTCCCCAATGTTGTACAATCTGTACATTGAGCAGGAAGTGAAGGAATGGAAGGAGAAATTTGGAGGGGGCATTAAAGTGCAGGGAGAAGAAATAAAAACATTGCTGTTTGCCGATGACATAGTAATTCTGTCAGAGACCGAGAAAGATCTGGAAGATCAATTGAATGGAATGGACAGTGTCTTGAAAGGAAGATAAAAGATGAACATTAACAAGAGTAAAACGGAGGTAATGGACTGCAATGTCAGAAAATCAAGCGATGCTAAAGGAATTAGATTAGGCTATGAGGCAATAAAAGTAGTAGATGATTCTGTTATTTGGGTAGCAAGATGGCCGAAGTAAAGAAGATATAAAATGCAGAATGGCTATGGGAAGAAAAGCGTTTCTAAAGAAGCGAAACTTGTTAACATCCAATATTAATTTAAATGTTAGTAAGTCATTTCTAAAAGCATTTGTCTGGAGTGTGGCATTGTAGGGGAGTGAAACGTGGATTGATAGGGAGTTCACATAAAAAGTTGATAGAAGCTTTAGAAATGTGGTGCTACAGACGAATGATGAACATTAGATGGATAGATCACGTAACTAATGAGGAGGTGCTTAACCGAATGGGGGAGAAAAGGAGTTTCTGTCATATCCTGACTAAGAGAAGGGATAGATTGGTTGGACACATTCTGAGACTTCAAGGAATTGTCAACTTAGCATTAGAAGGAAGCGTGTGGGGTAAAAATGGTAGAGGGCGACCGATGGACGAATACAATAAGCAGATTCAAAAGGAGTTAGGGTACCTAACGTATTCTCAGATGAAGAGACTTGCACGGGACAGGGTAGCGCGGGGAGCTGCAGTAAAACAGTCTGCGGACTGAAGACAACAACAACAACAACAACAATAACAGTTTGTTGCGAAGTTAATTGCACAACCGCGAATTGTAGTTTCATTGTTGTTTTTATCTTTCATAAACGATTTTTTTTAATTTTTTTTTTATTTCTTATGAGAAGTCTATGGTCCTCCTTTCAGTAGTTGATACCTACACCCTAGTAGTTAGTTTGAATGCTTACGTTACAGGACTACTGAATTTTTAAGTGTGGCGTCATTTATGAAAAAGTGTTAGAACGATAATTGTCACAGCACTGTCCTTTCTGTGAAAGAAAGGTGCTGAAAGATATAAAGTGTAAATTTGCTTACTGTAATTCGTTTACACCAGGATGCTTCGATGTGTTTCTTATTCTTATGATACTGAGATTATGCAGTATTATCAAATGCAGGGGAATAATAAAAGCGCGATTATTAAGCCAGATCTTGTGACGTAATAAGAAGCTGTAACGATTCCATTTAATGAGTCTGCATGTTTATTTGTGCATAAGACATTTCCGGTGTATTTAATGTATCTATACAGTACTTTGAATGCTTTACCTTGACAACAGACACATACAAAGTAGCACGATTTGTTACAGTAAATCATATGTAAGACATATATGCAACGGAATACTCGCTTACGTATATTTAAAAAAAATGTGGTCACAGAAAAATTCTTGGCTGCACCCTTTTTTTACGGAGTGTTTCCAAAGTTTGGCCCTTCGTGAACGGGAACTGAGCCTCCAGTGAGGAGGTAAGCGCAATACTGCCCTAATGGAAGATTAATAATAAAAATTGATTAAAAGTCACTTAACAATACTTTCAATCAGTCATAACTGACAATGCCCAAGTGCAAAAATTATAATTCAACGATTAAAAAAAGGCAGAGATACTCTTTAAGACAATTGGCTTTATTCAAAGAAGAATTGGTACTGGGTCGAGAGATTAGAATCATTTTGAATTAAGTCTCCGAAATATAGTCTTAAGAAGCAGAACTTTTTGGCATCCAAAATTAATCTTAATGTTAGGAAATCTTTCTGAAATTATTTGTCTCGAATGTAGTATTGTACGAAAGTGAAACGTGGACGGTAAGGTGATGAGACAGAAGCATTTGAAATGTGGTGTTACAGACAAACGCTGAAGGTTAGATGGGTACATCGTGTAACTATTGAAGAAGTGCTGAACACAACTGGGGATAAAACGGCGTGACTAAGAAAGGAATCGATTGGTGGGACGCAGTTTGTTTTAGCGTTGGTGGGAAGTGTGTGTGTGGTAAAAATCGCTAAGGCAGACCGAGAGACGAGCAGCAGGTTGAAATGGATGAAGATTATCCATCTTATACAAGGATGAACCGGCTTCCACAGGACAAAGTACAGAGCTGCATTAAACCAGCCTTGAACATAAGGCCACAACAACAACAACATCAAAGCACCATCTCTTTCATGTAAGTAGGTTTACTGTTGGTATTGATTACTGGTTGAAATTATGGGATATCTGTTTTATATATCAATTTAAAGTGATGTGATATTTCAGTTGAAGCCTACGATTATAGCTTACGTGGCAATTTCTACATCTATAACAGCGTAATATAAAAATGCTGTAGACCGGAGAAATGATAGCTTTGAAAATTGTTATGTTATGGAAATTTGCACCCAATATCCCGTGCGCACCATGCACAACAAACGAACGACATATTGTCACATTCACATGTTAGCCGAGATATCGTTCATGCAAAACATACTTAATTTGTTCTGCAGAAGACAGGTCTATCAGATACTAATTTCGATACGTAGAAATAGTGTAGCATGTCTTGAGACGGGCCCGGACAACTGATTATGGACCAAGGCATAAATTTTAATAGCATCTATTCTGTCATGAATTTCTTTGCTCTCGATAATGTGGCATCATTTTGAAGCCTTTCGATAATGTTCTTGACCTGTCATTACGAGTGAATGCCAGAAGCTTGACAAAGAAAGGTGCCTTTCGGTGGTGTCACTTTAACAGTGCAAGTCGGTTGAACATCAACATCGACAAAAGTCCTGTCACTGCGCTTTATGTCGTTTGGCCATCCCATGAATCCAGTATCAAGCAAAATTTAATTTTCTATCAATTACGGAAATTCTCTACCGAAGTTTGAAAATAATGTGCAAAAGAGATAGAGTGGCAAGCCAGTGCTTACCATAGTTTGGTACCGCCGAGAGTACACACAAAAGGCGACGAAAGTAAGTTTATACTAGCTTTCGAGTGTTCCTTCATCAGGTACGAGAAAGATAGAGAAAGGGGAAGGAAGGGAAGGGTTAGTCACAACCTAGGTCACGAGGTCCATTTGTGCTGTATATATTAGTTGAGTCCCTGCCACGTCGTTCTGCTGCACTTCTGCGTATTTTGGGTAGGTGTACAGGTTTGCTTGGTTCTTCAGGTTTTTTTTTTTTTTTTTTTTTTTTTTTTTTTTTTTTTTTTTTTTTTAATTTTCGTCTCATCCATTAAACTTTCTGTTGCCTTGAGTTTATTGTTGCTCTTTGCGTCCACAGTGAAAATGAAATGCGAACCCAACTCACAAATCAACAAGGATTGCAACAATTGTACCTGTCTGCCTGAAGGGGACAAGGCATGCTGTACCACCTGCAATTGTTCCCATCCGTGGCCTCCAAAACCAGGTCTGCATGACTTGTATACATTTTTATATGTCACCAAGGAAGATAACTTATACAGGACTGTCAATAATTCTAAGATGACTTAATTGTAACCTGCCACCTTCAATAGCGACTAATGTAATCATCATCATCATCAGCCATTTCAATCATTCAATGATGTGGCCACTTCGAGTCGTGGATTTAGGTAGGCTTTCAGCAGCCTTCTCCAAGTGGAACGGTCTTGAGCAGTTCTCTGCCAGGTGCTACCAGCGATCTTCCTGACATCTTTGTCCCATCTGTCCGGTGGTCTTCCTTTAGGCCTCCGGTGCTCTCTCGGACTTCCTTAACCTTGGTCACAGATCGGATGTCATCTGTCCTTTTCCTATCCTTTCTTGTATAGCCCAGCATTGCTCTTTCCATGGCTCTCTGTGGTGTCCTAAGTTTCCCTTTTGTAAATGAGTTCAGCACCATCTGAAATGGTTTAGAAATGTTTCAGACAAAAATTGATTACCTTTTTATGGAAAATCCGAATCTGCAATAAAAACGAAGATCTAAAAGTTGACCCCCTCCACACTAATGGGGTTGGGGCTTGAGGTTACATGTAGTATTATTTGACGCCCCCCTTCGAGCTTACGTACTTTTCTTACCCAATATTTTTACCCGATGTATAGTTTTCGAGATAATCTCATCCGAAACTACAGATGGACCACCGTGTAGACTCTACTGTATAATGCAGCATATAGTCTGAAACATACTCACCTCCATGCCTCGCAGCCATACGTCAGCACAGGAATAATGCATTGATCAAACACTGTTTTCTTCAGATTTGCCGGCATTTGGGAGGAATTCTACAATATTCAGATCAAAAATGCCGGTAAATCTGAAGACTAATGTAATACTAACAAACAAATACCAATACTAATGATAAATAAGATTTGGTCATGTCATATTAGAGCGATCTGATTTATAGAAATTACCCAAAATAACAGCCGAGGTTGTGAGATTTTTTTAAATTTTTGTTATTATTATATATTTTTTTAAATTTTTATTCTCGGTTCTGGAAATCATCGGCTCTATCTCAAATTTTCAAATGTTTGTATAGTCTATGGGACTTAACTACGGGGTCATCAGTCCCTAAACTAACAAACTACTTATGAACCACTTACGAACTAGGACGGCACAAATATCCATGACCGATGGGGGATTCGAACCCCCGACCGTAGTGGCCGTGCAGACCGTGACTGGAGCGCCTCAGTCCCCACGGCGACCGCGGCCGGCGTTCGCGTAGTTCGCCTGTGGCAGCGCTCTTCAGAACTAGTTCGTTCGCGAACTACACTGGCGATGGCCAGTACAGAGGCACAACTGCGTGGCATTGACAGTATGAGATTATCAATCAGCTCATTATGATTATTGGGCCCTTCTTCCATGATGGCAATATCCAGCTTTACACCGAGCGAGGGGGCGCAGTGGTAACACACTGGACTCGCATTCGGAAGGATGGTGGTTCAAATCCACCTCCGGCCATCCAGATTTAGGTTTTCCGTGATTTCCCTAAATCACTCCAGGCAAATGCCGGGATGGTTCCTTTGGAAGGGCACGGCCGATTTCATTCCACATCCTTACCCAAACACTCCGAGCGTAAGCTCCGTCTCTAATGACCACACTGTCGACGGGTCGTTAGACTCCAAGCTCCCTTCCTTTTCCTGCTTTACAACTGTTTTTGGAGGTGCTGGTCTAGCTGCAATGCCTCTGCCAAGTGCATCCCAGACATAATCGGGTTTAGTCCGATAAACAAGCTGGCCGCTCCATTCGTTCAATTGCATGACCGTTATCGACCACCATAAAGAACTAATATTCTATGGCACTAGCGTACGGCATAGCAAAAGGTCAAACGATCTCGCCTCTATACTTCTGAGCAGTCAAAGCACCATTCAGAACGTCATAGAGGTCCGTACGTCGCCACCATCCTCGGCCACCGCGGCCGGCGGCTCTTTCTCAAATATTAGGCTAGACTAATGGCAATAATGCGTATAACCTGCCGAATCCGTTAATTTCCATAAAACCTGATCTAACCTGTTGTTTTATATAATGTGTAAAAAGGAAGGATTCTAAATCTTTGTTTCCATGTACTGCATTCGAGTTTCATTTTAAATTTCCCATGCCTTCCCTTACTGCTCTATCACATACACATCAAACAGCTTAAGAGGTAGGATACAACCTCCTCAAACTCTATTTCAATTTGAGCATCTTCCACTCTTTTAATAGATATTGTTTCAAAACAATCTGCTGATAACATCTCACAAGCTGTATTATCTATCTCATTAATAATTTTAAACTGTCAACTGTGTAAAGAACTTCTCTAAACTTCTGAATGCTTTTATATATGCACCATTTCAGGTTGCCCTGTTCCTAGGTGGAAGCCCGGCGACAAGAAGCAGAAAGACTGTTGCAACTGGTGCACTTGCGACTCACGTGGGAAGTAGAACTACACTGAGAAGCTGTGCACAGACAGAGTAGAAGGTGAGTATGTTTCAGACTATGTGCTGCATTATACAGTAGAGTCTACACGGTGGTCCATCTGTAGTTTCGGATGAGATTATCTCGAAAACTATACATCGGGTAAAAATATTGGGTAAGAAAAGTACGTAAGCTCGAAGGGGGGCGTCAAATAATACTACATGTAACCTCAAGCCCCAACCATATTAGTGTGGAGGGGGTCAACTTTTAGATCTTCGTTTTTATTGCAGATTCGGATTTTCCATAAAAAGGTTATCAATTTTTGTCTGAAACATTTCTAAACCATTTCAGATGGTGCTGAAATGGAGAAAAACGTAAAATTAGGGAAAAACTCCGATTTATTTAGAATGATCCAAGGACGCATTAAACCGATACAAAATGTACGTACACAAATTCTTTCATTGCACCAAATAATTTATTTATTTTTACAACTTGTACGTACCAGACACAGTATTTGATGGAGAGAGGCGGAATGGTATTAAAATCTTGTTAGGGAACTCTTCACAACTGCATTACCCACCCTGTGGCTCTACCATGGCCAGACTGCGAACTATGGCTCAGAAATTGTTGTGGAATTCACTCAACATTAACATCATATCAGCAATCTCGGTAGGAGGATAGTGAGCCATGTTTCGCTGAAGAATAATTTACTTCCGTAAGTTGATGTTTGAAAGTTGACGCCAGGGTTTCGAAATCAACGAAGGTATATTATGAAACTTCTTTGAAGGGCGGGATCAAACACGTGTCATTTGTCGTTCTATTTAATATTTAATATTTAATATTTAATAAACATTATTCAACTAACATCCCCTGACAACTCTTTAACATGAGGTTTACAATTAATTGGGAAGTATATAAAATAAAAGATAAAAATACTTTTCATTATCCTTAAACTTCATTAACAAATAACTGCCCAGAGCAAAGGACCACCTTTTAACATAGCTTTAAACTTGATTAACCAATAACTTGACAAGTCAAAAGGCGAAACAGCAGGGCATGAAGGATAAACATAAGATTACAATTTCACTTACTCAAGCTAGAGACGCTATCTTACACAGTAATTAGCCCAAAGCAACAGTACCGGGCTTTATCCGCCCTGCTTATAAAATGTATAACCATTAAAAAACCAAAACAAAAGACAAAATTCATTAATAAAATACAAGTAAGAAAAAACACTAATAAGGTATAAATCGAAGCAATCCGGATTAAATTTACTTGCTTTATCCCCCAAATTACATAAATGTGATATTTTACATGAGAAATATCAATGTCCTTAAGATCAATAACTAAATACGGCGGCGGTGGAGTAGCCGAGCGATCTAAAGTGTCTCGCTGCGGAGCGCGCGGTTGCTCGCCGTGGGGCATGGGTGTGTGTGTGTTGTCCTTAGGTTAGTTTACCTAGGTTTAAGTAGTTTGTAAGCTACGGACTGATGACCACGTAGTTTGATCCGATAGATCTACAAACATTTGGTTTGAACTAAACACGCCTCAGTGGCCCCTGACTGTCGTCCACGACCTCTCTCAAGAAAGAAAGAGTAGGAAACTGAAGGAGAAGGCGCCCAAAATATGTGCGCGAAACTTCTGGATCTTTGCGTGCTTCGAGGAGCCAGGCGTCACCGTGGCGCTGATGTGACAAATAAGGGGACGCAGGGCCCACAAGCTGCGGAACCTGTAAACATGGTTACAGCGAGGGCAGTTTCATACCAAGGACAACATAAATCACATATATATAGATCCCAAATCTTAAATGTAGAGGCCTTCGAATTTATGTACTATAAGTTACAACTTCTGTCCCACAAAAAAATCAAGAGTGCAACTCCGGTAAGCACGTTGGATGCTTCCTTCACGCTTCCTTCCGTCGGGCAAGTAATGCAATTTCGAATAGTTCCCTAACGAGATTATAATACCATTCTGCCTACCTTCATCAAAAACTGTGGCGTGTACATACATGTTATAAAAACGTTGCATAATTTGACCTAATGAAAGAACTGGGTTACATTTTGTATCGTTTTAATGCGTCCTATCTCGGATCATTCTAAATAAATCAAAGTTCTTCCCCAATTTGACATTTTTCTCGATTTTGGCACCATCTGTCACTGGTTTAACAAATGTTTCAGAAAAAACTTCATTACTCTTTAATGGAGAATCCGAATCTGCAATAAATAAAGGTTTCCATTTAAGATTTAAAAGTTGACCCACGCCCCACCCAAGGGGGCGGGAGCTGAGGTTCACGTGTTTGTATAGTTTTAGAGATATTCTCACCTGAAACTTCAGATTGGCCACCCTATATATCTGAGACATTAATGGAAAAAAATTGATGGAGTAAGAGCTGTTCCTTAATTTCTATACTTCAGGCTGAAATAAATTTCAATCATATTATTTGTTACTTATGCATAAGTAAATTCCATCATGGATTTATGCTTTGTATTTTTTACGTTACTTTCATGCAGTATCAATAGCCCAAGTTGAACTGTTACGTACTTAGCGGCAATATGGAATTAGATCAATTGGTCAGCACGGCTAGTGGGCCATAGATGGGGTACTGGTGCTGCTATTGGAAGATCTTATTTCACTAGATATGGTCTGTATCTCACCTGCTGCACAGATGCTGTATTATCTTAAAATAATTCTACTTATCAGATGAAGTTCTCTGGCTACTGTGTCGTTACATGACAGCTCACTTAATTTCGGAATAATTTCATCCTCGAATATCATGAATTTTGATGAAATTTTATGTGAACATTAATATTTCAATTCATAATGTTATATATATATATATTTTATTATTTATTTATTTTGCAATATTTGATTTATATATTGTCTGGTGTAACAGTTGTGAATATTATTTGAAATCTGACTGTACTTATTTGTGATATATCGTGTTTACTTTACATAATGTAAACAACGAAGTGATTATATTAGCTAAAAAGTAGTAAATTTCCTTAGAATATGGTTTAACCGACTCTTTCCTTAATTTCTGTGAATTACATCTACATCTACATCTACGTACATACTCCGCAATTCACTGTAAGGTGCGTTGCGGAGGGTACACTGTACCACTACTAGGCATTTCCTTTCCTATTCCACTCCCAAATTGAACGAGGAAAAAAAAGAATGCCTATATGCCTCCGTACGAGCCCTAATTTCTCTTATCTTGTCTTTGTGATCTTTACGCGAAATGTAAGTAGGCGGCAGCAAGATCGTACTACACTCAGCTTCAAATTCCGGCCCTCTAAATTTACTTAACAAAAATTCACGAAAAGAACGTCGTCTTTCTTCCAGCGATCCCCAATTGAGTTGTCGGAGCATTTCCGTGACACTCGCGCATTGGTCGAACCTACCGGTAACAAATCTAGCTGCTCGTCTCTGAACCGCCTCTATGTCTTCCTTCAAACCTATCTGCTGCGGATCCCAAATACTTGAGCAATACTCAAGACGTGGTCGTACAAGCGTTTTATACGCGGTCTCCTTTACAGGTGAAGTACATCTTCCCAAAATTCTCCCAATAAACCGAAGTCGGCTGTCTACCTTACTCACAACTGTCCTTACATGCTCGTTCCATTTCATATCGCTCTGCAATGTTACGCCTAGATATTTGAACGACGCGACAGCATCAAGAAGCTCACTACTAATGCTGTATTCGAACATTATAGGATTGTTTTTTTCTACTCATGCGCATCACCTTACATTTTTCTACATTGAGAGCTAGCTGCCATTCTTCGCACCAACTAGAAATTTTGTCTAAGTCAACATGTATGCTATTACAGTCAGTTACAGACGACACCCTCCCATATACCACAGCATCATCAGCAAACAGCCGCAAATTACAACTTACTCTGTCCATCAGATCATTTATATAGATAGAAAATAATAGCGGTAATATCACCTTCCCCTGGGGCACGCCTGACGATACACTCGTCTCTGATGAACACTCGCCGTCGAGGACAACGTACTGCGTTCTATTACTTAGGAAGTCTTCCAGCCAGTCACAAATCTGTGAACCTATTCCATAAGCTCGTATCTTCGATAGCAGTCTGCAGTGTGGCACCGCGTCTAACGCCTTTTTGAAGTCGAGAAAAACACAATCCGCCTGTTGCCTTCGTCCATGGCTCGCAAGATGTCATGTGAGAAAAGGGCAAGCTGAGTTTCACATGAACGATATTTCCTATCCCGTGCTGATTCATGGAAAGAAGCTTTTCCGTTTCAAGGAAATTTACTATATTCGAACTGAGAATATGCTCCAAAATTTCAACATGAAACTGATGTCAACGATATTGGCCTGTATTTGTATGGGTCAGTTCTCTTTCCTTTCTTATACACGGGAGTCACCTGCGCTTTTTTCCAATCACTAGGAACTTTGCGCTGAATTAAAGATTCGTTATAAATGCAAGCTAAGTAGGGGGCCAACGCCGCAGAATAGTCTTTGTAAAACCGAACTGGTATTCCTTCCGGACCAGCAGAGTTTTTCGTATTTAGCTCTCTCAGCTGCTTCTCTACACTGGAAATACCTATTGCTATGTCCCCCATTTCGGAATTACTACGTTGATCAAATGATGGTATATTTGTGCGGTCCTCCTGCGTGAAAGATTTCTTAAAGGTTAAATTTAGAACTTCAGCTTTCCCTTTGCTTTCTTCTAGTACTGTCCCGGAATGATCAACTAGTGACTGGATAGTGGGCTTTGACCCGCTTATCGATTTTACATAGGACCAGAATTTTTTCGGGTTCTCGGAAAGATCTTTTGCTAAGGTATGGCTGTGATAATTATTGTATGCTTCACGCATCGATCTTTTTATAGACGCACGAATCTCTAACTTTTGCCTGTCATCATTTGCGTGTTCTTTTTTGAATCGAGAGTGCAACAGCCTTTGCTTTCTCAGCAGCTTCCCAACATTATTATCATACCACGGTGGATCTTTTCCATCCTTAATCGTCTTTACTGGCACATATTTCTCTAACCCTTTATTAACAATGCACTTAAATTTAGTCCACAATTCCTCTACATCCATAGTCCCGGAATTAAACGATGCCCATTCATTTTCTAAGTGCGAACGTAACATTTGCTTGTCGGCTCTTCCCAACAAAAACACGCTCCTAGCCTTCTTGATTAGTTTATGAAGTTTAGTCACCATCGAAGCTATGACGATATCATGATCACTAATTCCTGTCTCTACACAGACATCGTTAATAAGTTCAGGCCTGTTTGTGGCTATAAGGTCTAGAATATTTCCATTGCGCGTGGGTTGCCGGTTTAACTGCTCAAGACAATTTTCGGAGAATGTGTCCAAATGTAGCTCGCAAGACTGCTTGTCTGTACCGCCTGAAATGTAACTAGCGAGGTCCCAATCTATTGAAGTCACCTCCGACTAATATTACATGGCCCGGATACCTGTGCACTACCTGGTGTATACTTTCCTTGAATGCTTCTAAATCTGCTACAGCAGCACTGGGGGGCCGGTAAAAACACCCAACTATTAACTTTACTTCTTTTAGACCTGTTATACGTGCCCAGATAACTTCACAGTTACTTTCAACCTCGATCTCCGTAGAAACAATATCTTTGTCCACAGCGATGAACACTCCTCCTCCAGTTGTTCAGATCTATCTTTCCGATATACATTCCACGCTTCGCTAAATATTTCTGAACTTGCCACATCATCATTTAGCCAGCTTTCGGTGCCTAAAACTATCTGAGCGCAATAACTTCCATGCAGCGCTGCAAATTCGGGAACTTTGTTTCTAATACTCTGTATGTTCGCGCCTAATATTTTTATGTTCGAATTTTTGTTCCGAACGTGGCCTGAATTCGCTGTTTGAATACGGACAGGCGAGTGCTCATCAGAGTTAGCGCCTAGCCTAGAAAACCCCCATGTGCACTCCACAAGTACTCTGCTATCCGAGTAGCCGCTTCCTTAGTGTAGTGCACCCCTGATCTATCTAGGGGCACCCTATAATTCCCCACCCGATAACGCAGATCCAGAAACTGCAGCCATGACTGTCACAGAGTCGGCGAAGCCTCTGGTTCAGACCCTCCACTCGGCTCCAAACCAAAGGACCCCGATCAACCCTGGGAACAATGCTACAAATCGACAGCTCTGCTTGCACCCCGCGTGCGAAGGCAGCAGCCTTCACCAATTCCGCCAGCCGCTCGTATGACCTGAGGATGGCCTCAGAACCCAAGCGACAAGCGTTATTGGTGCCGACGTGAGCCACGACTTGCAGTCGACTGCACACCGCACCCTCGATAGCCGCCGGCAAGGCCGCCTCCACATCTCGGATGAGGCCCCCCGGCAGACACACCGAGTGCACGTTGGAATTCCTTCCAGATCTAGACGCTATCTGCCTAAGGGGCTCCATCACGAGCCTAACATTGGAGCTCCCAACAACTAGTAATCCCCTTCCCCCGTGCACCTGCTCGGACCCTGCTGAAGGAGTGACCACACTTTCACTCACAGGACGAACGGGCGCGGACGGACGTCCAGCCTCCACATTGGCCTTCCGCCTCGAGCGACGCGGACGCCGTACAACCCGCCACTCCCCTTGCGGAGAAGGCGGCTCGACGACGTCCGGTACACCTGAAGGTGCCTCGGTAGCAGGGACAGAGAGCGAAGCGTGAGACACCTGAGGTGTCCCACTCGACGCACCAAACTCCCCACCATCGCTGCACCCCGAGACAGCAGCCTGAAGACGGCTGACAGTAGACAGCAGCACGCTCAGCTGTTCGCGAACCGCGGCCAACTCCTCCTGCGTCCGCACACAGCAGGCACACATCCTATCCATCCTATCGATACAATTAACTGCAGAAAGTAGAAAATTAAATAATCAACTTTGAAGAAGCCTAGTACTCTAATGAAGGCGGCTGGCTGCTGACTGAACCGTGGTCAGTGGTATCTACACTGTCAAATCAACAAAACTGCGTCCGGCAGCTTTAGCGCTGTTCAGGATGTGGCACTGGTGGCAGCTGGCACTGGACTGACTGATAACGAGCTTTAGTAACGGTCTCTGACTTGTTTTGAAATACACCGGTCAAAGGCGAAGACTAAACACAACGGTATTTATCAAATACGATATAATAAACTATTAAAACAGTAGTGCAAACGATATCTGCAAGTACGCGGGAATAAACCTCTTAAAACAGAAGTACTAACGAAAATTAACTAGACTGGCAATTAAATTAGACACAAATTAAATTCAGATAC
Source organism: Locusta migratoria (assembly GCA_026315105.1). Classification (NCBI taxonomy): domain Eukaryota; kingdom Metazoa; phylum Arthropoda; class Insecta; order Orthoptera; family Acrididae; genus Locusta; species Locusta migratoria. Next base: position 63,785,143 of record CM048751.1, read on the forward strand.
TTAGCGCTGTTTACGATGTGACACTGGTGACAGCTGGCTTAATTTGGAGTTTGGTGCCATACTAACATTAGGTGGTCTCAGCGACCGCATGTTTCTAGTTATGCATATTTAAGAGATGTTTCGGATTAAGGGTTAGCATATACCTCCAATGGAAACTGGTTAAGTGTAAAATTCATAGATGCAATTCTGCCATAGATGTAGTCACTTATTAGATCCCATGTGAACGTTCGCCCGCAACAACCGTAAATATTTAGCGATTTTAGGTTGTAATATCTCTGAAAGAATTTAGTTGAAGTAGATTAAATTTAGCTATTTTGCACAATTATAAGCATTCATTTAAGATAACAATGAAAAGAACTTTACCACATTTTCAGCTAGAAAATTGTAGCAAATCCGGCCTAAAAAGAAACCACCCGAAAGAATCTCTCACTTCGTGTATCTCTGGAACCGAAGATACTGCACAGGATGTGACATGTGAGTCATCGATTTTGCGTGGACGTTCTGTATTAAACATACAGAGATACGTGTTTCGGCTTTTTGCTAGATATTTTAAAATAATCAAGGTGAAATTTGATGAAGAAAAATTGCGTTTTCAATGCTATACATGGAATGATCGTCTGAAGATGAGCATTTTCAACTAATACATATGGGGTCAAAAGCTACTGACGTTTACGTGTTTTCATGCTGTAGTTTCAGTACTGAACATGAGCGACTTTACGATCGCCGTCGCCGGTCGAACGATAGCCCACTTCTTACGTCATCAGTGTTGTTGACGAAGTCAGAGTAGGCACACCGAGAGCTCCTCGGCGGGTAAATGCAGCGTGATCACATTGTTTGATATGACTGTCGAAGTGTGTGTAGATCGCGAACTTTCTAAATGATGGAGAATCAACAACATTCGATAACTTCGCCAGTGGAATGTAGAGTACGAGATGCTAACGACTTTATCAAAATCGACGTAGACGTGGACAGCGAAGGAAAACAAATTCTCTGACGCCGTACACTTTTCCTTGATTTTATTTGGAGAAAATGGCTTTGCGTTACTTGCTGTGAGCGATTTCGGATAGATCTCATTTAATCGGCAATGAATTTTATCAGCGATCCTGCACTACGCACCAATAGATAGAAGTTGTAGATGTCGAAGAAGTTGTCCATAAAGATGAACCTGGCGCTTATCCAGATGTTGTCGAAAGTACAAATACTGAGAAGTAATCTATTGCATCAACACCCTCACATGTGAAATTAGGACCAAAATATGGAGATTCAGCATATGTACCTGAAGCTAGTACCACTGTATGTCAAAATAACTGAAGTGTCGTTGGAGACACAACATCCTAATTTGCAAAACACTGCAGACCAAGGTAGCAACTTTAAGGTTAATAGGAAAGGACTTATTAAAGAATTCGGAAACTGAATTGCCGCGAAGGAGAGGCCGTACGAATCTCGTACGTTTTGACAGCATAGTGAAGCGACCCAAAGTGCTGCCCCTCAAATTTGCCATCCCGGCCCTAGTCCGGCCCTGCTCTGAAAGAGTGCCATCAGAATAATGGACTTGTAGTATTACCGAGCGCTTGGATCTTGATACTGATATATAACTGTTAAAGTCCAGTACAAGTTTTTGAACATTAACGCTTATGCTGTTGAACGTATTTTGTCTGATCATTGTGCACACCTAGTTACAGTGTATGACTTAGCTCCATACAAGACTTCAAAACAGTCATCTAGAGAAGTTCATCCAATAACGAATTAACAATTTGTGATTTCAGGAAAAGCCTAGAAGAGGGAAATTGGGATGAGGTGTACCTTCCAAGCAAACAACTCTGTTTTAAAATTATTTTATGACACGTTTCTGGACAAATTTGAAGGCTCTTTCCTTAATAAAACAACCATCATTTTAATAACCGAAATGAAAAGCGAGCTTAATAAAGGAATAAAAATCTCTTGTAACCTGGAAAGGGGACTGTATATATAAGAAATAGAGATCTGCACCTCGCTCGGTTGCTCGCTTGAATCGCGTGATACACATCGTTCTCTGACAGTCCGACAGGTGTCGGTACTGCAGCTTGTGGCAAGGCGTGTGGCTGCGCTCGACTTCCTCCACGCTCGTTCGAGCGGCGCACGCTCGACTAGCCCGACCGTCCACACTGCCCGCTCGCCACTCGGTCGCCCACCGAAGCGACACTCGAGTCCAAGGCGAGTGTCGGGAGCAAACTAGATGCTTGAGAATACATCCTGACGGCGAAATTTGGAATTTTTTTCCTTTCCCGGGTGATTCGATTGCTGTTCTCTCGATCCAGTTGAACTAACCATTCAGTTTCGCATTTTATACTTTACCATACATGTTATTATGCGTGATTAACATAAAGTTTCTGTGCTAAGATCATTTACTAAATGAGTTTTCCAGGATCTTTCTTTCTTTCTTGTTCCCATTTTGCGGACTGTTAGTGCCTGTTTAGTGGTAGGTATTACTTGCCGTCTTAACGAGGCAGTGATTGTATTTTATATCGATTCCTCTTATCACTCTCAAGTCCTGGAATAGTTTTTTCGTCTTTTATATTTTAGGTTAGTTTTGTGCACCTCTCTCTCTCTCTCTCTCTCTCTCTCTCTCTCTCTCTCTCTCTCTCTCTGTTGCACCCCGTTAATATATATTCCCGTAGCATTTTGGCACTGTGCGTGCTTGCTGCGCCTCTACCTTTTCCGAGTGAGTCCTTAACGGGAATTTTTCCACTTGCAACATTCATATATCTCCCACTGCCACTGTCGTGTTTCTTATCTACCTAACAAAGAACGTATGCAAGCTTTTGTGCAATATATAGGATCCTCGCTTTCTTCCGTGTCTTGATAAGAGATCGTCCTAGTTACTTTGCAGGGGGAGTGAGAATTAGGGGGACAGCTCAAAAAATTATTTTGATTTTATCGAAGTCTTTTATCAAAAGATACTTTCGTACCAAACATAATTAAAATCGCTTCTCTAGTCTCTAAGTTGTCTCCATGTTTCTATTTTAGCGACAATTTTGGAGTGATCGTTTCACCCCTTAAATATGTTTCTCCGCCGCTAAAAATAATACGTGTCCCATAGTTTTTCATGTATTATAACATATGCAAATTTCATAAAAATCGGAGAGTGACATTTGGGCAGGTTTCCTTGTGAGTACAGCGGCAGCACTACGCTGTGCGGCCTGTGCCAGAGGCGTGCAGCGGGCCTGCACTGCTCGCCCGGGCCCGTAGCCGCGCCTCCCGGGCGGGCCCGGCCCCGCGCTGCCCGGCCTGCCGGCGCGAGCCCCACCGGACTGTGCCGGGCAGCGCGGGTATCCCAACTACCCGCCGAGTGCCGGTCCGCCCGGCCGCCCGTGCCGCTCTGCTGCTAGCCGGGCCACGCGCCCGCCAGCCGCTACACTCTTACCGGGAAATACACTGTTCCGATTTTCACGTTTCAAACGACAATCCCACATCAGTATATTCCATTCGATTCTGAAGAAACTAAGGGGTTAAAAAATCTGATTATTGGACATCTGATAGTACAGCAACTTAGCTTTCTAACAAAGCATTCAACTTTTCATTTACAAATCATTTACTGAAAAAGTTAGGTAGCGGGCAGCGTACTGACCGATGCATTTTAGAACACACATTAACGCGAGTGTAATAGACCTGTCTCAAATCATGAGTAATTGCGAGTTAATGAGCAGAATTAGTTCTGCGATAGCAAGTATACGCATTCAGCGCGTGTTCGAACAGCGTTTCTGTGGACATTTTGCTAAATTGCTTAATGTTTCCTAGCTGATAAGAAAAAATAAGTAAATAAATATAAATAATAATAAACGTTCAGTTGCAATCGAGATCATTAGAAACGATTAACTGGTAGAATGTAGGAAGGTACAGCTTACGCTTAACCACTCCAAGGGAAGTAAACTAATTACTGTTCATCGATACAGGTGTGTGGACCATTGTTGTTTTATTTTGTATTTCCCCCTTTTCCCTCTGGCTGGGGATAGCTGAAACCCCAAGGGAGTCACCACTATTTGAGAAGTGACATTCAAGGTCGTAGTTATCAGTTTTGTATCGCTGGACAGTCATTCATGCATCTTGAAAACACTTGGGATTTTTTTCTCACTGACGGAATTGTCAGTGTACTATCAGTTGCGAGGAAAAAAAATGACGTGCGCAGTAATGCACCTGGTAAAAGTAGAACGTTCAATTTTTGTGGTGCAGAAGCAAAACGGTAGCCGAATCGGCTCGCGCCGGAAATATTAAACATGTTGAAAGTCGTTGGCTTCGCGTTAGCCGGCTCCAGCAAATTTGTAGGTAGTTTTATACTTTGCTCAGTATTTACTTACTCAATGTTTCACTTCATATTAAACTAAGTGATGCCTCTAACATAAAGAACACGATTATTCCTTCAATCTCTTGGGATCCTTGTTGCTAGTAAGTCTACATATTTCATGTATGTAACAAAAAATTATATGTCCTACGATGATGTGATATTTAATTATGTTCAAGGTTGTCCAACTAATTATCTAGCTAAAATTCTGCCAAGGTGAACAGGAAATCTTTAAAAAGCCAGTAGTTTGCCAACACGGTATTCGTCTGCTATTCTTTTTACGTTTCTAGAAACTGTTGAAGGATGAGGAAGAACGTCTTTGGCACTTGCAGTGGGGTACTGTGCTAATTCACCATCAGAGTCTGTGCGAGGTCTCGAAATCCTTCTCCCACAACTATGGTGAAGGGCCGCAAATCTATTGCACATATTCTTACACATTTCTCCAGCATAAAACATTTTGCTGACCCTGGAATATTGCTACAACCGTTCAAATCAGTATTCAGATAAACTTTGCAGCTATTCAGGTGCCGCAACAGCGTAGTGGTACTGCCATGACGGAACGATAATAATTTACGGCAGCCATTACACTCTGCAAATCCCCACAGATTTATTTTCATTACCTATAATCAACATAAAACGCTGTCATACTATGCTGTCCCCAGATATCTTTAAACGCTAGTAGATTCTCTCCGCGAGTTTTCTGGAAACGTCGTTTTTTTTTTTTTTTTTTTTTTTTTTTTTTTTTTTTTTTTTTTTTGCACCTTGTTACGATCTGTCCTTTTTGTTGTTTATTTCAGACATAACGATAGATAACTTATATATTGCTATGTAGATAACATACAAGGTGCGTGAAGCCTACGCTGTGATTGTTACAACGTTTTGCTCAGAACTGTCTGCACTGCCCCGCTCGCAACGCCGCCTGTAGCGCTGTTGCACGGGCCTGGCGGGTACCCGCTCGCCCGGCAAGTGTCGGGACTCGACGGCGCATCGCAGCTCGCTCGCTGTGTACAGCGGTGCAAAGGGGCTCGACTACCCGCGGTGCGGGCAGCAGAGCGCAGCGGCCGCACGCAGGCGAGCTCGGGCGGGTAAAAGTGGCGCTCTGCACGGCTCTGGCCTGTGCCCGCGCTGCCCCACGCAGCCTCGTTCGAGTGTCAACACGCTCGCTGCGAGCGTCACACACTCGGCGCGCCACCGGCAAGCGTTGCGCACTCGACCGAATACGAGCGAGCGAAACCGGCGATTTGCAGACCTCTAATCAGAAAGATACGGTAATGACCCTGAAACAGCCAAACACTATGAAAATTACTGTGCTACAATAAGAACAGTTATTAAAAATTCAGACGTAAATGTATCATTATGAGTATGTTACCTCTACCAATAAAATTAAAAAAAAATTTCAAATATAACTGAAAGCGAAACAGGGCACCAAGAGCACAGAGAGGCTGTATTACCATCAAAATGAATGAAAAGTTAACTAACTAATCTTCAAAAGTTGAAAACTATTTATAACACATTTTATTGTTTTGGAGTATATGTGAAAGCCCAACCTCACTGATGATTGCTTTATCCAAAAGTATTGTAAAAACATTGAATTGTGGATTAGGTTAACATATTTTGAGAAATAATGTAATAAACAGATTGATTTTCACAATGTCTCTTCAACAGAATCCGCTTTCAGCGAAGAAAGGCGGAATGATATAATATCTAAACATCTTCCATTAGGAATCATTTGTAATGTCGCAACGAGTTTTGAATGTGTAAATCATGGAAAATATTTAATAAAAAATTAAGTAGTGTGGTAAGAGTGGCAGAATGCGCAAATGATGTAATGGACATTAGACGGTCTAAATAGGCGATTCAAATAATGTACAAAAATCTGAAAGTTCCAAAAATGACGGAGGTATTAAGGTTGTTTTGCTTTGGTTCTTTTGCCAATCTTAATACATATTAAAGGCCTGCCATTCAATATTCACGAATTTTCGGTGTTAGTTCTCTTGCTGACATTACTATTGTAGTAATCATACACAACAAACAAGATTAACTGATGAAATTTAAATAATGTTATGTAATACTCCACAAATGTACCCTAATTAAATATTGATAATATAGAGTATATACAGTACCGTACAGAAAATGAAGTAATGCCATTAACAAAATTATAATTTGACCTGAAGTCTGTAGATAACAGGTGAACCAAACAGATCCTTATTTTCTACTGGCAATCATATGACATTGTTAGAGAATAGCTTTCTGTGCCTGTTACCTGAAGTGGTCCTCCATGAGATTTCCAGAAGGAAGATTTAGTCAATAATTGAATCACTAAAGACTAAAGGCTCTTATGAATATGATGTGACTAACACATATTTGTAACTTTTCTTTTCAAAAAGTCAGTTTCCTGAGAGATTAAAGTATTCATTAGTAAAAACACATTATAAGAAAGGAGAAAGGGATAATGTAGACAACTACAGGCTTATTTCTATGCCATCGGTTTTTTCTAAACTTATTGAAAAGGCTGTATATTCAAGATTAATTGATCATTTCAGTTCATATAATTTGTTGTCAAACGTACAGCATGCTTTTAGAAGTGGTTTAACGACTGAAAATGCTATATTTTCTTATCTCTGTGAGACATTTAATGGGTTAAATAAAAGGCTACCGCCATTAGGCCTCTTCTTTCATTTAACAAAGGTGTTTCATTATGTTGATCACGAAATATTGTTGCAGAAGATGGAACATTATGGAATACGAGGAGTACAACTGGTTCACCTCTTACTTTAGTAACATACAGCAGAAGGCACTTCTTTGCAGTGTTGAAAATAGCTTTGACGTACAATAACAATGGGGCACAGTTAAGTATGGGGTGCCCCAACAGCGGTGTAGTAGCCGATCGGTCTAAGGCGTCTCGCAGCGGAGCGCGAGGTTACTCGCCGTCGGAGGTTCGGCTCCTCCCTGGGGCAAGGATGTGTGTGTTGTCTGTAGGTTAGTTTACCTTAGTTTAAGTAGTTTGTAAGCTACGGACTGATGACCACGCGGTTTGGCCCGATAGATTTACAAACATTTGAATTTTTTGGGTGCCCCAGGGTTCTGTCTTAGAACAACTGTGCTGTTTCTTATTTACACTACTAGCCAATAGAATTGCTACACCAAGAGGAAATGCAGATGATAAACGGGTATTCATTGGACAAATATATTATACTAGAATTGACATGTGATTACATTTTCACGCAATTTGGGTGCATAGATCCTGAGAAATCGGTACTCAGAACAATCACCTCTGGCCGTAATAACGGCCTTGGTGTGCCTGGGCTGTTCAGGCCGTGTTCAGGTGCACATGCCCATGCAGCTTCAACACGTTACCACTGTTCATCAAAAGTAGTGACTGGCGTTTTGTGACGAGCCAGTTTCTTGGCCACCATTGACCAGACGTTTTCAGTTGGTGAGAGATCTGGGAGAATGTGCTGGCCAGGGTAGTAATCGAACATTTTCTGTAACCATAAAGGCCCGTACAGGACCTGCTGAAATGAAGGGTTTCGCAGGGATCGAATGAAGGGTAGAGCTATGGGTCGTAACACATCTGAAATGTAACGGCCACTGTTCAAAGTGCCGTCGATACGAAGAAGAGGTGACCGAGACGTGTAACCAATGGCACCAATGGCACATCATGATACTGTAAACAGAACCTGGATCATCCGAAGAAAAATGTTTTTGTAATAAATAGTCTAAATGATATCAGATAACCTTTCAAGGATTTACTGCAGTTCAGAAATGTATAATATTCAGTAACTCAGTTTTAAGTACTTTTATAAAGAGCATAAAGTTAATTTTCCAATAACAGTTTAGATGAAATTAAATTTATATTTGAGGATGTATTCCTACAGCTGTCCAAGGACTATATCATGCACCTCGCCATTATTGAAGTTATTTATCGGTCTCCGCAGGTTGCCCTCGTCCTGAGTGTAAACCCGGTGACAGGAAGCAGATTGACTGTTGCAACTGGTGCACTTGCAGCCCAAATGCTAAGTGGAGTTGCACTAAGAAGCTATGCCCATAAAGGGTAGAAGGTAAGTGATCCCAGTCTCTTTCATACCATACAATGCAGTACATACAGCATGGCAGCTTATGATTCCATAGTTCTACCTCAGATATTAATGGAAAGAATATGACAACAAAAAGGTGTTTTGTGGAGTTCAATAATATGTACACTTTTATCATAAGATAAACACATTTTATCGTCTTAGTTACTTTCGTTGCATAAGCAAATTTCAGCAGGGCTTGATGCTTTACATTACCATATGGCTCTCATAAAAGATAATTTATCCTCAGTTGAACACTAACGTGTCGAGATCAATGAGGAGATTTATCAACTGCTAAGGACGAGTACTGGGTCACACAAGGTTTCCTGTTGATGATTTTGATAGTTGGGATTTCACTATACTATATGGTCTGCATCTCAACAGTAAAGGCAAAGGTAAATTTACCAGGTTGATAGTACAATCCTTAAGAAGGCACACACCAAGTAATGGGAGTACGTCTTCGTTACGCTGAGATCATTGTCCAGTGCCAAGATCCAACAGGCAAAAATGTTAAATAGCAGAGGCCTCCCACGATAGTACTGTAAAAACAATTTTAGTATTTTGAATTAAAATATTCGAATATTTGGTGATTAAACTTTAAAGTCATTTGGCTTCCGTGGTTTTCTTACTCTCTCTCTCTCTCTCTATCTGTTTTTTTTTTATTATTATTATTACTTTTTTGTATTTTTATTATTCTAGAGATTCAGATACTGTCGACTTAGTAGTTGTACTATCCCTCTCTCTCTCTCTCTTTATCACATTGTCACATGTTTCGAAACGGTAAATTTAATGGATATAAATTGTTACAGCATGTAAATGCAGACATTAAGTACAAGGGAAAAGTTGTCATATAAGTTAAAAGTTTACAGTGTGTTAAAATTTAGAAACAAAATACAGTAGCAACTATCTCTAAATAGGCAAATTTTAACCCATGCCTGAGAAACATGCATTACTCATTGTGATATCTTTAAGACAGGAGGAATTTAAAAGTAATCTTGAACTATTACTCCGTTAATCAAAGTATCCACGGGTGTACTGCCGGTCTATAGTGTCCAACGGGCACAATATTTCAGCGATCATACATGTCGCCATCATCAGGTGAACTGACGGGCTGAGCTCCTGGAAAGCATGAAGTCACTGTTCACGAATTTATTTCTCATCATAATATTCACAGTGCAAGTGAAATGCAAAGCGGGCACACGTTTCACGATGGATTGTAACAATTGTACCTGTAAAAATGAAAGCAACAAGGCGTGTTGCACCAAATGTAACTGCTCCTATCCTTGGCTATGGAAACCAGGTCAGTATCAAACTATATACTCAGCTACATATATTATAGACATATTGTAGGCAATAACGTTTTCTCAAAAGGATACTTATTTTCATATGTCATAAAAAGTAATTGTCATCTTGTATAGATATACATTTCATTTTTTTTTTTTCTTTGTACCCAAAGTCATAGTCTTTCTTGGTTTTCCCAGGAACGATCCACGAATGAATCATGATTTCATAAGCCCATAAAATTCACCATAGTCCACCCGTAATGTGCAAAAATGAATCGATTTGCCCAGTTTGGATGGGCTGTAGTAAGTATGTAATTCGTAAATATTGACGCTGTGGTGCGGGGCTTGTACACAGCCGGCCGCGGTGGCCGAGGGGACTGAGGCGCTCCAGTCAAGGTCTGCACGGCCACTACGGTCAGGGGTTCGACCCCCCCCCCCATCGGGGTGGATGTTTGTGCCGTCCGTAATATTAGTTCATAAGTAGTTTGTAAGTCTAGGGACTGATGACCCCGTAGTTAAGTCCCATAAGCTGTACAAACATTTGAACATTTTTTGAACTTGTATACAATGATCACAAGACCAAGGGGTACCCAAAACGGTGTACACTTTATCGCTGTAAGCACTAGAAGACAAAGTATGGGACCTTGAAGAATTACAATTTCGCACGCTACGTTTTCATACACAATTAACAAGAGATTTTCTGAAAAACATAACCATCGCGTATGAACTGACAACTAATTACGGCGCCAGTACTGGCACTAATCGAGACGCATTTTTCAATTAGTATGCACATATTCCACGGAATACACCTTCCATAATATATGTTACAGGGACACATATTTCAGGGTATGTAACAGCATAAACAATGAAATTTATGAAAACCTAGCCCATAACGCATGAGTGTGTAAGTTATTACAGTATTCGCTACAGATTTTTCAGACACTTTTCTAATATTCCAATGTAAGTTCCTGCAAATTACATTTATGTAGGACACATTTATCAGGTTATATGATGCCATAGGGTATACGATGCATAAAAGCTAAATACAAAGTGTGAGGCAGTTGGCGATGAATAAAGGAGAAGGAAGTAGATGAACAAACGTAATTATGGAATAAATATACACCCACGCAAAGTCTGGAAATAATGTTGGTGTATAATGAAATGTTGTGGGTTGTTGTTTTTAAACGTTGCCAACACTCACTACCATGCTGCTAGTGTTTCTGTATATACACAAGAGATTTGCTCCTTTACATTAATTAAACGACTAAGATAGCTTAATTAAAAGTAATGAAAATTTCTGTAGTTTGATAAATGCAAGAGAACAAATACTTCTGTATGAGTGTTTCATTACTTTGGTTTCTTGATTATTTTTCTAAAAAAAAAAATATTAAATTATACTCTATGTAAAATTCTGTTGTTTATTAATTGTTGTTGTTGTGGTCTTCAGTCCGAAGACTGGTTTGATGCAGCTCTCCACAATACCCTATCCTGAGCAAGCCTCTTCATCTCCACATAAGAACAGGAACCTACATCTGTCTGAATCTGCTTACTGTATCCATCTATTGGTCTTCCTCTTCGATTTTTACCCCACACACTTCCCTCCAATGCTAAATTTACGATTCCCCGATGTCTAAGAATGTGTCCTACCAAGCGATCCCTTCTTTTAGTCAAGGTATACCAAAAATTTCTTTTCTCCCCAATTCTGTGCAGTACCTCCTCATTAGTTATTCTTCTGTAGCACCATATTACAAAAGCCTCAATCCTCTTCCTGTCCGCACTGTTTATCGTCCATGTCTCACTCCCATACAAGGCAACACTCCATACGAATGCCTTCAGAAAGGACTTCCTTAGGCTTAAATCAATATTTGATATTAACAAATTTCTCTTTTTCAAGAACGCTATTCTACCCATTGCCATTCTGCATTTTATATCCTCTGTACTGCGACCATCCTTTGTTATTTTACTGCCCAAGTAACAAAACTCATCTACCTCCTTTATTGCTTCGTTTCCCAATCTAATTCCTTCAGCATCACCTGATTTTCTTACTCTGCACTCCATTACCCTAGTTTTGCTCTTGTTAATGTTCATCTTATATGCATCTTTCAGCACACTGCCCAGTCCGTTCAATTGCTCTTCCAGGTCCTTTGCTGTATCTGACAGAATTACTATGTCGTCGGCAAAACGCAATGTTTTTAATTCTTCACCACTAACTATAATTCCTTCTCCAAATTTCTCCTTGCTTTCCTTTATAGCTTGCTCAATATACAATTTGAATAACAATGGAGAAAGACTACAACACTGTCTTACCCCCTTTCCAATCACTGCATCCCTTTCATGCCCTTCAACTCTGACACCGCTGTCTGTTTTTTGTACAAGTTGTAAATCACCTTACGCTCCCTATATTTTACTCCTGCTTGCTTCAGAACTTGAAAGAGTTTATTCCAATCAACATTGTCAAAAGCCTTCTCCAAATCTACAAAAGCTAGAAATGTAGGTTTGCCTTTTCTTAATCTATCTTCTAGGATAAGCCGTAAAGTGAGTATTGCCTCCCGTGTTCCTACATTTCTCCTGAACCCAAACTGATCTTCCCGGAGGTCGGCTTCTACCAGTTTTTCCATCCTTCTGTATATAATTCGTGTTAATACTTTGCAACCATGACTTATTAAACTGATGGTTCTGTAGTTTTCACACCTGTCTGCACCTGCTTTCTTTGGAATGGGGATTATAACATTTTTCTTAAAGTCTGAGGGTACTTCGCCTGTCTCATACATCTTACACACCAGGTGAAACAGTTTTGTCATGGCTGGTTCTCTCAGAGACTTCAGTAGCTCTGAGGTAATTTCATCTACTCCAGGGCCTTGTGTCGACTCAGGTCTTTCAGGGGTATGTCAAATTCTATTCTCAGTACAGTATCTTCTATTTCATCTTCATCTACATCCTCTTCCATTCCTACAATATTATCTAGAAGTTCATTTCCTTTGTAGAGCCCCTCTATATACTCTTTCCACCTTTCAGCTTTCCCTTCTTTGCTGAGAACTGGTTTCCCTTCAGTGTCCTTCATATTCATAGAGCTGTTTTTCTTATCTCCAAATGTTTCTTTTATTTTCCTGTAGGCTGTATCTATTTTTCCCCTATTGCATTCTAGCCACTCCTGCTTAGCCATTTTGCACTTCCTGTCAATCTCATTTTTTAGTCGTCTGTACTCCATTTTGCCTATTTCATTTACTGCATTTCTATATTCTCTCCTTGCATCAATTAAATATAGTATTTCCTGTGATATCCAAGGATTTTTTGTAGCTTTTGCCTTCCTACCCATTTTGTCCTCTGCTACCATCACTATTTCATATCTCAATTTTACCCATTCCTCTACTGTTTTATTTTCCCCTGTTTCTGTCAATTGTTGCCTAAAGCTCCCTCTGAAATTCTTAAGAAGCTCAGGTTTCCCTATTTATCCAGGTCCCATCTCCTTATTTTCCTACCATTTTGTAGTTTCTTCACTTTCTGCCTACAGTTCATAACCAACAAGTTATGGGCAGAGTCTATATCTGCCCCTGGGTATGTCTTACACTGTAAACCCTGGTTCCGAAACCTATGTCTTACCATTATAAAATCTATCTGGTATCTCCCGGTGTCTCCTGGTCTCTTCCACGTATACAACCTTCTTTTGTGATTCTTGAACCAGGTGTTTGTTATAACAAAATTATGTTCTGTGCAAAATTCTACCAGGCGGCTTCCTCTTTCATTCCTTTTGCCCAGACCATATTCACCTACTATCTTCCTTTCCCTTCCTTGTCCTACTACTGAATTCCAGTCTCCCATAACAATTAAGTTTTCCTCTCCCTTAATTATCTGAATAATTTCCTTTAGCTCATCATATATTTCTTCGATTTCCTCATCATCGGCAGAGCTAGTTGGCATATAAACCTGTACTACTGTTGTCGGTGTTGGCTTCGTATCTATCTTAACAATGATAATGCGATCACTGTGCTGGTCATAGTAGTTTACCCGCATTCCTATTTTCTTATTCATTATCAATCCTACTCCTGTGATACCCCCAATTGATTTTGTATTTATATACCTGTACTCACCTGACCAGAAATCCTGTTCATCCTGCCACCGAACTTCACTAATCCCTACTACATTTAACTTCAACCTATCCATTTCCCTTTTTAAATTTTCTAATTTTCCTACTCGATTAAGGGATCTAACATTCCACGCTCCGACCCGTAGAATGCCAGTGGTGTCTATCCTGATGATCACATCCTCCTGAGTAGTCCACGCCCGGAGATCCGCAATATTTTACCCGAGAGTATGACATCATCATATGTTCATACAGTAGAGCTGCATGTCCTCGGGAAAGGTAACGGCTGTAGTTTCCCCTTGCTTTCAGCCGATTGCAGTAGCTGTGTGGCAAAGCAACATTAGCTGATGTTACAAGGCCAGCTCAGTCAATCATCCAGACTGTTGCCCCTGTAACTACTGAAAAGGCTGCTGCCCCTATTCAGGAACCACACGTTTGTCTGGCCTCTCCACAGATACCCCTCCGCTGTGGTTGCACCTACGGTACGGCTATCTGTATCGTTGAGGCACGCAAGCCACCCCACCTCGGCAATGTCTGTGCTTCATGGGAGTGGGTTTATTAATATCTACTTTTAAAGGTTTATTAATTTCTACCTTTAAAGGTTTATTAAAGTTTTTTACCTTTAAAGGTTTATTAATATCTACCTTTAAACTGAACTTCCGCGTCATAATTACAACTTATTGCGTTTGTGTTTCATTTACCTAGATTTTTCCACCACAAGTTCACTTGTACTTAGCTCGTTTCTCAATACAAACTCGCATATGCGGAAACTTTTCTTAATGTTTTGCCAAGATCGCTTATTTATTTACCACTCTGACCGGTTTCAACTGATCTCGCAGACATCATCAGATCTATAAATGGAGAAGATCCATCAAGTTACCTGCCACGTACTAACCATGAGCGCTAGAAATCACAGCTTGTACATTTAATTTTTTGATATATACGTACCTGTTGAATCGTGGTGTACCTAATAATACCAATAATGTGTAGCTCCGTCTATAAGGCGTTCCATGGGGTTGTCAAATACACAAAACTGCATAGTCACATAATAAAAACCAGTCATGGCCCCTATAACAAACGGCCCACATTAAACCCAACTGCGCGGGCTGACGTTAAACCTACGGAAAGCAGTTACTATACAGACCGATACGTGACTTTCTTGACTAGTCATGTCAGTATCATATTATATAAGGCAATAGTGGGGGTACTCCTTACCTCTATATATACTATTGCCGTCGATAATGTGTTGTTGACTTCACTAAACATGAACGGCACCTAGCGGTCTGCATGGTAACTGCTCTCTTAAGTTTAACGTGAGCCCGCGCAATTGGGTTTAATTTGGTGTCAGAATCGACGGCCATTTATTATGGGGGCCATTTTTTTTTCTTATGTGGCTATGAAATTTTGTGTATTTGACAACCCCACGGAACGCCCTATAGACGGAGCTATACCTTACTGGTATAATTAGTTACACCACAGTTCCACAGGTATGTATACTCCTGGCCATTAAAATTGCTACACCACGTAGATGACGTGCTACAGATGCGAAATTTAACCGACAGGAAGAAGATGCTGTGACATGCAAATGCTGAGCTTTTCAGAGCATTCACACAAGGTTGGCGCCGGTGGTGACACCTACAACGTGACATGAGGAAAGTTTGCAACCGATTTCTTATACACAAATAGCAGTTGACCGGTGTTGCCTCGTGAAACGTTCTTGTGATGCCTCGTGTAAGGAACAGAAATGCGTAACACGACGTTTCCAACTTTGATAGAGGTCATATTGTAGCCTATCGCGAATGCGGTTTATCGTATCGCGACATTGCTGCTCGCGTTGGTCGCGATCTAATAACTATTACAAAATATGGAATCGATGGGTTCAGGAGGGCAATACGGAACGTCGTGCTGGATCCCAACGGCCTCGTATCACTAGTAGTCCAGATGACAGGCATCTTATCCGCATGGCTGTAACGGATAGTGCAGCCACGTTCGATCCCTGAGTCAACAGATCGGGACGTTTGCAAGACGACAATTATCTGCACGATCAGTTCGACGAAATTTGCAGCAGCATGGCCTATCAGCTCGGAGGCCATGGCTGCAGTTACTCTTGACGCTGCATCACAGACAGGAGCGCCTGCGATGGTGTACGCAATGACGAACCTATGTGCACGAATGGCAAAACGTCGTTCGGATGAATACAGGTTCTGTTTACATCATCATGATAGTCGCATCCGTGTTTTGCGACATTGCGGTGAACGGACATTGGAAGCGTGTATTCGTCATCACCATAATGGCGTATCACCCGGTTAATGGTATGGGGTTCCACTGCTTACACGTCTTGGTCACCTCTTGTTGGCATCGACGGCACTTTGAACAGTGGCCGTTACATTTCAGATATGTTACGACCCCTGGCTCTAACCTTCATTCGATCCCCACGAAACCCTACATTTCAGCAGCATAATGCACGACAGCATGTTGCAGGTCCTCTACGGGCCTTTCTGGATACAGAAAATGTTCGACTGCTGCCCTGGCCAGCACATTCCACAGATCTCTCACCAATTGAAAACGTCTGGTCATTGGTGACCGAGCAACTGGCTCGTCACAATACGCGAATCACTACTCTTGATGAAGTGTGATATCGTGTTGAAGCTGCATGGGCATCTGTACCTGTACACGCCAGCCAAGCTCTGTTTAACTCAACGCCCAGCGTATCAAGGCCGTTATTACGGCCAAAGGTGGTTGTTCTGGATATTGATTTCACAGGATCAATGCACCCAAATTGCGTGAAAATGTAATCACATGTCAGTTATATATTTATCCAATGAATACCCGTTTATCATCATTTTTTATTAATGTAACCATTTTAATGGCCAGTAGTGTATATAGCAAAAAATAAAATGTATAGGCTGTGATTTCTAGCGCTTATGGTTGTATGTGGCAGGTACGTTCATGTATCTTCTCCTTTTATAGATTTGATGATGACTGCGAGATCAGTTGAAACCGGTCATCGTGGTAAATAAATAAGCGATCTTGGCAAAACAGTACAAAAAGGTTCCGCAGAAAAGGAGATCGCGCCCAGCAACACGTGTAAACTGTTTAAACTCGCATACGTATATCAGTAGCTTAACTCCATATCAGCTGATTTCACGTCCGGCTGCAGAGGGCCAACGCGTGTTCTAGTGTCATGTAAATTAAAAGCCCTTTAGTATGGATCAAAAATGTGTGAAAGATGTGCTATTGACACTATAGTTAGATATCCAACGACAATCAGTCCATTAGGAGTCTAAACCGGTGGATAAGGTGACGACTATACCAACATGGATCAAGTAAATCTGCAGAGTGAGGCACTGTATAAAAATGTACGAAATTAAATGCCTCTTTGATGATGCATTCGTACAATAGCCCAACGATTACATCAAGCACTTCCTCATCACTGGATTTATTTTCGGATCTTTACAGGTTGCCCTCGTCCTGGATGTAAACCCGGCGACAAGAAGCAGAAAGACTGTTGCAACTGGTGCACTTGCGGCGAAAATGCAAAGTGGAGTTGCACTGAGAAGTTGTGCACAGGCAGGAAGGAAGGTGAGCACCTCAAACTAACCGCTGCTTTACACACGTAGCTATCTGGCGTCTCAAATTATGTTTACATGCCTGTGCCTGGGACGTTACTGGAAAGATCGTGGCTGTGGAGAGGTATTTTAACCTATGTAAGGTGATCTATCATTTATAAGATTGACAGAAAAATGTTTAAATCAGCTTTGTGAATATCTGCTCAGGAGGAAATTACCATACTAATGTTCAAGCACTTTTGATCTGTGTTTGCTTTATAAATATTCATTGTTTCCCCATGAGGATCTTCCTTGAGCGAAACAATAGTTTTTGTTTTTATATACACATACATCATACATGTTTCGCTACAGTTGTAGCATTTTTAGTGTGTCCTTTTTTTTGCCTTTAATTGAATGACAGAAATATTTTTGTTTTAGAAGTTGTTATAAGCTCTTATTGCTAATTTGAAGAATATACAACGTCTGAACCAAAAGACATAAAGAGCTAAAAATTTGTACAGTTACTAATGTCTACCCGGGGAAGGCTTTAGACGCGGTTTTATATCGATCTGATAGGTATTTAGTAATTTGAAGAATATAACTCGAATTGCGGAACAATATTACTCTTTGAAAATTATAATTACTCTTTGAAAATTATATTTACTTTTTGAAAATGGTTTTATTGGTTGCATTATCGATTGAGGCTTGATAATGATGAAGGGTGGAGTATATTGGGATGGAAAGGTATCGGTGTATATAAAATTCTACGTGTGTGTGTGTTAATATTTCGCTCTGCAGCGTAAACTACAGAACGCAAACGAATGGTCTGTGTGTAATTGTTGTCCGAAGTCTCCCGTTCTAAACCATAGCAGTTCCATGCCTACAGCTATAAGGGGGTGGAGATAGGGTGATTCTATTTACACTTCGGTAAAATCAGACGTGACGTCATTATGACGTATTCACACTATCGAAGAAGACTGGAGTCTTGATCGACTTATGTGGTCGTTCTAGACGCAAAACTGCGGTTGCAATTGTAGCAGACGAATTAAAGGAGTAGCTCATATCTTCAATTGGTATATTCAGTACAGTTTCGGAAACTATTACTGTTTTTTTTTTTTTTTTTTTTTTTTTTTTTTTTTTTTTTTTTTTTTTTTTTTTTTTTTTTTTTTTTTGTAAGTAGTAAGCTATAAACTTTCCGAAAAAGAACCTACACTGCGAGCTCTGAAACGTTATTCAGCCATATCTCATGTTGTCATCGTGGCCCATTTGTGAAGGTTGTGTTTAAAACTAATGGATACTTTTCTCTAAGCGAAAAATGCTACCGAGTTGCATTGTAGTACGGAGTCTACGTTAAACTAAGAGGACAAAATAAGGTTACCAGGCTATGGAGCGAAAATGTGTACATGGACATGTCAAAATATGCGACATACAAAAACAACATATAGTCGCCGTAGATATATGTATGTTTTCGCCGAAACTATAGATCAAATGAGCTGGATATTAATACAGTCATTTGTTACAGAGGCTCCGCGAACATCAGGTACCACGTTTCGTAAAACTGGGTACTCATCTACCGCCAAGTTGCAACATGCTAGTTCAGACAATCAACGACTGTTTGTACTGTTCACGCCCAAAACCAGCGTCTTTAACGATCGCAAAAGTCGATGCGCCGCTCTTCTGGACATCGATAGTGTGGATACGTCACAATGATGTCACGTCTGATTTTACCGAAGTGTAAATAGAATCACCCACGGTGTTTAGACGCGGTTACTCTGCGATTGTACTGTTTCGATATTTCAATGATATATTGACTGTTTCTGAAATTTTGACAAATACGTAAAAATTCTGTCTATTACAAATTTTTAGAATTGAATCTGGACGAAAATGGTCCGAAAGTTGACTAATCATCTTCAATTTGGTCAAGTACGTCGACATGAGCCAGAAAAGTTTCAAGGTCATGGTCAGGCTCCTACAATAATTTCTCTCTTAAATCAAAGGGAATCCTCCCTTTAATATTTTTAATACTTTCCAAATAGAAATCAAATTATCCCAGTATCTTGTCTTGTTAATATATTTCTCGAAATATTTTCGGAGTGTCCCATTTCTAGGATTATAAAACTCTGGATAATAAATTTCAATTCTTAATCTTCCCTGTTTGCTTCTCGAAAAGTACCTCCCTACAAATAACCTCCTCCCAAATTCTTCGGTGGGCTCACACGTCTCAATTATATCATTAGCCCACAAAGAAGCTTTGTCAACTATGTGAGAAGCAAAAAATTGGAGTATGCTATATTCATCTCAATTATGGGTAAATACATTTTGGAAGCTTCTAATGAAAATGATCAGATGGGTATCTTCCTTCTGAGACCAAAATATGTGGAAGTGTCTATTTTTCAATATTTTCGAATCTCTATTAGAACACGGAGAATGAGAACAACTATGGTGATATGTTTCTCTAATATAACTTGCAACTGGACTTCGCGGTAATTTGCATCCAGTAGAATCAGTAAATTTAAATGTAGCTGGTCTTGCTCCTGCTGCAGTGTACGGAAAGTTAGTATCAGTTTTATTGTCTGGCACTTCATAGATTTTACTAGCAGTCGTTTCTGTATGCTTGTTATTTTGGCACTGCTGATTGCTTCGCGTCCTTTAATTAGTCTGCAGCAATTGCAACCGCAGTTTTACGTCTAGAACGACCACATAAATCGATTATGGCTCCAGTCGTCTTCGATAGTGTGGATACGTCATAATGACGTCACGTCTGATTTTACCGAAGTGTAAATAGAATCACCCGTGGAGATATGGTGGTTGAAAGTCGTCAAATTATATAAAAAAAAAAGATCGGACTGAAGACCAGCGATGACGTTGGCGACTCTCTATCAAGGGGGTTACATACAGCGAAACGTGATGCTACAGACCATATCTTTGGTCTATGCGTGCCACAATGTCTTCGGCTGTTTCTCTGTAAGGATAAGCATACCACAGGGAGACGCCCTTACGCCAAAAAAGTGAAGCTTGCCTCCGCCATATTCCTAAGTTTTTGAGAAGTTTTCGTATTGTAAAGCTAATGTTTTATGTCCCTTTAAACGGGAATAAAAGTCCGACGGTGTTGCCGTGTTGAAAGAGGGCAAATTATCAGTTACAAATCAAGTATTCAAATATATTATGGTGAGTATTTATTACTATTTATTCAAGAAAGTATATTGTTTGAAAGTACATACTTTGCAGTGACTGTCAGTTCAATGCATTAGCAATAAGAGGATCGAATTAACGCATAGTTTTAACGGAGAAACAGCATTTCAAAACTGACCAAGATGGCGGACAGGCTTCAACTGACGTATGTGCTCGGCATAGATAACGCCATCTCCCTTTAATACGAATAAGGAAATATAAGAATAAATAAATAGAGCAGTAAAAAAGAAATTTCTTTCACTACATCTCTTTAAAAAATCGATTTGACGTTTCGCTCATTACATCGAGTGATCGATCTGTGATATTATTACAATCATTATTGCTGAATTCATGATTGGATTATTCGAAACGAGTGCATTTTTACGTGTGATTTGATCTACACTAAACCTGATAAACGGTAAGTGCATAGACTTCTGCAATCTGCTAGATATAGTTTTCACTTTATTTCTAAAGAACGTATTGTATTTCATTTAATCCCTCCAAACCAGTCTCATAGCACACTAATAAAAGATAGCTTGTCATAGTCAACCAACACGCGAGCGGAGCCGCAGGTTTAAGATAGTATGTATATATATTTTGTTTTACATATTGAAGTAGTTAAGTTTTCCTACAGCATCTCTGTAGCTGTTCGTTGGCAGTCTGTCATCTACAACTATATAATATATACAGATCTGTTTTACATCGAAATATTTGATCTGATTTTTATTTAAACCTATTCCTACTTAAGCTTACAAAAAAAAAAAAAAAAAAAAAAAAAAAAAAAAAAAAAAAAAAAAAAAAAAAAAAAATATCCATATAAAACAGTTTTCTATAAGTGCAGTACAGTTGCTGATGTGAAACTCTCAACGAACACCAACAAAGATGATGTAGTAAAACTGTTAACAAATTCAACATGGAAGACGGAGTATATCTACATGTATATAATTGTCGTATAGTTTTCGAATTAACAATACGAACTTATAATAACCTGTAAAAATTGAATATTTCTGTTGTTTATTTTAAGCAATTAAAAAAAAAGTCAAGAGAATATGCTACAACTATAGAAAAACTTGTATGAGTTCATAAAAACAAAATCCAGTGTTTTGATGAAGGCAGATCCTTATAGAGAAGCAGCTAAATATTCCATAGAAGCTGTTTCTTCACTTCTACTGTCGATCGTTTTCAATACCTACAACGTAATTTAGCGTTACATTCAAGATGTATCCATATAAATGAAAGTTGTGCCCTCCAATTCTGTGTTCTGGTCATTGTGTATATTTTTTCAAACATTAATCTTATACATATGTACACAGGCAAGCGATCTATGTCAAATTGATGGAGTGACAATTCGGTAAGCGAGTTCAAACTCAGTTTTCCTTAAAATTAATGCTTATTATATAACATGTTGCATTGTGTAAATGTACAGAAATTTATTTTTTATCACAATTTCCACAGTTAACGTGAAATGCGTACCAGGTAAACCATTCCCGATGGATTGTAACAATTGTACCTGTAGGTCTGAAGGCAACAAGGCGTGTTGTACCAAATGTAACTGCTCCTATCCTTGGCCATGGAAACCAGGTCAGTATCCATTTATATACACCTCTTTATATGTTAATACACGTAGACTTGAAGTAGCAAGAGAACGTTATCTGCCTGATAAGGAATATAATTTTAACTTGACACAAACTTGCAACACTTGTACATACCTAAACTGTTGCAACACGCACTTCATTTCAATCACGGCTACAATCAAGTCAAATGTGGAAAACAAAGGAAAAGTGATTTATCTCAGGCTTTCTTGGTTTGTCTGTAGGTAGAGTAAATATACAGCGGTAGCGCAGCTTAGTGATTAATTTGCAAAGAGGAAATGAGTTTTATTGCGATTCATTTTGAGACCAAATCCGCTTCGACTGCAATTACTTTTTATTTAAAAAAGCACGACCGGTTTCGCGTCCTATAGACGCATCATCAGACGCTTAAAATTCCCTAGAAAAAGATGACTGCCATTCCTCAGCTTTCACATTCGGCTGCGGATGCCTGAAATTCAAGATAATTTTATTGAGATATCACCATTTGTTAGCTTCAATGTAGGGCTTTTACGTCATTTACGGAACGGCAATTGACGTTTGGATTACATAAAATAATTTATTAGAATGATATTTTCACTCTGCAGCGTCGATATGAAACTTCGTGTCAGATAAAAAATGTGTGACCAAAACGGGATTCGAACTGGGACTATTACCTTTCGCAGACAAGCGCTCCACCGACTGAACTATCATGGCATGCTTCACGGTCGGTCTTCACTGCTTTACTTGCACCAGTACCTCGCCTCCTATTATCCAAACTTCACAGAAGCTCCTCGGAGTATCAGAGCAAACTTCTCGCCAGAACTCATATCTCCTTTATGTATTCAATGCTTCTGTCGTGTACAGTCCCATTAGTCTCAGTACCTCGCGTCATATTAAACTTCCACCTAATATCTTCATATTGCTGGGCTTGTATTTCAGTTGTCTATCATTTTCCACCTTGTGCTCACCTGTACTTATCTAGACGCGACGGATTAGCCACGCGTACTGGAGCGCCCCCCCCCCCCCCCCTAGGGCACGGGTGTTTGTGTTGTCCTTAGGTTAGGTTACCTTAGTTTAAGTAGTTTTTAGGCTACGGACTGATAACTTAGAAGTTAAGTCCGATAGGTTTACAAACATTTGAACATTTGTACTTATCTCGGCTCTCACTACAAATCAGAACGACGACTCTAGAGAGCAGTCAAAGTGCGATTTTTAATAACCAGTCTAACAGTCTATGACTAACTGTAGAATGTCATTCCGATCCTAAAGTACCGCGGTAATGGTTTCCGTGTTGTAGTCTCATTTTTGAATGTTCGTGCTTTATCGGACATTTCGAATTACGCTATCCACTGGATTAACTTTTTTTTTTTTTTGATGGGGGGGAGGGGTCGGGATTGTACTGCCACATTCCACGGTTAATCGCCAGTCACATTGTCACTCAAGAACTCGTCACTATCCTTGCGACAGCGCTCCAAAACCGCACGTAGAATGTGCCATTCATTTTGTTTCATTTTATTCTGCAAAAAGACTCGGCACCATTCTGGTACACACTTTTTAGTGAAGTTTGTCTGCAGCATTGTGATAAACCTCTGTTCTTGAAACTTGTGGAAATTTCAAATGCAGCTCCACAATAGGCAAGCGCCTGTTTCCGCCATGTGGCTGATCAACGTATTGTGATAAGTCTTCATTCATGGCAGTGGGCTGATCACACCGTTCATCATGAACCTTTTGCGCACATTTACATAACTGATTGCAGCTACACCACAAACGTCATCGAGCTGTCGATGAATTTTAATAAGTCGAAACGTGAGCTCATCACAACTGGCTGGGCTACAAATGAAACAGTTTTGCCATACAACTAACAATGCTGAAGACACACAAGGCGTAGTGAGATACCGGCCGTGAGTGTTTGGACCGCTACCGGAAGTCATGTGACAGGAGGCAGTGGTACGATGTTTTTTGGATCATACTTAGCTGGAAAAACCTACCATTGTCCACTGCTATTAATTACATCTGAAAAAATTAAACAGAGTCGTATCTCATCTCAACTCCCTCTAGAAAAGAAATATGCGCCAAATATTGCTGTCAGATCCAGTGTCTAATTACATAAAGTCCCCAAACACCCCACCCTTATTATTATTATTGTACAGTTATTTATTTCGTGTGATGTTTCATCCTTTTTCAATTGTTATTACTGGAATTCAGTATCATTATTACAATTTACTGTCTGGGCATTATGCTGAAAAACACGTAAGAAATTTACAATAAAATTAACAAACTTAACACATGAATGGTTAATGTAATGCATTTTAAACTTTGCCAACATATACTGCCTTGCCCTTAGTCAAAGGATTGATTTGGATTAAATAGAGAATCGAAATGTCTTTCTCAGCGTAATTATTAAAGTTATTGATATTGTAAGTGGTTCTGCGGATTTGGCATAACGATTACTTCAGTGTGAATGTTCGAACACTCTTATGTGATGAATACTTATCTATATAACTTTTTTAATTATCAAGTACATGTCGTACAGTTATGTGGATTATAGTACCTTCCATCAAACTGATTACCCACGTCATATCTACATAATATTACTTTTATGTTTCACTTATCTATTTTTTCCACTAAACCACACATCTCTTCTTAACTCGTTCATCACTATATACTTTTATAAGCATAGCAGTAGTTCGTTTATGTTCGTAAGCCATAATAGCTGACATCAAGGCCCAAAAGGAAAAAACGAATACATAATCCAGTAACCTGTAAATTTAAAGTCACTTACTACGACCTAGAAACGAGTGAAACACTCGGTGACACATATTTTCGATAATTTGTAAAATCTTAATGACACGTTCTGACGACTATTGCACTGTAAATAAGCGTACGAAAATGAAATTTATATTTGATGATGCATTCTCATATCAGTCCAAGGACTATATTCTACTCTTCACCATCACTGGAGTTATGTATGGGTCTTTACAAGTTGCCCTGTTCCTGAGTGTAAGCACGGTGACAAGAAGAAGAAAGACTGTTGCAACTGGTGCACTTGAAGCCCACACGCAAAGTGGATTTGCACTGAGAAATTATGCACAGGCAAGGAAGAAGGTAAATAACTCTCAGTGTGTTTCAAATCGTACGCAACATTACACTTGTAGCCATACGCCTGGCGAATTATGTTTCCATGGCTCAATCTGAAATATCAGGGGAAAGATTTTGCGTTTTGCTAGGTACTTTAACCACTGTGTGCTGTTATAATACAGTCTACGATTCACAGAGAAGCAACTATCCAATTCAACTTAGTCATAATCCTCAGAGCCGAAAGTTCAATAGTGGTTCTTGCTCTACGTTTAATGTCTATCGGGCTCAATATATACGTACATCATGAGTCAGAGTTACATTCAAGATAGATCCATATAAATAAACCACTTATCGTCATTTCTACTATTCCGGTTATTTTATTCATTTCTTCAAACGTTAATCTATACAGAAGGGCACATCAGCAAGTTATCCATATCGGTTCAAGGTATAACAATTCTATATGACAGTTCAAAAGCCCATCTTTCTTTTTGCTTAAATTCATTACATAATTACATCATTAAATTTAATAAGCTGATCACAGGCTTTATTTGTAGTCTGTGACAACCCTTGAGTTCATACAGCCGCGGTGGAGTAGCCGAGCGGTCTAAAGCGCCTCGCTGAGGAGCGCGCGGCTGCTCGCCGTCGGAGGTTCGAGTCCTCATTGGCGGATGGGTTTGTGTGTGTGTGTGTGTGTGTGTCGTCCTTAGGTTAGTTTACCTTAGTTTAAGTAGTTTGTAAGCTACAGACTGATGACCACGCAGTTTGCTCCGATAGATTTACAAACAGTTGAACAGTTGAGTTCATACAGTAAGTCGTACTGCAGTCCTTTGTTATCAGAAGTAGACAACTTCTACTGGCAAGATTTCAACATGTGTGCAGCGGAGCAACGTTTCCGCAAATGTATGTAAGACTACAAAATTATGAACCCAGCTGTCAAAAATGACACTTGTACCGAAATATAAATGTAGTTTCTTCAGTTCGCTAGAAACAAAGTTGTCTAGCTGTTTTCAGAGGCACCCCAAATGGGTGTTTTGCAGCAATCAGTCGTTATCCTATTTTGTAAAAAAAAAAAAAAAAAAAAAAAAAAAAAAAAAAAAAAAAAAAAAAAACTGACATTTTGAGGCTGTAGTTGTGTACGAAATACAGGGTGATTCTTAGAATATAGAAGACGGCAACCAAACACTTTTGATTATGATATTTAATTACTAAACTGCGCCGTTACCGCTTTCTAATCATTCAGTTCATCATCAGACGACTGTTCACGTTCACATATATCTCATTTACATTTTTCCTATGCAGATAATTTTTCTTGTGGCCAAAAGTCTTTGGTAGTGTGGTGCCCTACAATACAAAACCTGAATGTAATTGCTTACTCGAGCGTAAGGTCAGGTTTCAAAAAATATACATTTGCTGATGCATTAGGAGAAGGTTCGTATCCTCGCCACAACCTTCTCATGTCCCTGTTATACCTCGAGCGCTGTGGCAACAATCAGGTGATCTGCGTCTTCATTAGCTTGCTTTACTGAGAAGTCTTCATCTTCAAGCCTTGAAACAAGAAAGATAATGTGACGTGCTATATTTATGTCACTGGAAAGGAATTGCTCCTGAGTCATAATCACCACCGTTAACTCGGTAAAGATGATCTCAGGAGTAGTGTGTCTTTTGCTTAAGCGGAGATGCTCAACATATTTGATGCTCTTGGTGGGCAGTTCTTCGCGATAGCAGTCGAACAACACACTTTTCGCACTTCGGCTGTAGTGTCTTTTTATATCTGCAACGTATTTGGGTGGCATTAACTGGAATGTTTCACCATTCTCCAATTCAACCCGATGGAGAAGAAATCCACCATCGATGACAAATGCTGATGCTTCTAGGTTTATATCATTCAGTGGAAGAATTCTTTAAGCTGTTCAGCAGGTTTCTTGAGAAGTCCTATCCGGTGGAATATGGTTTCAGGGTTCATCGGTACATCCTTCCTCTGAATGGTCACCTTAGCTTTAAATCCCTGTTTACTCATTACTCTTTTCTTTTCGGACAAACTTGATGTTGTCAAAGGTTTGACCAACTAGGGTAAGCATTGAAGAATTTCCCATTTGAAAGGCTCTGTGATGACTGAGTTATCTCCGGCGATTCCTGTGCTGATGGACATAACAAATTCAGTAACACGAAAAGAATCATGGGACTGAAACCACTCAGTAAATTTCTGAAGGTCTTCATTGTCACGCCGAACTCTACAATCCATCGCATCAACATGTTGCTCTGAGGTAGTGAGTGATAGCCCAAAAATCTCTTCAACCTGCTGGGTCACTGTAGTAACAGGTGGCATGGTCAGAATCCATCTACTCAGAATACTGTCTGAAATGCCGCAACCATGTCTGAGCCCTCCGGTACTTTTCAACGAGCACATTGGTGTCTGCTCAATCCTCATCTCAGACCATATCCCACTCCAAAACATATCAGACCTTCAGATAGTAAACCAGTCTTTGAGTGCAAAGATGAACATTAACAAGAGCAACACAGGGGTAATGAAACGCAGTCTTAGAAAATCAGATAATGCTGAAGGAATTAGATTAGGTAACGGTACAATAAAGGTGTTAATATGCAAAAATTAGATTAGGTAACAATAAAGGTATTAATATGCAATAATTAGATTAGGTAACGGAACAATAAAGGTGGTAGATGCGTTTTGTTACATGGGTAGTAAAATAACATATGATGCTCGCAATACAGAGGTTATAAAATGCAGAATGGCAAAGGGAAGAAAAGCGCTTATGGAAAAGAAAAATTTGCTAAGATCGAATATTAATTTAAGTGCAAAGATTTACTTCCTGAAGGCATTTGCGTACATTGTTGCCTTGTATGTGTGTGAAACATGGACTGTAAAAACTTTAGACAGGAAGAGAAGAGAGGCTTCTGAAATGTGGTGCTCCAGAAGAATGCTGAAGATTAGGTGGGTAAATAGCGTGTGGCATACCTTGACTAAAAGAAGGGATCTATTGGTAGTCATCGTCAGAATGAACTAAAATTGTTGAAAGTCTTTCTATCAGTATATAGACGTTTTACATACCTTCACATATCTATTCTATAAAAATGTGCTCAAGATCTTTGATATATTACACATCGAAAGGGTTAATTCTGCTGTAACTTCTATGTTTTTACATACTTTATAGTCAAATTTTTTAACATGTTTACATACAGGTGGATCTCCCTGTCATGAATGTATTTAGAACGAAACGTAAATATACCTCAACTATTTCTCTACGTGTCTAAGAGCTTCTAGTTCATTATACTGATTTCATTTTCTTGCAACATTATACGTTTTGTGTATTATCTTCCAAGGTTGTGCCGTCCCTGAGTGTAATCCTGGTACTACGATGCAGAAAGACTGTTGCAACACATGCAGTTGCAGCCCAGAAAGAAAGTGGATGTGCACATTGAAGGTTTGCCCAGACATACGGGAAGGTAAGATGTTCTCTGAAGTGGCATCCAATGCATGTAGTAATTAATTATTTTCATTATCCCTGTGTACATTTAAATTTATCTAATTGAAATGTCATGTACCTGATACTGTTGTGGCATAGACTGAGAGATTATTTCAGTCTTTTTGCTTTCTCTTCTTAACCTTATCGGCGGAAAAATTAATGAATCAGATTGTCGTACCACATTCTCACATACTTGTGAAATTTATCCTACAAATTTTACTTTACATCCTGTACGAGTAAGTGTTCGCCAGTATAGACTTTACACGAAATTCTCGAATTATTTAATGTATGGTTTCTCTGTGAACAGAATAAAAAGCCTTTTTGAAATCTACAAATATAATTGAAATTCCTCGAAAGAAGTAAACTATTCTGACTTAAGAATAAATATTTGTCCTGAGCATTATCTTCCTTCCCTAAAAACACCTTGATATTTACCTAAATGAATGTTAGTGTTGCTCATATTCTGTTTCATAAAATTAGTTTATATTTTCCTTAATACGTCTACAGTGCCGATGAAATGCAAGCTCGGAGAACAAGTGAAGAAGGGCTGCAACAACTGCACCTGCAACTCTAAAGGAGACAAGGCGTGCTGCACCACTTGTGACTGCTCTAAGCCATGGCCCCCGAAACCAGGTCTGTCTGCAGTTACATACAAACCACATAGGCCGTGTATTGCAAGAGAAGCTTTTCTGAAAAAGAGCATTTTTTCAACATCAGTTATAAACTTAATGCTAATTTTGTAACTCCTCTTTGTTAGTTATCTATCGCCTGCACAAAGCCTACTTTCAGAAAAAACTTTGCACCATACATACCTTTTTTTTCTTACATCTTCTCATGAAATATTTTCCAGAGTACAATGGAGTCTAATAAGAATTATTTGTGGTGTGAATTATACGAAGCGTGCAAAGACCAGTAACAATCTGAGATGCTAATTAATACTACACAATTTACACCTTAGTGAAATTATTTACTACATGTAACTGGACCTCACGTTTTCTCGAGTATAGAACAGCATGTAAACTATTGGCCTTTAAAATTCCTGCATCAAGAAGAAATGCAAATGTTAAACGGGTATTCATTGGACACATATATTATACTGCAACTGACATGTGATTACATTTTCACGCAGTTTGGGTGAAATCAGTACCCAGAACCACCACCTCTGGCTGAAATAACGGCCTTGGTACGCCTGGGCATTGAGTCAAACAGAGCTTGGATGGCGTGTACAGGTACAGATGCCCATGCAGCTTCAACATGATACCATAGTTCATTAAGTGTAGTGAATGGCGTATTGTAATGAGCCAGTTGCTCGTCCACCATTGCCCAGACGTTTTCAATTCGTGGGAGATCTGGAGAATGTGCTGGCCAGGGCAGCAGTCGAACATTTTCCGTATCCACAAAGGCCCGTACAGAACCTGCAACATGCAGGCGTTCATTATCCGGCTGAAATGTAGGGTTTCGCGGGAATCGAAAGAGAGGGGTAGAGCCACGGGTCGTACTACATCTGAAATGTAACGGCCACTGATCAAGGTGCCGTCGATGCGAACAAGAGGTGACCGAGGCGTGTAACCAATGGCACCACATATCACCACGCCGGGTGATACGCCAGTATGGCGATGACGAATACACGCTTCCAATGTGCGTTCACCGCGATATCGCGAAACACGGATGCGACCATCATGATGCTGTAAACAGAGCCTGGATTCATCCGAAAAAATGACGTTTTGCCATTGGTGCACCCAGGTTCGTCGTTGCGTACAATGGCACCACATATCACCACGCCGGGTGATACGCCAGTATGGCGATGACGAATACACGCTTCCAATGTGCGTTCACCGCGATATCGCGAAACACGGATGCGACCATCATGATGCTGTAAACAGAGCCTGGATTCATCCGAAAAAATGACGTTTTGCCATTGGTGCACCCAGGTTCGTCGTTGCGTACACCATCGCAGGCGCTCATGTGTGTGATGCAGGTGATACAGCGTCAAGGGTAACGGCAGGAATGGTCTCCGTGCTGATAGTCCATGCTGCTGCAAACGTCGCCGAACTGTTCGTGCAGATGGTTTTCTTGCAAACTTCCCCATCTATTGACTGAGGGATCGAGACGTGGCTGTACGATGAACTGCAATCGCGATAGGCTGCAATCCAACCTTTATCAAAGTCGGAAACGTGATGGTACGCATTTCCCCTCCTTACACGAGGCATCAAAACGTTTCACCAGGCAATGCCGGTCAACAGCTGTTTTTGTATGATAAATCGGTTGGAAACTGTCATGTCAGCCTGTTATAGGTGTGAATGATCTGAAAAGCTAATCATTTGCATATCACAGGATCTTTTTCCTGTCGGTTAAATTTCGCGTCTGTAGCACGTCATCTTCGTGGTGTAGCAGTTTTAATGGCCCGGAGTGTATCTTTCACAACAAATAAGTAGTGACATACCCATTATTAAATTGTAATGAACATATAATTTTTTATAATATTTCTACTTTTTACAACATATTCCACGAACAAAAAATTCTTAGCATAATCTTCAATGGTTCCTATTTCTTTTCCATAATTCGAAATCTCGACTCTTTCATAACACACAGCCTCGAGTATATTGATCACATTACTATTCTGTAAAGACCAATTCTATTTGGGGCAGGCTTGCGTGAATAGCAAAGAGATTAACATTTTAAGCTCTGGGACTTGGCATTATAGCAGGTCAGACTGGCTTCTTTCGCTCGTTTTTCAAAATATCATAATTTAGGAACAGTTACGGATAATTCGTTGTAGTTTTTTTCTGCTTGACCACTGTACTTTAAACCTGAAAATGAAGTAACACATTATAATTACCTATTTCAGTTATATTCACACTATTATCACAAGTTTGTAACTGAAACAAGGAAAATAAACAAATATAGTAGGATTTATTGTAGGTAGAAAGAAAAATGTATTTTTTTATTTTTTATAAACCAAACTGAAAGGTGGTTGTTTACTAAAATCATATTATACAATTTAATTACATTTGGCCAACTATTTCTAAGTAATAACCTTTCTGAAATTTGCGATGGATTTGCACGTGTCCTGTTGATACGTCATTGCAATATCGCAATGTAGCTCACCTCCTGTTAATAACTATTGTACGACTGGATAAACGGTATTATAGTTAGAAGTCTATAATAATTACAGGAAATATACACCGCAAACGTGTACAAGAAGCCTATTATTATTTACATATTTCAAAATTACAGTAAATTTGTTATAATTATCTGCACTATCTCTGTCATCTTCAGAATCGTCACTAAATTCTCCTTTAGACCTGAATCATTGGATAGATCTGTAAGCAAACGCCTGTACTGTGACATCTTGGGGGCAATGCTTATGCCTGGTGTTGTCAGAAAATTTCTCTTGCTGGTGCTGCCTTCTAGAGGATTTTTTGCATAACCAAACCCTCAAGCTACATAACGTAACACAAGAACTGCGAATATAGCGCGTAGTTCGTCTTCTGTGCATTTTTTTACGTCGCTGCGAGCATAGCCCATCGTTCGTCGGTAACGCTTAGCGGACAGACTATTAAAGTGACGCTGTTCCACAGTGGTAATCCCAGGTTCGAATCATAGTCCAGCACAAATTTCACTTGCACCTTTCCAGTTATTTCTAAGCCCTAATGAAACCACAGATAAACGTTTTACTCCTTCCCCTCCTTCTTCTCACATTAGCCGGAATATTTTCTTGGACGTAGGCAGCGGGCAACATGCTGTAACAAGAAAACTGGTTTCCAAAATCATATCCGTAGTACGCAGATATTTTCACTAAACCCCACCACAATGATGACTAGAAACCCGCGTAGTAGAAATTAAGAGTACATTCAAAGTGTGAAATGAAGAACATACATCACATCAGAAGTTTGCTGAAAGAGAAGACAGACTAAATACTGCTTCTCAATATACGTAAGCCTCAGGAAATTATTCATATTTAAATCAAACAGTTCATAGAGTCAGCACTGCAAGTAATAAATTTCATTAACTTTTAATGTAATCAACATTCGTCGTGAAAGGAGTACAGCATTCAGAACCTCACGTTTTTAGTAACATTCGTGCAGCCATTAAATATAATAACCAATGAAACTATTCTTGAAAGGAGCCTGCAAAATTTATTAGTAGTCAACACTTCCTGATTTGTTGAAGGAATCGTGGACAGCATCTACTAGTGTTGCTAATAATATCAAATAACTAGATGACCCGGAGCACTTCGTATCACTTTCGTCTTAATATAAACCATATTAATGTAAATGAAACGTATTTTAGACCCAGTAGCTTCATAAAGTCATCATCAGATAGTCTAAGTACCGGTGAATGTCAAATGTGCAAAATGTTATCGCAATCGTACGAATGATATTGATATCCCAAAGAAAAGCGCTCTTTCAGTTTTCCACAATTTTTTTTCTTTTTTCTGACCAACTATTCCAAACTTTTACTTCACTCAAACCTTCCTCTCGCTTTGAACGTCAAATTTGCAAAATATTTTCGCAATCGGACGAATGATATTGATATCCGATTGAAAAAAGGTCTTTCAGTTTCTCGCTAATTTTCAAATTTTCCGGGTAACTTTCCCAAATTTTTAGTTCATAAGAACGTACCCCTTTCGTTGAACGTCAAGTGATCAAAATTTTATCGCAATTGGATGACCGGTTTTCAACTTATAGTGTTGAGTACATTTAGAAACACATTGAAAATGGAACTTGTGTCGAATTTTGCGACTTTCTTTTTTAACTGTCCCTATTTCTTTTTTACTGAAAACTTTTCCAAGACCACAATGAAGAAAACAAAAAAACAATAAATTACTCCTCTCCATCGTGTGAATAGCCAGTTACATTGCTGAAAACCGCAGTTTCAGTTTTTCTCAATTTTTTTCAATTTTCCGGTAGATTTTCCAAGAGATTTATTTCATACAAACATTGTCCTGTTAAGCCGTACTGAAGTGATGCTCTTACAACCATGTGGCAATTGATTTTTATTCATAGAACAATATCGCTTTCGGTTTTTCCTAAATTTTTATTTGACGCGAACCTTCCTATTGCTCTCAACACGAAATGTACACAATTTTATCGCAATTGGGCAAAACGGTATTGACAGCACACTGGAAAAAGTCGTTTCAGTTTTTTCCGATTTTCCGGACTTTTCCGTATTTTATAACCGTTTAAACCTTCCCTGGACTTACACGAATATTTCAAGACTAAAATTAGCCAAATCGGTGCAGACGTTCTCGAGTTTTAGCGAGACTAACGAACACGTGTGTATGTGTGTGTGTGTGTGTGTGTGTGTGTAATGTGTCTGATTTCTGTAAAAATTCCAGTAAGTTGATAATTGTTAATATGTTGTGTAAGATGATTTTTTAGTTCTTATGGCTACCACGACCTAACCATTACCATTACTCCCTTGAGTGTATATAACGCTTACATAGTGTATGTGAAGTCACTATTTCTCTTCTATGAAAATGTGCTCAAGGTATTTGGGATATTCCACATCCATAAACACCATTTCTGTTGTAATCTGCAGAGTACATAGTAGTGAATTGCTTTTATTTCTTATAAATATTTTATAGTCCAATTTGCCAACAAGTTTTTCATACCGGTGGATCTCATTACTATGAATGCATTTAGAACGAAAAGTCAATCTAATCTCAAGCAGTCTTCCTCATGTTTAAGAGCTTCAACGTCATTATACTGTCAATGATTCCTTGAAATGTCATTGGTTTTCCTTTTGGTTCTTTGCAGGTTGTCCCGTTCCCGAGTGCAAGCCCGGTACCACGAAGCAGCTGGACTGTTGCAATACGTGTAGCTGCACCCCAGAAGGAAAGTGGACGTGCACTTTGATGGCTTGTCCAGACGTACAGGAAGGTGAGAAGTTCTTTGCAGTGGCAGCTATTGCACGCATTGAGTAATGCCTTAAATTTCCTCTGTGTACATTTAATTTTATCTTAAAAAAAAGTATTGTACCTGACAAACTTTGTGCCGTAGAATAGCCCAATATTGTGATATAAGCTCTTCATGTCATTAAAAACAAACACCATTATATTATTAATGCATGCAGACATTGTTATCCGCAGCATATAGGACGTGCTTGGCTCTAAAAGTATTTCATTGCATGCGGTAATAGACAACTATGTGAATATTTGTAGTTTATGAATTATTTAATTAAACAACAATTGTTGTGTAATTTTTTGTAAATATGTAATACATCGTCTATCTGCTCAGATTTTAGGCGCTCCGAAACAGTGAGGTAACTATCAAGACTCACTCTATCCAGAAATAAACTTGAAGGTAGTATTCTAGAAATGGAAGATGAAACAAAGTAAGATGAGATAGGAGATACTATACTGTCAGAATTGACAGAGCACTACAGGATTTTGAGTAGAAACACGGCCACTGGAGTAAATGAATATTCCGTCTGAACTGCAGATGTTGTGAGGAGAGCCTGTCAAGAAGAAATTGTTGCATCTGGTACGCAAGGTGTATGTGACAAGGGAAATACCCTACGACTTCAAGTAATTCAAATCGATAAGAAATCAAGAGCAGACAATTGTGGAAAACACATAGCTACCAGTTTAACAAGGCATTGTTTGCAAAATGCTAACAGGAATTATTAACGAACGAATGGAAAATCTGATGGAATGTGATCCTGAGGAAGATCAGTTTGGATTTAGGAGAAACGTAGGATCACGAGAGTGAATACTCACATTACGACTTATCTTAGAAGATGGGTTAAGGAAAGATACGTTTTTAGCATTTGTAGATCTGGAGACTGCTTTTGAAATGTTGACTGAAATACATTGTTTCAAAATCTGAAGGTTGCAAGAAAAAATATAGGGAGCGATGAGTCAGTGACGTAACTATGGGGGGGGATGAGGGGGATAGAACCCCCCCCCCCAGAACCCGAAAAAAGAGAGAGAGAGAAAGAAAAAGAAATCTTATGACAGCAATCTGGTAAAGGTAAAGATTTGAAACTTGGGGTGTTTTACCAGAAGATTTCATTGCAAGGGAGTGAATTAGTTTCTTCAACGGGAGTGGTAGATGGTAGTCTGTCTGGAAACTGACTAAAATTTTGCTCAGCAAGCAGATCTATTATCCCCCCCCCCCCAAAGCCAAGTCCTAGTTACGCCACTGCGATGAGTTATATTCAGCAAACTGTGAAGGAATGCAAGGAGATATTTGGAGTAAGAATTAGAGGTCAGGGAGAAGAAATACAAATTTTGCTGTTTGGCGATGGCACAGTAATTCTGTCAGAGACAGCAAAGGATTTAGAAGAGCAATTAAACGGAATTGACAGTTTCTTGAAAGGAAGTTGTAAGGTGAACATTAACAACAGGACAAGTGTAATGGAACATATTACCGAAAATCAAGGGGCGGTGAAGGAATTTGCTTAGGTAATGAGACACTAAAAGTAGTAGATGAGTTGTGTTATTTGGGTAGCAAAATAACTTCTGATGTCCGAAGTAAAAAAGTATTAAAATGCAGATTTGCTATGGGAAGAAAAGCGTTTCTGAAGAAGTGAAATTTGTTGAATTGCAACGCCTATTCCATCTGGACAATAGAGTGCAAAAACTCAGGTATAAAATTTGTCGGACATGGAACAAAGTCACTCTGTAAATATTCTGCTAATCTCGTTTGGAGCGATTATATTCAGCCGCGACGGAATAGCCGTGTGCACTGAGGCCCTATTCATCGGTGCGCGCGCCTGTTTGTCGTCGGAGGTTCGAGTCCTCCATCAGGCATGTGTGTGTGTGTGTGTGTGTGTGTGTGTGTGTGTTATTCTTAGGATAAGTTAGTTGAAGTAGGTTTTAAGTTTAGGTACTGATGACCACTGCTGTTAGGTCCCATAACTTCACAAACAATTGAAAAAAAATTTGATTACGTTCAACACTGCCAGTGGACGATTTATATGCATCAACTTAGGAAGTTGACGCTCATAAAAATAACACCGACCCATGTTCGTTTTTATAATGTGGTCCGTTTAGGAACTCATTCAGGAGTTGCGTTTGCTTCGCTTCAATCCGAAATTTATTCAAAAAACACTTTTCATATACTTCATATGTGGTAAACGAATCCCTCATTATATTTACACACGTTTGTGCATCACCTACGAAAGGCCTTTATGTGAACTTAATTTTATCCTAGTCTGATATTCCTCGTACAAATCCATCTTCACAGGAAGCAGTAAATTTCACTGGATGGTAATTTCCATCATTAGTGAAATACTTTGTTGTTCCCGTACCCATATATGCAACACTTATCACTGTCGTACCTGACTTGCTGCTATTTAATTCTGTACCTCCAACTCTTCTGTTCGAACTGGGCGTTTTCATTGCTTACTAGGAATTTAATTACCTGTCTATTTTTAATTACGTCCTTTTCACAAACTACACTCTATTCGACAGATTATTAACCGACTTACTGGTTGCTTCCTCAAAGGTATTTTGCCTGTGAATACAATTATCCACACAGCCACTCAGTTTATCCTGCATTTTATCGTCTAAATCATTTTCGAGTGTGGTGACTCTGATGTTAACCAGGCCACTCTCTTCAAAGACTTTGCCCACATCTGTCCTTAAAACTTCTAATTATGATTCAAATATCACTTTTACTTCGCCTTTAATATTTCCCCTCTCAGTTTTAATACTGTTCAAGTTTGAATTCACACTAACTCTGAGGTTATTCTTTCAATTTTTGCAGGAAAATTTGTATTTACACTTTCAATTTTCGAATCAAAGTTTGAATTAACACTATTTATATTTGATTTTATATATTTCAATTTTCGAATCAAAATTTTAATTTACACTGTTGATGGCCGACTTTATATTTCATTGCATTTGTTGTAAAAACAGCACTGTCTGTGCCTTAAAATCACCAAGAACATCAATTTCATTCTCTGAATTTAGTTTCTGCACTTCCTATCCAAAACCTTCCCCATTGACACTACTACATCCTGATTTTGGACTACCGTTAAGTGGGTCATTTAAATTTTCTGAACCACGCAGGCTGTGAGACTGTTAAATCGCTGTGTTCTCCAACACTGCCGAGTAATCTGCAAACTCACACAGATTTACACTATCAGCGTTCGTACATAACTTATCAGTCATGCTGGCCCCTGTTTATGTATTGCTTGAAAGTTTGGTAACTGCAGATGCCAACGTTGTAGAATTTGAAGCGGTGTCCATGTCGTACGAAAACTGTTGTTGTTGTAACCGTCGATTCTCGTGCCGCCAACCAAGAGGATACTGGCTGTAGTTAAGAACGTTTCTAGGGAGCTTCTTTTTCTTTATTGAAATTTGCATCTACCTGCAGACATCTAATTATTGTTCCAATTGTCACGCATACAAATGCTGCAAGAAACTTATATTCAGACCCCCCATGCTAACCTATTTGCAATAGACATCAAAACCTGGATCACAAAATTATTGTAATGTGTTAGCATTACTACTGAATTTTTAAGGTGAATATTATTCACATCTGAGAAAGAAACTCTAATTTCGACTTTACGCTTTTCCATTCCATATCGCATTAATCACAGCTAAAATTAAATTAAGTGTGATTACACGCTGTAAGATCCTGCATATTTCGCTATGTCCGGTACTGATTTTGAAGTTGGTTGGATGTTATCTTATGGTCGAAGCGTACATGTCTGCTTTCATGCCCCTGAAACTAACTTGTTTGCGGATATTATGTTTTACTTGTAGGCTGTAGTCTGCGAAACAAATAATAAATATTACATAACATAATTGGTTCATTTATAAAAAAGGGTCTTATTCTAACGCTTGCAAATTATGTACGCCAAGTCAGAGATTTAGTAGCTTAAGGTTTATTAACTCAAATTTGTTCCTTATTAGATGTGATTAGACGAAGTATTCATCATAAATAGAATAAAATTGCTTAAACTGCGATAAGAAATTGGTAGCACCTTTCCCCAACTAAGTAATGACAACACAGAAACTGTGTATATATCGTGAGGACTCAACATTAAATTGTCAACAGTTCAAAATAGTTCAAGTTTCTCAAACATCATTTCTAAACTCGTACGTTATTGTGTAAAAACATAAACACTTATCATCTGCACTGGCATAGACTTTTTCTCAGCAAATTTAGAGTCGCTGCGCAAGTCTAAACACTCCCCGATCAAAACACTCCTATCATCGAGGAGGCTCCTTGTTCTGCCACAACTAGACACGGATTTTTCTTTTCCTTGCATCCTTCGCTCCTCGCTTTCTCTCTCTCTCTCTCTCTCTCTCTCTCTCACACACACACACACACACTACCAACAGTTCTGGCCACTTCCTCATTAGCCGACCGCCATCCTTTCCAAAACCGTATACCTCTTAACATGAGATATTTCTTTAATGAAATCTGACCGTCTGAAACTACATCATTTCTAATGTAATATTCAAAATATCCACGGGTGTACTGCCGGTCTATGGTGTCCAACGGGCACAATATTTCGGCGTTACTTTTGCTAGATTTAAATAACCCAATCGCTGGTTCCCAAGCTTTGCTAAGATTATAGCCACAGTCACGGTTTATGAGGTCGTCACTTGTGCGAATTTCAATGGCCTCTCTAACGACGCAGTCCCAGTATCTCGACGTCTTTACCAGAATCCTAGTGTGTTCATACTCCATCGCATGATTCTCCGACAAACAATGTTCAGCGACTGCCGACTTGCTCCGATACATCAATCGTGTGTGCCTCTGGTGTTCAACGCATCGATCCTTGACGATACGCATCGTCTGTCCAATATATGACTTTCCACACTGACACGGAATCTGGTACACGCCGGCCTTCCTCAAACCGAGATCATCTTTGGCGCTCCCAACCAGTGCACGAATTTTATTCGGCGGACAAAAAACAGTTCCAACCTGGTGTTTTCTCAGAATGCGGGCGACCTTCCCCGAGAGTGTGCCGGTATATGGAATGAACCCAGTGCCTACATTCTCTCTCGTGTTTTCATCCGTTTCCACAGGTTGTGCTGTAGTGGTTGGGCAGAGAGCCCGCCGAATCTGCCACTCTGAGTACCCATTTTTCCGAAATACAGTTCTCAGGTGTTCCAAATTCCTGGAGTAGACTCTCTGCGTCGGAGATTGTGCACGCCCTGTGTACTAGAGTTTTAAGTAATGTAATATTATTTAAATACAGAAAAAGACTGTTACTCGTATTACATAAAGGAAAACACACGAACGATAAAATGGCAGATATTGAATTGTCAGACGGATAGTAAAGTAATTGAAATCGCTCAACAGAGGAAATGTCATTGAAACTGATGGGATTTCAAATCGATTGTAGACGAAGTATGCGAAGGATCGTGCCCCACTCCTAGCAGTATGGCGAAGGTCTCTGGAGTAGCGATGCGTTTCCAAAGGTTGAAAAAACCCACAGCTCATTCCCGTTACAAGAAGGGTCCTCGATGAGATACGCAAAATAATAGGCAAACATCGGTCAGTCGAAGAATTTTGCATCACATTTGATGTTCGTTTACTGTGTCATTTCTCGGCACCGGAGATCTTCTCTGTAGGATTCAACACAGTTTCCTGAAGTAAAGATGATGTGAAGCACAGCTTGAGATATCCAGCAAGTTATGCTCTACACCTAACACTATGACATGACTATGAAATTTACGCTAAATATAGTCAAAGCTTACCCTCAGGTGTTCCACCTCTATTGCTGGTGAAACAGCGAAACTATAAGAAACAGCTAATGACCATTTACGAGCCACTTTATACCCTGATCTACACCTAAAATTATTTCACATTACGTATCTGTAACATCTTACCACTAGACCACCACACCACTAGCGATTAAGGCGCCTCAGATTAGTGTAAGTACGACTGCCCTCACTGTAATAATTATTCAGCTTCTGTGTTCCATGAAATACAGCCATAACTGTCAAGGATTTCCATGCAGCGGAACAGCACCTCAGCAATGGACAGATAGGAGACTCAAAACAGTCTCAGAGTTTGTAAATTTCTATTTATAATGATATTGTTATCACCTTAACCTAGGGTTAAAGGCAGAAATGTTCCGATATGTCCATTGCTGAGGTTCTATTCCGCTGCATGGAGAGTCTTGGCAGTTGTGGCAATATTTCTTGGAACACAGAAGCTGAATTAGAGTTTGCGACATGGAGGGTAGTCATACTTTATTCCGAGAAGCCTTAATCACTAGTGGTGCGGTGGTCGAGTGGTAAGACGTCTGCCTAGTAATCATAGAGGTCTGGGACCGATTCCCAGCTGCATCATAATTTAATTCAATGCTTCACCTTTATCTTTAATTTTTTGAGACAATTGTCAGGAAAGAAATTAACGGAGCTGACAGAGAGCGATGAATAACAGTGGAGAAAACGATGGTATGTTGAATGAATATGAGTTAGAACAGAGGTGGGCAATGAGCGAGCCGCGCTCTCGGAGCCGCCTGCCTGAGCTGGAGCAGAGCCGCAAGCAGCTGGCGTCCACCACGTAGTTCCTGCTGAAAAGACTAGATGGCGTTATGCGCAGCAAAGGCGCTAATGTAGCTGCAGAAATTCACCTGGCTGAGTGCATTATAAAATAACTTATAAAGATAATAGTGCAAATTCTTTAGTATCCAACTAAGAATGAACAGATTCCACTGCTAGGGGTATCTCCTGAAAAATGATATTATATTTGTATGTAAGTAACTTATAAACATAATACTGGAAACTCTTCTCTAAAACGTCCAGCGCGTGCAGTCGAGCCGGCAAATATCTTATAAAGATAAGAGCGATTTTGTTTTGTTTCAGAAGACACCGCTAACAGTGCCATCTGTTATTTCTAATTTTGTACATCAGGGTTTTCGTTACAATCTATGATATTACGTTATGGTACAGTACACTGTGGATTTGAAATGGCTAGTCAAATCGCCACGGTAAAGCGGCGTTCTATTTTCCAGTTCATCTCTAGTTGGGAGTGTGATTACTTGTTCACTGAAAGCGAAGGAAGAGCGAAATGTTTGGTATGTGGTAAAATACTAGGCATAAAATAGTAAAATTTAGAACGCCACTATAGAACACATTACTTCAACCAGTATGGAAGTGTAGAAGGTGAAATGTGACTTAATCTTCTTAATAATCTATGCGAGGAAGGAAGTAAAGTAGAGGTATGTATTGTAATGCTCCACCTACATACGAGGTAACTTAATCACAGTGTTTTGTTTAATACCGGACTCTGACGGAAGTACATGCGCCAGCAAGCATGCCGACCTCTAGCAGCAACTAGGATAACTACCGGCTGAGCGCGAACGCTGCTCTTTTTCCGGCCTGAGCTGGAGCGCTGCTCATTGAGCCGATTTGTACCCACCTCTGAGTTAAAAGATAGTAGCATTATTTTTTACTGTTGGACAGATGAATGTGTTACAATATAGTTTGTGTTATAGATGGGTAAAAGTAGGGTGTTAGATGAGTACGTCCTAGCGTCTTGATTGGGGTGATAGGTACTTGATACCTGATGCTACGCACAAAAAAAAATGTTCAGATGTTTGTTAAGCTTAAAGGACTTAACTACGGGGTCATCAGTCCCTAAACTTACAAACTACTTATGAACTAGCTAACACTAAGGACGGCACAAATATCGCCGGCCGCGGTGGCCGAGGGGACTGAGGCGCTCCAGTCACGGTCTGCACGGCCATTACGGTCAGGGGTTCGAATCCCCCCTAGGGCATGGA
This sequence comes from Locusta migratoria, assembly GCA_026315105.1. Taxonomy (NCBI): domain Eukaryota; kingdom Metazoa; phylum Arthropoda; class Insecta; order Orthoptera; family Acrididae; genus Locusta; species Locusta migratoria. The sequence goes on from CM048751.1 coordinate 63,827,455, forward strand.
TATTTGTGACGTCCTTAGTATTAAGTAGTTCATAGGTAGTTTGTAAGTTTAGGGATTGATGGCCCCGTAGTCGAGTCCCATAAGCTATACAAACGTTTGAACATTTTTGGCACAAATATCCATGCCCGAGGAGGGATTCGAACCCCCGAACGTAGTGGCCGTGCAGACCATGACTGGCGCGCCGCAGTCTCCTCGGCCACCGCGGCCGACCGCTACGCACTGACATCATGTACACTGTGATACCACTGAAGTAAACACAGTGTATGGGTGTCACGGAACTAGTCCAACTGCAGAAAGCCTAAGTGGGCATATGAAACACTGCCATGGTGAAACTGGGGGAGTTTGCAGATGTAAAGAAGAGCTTCTCAGTAGACTCACTCACCACTGGCCGCCACAAACGTCGTTGCCGTGGCGACCAACAACAGAGCTGCGGTTAGCGTGAGAGCCAGCTTCATGTTTGACGTGGACACAGGAACTGTTAGCTGCTCCTGAACACCTCGTTATTTCTGCTGCCTGCTCTCCCCTTCCTACTCCACCCCCCCCCCTCACGCACACCACGTCGCTTCACCACTCAGTCCAAACGTCCAGTAGTGCACTTGGTCATAAAGTTTGTCATATAGGTTTTATCGTTCATCTCCGAGACATAACGCGTTTTTATGGCGTTTTCATGGCCAACAGTCTCAGTCGTAATTTCTCGTTTTAGCTGCTTCGTGTCTTTATTTACTTGCTATCTCTACCAGTGACAATGTGCTACTATGAGTGCACTAAATCTCAGAGTATTCTCTCAATGCCATTTAACTTCGTTAACAGTCAGGTGATTGCTAACTGTAAATAAATCGTTTTAAGTTCAGTCATACGAGACCGAGCTTGTGCCAAATTGTTGATAACAAATTTAGGTTCATTCCAATCACAAGAGCATCCTCACACCGCAGTCGAAGTTCCTTACACCACGTACAAGGGAATGTCATTAACGTAATTTAATTTTATCAGAGTTTCGCCTTTTGTGGTCAGAACACATTATTGAGACGACCATTATATTTGCTTGATGTTAGGTGTTGATAACAAATTACGTAATTTAATATCTAAGGCGTATATATTCTTGCTGTAGAGCTCACGTCAGGCACATAACAACGTACATACGTACATAACAACGATATAAAAAATTACATAACATTTTCCACGAACATCATGCAGACTGGCATCATTCCACAAATGCTCAAACGCTCTAAAGCCTGGGAAGCCAGCTGACAACCCGACAAGCTACAGACCAATTGCCTTGATGCCTGGAATTTACAAATTACTAGATAGGCTTATATACACTGTTGGCCATTAAAATTTCTACGCCACGAAGATGACGTGCTACAGACGCGAAATTTAACCGACAGGAAGAAGATGCTGTTATATGCAAATGATAAGCTTTTCAGAGCATTCACACAAGTTTGGCGCCGGTGGCGACACCTACAACCTGCTGACATGAGGAAAGTTTCCAACCGATTTCCCATACACATTTAGCGTTGCCTGGTGAAACGTTGTTGTCATTCCTCGTGTAAGGAGGAGAAATGCGTACCATCACCAAACTGACTTTGATAATGGTCGGATTGTAGCTAATCACTATCAGTCGAGATGACAGGCTTCTTATCCGCATGGCTGTAACGGATCGTGCAGCCACGTCTCGATCCCTGAGTCAACAGATGGGGACGTTTGCAAGACAACAACCATCAGTCATATTGTTGAAGAGTGACCCAGAAGAGCCCAGAATTGATAGATGTTTGTTAATGTTTGTTTGTAATTCTTGAAGTTTATTTGTAATTCTTGAAGTTTGTTATATTTGTGATGTTTGTTTGCAATTCTTCATGTTTGTTATATTAGTCATTTGTCCACATCTACATCAACATTTACATGGAATACTCTGCAAATCACATTTAAGTGCCTGGCAGAGGGTTCATCGAACCACCGTTATACTATTTTATCTCCCATTCCATTTTCGAATAGCGCGCGGGAAGAAAGAACACCTGAATCTCTCCGTTCGAGCTCTGATTTCTCGTGTTTTATTCTGATAATCATTTCTACCGATGTAAGTGGGAGTCAACAATATATTTTCTCATTCGGAAGAGAATGTTGGTGATTGGAGTTTCGTAAGTAGCCCACGCCGAAGCGATAAGCGCCGTTGTTGTAATGATTCCCATCCCAGATCCTGTATCATTTCCGTAACGCTGTCTCCCCTGTATCGTGACAATACGAAACGAGCTGCCCTTCTTTGGACTCTTTCGATTTCCTCCGTCAAACCCACCTGTTAAGGATCCCACACTGGGCAGAAGACTCCTAAATGGACGGACAAGCGTAGTGTATGCAGTTTCTTTTGTAGTTCTGTTGCCATCTTTTAAGGGTTCTGCCAATAAAACGCAGTCTCTGGTTCGCCTTTCCCACGATATTATCTACGTGTTCTTTCCAGTTTAAGTCTGAAGAAATAGTAATTCCTAGGTATTTTGTGGAGTTTACGGCCTTCACATTTGATTGCTTCATCTTGTAAACAAAGTTTAACGGATTTCTTTTCGTACTCATGTGGACGACTTCACACTTTTCATTATTTAGTGCCAATTGCCAATTTTTACACTATAGTGATATCTTATTCAGATCGTTCTGCAGTTGGTTTCTATCTTCAGATGATTTTACTAGACGGAAATGACGGCGTCATCTGCAAAAAATCCTGGGGTATGTTAAATACTCGCACATTAGTAAATTCTACTTCAGCACTTAAAGATTTACAGTATTACAGTGTTGTCCCTATGCCGGAATTCTGCTTTCCCGCCGTGCAAAACATGGTCTAGTGTAGAAAAATTGGATTCAGGAGCTTTAAAATCAAACAGTATTTGTCCATATCGTAATATGTTGTGTGCTCTTAATCTCACTTTATTATAATCACTTACACAATCCAACTGCGAATTTCTAGAAAACTTGGCTGCACTTCGCAAACTCGAGCCAATGTCCTCCTTGGAAATAAACTGGAAAGGTTAACTATTACACGGCGCTAAACATCTATAAATAGTCACTTCTTTTCCGAACCTACTCACTATGTTTACATGCAACACATATTCCGGAAGACGAATACCGATTTCCGTAAACCGTTTTTCGCTGACGTCTTTACATGGCATAGCCTGAATCGGATTTCCTAGCCCACTTAATATGGCGGCTAAAAACAGCTGATTCAGTTCCTGATTTAGTCCGCATAATCGCTATTTTTCTTTATTTACATACACAGATTTATGTCATCATCATCATCATCATTAGGGACTGATTATGCCTTTCAGGTTTCAGTCTATAGCATAGTACCTCTAATAAAATTTCTCCATGATCCCCTATTCAATGCTAACATCGATGGCTCGTCTGATGTTATGCCTTTTACTTCAAAATCATTCTGCAACGAACCTAAGTACTTTCTTCTTGGTCTACCTCGACTCCTCTTATCTTCCACTGTCGAGCTCATGAGTTTCTTAGGTAACCCTGCTTCTCCAATGCGTGTAACATGACCCCACCATCTCAGTCTGTTCGCTCTAACTGCTTCATCAATGGTGTTCATTCCGAGTTTTTCTTTGATTTCCTCATAATGGACACCCTCCTGCCATTGTTCCCATCTATTAGGACCTGCAATCATTCTTGTAACTTTCATGTTTGTAACCTCTACCTTATGAATAAGGTCACCTGTATCCACCCAACTTTCACAGATTTATGTTCACTCTAATATTTATATTTATATTTCACGTTAGAAAATATTACTCTTTCCATATGTGCAGAAAATTCTTAACAAGAAAACAAAATCTGACAAGCCAAGAACGCTTCAAAAACGGTTGCGTTTACATGGGCACGAAAATCGATTGTGGAACTGAAAAACCGCTTTAGAGAAGCGGATTTCCAGAATCGATTTTGCAGTGTTTTCATGACCAACCAAAAGCGGAATTGGGAAATCGGTGCCGCGGTGGAGTAGCCGAGCGGTCTAAAGCGACTCGCTGCGGAGCGCGCGGTTGCTCGCCGTGGAGGTTCGTGGCCTCCCTGGGACATGGGTGTGTGTGTTGTCCTTAGGTTAGTTTACCTAGGTTTAAGTAGTTTGTAAGCTACGGGCTGATGACCACGCAGTTTGGTCCGATAGATTTACAGACATTTGTATATTTTTTGGGAAATCGGGTTACGAAATCCGGATTTGGAAGCCCCTGTAAACGGGGTGACTGTCAACAACGCGGGACCACGAGCAGTAAACAAACGCGCGCATTGGCGCAGTTCTCGAATAGGTGTAAACAGTAGGGCGTCTCAACCGAAAAGTACAGTGTAATGCGCGACGTACAGTTGACTACAGAAGGTATTCACCGACTATTATACGCATCATAGACTGCCTCACTCGTTCCCATATTCCAGGCGTCTGTCCTATTTGCTGACACACTTGCCTTATGTGCTGACGCAGCAATTCTACGTTACGTATAGGTGTGGCATACACAATGTTCTATAAATGGCGTCATGTACCGAGCGGTCTAAGGCAGCTCGCTGCGGAGCGCGCGGTTGCTCGCCGTCGGAGGTTCGATTACTTCCTGGGGCATGGGTTTGTGTGTGTGTGTGTGTGTGTGTGTGTGTGTGTGTGTGTGTTGTCCTCAGGTTAGTTTACCAGGTTAGTTTACCTTAGTTTAAGAAGTTTGTAAGCTACGGACTGATGGCCATGCAGTTGGGTCCGATAGATTTACAAACACTTGAACACAAATGGCATCATAAGAAGGAGTATTAAGCCGAGTTCAGGCAAACAATTGATGGCGTGCGACAGCTAGTTGCATAGTGAAGTTGTAGTTCAGAAGCAAGTGTGAACTTCCTAGTTCTAGTAGCGCCATTTAAGATGTGCTACTCTTTCCACGCAATATAAAATTGAAGTTGGTTGTACTTTGTGTCGCCACTTTCTTACCCCACCACCAAATATCGACATTCGACTGTCACCTCGCGGGGTATTTCGAATTATTTTACTTCGTATCAGTGTGTTTGCGTTCCAGGTTTACGATTTGGCGCCTTTGTTTGTGGCTAAAATGTCGAATCAATTTGCGAAACCCTTCGTGTGCTTGTGGAACAAAGTGTAACGATTGAAATGAGCCGTGAAAATCGCGATCACCTGAGACTGCGGACGCCATGTTGAAATCTGCACAACTAAGTGGTATTTGTGAAGCTTGTGAACGATAGCTCACAGTGCGTTGCTATCTCAATTTAGTTGTTTGTGTGAACCCGGCTTAATGGACTGAGGCCTGGACCATGAGGGGGCCGGGCCCTATACATTTGTTTGGCTGTGGAAACAAGGAAATGCCCGCATTACAGCTCGAGGTAGTCATTATCAGCACCTTCTGTAGAGAAGTGTACGTAAACGTTAAAATGAAGTAAATCAGTGGGACTTAAATACTGTGGCTATCAGTCCCTAGGCTTACAAACCACTTAACCTAACTTTAACTAACCTAAGGACAAAACATTATACAAGTGTTTGTGTGTGTGTGTGTGTGTGTGTGTGTGTGTGTACACATGCTCGAGGGAGGACTCGAACCTCCGAAGGGGAGCAACCGCGCGCTCCGCAGCAAGATGCCTTAGACCGTACGACCATTACACTGCGGCGAACTGTACGTAGTAAATTGCATTGTACGAACAGAAATGACGAACCTGCATAGTGAAGTGGCCTGTGTTTTGTACACCACAACAAATGCCTGTAGTACGGTAACGAAAGAAAATAAACGATACGTGTACACGACACGTTCTGCTTGTTGTTCGGTCCTCAATAGAATTCCCGGAGCTTTTCCGCGTATATCAAATATCCACTCACATTCGGAAATTGGAAATCATTGCCGAGTTCTCTAACCATACAATAAATCATCGTTTGTTTAATTTGAGGGCAATTTCCACTTTCTACACCAAGTGTCGAATGCTGCACATCTTCCTGCCAACCTCTGACCAATGTAAACGTTAAAAGTCTCTGATAAAAAAAGGCAATTACCATATGTATATAAAACATCTTTGGCAGAAGTATTGCTAATTATATATATATACTATAATTTAACATCCTGCCAACCTCTGACCAATGTAAACGTTAAAAGTCTCTGATAAAAAAAGGCAATTACCATATGTATATAAAACATCTTTGGCAGAAGTATTGCTAATTATATATATATATACTATAATTTAACATCATAGCGAAACAATCTGCAGAAAACCAGACAGCAAAAAAAGTACAGAACTGCGAAATACGGGATTAATTCAGGGCAGTTTTTAACAAAAGTCTCGCCAGATGGAACTGACGTCAAAATATCGTAAGTTATAAGAAAAAAATTATAACCAAATTTTCAAATATATATTCCTAGTATTTTACTTGTAATGTGAAGGAAATTGATTAATGTAATTTTTATATACGCGGATGCTTGATGATGGAAAAAAGCTGAAACAGTTGAAGCATTATATAGTAAAGTGTAAGCAGTGATCTGGAACTTATTTTAATGTCCTACAACGACATTCATCACACCGCAGACGCAACAATCGGGAATTTAATGACATCAATGTCATACGAAGCATTAGGAAATGTACTGCGTTTTTTACGCCTGAAATTAAAACTTTTGAAGACCATAGAGAGCATACGATATAATGAGAGTGCCTTCACAACAACGTGGTTCCATCGTAATCACATAACACTTGCACCGCAAATCTTGCGGAAATGGATGCGATTCATGTGCGGTTTTCACAGAATGGATTAGTAGTTAAGAACTCTTATTGTTAGCCAATAAACAGATTGTAAAAATAACAAGAAAGTGTATTTTTATGCAAACACGCAATTTTTCAAATGCAACAATGGTTGTTTGTATCATGGACAGGAATTTTTTACACCAGCTGCGTACAAAGAATTTTGAATGAAATTTTTATCACGTTTAGTTTGGCAGCTTACAACCATTCAAAGTCTTGAGGGCGGAGGCTACGACAGCGTAGCTCACTGGCTGGTGCTCATGAGACAGTGGGGCGTGACCCAGGGGCTAGCCACTCGTCCAGTCAGATACGCTATCGCAGCCTCTGCCCCCGAAACTTTGAACGGTTGTAGCTGCCAAACTAAACGCGATAAAAATGTCATTCAACATTATTTATACACAGCTGGTGTAAACAATTCCAGTGCATGATAGAAACAGCCATCGTTTCATTTAAAAAACTGTATGTTGCATAAAAAGTACACTTTCTAAGTAATATTACAATTCTGTGAAAGCCGCACATCAATCGCACGTTCCGTTGTCACAGTATGTGCGGTGCAAGTGTAAGGTGAGTCACCCTGTACATAACAACAGCAAAATCAAACCTAGTGCAACGTATTAACATCAACTTGGCTCAGGCAAGAAATAAGTGACAAAAATCGTCCTACATTCTGCTACAATTTTTCAGCGTTGTAGCTTCTCGATACACTACAGCATTACCGTTGAAAATTAACTTTCGAAGTCTTATGTCATTTAATATTATTACATAAAGTGGGGCCTGCAGCTGCTGGAGTGTCCGAAAGTGTAATTCCAACCTCGACGCGATATCACACAACAGGAGCCGTTAAAAGAAGGCAAGGGGCAAGGTCGTCTACAGATAACACCAGCAAGAGGTGAGCGTTATCTCCGGTTAACAGTCCGCCGAGACAGGAGGCTGAATGCAATTCACAATGAGCTGCGACTCGCGCTCCAGGTCGCTACAGGACGCGCTGTATCAACACAAACAGTCCGAAAGCGCCTTCAGGAATGTGGCCTCTACGCACGAAGGTCAATGATGTGTATCCAATTAAAACCACGACATCACTTAGCTCCAGAAACTTGCTGAAGGAAGATCAGGAATCTTAAGGAATGGTTTCGGATTCTGTTCACAGATGAGACGCGATTTTGTGTTCAGCTGGACAATCGTCGTTGCCTCAGCTGGAATTTTCCTCCTTATGTGCAGGAAATGTCACCATATCGTGGAGGTGGACGAATGGTGTTGGCGACGTACGGACCTCTATGACGTTCTGAATGGTGCTTTGACTGCTCAGAAGTATAGAGGCGAGATCGTTCGACCTTTTGCTATGCCGTACGCTAGTGCCATAGAATATTAGTTCTTTATGGTGGTCGATAACGGTCATGCAATTGAACGAATGGAGCGGCCAGCTTGTTTATCGGACTAAACCCGAGTATGTCTGGGATGCACTTGGCAAAGGCATTGCAGCTAGACCAGCACCTCCAAAAACAGTTGTAAAGCAGGAAAAGGAAGGGAGCTTGGAGTCTAACGACCCGTCGACAGTGTGGTCATTAGAGACGGAGCTTACGCTCGGAGTGTTTGGGTAAGGATGTGGAAGGAAATCGGCCGTGCCCTTCCAAAGGAACCATCCCGGCATTTGCCTGGAGTGATTTAGGGAAATCACGGAAAACCTAAATCTGGATGGCCGGAGGTGGATTTGAACCACCATCTTTCCGAATGTGAGTCCCGTGTGTTACCACTGCGCCCCCTCGCTCGGTGTAAAGCTGGATATTGCCATCATGTAAGAAGGGCCCAATAACCATAATGAGCTGATTGATAACCTCATACTGTCCATGCCACGCAGTTGTGCATCTGTACTGGCCATCGCCAGTGTAGTTCGCGAACGAACTAGTTCTGAAGAGCGCTGCCACAGGCGAACTACGCGAACGCCGGCCGCGGTCGCCGAGGGGACTGAGGCGCTCCAGTCACGGTCTGCACGGCCACTACGGTCGGGGGTTCGAATCCCCCCTCGGGCATGGATATTTGTGCCGTCCCTTAGTTGTAAGTAGTTCATAAGTAGTTTGTAAGTTTAGGGACTGATGACCCCGTAGTTAAGTCCCATAGACTCTACAAACATTTGAACATTTTGAACTACGCGAACTAGTTCGGAGATCTCTTGCCTCTTAGTTCGTCCGCTCCTTTTCCGAAGACTGACGCGGAACAGCGAGAGGACGCGAGAGCGCGCAAAATCCCATGATTCCCTTCTGCCAGTTAGAGTCATTTCGAGCTGAAATGCAGCTCAGCTGTAGTTTCATAGTTCACTGCCACACATTTTCTTTTCTAAGGTATTCAGCAGTGTCTAAATATAACCCTCACTCCACAGTGTAAACAAAATAACTGGTTTATTTGATGTCTCATTACCCAAAAATACAGGTAATAGCACACGCTTGGATAACACTGATCATTATATAAAACAAACTGTCATAGCAAAAGAGAGCACCTTTAGTAGCGGTAGCAAAGAGCGGACTAACTAAAAAGAGCGACCTACTTCGCGGCCGAGCTGCGAACTAAAAGGAGAGCTACCGGTCGCGAACTAAAATATGCGCGATCCGTCGCGAACTTAAATATGTGCAATCGGTCGCGAACTAAAATATGTGAAATCGGTCGCGACTAAAACATGCATTACCGATCGCCAACTATTATGCGCAAGTCTAATCACAGCTGATCACTCACCACAGTAGACGGCAACAAGAAACACTTTCTCACTACAATGGTAGCAGTATGGTTTGCTCTAAGTAAACGCTATCTGAACCTCAAATAAAAGTTGGGACAGAAAAGTATTGTACTGTATCACAAACAAATTGCAATTGTAACCAATATGTGAATGAAATACGTTACCATATGTATAACGCGTACGATATCGGACCTGATCCCACAATTGTTTTGAGCGGTTTATTTAAAAGTGTGAGAAGTTTGTGGTTCACAACAGAAGCAAGGGATGTGTTGTTGAGCTGAAAGAGAGAGAGAGAGAGAGAGAGAGAGAGAGAGAGAGAGAGAGAGAGAGAGAGAGAGAGAGAGAGAGGTAGTACTGGAGGCATTCACCGTGCTGCGACTGAGGGCAGGCCTTCTCCGTGCACGCCCAGAGTCCCCCACTGTGGCAGAAGCACGAGTTGCAGTCCTCCTTCTTCGTGTCACCGGGTTTACAGGCTGAAACGTCAGAAAGCAGAATTAGTCTATTGACGGTGGATATCGTGACGTGAGAGCGTCACACATATTAAAATATTCCGCTTTCATTTTCCTGATTAATTACAATGAATTTGTTGGTTGAAATTGGCATTTCGTTATCTGTAATTGGTTGCTAGTATCTGTAGAAAACTAGCGTGACACGTGACTTACACATTTAAAGAAACTACAACCACATCTGAATATTTATTTATCGTATGACAATACAGACACATAAGAAAGAAACAGACAAATCACTAATATAACAAACGTTAAGATTTGCAAACAAATATTACTAATATAACAAACTTCAAGAATTACATACAGACATCAAGAGTATTAATGTAATCTATCGCCGCTGTGGAGTAGCCGAGCGGTCTAAAGCGTCTCGCTGCGGAGCGTGCGGTTGCTCGCCGTGGAGGTTCGAGTCCTCCCTGGGGCATGAGTGTGTGTGTTTTAACTTAGGTTAGTTTACCTAGGTTTAAGTAGTTTGTAAGCTACGGACTGATGACCACGCAGTTTGGTCCGATAGATTTACAAACATTTGAACATTTGAATGTAATCTATCGACTCTGGAAGTGCGAATAGGAAGTCGTCTTGGCTCCCAATACAGGCTCTTGTGGGACAATCTTCAGCAATATGGCTGATGGTATGATTCTCTCCGCAGTCACACTGAGGGGCTGGTTGTTTACCCAGTTTATACAGGAAATAAGCACAACCGCCATAACGAATTCGAATCCTATTTATGCTCCGATTCGCGAGGCCTTTTCCCGTCGTAGGTTCGAATCGTCACTCGGGCATGGATGTTTGTGTTGTCTTTGGTTTAAGTTAGTTTATAGTTTGTACATTTAAGGACTGATGACCCCGCAGCTAAGTCCCATAAGCTTAACAAACAATTGAAACCTATTAGGGGTAGACCATGTTCTGCGTAAGTCAAAACCAGGTGGCTTTTGTGTCATGCAAGGCATGTTATGATTTTGCCATGCATTCCATTTTTCAGACGATTTGTAACACTGAAACCTTGTTGTACACATGTCCTTGCTGTTCTTGTTGGCGGGTTCGAAGCCTATTATTGTTTGCAGCTCCAATGTCTTGGTGGATTGGCAGGTTTAGATTTCCCAAAATGTTTTTGTATTCACGTACAAGGGCGTCATTACGTCGCGGTGGGATGTGGCTTAATACTGGGAGCCATTGCGTTGGACTGGGTTTAATTACTCCAGAAATCATCCTAAGAGTGTTATACCACTGGACAGCTACCTTTTTTACATTTGGGCTGTATAACAAAATGGAGCACAGTATTCGGCAGCCGAGAATACAGTTGCTAAAGCAGTGGTGCGGAGGGTAGAGGCCGTTGCTCTCCAGTTGGTGCTACACAGCCTTTCAATAATGTTGTTTCTTTAACTTTTCGGCAGTCTTTGTTAGGTGTTCTTTAAAAGATAGTGTTGTCTCCAGCGACAAGCCCAACAACTTCTGAGTTTTCTTGTGCCTGAGGATGTTCTTTTCAAATCTACTGTTGAGTTCCTTACCAGCCAGTTTGTTGTTGAGATGGAAACAACTGACCTCTCTTTTAGAAGCATTTGGTTGAAGTTTTCACTTACGCAAATATTCACCCATTATCTTCAGGTCTTTAGTTAAGATGTCCTCAGATGCTTCAATTGTGTTACATCATGTAGCGAGGGCCCGTCGCCAACATACCCCAACTTTTTTGATTGTGTTTCCGGCGGATCTGCAATATAGAGGCTAAACAGCAGTGGTGCAAGCAGTGATCCTTGTGGTAACCCGTTCTTTAGTTTTATTTATTTATTTTATTTATTTGTTTTTTCTGTTCCATAGGACCCAATTGAGGAGTGAGACTCCATGGTCATGGAACAAGTCAATACATTAATTGTTACACAATAATGGTAATAGAAAAATTTTAAGTAGTCCTTTGCACACGACAATCTTAAGACAAAGTGAAAAGAATCAAGAAAGAAAAAATAAATTAGCTTAATTGTTTAACTTTTCTAGGAGTTCCTCGACAGAATAAAAGGAGTGAGCCACGAGGTAACTCTTCAATTTAGATTTGAAAGCATGTGGATTAGTGCTAAGATTCTTAAGTTCTTGTGGCAGCTTATTGAAAATGGATGCCGCAGAATACTGCACCCCTTTCTGCACAAGTGTTAAGGTGGTGTGATGCAAATGTAGATTAGACATCTGTCTAGTATTCACCGAGTGAAAGCTACTAACTCGTGGAAATAAGCTGATATTATTAACAACAAACGACATTAAAGAAAAAACGTATTGTGACGCCAGAGTCAAAATTCCCAGACTACTGAAAAGGGGTCGACATGACGTTCGCGAACTTACACCAGATATTGCTCGAACCGCCCGTTTTTGAGCCAGAAATATCCTTTTTGCATCAGGCGAGTTACCCCAAAAAAACAATGCCGTACGTCATAAGTGAGTGAAAGTAAGCGAAATAGACTACTTTTCGTGTTGAAAAATCACTTATCTCAGATATTGTTCTAATGGTAAATATAGCAGAATTTAGTTTTGGAACAAGATCCTGAACATGGGCTTTCCATGACAGCTTACTGTCTATATGAACACCTAGAAATTTGAATTGTTCAGTCTCACTTATCACATGCCCGTTATGTGTAATCATAATGTCAGATTTCGTCAAATTATGTGTTAGAAATTGTAAAAACTGAGTTTTACTGTGATTTAACATCAACTTGTTTTCTATTAGCCATGAACTTATCTCTTGAACTGCATTATTTGATACTGTGTCAATATTACGAGCAACATCCTTCACTACCAAGCTGGTATCATCAGCAAACAAAAATATTTTACAATCACCTGTTATACTCGAAGGCATATCATTTATATAAATAAGAAACAGCAATGGTCCCAAAACAGACCCCTGGGGCACCCCATACTTAATTGTGCCCCATTGGGATTGCACGTCATAGCCATTTTCTACACTGCGGAGAATTACCTTCTGTTGTCTATTATTAAAGTAAGAGGTGAACCAGTTGTGGGCTACTCCCCGTATTCCATAATGTTCCAACTTCTGCAACAATATTTTGTGATCAACACAATCAAACGCTTTTGTTAAATCAAAGAAGACGCCTAATGTCCGTAGCCTCTTATTTAACCCATCAAGTGCCTCACAGAGAAACGAAAATATAGCGTTTTCGGTCGTTAAACCACTTCTAAACCCAAACTGTACGTTTGACAGGAAATTATGTGAACTGAAATGATCAATTAATCTTGAATATACAGCCTTTTCAATAACTTTGGAAAAAACCGATGGCATAGAAATAGGTCTATAGTTGTCTACATTATCCCTTTCTCCTTTTTTATAAAGCGGTTTCACTACTGAGTACTTTAATCTGTTAGGAAACTGACCATTCTGAAAGGAAAAATTACAAATATGGCTTAGTACTGGGCTAACATATGGAGAATAGTACTTTAGAATTCTGCTAGATACCCCATCATATCCACAAGAGTCCTTAGTCTTTAGTGATTTAATTATTGACTCAATCTCACCTATGGAAGTATCATGAAGGATCATTTCAGGCAACAGCCTCGGAAACGCATTTTCTAAAAACGTTATATGATTACCTGTAGAAACTAGAGTTTTGTTTAGTTCCTCTACTATATTCAGAAAGTGGTTATTGAATATTGCACATATATCTAACTTGTCAGTAACAGAAACATTCCTACTACGCACTGACGTTATATCTTCTACCTGTTGCTCCTGACCAGACACTTCCTTCACGACTGACCAGATAGTTTTAATTTTATCCCGAGAGTTTGCTATTCTTTCTGCGTACCGCATACTTTTTGCATTCTTAATAACATTTTTCAGAACCTTACAGTACTGTTTGTAATGAGCTACTGCATCTTCATTCTGACTGCTTCTAACATTTTGATACAACTCCCGCTTAGTTCTACATGATACTCTTATCCCCTTTGTCATCCACCCTGGCTGTCTGTTACTGAAAGTACCCTGTTTTGAGCGTTCTAGCGGAAAGCAACTTTCAAACAGCATAATAAATGTGTTCAGAAAAGCATTATATTTATCATCTGAATTATCAGCACTATAAACATCCTGCCATTCTTGTTCCTTAATTAGGCTTAAAAAGGTCTCAATTGCAACTGGATTAACTTTTCTGAGTAGTTGATATTTACTTTTAACATTTGTTTGAGAACAAATACTTTTTAGAATTAAAAGTTGGGCATCGTGGTCTGATAGGCCATTTACTATTCTGCTGACAGAGTGCCCCTCTAATAATGAAGAATGAACAAAAATATTGTCAATGGTAGAACTGCTGTTTCCTTGCACTCTCGTTGGAAAAAATACTGTTTGCATCGTGTTATAGGAATTGAATAGATCTAACAGCTGACTTTTCCTTGAGCTATCACCTACACAATTAATGTTGAAATCTCCACACACAATTAAATTTTTATACTTCCTATACAGTGAACCCAGAACCAATTCCAGCTTGGGCAGAAACATTTTAAAATCTGAGTCAGGGGATCTATAAATAACAACTATTACTAGTTTAGTTCCATTAACATTAACAACTCCTGCACAACATTCAAATATCTGTTCTGTGCAGTGTTTAGAAAAATCGATTGACTCCGATGAAAAATCGTTTTTTACATACATGGCCACTCCCCCACACTGCAAAGAACTCCTAGAGTAGAAGGCAGCTAACCTGTATCCTGGCAAAGGAAGTCTCTTAATTGTCACACCACTTAAAAAGTGCTCTGAAATTCCAATAATGTCAGAATCAGTATCAATAAGCATTTCATTAACTTTATCTCTGATACTCTTTTCATAGCTCTTTTCATAGAGCTGTAGTCAGTGTCCATAATTGTTTGGAACACCCTAAGGAATTTCTTACAGAAATCCAAGATTTTTCTCCGTGTGCGGAAATACATCTTCAAATAAAACTACACCCTGCTGTATACGTCTGAAGATGTTGGATTTCTGTAAGAAATTTCTTCGACTGCACTCGGCCTGTTTGAGTAATAATCCATATTGTCTTGCGGTGGGGATTCCTGTGCCGCGCGTGCCGCAGAGTGCGGGTGTGGACAGCGTGTGTCCACATAATTAAGTAGTCCCGAGGTGCGTCAGCTGCTGGAGATGCAAGCGGCTGCGTAAGGAGGGCATCCAGGCGCGGCCGCAGAGAAGAACGAGTGAGGCTGATGTGCTGCTTATGGTGGCGAGACACGAGCAACAGTAGAAACGGCTTCACAGTTGCCTTCCATTCAATATTTTAACTTACGAATATCATTATAAATAGAAATTTATACACCCTGAGAATGATTTTCGTCTCGAAAAAGTCAGAGACATTAATGATAACGATGAGGCATTGAATTAAAATTTGTGATGCGGCCGGAAATCGAACCCGGACCTCCATGCTTACTAAGCAGACGTCTTACCGCTTTTTTCTCATATTCATTTCTTCCAGTTATGAGTCACTCATGTACCAGAATTCTGCCATCTTTCCCAACGAAGCCAATAGTGAACGGCGACCACGGGTGACTCGGAATAGTCTAAGCACGATTTCCCACCACGTCACAAACTTTACTTCAGCTTCTGTGTTCACATCTGCCAAGGGTCTATATGCAGCGGAATGTTCCGATCTCTCCATTGCCGAGGTATTATTCCACTGCGTGGAGAGCCTTGGCAGATGTGGCACTGTTTCATAGGAACACAGAAGCTGAATTAAGGTTTGTGACGTGAGGGGGAAATCATGCTTAGACTATTCCGAGACGCATTAATCGCAAGTGATGTGATAGTCTAGCGGGTGCAGTGGCTCAGCGCGACCGGTCAGAGGGCTGAACGCCCTCTGTAATAAAAAATCTGAGCCAAGAAGAAATAGAACAACAACGAACGATCAGCGACCGAGAGGAACACAACTACCCAGAGCTAAAAAAGAAAGGAAATAAAACCGGTAAGACGTCTGCCTAGTAAGCATGGAGGTCCGGGTTCGATTCCCGGCAGCATCACAAATTTTAATTCAATGCTTCACCTTTATCATTAATTTTAATTTATCATATAACTTTGATCCATTATACATGTGGTGTGATGCAGCTCTGATGGGTAAAGATTTCCAGAAATAACTACAAGCAGTCGTCTTTTGCGATTCTCCATTTTTATTTCCTTTTATGATTATTATTATTATTATTATTATTATTATTATTATTATTATTATTATTATTATTATTATTATTACGTTTCAGGCGTTTTATCTGACTGGCAGTTCTTCCTGTTCTTCCAGCATTGCTTCATTTCTTCACCAAAGGTTCTCTTCCATTCTTCGATCCACTTTGGTCTTTGTGCTTTAGGTGCTGTTTTCTCTGACATCACTCCACACTTGCACACCTTTGTCGACATACATGCGGCGAGTACACCATACCTAGGTAAAATATCTAATAAAATGCAGCAAATTTTTAGAAAGACTAACACCACTCTTGCATTTCAGAATAGACACACCCTTAAACACAAATTCGTAACACATACCACCAAACCTTCAAAATTTCTTAACTCTGGAATTTATAAAATATCTTGTAATTCATGTAATAAGTATTATATAGGACAGACTGGGCGAAATTTCACTATAAGATACAAAGAATACACTAGAGAAAGTGAAAAGAACCGTTCCACATTTTATCAACATTTGCAGTCCGAAAATCACACAGTTGACACCTTAGATAATGCACTAGAAATTTTGCATACTGTACAGAAGGGATACGAGATGAATATTCTGGAAGAAATGGAATTATGCCTACATGCAATTAAAAACACAAATAATTTGCTAAACGATCAAACGGATTTCAAGCACAAAAATTATTTCGTTAATTTTATTCATATTTTAGTGTATGACAACGGATAAATAATCCCACTGCCAATTATAGATAATAGTGCAACAAAATTATCAAAGATAAAATATCCCAACATATTTCGTTAAATTTTAAATAAAAGCTTTGCCTCATAGATATATATTCTCTGTGCAAATAATGTAAGCATATTACATCTCTGTAGAGCTGTCAAGTAACTGTCAAAATCTGTAACTTACAGATCTTGCATGACAGCACCATATTATTAGTTACGTGATATATAAGAAGAAGAAGAATATATCACGTCACAATAATATTGAAATGAACAACATAACAGAATGTGGTATGTAGCATTTCTTTTACATCTGTATAAAAAAGTAGGCAGCATAGTAGTAAATTTTATAAAAACTTATGTATTGCAGGCATAACACCTGAAGATGACTATTAAGTCGAAATAAGCTTATCGTGTAAATAATATGAATTAAATATACAGTGTTGAAATTACATAATTGTTATTATTAAGATGTCTATGTACGACATCACGAACACTGTGGGCCCTGCAGATAATAAGTTATTGACATTATTGTCATATAATCAAAAGGGAAAAATTCTGCATTACATAAGATTGAAGATTAAATTAATTAACCTTATTGAAGGTATAAAATTCAACAAATTATGTCTACGTAAGAAGATTACTCCATCTTACATTTCCATTAAGATTTCTGCTAACCCATACATTGCACAAACCATCAAGCAGTACAGTGCAAGGTTGTGGATATGCTTACCCTTTCCAGATCAGTTTTGACTTATATCGTCTAGGGTGTAGTGGACATAATACCCTGAATGAACCTGATGATTCTGTTCTTAAGTCTGATCTGCGGAAGTCTGCTGATGTGTCCATTAAATTTTAGTTACCTCATTCTAAAGTCCACTGTGATGTTGGAGAATTTCTCTGTGATATGCCTGGAGTGAATTCCTAATGACTTTCTTTTCTGTGTGACGATGTTTTCAAGGTCGGTTATTGTGTGTAACATCAGTGTCTCACTGGCCTATAGCACCTCCAGTTTGATTACGGTATTGTAGTGACGAATTTTGTAGGTGTGAGCCTTGGGCTCGTTCTGATCTTGAATTGGTATATTGAGGGTAACGAGCGGAATTCATTTGGCGTTTTGCCCTTCTGCTGCTTGGTTCCCACCCCCAGGCGTAGTCGGAACTTAGGGTTTGACCTTTTTCCCTCTCGTCGTCGCTGCTGCCGTCGGCGAGTCGTAGTTTGCAGCCTACTGTTCGTGTCTTTTCTGAGTGGTCTGGTGACTATCCATACATGTGGCAGTGACGCTAAATGTTCAAATGTTTGTTAAGCTTAAGGGACTTAACTGCGTGATCATCGGCCCCTAAACTTACAAGCTACGTATGATCTACCTTTTACTAAAGACGACACAAAGATCCATGACCGAGGAGGGATTCGAACCCCCGACCATAGCGGCCGAGCAGACTGTGACTGGCGCGCCGCAGACCGCTCGGTCACTGCGGCCGTCAGTGACGCTAACCCGCGACCTTTGAGGAAGTTCGGTTTTAACTGTTTGCGCCTCCCTCCGTATGTCAGCCTTGGCAATCCTCTCCCTATAAAGGTGCTCATGTATTATGATTATTTAATAAGAGATTGTTTTATCACTGTTTAGCAAATTCGCCGGCCGCGGTGGCCGAGGGGACTGAGGCGCTTCAGTCATGGTCTGCACGGCCACTACGATCGGGGGTTCGAATCCCCCCTCGGGCATGGATATTTGTGCCGTCCTAGTTTGTAAGTAGTTCATAAGTAGTTTGTAAGTTTAGGGACTGATGACCCCGTAGTTAAGTCCCATAGACTTTACAAACATTTTTTGATTTTTGGTTCGAATCCCCCCTCGGGCATGGATATTTGTGCCGTCCTTAGTCTTAGTTAGTTCATAAGTAGTTTGTAAGTTAGGGACTGATGACCCCGTAGATAAGTCCCATAGACTATACAAAAAATTGAACATTTAGCAAATTCGTAGCAGAAACTTTACCTGATGTACGCAATGTGCTCTGGCCAGTATTTAAAGGGTACTGTTCAATTACACTGTTGACGTTGATGCTTGTATATTGTCTAATGTTTTCATCATCTCGTCTGGCCAATGTATTGTGTAAAATGGTATCTTTATTGTGAAGTTATGTTCAAATGTTTGTTAAGCTTATGGGACGTAACTACGGGGTCATCAGTCCCTAAAGTTACAAACTACTTATGAACTAGCTAATCCTAAGGACGGCACAAATATCCATGCCCGAATGGGGGTATTCGAACCCCCGACCGTAGTGGCCGTGCAGACCGTGACTGGAGCGCCTCAGTCCCCTCGGCCCCCGCGGCCGGCCATTGTGAAGTTCCGAACTTGATTTGAGCCATATGTTTACGAAAGGAAATTGCCCAAATAACATCCAAAAAGGGCGTTCTTAATAATATATCTAGAGTTATTGCCTTTCCTTCTTTTGAGCGCCAGCTGTTTAGTGTAACGCGAATTGAAACGGCCATTTAGGTAAAGGTATAAGCTTTCTCTGTTGCTCAACGTGTTCTGGCTAGTATTTAAAAGGCATTGCTCAGTTACTCTGTTGGTGGCTTCGGTATAATTGTATATTAACCCAAAGGGGCACCTTTATCTAGTGTTGCTGCCTTTAGTTTTGGCCAAGTAAGGTATTTTTATTGTGAAAATATCGTAATTTAGGCTGCGCCATATGCGTGAAAAAAGGGCCCATTATTTTAATCTATTTAGGGTTACTGTGTGCATCTTTCGGGCCAGTATTGTGTAACTGGAGTCTTATTTATTGCAAATGGTCATTTATGTTACGTACTGAAGTTTCATTCTAAATTGCACACTATGCTTCGGCAAATGTCTAGAAGCACGGTTCACTTACTGCTGGTATTTGTATACTTGCCTAAGGCAAGCCTGTAGCGCCCACTGTTAATTATATCTAGTGTTACTCCCTTGGCTATTCCTTGCTCCATCTTTCTTTTAAACATGGTATCCTTGTAATTTTTTTAAATCTCGCCTGTAAAAGCAAATGATTGCTTCCTGCTTCCTTTAAATTTAAAGGATCTCCTTATTCTATTGTATTTCGTTGAGCATCTGAATGTTAATGTTAAGCGTTATGTTAAGTTGTGCCCTTACTAATAAATTACTTGTCTTGGTTCAAAAATGTTTGTATTGCTTATGGGACTTAACTACGGGGTCATCAGTCCCTAAGCTTACAAACTAATTATGAACTACTTACGAACTAGGACGGCACAAACATCCATGCCTGAGGGGGGATTCGAACCCCCGACCGCAGTGGCCGTGCTGACCGTGACTGGAGCGCCTCAGTCCCCTCGGCCACCGCGGCCAGCACTTGTCTTGGTATGTTGATGAAAATGTCCATCAGTGATACCCTCCTGTGCCCATTATTCGTGTGCTTTATGAAAGGGATTAAAATTCCGGTTTTAAAGGTGGAAAGAAATTTCTTATTGTAGTTATCCTGCGTTTTTTATAAGGCTCTCTTCACTTTCTCTAGTGTTCTGTGAGATTTTCTTCTTTCCTGTCCTGAAATGTTTGTAGAGTCTATGGGACTTAACTACGGGGTCATCAGTCCCTAAACTTACAAACTACTTATGAACTAGCTAATCCTAAGGACGGCACAAATATCCATGCCCGAGGGGGGATTCGAACTCCCGACCGAAGTGGCCGTGCATACCGTGACTGGAGCGCCTCAGTCCCCTCGGCCACCGCGGCCAGCCTTTTCTGTTCTAACACTTCACCTAAGTGTTCAACCCTGTTGATCTTGCCATACTTCTTGTTCAGATTTAGTATGTACAGTTTCGTGCAGAACTCGGTTTTTTGAAAGATCAGTAGCCTTACTTTCTCTGTGCACTCTTTGAGTACTTCTGTCTGTCTGATTGCTGTGACTTCGTTATCCGTGAGTAGCGCCAGATCGTACGCGAAGGCTAGACAGACAAACTCTAACTTGTCCTTTGATCGTCCAAGACGCACTGGCTTCCAATGACCTTGCATTGTCAGCTCCTTCTCTCACGCCTTGATGACTTTGCCCAGCACTCTGCTGAAGAGGAACGGTGAGTCCGTCACCTTGGCGAACGAATCTCTTAAATTTCACCTTAGATGTTGTCTGTCAGTGTTTGTTTGATCAGTCGCTGTGTCTTGCTGTGCAAGCCTTGTTCATGTAGCATATTGAATGACTGGCGGTCGACAAAGTCATATGCTTTGTTGATGTTAACGAAGGTGCATATGACTAGTCTGTTCCTAGGGCTTTGATTTTCAGGGTAGTCTTCAGATTTACGACGACCTATATTAGAGATACGTATGCATTCATCAGCAGAACACACACATTTAATATTCGCTTGGATTATTTGTGGGAGCCGTGTAGAGTTGTTAGCAGGTATTTCCGAGTGAAGTTAATTCAGTTCCCTGTTAGTATTTTCCTGTATTCAAAAGCGAAACTAATTTTATTCAACGAAGAAAGAAATATAAAATTGGAAAAAATACTTAAAAGTTAAATTTCAATCGGTTTGTCCGTCTTATGCTGAATGCTGTTAAGGGCAATATCTAAAACAGACCACATCGAGAATTAACGTTTCGTGCACATTATATCTACATCTACATTAATACTCTGCAAGTAGCATTGAAACTCATCAAACCGCTTTTGTTTGTCTACGGTTCCATTCTCTAATGGAGGAAAAAGGAACATCTAAATCTTACGTTTTCTATGATTTTTCTTATTTTGATGATCATGTCGTCTTATGTAGGTGGGTACTAAAAAATATGTTCGCATTCGGAGGAGAAAGTTGGTGAAAGAAATTTCGCAAATAAATCTCGTTGCAACGATTAACGTCTTTGTTTTAATGATTCCCAGCCCAACTCGTACATCATTCCCGTGACACTTTCACCCTATATGGCGATAATACATATCGAGCTGCCCTTCTCTGAACATTCTCTAAATCGTCTGTCAGTCCCACTTGGTAGGAATACCACAATGCGCAACAATACACCAAAGTACGATGCACAAGCGTGGTGTAGGCAGTTTCTTTAGTAGAGCTGTCTTTGGTTCGCTTTCCCTACAATACTCTATGTGTTCTTTCCAATTTAAGTTGTTTGTAATTGTTACTCCTAGGTATTTGGTTGAATTTACGGCCTTTAGTTTTGACTGATTTGGCGTGTAAATGAAGTTTAACGGGCTTCTTTTAGTGGTCATATGGACGACTTCACACTTCCCATTATTCAGGGTTAATTGCCTTATTCTGCACCATGCAGGCATCTTGTGTAAAGAATTTGCATTTGATCTTCAGGTGACTTTAATAACCGATAAGTGACAGCATTATCTGCG
Source organism: Locusta migratoria (assembly GCA_026315105.1). Classification (NCBI taxonomy): domain Eukaryota; kingdom Metazoa; phylum Arthropoda; class Insecta; order Orthoptera; family Acrididae; genus Locusta; species Locusta migratoria. Next base: position 63,849,625 of record CM048751.1, read on the forward strand.
AAAAACCTAAGAAAGCTACTAAGATTGTGTCTTAATTCGTTTATAAAAATAAGGAACAGTAGGGGCCCTAGGGAACACCAGATATCACTTCATTTCCACTCGACGACTTTCCGTCAATTATAACATATTGTGTCCTTTGACAGGAAATCACCTTTAATAAATGTATTTTTATCTAATCAGTTATCTACCAGCATCTGTAGTGACTATATCAAAATTATACATTTTTTCTATAATAAATATAATGACTTGGCAATCGCATGGCAACGTAAACTAGTGTTTAAAATAATTTATGCAAATGTGAGGTATTTCGTTCCTACGTGATTACCTTTGGTTACATAGATGAATATAAATTATATGTAGATATGTAATTGCCCGATCATTATATGTATTCTTATGTCATTCTATTATGGTGCGATTGCGAAGTCATTATATGTATTATAGAATTAAATATATATAATATTAATATAAATGTAGTTAGATCCTAATTAGATAACAAATTAGTTATTTCATGAACAAAAAATCCTACTTGGTTTCCCATGGCAACATACACTAATATTTAAAAAAAAAAAAAAAACTTTATGCCCATTTGAGTGTACTTCATTATTATGTGGTTACATTAGGTGCATAATGGAATATAAATTTTTGTTATGTAATTATGACGATGTCCAAATGTCAGATGGTTATATTCATTTTGATGTCATATTATGGTGCGATTGCTAAGTCATTATATTTATTTTAGAAATAAAAATGTATAATTTGTCCATTCTCTACTGCCATCTAGGGGACACCATTGAATCTGCTTGCATTTGACAAGCTTCAAAGCCTAACAAAGACCATCTGTTCTACATGAGTGATACATCTGGTTGATAGCTGCGGCGGGAGCAATAAAACGTGCTGCACCTCACACTCCCTGTGAAATTAAAAATTTATTTTCAAATAAATTCCTTGTAACCTTACATTCCCATTATTTGCCATTTTATTGTATAAAAAACATGATTAACATACAAATATTACATGACTCTTACTTTGAAATTGGCAATTCTAAGACTAACCCTCGTATTTTATTAAATATTTATTATTATCCGTTTTAATAAAGTTTAACAAAAATTTATAAGCTGTGCTAAAATTTGAAGATGTAAGGTTTAATTTTTACAGTCGTTTTTCCATTGCGTACAGATTTTTCAAATTTCCGCTGTTCACTGCATATAAGACCAATTCATCCACCATTACCTTATAACTGAAACTGCAGTGGTCCTATGCTTTGAAACAATTCAATTTTCATCTTTTGCATCTTGATAATGTAGTGTCAATCCAATCCCCATCCAATCCAGGCTTTAATAATTGGCAGGTTATTCCTGAAAACATAGAGCTGTCTCAAACTACATTTTAACATCACACCTTCTTGAAAGATAAATGTTGGTACACATATTATTCCTATTCTATATTTCCCTAACAGTATATATTTTTAAAGTAAATTAACAGAGCAAATTCTGCAGCTGAAACTGACTTGGAGGGAAATGTGAAGTGTTATTAATAAATTTATGTGTTTTAAGCAAGAAAAGTCATTAACATTAGCAAAACTATGTTGCTGCTGAAACACATTTACTTAGCTATCTGAAGATATTAACACTATTTTTCAAAACTTACCTCATCTTAAATCTAGTACAAATATTTATCACATATTTACAAAGTTACCTAATCACTAATGATTCTACCAGTTTTGTATCTCATAATCTCAATTAATTTTACAACACAACCATCATATCACATGAACACTTCATCATCTAAATTGAACCTGTTTTAAAACAGATTAATTCCAGAAATCCGTTTTTAGCTTCCTTCCACTTTTAGAACTTCTCAGGGTCGGTAATAGATTACAACACTCCAAGATTTTACAATTTTTTTTTCAATATGACAATGCACCCTTCGCCTATCAGTTACTTTCAAACTGTATTCATTTAAAATACTACTTCTTATTAGAGACTATCAATCATTTTGCACCACACAACCAATTGCCTACACTTTAGTATGACATACATTACTGCTCAATATTTCCTTTTGCATCATTATTTCTTTTCTCTAACTATCATTTTTATTTCATTTCAGTATCCCCTAATACTTTTTTTAACCAACTCCTCATACTGTTCTATTGTAACGCCTTTAAAATGTGATTGCTAAACATTTCTAATTACTGACCTATTTGGTTTGTTTGCTGCGATCACGCAACAAAAGTTCCAAGAAAAATAAATTACGTCGCTTTAAAAATTAAATTTAATCAAAATTTTAACACATTTTAAGCCGTAAAGTTATTTACATTACAGTTCAACGTGACATTTCATCATGTATCTTTTGTTCACGTTCGGTAATACTACAGCTAATGCTGTTACTCAGAGCTGCACTAAATTAATTTAAACCGATTTATGGATTTATTTTTAATTGTAGACAAAGCAGGAAACCCTTATTGTAAATAAAATAAAGGAAAATGATGACTCGAATGTTATTGTATGAAAATCATTTTTCACAACAAAAGTTCTCTGCAGGATATATTTAAGCGTGTTCTTCCAGTTTCTATCATTGTACAATTTAATGTGTTAGCAAAACAAGGTGAGAAATTAATTTTGGTTTTATCAATAAGTCGAGCATCTCGTATGTGTCAGTAACCTAATATTGCAAATACCCTCTGAGGTTCTCATTCTCAGCTACTATTTAATTTTTCTATTTTTCTTCTGTTCCATTTTGCACCATCAGTGTTTCCTTGAACTCATTCCCCACGCTTTCCGCATGTACGTCACATCATCCTGTGTCACCTTCCGACAATATCTCATTGGATTTAAGCTTCCATTTCCTTAAAATATGTTGCAGAAATATTTTTCCACTTTACATTAATAGTTTAAAAAAATCCTACTTCTCTTTGTGCTTAGTGAAAATGTCTACCTAAACCATCTATTATAAAAAAAAGAATAAATAAAAAATAAAATAAAATGTCGTTTACATTAATGGGCAGGAGCACTTCATATTTCAGCGGTTTTTTTTTTTTTAATTTTTCGTGTATCTTCTTATCTCTCTACTCTCATAACAAGCGTAATTTCTAATTCACTCATTCTTGGTAAAGTGCTTAATCATTTCTGTCAAGCACCATACAGATTACTTCAAGTGTTAGTTAAAATGTACTAGCAGGTTAATCACAGGTAAGTGACTTCACAATCGTGCACAAGTGACTACTGTCGAAAGGTTCCCGGTGTATAGAGATACATGTTTTTTTGGATTGCGGCCTCTATTCTTTCCTTAACTTTAGCCAATCTGTTTTCTAGGGACAAATGAAAAACATTTACCTCCTCTACATTTGCAGTTTCTCCACTACTTCACCTGATTCACAATCCTCTCCCATCTCCCTAGTATCAGTTCCCAGTTATGGTCATTAATTAACTACACAGCTTCTATGACTACTTCTGTGTCCCTTTACACTGACCCCAAGATTTCCTCCACCTTCTTCTCTTCTAGATCCTTTAGTTCCTCTTAATCAATTATTCCTCTAGATTCGAGGAATCGTCACTTTCAAAATTATAACTCATGAAAAAAATTACAGTGTTTACTTCACTCCAGCTATCATAAATTTATCTATTCCTCTTATAAATTTGAACAATTTAACATTACTGCAGTTTTATTATTACTTTCTAAATTGTTGAGTTCTGTAGGTTTGCTGTTATTAGATACAAAGTGCTTGGCTACTACTTTTCAACAGCGATCAGTAGCTCGTAATCCGATATACCGCACGTGTTGCCTGATACATATCCGGACGTCTACATTAGGTTTTACGAGGCTCCTCCAAATCATGACCTGAGAACGCCAACGTAAATGCTTTGGAATACTCACGGTCGATTTCTTTCACTATTCTTGCTCGGCTGATGTACATCTAGGAACAACGAATCATAACTGTAGCGTGCAATGGTAGTTCCTAAAACTGTAGATGTAATCGAATACCGAATACAGTTCACACAAAATTGAGGTTGGCCGCAGTGGCCGAGCGGTCTGCGGTCACGGTCTACCAGTCACGGTCTGTACGTCCGCAGCGGTCGGGGGTTCGAATCCCCTGTCGGGCATGGATGTTTGTGCCGTCTTTCTTATAAGGTAGTTCATAAGTAGTTTGTAAGTTTAGGGACTGATGACACCGTAGTTAAGTCCCATAAGCTCTACAAATATTTGAACATTTTGAATTTTGAACAAAATTGAGAAAATAATGAATGCAATTCAGTTCAGTACCACTGTTATTAAAGTCTATTTCATTACACTGTCTGAGAAAAAGACCAGGTTGAAGGTTTGCAGCCAAAAATACATAACTAAAACTGTATTCTAAATTGAAAATATTAAACAGCCTCGGCTGTGAAACTTGTAACTAACCATATTTCATACTATAATATTATAAAATGTTATATAATCTCTGACTGTTACGCTTTCACGACAAAAACACGCTTAACCGATTTTGCTGAAACTGGGTATGGAGATAGCGAGAACGCTGAAGAAGGAAGTGTGTAATTCAAGATATTTGTTGATTTTAAGTACGTACTCGAAATATGGAACAATTGAGTGTTAGCGGTTATAGCTTCTGAGACGCTTGACGACTCCTTGGAAAAGCTATTTATTATTTTACGCTTGAAATTTTGTCCAAATTCATTAAAATACTTTTAATGGTTAATTTGTTGTACGTAATACGATCCGGCATAATGAATACAATGCTGACACACGACATCAACGTCTTCCAACCGCCGAATCGATTGCGTTGATATTTGAATCGTGCATAATTTACACGTTGAGTAACTTATTTCTTCTTCATCGGTTTAGTCACGATGCAAAAAAATAAATAAATAAATAAATAAATAAATAAATAAATAAATAAATAAATAAAATAAAACATAAAAGAGTTGCTTTTCGTAATTAATTAATAATTGATAACAGATCGCTGTTCTCCTCAACTTTTCTTTATAATTTTCAAGCTGTACAATTACTGGTTCCCTGTAACAATTAGCTGGGTTCGACAACGGATTTCCCGAATTTTACTCGCTTACGAGTATTCCATCGACTTTTCGTATACGCTTACCGCCTGTCGTTCATACAGAGAGATCCGTTATTTAACCATCGCACAATCTCTGAATGGATGTCATAGTAATAGGAATGCCTGGTGTTCAGCAGCATCCGAAAGAGCTGAATGCAAGTATGTCGTGAAATCCGGATGGAACCTGCAGTTTGGTTTTACAAAGAATACTCATCGGCATTGGCTCTTAACTTAGTTTGCACTTATCGCCAATCTTTAGTCCAGTCGTAGATGCCAACATACTGGAAAACAGTGCAGTTGACTCCTGTTTATCAGAAAGGTAAAGGAACGGACAATAATTTCATATAATTATTATCAGTTTGATTCATAAATCTTGTATTCTCAGCTCGAATGTAATGAATTCCCTTCGGAGTCGTTTAACATAGAGAAGTACCGCAGAAAGCTAATGAAGTTGCGAGCACCCACGGTATACGTTCATGTACACTGCCTGTTCTTTGTAACAAGCAACCTTCTCAATGTGAGGTGGTAAGTTCAGACTCCAGTGGGGCTCACTTGAAAGTGCTGCGGTAACAGTTATGACAGGGAATATACGAGGCGCGTCCAGAAAGTAAGTTCCGTTTGGTTATATAAAACAAACGGGTACAAATACAGAAAAATATTGATTGTACAAAAATCTACAACTATTAAACTACTTTTATATATAGCTTCCGAAATGTTGTAGGCAATTGTCATAGCACGGCACAAGGTTTTGTGTGCCTTTTTCATAGAATGTTGCTGCCGCCTGTGTATTCAACCATGTGGTAACATGTTCTTTCAGCTCGTCATCATCGTTGAAGTGTTGTCCACCAAGGACAGATTTTAGATGTAAGAAGGGGATTACTGTCAAAAGATTTATTTTTTTTTCACGATAATGCCTGAACTCACAGACCGAATGTGACCAAATAATTTCAATGGGATCTGTTTGATCATCCTCCATACAGCTCGAACCTCTCTCCTAGCGACTTTCATCTCTTCTTACACCTAAAATCTGTCCTTGGTGGTCAACACTTAAACGATGATAAACAGCTGTTACCACATGGTTGAATACACAGGCGGAAACATTCTGTGAAGTATCCATGCAAAAACTTGTGGCACGCTATGACAAGTGCCTACAAAATTTCGGCAGTCACGTGGAAAAGTAGTTTAAGAGTTGTAGAATTTTGTGCAATAAAAATTTCTTCTGTATCTGTGTATAATTTCATTTTATTGCCAAACGGAACTTACTTTCTGGACGCGCTTCGTATTAGCTACTAATGGCACCTCTGCGCGAGAGCGGCAGTAATCAGCCTTTCTATCGGATAGGTGTATTACGATGCACGAAATATTCAGCACTGACACCCAAGAAATGTTCAGAACACACATCAAAAGTTGCCATTTTTTGTGCCTATAAAAAGTAGTATTGGACCCACGCTTCAAAGGAGAGAGTGTTTCAGGATAAGCTCCACGACAGTTTCACATTCGTTTGCGTGCTATCACGTCCATCAGGTATCGTCACCCCGTTACACTAGTATGTTTTATTTGCATTCTTTAGTGGTGAAAAGCTGAACAGCCTGCAAGAGTTGTAACTCCCAATGAGTTCGTGTTGAATCTTCATGATCCTAAGCCTTGCTGTGACTGTAGTATCTCTACTTTGGCCCACTTTAGGTTACGGTAGTAACACTAAAAGTGGGCCTTTGTGATCGTCTTTTGACAGCTAGAAATTTAAATGAAAATAACGGCTTAACCATTTTCATCTGACACGAAAACGGAATAACCGAATTTGTGGAGGAGAACATTCTCTACAACTTTGCTCTCTTATGTTTTTTTCATATCTCGTATCGTTTGAGAGACATTTGCAAAAATAACGGAGTTTTGACACCCTCCACTGAATTAACGAAAACCAGTCGTTCGCAGATCTCACGTGACATTCCTCGCCCAGAACTCTGTGGAATACGCCATCTTGCGTTGTGTATTTGATGATTTTCTTATTGTAGCTTACACATTGTCATTTAAAAGCAATGGCACACCGAAGAATTACGAAAGGCGTCGTCCTTCGTACGATATATGATAATCTAGTGTCTACAAATACCATATTAACATCAGTTAAGAACGACCGCGAATAGTATGAAAGTAATGAATGCAACCTCTAATGGTCAGCTGTAGCATAATGGGCAATGCGTTGGATTGTAACGCTGAAGGTCAGAGGTTCGAAATCCGCCACTGTCCAATTTTTTTTCCTGAAAGGGTTTCAGACATATTTATTAATTAATTTTTTATTATTTAGATTATTATTTTGCTTGAAAATGTTTGCAAAAACTTATAAAACTACAAATCTAAAGTGGGCTGTAAAACACGTCAGTGCGCTTTTTTTCGTTGGCACTTCTAGGTTGTCGACAATGTCGACTCTGCATCTCCCGGACGGTCATCTTCTGTCGCCCTCCTGATCCACGTGGTTAAACATTAGCAAATAAAATTTTTCCCGTTGTAATCGTTAACAGAACACTAGAAAATGAACTTGCGACTTCGCACTGAAGGGTTTCGTTGTAAACTAGTGACGCCATTGACGGTGTAGCCTTTCTTCTGAGTTCTACGGCTATAGGTGAGTTACATGGAGGAGCATTGCACAAGTGCCACCCGCTGCCTCGGTTCCCTGAACCCTTGGACTGTTGACGCTCCGTACTTTCTCTGCGCGACGCTTGTGCCGTTACGTTGTCCCGCAGAGTGTACATTCCGCCTGTGATTATTGCTTCAGGCTGTTTCACGGTTGCTCTTCGGTTGCGTACTTGCGCACTTCGGGTAAATGTTCGATTGCTTGTGAAGCTTATGGGACTTAACTGCGGGGGTCATCAGTCCCTAAACTTACAAACTACTTCTGAACTAGCTTACACTGAAGATGACGCAAACATCCATGCCCGAGGGGGGATTCGAACCACCGACGGGGAACGGCCTCGCGCATCATAGCATCTAATTTATGTAGACTGAGTATCGGTACTATGACACTTCCCTGGGCCACTTCTGACGGTGTCATAATCTCTGGCGAACACTCGTCGTGAAGGACGGCATACTGGGACCCATTACATTCGAAGTCTTGGAGCCACTCACATATCTAGGAACCTGTTACACATTCTTAAATGAATTGTTTAACATTTTTTATGTTGTGCTATCTTTTTTCCTCGCCTAATCTCATTTTCGTTGTAGTTTACTATAAGCCGTAAAAGCCGACTAACGTTATAGGATTGCTTTTGCTACTCAACTGCATCAGCTGATTTTTCCTACATTTAAATATACCTCCTAGTCCTCACACTAGCTGGAAACTTTGTCCATGTCATCCTGCTTCCTACTACAGTTATTCAATGACGACACATTCTCGTACACCACAGAACCATGAACAAACAGCCCTTCGTGTCTTAGTCTCTAAATATTGTCGCACAGATACGCATATGCTACGTCCCCCAAGGAAATAAAGTTAAGGCGTTCGCATAAGCAGATGATAAAATGGTCATTGCAAGGAGTGAAACAGAGATTAGACATTTATTTGTAGAGCTTGCAGCAGAATCAGCAAAAATTGGTTTGAAAATAAACGACGAGAAAACAAAATACATGATACTTCAAAGATGAAGGAATAAATAGGATAACCAATCACATCTACTAATAGGATATCATAAATTTGAGTGTCTGAACAGTTCAGATTTCTGGGACCAATGACAAACGAGCAAAATCAGAGACAAGTAGAAATGAATCTACATCTAGATCTACATGGGATACTCTGCAAATAACATTAAAGTGCCTGGCAGAGGGTTCATCGAACCACAATTATACTATTTATCTCCCAATCCATTCTCGAATAGCACGCGGAAAGAAAGAACACCTAAATCTCTCTGTTAGAGCTGTGATTTCTCGTATTTTATTATGATGATCATTTATACCTATGTAAGCGGGAGTCAACAATATATTTTCGCATTCGGAGGACAATGTTGGCGATTGGAGTTTCGCAAGTAGCCCACGCCGCAGCAATAAGCGCCGTTGTTGTAATGATTCCCATCCCAGATCCTGTCTCCCCTGTATCGTGACAATACGAAAAGAGCTGTCCTTCTTTGGACTCTTTCGATGTCCTCCGTCAAAGCCACCTGATAAGGATCCCACACAGGGCGCCAATACTCCAAAAATGGACGGACAAGCGTAGTGCATGCAGTTTATTTTGTAGTACTGTTGCATGTTTTAAGGGTTCTGCCAATAAAACGCAGTTTCTGGTTCGCCTTTCCCACGATATTATCTACGCGTTGTTTCCAATTTAAGTCTGAAGTAATAGTAACTGCTAGGTATTTTGTTGAGTTTACGGCTTTCACTTTTGACTGATTTATCTTGTAAATAATGTTTAACGGATTTGTTTTCGTACTCATGTGGACGACTTCACACTTCTCATTATTTAGAGTCAATTGTCAATTTTTACACCATTTTGATATCTTATTCAGATCGTTCTGCAGTTGGTTTTGATCTTCAGATGATCTTACTAGACGGTAAATGAATGCTTCATCTGCAAACAACCTAAGAGAGGTACTTAGATTTTCCCCTAAATCGTTTATGTAAATAAGGAACAGCAAAGGACCAATAACACTACCATGTGGAACGCCCGATATCACATCTGTTTTAGTCGATGCCTTACCATCGATTACTACGAACTGTGTCCTCTCTGACAAGAAATCCCCTATCCAATCGCAAATTTGGAGCGATATACCATAACCACGCAATTTGATGAAAAGCCGTTTGTGAGGTACGGTGTCAAAAGCTTTCTGGAAATCAAGAAATACGGAATCGATTTGCGAACCTTTGTCGATAGCACTCATCACTTCGTGTGAATAAAGAGCTAGTTGTGTTTCGCATGAACGATATTTTCTAAATCCGTGTTGACCTTAGATCAATAGATCGTTCTGTTCGAGATAATTCATAGTATTTGAACACAGGATATGTTCCAAAACCCTGCTGCAAATTGACGTCAATGAAATAGGCCTGTAGTTTAGTGGGTTACTCCTACTGCCTTTCTTGAATATAGGTGTGACCTGGGCAACTTTCCAATCTTTTGGTACAGATCCTTCTATGAGAGAGCGGTTGTATATGACTGTTAAGTTAGGAGCTATCGCTTCACCATTATGAGATAGAAATCTAATTGGTATACAATCCGGACCAGAAGACTTGTGTTTGTTAAGTGATTTTAGTTGCTGCACTACTACGATGATGTCTACTTCTACGTTACTCATTACGGCATCTGTTCGTAATTCGAAATCTGGAATATTGGTTTCGTCTTCTTTGGTGAATGAGTTTCTAAATGCTATGTTTAGTAACACTGATTTAGTAGCGCTGTCATCGGCAGGATCACCATTACTATCACGTAGTGAAGGTATTGTTTGTGATTTGCCCCGAGTATATTTAACATACGAGCAAAATTTTATGCTACGCCGAACAGTTGCGAGAGTAATCTGTAATTCACGGAACATCGATGGCAGATGTTACCTGCTAACATATCATTTCCAGACATTAGGTTGTAATTTATTTTCCTAACAACGACGTGCTTTTGATAATTTTCAATGCACCACTGGTTTGAAATGACAACGCTTGAATTAAAATAAGAATCATCAAATACAGAAAGCAATATGGCGTATACAAACGAGAGTTTCGGGCGAGGGATGTCACATGACTGATTTCCAAACGCCAAATGCTGAGCACCTTTATAAAACCAACCAGACATGTGCACTATGGTGATTATTATTTTACGTATATTGTACTGTTTGAATTTTGACCAGCCGTCCATTTTATATCTATCCACCAGCAAATGATTTTCTGTATAACTATCATCCAGTCTAAGGCGCCTCGCTGCAGAGCACGCGGTTGCTCGCCGCCGGAGGTTCGAGTCCTCCCTGGAGCCGGGGTGTATGTGTTGTCCTTAGGTTACTTTACCTTAGTTTAAGTAGTTTGGAAGCTACTGACTGATGTCCACGCAGTTTGGCTCCAATAGATTTTCAAACATTTGAACATTTTTATCATTCAGTACACCTACCAGATTTTCTGTGGAGAGCTATAATAAGCATTTAAATGCCAATGAGACCAGATGATGACACCACAGAGTGTCGAAACCGGTCGTCTTGTATAAATAAAATAAAAATTGCGATCTACCCTATTTATATAATCTATCCTATTTATACAGTTTTCCCTAAGATGAGTAAATTAAGTGGTAGTGAAAATTTGGGAGAGGTATGAAAATAATAGTTTAAAGAGGTAAAATTTTTAATAAGAGTATATTTGTCAAAGGTAAAATAAAATATGAAATAATGTTAGCTGTTTGTTAAAATACAGTCAAAAAGAATATTACGCGTTGAGTGCATATATATTATCACAACAGCAGAGTCGTAATCGTATCGTCCATTTTTTTTCATTATTTTTCTTCGAAATGGTTCCAAAAACCGATAAAACTACACAAAAATCTAAAGTGAATACTTGCACAATTTTAATATCTAATTGTAATTCTTACGAAACATGCACTTGGTTTTGTATATTCGTAATTTTCTATACTTTATAATAGGTTGTTAATAATTATGTTTTCAGTCACAAAAACATAAGGTACATTTCTTACAGTATAAGTTTCATTAGGGTTAACGACGGTAGTGTTTAATTGTTCAATTCGTGAAGAGTTACGTAGCTGTTTTTGGAAAGTCATATCCTAGTTACTAATGGCTTTTCAATCAGCTAACTTACTCAACCACTGTTTTAGGTGACAAGGTTTTCAGCTCGTCTACATACAAGTTAAAAAAAAAATAATTAAAAAAAAAAGAAAATACTGACACAATAGGTGGAATTAGAGATCTCAAAATAACTGATTTTGAAAACGAAAAAAAAAAAAAAATACAGGTAACAGCGGAATTCAAACCACCGTTGTATGGTCCAAACGCTGCCATCTGAGCTACACCGACAGATGCTATAATTGTTTTAATTATTGCTACTTAAAAGGCGAATTTCTCGAGAATGTTTGAAAGTTGGGCCGAATGGCTTTGGGTGATTGTTATAAAAGCTGTTCACGTAGCATAAATATATAAAAATATAATATCCAGTACCCATGTGATCTCTTTGTAAGACATGCTGAATACAGTGGTTAATTTATTGGATCGACGACTACTCTCCTGAGCATCGTCGAACCCAATGACCAACTGTCCACAACTTCAAACAGCGGGAGTGTATACACAGAAATAGGCTGAAGTTGTGACGGTCGGTTCGTCTGGACCGAATATGTCCACTTCTTTATGCAGCGTTCCCTCAGTACTAGCTTACTTATCAACTGACTGTTCACTGAATTGAGTTAGGTGTAGTTACGAAATATTTAGAAGCTAACGAACTAATCGTCTAGTTTCCTTCGGCATCAGTCGCAAACTGCTGGCTGTAAGCTTTCAACTAGCCGACGCAGCGACTACTGCTATCACGACTGTCTCTGGCGTTGCACTAATGACACAAACCGATGGCCTGCTTCCGCCTAGCTTGGCTGGCGACTGCTTGCACAATCTAAGATTTTAATAAGTTTGTCTGTCAGTATTTTGCGCTGCGTCGCCCGACCGAGTGTTTTCTGGCCTGCTTCCTTTGTTGACGGACTACACATGCTGAAGATTTTCCCAGTGGATCTGTGTGTGACCTCTGCCATACCCACATTTTACAATGGTATTCCATTTCATTTCACTCCTTATGTCTGCTCCTAGATATATTATGGAAGTAAATGTTCCAAGTGTTTGTCGTGACATTCCATAATTATATAATAGAGGAATTTCTGGTCTATGTTGAGAGTCAATTGCCACTGCCTGCACCTTCCGTCGATAGGCTGCAGGTACTCGTGCATTTCGCTACCATTTTCCAGTATTCTCGATAAATTACAGATGCGTCGGATTAGCCGTGCTCACTGAAGCGCCCTGTTGCGGTGCGCGAGGCCGTTCGCCGTCGCGGGTTCTAGTCCCCCTTCGGCCATGTGTGTGTGTGTGTGTGTGTGTGTGTGTGTGTGTGTGTGTGTGTGTGTGTGTTGTCCTTAGGTTAGTTGACCTTAGTTTAAGGAATCTACTGGCCATTAAAATTGCTACACCAAGAAAAAATGTAGATGATAAACGGGTATTCATTAGATAAATATACTAGAACTGACGTGATTACATTTTCACGCAATTTGGGTGCATATAGCCTGAGATTTCAGTACCCAGAACAACCACCTCTGGCCTTCACAACGGCCTTGATACGCCTGGGCATTGAGCCAAACACAGCTTGGATGGCGTGTACAGGTACCGATGCCCATGTAGCTTCAGCTCGATACCACAGTTCATCAAGAGTAGTGACTGGCGTATTGTGACGAGCCAGTTGCTCGGCCACCATTGACCAGACGTTTTCAATTGGTAAGAGATCTGGAGAATGTGCAGGCCAGGGCAGCAGTCGAACATTTTCCGTAGCCAGAAAAGGCCCTTACATGACCTGCAACATGCGCTCGTGCATTATCCTGCTGAAATGTAGGGTTTCACAGGGATCGAATAAGGGGTAGAGCCACGGGTCGTAACACATCTCAAATGTAACGGCCACTGTTCAATGCGAACAAGAGGTGACCGAGACGTGTACCAAATGGCACCTCATACCATCAAGCCAGGTGGTACGCCTGTATGGCGATGACAAATACACGCTTCCAATGTGCGTTCACCGCGATGTCGCCAAACACGGATGCGACCATCAAGATGCTGTATACAGAACCTGTATTCATACGAAATAATGACGTTTTGCCGTTCGTGCACCCAGGTTCGTCGTTGCGTACATCATCGTCGGCGCTCCTGTCTGTGATGCAGCGTCAAGGACAATCACAGCCATGGTCTCCGAGCTGATAGTCAATGCTGCTGCAAACGTCGTCGAACTGTTCATGCAGGTGTATCTTGTCCTGCAAACTTACGCATCTGTTGAATCAGGGATCGATACGTGGCTGCACGTTCCGTTACAGATATGAGGATATGATGCCTGTCATCTCGACTACTAGTGATACGAGGCCGTTGGGATCCAGCACGGCGTTCTGTATTACCCTCCTGTTCTGCTAACAGTCATTGGATCGCGACCAACGCTGGCTACAATTCGACCTTTATCAAAGTCGGAAACATGATTGAACGCATTTCTCCTCCTTTTACGAGGCATCACAACGACGTTTCACCGGGCAACGCCGGTCAACTGCTGTTTGTGACTTTCCTCATGTCAGCACGTTGTAGGTGTCGCCACCGGCGCCAAACTTGTATGAATGCTCTGAAGAGCTGTTCATTTGCATATCACAGCATCTTCTTCCTGTCTGTTAAATTTCGCGTCTGTAGCATGTCATCGTAGTGGTGTAGCAATTTTAATGGCCAGGACTTATCACCACGCTGTTGAGTCTGATAGATTTACAAATATTTGAATATTTGGCAAACTACAGCATCATCTGTAAAAATCCTTATTTAACTTCTGTTATTATCTACGAGCAGTTAATAGCATCGCAGATCGGTGTGCTTGTGTCCCCAGTTCCCACCGGGCAGAAGAAAACTATGTTTCTTTGTATTCACTATTTCTAGAATAATCAACATGTTCCTTATGTTCGTTGTATTTCTAAGTACCAAAAAATTCTTTTCATGTATAAATAGTGATATGCAATACAAAATCTTCTAGGGTCCAAACTGCTGACTAGGAAAACTAAAATAAAGCTATAAAATATAAGCATCAAACTAGTTATAATCTATGGGGCAGAAACATGAAGCCTAACAAAAACAGAACATAATCAGTTGCAAGTTTTTGAGAATAAAGTCTACTGGAAATTTTTGGTGCATATTATGACAATTAATCACGGTGCTGGAAGAGAAGAGACAACACAGAAATCCGCAAACTAGCACAACAAAAAAATAGTAAACGTAATCAATGCCAAAAGACTGGAATGGGCTGGCCATCTGATGAGGATGAAAGTATTATACGCGTTTTTATTCCAAGATAGGAAAAAAAACCGAGAAAGTATTAAAAATTTAATATAAACCTTTATATCGTGATCATAGGCGAAAGCGAACATTATCTTTGGACTTTGATCGGGATAGGCTAGGACGGAAGAATTAGAAACGTATGCCTCCCGTAATAAACTGATGAACATTCCAGAGAGATTAATAAATCAAACTTTGACGAAAATAATAACGAATTGTAAACTTATAAAATGTGTGCTGTGATAGTGTAGTGAATGTAACTATTGATTTCAGAATGTAGAATCTATGAAACTTAAAAAAAATCTTAAACAGTTATTCTAGTATTTATTCCCTAATATTGTCCCAGCATATCCTAAAAGTGAAGGAATATATCTAACAGTTTTGGTCAGGAGAAACCTATGGTGAAATTTTCTAAAGAATAATTCTACAAAGGAAATGAACAAGCAAAACTAGTATCTTTGTGACTGGTGTCAAATTATCTGAACTACCAGGACTCAATGATTCAAAATTTTATTCTTTGGCTTATTAAATATCAGCCCCTGAGAAACAGATTTTCATGCTCATACATTAAAATAGGTCTTTACGTATAATGAAATCCAGAACCAATATTTAAAATGAAAAATTCAACAAAGATATAAATTTTATTAACTGCGAAGAAGTGCCAGGGCTACCAACTGAATTCTTATACTGAGGTGACAAATAGAATTTTGAACCTATACATGCAATACAACTGTAGAAATTAAGACCTAATCTACAGCTTAAAAGTCGCAAGTTAAAATCCTAATATAAAACGAAGTCAACAAAACTGTCACCCCACTCACAAACCAAACCATGTCGCCGCCCAGTCACAGGGAATAAATAAGTGGCAGCACAAGACAGGAGCGTCTGGAGGAGTCATGTGAGAGCGGCACCGAAGCTTCGAGGCCCTCAGAAGCCAACTACTACTACTAAATCTACAAATAGTGGAGCTCTCCAAGCAGAAGGCAGTCTGTACTGAGTGCACGCTTGTGTAAGCAAAAAAACGTGTTCTAAGTATAAATTGTTGTCCTCTATTTATGAACAGCCTTCAAATTCCTTACTACCTGCAGTTTTCAACGTGGGAATACATACTGTCAAAAGCAAAGGTCCTATAACACACTCTTGGAGCACGCCAGATATCACTTTCATGTCTCAAAGTTTCTCAGTTGAGAATCTACATCTACATAAATACTCCGAAATACACCGTAAGGTGCGTGGCGGAGGGTACAGTATACCGCTACTAGGCATTTCCTTTCCTATTCCACTCCCAAATAGAACGAGTAAAAAAGGAATGCCTATGTGCCTCAGTACGAGCCCTAATTTCCCTTATATTGTCTTTGTGATCACTACGCGAAATGTAAGTAGGCGGCAGCAATATCGTACTACACTCAGCTTCAAATTCCAGCCCTCTAAATGTCCTCAACAGAATTTTACGAAAAGAACGTCGTCATTCCTCCAACGATCTCCAATTGAGTTGCCGGAGCATTTTCGTGACACTCGCGCATTGGTCGAACCTACCAGTAACGAACCTAGCTGCTCGCCTCTGAACTGCTTCCATGTCTTCCTTTAAACTGATCTGCTGCGGATCCCAAACACTTGAGCAATACTCAAGACATGGTCGTGCAAGCGTTTTATTTGCGGTCTCATTTACAGATGAAGTATATGTTCCCAAAATTCTCCCAGTAAACCGAAGTCGGCTGCCCGCCTTACACACAACTGTCCTTACATGTTCGTTCCATTTCATATCGCTCTGCAATGTTACGCTCAGATATTTGAACGACGCGACAACATCAAGAAGCTCACTACTAACGCTGTATTCGAACTTATGGGAGTGTTCTTCCTACTCATGCGCATCACCTTAAATTTTTCTACATTGAGAGCTAGCTGTCTTTCTTCGCACCAACTAGAAATTTTTTCTAAGTCATCTTGTATGCTATTACAGTCAGTTCAAGACGATACCCTCCCATACACCACAGCATCACCAGCAAACAGCCGCAAATTACAAGTTACTCTGTCCATCAGATCATTTATATAGATAGAAAATAATAGCGGTCCTATCACACTCCCCTGGGGCTCGCCTGGCGATACACTCGTCTCTGATGAACACTCGCCGTCGAGAACCAACGTACTGCGTTCTATTACTTAGGAAGTCTTCCAATCAGTCATAAATCTGTGAACCTATTCCATAAGCTCGTATCTTCGTTAGCATGTGGCACAGCCTCGAACGTTTTTTTGAAGTCGAGAAAAACACAATCCGCCTGTTGCCTTTCATCCATGGCTCGCTAGATGTCATGTGAGAAAAGGGCAAGCTGAGTTTCACATGAATGATGTTTCCTAAACCCATGCTGATTCATAGAAAGAAGCTTTTCCGTATCAAGGAAAGTTACTATATTCGAACTGAGAATATGTTCCAACATTCTACATGAAACATGTCATGCTGTTTTCTGTTAGCTAGAAACTCTTCACTCAAGTTACACAGTTGGGCTGATATTCCATAGGCTCGCACTTTGTTCCTCAAGCGACGGTGCCGATTCGTATCGAATGTCTTGCGATGTTTAAGAAACACGTCACCTACTTGGGATCCTCTATCTACTACTCTCTGTGACTCGCGGATGAAGAGCGGGAGCTGGGTTTCACATGATCTTTGCTTTCGGAAACCATGTTCATTGCTAATGTCACAAAACAGAAACCATGAACATGCTACAAACGCATGCAACTGACTTACGTCATTGGTACACGCCAACAGTTTTGGACATATGTTCCACGAGGTCTTCAAAAAGGGGGCTTGTAGCGTCACCTGATGAAACAATATTTATAGTAAGTGAAGCCGTATTTAATTATAATCAAAAACGTAAGTGCAGTGATGTCAAAAATAAAGTGTTACTAAGGACGTCAATGAACTTTTTTTTTACAACAAAAAACTTTTAATATGGTCGTGAATGTCTGTAATCAATTGTACAGTGTGTAATCCTTCTTGTCTTGTTCCTGTACGTCTCATGTCGTGATTTCAAAGGATGATGTTATTATAATTTTGCAAGAGTCGCTGTTAGTTTTTTCTCAACAATAGTAATCTAGGTCTGTTAAATGATTGCAAAATGTCAGATAAGATCTTCAATACAAAAGTTTAACAGAATATCTCGTTCTTCATAGTAACAGCACACATTCAAATATTTTAAGCATTTTCGGGATCTTAGCTCCAGTTGCAGCATCTTCAACATCGGCCGCTGGACTGGAGTCAACGGCCGTAATTTCATACTTAATTCTAGTTAATAATAATTAAATGATTCAGGGACTGGTGTTGAAATAAAATAGGAATTTAAGAATTATTTTTCAGCTTGGATGACGATCCTGGATGGCGGTGGAATAAATTGTAATGATTCAGATCTCAATGAAATTTACATAAACAAGGGATTGAAGGGAGTCATAGGAGTGTTTTTTTATATTGTGCCAAGGATAGATCTGGAGTCAAAACAATTATTATTACAGACTGTGTCTAGCCAGTGATTAGTGAAACCTTTCATTTTATTATTTTTCAATATCCAGTTTTATCAGCTTTTTACGTAATACTTACGGAAACAAAGCCTTAAATATCTTAATAAAATTTCTGTGGCTTATGCACTTTATTCATAAAGTGTATGGGACTTAACTGCGGGGTCATCAGTCCCTAAACTTACAATCTACTTATGAACTAACTTAAACTAAAGAGAACACAAACATCAATGCCCGAGGGGACTTTCGAACCCCCGACGGAGAACGACCTCGCGCATCCCAGCATATCGCCTCAATGCGCTTGGCCATTCCGCCGCGGCTAATGTACTTGATTATCAATGAAAAGGATATCACCGTCAGTATTTAATAATTCAACAAATTTCAGTTCAAGTAACAGTATATATTAAGGCAGTTAGTATTATTTTTAAATTTTATTGCCTTGGACTTCACAGGCTGACAAGCGCTTTTTTTCCAATTTTTAGGAACGGCTCGCTTCTACAGAGACACATCTATATCCACCGTTTGGATTCTATGTGAGAAACACTGTTTCCTTAGTGGTTCCTTTCTGGCCCTGAAACTTTGCATGTAGGTACAAAAATGAGTAAAGTCAAATAAATATTTATTCAGTAATCATTATATACTGACGGGTCTTGAGGACTTAAGCCAGAGTTCAAAATAGCGTTCCATTGTTGAACAACGAAACGGAACAGGTGTCCAACAGAAGAGTGCAAACCAATTAATGCTGTTTGCTAATGGCATCAGCCGGGTTGAAATTAAGGCTCAACGACTTTTATGAACACCGTTTGAAATGTAATTGCAAAAGAGTTTCGTTATTTCTTTTTCCCTTTATGTTGGTAGGATTTTGCTTAGTAACTTCAATATTGTTCGCAATATCAGGTTACTCCACACTTCGTTGCGCTTTTTCATTGGTGAGGCACACCATTCGTTGTCTGGTGAACGTCCAGTCGGCCAGCCGTTTTCATCTGGGACGAAGTTCCATCGTGCTAAGTACTGATGCGCAGCTTGCCACGAGTGTACGGTGACGAGCATGCTCTTCACAACACGGCCAAGAGATTATTCCCCGCGAAAAAACAGCAGAGTATGCCGTTACTGGACAAACGGGAACAGCAGCGAAAGTGTCGCGGACTTGTTGGGTGTAAACACACGCACGTGTTAACACGTGGCGCCACGGCGGCCTCCTGCGCTGTGCAAACGCCTGTGAAGACAGGGACTCGCTGCACAGTCCACGCCCTGCCGACGCCTTGTTCTCCTCGTAAATGTGGTCTTTGAGTACACACAGTTGTAACACTTCTGTTATGTACTGCCCCCAAAGGTTTCAAACTCTACACTGAATGAACATTGAAGGAAAAGAGTTCAGGGGAAAAAATTAGAACTTGACACATTTGGTCAACATTTTATTTCTCTCTCGGACATTAAACGGATATGAAAGCAATTTAAGGGGATGGACACCGTCTAGAAAGAAGGGCGTAAGATGAACATTTATTTATTAATTTTACGTGTCCAGGACTTGGATAAATAAAATGATTACAGTGTAACTCAGTAAGTAAAAGTACATTATAGCAATACCAGTCATTAATAACACAATAATGCAAGGACATTTGGCATTCCGTTAAATGGTTCGCGAGTTCCAGAATTCCGGTGTTTTAATAGCCTTATCAGTTACAAGCGTAGAGGTCTTGTAAGGTGCAAGGATCGGTCAGGTTCCTGCAAACCAGCAGATGTTGTGCGTCCTGTGGGTCACCACACTCACAGAATTCCTCTTCGGTGGTGAAGCTCAAATTTCGGAAATTCTCCTTATACCGCGACACTCCTGTCCTCAGTCTGTTTAACGTTTCCCAAGTCGAGTATGGCAGGTGAAAACCCGCTGCAGGTTCTTCTTTACTGTTCTCCCTAACCCTTTCGGTTAGTGAGTGTTTTCAGAGCTTTGTTCCATGAGCTGTCGGAACATCTGTTGTTGTGCTCATGAAGATCCTTCTTCAGCCTAGGTCTCTGTGCTTCTTGATCGAACAGGGGCCGTCTAGGATCGTTTTCCTGCTTCTTCTTTTCGATTTCTGCGGCTCTTTATCTCTGTATGCGAGGCGGCGCTATACCCATGATTTGGTAGATTTTGGTGACTGGAGCCAGTCACAATCTGTCCAGTCTCATTCAAAGCTGTATCCGACAGTTTAGAATGTGTGGAATTGTGCCAGACTGGTGCTGCGTATTCTGCTGCAGAAAAACACAGTGCCAAGGCAGCACGTTAGGCTGCGAACCCCAGGTGGTACCAGTGTGTTTGCGTATGATGCTATTTCTGGCAGATATTAGCGGAAAGGGTGTAACGGAATGTGATAACTCAAATTAAGCGATGTTCTAGGAATTAGATTAGTTAATATGACTATATCTCTCGGAATGTTCGAACCACATATATATAATACGCCGTTGACGGCAATGATACTTTCTTCAAAGCGGAGGCACACCTAAGCCCACACTCTTACGGGAATCAGTTTGAAAAAGTCCCCGACTACAATAGTGGGCTGGGAAAACTGATAACTTGTATTTGACGGTGGGCATGCTACAGTAGACCGTGCAGCTGTGATGGTGGCTGTGTTTCCAATAGTGTAGGAACAGCGCAGCTGCCGAGATAACCGGAGAACCATGTTCGAATCCTGACAGGGTGCACATTTTCAACTTTACCCAATAGCGTTAATGTTGTAAATTCCTGGATTATGAGTAGATGATATTTGTTACTTGAACACTAAACTAATGATGGATGAAGTAGGGAAGATATAAAAGGCGTTATTGCTGATCAAAGAAAGCATTTTCGAAGGATACATATTTGATGACACTGAAAATTAATTCAAAACTTACGAAGTCTTTTAAAAAGTGCAGTGTAGCCTTTTACAGGAATAATGAGTGTACGATAAGCAGTTAAGACTAGAAAAACATAGAAGTTTCGAAATATGTTGCTGCAGAACAATGCCGAAGATTAGATAGATAGATAGCGATTACAGAACAGTTTTGGACACCAAAGGGATTTGTGGCACAGCTTGACTAAAAGAAGGGATTTATTTGCTGAACAAATTCTGAGACTTTCAGAGAATATGAATTTAGTATTGCATGGAAAAGAAAGGATAGGGTAAAAATTGCAGGATTGCCGTTGCTATTTGGACCTGAAGAGGCTTGCATAGTATCGAGAACCGTGGAGAACTGCATCGATCAATTCTTCGTACTGAAGACGACATTAATAATACAGGGTGTTCTGCAGACGGGGTAAAAATCATTATATTTGCCAAAGGAAGTATAGATTCCTGTTCACATATTTCACGTTTGCTAAACAGATGATCCCATCTTGCTGCTTTTCAGATAATTTTCGTTTATGACTGAGTAAATGACATTTTATCTATTGAAACAGGTTTCCCCAGAACGTATTTGAAACGTCTTCAGTAGCGTGAATTACATCACAAAGAAACTTTGCAAAAAAATACATACAGGTCACACGCAAAGACAATTCATATGCTGATTAGTCTTAAAATAAGTAAAGAGCATGGAATACAATAATGTTGCCACAAATCCTTTCAACAGTGAAAATCTGTCTTGAGACGTTTTTACTATACAGCTGTTCGTAAATTTTTTGTGGAAGTCATATGGATACCAATAGTTATAAAATCAAAACTTAATATCCTGCTGGTTTTTATGGTATTTTGTTTCTTCTCCAAAGTACAATGATCTCGAGTATTTCTTCTACGAGGCCATCGGTAAATTGTCAATATTGTTTGGTTTATTGGTTTACTTCAACTACACATTGGTAATAGATCGTTTATGTTAGTTAGATATTTTCATATTCTATGAATGAGTTGCACTATGAATCATAATAATCTGAAATGAGACAGTTTCATTCATAGTAGAAATCAATTTCCAAATACGACTGCGTGCTAAATATTTATTCGTCAATTTCATCACACACACACACACATGTTGGGTACCTACCCTGGTTATCGGGGTACAATTTCAGGTTGCATAAACTGTCGCCATATCCAAGAAATAAATGAACGATTTACTTTAAACCATCAGGAGACATCGATTTCAGACTGTCCTCTTTCCAATCGTGCTACGTCCGTCAACAGCGAAGAGTCCAGGGGCGACTTCTCTCTGTCATAATGCGCCGTCTGTGTATTGAAACACAGCAAACGCAAATGCGGGATTACACTGCAGACACAACCTCAACTGTGATTCTGTTTCTCGAGGCGTATTTCACGATCAAATAGATCTCGGGTGAATAGGTGTGTGTGTGCATAGGACACAATATTTCGGCAATCGACCATGTTGCCATCATCAGTTGCTGATGCACTGCCATGGGGGCACGAATAGTCTGTCCTACGTATTCCTCGCCGCATTGGAAATATATCTTGTAAACTCCTGATTTACGTAGACCAACCTCGTCCAAGAAGAGCTCTGGGTTTTACCGGAGGGCAGAAGATGGTTTTAATTTGGTCTCAGCGTAAAATGCGTCCAATTTTTCCGTATGAGGCCCCACGAAACGGAATGAAAGCTATGGCTGTATTTTCCTTAGGTTCATCAGTTTCCGCTCGTTGTGTTATGGGACGTAGTGATTTCCGGTTTGCCCTTCCTCAGAAACACCAAGAGCGTCGAGAGGAAGACTCTGGCTCTTCTCAAACATTCCGGTCTCCCTGAAGAAGTTACAAACAAGCTACATCCTAGGGCCTCTGTTCCTCCTAGGCTGTACGGATTGCCGAAAGTTCACAAGGAATTGGTGTCATGTCGTCCGATTGTGAGAAACATCAGAGCCCCGACGTACCCTGTCACCAAGTACCTCGAGGAGTTGCTTTCCTCCTACGTAGGGAAATGTCCATACCATATCCGCAACTCCTCGGATTTCCTGGGACGTGTCAAGAACCTGACGCTCAAGAAATCTGACATACTTGTGAGTTTCGATGTGGTCTCTCTGTTCACCAGGGTGCCGTTACCTGAATCTTAATCTTTGAAACTAATCAGTCAGAAATTTGATGAGGTTTCCACCAACCTTTTCAGACATGTTCTTACGCAAACATATTTTTTATTTGACGGTAGATACTACGAGCAGACGGAAGGAGTTGCTATGGGAAGTCCTGTCTCTCCCGTTGTGGCCAACCTGTACATGGAACATTTCGAGGAGGAAGCTTTGGAGTCTACAAATCTAAAGCCCGCTTGTTTCCGCTAGAAGTAGGGACACTTAAGTATGCAGGAACACCAAATTTTTACTTCGCAAAGGAAATATCACTCACATTGAAATAACTCCATTGGAGACGACAAGGAGAAGTTAATGTGAAACAAAACATGACTTACTATTACTTGTTAGTAATGGATCTGAAAACAAATGATCATTAATACACAAGTTATTTCTGTCACCAGTCACTATTCTTTATTATTCCCAGAAAGCGATTGAAGTCTTTAAACGCCATTCATCAGGTGGAATTTTATGTTATACTGTGTACTTGTGGGGTATATGACAAGGTGACCTGTTGAACTATCTCCAGTGGTCACAGGTTCCCTGCACTGTTAGAATCTCACTTAAATACAATCAATGACAGACGCCATCAAGAGTTCAAAAATGAAACATCCATATCTGGACAATAGTGGACTTAACTGTGATCTAAACCACGAAAATGATAATCCTTGAATAATTTTTGGTCGCCTAGTGCGTAGAGTAAAGAAAGAATTACAGAAGAAAATTGTGGCATAATTCTTCAGAAATCTTACTTTATCGTCACCTTCTAGTGAATGTGATAAAGCGTTGTAAGGAATAATTCAGTGTTCGAAGTGAGAGTTTGCCGACAGGATTTTTACTATGACTTGCAATTAATTTCTTCAGGAAAACTTCGACCGTAGAAACCACTGTCAGGGTTTTCGTGTTATGTTGATTGCTACAAATGACACTTGTACCAACCTGCTTCAAGGTATACCAGGTTGACCGAATTTTTGAACATTTTAAATATAAAGTTATGAAGTCTAGCACAGTTTACCTTTGACAACAAAGTCAATGGAAGGATTTATTAGTTATGTGTTTACTAATATTCAGATAAGTATCGAGTATCATTAACAGGCGGCAATACACCATAATAAAGCTGTAAAATATCTTATTATGGTCGAAGTAAGGAAGATATAAAACGCAAAATGGCCGTAGGAAGAAGAGCATTTCTGAAGACGTTCGTTGGCGTGAAAAATGCAATTCTGTCTTTTCTAAAGGGATTTGGCTAGAGTGTAGCCTCTTGCAGGAGTGAAACGTGGGCAATGGACAGTTGACAAAAAACTAGAAAATTTCGAAGTTTGGTTGTACAAAAGAATGCTGTGGATTTGATAGGTAGATGGCGTATCTCTTGAGGAGGTGCTATAGAGAATTTGGAGAGAAAATAAGTTTGTTGTTTGTGCTGACGAAAAGAAGACATCGCAAAACGAAATCAAAAGACGAATACAGTAAGCAGATTAAAGTGTGTATGGGTCTTTTGCCATCCAGAGACGAATTGTTTTGCACAGGATAGCTTAGCGAAGAATGTTGTATCAAACCAGTTTTCGGGCTGAAGTCCACAACAAAGAAATGTGAGACTTCAAGGCAGTTAACGTTACAGAATCGACAGCTCCCCCACTGCACTGCATTTTATTTACTGCCTGCTACACTGAACAAAATAATTAAACTGTATTTGAAATCCTGTAAGTTTAGCCTGTTAGTAATCGTAAGCTGCAAAGTTCCCTCAAATATTCCCATAACCATCCTTATTCATACACTTCAGCGCTTATACTCTACGTGAAAACGAGGCAGGGAAGCAACCGCCATTTCTCTTGGTCACTGATCACCACACGTTCCGCAGTAAAAAAAGTAGACCTCTCGTTATGATGATAATAGGATGATAAGATTACCTGACATAGTCTAGTCTGGAGGCGATCGAATTGTTTTAAAGTTTTCAAAATGACAAGCCAAGATCTCACACTAACAATTTATTAAATGACAACCGGTTTCGGTGCACTGTGTCACCATCATCAGGTCACATAAATAGTCAGTATTTTGTAAGCTGACATGTTTTTAACTTTTGTATTTTTTATATAGTGACTAAGTGCAATGTTGCACTTGTTATTTTATACCCAATTTTTTAACAATGTAGGTTAAGTGCCTCTTAATTCCCAAATGTATGTAATTTTATGTTTTTACTTTTTTTTCTTTTTTGCATGTGTTTTATATTTTTGACAGATGACCAGATTATACCATATATGTGAGCAGATTGTGGTGTCGCACAAGTACAAAGTGCGCGCCACTTACTTTCGCCGCGCGCCGCCATGCACGCACGTCGCGGCGTTCTCACGACGACAGCCACGAGCGCCCTCTGGGACAACGCCGCTCGTGGCCACCACTGAAGGACATCGGCCACTTCGGACTGAGATAGCAACGAGTTAGGACCTTCGTAATCAGATAGGCACCAGTGAAGACTTTGTTATTGTACAGGCACTAGGCAGGCCTCTAACAACTATGTATCATCATTCTGCAGTACTATGTAAAAGTTAAGTATTGTTTCATTCTGTGCAATATATAGCTCTTTCTAATTTACTCGAGTGTTTATAGTTTCTGGCTGCTCCCCTCCGTACCTGCACCAGCGTGTCGGTCTCATTCCACTCGGCCACCGACACCTACGACGAGGCTGGGACACAAAAGCGGCGACGAAGTTGGGACACAAAACAGATGATGGTGACACGGGGCACCGAAACCGGTCGTCATTTAATAAATTGATAGTGTGCGATCTTGGCTTGTCGTTTTGAAAACTGTAATAGGATGAATTTGTTGACCGACACTCTCCTGAGGCTCTTATCGTGTTTATTACTTTCATTCACATATAAGAACACCCTGTGATTTAAATGCTGTTCAACGCGATTCTGACCGCAAACGCAAAGGCGTCAAAAGAAGGCGGTGAAACTTGAGTATCAGCGGGTGGTACTGCCGTATTATCACGTGACACTGTCACAGCATTGTGTGAAATTTGGTGGTAATGTGGCTCCATAAAACAGCCTAAGACTGACATGACATTCTTCACAGTAACATTTGTCACTGGTTGTTAACCATAGCGGAGAACGAGGCTGACGTCACATCATGCAGCACATTTTCAATATCATACAACAAGATTTTAAGCAGCTTTGAAGCCTATTTCATACTTATAACACGTAACGGGCAAAAATGAGGAAATGTGTTACCATATTTTTGTCGCGCAATCTATATAAATTTAGCAATGAAGGCTTTCACGACCGGATGTTACAAGCTTCCTTGGGTTTTATTTGCGGACGGAGAAGTTAATACTGCTTCCTCCCGCAAGTCCCCAAAAACCTCCACTCCTTGCGGATGCTGTTGCGTAGTTCTGTACGATGGAAGCATAATAAGTGACTCATGAGATTTTTAATTGTCAGGGATGCCATTTATTAAGTAAATAATAAAAAAATGAGCCAATATTGTTAATATGATACGGCCTATGCTGCCTATAGTTCATGTTGAGACCTCGACTGTTATCACATTTACGCAAAAATCTTTACTCATGACCGGCGCGGTCCGGCGCGTATAGTGGTCAGCTCGAGACTGCCACTGCGGCGCGTTGCGAGAGGGCACCTCACGCTCTATTTCGTGCCAAAACAGGGCCGTCGCGCGCCTTCTGCAAAATCGCTCTTCTCTTGTTACAATAAGAGAAGAGACCTTAAAACTTTTTAAACTGTCCAAATCTAGCCTGTCCTTGAGAGATATTTATAATAAATTCTCAGCTCTGAATAATTAATATTTAGTTTATAATAAACAAAAGTAATTTCAAAAGAAATCACTTGACGTGAAATGCAGGAGCCAATGCGAGGAGAGTACCAGTAACATAGGCAGGCTTTCCCACGGAAACCAGCACCTACTGCGCCATATGCTACTGCTCCTCACCTCACATTTCAACATATGTTGCACTGCTGTCGTTCTTCCGCGTTTAAGACACGATGTTAGCAAAGAAACAGCCTGTGGCCCGAAATATGAAGTGGCCACAGGCCAGGAATATCACACATCTCCTTCCTTAGGAGATTTCCAAACTTGGAATGTTCTCATAGACAACAGACAAGTTGGAAATAAGAAACCCTCTAAATTTTGAAAAATAGTATCCATAAAAATTAGAAATGTCAACATTATAACCCTGCCTAAATTGAACTTGGGCAGCTATGAATTAGCTAACTTTACAACATATGAAACTACATGTAAAGGCTGATATTATATACTGCTAAATATCCTTCTGAAAATACACACACAAAATCTCGAAGTTGCAAATTACTTAACACATTGTATGAAAATGTACAGAAAATAGACGATTGAACAATAGATATGTAACACACTTTGAATAGTTCCAGGAAATATATCAGGCATAAAGCCTCTCAATAGTTGTGATTTAAAATCGGCGCATTGCCGTCCATGTTTACAAAATTTATTGGCACCTTGACATTTTAATATATGATATTAAGACTTTCGGCTCATGGCCGCTTATAACACAAATTAAATTCTCGGCACATTGCCGTCCATCAATACTACCACAACACATAGTACATTGCCTTACATAAAATTACTAACTTTCGGCGCATTGCCGTCCATCAAAACCATCACAACTCCGATTGTTGACATTCAGAATAAAATAATTTATTTTTGGCACGAGGCCATTTATCGCTTATATCGGCACAATGCCGTCCACTAAGCCTATCAACACTTTCTCTTTTTATTAATTGAATTGCCTAGTCACTTTCGGGTTTGCAATTTTGACACACGCATTGAGTGCAAATTCAACACTAGGCACTCGTGACATTATACTTTTAATAACATGCTTCCTACTTTGCACTGCTGGCTTCACACGCTTGTACATACAAAGGATATACATAAAGTGATATATAAAATTTATGCATAAAATACATTTATAAAATCAAATCAATGCAGACATTTTGCATATTGCATTAAGAATATTACCCATATCGTTCAGTGTTTGGTAATTGCCGATCAAATTGAAGTTTCTTTCTCGAGTCATTGACTTTTCCCATATTTCTTCAGTTACCTATTCTGTCATACCATTTTCGTGACACACTTTAAGATACATTAAGTCATGTATGTTTGTTTCTTAATTGGGTAACTGACCCTTCATTCATTGACAGTACTCTATATTGTCAACATGTTATGTTACCTCAATTCCCATATTACAATTGGCAACACATGCCATGTTTAATATTTAATACCGTACTCTTGGTAAGTAGATGCCACGTTCATATTCACTGTAATAGCCTATAGCTTGTCATAATGCTCAATATTTAATGCAAAATGCAGGTCACAGGAATCAACAGAAACCATTTGCTGCATAAAGGCAAAATACAATTCCGACTGACGGATGCTTGCTTTCATTGACAGCTGACCGTGAAATTCCATTATGTATGATATACATATTCCATAGTACTTGTTGTTTATCGCTCTAATGTGTTATGATTTCCTGACGTTTATGTGGAGGCGAAACAGGTCAAAAATATCATATCATTTATACATATACTTATTCATTAATGTGTATGTGTAAGAGCATAGGACAAATGAATTCCAAAATGGTGCCATTTCTGCTACTATGTATTCCTAATTTAAAAAATGTGGAGTGAGGCACACACTGCCCCCCCTACCTATTTTCAATATTATACAAATGACGACTTCACTGCCGCCTGAAATACCATATGTATCATCATAATGAGTCGACTTCCAGGCCAGATCTACCAGTCACCTGTAATTGACCCCTTTTTATCACCTTACTTCATTCATAATAACGAGCCTATTTCCAGGCGGAATTTATCAGTCACCTGTACTTGACCCTTCTTACTACATTCTCAATACTTGCTTAAAACTACACATAGCAGACCATACCCCTCGTTCCTCATATCATTCATAATAAAACAATGTTTACATTGCCTATGCCCAACAGCCATTTTTACTAAGTTCACTCACCTGTTGTTGCGCCGTCCTCTTCTCAGCGTCATATATTACCTTATAATCATCAGCGTAAACAATCTTTGAATAAATTAAATAAAAATCCACCAATACTGTAGTCAGCTATTTTCAATGTTATGTTTCGTTCTGAGAAGATCTGTGTCTGCCACTTAACTTTGTAAAGGTAACTCGTGCTATGCAGATGATTACTGCTGAGTTACAATATTTACCATGCTCAATAATTATCACATACATTAAGCCAAAATGAGTACGTATTAAGTCTGTAAATATCATATTCCTGCTAACTCATGTCAAATCCTGTTTTATTTAATCGTCTAAATTAGTGTTTTCGTGCAATCCGGTATTTGGATAGAGAAGAAAGTGAAGACGATAGAAAAGAGTTCAGACTGAATAGTAAGTGGAAGAACTAACAGCGTGAAAGGAAAGGAAGTAACCTGCTAGTTGACTAGGGTACCTGGTAGGCGTCAGTTACATGGCAAAGCAAAGAGCGCTATTGCCCCCTGAGGTACATGTACCTATTTGCATATGAAGGCAGATGTTGATATTTTCAGACCAAAAGGCAACACTCTGAACTGACAACACCCTCCTCCATATGTAAAAACAGTATATTTGCAACAATTTTCCTTTACAAGTGTTTGCCAGAAGCTAGAAGTTAAGTCTATGCTTGTTAATATCTTGACTCCATGAAACTTCTGAACAAGTTCCTCCAGTATTTTGGGCCTGACTTTAAATTTATACTTGTAGTCTTTCATGTAGCCTTCAGTGTGTATATTATTGTGTGTACTTTCAGACCAATATTGGTTGAGAAATGCAGTGAAAAATTCCTGATATGTTTTATAGATGTTTATAGCTCCTGTTCCCCACGAAATTATATCACCTTGAAATCTACACGCAACGAATTTCATCTTTTGTTGTTCTGTCATGTTATTAGGAATAACACCATCGAACTGCCTGATGAAAGAAACAGGACGTACATTACCTGTCTTTGAAAAATTATGAAATTTGTATGAATAAGGATCATTTGCAACACCAACTATGTTACTTATACCTTCCTTACGTTCCTGTTCCACCCACGCTTCAGGTTTTCTCTCTTCATTTTCATTGGTGCTTATATTTTCCACTAAATTACATGAATCTGGCAGCTCATTCAGTTTCTGCTCGATCTCTGTTAATTTACTGTGAAGTGCATTTGCATTACTTGCACATGATGTGCCTACCTGTGACACTTTATTGTCAATTAATGCTACATTTCTGTTCATTTTTTCGATGTCTGATTGCTGTGACAGGTATCCATCTTTACATGTTATACTAACGCTAGCCTGTTCCTTTCTCAAACACTCTACCTTATTTGTAACAGTATACATCGTGTCACTATTAACCTGTAATCTTTCGTTAATTTTGCTTACTTCAGAGTCCACCCTGTGCACAACGTCATTTTTACAATTTTTCAAATCTAATTGTTTAAAACACTTGTCTGATTTTCTTCACTAACAATTACCCTGTTTTCTACACCCAGGAATTTATTATTTACACTAGCCATTGGTGTACGTATTTCCTCTATCACACGGTCTAATCTTTCAGTGTTTTGGTCAAGTTTTTCTGCTACCTTATTTATGCTTTGTTTCTGTTCTTCTTTGGTTTGATCAAATTTTGCATTAATTTTGTTTGCCAACATATTTATGCTTTGTTTTTGTTCTGTTTTAATTTCATTCACCAACTTATTTTGTTCTTCTTTGTTTTGATCAAACTTATTCATGCTTTGATCTAACTTAGCAAGCATGTTTTGATTTAATTTAGCTAACATATCGCTAAGCATTGATATAATATTATTGTCAATACCAATTTCCTTCTCTCCACTACTTTCTAGTGGCAACGTATCAGCTGAAGCTGTGCTATGGCTTCTGTCACATGATACGTCCATCTGCTCCTCTGTTATGCAGGCGCCAGACACATTTTCTCTGACAGCTGCATCCAGATTTTCCACGTCAGTATGGTTAGGAGCGACAGATTGACAAACTTGTGTATCTCTCTGCACATCACTTACAACATTTTCAACAGCACTTTGTTCTGCATTATGTGTGCTATTGATCTGATTAACCTCTGTATCCTGGCTAATATTAGATTGTAATTCACTCATATTCGCTACAAAATATGGACTGATATTGTCACCCTGCATCTGAGGTTGTTGACCTGAATGATCACTGCCTCTATTTTGAACACATTCTCCGCCCCTACTTCTGAGATAAAACCCGTTATCTCCCTGTTTTTTCATCTCTAATTTACTTTTTTTTACGCTAGTGTTTAGTTTCAAAATTTTACTAACAAATATAAACAATTAATTATAATTTACAGGAGTTGGCACTTACTCCCGTTTTTCCTTGTGTCGTGATGTGCAGTTGTTGCGACGTGAAGGCTGGTGGTTGTTGCTCCGCTAATAGATGGAGTCGTCTTCTGCCGCTGCTGGCGATGTTCACGGCTGTTGCTTTCAGGCGACGCACCCCTCTTCTGTCTGCTATAGCGTTGAGCGTGGCTGTTCCGTGGACATGTCCGGTGAAGTGTTGCGACGCCGCCGTTCTGTAGTTCGTCGATTCTTGAAGTTACGTAATCCAATTGACCGCGAACTCAACAAGTGCACTTGCTTCACTCGTGTACATCAACTGGATAACGGTCACTTTATTTGTAAAATTCTTGAATCTAACAGTTCGCGAATCACTTCCACCGTTTATCGCCTCACTGTATCTGTCTATTTCGTTCCGAAATGTTCTTCCCCACAAGGGATGCCATGTACAAGCTTCCTAGGGTTTTATTTGCGGACGGAGAAGTTAATACTGCTTCCTCCCGCAAGTCCCCAAAAACCTCCACATCCTTGCGGATGCTGTTGAGTAGTAGTGTGCGTTTGTACCGCCCTACAGTACGCACGAGGTGCTGTAGTTGCTGTCCAAGAGTTCTGACTAACCTGTTGTCTTCTATAGTTGTGTCTCCAGCGCAGAAGACAGCACACAAGTCGTAGGTTCTGCTACAGCATACAAGTGAGGCTAAAATAAGTTCTGTATGATGGAAGCATAATAAGCGACTCGCGAGATTTTTAATTGTCAAGGATGCCATTTATTAAATAAATAATAAAATATGAGCAACTATTGTTAATATGATACGGTCTATGCTGCCCCTAGTTCATGTTGAGACCTCGACTGCTATCACTATTACAAAAATCTTAACTCATGACCGGCACGGTCCGGCGCGTATAGTGGTCAGCTCGAGACTGAAACTGCGGTGCGTTGCGAGAGGGCACCTGACGCTCTATTTCGCGCCAAAACAGGGCCGTCACGCGCCTTTTGCAAAATCGCTCTTCTCTTGTTACAATAAGAGAAGACACCTTAAACTTTTTAAATTGTCAAAATCTAGCCTGTCCTTGAGAGATCTTTATTACAAATTCTCAGATCTGAATAATTAATATTTAGTTTATAATAAAAAAACTAATTTCAGAAGAAATCACGTGACGTGAAATGCAGGAGCCAATGCGAGGAGAGCACCAGTAACATAGGCGGGCTTTCCCATGGGAACCAGCACCTACTGCGCCATATGCTACTGCTCCCCACCCCACATTTCAAAAAAAGCTGCACTGCTGTCGTTCTTCCGCGTTTAAGGCACGATGTTAGCAAAGAAACGGCCCACGGCCAGAAATATGAAGTGGCCACAGGCCAGGAATATCACACTTGTCGATAAACTAACAAAGGAGGTAGATCACAGTGGTGTATCGTGATTTGGATGACGAGGCATTTTATTAGGAAAAAAATCCGTATTATGCACTATACTTTAGTACTTTTTTTTACAAAATCAGAAGAAAGTCATTTGTAGGGCTACCCGAATCATTATACAATGTAGGTCGAAAATTGCAACGTAGACTAGTTACTGAAAGGACATATTTGCAAGTAAATTAAGTGAAGTCCTTGTAATTTAGTATTTACGTAAAACACATATTGGGAAATATATATTTCACTTACTGTTTGTTACTGTTTCATGAGTGCTCCTGCGTATGAGTCCTTTAAAAAGAGAAGACTATCAAATGCATACAACGTAGACAGGCTGATACCGCTTGCAGCACTACCGCTTCCTTTGCTGCTTTATCTCTTTGCCAATTCCCAGCGGTACTGCTTTTGATTTGTGCCATTTATGCTCGCATTCTTTATGAGAAACTTTAAAATCTTTCGCGACATCCTCCCACTTGTCGAAACGTTTCTGTGAATTTTTATAGTCTCTTGATTTAACATCTCAAATGAAAGAATGTAGTCGCACAGATTCAATGAGTCGTTTTTTATTTTGCGTTGACCATGAAGTCAACTTTATTTACCGAACAAGAGATAGGCTCTGACAATACAACACCGTACAGCGATTAACAAACAAGAGAGACAGGTACTGAACACGTGCAGCTTCTGCTACTTGTCAAAATAAGCGGCAGACGACGAGAACCACTGGTACTGCGCATGCGCAGGTTCTGCGACATGTCACGTATTTGCTGAAAAAGCGATATACAAGATCTATGAGCGACACGTATGGGCGGTAAAGTCCTCATACAAGTTTGGTGCACTTTTGTATGAGGTGATATACCCGACATGTCAAACTTACATGTCACTCATACAAGTTGCGATACATGTATCCCAGTGTAAAATACTTTACTATTGGCGAAGCTTTCGACAGTGACAGTGGCCCATCAATAGAGTTCTAAATCAATAAAGCGTAGGGTCAACGGTTCGAAAGTTGCCATTTTTCTTCACTTTATTTATTCATCATTTATCAATCTGAATATCTGCAACTTATGAATGTGAAATCTTTCAAATATTCGAAAATTAATAAATACACGAGCGTAACTTTTCTGTATAATGTACGTATTCTGTTTATTGATAAGTTACAATGTATGTTTATGAGTTGTCAACACAGATGTTACATTTATATACAGTAAGCACTCCACTACTGAGGACGTTTCCTTTGCCAGTTCACCTTATGGATATTTTACCAATATTGATCCAAAAATGTAATTTGTGATATTTATTTCTTTGAAACCATCGTTTATCATAACCTTTCAAGAATTACGTCAAAATGAGCAATAAACAAAAGACGTATGTACGATTAGATATGAGTTACGTACCATACGTTTGATAAATTCTACATTCACATGGTTTTGGTATTAAAACTAAAGAAATAGAATGAACGACGGGATTAGAACTGCCGTGGCTAAGCTTTCTTGATCAGCCATTCCTAACGCTGCCGATGAGTCACACCGACTGTCGAATGCTTCGCAAATGTTGTATGTAATTATACGGCCTCAAGATACTTCAAAGTGCAATCTCGATAATTTTGGAAAATTGCATCATATGGTTTTGGCTGATTGTTTGTTGAGTTATGAACCACGTACCATAAATAAAAATAGAAAAAAAAGCGGTGCCCATATGGTTTCATTAGTAGTGCTGTGTGGAAAGAATGCGCCTAAATGTGGGACTATCCTTCGTGCAGAGCAGTCACGCGGGCAGCCTACACAGCCGCAACTCGCCTAAACATCGCCAGGTCCGAAAGGACGGCGTTAAAGCAGTCAGCCGGCGATGCAGCCGACGCCTACAGGGGCTCCACTGTTTAGGAAACTAGTTGAGCCTGCTGCTACGTCACACCGAAACAGTTACAGCAGTGCTACTTCGATAGCGTCCCTTGATTAAAAGGGACCGTGAAAAACCGCAACTAATAGAGCATATGCATTATATAAAAGCATCATAGAGTGAAGAGTATATAAACTTTGTTTACTCTACATGCATAAATTAGTATGTATGTGTGTGTCTAAGTTCCAGATCTCCTAAACTACTGGACTGATTTCAACCAAACTTGCCAGACATCTACAGAACTACCTACGGCACGTAGTTGAGGAGATAAGGCGCTATAAATAATGGAATGCGACAAATACTGTAACATCGTACCACTATATTCCTCACCCCTCCTAAACTATTTCATGTATTTTATGGCATGAAGAGGAATTAATGTCGTGCTAATAAGTCAAAAGAAAAGATTGCAGTTATGCTTGAATAACTTTGTCTTCCAAGCACGTCGCCTGCGAGAAAGTATAAAAGTTAACAAATATACGTATTTAACTAAATAATTCGCAGTCTCTGTTGCAATATTCTTTACAACATCCAATAACGCGTTTCGCGCTATTAGCGCATCATCAGACTGGAAACAGATAAATGTTTTATTACAGTCCGTGTACCTGGCGGGCAGCGAATCTAATATGGCTAAGGTGAGTAAATTTTGAAGAGTATGAACTTACTTGGGCGGAGATGGAGCCACAGATGTATTTAAAGCTGTGGTGGAAGTATCTTAACATTTTTGTTCTGTCATTGGGCCCCTGAAAACAGGTAAACGTGCTAAGTACGTAACGGCTATTTGAAGTAGAATAACTAGGGACTAAGGTTAAATACAGATATTCTTTGGTATTTTACCATCACTAGTGCTATCGAAGATATTACAGGTTTTTCCTTTAATTTACTTTAAAAAAATCCATTTTGAGTAATCTATATCTTCGTATGTACAGTACAAATCACATTTATGTACCTAGCCGATGTTTCATCGAGTTGCTTTATAATATTTTTCTATCGTTACAATTTCTAATAGTGTGAGAGAAAAACAAAAGCCTAAATCTTACGTTTTACATCTGTTTTGTTTTATTATTATTATCTTGTCTTGCGTTTGGGGCTAGAAAATTGGTGAGAGAAATTTCGCAAGCAAATGTCACAGCGACGATAACGCCTACTTTTAAATAATTCCAACCTAAATCGTGCATCACTTCTGTGTCACTCTCTTCTCTGTATCGCGATAACAGGAAACGAACTACCCTTCCCTGAACCATTTGTATGTCCTCCATCAGTCCCAACTTGTGAAGATCTCACAATACGTAGCAATACACCGAAATAGAACGAACAGGTGTAGTGCAGGCAGTTTCTTTAGTTGAACTATTGCATCTTTTAAGTGTTCTTCCGTTGAAACGTAGCCTTTCGTTCGTCTTCTTAACAATAATTTCTATGTAAACTTGTTCGTAATTATAATTTCTACATATTTAGTTTAATTTAGGGCCTTTATATTATCGTGGAAATGAAGTTTAAATGACTTCTTTTAGTTCTCATATGGATAAGCTTACACTTTTCGTTATTTGGGGTAAACTCTCAATTTTTGGACGATGCTGATATTTAAATCGGTTTTGCATTTGTGTTTGATCTACGGATGACTTTACTCACCTATGGACGACAGTTGCATCCGCGAACCGTCTTAGAGAGTTGCTCAGATGTCTCCTAAATCGTTTATGAACAGTAGTGGCCGTATAACACTTCTCTGGAGAACGCTAGAGATCACTTCGGTTTTACTTGAAGATAATGTATTGTATCCTTTCCGAAAGGAAATCACGAATCCAACCGCGCAACTGAGGTGATGTTCCATAAGCACGAAATTTGATTAGATAACGCTTGTGAGGTACTGTGTACAAAGTCTTCCGGAAATATACAACTATGGAATCGATTTGAAGTCCACAGCAATAATCACTTAATATGAGAAAAATGGTAGTTTCTGAATCCGTGTTGTCTATGAATCAATATGTCATACTCTTACAGGTAGTTCATAATGTTCGAAAAAGGTAAGGTTAAAGAAAATGTATGTTCCAAAATCCTGTTGCAAACCGACGTCAATGATATGGGCCTTTAATTTTCTGGATCCTTCTTATTACCTATCTTGAATATTGGAGTTGTGCAACTCTACAATCTTTGGATATGGATCGTTCCCTGAACCAGCGATTGTGTATGACAACCAAATACAAAGCTGTTTCTTCGGCATACTCTGAAAGGAAGCAGATTGGTATCCAATCTTACCGGAGGACTTGCTCTTGCTATGTGATTTAAGTTGGTTTACTCCACGGATATCTATTTCAAAATTTAGAATGCTGGCAGCTGCTCCTTATTAGAATTCTGGGGTATTTGCGTCTTTTTCGTTGGTGAAGGAATGTCGGAAACCTGTGATTACGAATTCTGCTTTAACAGCACTATCATTAGGTGCTTCACACGTAGTGAAAGTAGTGATCGTCCTTTGTTGCTGGTGTACTATAGAGGTAAGACATGAATTTCCATGGATTTTATATTAAATTACGAGATATTCGTTGTGAACTCCTTTGTAAGAATCTCGCATTGACGTCCGTGCAAACTTTCCAGTTCCCGAAATAAAATTTTAAATTTGGTCTTCTATTTTCTTTGCTGATGCAAGAGTGATCTAACCTGTTTTGTGCATCGCTTTGTTCAGCCGCTTATGTTGTTGTTTGCTATAAATCTCTCAATGGTAGTCGACATTATTTCTTTGAACGAAAGCCAAATCAGATCTGCAGTCACGGTGTTAGTTTAGAAAAACTACAGACTCTTAGTCGAGACATCGTTCAGAGAATTTTTATCTGTTATTTTAAACCAATAGATTTTTCGTTCAATTTCACTGGATTTGGGAATTTCTACATTCAGTCTCGATACGACTACTCTTTTACCACTAATCCCTGTGTCTGTTTTGATGCTCTTTATTAGCTCCGTATTATTTGTTGCTAAGAGGTAAAGTATGTTTTCACAACCATTTAATATTCTAGTGAGCTTATAAACCAAGTGTTCGCAGAAATGCGAATGCGTTAAGTGCAATTTCGTACGATGTTGACTGTTTGCCTCCGATTATGAAGATGTATTTTTGCCAATATATTGAGGGTACCTCTTAGAAATTAGATGCAAACTCTCTTTGAAGATTTTTGCAGTCGAATCGTCTGAGTCAGGGATTCGGTAAACATAAATAATCAATCATTAGTTTATTCATGTTGTCACGTGTAACCTCTACCCGTACCAACGTACAGGAACTATCTACTTCAATTTTGCTACCGGATAAACCGCTTACGACAACTTTATTCAATTTTTCTGACAACCTTTGTAAAAATATCAGCTGAAGGTATCTCCGGCTTTAGCCAGCTATCGCCATCTATAATGATTTGTTTTTTAGTACTTCGTATTAGCGCTTGGAGCTCTGGTACTCTTCCATCACACCTACTGCAATTTATAACTGTAAGACCCATGGTTCTTAGATCTGCGTTCGTCCTGTAACCTGCACCCTTCGAAACACTTACGCATTAACACGATTTTGAAACTGGGTTTGTAATTCTATCTCGTGTACGCTGTTACATTTGTTGATATTAATTAATAAGTGGTTTTGAATTCACCCTAAGACAAGTCTACGGCATCTTAGGCTCCCATTCCTTCTGTACACCAAGTTGCTACCGTTCTATATTACACTTCACGATAATAGGGTGACAGACAATCTAAGAGATTTAGTTAATTACTATAACATAATATTACGTAATATACTTATCATCATCATCATTAGAGACTGATTATGCCTTTCAGCGTTCAGTCTGGAGCATAGTACCTCTAATAAAATTCCTCCATGATCCCCTATTCAATGCTAACATTGATGCATCGTCTGATGTTATGCCTTTTATTTCAAAATCATTCTTCACCGAATCTAAATACTTTCTTCTTGGTCTACCTCGATTCCTTTTACCCTCCGCTGCCGAGCTCATGAGTCTCTTAGGTTACCTAGCTTCTTCCATGCGTGTAATAAGACCCCACCATCTCAGTCTGTTCGCTCTAACTGCTTCATCTATGGTGTTCATTCCCAATTTTTCTTTCATTTCCTCATTATGGACACACTCCTGCCATTGTTCCCATCTATTAGTACCTGCAATCATTCTTGTTACTTTCGTATCTGTAACCTCTACCTTTTGAATGAAGTAACCTGTATCCACCAAACTTTCACTCCCATATAACAAAGTTGGTCGAAAGATAGAACGGTGCACTGCTAACTTAGTCTTGGTACTTACTTCCTTCTTGCAGAAGAGAGTAGATCTTAGCTGAGCACTCACTGCATTAGCTTTGCTGCACCTCGATTCTAGTTCTTTCACTATGTTGCCATCCTGTGAGAAAATACATCCCAGGTACTTGAAACTGTCTACCTGCTCTAGCTTAGTTTCTCCTATTTGGCAAACAATCTGTTTAAATATATTTCCCAGTCTACTGTTTTCAACATATGATCCATGAATAGTATGAACAACAGTGAGGACAGGTTACAGCCTTGTCTTATCCCTGAAACTACCCTGAACCATGAGCTTAATTTGCCATTTACTCTAACTGCTTCCTGACAAAGCCTGCAGAAGTTTGCCTCCTATACCATAATCCTGTAGAACTGACATTAGCTTCCTTCTAGGAACACAGTCATCAGCCTTTTCTAGATCTGTGAAACATAGATACAATCCCCTGTTCCATTCATAGCACTTTTCCATTACCTGCCGAAAGCTAAAGATCTGATCCTGACAGCCTCTAAGAGACCTAAACCCACACTGATTTTCATCTAACTCGTCCTCGATTAATACTTGCACTCTCCTTTCAACAATACCCGAGAATATTTTGCCTACAACGCTAATTAAAGAGATACGTAATACACTATAACACGAAAATAATCTTATTATGACTCAAGTGGCAGAATACAAAAGAAAAAAAATTACAAATCTTGTTGCATAACAGAACAGGACATTTCATATCGACAAAAGATAATTAAAACAACGTTGTGGCTTCTTATTGCTGGTGCTTGTCTTCCTAAGAGTTGAATTAATTTGTCTGTATACATCGAAGAAGTATTCAGTTTGCGATAAAGCATTTCAAATGATCAAGTTTCATGTGATGACACATGAAACAGTAAATCATTGTATGTAACACGTACTGAAAAATTCCAACTGAAATGAACCAACGTTTAAAGAGGAAAGAAAAGTAAATCAGTCTTAAAACCCAAGGATGTAATTTAAAAATAAAAACAAAACAAAAACACTTATATTACATTCAGGAAGCGGTATTGAAATCCATATGTAATGTAGACCTTTGCTTTAGGATATGCTGTTATTATTCACGGGCACCTTTACAAGAGATTACAGCCATGAAACGTTGTATGAAGTATGTTGGACGTCGTCTCCTCCTTGCGGTTGGCTAGCAGCCTCCTCTTCACAGTCTCCTCGCAAGGTTGGACAGTTTTCCTGGAAATCACAACAAGGTGCCTAATCAATGCACAAGACTGAGAAATTCACATTGCATATTGAGGTTAATGCCGAAATCCGCCACGACAGTTGTTTCAGCTGGAGCATCACTGTTGTAAATCAGGACACCCGAGGGTTTACAAATGTCTAGTTGTTTCTAGTTTCTCTTTGAAGTTTTGCGTTTTGCTTCTTGTTATTATTGTTGTTCAATTAGAGTATCCTTGACAGATTTGCGAACGCTTTGTCAGAACACCTGCTGCTACCATATGGGCGTGCCTGCAGCTGTCACCCAAACACTATTTGCCACTCACATTCACTCCATTACTAAGCTGTCGATTACTTCCTGTCTCTGAATTTGTTCTTATCAATCTGCGCCTTATTTTATCCAAATTTCTTTTCTCCTTGATCCGATTCTGTACCCTCTATAAGTTATCTGCTCTATCTATCTTTCATTGTTTTAGGGAATCACATTTCAAAATATTTCCTTCCTTTCTTGTCAAGAACTGTTTACCGATTTCTGCACCGTACAACATCCCAGATACATACCTTGAGATAAGGCGTCCTACCCCTTCTATTTATGGTTTGTCCTAACAAATCTTCATTTCCTCTCAAACTATTCTCTTGTTTGTGAGTCTGTACGTTACATCATCGCTCCATACAACGGATCGTATCTACTTGTAGTAATCTCTACGTTGTTTATATACAGGAAATGATATTTATTTATTAACTGAATCGTTTTTCAGAAGGACCATAAGTCCACTTTTCTGTCAGTGTAGAAAGGAAGTTCGCGGTCCATCAGATACCTGAAATACACAGCAGAGAAACATTCGTTGATTTCATAAGAGCCCCATGTCCAGTACCAGGGCACTTCTTCTCTCAACTATTTTCAACAATAACTTCATGTACTTCATTGAGACAGAAAAGGCGAAAGAAAGATATAATTATTGCATCTATGGTTTGTTCCAAAGTCATTGTTGTACAGCAAGCCGTCGTATGTGATACTGTGTCCTCGTTGTATCTAATATCAATATGAGTGAATCTGATTGTGAAATTCAGCCTATCCATAAGAAAAATTGGAGTTAAGGTGTTTGTCACACTCAGCACTACGAACGGTATGTAATCAAAACTGTTAAACTAACGGGACTGAAGCAAATCAATACCGAGGTAGTCTAATACAAGCAAAATCTGTATGGCAATCTCGTATATGCAGTTCTAAATGCTTTGAATCCATTGGTCAAGATGATCAGGTATTAATTCCAGCACATTTTCTGGATCTTAATTGTAAAGGTGAACGAGATTTTTACCTTCATAGTATAATACAGGCAGAAAAAGTAAAACGAAACAGACCACGGGAAAGAAAAATTCCAACTCCAAGGATGTGTGATTTCCAATATTGACAAGTAGTTTGTTTTCATGAACAGATTTTCTCAATTCTTAAAAAAAATGTCTCTAACATTGACTAACATGTTTATTAAACAGTTTACGTGTTGTAAAGTTTTTAAGATTTACTTATTTTAAAATAGCCATATGTCCAAGAGAAATATTCAGCTCCGCTCAATAAATCGACTCAATATTTGGGTATATATTAAGACAGAATAATTGTTGATAGTGGAAGATCTCGCGTGGTCATTGTAGTTAACGAAATGCCCTGTGAACTATTAAAACAGTTTTCTTCCACTTTTCTCGAAACTACGTCAGATGTAAATAAGCGATTCAATTGTATGGATCATCGTTGGTTTTGAGAATAGCTCCAATACTTCGGGGAGAAGAAATAAAAACATTGCGGTTTGCCGATGACATAGTAATTCTGTCAGAGACTGCAAAAGATCTGGAAGAGCAGTTGAATGGAATGGACAGTGTGTTGAAAGGAAGATATAAGATGAACATTAACAAGAGTAAAACGAAGGTAATGGATGGCAATATCAGAAAAACAGGCTATGCTGAAGGAATTAGATTAGGTAATGAGACAATAAAAGTAGTAGATGAATTTTGTTATTTGGGTAGTAAGATAACTTCTGATGGCAGAAGTAAAGAAGATATAAAATGCAGAATGGCTTTGGGAAGAAAAGCGTTTCTAAAGAAGCGAAACTTGTTAACATCCAATATTAATTTAAATGTTAGGAAGTCCTTTCTGAAATCATTTGTCTCGACTGTAGCATTGTATGGGAGTGAAACGTGGACGATAAGGGGTTCAGATAAAAAGATGATAGAAGCTTTTGAAATGTCGTGCTACAGACGAATGATGAAAATTAGATGAGCATATCACGTAACTAATGAGGATGTGCTTAACCGAATCGGGAGAAAAGGAGTTTCTGGCATACCCTGACTAAGAGAAGAGATAGATTGGTAGGACACGTTCTTAGACATCAAGGAATTGTCAACTTAGCATTAGAAGGAAGCGTGTGGGGTAAAAATCGTAGAGGGAGACCGAGGGACGAATACAGCAAGCAGATTCAAAAGGATGTAGGTTGCCGAACGTATTCTCAGATGAAGAGACTTGCACAGGACAGGGTAGCGTGGAGAGCTGCATCAAACCAGTCTGCGGACTGAAGACCACAACAACAGCAACAACTTCGGGGAACAGATTCATTGAGCGACTTTATTGTTTCCAACACAATGTTCCAAAACATCCTACAATGGTGTTCGAGCCGTGTATTCTGTCTGCTCTAAGACTGTACAATTATACTGAGAGATGGCAATTGTACAGTCCAGAGGAGATGTTTGATACATTTCTGAGGCTGTACAAAATACGCTTGAACCTGTTTGGTTGTATACGTAATCGCATTTATCATTTTGGAATATGGCTGCGGTTGTTTGCGTTATGTTAATCTTAGTATTCACTTTGGTGTCGAAGTTAGTGAGATTTTCGTTTCAATTACGCAATCAGTGGCAGTGATGATAGAAACACCACGATATATAGAATACTGTCGCTGGAAATACTTCAAGCAGTTCAGCCGTTTTCG
This sequence comes from Locusta migratoria, assembly GCA_026315105.1. Taxonomy (NCBI): domain Eukaryota; kingdom Metazoa; phylum Arthropoda; class Insecta; order Orthoptera; family Acrididae; genus Locusta; species Locusta migratoria. The sequence goes on from CM048751.1 coordinate 63,893,291, forward strand.
TCACAGATGCTGTCACGTACTACGCACCATAGAGTAGGTCTTTTGAAGATCTAAGAGAGCACGAGTTGCAACGATCATTTGAGTTGATCGTTGCAGAACAAAACGCATGATGCACTGCAAAGTAGCGTCCAAGACTTCGCACATCAATGACGCAGGGCGGTCACGTCACTGTTTCTACACACAGGCAGTGGTGCAACTGGATGTAGTGTTCTCTACGATGTCACATCTGTGTCACCAAATTATGGCATGACCTACGTTTTGGAGCGATTGCACTAATTTCCATATGTTGACTAATACGTGCAAAATATGGAAAGAAATTGGTATTGGAATGCGTTTACTCAGGAACTAAGCTACCTTACAAAATATATTACATTTAAAATTGACATCAACTGTGTCTTGACCATTTTTACAATCCGTATTTTGGAAATAAAATTCTGGATACCTCTTGTTTTTAACCAAACTGAGTAAATAACTGATATGAACTCGGTGAAGACTCCATGAAAATATATTCCTTTTTACAAATTATTTTGGCCTAGGGATGAATATTATCGCGAACTGATTTGAGTTGGATTGACTAATTTAGAAGTAGTATGTATTTATCATTGCACAATTAAAATGTTAGGGGAACTGGCAGGGCGGGATTAAAGTAGGTGAAAACAAAATAAGCAGTCTCGCATATGCGGATGACTTAGTTGTAATGGCCGACTCGATTGAAAGGTTGCAAACTAATATTTCAGAGCTCGATTAGAGGTGCAAGGATTATGATATGAAGCTCAGCATCTCCAAAACGAAAGTGATGTCTGTGGGAAAGAGATTCAAACATATTGAGTGCCAAATAGGAGGATCAAAGTTAGAACAGGTAGGCAGTTTCAAGTGCCTGCGTTGTATTTTCTCACAGGATGGCAACATAGCGAAAGAACTGGAATCGAGGTGCAGAAAAGCTAATGCAGTGAGTGCTAGGCTAAGATCTACTCTCTTCTGCAAGAAGGAAGTCAGTACCAAGACTAAGTCAGTAGTACACCGCTCTATCTATCGACCGAATTTGTTGTATGGCAGTGAAAGTTGGGTGGATACAGGTTACCTTATTCATAAGGTAGAGGTTACAGATATGAAAGTAACAAGAATGATTGCAGGTACCAAAAGATGGGAACAATAGCAGGAGGGTGTCCATAATGAGGAAATCAAAGAAAAACTGGGAATGAACACCACAGATGAAGCAGTTAGAGCGAACAGACCGAGATGTTGGGGTCATGTTACACGCACAGGAGAAGCAAGGTTACCTAAGAGACACATGAGCTCGCCAGTGGAGGGTAAGAGGAGTGGAGGTAGACCAAGAAGATTCGGTGCAGAATGATTTTGAAGTGAAAGACATAGCATCAGACGAGGCATCAATGTTAGCATTGAACAGGGGATCATGGAGGAATTTTATTAGAGGTACTATGCTCCAGACTGAACTCTGAAAGGCATAATCAGTCTCTAATGATGATGATGATGGGGAACTTAATGTTTGAATGCGACATAATAAACGTGTTGTAATTTCCTGATAAATCTGTATGTGTCTTTGTACGTACTCTCCTTTACAGAGAGTATACTTGAGATCGCCGAATAAGAGCCAGCTCGGCCGCTTTCTGCCGCCCCCAAACACGTGTCGCCCGGGGCCAGGTCACTGCCCCGGCACCCCCCACGCTACGCTTACTGGTGGGCTCCTGTGCTGGAGTGGAGGTCACTCACCTGGCGGGCAAGCCATCAGCGTGCAGCCGGAGGGCCGTCCGTCGGCGCCGCAGCGGCAGGTGTTGCAGTCCTTCTTGAAGGTCATCTTGGGAGTGCACCGCTCTACAACACAGCACACCAACAACGGGTTAGTCCGCTCTTCCGAGGAAAGGTCAACATGAAAGCTGAATGTCTGTTGTTGTTGTTTATAATTTGAAAGGGGACTACACAGCAGGGTCATCAGTCTCCTGAGATTGCAGCAAAATGTTTAGTAAACAACCAACGGTGAGAACCTAGAGCGGAAAACCAAAAGGGGTGCAGAGCTACAGTAATAGCTACACATAAGAATGGAGAACACAAGAGTAGAGCAGGTGGTTAAATTAACCAACACATTACCACAGGAGACTGAGGCTGGCTGATCACAAGAATAATAAAGGGCCAGCCAGCACTAAAATCCTTCATTCAGGCCACTAAGGGGCATATACAAATTGCTGGAGATGTGAGAGTTTACGGATAAGGTTAACGTACCATCACACATTTTTAGAAACATTTTCGTTTCATATTTGTTTTCTTTTTTGGGAAAATTACTCTTCTTTAAATTTATATATAGAGAACAGTCTACAGTGAAGTAATTTATTTTATTCAACTAATTCCGGTCTTCTTTTAGACCATCTTCAGGAATTTTAATTCCATCGATGTTGTGGAGCTGGCAGGTAACTGGGTGTCTGCCAGCTCCACAATATCGATGGAGTTAAAATTCCTGAAGATGCTCTAAAAGAAGACCGAAAGTAGTAGAATAAAATAAATTATTGCACTCCAGACTGTTCTCTATATATAACGAACCTTTCACTAAATTGATAAAAAATAAACAGATTCAGAGGCATTGAAACAAGAATTAAAGGAAGCGCAGCTATCAGATCGAAGGAAACACAAGGCGGCTGAAAGTGGACAGTCCAACAGGATATGGACCACTGCCAGGAAACCGCTACAGCGACAGTTTTGCGAATCCTCTCGACGGAGAAGGTGACCATGTGTCGCCAATACATAGGCGACAGAGGATAACTGACTCCCTACGATAGGCGTTCAGTAATTTCTTCCATAGAGAGTTTGACTAAACGAAACTTATTCAGAACGTTTGTGCAGACCATTCAGAACATCATACTCCAAGAACCGTACCGTCAACTCACATCATTTTCCTGGAGACCAGTCTCTAAGGGTGGTGACAACGTGGCCTAATTGGCCAGCCGATCGACGCATTGATTTCCCGAAATTCTATCGTGGCCTGGAGTCTATACGAAGGTCACAGAACGGCCCGAGTTGTCAAAGGTGAAGACACAATCTTGAATACACAGTAATAGAGGATGTTGGTCGAGGGCTTGCAAGCCAGAGTTACTATAGATAGGGTAGGCTCGGAGGTGTTCGAAAGTACAGCTGCGCTGTAAAAATACAACTCCCACCGGGCAAGCAACGCTGTTCGATGTGGTCAACATAGGATTACCCAGCAACAGACTTCTACCAGGGAACCGTACATACATACAAATTCCGCTCTACGGAAGGAATCGAGAAGTGCTAGCAAATGGCAGCGGAGTCTCATTTGTGAAACCGAGGCTTTCCGGACAATTCTAGACAAAGCCGCAAGCAGTGAAAAATAGTGGAAGTCGGAAGGGATTCGAGCGACGAGAGAAGGGAACGAACATGGACCACAATCAGGAGACACGATCTGGGCGACCAGGTGGGGAGAGCAGCAGGCCTGTAATTTGAATGGTGAGCCATGAACACCAGTAACATATCGAGTAAACAGCCGTTGCCGGCGAAAGTGCAATAGAAGGCTTGTCATTTGGATCCATGTGATAAAGCCCCATCGGTAAACAGGTACCGCTGTGGTTAATTGGTTCGAGAATCCGCAGCACTCAAGGTGCTGCCGAGGTAGGATTTTATTACGGTCCTATAGAGGTGCAGGAGAGTTGAAGGTGCGGCTCCCTAAATGTCATGGCTGACGCAGTGAAGGATGTTCAGATATTTCCGTTTTAGCTGACGAAGACAGCTGGTCATGAAAGAACATGCTTAACAATGTGATTTCTCTCCGCGAAGACGTTCATCAGTCCGGTAAAGGTCTGAGGCAAAGTGTCCAATAGAGACCAAATGAATGACCTAGGTTTTCGATGCAGAAAATTGGAATTTATGGGCGAAGGCCCAAGACTGGACCTTTCGAAAGGCTCTCTCCGGCCACCGATCAGTGACACCAATCCTAGATGAACTAAAGTAGATCATGAAACAATGAGGAAGAAACCGCTACTGCTGCAGCAAGACCGTTAATTGTGACCATTAACTGCTGCCCTGCGGCGCACTGTTCTCTTAATATCTGGTGATTGGAGAGATGTACCATCCCTAACCCGAAAGAAGCGGAGCGAGTGGAAGTTTTGGATAAAGATCGGAAGTGGACCCCACAGCCCCATTCGTAAAGTGTAGCTAGAAGGTCATGGCACTAACCAGTATCATAGGACTACCACACAGAAAAAGACAGCAACTGTATGCTGACACGTAGTGAAACCAGCAGGAATAGCTGACTCCAGTGACACAAGATTTTAAATAACAGAACGGCTCTGACGGAGGCCCCACTGCAGTGAGACCAGAAGACCTCGAGCTTCGATGAGACATGAGCCGTCGACTCAATATTCGTTCGAGGAGCTAACACACACTGGCTGCGAATGCGATCTGTACCTGGTCAGATACTGGGTCATGCAAGAAGGGCTCCTTGGAAATCCCACACAGTAAACAGGGCGTGTGCGAAACAACTGCTCTTTAAGAACATGGAAATCCGAACTATAGTCTGCAGTCGTAGAGCCTTATTTTATTTATTATTCTTACTTGTTTTGCAAAATACCACCTGTGCATAGTGATTTTAACTACAAGATAACAGGTAAAAGATAATATCTACAACGTATTTGCTGGAGTATAAAAGCAGACATATTCGGTTTTATCATTAAAAAAGTTTGAGCCAAACTTCTAAATCAGAACCGTACATAGCCCAATTCGCAGGTTCTTACACTTGTTGCATTTTATTAATGCGGTAAAGGAAACGGCATAAAGACTCATAACACACACACACACACACACACACACACACACACAAGACCACGCGATCCAGAGAGTACTCGAACGTCCGAAGGGAATAAAAGCGAAATCCACGGAATGTCGCTTGAAACCTCGCGGCCATTTCCGCGTCGATTTGTTTTTCTATATGAGTACACAATTCTTCTTTAAATATACATATACAGTCGATTTGAAGGAGCTGATGTTAAAACTACTGAAAAAAGAACGCTCCTCCATTGGTAGATATGTATGGGAATTTGATCGTAAACTCCCATCCCCCACCTCCTTTCCATCTTCCACCGCCCCATCTCCTCCTCCCCAAATCGTTGTCTCTCCAAATCCTTCTACCATCTATCCCATCTGTGTCACTCCCTTTTCTTCCGTCCCTCACCCCTCTCTGTTCACATCTTCTCACCCCTCTCTCTCACACACACATACACACATTATTACATACGAAACTTTACTGTAATGAAAACCATTTAAAGTGAAAGGTGAAATCAGTGTGTTTCATTTTGTATACAGGAGTACAAAGTGAAGGACTGTAGTATCCCCTAATGATAAGCTGATAAAACTTAAATACCACATTTTGTAAAACAGACGGCGAGGAAGAAAATACAGTACGCTGATATGCACACAATTTTGTTTAAACACACGCCACGGGAATTTATTGTACCCGCTTAGAGATTTCCATTTCACTAAAGATTTATTGTTCAGTGCAACCGGAGTACATGAAATGATTACGTTTTTATAGATCTATAGCGGTTCTGTGGTACCATGCATCCATTCGATTATAGAGATGGCGACCACTATCATATCATCCATGGCAGCATGACCTATTCACGCGGTTCTGCAAGAGTTGGGCCATGACGTGTCACAGTGTCAGTTGTCGTCCTACAATATCGCACATATGCTCGAGTGGACACAAGTCTCGTGATCTTGCTGCCCTGAGGAGATGCTGCTCGTCTTGGAGAGTATGTTGAGTTTCACACGCGTGCGTTGGCGTCCATTATCCAGATGCAACAAAATATATCCTTCCTTTTACGAGAATGGCAAAAGGAAGGCTCTCAGAACGTTCTTCATGTTCCCTCCACAAAGACCGAAGGTGAAGGTGGAACTTATCACAATCCAGACCATTAGGGCTGGAGTGGGACGAGTGTGTCTTGAACTCTATCAGACAGTGCTGAACGGCTCTGGGTCGTGCGCGCAGGAGTCCATCCCTGACGTGCAGGCAGAATGTGGTTTCACCACTAAAGACCACAAGCATCTGTTCCAAGTGATCCTCTGTCGGCAACAGTCTTCCATATATATATATATATATATATATATATATATATATATATACACCCGTAGTCTCACTATTAGTAACCGTTTAGACGTAAATCCTGCCGACATTTCGGGGCGCACAAACACTCCTATGTGTAACTGTACTAGCTTGGCGGATGTTTGAGCATCGTGGACGTTCAGAAGCTCGTCTACAGATGTGATTACGTTACAATTGGAGCCAGCATAGTTGCACAGCTGACGCAGCGCATGCAACTCTTGTGCAAATCACCCGACAGAACCATTCCACCACTCGGAAGGAGAAAACTCGACTCCTTTTAAGCTCGCTCAGTTGGCTGTGGGAAGCAGCAGCGCGTCTCCCAGTCTGGCACCTGTCTGCTACACACTGCGCCTTATGACTGCAAACATTCCCGGTTAAAGAGATGGCAGCTAGGTCACTACGCTCCCTGTCCGTGGACGACGTACCAACCACTTTCAGTTCATCTACTACCCCAAGTGACGTGTCCCGTGGTTGGATCAGACTAGACGTCGCTTTCCAAGTGTACTATTTTTTTTTTCGGCAACATATACAGGATAGTCCATTGATAGTGACTGGGCCAAAGATCTCAGGAAGTAAGCATCAAACCTAAAAAACTACGAAGAACAAAACTTTTCTAGCCTGAAGGGGGAAAACAGTTGGTACTACGGTTGGCCCACTAGATGACGATGTCATAGGTCAAACGGATATAAACTGCATAAAAAAATAGGTACCCCCATTTTTATTACATACTAGCTTAAACCCGCGGCTCCACTCGCGTGTTGGTTGATTATAATAGATAAGCTATCTTTCAGTACTGTGGTATGATGTTTTGGTTTTGAAGGATGAAATTAAATACAATACCTTCTTTAGAAACAAACATTTTTAATCATCATTATCAGAAAAGTAAGTAGTGTAGATCAAATCACACGTAAACATGCACTCGTTTCGAAGAATCCAATCACGAAATTCAACAATAATGATAATAATAATACCTCAGATCGATTACTTGATGTAATGCGCGAAACGTCAAATCGATTTTTTTAAACAGATGGATTAAGAGAATTCTCTTTACTGCTTTATTTATTTATTCTTATATTCCCTTATTCGTATGATTATCCATACAGAGAAAGAGCTGAAGACATTGTAGCATGCATAGACCAAAGATATGGTCTGTTGCATCACGTTTTGGTGTATGTAACTTCCTTGCTATAGAGTCGCAAACCTCATCGCTGGCCTTGAGTCCGATTTTTTTTAATAATTTGACGATTTCAACCACCATATCTTCCACCCCATTATAGCTATCTGCATGGAACTGCTATGGTGTACAACGGGAGACATCGGACAACAATTACACACAGAGCATTCGTTTGCGTTCTGTAGTTTTCGCTACAGAGCGAAATATTAACACACACACAAACACACGTAGAATTTTATATACACCGATAACTTTCCATCCCCTGACACAACAATGCAACCAATAAAACCGTATTCAAAGAGTAAATATAATTTTCAAAGAGTAATTATTGTTCCGCATTTCGTGTTATATTTTTCAAATTACTAAATATCTATCAGATCGCTATAAAACCGTGCCTAAAACCTTCCACGGGTATGAATTAGTAACTGTACAAATATTTTAGTCTTTGCGTCTTGTCGTTCGGACGTGATAAGCGTACACCGAACAGACATTCACATTAATATATATAGAAAAATAGCTACCCGATCGCCATAAAACCGTGCCTAAAGCCTTCCCCGGGTAGACATTAGTAACTGTACAAATTTTTAGCTGTTTATGCCTAGTGGTTCATACGTGATAAACGTACACCGAACAGACTTTCACATTTATAGATATAGATTCGTCTAGTAGGTAAATATATATTAATGTTTTATTTGGAACGCTTATGTCGCTTTGTGATAGATGGCACTGTAATATTTACAAATATATTGCTCACAATTTTAGACAAACAGTGGGTAACAGGTAGGTTTTTAAATTATAACACAGAACGTAGGTACGTTTGAACTTTATTTCGGTTGTTCCAGTGGGATACATGTACTTTTGTGAAATTATCATACGTTATGGGAACGCATGCTGTTACTGCATGATTACCTGTTATTAACTCATGACTTCAATAAATGCTCAAGATGATGGCCTTCAACTACAATGCATTTGGCAATACGCGTAACGAAACTCCTCTCAAAAGCGAGTAGTTCGCCTTCAGTAATGTTCTCACATGCATTGACAATGAGCTGTCGCATGTTTTCAGGCGTTGTCGGAGAATCACAATAACAAATATCCTTAAATCTTCCCCACAGAAAGAAATCGGAGATGTAAAATCCTGTGAACCTGCTTCTACGACCAATCCACCTGTTACTAAATATTTCATTTAAGACCGCTTCAACTCAACGAGAGCCATGTGCCGTACATCTATCATGTTGAAAGTACATCGCCATTCTCTCATGCAGTGAAACATCTTGTAGTAAAATCGGTAGAACATTACGTAAGAAATCGCCATACATTGCACCATTTGAGATTGCCAATTATCCTTCTTCTCATAATGCCGCACGGTACATTAACCCACCAAGGTCGCTGAACTTCTACTTGTCGCATCCAGCGTGGATTTTCCGATGCCCAGTAGTGCATATTATGCCGATTTCCGTTACCTCTCTTTGTGAATGACGCTTAGTCATTATACAGAACGCTTGGAAAAAATTATGTCATCGTCCCGAAATTTATTTTGTGTCCAGTGGCAAAACTGTACACGACGTTCAAAGTCTTCGGCATGCTAATTATGGCGCATAGAAATATGGTACGGGTGAAATTAATTTGATGTAGAATTCTCAACACCGACGTTTTTGAGATTCCCCATTCTCGCTCAATTTGTTAGCTACTGATGTGCGGATTAGCCGCAACGGCAGCTGAAGCACTTACTTGGGCATCTTCATTTGTTGCAGGTCATGGATGACGTTTCGCTTGTGGCTGAACACTTCCTGTTTCTTTAAATAACGTAACTGTCTGACGAAAGGTCCGGACACTTGGATGATGTCTTACAGGATAACGATCAACGTATATAGCACTGGCCCGTTGGGCATTTTGATCACAATAGCCATACATAAATACCATATCGACCTTTTCTGGAATTGGTGAACGGTCAATTTCAGCACGAGTAATTTATCACGAAGCAAATACCGTCCGCACTGGCGAAATGTTACGCGATACCACGTACTTATACGTTTGTGACTATTATAGCGCAATCCTATCACAAAGCGAAATAAGTGTTCCAAATAAAACATTCATGTTTATTTACGTACCAGACGAATATGTAATAAGAAATGGGGGTTTGACCTATGGCAGCGCCATATAGCCGGCCAACCATAGCGCCATCTGTTTTCACCATTGAAGATAGAAAAGTTTTGTTCTTTGTAGTTTTTTCGTTTGATGTTCATTCCATGAGATATTTGGCCTGGCCACTAACAATAGAGGACCCTGTATATATAAAGGGACATAAAGTACACGAAAGAAATTACTTCTCTAGTGTTTTACATCCCATCATGCTGTAGTTGCAACTGATGACGAAACCGCACATTTCTCTACATAGAACAGCATTTTCTGTCTCAAAATCGCTGTTAACAAAAGGCCTGTCCATTTTTTAAGAATTATTAGATCGAATTGAAAGGTGTTCAGGTCAATGTAGTCAATTGGGAATGTCAAAATTAAATATCAAAACGAGACTACATATTCACAAATATGTGACTTGTGACTTGTATTTTGATAGCTTCAAGTATCTACTGGTAAATGCTGAACTTTGTACAAAACTACTACCATCTCACACACATGAATTTTAGAAAGCATAAAGGAGATCAGTGATTTTATAATAATGGTTGAAATTGAAATTAAAACAGTTCAGATCGCAATTTTTTCTTTTTATTTCTTTATTTATCTCTTTTTATTTTAATTTTTATTTATTTATTTATTTACCGGTTTCAGTCAATGTCGACCATCTTCAGATGACAACCATGGCCGGTTGTGCGGCTTGCCGTGCCCACCGCCATCACCTGGCATCATGGTGCTAGACATCTGAAGATAGTCTGCTTGCACTGAAATCGGTCATGAAATAACAACAATTTTGTGATGTGGACTCTTTTAGTTTTAATTTTAATCACACAATGGAATAGTGGGGCCACTCACGTGAATTCCACCACGTGCAGCGCCTCTTGGTGCACGCCCAGCTGCCGTTGATACACATGCAGGTGTTGCAGCTGTCCTTCTTCGTTTGTCCATCAGTACAAACAGCTGGAACAGCAGAACAAGCCGTGAGGCTGGCGGCGGTAACCACTCTCTATGCGGCAATCAGGCGTGAGTATCGGAACAGCTTGGGTGTAACACAGTGAGGCAAGTGCCTTAATTTCAGTGTAAGTTAATTGATCACGTTACGTAGCCCGGTGCAGAAAGAAAGAGGTTTTGTTGCTAAATCGTATTTTGATGACTATACCACAGTACACTAGAGATCTAAAAATTATTAGAAATTTATATGTGTAACAAGGGAGTTAGGTAATATACAACTGATAGAAAAGACTGTTTACATGCACACTAGTGGGCTTACACCTTCAGAGACAGAAACGAGTAGTAATAATACAGGAAAAATAGTGGCTGCACCATGAAACACGTTGGAGGGGAATGGAGGAAACAGAAAATACAGCTGTTTCACAGAGGAAGACAGCACAGTAGTTCCTTCTCTAGATTGCCGTACAGATCACAAAATGAAAGATATCGAAGTAATTGACAGAGAGATAGAAAAACAAAATCGCTCAAAAGAGGAAAGGCTGCAGGACCGGATGGAATACCAGTTCGTTTTTACAGAGAGTATGCAAAGGAACTTGCCCACATTCTTGCAGTGGTGTACCGTAGGTCTCTAGAAGAGTGTAGCGTTCCGAAAGATTGGAAAATGGCGCAGATCATCCCCGCTTTTAAGAAGGGAAGTCGAACAGATGTGCAGAACTGTAGGCCTATATCTTTAACGTCGGTCAGTTGTAGAATTTTGGAACATGTATTATGTTAGAGTATAATGACATTTCTGGGGACTAGAAAGCTGCTCTGTAGGAATCAGCATGGGATTCGAAAAAGGCGATAGTGTGAAACCCAGCTCGTGCTATTCGTCCACGAGACTCAGAGGGCCATAGACATGGGTTCTCAGGTAGATGATGTGTTTCTTCCGCAATGCGTTTGATAAAGTATCCCACAGATGTTTTATGAGCAAAGTAAGAGCATATGGTCCGTCAGACCAATTGTGTGAATGGATTGAGCAGTTCCTAGATAACAGAAAACAGCATCTCATTCTCAATGGAGACATGGTTTTGTTCTTTGTAGTTTTTTCGTTCGATGTTCATTCCATGAGATATTTGGCCTTGTCACTATCAATAGAGGACCCTGTATATATAAAGGGACATAAAGTACACTAAAGAAATTACTTCTCTAGTGTTTTACATCCTATCATGCTGTAGTTGCAACTGTTGCTATGACAGATGACGAAACCGCACATTTTTCTACATAGAACAGCATTTTCTGTCTCAAAATCGCTGTTAACAAAACGCCTATCCATTTTTTTAAAGAATTATTTGATCGAATTGAAAGGTGTTCAGGTCAATGTTGTCAATTGTGAATGTCAAAATTAAATATCAAAACGAGACTACATATTCACAAATATTGACTTGTGACTTGTATTTTGATAACTTCAAGTATCTACTGGTAAATGCTGAACTTTGTACAAAACTAGTACCATCTCACACACATGAATTTTAGAAAGCATAATGGAGATCAGTGATTTTAAAATAATGGTTGAAATTGAAATTAAAACCGTTCAAATCGCAATTTTTTTTCTTTTTATTTCTTTATTTATTTCTTTTTATTTATTTATTTATTTGCCGGTTTCAGTCAATGTCGACCATCTTCAGATGACAACCATGGCCGGTTGTGCGGCTTGCCGTGCCCACCGCCATCACCTGGAATCATGGTGCTAGACATCTGAAGAGAGTCTCTTTCACTGAAACCGGTCATTAAATAACAACAATTTTGTGATGTGGACTCTTTTAGTTTTAATTTTAATCACACAATGGAATTGTGGGGCCCACTCACGTTCTTGCCGTATCGGGCAGCCCTTCATGGTGCACGCCCAGCTGCCGTTGATACACATGCAGTTGTTGCAGTCGATCCTCATCGTTTGTCCAGGAGTACAAACAGCTGGAACAGCAGAACAAGCCGTGAGGCTGGCGGCGGTAACCACTCTCTATGCGGCAATCAGGCGTGAGTATCGGAACAGCTGGGTGTAACACAGAAAGGCAAGTGCCTTAATTTCAGTGTAAGTTAATTGATCACGTTACGTAGCCTGGTGCAGAAAGAAAGAAGTTTTGTTGCTATATCGTATTTTGATGACGATACCACAGTACACTAGAGATCAAAAAATTATTAGAAATCTATATGTGTAACAAGGGAGTTAGGTAATATACAACTGATAGAAAAGACTGTTTACATGCACACTAGTGGGCTTACACCTTCACAGACAGTAACGAGTAGTAATAATACAGGAAAAATAGTGGCTGCACCGTGAAATTCGTTGGAGGGGAATGGAAGAAACAGAAAATACAGCTGTTTCACAGAGGAAGACTGCACAGTAGTTCCTTCTCTAGATTGCCGTACAGATCACAAAATGAAAGATATCGAAGTAATTGACAGAGGGATAGAAAAACAAAACCGCTCAAAAGAGGGAAGGCTGCAGGACCAGATGGAATACCAGTTCGTTTTTACACAGAGAATGCAAAGGAACTTGCCCACATTCTTGCAGTGGTGTACCGTAGGTCTCTAGAAGAGTGTAGCGTTCCGAAAGATTGAAAAATGGCGCAGATCATCCCCGTTTTTAAGAAGGGACGTCGAACAGATGTGCAGAACTGTAGGCCTATATCTTTAACGTCGGTCAGTTGTAGAATTTCGGAACATGTATTATGTTAGAGTATAATGATATTTCTGGGGACTAGAAAGCTGCTCTGTAGGAATCAGCATGGGATTAGAAAAAGGCGATAGTGTGAAACCCAGCTCGTGCTATTCGTCCACGAGACTCAGAGGGCCATAGACATGGGTTCTCAGGTAGATGATGTGTTTCTTCCGGAATGCGTTTGATAAAGTATCCCACAGATGTTTTATGAGCAAAGTAAGAGCATATGGTCAGTCAGACCAATTGTGTGATTGGATTGGGCAGTTCCTAGATAACAGAAAGCTGCATGTCATTCTCAATGGAGACAAAGTTTAGTTCTTTGTAGTTTTTTCGTTTGATGTTAATGCCATGAGATGTGTGGCCTGGTGACTATCAATAGAGGACCCTGTATATATAAAGGGACATAAAGTACACGAAAGAAATTGCTTCTCTAGTGTTTTACATCCCATCATTCTGTAGTTGCAACTGTTGTTATGACAGATGACGAAATCGCACATTTCTCTACATAGAACAGCATTTTCTGTCTCATAATCGCTGTTAACAAAACGGCTGTCCATTTTTTAAAGAATTATTAGATCGAATTGAAAGGTGTTCAGGTCAATGTTGTCAATTGTGAATGTCAAAATTAAATATCAAAAGGAGACGGATAATCACAAATATGTGACTTGTGACTTGTATTTTGATAGCTTCAAGTATCTGCTGGTAAATGCTGAACTTTGTACAAAACTAGTACCATCTCACACACATGAATTTTAGATAGCATAATGGAGATCAGTGATTTTAAAATAATGGTTGAAATTGAAATTAAAACAGTTCAGATCGCTATTTTTTATTTTTATTCCTTTCTTTATCTCTTTTATTTTAATTTTTATTTATTTATTTATTTACCGGTTTCAGTCAATGTCGACCATCTTCAGATGACAACCATGGCCGGTTGTGCGGCTTGCCGTGCCCACCGCCATCACCTGGCATCATGGTGCTAGACATCTGAAGATAGTCTCTTTCACTGAAACCGGTCATGAAATAACAACAATTTTGTGATGTGGACTCTTTTAGTTTTAATTTTAATCACACAATGGAATAGTGGGGCCACTCACGTTCTTGCCACATCGGGCAGACTTTCATAGTGCACGCCCAGTTGCCGGTGATACACCTGCAGATGTTGCAGTCGATCCTCGTCGATTGTCCAGGAGTACAAGCAGCTGAAACAGCTGGAACAGCAGAACAAGCCGTGAGGCTGGCGGCGGTAACCACTCTCTATGCGGCAATCAGGCGTGAGTATCGGAACAGCAGGGTGTAACACAGAAAGGCAAGTGTCTTAATTTCAGTGTAAGTTAATTGATCACGTTACGTAGCCCGGTGCAGAAAGAAAGAAGTTTGGTTGCTATATCGTATTTTGATGACGATACCACAGTACACTAGAGATCAAAAATTATTAGAAATTTATATGTGTAACAAGGGAGTTAGGTAATATACAACTGATAGAAAAGACTGTTTACATGCACACTAGTGGGCTTACACCTTCACAGACAGAAACGAGTAGTAATAATACAGGAGAAATAGTGGCTGCACCATGAAACACGTTGGAGGGGAATGGAAGAAACAGAAAATACAGCTGTTTCACAGAGGAAGACTGCACAGTAGTTCCTTCTCTAGATTGCCGTACAGATCACAAAATGAAAGATATCGAAGTAATTGACAGAGGGATAGAAAAACTCAGAGGGCCATAGACATGGGTTCTCAGGTAGATGATGTGTTTCTTCCGCAATGCGTTTGATAAAGTACCCCACAGATGTTTTATGAGCAAAGTAAGAGCATATGGTCTGTCAGACCAATTGTGTGATTGGATTGAGCAGTTCCTAGATAACAGAAAACAGCATCTCATTCTCAATGGAGACAAGTCTTCCGAAGTGAGAGTGATATCAGGTGAGCCACAGGGAAGTGTCGGGGGTCCGTTGCTATATGACCTTGCGGATAACATCGGAAGCTCACTGAGGCTTTTTACATATGACACTGTAGTATCTAGAGAGGTTGTAACAATAGAAAATTGTGTTGAAATGCTGGAGGATCTGTATCTAATTGACGCATGGTGCAGGGTATGGCAATTGAATCTCAATGTAGAAAAGTGTAAATACATAGAAAGAAAGATCCTGTATAATTTAGCTACACTATAGCGGGTCAGCAACTGGAAGAAGTTAATTCCATAAATTATCTGGGAGTAGGCATTAGGATTGATTTAAAAGGGAACGACCATATAAAATCAATCGTCCGTAAAGCAGATACCAGAATTTGATTCATTGGAAGAATCGTAAGGAAATGCAGGCCGAAAACAAAGGAAGTACACTTGTTCGCCCCCCCCCCCCCCCCGAACGATTCGTGACTTGAAGAGGAGGGAGAACCGATAGTGGTACTCAAGGTACCATCCGCCACAAACCTATCGGGTGGCTTGTGGAGTATGAATGTAGATGTAGATGTTGAAAGATTGCAGTTACTAAGAAACTAGTGTCAGTGCACCAGAAATAGACACTTTCCGAGTAATCGCCACTTTAATTTTACATTTTAAATACGTATTTTATCGCTAAATAGATTAGTCATCTGTAAATAAAGATTTAGGTGCAACTGGAGATACAAGTAAGATTGGGTGCTGGTAGCAGGTGTCGGCACATTTTTCACTGGCGATCACTGTTACGAAAGCTGCATCCTATAAATACAATTACTTAAAACTGATGAGTACCCTTTAAACACCCAACAACAACTTAAAACTGAACTGTTATTACAAGCACTTGCGCAAATGTCTAAGAAACCATATGAATTCATTGTTGTGACCAGTAAGTGGCTTCTGCGTAAGTAAACGTCACGTGCGGAAGTCTGGTCCGGTTTTAGCTGTGACTTCGCTGCCCCCCCCCCCCCCCCCCGCCCCAAACAAATATTCTTTTCTTTGCGGGAAACCAAAGTCATATATTTTAAAGTAACTTTCTGCTATTTGATTCTCAACAATAATTACATTACTTACTCTCACGAAATCATGTCGGCTATCAGCCATTCTCAAGTATAAAAATGAAAATAACCCATGCCATCGTCAGTTATCCTGTTTTGGGTTTTATAAAGCCACTCGTCAAACTCCATATTTGAATACAAATCTGAAGTGTAGTATTTTTTAGATTCGTACTCAAATATGGAATTTGACGAGAGCTTATATAAAACCAAACACATGATACACTGAGACAACGCAAAAATAAATGTATTCAGAAGCAACAATCATAGTGTCAGTAGTTTGTTTAATTGGCATAAGTACTTTCGGTAATGTGTCTCTCCATTCTCATATGCATTTAAACTATATCTTTAAAAATAAATTATGAAGTAAAAAAAGAGAACATTAAACAGTTTATAACATGTTATTTCAATCCCATTGAAATGCAATTTTGAGAAAGCTTATTTCAATACGATTGAAATAACCTTGTTCCAAACTGTATAACTTACAAGACATTTTTATTATTGTTTTGGAACGAAATAGTTTATATGCAGTTGAAATCTACATATTCATGGGATACTCTGTAAATCATATTTAGGTGCCTGGCAGAGGGTTCATCGAAACACCTTGTTCTATTAATCTACCATTCCATTCTCGAATAGCACGCGGGCAGAAAGAACATTTGAATCTCTCCGTTCGAGCTCTGATTGCTCGTATTTTATTCTGTTGATTATTTATACGTATATAAGTGGGAGTCAACAATATATTTTCGCATTCGGAGGAGAATGGCAAAAATTTGGCCGAAAGAAGTTACGCAAATTAAAGAAGTTAGTGATAGTGTCACTGAATTATGAAGTCATTTATTTTGATGTGGTGTAAACTTACAAAATCTGTCACATTTTTCAATGACACATCAGAAAAAAAATTGAAAGAAAAGGCCAGCATACTTTGACGATGACATGGACCTCTAGTATTCAGGTATTTTAAAATTTGGGAACGGATGATGGCCGAAATCATGATCGTAGAAGTCAATTAAAATAAATATTGCTTACTTCCAAATGTCGAACATTTCCTTTGAAAAATAGTATAAATGCTAGATAGAATAATGGTCTCAGTGGATCTCATAATGTATGTTTAATTAAATCCGATAACAATAGAAAAGCGTTAGATAAAAACTTTGACCTAAGCCGTGCTGAAATAAGTTTGCCAGATGTGAACCTATAAAAGATGTATTAAATGGAAGCAATTGCCGTCTATCTGATAAAATAATTTATTGTGCAATCAGTTTCGGTCTCACACAGAAACCAATATCAGGCCCCTAAACCTAAAGGAGGTTCAATATCCTTTGGCAGCCAGAGCAAGACCAATTGTGAAGCATTTAATGAACATAGTGTCCTGTGGAGAACACAATATGTACATCTACACCCATATTCCGCAAGTCACCCGATCGTGTGTGGCGGTGGGTACCTTGAGTACCACTATCGGTTCTCCCTCCTATTCCAGTCACGTATTGTTCGCGGAAAGAAAGATTATCGGTATGCCTTTGTGTGGGCTCTAATCTCTTTGATTTTATCATGATCTCTTCGCGAGATAAACTGCTAGACTCCTCGGTAAAGGTATGTTCTCGAAACTTTGACAAAGCCCGTTCCGAGCGACAGAGCATCTCTCTTGCAGAGTCTTCCACTGGAGTTTATCGATCATCTCCGTAACGCTTTCACCAGTACCAAATGATCCTGTAACGAAGCGTGCTGCTCTCCGTTGGATATTTTCTACTTCCTCTATCAAGCCCACCTGGTACGGATCCCACACCGGTGAGCAGTATTCAAGCTGTGGGCGAACAAGTGTACTGTAACCTACTTCCTTTGTTTTCGGACTGCATTTCCTTAGGATTCTTCCAATGAATCTATGTCTGGCATCTGCTTTACACACGATTGATTTTATATGGTCGTTTCATTTTAATCACTCCTAATTCCTACTCCCAGATCATTTATGGAATTAACTGCTTCCAGATGCTGACCCGCTATAGTGTAGCTAAATGATACAGGATCTTTCTACGTATTCGCAGCACATTACTGTACTATGTTACACATGTATATTTGTTCTTTAGCGATCATACATCTGACCTTCACTGACCAAGTTTAGTAGCTACAAATGTCGATCAGTTAGTAACGCTTGTAATGGTCAATGGTCTGCAACAAGACGCCGAAATCAGAAGTACAAATGCTCCATCATGGACGAAAGGACTTGTATAATTCTAACTTCAAGAATGTAAGCATCAAATGACCAAGGTATTTTGACAATGGTGTACCATAAAACGGGTGATATGTACAGTGCTGTATAATGATTAATTCATATGTCTTGTATTTTGTAATAAGTATATTATTAGTTTGATGAAGTAACGTTTGATCATTTCATAATGGCAACATACCTTACCGAAATTAGTAATGACTATAGTAAATGAGTTGTTTATACAAGCGAGCTTGACTTAGTCTTCTTATTGAAGGTATCACATTTAAAAAATATTTAGGATCGCTTTACATACCGACAATGTCGACTAATAAAATAAAAGAAAGCTGAAAAGAATTAATCTCAACAAAAATTCTATGGATGTATTACACAAAATGTGTAACAGAACAGACCTAAGTGGATCAGGCAACTGGCACTGCAATGAGAAGAAAATGGAATTTTCCTACAAATGTGAATTCATTGGTTACATTAGAAAAGGTTGGGGTGCCAACATATTGGTAGGTAGAAGAGCAACATTGATGCCCGTAACACAAGACCTTAAAGCAATTAAATGTGTGTGTAAATGAGATAGATTAGGAGGAAAAATTGTAGAAATGCGGAGAACGAGAAAACATGTGTGAAGTCGGAAATATGAGGATAGTATCATCATACACGACACTTCAAACTGTGTGATTGTTGACCGTTAAAAAATTTGTTGAAGCATCACTTTGTTAGGCATTTTTCACTATCAATGTGGCGTGCAAGTAGAAGGGACACAATGGAGAGGCCGCGGTCGGCTGCCTGGGCAGAACATCATGTGGGCAGCGGAATCACCTTCCTCGG
Organism: Locusta migratoria; assembly: GCA_026315105.1. Lineage (NCBI taxonomy): Eukaryota > Metazoa > Arthropoda > Insecta > Orthoptera > Acrididae > Locusta > Locusta migratoria. Next base: position 63,912,414 of record CM048751.1, read on the forward strand.
CGTGGACCAGGGTAGCCACCACGAGCAGCAGAAGGGCGGTTGCTGCGAGCTTCCTCATCTCTGGTGGCTTCTGACAGAATTCGTCTTCCGTGTCCCCAGCCAGTGCTTTTAAGCGGTGCGACCCTATTTCCGCCGCTCCGTTAGTGGAAAACATCGCCTAAAGTCGGGGCTATTAATGCTAACTAGTGATAACGCTCCTTATGCTAATGTCGTGCCGTTATGTTTGATGACAGAAGATGTTGCTTCCCTAAGACATCCCTGTTCTCATAGTCACTAAGTATTTTCCACACTTCACTAAAAAGTTTAGAGACGCGGACTTTGCGATACACTCTCCTTTCTCTATAGATATTTCGTGTGAATTATGCGCACGTGAAAATTTTACTCGTGAAACATACTGAAAGAGGCACTTGTAAACAATTTGTCTTACGCTTTTCGACATACTCATTATAAAAGGCTATAAAATTACATTGGTGTCAATATTCCATTTAACATTTTGCTAGCCGGCCGCGGTGGCCCAGGGGACTGTGGCGCCCCAGTCACGGTCTGCACGGCCACTACGGTCGGGGGTTCGAATCCCCCCTCGGGAATGGATATTTGTGCCGTCCTTAGTTCATAAGTAGTTTGTAAGTTTAGGGACTGATGACCCCGTAGTTAAGTCCCATAAGCTTATCAAACATTTGAACATTTTGCTAAAACATAATAAGTGACAATAGCCGGCCGCAATGTCCGAGCGGTCTGCGGCGCGCCAGTCACAGTCTGCATGGCCGCTACGGTCGGGGGCTCGAATCCCCCCCTGGTGCATGGATGTTTGTGTCGTTTTAGTATAAGATAGTTCATAAGTGTAATAACTGTACACTCACCAAAGCTGAGTTAAAACAAACAATTTGGCCGTAGACATACGTCATACATAAGACAATGTTTAAAATTCACCACAGAATATCTCCATAGAAATGTCAAGTGCATACTGCATCTGTTTGAACGTCCAGTGACTATGGGAAAAATCCGCTAGATGGCGATACAGTTTTTCTGCTCCTCTCTCTCTATCTCTTCTCTCTCTCTCTCTCTCTCTCTCTCTCTCTCTCTCTCTCTCTCTCACACACACACACACACACACACACACACACACACCCAGACACCACTCTTCATTCCTCTATTTCCTTTTAAAAAATATATATATCTTACATTATTTTATACAATTTTAAATAACTGAGTACTACATCTACATATATACTCCGCAAACCACCGTAAAGTGCGTGGTGCAGGGTACACTGTACCACTACTAGACATTTCCTTTGATATTCCACTCGCTAATCGACTGAGGGAAAAAAGAATGTCTATATGTGTCCGTACGAGCACTAATTTTTCTTGTCTTTGTGATCATTACGTGAAATGTAAGTAGCCGACAAGAAGATCGTTCTACACTCTTCCTGCAGCAATCCCCATTGAATTTCCCGGAGCATTTCCGTGACACTCGCGCATTGAACGAATCTTGCTGGTCGCCTCTGAACTGCTCTATGTCTTCCTTTAAACTGATCTGCTGCGGGTTTCAAACAGTTGAGCAATACTCAAGACGTTTCGTACAAGATTTTTATACGCGGTCTCCTTTAGGGATGAAGTACATCTTTCCAAAATGTTTTCTGTTACATTATACAATTTTAAACAAATGCTATACAAAACATTTTCTGTTACACTGTAGTTTTATATCTTTCAAGTTAGATAGTATTAAGTAAAACAAGGAATAAAGAAGGGTTTGAAAGCATTAAGGGCTTAAGGGTGTACTTTTCTCTTTGCAAGGAGTTACAGAAATATCTTCCTATTTACGTTAATACCGAACATACATTACGCATGATGTCTGACATAAATATCTTCCCAAACACTGTATTATGGTTTATTGTAAGACATTTAGACACGGAAAATGGCTTTTATTAAAGAAATTGCTTGCGGGAAGCACGACATATTTGATTTTATTGTTACGTTAAAGACTAGGTGCAATTTGTTGGAGATTTCCACCAGTGTATATTTAGTTCAAAAAGCTCATTAATTTTATGACTAGTTAATAGCATAAAGAACATTCTGTTGTACCATCGACTATTTCCTGCACAGGCGTCAGAAAAAATCAAATTTTAGGAATGCTGTTACAAGAGTAAAAATTTCAGGATATGTCCGCCGATGGACCCACGGTTGTGCCCATTCCTATCACTGCTCACAATGAGGCAGACACCCCATCCGTGGTCGCCTACCTCATGGACCTCCCCGGTTCCCCTGACCATAAGTTTGTGACACTACCCGTGCCGGACAGTGTTCCTGACACGGATGGTGTCGCTTGTCCTGTGATTACATCTGAGTCCGCAAGATCCGGGCTATCACAGAGGCAGGATTTGCTTGTAGTTGGGAGCTCCAAAGTTAGGCAGGTGACAGAGCTCATTAACGATGTGGCATTTAAGGTGAGGAGAAATCCAATGTGCATCCTTACAACTACCGGACAAGCAATCAGGTATATCTTGCGGTTAAAACGCTAATCAGTTGCCAACGCAATCGTCGAAAATGTAATCGCGATACATGATCGTAGCTGCAGCGTCTCTGTGTACGACAACGGTAGAAAACAGACCAGGAGACACCGAAAGGTACCAGATAGATTTTATAATGGTAAGACATAGATTTCAGAACTAGGTTTTAAACTGTAAGACATACCCAGGGGCAGATATATACTCTGACCATTTATGATTGGTCATGAACTGTAGGCATAAACTGAAAAAAACTGCAGAAAGGTAAATTGAAGGATCCTGAAGTTATTGAGAATTTCACAGGGAGCTTTAGGCAACAATTGACAGAAACGGGTTTCGGAGGAAATAAAACAATAGAGGAGGAATTAGTAAAGGTAGTAGAGGACAAAATAGATAGAAAGGCAAGACATTCAAAAATACTTATATATCACAGGAAACACTACATTTAATTGATGAAAGGAGAAAAAATAATAAAGCAATAAATGAAACACGTCAAATGGAGTACAGACGACTAAGAAATGAGATTGACAGGAAATTCAAATGTTCAAATGTTTGTATAGCTTAAGGGCCTTAGCTACGGGGTCATCAGTCCCTAAACTTACAAACTACTTATGAACAAGCTAACACTAAGAACGGCACAAATATCCATGCCCGAGAGGGGATTCGAACCCCCGAACGTAGTGGCCGTGCAGATCGTGACTGGCGCGCCTCAGTCCCCTCGGTCACCGCGGCCGGCTTGACAGGTAGTGCAAAATAGCTAAGCAGGAGTGGCTAGAAGCCAAATGCAAGTCAGAATGTTTAAACTGGGGAAACATAGATACCACCTACAGGAAAATAAAAGTGACATTTGAAGATACGAAAAGCAGCTGTATGAATATAAAGAACTCAGAATGGAAAACCATCAAAGAAGGGAAAGGTGGAAAGAGTATATAGAGAGGCTCTACAATTAAGAAGTAGATGAAGATGAAATAGGAGATACTATACTGACAGAAGAATTTGACAGAGCACTGAAAAACCTAAGTCGAAACAAGACCCCCGGAATAGTTTACATTCTCTCAGAACTACTAAAGTCTCTAGGAGAGCCAACCACGACAATGTAATTCCAAAGTACGCAGCGCTGACAGATGTGACAATTACAGAAACATTAGTTTAATAAGTCATGGTTGCAGAATTTTAACATGAATTATTTACAGAAGGATGGATTAGCTGGTAGAAGCCGACCTCGAGGAAGATCAGTTTTGATTCAGGAGAAATGTAGGAACACGGGAGGCAATCCTCACTTTACGTCTTATCTTAGAAGATCGATTAAGGAAAGGCAAACCTAGAAAAGACTCTTTCAAATTCTGAAATTAACAGGAGTAAAATATAGGGAACAGAGGGTTATTTACAATTGTACAAAAACCAGACAGCAGTTATCAGAGTTGAAGGGCATGAAAGGGATGCAGAGGTTCTGAAGGGAGTAAGACAGGGTTGTAGCCTTTCTCCAATATTATTCAGTTTGTACATTGTCAAGCTATAAAGGAAAGCAAGGAGAAATCTGGAGAATGAATTAAAGTCCAGGGCGAATAAATTATATCATTGCGTTTTGCCGATGACATTGTAATTACTACATAATGTCATAAGTTTTGAGCTGCATGAAAAGAAACTTAAATGGATAGACAGTAAGGAAGAAGCGGATGAATAGAAAGGGAAGAAAGACATGGACTAAGTATTGGTTACAGTCAGGTTTTGTATTAAATTAATGTTATACATGTTCTGTATTTAATGTTATTTTGTTTTCTTTGTATATTACAACGATAATTTTGTACGTTATGATAATTTCTTTATTTTACTGTTTGATAATTTCTAAGCTGTTTACGTGAATACATGAAGATGAAATATTTTTCCAATTTTAATTTTCGTTTCTAATGTAAGACTGAAAAATTGCATATATATTCAGGAATATTGGGTTTAGCAGCTAGTATGTTCATAAAAAGCCTGAGACAGAGCACTAACCTGACTGACACTATCAATTAACGCTTGCCTCCATACACTTTGTCAAGAATCATAATTTGTTCATATCTCTTTGACAGGTCAGCCTTGTCGTGCCACAGTAAGTCTTGTCCAACTTCCAAATCACGCCACAAAACACCACCCTGTTCGATCTTTTTATCTCGCGACTCTTTTCCGTTTTCCACTGCTCATTTCATCTATTTGATGCGTAGGTTCATTCGATATTTCACATCCGCTATTACCTCCGTATCTTCAATAATGCTCGCGACATTACTCATTATGTACCTATTAGCTTATTTTATATTGCGCGGCACCAGTTGAGTAGTCAACTCATTCACGCCCACCACTTACCCATTACAATGCATAACTTCATTATTCTATATTGCAAAATGTACTTTTTGCTCGCGAAAGGCGAAGGTGACAGGTTCGAATCCAGATTCAGGCACGCAATGTTAATCTGATGGAAAGTTTCATATCCGCGCACACTCAGCTGCAGAGTAAAAATTATTATTCTACTTTTCTCCCCTGTCTCTTCCACCTCATCATAAATTTTTCCCATTTTCATTAATCATTCTCTCTTACTGACTACTGATTCAACCTCGTTAGTAACACATTTGGCATCTCCATGAGCAGCGGCTGCGCCTCGATCCGTGCTACTCCAGTACTCTGCCGCGCGAGATTTTCTATCGCTTCAACGACACTCCCGATTTCGTCTGCTAACATGCACAATTCATTAAGTATGCAAAGTTTGTTGTTTTCGCTCTGATTTTCGTGCACCTTGTTACCCGCGTGAACCCACTTAAAATCAAAGTTTTCGTTTTCGCCGGAGTGTTTACTGGTCCCTTTGTTATTGTTATCACAGCAACCAACCCTTTGTTGTTAGGACTGTGCATTACCGTCCGCAGCAGTTTGCCCCTCTACTGTTACAGTTGGTCATTTTTTTGTGCAGCGGTTTTCGCAATTATTAGCATTATGGTTTCCTCTCCCGTGCGAATAACCATTTCCTTCTCTTTTTTTTCGGAGTACTTGCGTACATCTCACTTCATATTATTGATTTTGCTTGTTGTCATGGTTCTGATTATTATAACCGTTCCTATTTCGTGAGATCGATACAATAGGTTAATTCACCTACTTTTTCCATGAAAGAGGTTTTGTTACTTTCACTCATTAGATAACCACACACACTCCACTGTAATTTCCCGCGTAGTACGGTTAACATGCTTCTTTCGGACATTTGACCCTTCATGGATTCAACTGTAATACAAATAAATTTACAGTAGGATTTCATCTTTATCCATTTATTAGGTCTGTATGAAAGGTCATGCATAAACTCTTGCAGTACTTCGACCTGCTTATCTCCTCAAATTTAAGTATTGCATTTTCAACTGTACACGGCGTAATATATAGTCTATTAAATTTCGGGAATGCAGCCACGCAAAATCCACTTCTTCCACTGATAAATCGGCCGCGTACCGTCCGGTCATCTTCAGAGTGAGTCCAGGACTCGACGAGGTGCCGGGCGCGGCCTTATAAGCCTAATCGCGGCGGCAATGTGCGTGCGTTTCACAGATGCTGGCTTACTGCATATCGAAATACAAGCGTGCATCCCCCGTGGCGGAAGCGCTCCGGTGTTCACTCATCGATATATGCTCGGCGACGGCAACACCTTGACGTCTTCTCTGCAATTTCAGTACTCTAAGTGCAGGATTCCGAGCTTTGTCTAATTTATAACCTTTATCTCTGTTTATTAAGTTGTCTGGCAGTCTCATTTCAACAGCTTCCTCAAGCGAATTTCTTCATGGAAGACTTCGAGGACAAGGCTCTGGACTCGGCAAATTTCAAACCAATGGCCTTCTGGAGATACGTGGATGACACGTTTGTAGTATGGCCTCACGGGAAGGATGAGTTACATCGATTTCTTGACCAATTGAACTCCATCCACGCTAACATCAAATTTAGTATGGAAATGGAGAAAGATGGCTGCCTCCCTTTTTTGGATGTAGTCGTTCGTCGAAAAGCTTATGGCACATTAGGACCATGCGGAGAAACGGTAGCTCTGAATGCGTTTCGCACTGTTCTATGCTCGTAATGTTCACGGAACTAACTCACTCCACTGAACTAGCTTATACTAAAGACGGCACAAGCATCCATGCCCGAGGGGGATTCGAACCCCCCACGGGGAACTGCCTCGCGCATCGTAGCATAGAGCCTCAATGCGCTCAGCCGCTCCGCCGTGTTGGGTCGCTACCCTCCTGCGCTGTCCCCTTCATAGTAACACTTGCACCCCACACGTTTTGGATAACTTAGTAACATTAAAAGTGGGCAGTTCGTGATGTGGCCATTTGACAGCTCGAAATTTAATTCAAAATAACGCCTTAAGGGTTCATCTGAGACGAAAACTGAATAAACAGAGTTGTAGACGAGGAAATTCTCTACAAATTTGCTGTCTTACTTTTTTTATCGTATCTCGCACCGTTCCAGAAAATAAAAGTAACGGTGGTTTGACACAGTCTGTGTGTCTCTCCGTAATGTGTTTTAACATTTTAGGTCGCGACGTTCAACCGATCGGCAATACATTATAAAGACTAGAACCGCCCTCTTGCGGCGTAATCGGACGCTGCTAAAAGACGGTACAATGACTTGTCTCAGCTATTATGCGCCGCATCAGAAAATTTTTCAAGTTAAACTTGTTCGGAAAGTAATATCGAGTAACTTGTGTTTGAAAAAAAAGTTACACACATATATCTCTCTCCCATCATATTCTGTTGCTGTAAGTTATTTAATGGAGGCTATAAGAATGGGGTGAGATTAATATTTTATCTAGGGATGAATATATCGCAGAAAAAACACCAATATTTTTAATAAAATAAATTAACAAAAAGTATTCTGCTCAACTAAGGAAAATGAGTAATTAATTATAAGAATACATTAAAGGAGACGTCACGGGGACAAATGATCAAAATATTATAACAAAAGAACAGCGGATTGGTGGAGCGTCCACTTAATCATGCTTAAACATTTGGATATTACGTAGAAAGTAAAGATGCCAGCATAGAATATTTTCGCATAATAGACTAAGTAGACTATGTGAAGTACCTATAAATAAATCTGTTGCAAGTATTACGAAGAAAAATTTGATTAAAAAATTATAAAATAATGAAGAGCTCCGACCTGTTTCACGGCCAAATTTTCCAGTTATTGTGGACAGATAATAGTACAGAGTTTAACAATAAATAACATAAAATTAGGTAAATATATATTATAAACTACTGCAAATACAAAGTGCCATTTCTTACTCTCTAGCGTTCAACCTAATACCGTAGAGGTCATTCCCTGCTTACTTCACTACTGGCCATTAAAATTGTTACACCAAGAAGAAATGCAGATGATAAACGAGTATTCATTGGACAAATATTTTATACTAGAACTGACATATGATTACATTTTCACGAAATTTGGGTGCATAGATCCTGAGAAATCAGTACCCAGAACAACCACTTCTAGCCGTAAAATCGGCCTTGATATGTCTGGGCATTGAGTCAAACAGAGCTTGGATGGCATCTACAGGTACAGATGCCCCAGCAGCTTCAACACGATACCCCAGTTCATCAAGACTAGTGACTGGCGTATTGTGACGAGCCAGTTGTTCGGACACCATTGACCACACGTTTTCAGTTGGTGAGAGATCTGGAGAATGTGCTGGCCAGGGCAGCAGTTGAACATTTTCCGTATCCAGAAAGGCTCATACAGGACCTGTAACATTCGGTCGTTTATTATCCTGCTGAAATGTAGCGTTTCGGAGGGATCGAATGAAGGGTACAGCCACGAGTCGCAACACATCTGAAATGTAACGGCGACTGTTCAAAGTGCCGTCGATGCGAACAAGAGGTGACCGAGACGTGTATCCAATGGCACCTCATACCATCACGCTGGGTGATACGCCAGTATGGCGATGACGAATACACGCTTCCAATGTGCGTTCACCGCGTTGTCGCCAAACACAGATGCGACCATCATAATGCTGTAAACAGAACCTGGATTCATACGAAGAAATTACGTTTTGGCATTCGTGCATCCAGGTCCTGTCTGTGATGCAGCGTCAAGGGTAACCGCAGCCATGGTCTCCGACCTGATAGGTTATGCTGCTGCGAAAGTAATCGAACTGTACGTGCAGATGGTTGTTGTCTTGCAAACGTCCTCATCTGATGACTCAGGGATCGAGCCGTGGCTGCACGATTTGTTTCATCTATGCGGATAAGATGCCTGTCATCTCGACTGCTAGTGATACTAGGCCGTTGGGATCCAGCACGGTGTTCCGTATTGCCCGCCTGAACCCACCGTTTCCATATTCTGCTGACAGCCATTGGATGGCGACCAACGCGAGCAGCAATGTCGCGATACGATTAACCGCAATCGCGATAGGCTACAATCCGACTTTTATCAGAGACGGAAATGTGATGGTACTCATTTCTCCTCCTCACACGAGGCATCACAACAACGGTTCACCAGGCAACGCCGGTCAACTGCTGTTTGTGTATGAGAAATCGATTGGAAACATTCCGCATGCCAGCACGTAGTAGGTGTCGTCACCGACGCCAACTTTGTGTGAATGCTCTGAAAAGCTAATAATTAGCATATCACAGCATCTTCTACCTGTCGATAAAATTTCGCGTCTACAGCATGTCAACTTGGTGGTGTAACAATTTCAATGGCCAGGAGTACCTATGGTTAAAAATTCTTTGCCCAGGTCAAAGAACTACTGCGACGGATCCGGTGGGGGTCAGTATGAGATATCAGCAGAGAGACACGCTGAAGGAACGGGACGTTCTTCGGGTATTTGGTAAAAAGGCATAAATAATGGGAGAGATTTTCATTAACGTGTTAAACTCTGCAATTTCAGAGGAAAATAATAGTTCTTATTAGTTTCTATTGACCAGTATCATGTCAAGAGATGTGCATTCGTCATTTCCACTGTATAATGTAACAGCGAATCAATAAGTCCAATTCCAAGTTTCTCCCATTTATTGAACTACATACACATAGCAACAAGGCTATGACAACATACATGTACGTTCGCGTATCAAAAGAGTTCGAAATTTCATTGGTGTTTTTTTTTTAAGTGGTGTTTGGCCGTGCATGCTCCAGTATAACCCTACTACTAGTCTATCTGAATTTAAAAGATATGGCCTACACTCAGTGTTGCATTCTATGGTCATTAATTTTTTCAGGTATCCACGAGAAGAACATTTTACGGGGGTGAGTCAGGTATACACGCCAGTACTGTGTTTTCAAGCTTTACTTTTCAGCTGACTCCATCTGTACATGTAAACACTCGTCCCATCGTTCGAGAAGGTTTTAAAGGCCCGGAGCTTGAAATTTTTGGGTCAGTGTTTGTATTCTATTGATGCTCTTGAGCTGTAGCTTTATTGGGTCCCTTAAACTGCTGCAACCCACAAGACGGATGTTGAAGTGGTAGAGAAATACCCCTACACTGCGCGCAGTACTGGCGTGTCTACCTTGTCTACCTCAGTGTGCGACGTACTGACTCACCCTCGTATTTCGTTGTGCCAATTGACACGCAAGTACATCAGTTGTGTGTACGCTGTTCTGCAGGCTGGACTGAGTGCCAAGCAGGCGATAAGAAATGGGCGGACTGCTGCAACTTTGCATCTGCAGCCACGAGGGCAAGTGGCAGTGCTCCAACAACAGCTGCTCCGACAAGGTGGAGGGTGAGTCTCTCTGACGTGAAACATTAACGGTAAACATCTAAACGAATGCGTGAGTCGTGTATATGAAATATCTGATTGTATCTTCTGTGGAATAGCGTGTGAGCCGGTGTCTGTGTCTGATTCGTGATTGTTACTACAGTCAATTAACACAGACGTCAAGTCCCAGTGTAAATGTTTCCAATTGCGAATAAATTTGTTGATTTCAACATGAGACATACAGAAGAGGGTAAACTGTGATAAATGGGACTGTACAGAGGCACAAGAAATAAAGATGGCCCTAGATGGTGGTTCTAGATGCTACAAATTAAATGTTATGTAGGTGGGCCTTCTTAGGTTGGCAGTACACGCCAAAGATTTACACGTACCTTGTTATATTATCTATTGTTCCCCGGTTCAGCTGTACCGCGGAGGTGGGATAGGACTCGTGAGTTTTCTGTGGAAATGTAAGGACATAGGTCCATTTAGTGAATCTGTCCGCAATGATTATACAGAAGTCTATTATGTAATGAATCAGACATCTCGGTCATTATTACATTGTGAAAAGAAGTCACCACAAGTTATTGGTACGGTATTTATATGTACCTATGTCCCTCGGGGAAGATCTGTTTGGATTTAGGAGAAACGTAGGAACACGAGAAGCAATACATTACGGCTTATCTTAGAAGATAGGCTAAGGAAAGGGAAACTTATGTTTTTAGCGTTTGTCGATTTGGAGAAAGCTTCTGACAATGTCAACTGGAAACTGGAATCATTTCTGAAGATATCAGGGGTAAAATATAGGGATCGAAGAGTTATATTCAACCTATACAAAAACCAGACGGCGGTTATTAGAGTCGAAGGGCAAGAAAGGGACGCAGAGGTTGGGAAGGGAGTAAGACAGGTTGGTAGCCTTTCCCCAATGTTGTTCAATCTGTACATTGAGCAGGAAGTGAAGGAATGGAAGGAGAAATTTGGAGGGGGCATTAAAGTGCAGGGAGAAGAAATAAAAACATTGCTGTTTGCCGATGACATAGTAATTCTGTCAGAGACCGAGAAAGATCTGGAAGAGCAATTGAATGGGATGGACAGTGTCTTGAAAGGAAGATAAAAGATGAACATTAACAAGAGTAAAACGGAGGTAATGGACTGCAATGTCAGAAAATCAAAAATAAAAAGTTGATAGAAGCTTTAGAAATGTGGTGCTACAGACGAATGATGAAAACTAGATGGGTAGATCACGTACCTAATGAGGAGGTGCTTAACCGAATGGGGCAGAAAAGGAGTTTCTGTCATATCCTGACTAAGAGAAGGGATAGATTGGTTGGACACATTCTGAGACATCAAGGAATTGTCAACTTAGCGTTAGAAGGAACCGTGTGGGGTAAAAATGGTAGAGGGCGACTGATGGACGAATACAATAAGCAGATTCAAAAGGAGTTAGGGTACCTAACGTATTCTCAGATGAAGAGACTTGCACGGGACAGGGTAGCGCGGGGAGCTGCAGTAAAACAGTCTGCGGACTGAAGACAACAACAACAACAACAACAGTTTGTTGCGAAGTTAATTGCACAACCGCAAATTGTAGTTTCACTGTTGTTTTTATCTTTCATAAAAGATTTTTTTTATTTTTTATTTATTTTTTTTTTTTATGAGAAGTCTATTGTCCTCCTTTCAGTAGTTGATACCTACACCCTAGTAGTTAGTTTGAATGCTTACGTTACAGGACTATTGAGTTTTTAAGTGTGGCGTCATTTATGAAAAAGTGTTAGAAAGATAATTGTCACAGCACTGTCCTTTCTGTGAAAGAAAGGTGCTGAAAGATATAAAGTGTAAATTTGCTTACTGTAATTCGTTTACACCAGGATGCTTCGCTGTGTTTCTTATTCTTATGATACTGAGATTATGCAGTATTATCAAATGCAGGGGAATAATAATAGCGCGATTATTAAGCCAGATCTTGTGGCGTAATAAGAAGCTGTGACGATTCCATTTAATGAGTTTGCATGTTTATTTGTGCATAAGACATTTCCGGTGTATTTAATGTATCTATACAGTACTTTGAATGCTTTACCTTGACAACAGACACATACAAAGTAGCACGATTTGTTACAGTAAATCATATGTAAGACATATATGCAACGGAATACTCGCTTACGTATATTTAAAAAAAAATGTGGTCACAGAAAAATTCTTGGCTGCACCCTTTTTTTTACGAAGTGTTTCCAAAATTTGGCCCTTCGTGAACGGGAACTGAGCCTCCAGTGAGCAGGTAAGCGCAATACTGCCCTAATGGAAGATTAATATTAAAAATTGATTAAATGTCACTTAACAATACTTTCAATCAGTCATAACTGACAATGCCCAAGTGCAAAAATTATAATTCAACGATTAAAAAAAGGCAGAGATACTCTTTAAGACGATTGGCTTTATTCAAAGAAGAATTGGTATTGGGTCGAGAGATTAGAATCATTTTGAATTAAGTCCCCGAAATATAGTCTTAAGAAGCAGAACTCTTTGGCATCCAAAATTAAGATTAATGTTAGGAAATCTTTCTGAAATTATTAGTCTCGAATGTAGTATTGCACGAAAGTGAAACGTGGACGGTAAGGTGATGAGACATAAGCATTTGAAATGTGGTGTTACAGACAAACGCTGAAGGTTAGATGGGTACATCGTGTAACTATTGAACAAGTGCTGAACACAACTGGGGATGAAACGGCGTGACTAAGAAAGGAATCGATTGGTGGGACGCAGTTTGTTTTAGCGTTGGTGGGAAGTGTGTGTGTGGTAAAAATCGCTAAGGCAGACCGAGAGACGAACAGCAGGTTGAAATGGATGAAGATTATCCGTCTTATACAAGGATGAACCGGCTTCCACAGGACAAAGTACAGAGCTGCATTAAACCAGTCTTGAACTGAAGGCCACAACAACAACAACATCAAAGTACCATCTCTTTCATGTAAGTAGGTTTACTGTTAGTATTGATTACTGGTTGAAATTATGGGATATCTGTTTTTTATATCCATTTAAAGTGATGTGATATTTCAGTTGAAGCCTACGATTATAGCTTACGTGGCAATTTCTACATCTATAACAGCGTAATATAAAAATGCTGTAGACCGGAGAAATGATAACTTTGAAAATTGTTATGTTATGGAAATTTGCACCCAATATCCCGGGCGCACCATGCACAACAAACGAACGACATATTGTCACATTCACATGTTAGCCGTGATATCGTTCATGCAAAACATACTTAATTTGTTCTGCAGAAGACAGGTCTATCAGATACTAATTTCGATACGTAGCAATAGTGTAGTATGTCTTGAGACAGGCGCGGACAACTGAATATGGACCAAGGCATAAATTTTAATAGCATCTATTCTGTCATGAATTTCTTTGCTCTCGATAATGTGGCATCATTTTGAAGCCTTTCGATAATGTTCTTGACCTGTCATTACGAGTGAATGCCAGAAGCTTGACAAAGAAAGGTGCCTTTCGGTGGTGTCACTTTAACAGTGCAATTCCATTGAACATCAACATCGACAAAAGTCCTGTCGCTGCGCTTTATGTCGGTTTGACCATCCCATGAATCCAGTATCAAGCAAATTTTAATTTTCTATCAATTACGGAAATTCTCTACCGAAGTTTGAAAATAATGTGCAAAAGAGATAGAGTGGCAAGCCGGTGCTTACTATAGTTTGGTACCGCCGAGAGTACACACAAAAGGCGACGAAAGTAAGTTTATACTAGCTTTCTAGTGTTCCTTCATCAGGTACGATAAAGACAGAGAAAGGGAAAGAAAGGGAAGGGTTAGTCACAACCTAGGTCACGAGGTCCATTGTGCTGTATATATTAGTTGAGTCCCTGCCACGTCGTTCTGCTGCACTTCTGCGTATTTCGGGTAGGTGTACAGGTTTGCTTGGTTCTTCAGGTTTTTTTTTTTTTTTTTTTTTTTTTTTTTTTTTTTTTTTTTTTTTTTTTTTTTTTAATTTACGTCTCATCCATTAAACGTTCTGTTGCCTTGAGTTTATTGCTTGGTCTTTGCGTCCACAGTGAAAATGAAATGCGAACCCAACTCACAAAGCAACAAGGATTGCAACAATTGCACCTGTCTGCCTGAAGGGGACAAGGCATGCTGAACCACCTGCAATTGTTCCAATCCGTGGCCTCCAAAACCAGGTCTGTATGACTTGTATACAATTTTATATGTCACCAAGGAAGACAACTTATACAGTACTGTCAATCATTCTAAGATGACTTAATTGTAACCTGCCACCTTCAATAGCGACTAATGTAATCATCATCATCATCAGCCATTTCAATCATTCAATGATGTGGCCACTTCGAGTCGTGGATTTAGGTAGGCTTTCAGCAGCCTTCTCCAAGGGGAACGGTCTTGAGCAGTTCTCTGCCAGGTGCTACCAGCGATCTTCCTGACATCTTTGTCCCATCTGTCCGGTGGTCTTCCTTTAGGCCTCCGGTGCTCTCTCGGACTTCCTTAACCTTGGTCACAGATCGGATGTCATCTGTCCTTTTCCTATCCTTTCTTGTATAGCCCAGCATTGCTCTTTCCATGGCTCTCTGTGGTGTCCTAAGTTTCCCTTTTGTAAATGAGTTCAGCACCATCTGAAATGGTTTAGAAATGTTTCAGACAAAAATTGATTACCTTTTTATGGAAAATCCGAATCTGCAATAAAAACGAAGATCTAAAAGTTGACCCCCTCCACACTAATGGGGTTGGGGCTTGAGGTTACATGTAGTATTATTTGACGCCCCCCTTCGAGCTTACGTACTTTTCTTACCCAATATTTTTACCCGATGTATAGTTTTCGAGATAATCTCATCCGAAACTACAGATGGACCACCGTGTAGACTCTACTGTATAATGCAGCACATAGTCTGAAACATACTCACCTTCTACTCTGTCTGCCCACAAGCTGCGGAACCTGTAAACATGGTTACAGCGAGGGCAGTTTCATACCAAGGACAACATAAATCACATATATATAGATCCCAAATCTTAAATGTAGAGGCCTTAGAATTTATGTACTATAAGTTACAACTTTTGTCCCACAAAAAAATCAAGAGTGCAACTCCGGTAAGCACGTTGGATGCTTCCTTCACGCTTCCTTCCGTCGGGCAAGTAATGCAATTTCGAATAGTTCCCTAACGAGATTATAATACCATTCTGCCTACCTTCATCAAAAACTGTGGCGTGTACGTACATGTTATAAAAACGTTGCATAATTTGACCTAATGAAAGAACTGGGTTACATTTTGTATCGTTTTAATGCGTCCTATCTCGGATCATTCTAAATAAATCAAAGTTCTTCCCCAATTTGACATTTTTCTCGATTTTGGCACCATCTGTCACTGGTTTAACAAATGTTTCAGACAAAACTTCATTACTCTTTAATGGAGAATCCGAATCTGCAATAAATAAAGGTTTCCATTTAAGATTTAAAAGTTGACCCACGCCCCACCCAAGGGGGCGGGGGCTGGGGTTCACGTGTTTGTATAGTTTTAGAGATATTCTCACCTGAAACTTCAGATTGGCCACCCTATATATCTGAGACATTAATGGAAAAAAAATTGATGGAGTAACAGCTGTTCCTTAATTTCTATACTTCAGGCTGAAATAAATTTCAATCATATTATTTGTTACTTATGCATAAGTAAATTCCAGCATGGATTTATGCTTTGTATTTTTTACGTTACTTTCATGCAGTATCAATAGCCCAAGTTGAACTGTTACGTACTTAGCGGCAATATGGAATTAGATGAATTGGTCAGCACGGCTAGTGGGACATAAAAGGGGGTACTGGTGCTGCTATTGGAAGATCTTATTTCACTAGATATGGTCTGTATCTCACCTGCTGCAGAGATGCTGTACCATCTTAAAATAATTCTACTTATCAGATGAAGTTCTCTGGCTACTGTGTCGTTACATGACAGCTCACTTAATTTCGGAATAATTTCATCCTCGAATATCATGAATTTTGTTGAAATTTTATGTAAACATTAATATTTCAATTCATAATATTATATATTTTTATTTTTTATTATTTATTTATTTTGCAATATTTGATTTATATATTGTCTGGTGTAACAGTTGTGAATATTATTTGAAATCTGACTGTACTTATTTGTGATATATCGTGTTTACTTTACATAATGTAAACAACGAAGTGATTATATTACCTAAAAAGTAGTAAATTTCCTTAGAATATGGTTTAACCGACTCTTTCCTTAATTTCTGTGAATTACATCTACATCTACATCTACATACATACTCTGCAATTCACTGTAAGGTGCGTTGCGGGGGGTACGCTGTACCACTACTAGGCATTTCCTTTCCTAATCCACTCCCAAACTGAACGAGGAAAAAAAGAATGCCTATATGCCTCCGTACGAGCCCTAATTTCTCTTATCTTGTCTTTGTGATCATTACGCGAAATGTAAGTAGGCGGCAGCAAGATCGTACTACACTCAGCTTCAAATTCCGGCCCTCTAAATTTACTTAACAAAAATTCACGAAAAGAACGTCGTCTTTCTTCCAGCGATCCCCAATTGAGTTGTCGGAGCATGTCCGTGACACTCGCGCATTGGTCGAACCTACCGGTAACAAATCTAGCTGCTCGTCTCTGAACCGCCTCTATGTCTTCCTTCAAACCTATCTGCTGCGGATCCCAAATACTTGAGCAATACTCAAGACGTGGTCGTACAAGCGTTTTATACGCGGTCTCCTTTACAGGTGAAGTACATCTTCCCAAAATTCTCCCAATAAACCGAAGTCGGCTGTCTGCCTCACTCACAACTGTCCTTACATGCTCGTTCCATTTCATATCGCTCTGCAATGTTACGCCTAGTTATTTGAACGACGCGACAGCATCAAGAAGCTCACTACTAATGCTGTATTCGAACATTATAGGATTGTTTTTTCTACTCATGCGCATCACCTTACATTTTTCTACATTGAGAGCTAGCTGCCATTCTTCGCACCAACTAGAAATTTTGTCTAAGTCAACATGTATGCTATTACAGTCAGTTACAGACGACACCCTCCCATATACCACAGCATCATCAGCAAACAGCCGCAAATTACAACTTACTCTGTCCATCAGATCATTTATATAGATAGAAAATAATAGCGGTCTTATCACCTTCCCCTGGGGCACGCCTGACGATACACTCGTCTCTGATGAACACTCGCCGTCGAGAACAACGTACTGCGTTCTATTACTTAGGAAGTCTTCCAGCCAGTCACAAATCTGTGAACTTATTCCATAAGCTCGTATCTTCGTTAGCAGTCTGCAGTGTGGCACCGCGTCCAACGCCTTTTTGAAGTCGAGAAAAACACAATCCGCCTGTTGCCTTCGTCCATGGCTCGCAAGATGTCATGTGAGAAAAGGGCAAGCTGAGTTTCACATGAACGATATTTCCTAAACCCGTGCTGATTCATGAAAGGCGCTTTTCCGTTTCAAGGAAATTTAATATATTCGAACTGAGAATATGCTCCAAAATTTCAACATGAAACTGATGTCAACGATATTGGCCTGTAATTGTATGGGTCAGTTCTCTTTACTTTCTTATACACGGGAGTCACCTGCGCTTTTTCCAATCACTAGGAACTTTGCGCTAAATTAAAGATTCGTTATAAATGCAAGCTAAGTAGGGGGCAGTGTGGCACCGCGTCGAACGCCTTTTTGAAGTCGACAAAAACACAATCCGCCTGTTGCCTTCATCCATGGCTCGCAAGATGTCATGTGAGAAAAGGGCAAGCTGAGTTTCACATGAACGATATTTCCTAAACCCGTGCTGATTCATGGAAAGACGCTTTTCCGTCTCAAGGAAATTTACTATATTCGAACTGAGAATATGCTCCAAAATTTCAACATGAAACTCATGTCATCGATATTGGCCTGTAATTGTATGGGTCAGTTCTCTTTCCTTTCTTATACACGGGAGTCATCTGCGCTTTTTTCCAATCACTAGGAACTTTGCGCTGAATTAAAGATTCGTTATAAATGCAAGCAGAACAGTCTTTGTAAAACCAAACTGGTATTCCTTCCGGACCAGCAGAGTTTTTCGTATTTAGCTCTCTCAGCTGCTTCTCTACACCGGAAATACCTATTGCTATGTCACCCATTTCGGAATTACTACGTTGATCAAATGATGGTATATTTGTGCGGTCCTCCTGCGTGAAAGATTTCTTAAAGGTTAAATTTAGAACTTCAGCTTTCCGTTTGCTTTCTTCTATTACTGCCCCGGAATGATCAACAAGTCACTGGATAGTGGGCTTTGACCCGGTTATCGATTTTACATAGGACCAGAATTTTTTCGGGTTCTCGGAAAGATCTTTTGCTAAGGTATGGCTGTGATAATTATTGTATGCTTCACGCATCGATCTTTATAGACGCACGAATCTCTAACTTTTGCCTGTCATCATTTGCGTGTTCTTTTTTGAATCGAGAGTGCAACAGCCTTTGCTTTCTCAGCAGCTTCCTAGCATTATTATTATACCACGGTGGATCTTTTCCATCCTTAATCGTCTTTACTGGCACATATTTCTCTAACCCTTTATTAACAATGCACTTAAATTTAGTCCACAATTCCTCCACATCCATAGTCCCGGAATTAAAAGATGCCCATTCATTTTCTAAGTGCGAACGTAACATCTGCTTGTCGGCTCTTCCCAACAAAAACACGCTCCTAGCCTTCTTGATTGGTTTATGAACTTTAGTCACCATCGACGCTATGACGATATCATGATCACTAATTCCTGTCTCTACACAGACATCGTTAATAAGTTCAGGCCTGTTTGTGGCTATAAGGTCTAGAATATTTCCATTGCGCGTGGGTTGCCGGTTTAACTGCTCAAGACAATTTTCGGAGAATGTGTCCAAACGTAGCTCGCAAGACTGCTTGTCTGTACCGCCTAATATTTTTATGTTCGAATTTTTGTTCCGAACGTGGCCTGAATTCGCTGTTTGAATGCTGACAGGCGAGTGCTCATCAGAGTTAGCACCTAGCCTAGAAAACCCCCATGTGCACTCCACAAGTACTCTGCTACCCGAGTAGCCGCTTCCTTAGTATAGTGCAGCCCTGATCTATCTAGGGGCACCCTACAATTCCCCACCAGATAACGCAGATCCAGAAACTGCAGCCATGACTGTCACAGAGTCGGCGAAGCCTCTGGTTCAGACCCTCCACACGGCTCCAAACCAAAGGACCCCGATCAACCCTGGGAACAATGCTACAAATCGACAGCTCTGCTTGCACCCCGCGTGCGAAGGCAGCAGCCTTCACCAATTCCGCCAGCCGCTCGTAGGACCTGAGGATGGCCTCAGAACCCAAGCGACAAGCGTCATTGGTGCCGACCTGAGCCACGACTTGCAGTCGACTGCACCCCGCACCCTCGATAGCCGCCGGCAAGGCCGCCTCCACATCTCAGATGAGGCCCCCCGGCAGACATACCGAGTGCACGTTGGAATTCCTTCCAGATCTAGACGCTATCTGCCTAAGGGGCTCCATCACGCGCCTAACATTGGAGCTCCCAACAACTAGTAATCCCCTCCCCCCGTGCACCTGCTCGGACCCTGCTGAAGGAGTGACCATACTTTCACTCACAGGACGAACGGGCGCGGACGGACGTCCAGCCTCCACATTGGCCTTCCGCCTCGAGCGACGCGAACGCCGTACAACCCGCCACTCCCCTTGCGGAGAAGGCGGCTCGACGACGTCCGGTACACCTGAAGGTGCCTCGGTAGCAGGGACAGAGAGCGAAGCGTGAGACACCTGAGGTGCCCCACTCGACGCACCAGACTCCCCACCATCGCTGCACCCCGAGACAGCAGCCTGAAGACGGCTGACCATAGACAGCAGCACGCTCAGCTGTTCGCGAACCGCGGCCAACTCCTCCTGCGTCCGCACACAGCAGGCACACATCCTATCCATCCTATCGATACAATTAACTGCAGAAAGTAGAAAATTAAATAATCAACTTTGAAGAAGCCTAGTACTCTAATGAAGGCGGCTGGCTGCTGACTGAACCGTGGTCAGTGGTAGCTACACTGTCAAATCAACAAAACTGCGTCCGGCAGCTTTAGCGCTGTTCAGGATGTGGCATTGGTGGCAGCTGGCACTGGACTGACTGATAACGAGCTTTAGTAACGGTCTCTGACTTGTTTTGAAATACACCGGTCAAAGGCGAAGACTAAACACAACGGTATTTATCAAATACGATAGAATAAACTATTAAAACAGTAGTACAAACGAAATCTGCAAGTACGCGGGAATAAACCTCTTAAAAAAGAAGTACTAACGAAAATTAACTAGACTGGCAATTAAATTTGACACAAATTAAATTCAGATACTTAGCGCAGTTTACGATGTGACACTGATGACAGCTGGCTTAATTTGGAGTTTGGTGACATACTAACATTAGGTGGTCTCAGCGACCGCATGTTTCTAGTTATGCATATTTAAGAGATGTTTCGGATTAAGGGTTAGCATATACCTCCAATGGAAACTGGTTAAGTGTAAAATTCATAGATGCAATTCTGCCATAGATGTAGTCACTTATTAGATCCCATGTGAACGTTCGCCCGCAACAACCGTAAATATTTTGCGATTTTAGGTTGTAATATCTCTGAAAGAATTTAGTTGAAGTAGATTAAATTTAGCCATTTTGCACAATTATAAGCATTCATTTAAGATAACAATGAAAAGAACTTTACCACATTTTCAGCTAGAAAATTGTAGCAAATCCGGCCTAAAAAGAAACCACCCGAAAGAATTTCTCACTTCGTGTATCTCTGGAACCGAAGATACTGCACAGGATGTGACATGTGAGTCATCGATTTTGCGTGGACGTTCTGTATTGAACATACAGAGATACGTGTTTCGGCTTTTTGCTAGATATTTTAAAATAATCAAGGTGAAATTTGATGAAGAAAAATTGCGTTTTCAATGCTATACATGGAATGATCGTCTGAAGATGAGCATTTTCAACTAATACATATGGGGTCAAAAGCTACTGACGTTTACGTGTTTTCATGCTGTAGTTTCAGTACTGAACATGAGCAGCTTTACGATCGCCGTCGCCGGTCGAACGATAGCCCACTTCTTACGTCATCAGTGTTGTTGACGAAGTCAGAGTAGGCACACCGAGAGCTCCTCGGCGGATAAATGCAGCGTGATCACATTGTTTGATATGACTGTCGAAGTGTGTGTAGATATGTACGCGAACTTTCTAAATGACGGAGAATCAACAACATTCGATAACTTCGCCAGTGGAATGTAGAGTACGAAATGCTAACGACTTTATCAAAATCGACGTAGACGTGGACAGCGAAGGAAAACAAACTCTCTGACGCCGTACACTTTTCCTTGATTTTATTAGGAGAAAATGGCTTTGCGTTACTTGCTGTGAGCGATTTCGGATAGATCTCATTTAATCGGCAATGAATTTTATCAGCGATCCTGCACTACGCACCAATAGATAGAGGTTGTAGATGTCGAAGAAGTTGTCCATAAAGATGAACCTGGCGCTTATCCAGATGTTGTCGAAAGTACAAATACTGCGAAGTAATCTATTGCATCAACACCCTCACATGTGAAATTAGGACCAAAATATGAAGATTCAGCATATGAATCTGAAGCAAGTACCACTGTATGTCAAAATAACTGAAGTGTCGTTGGAGACACAACATCCTAATTTGCAAAACACTGCAGACCAAGGTAGCAACTTTAAGGTTAATAGCAAAGGACTTATTAAAGAATTCGGAAACTGAATTGCCGCGATGGAGAGGCCGTACGAATCTCGTACGTTTTGACAGCATAGTGAAGCGACCCAAAGTGCTGCCCCTCAAATTTGCCATCCCGGCCTTAGTCCGGCCCTGCTCTGAAAGAGTGCCATCAGAAGAATGGACTTGTAGTATTACCGAGCGCTTGGAACTTGACACTGATAGATAACTGTTAAAGTCCAGTACAAGTTTTTGAACATCAACGCTGATGCTGTTGAACGTATTTTGTCTGATCATTGTGCTCACCTAGTTACAGTGTATGACTTAGCTCCAAACAAGACTTCAAGACAGTCATCCAGAGAAGTTCATCCAATAACGAATTAACAATTGGTGATTTCAGGAAAAGCCTAGAAGAGGGAAATTGGGATGAGGTGTACCTTCCAAGCAAACAACTCTGTTTTAAAATTAGTTTATTTTATGACACGTTTCTAGACAAATTTGAAGACACTTTCCTTAATAAAACAACCATCATTTTAATAACCGAAATGAAAAGCGAGCTTAATAAAGGAATAAAAATATCTTGTAACCTGGAAAGGGGACTGTATATATAAGAAAGATACGGTAATGACCCTGAAACAGCCAAACACTATGAAAATTACTGTGCTACAATAAGAACAGTTATTAAAAATTCAGATGTGTATGTATCATTATGAGTATGTTATCTCTACCAATAAAATTTAAAAAAAAATTCAAATATAACTGAAAGCGAAACAGGGCACCAAGAGCACAGAAAGGCTGTATTACCATCAAAATGAATGAAAAGTTAACTAACTAATCTTCAAAAGTTGAAAACTATTTATAACACCTTTTATTGTTTTGGAGTATATGTGAAAGCCCAACCTCACTGATGATTGCTTTATCCAAAAGTATTGTAAAAACATTGAATTGTGGATTAGGTTAACATATTTTGAGAAATAATGTAATAAACAGGTTGATTTTCACAATGTCTCTTCAACAGAATCCGCTTTCAGCGAAGAAACGCGGAATGATCTAATATCTAAACATCTTCCATTAGGAATCATTTGTAATGTCGCAACGAGTTTTGAATGTGTAAATCATGGAAAATATTTAATAAAAAATTAAGTAGTGTGGTAAGAGTGGCAGAATGCGCAAATGATGTAATGGACATTAGACGGTCTCAATAAGCGATTCAAATAATGTACAAAAATCTGAAGGTTCCAAAAATGACGGAGGTATTAAGGTTGTTTTGCTTTGGTTCTTTTGCCAATCTTAATACATATTAAAGGCCTGCCATTCAATATTCACGAATTTTCAGTGTTAGTTCTCTTGCTGACATTACTAGTGTAGTAATCATACACAACAAACTAGATTAACTGATGAATTTTAAATAATGTTATGTAATACTCCACAAATGTACCCTAATTAAATATTGATAATATAGAGTATATACAGTACCGTACAGAAAATGAAGTAATGCCATTAACAAAATTATAATTTGACCTGAAGTCTGTAGATAACAGGTGAACCAAACAGATCCTTATTTTCTACTGGCAATCATATGACATTGTTAGAGAATAGCTTTCTGTGCCTGTTACCTGAAGTGGTCCTCCATGAGATTTCCAGAAGGAAGATTTAGTCAATAATTGAATCACTAAAGACTAAAGGCTCTTATGAATATGATGTGACTAACACATATTTGTAACTTTTCCTTTCAAAAAGTCAGTTTCCTGAGAGATTAAAGTATTCATTAATTAAAACACATTATAAGAAAGGAGAAAGGGATAATGTAGACAACTACAGGCTTATTTCTATGCCATCGGTTTTTTTCTAAACTTATTGAAAAGGCTGTATATTCAATATTAATTGATCATTTCAGTTCATATAATTTGTTGTCAAACGTACAGCATGCTTTTAGAAGTGGTTTAACGACTGAAAATGCTATATTTTCTTATCTCTGTAAGACATTTAATGGGTTAAATAAAAGGCTACCGCCATTAGCCTCTTCTTTCATTTAACAAAGGCGTTTGATTATGTTGATCACGAAATATTGTTGCAGAAGATGGAACATCATGGAATACGAGGAGTACAACTGGTTCACCTCTTACTTTAGTAACAGACAGCAGAAGGCACTTCTCTGCAGTGTTGAAAATAGCTTTGACGTACAATAACAATGGGGCACAGTTAAGTATGGGGTGCCCCAACAGCGGTGTAGTAGCCGAGCGGTCTAAGGCGTCTCGCAGCGGAGCGCGAGGTTACTCGCTGTCGGAGGTTCGACTCCTCCCTGGGGCAAGGATGTGTGTGTTGTCTGTAGGTTAGTTTACCTTAGTTTAAGTAGTTTGTAAGCTACGGACTGATGACCACGCGGTTTGGTCCGCTAGATTTACAAACATTTGAATTTTTTGGGTGCCCCAGGGTTCTGTCTTAGTACAACTGTGCTGTTTCTTATTTACACTACTAGCCAATAGAATTGCTACACCAAGAGGAAATGCAGATGATAAACGGGTATTCATTGGACAAATATATTATACTAGAATTGACATGTGATTACATTTTCACGCAATTTGGGTGCATAGGTCCTGAGAAATCGGTACTCAGAACAATCACCTCTGGCCGTAATAACGGCCTTGGTATGCCTGGGCTGTTCAGGCCGTGTTCAGGTGCACATGCCCATGCAGCTTCAACACGTTACCACTGTTCATCAAAAGTAGTGACATTTTCTGTAACCAGAAAGGCCCGTACAGGACCTGCTGAAATGAAGGGTTTCGCAGGGATCGAATGAAGGGTAGAGCTATGGGTCGTAACACATCTGAAATGTAACGGCCACTGTTCAAAGTGCCGTCGATACGAACAAGAGGTGACCGAGACGTGTAACCAATGGCACCAATGGCACATCATGATACTGTAAACAGAACCTGGATCATCCGAAGAAAAATGTAGTTTTGTCATTCGTGCACCCAAGTTCGTCGTTGCGTATACCACCGCAAGCGCTCCTGGCTGTGATGCAGCGTCAAAGGTATTGAGTGTAGCACTGCATGGGAGTGAAACGTGGACGATAAGTAGTTCGGAGAAAAAGAGAAGCTTTTGGAATGTGGTGCTACAGACGAATGATGAAGATATGATGGGCAGATCACGTAACTAATTAGGAGATAACAGAATTGGGGAGAAAAGGAGTTTCTGGCATATCCTAAGAGAAGAGATAGGTTGGTGGGACACATTCTGAGACATCAAGGAATCGTCAACTTAGCATTAGGAATAAGTGTGTGGACTAAAAATCGTAGAGGGAGAGCGAGGAGTGAATACAGTAAGCAGACTCAAAAGGATGTAGGTTGCCGTTCGTATTCTCAGATGAAGAGGCTTGCACAGGACAGGGTAGCGTGGAGAGCTGTATCAAACGAGTCTGTAGTCCGAAGGTTAGAAGCTAGACTCATGGAGTAAGAGTTCGACAGGCAGTTCAGGATTCCATTATAATATCCAATCTGGAGCACACTCGTGCCTTCCAATTCTGCATTCTGGTGATTATCTACATTTTTCAAACATTATTTTGTATACATACATACATCGGCAAGCGATTCATGCTGAATTCTTGGAGTGACAGTTCTGTAAGCAAGTTCAAACTTAGTTTTTAGTTTCCTTAAAATCAAAGTAAATCTATAACATATTGTGTCAATGTACAGAAATTTATTTCTTATCATAATTTCCGCAGTTGACGTGAAATGCGAAAAGGGTAATTGCACCTGTAATTCTGAAGGCACCAAAGCGTGTTGTACCAAATGTAACTGCTCATATCCTTGGCCATGGAAACCAGGTCAGTATACCTTTATACACGCATCATGTACGACATACACTTCTAAGTATAGTGATATATGTAGATGAGCAGAATTATTGTAATTGTTGTCAATATCATCATGATTAGATCGTTATCATAATCATTTCTTTTCATGCATACATATAATGAAAAAGGCAATGGAAAGGATGTTGGAAGATTTTTGTTTAATCAGTGGTATATAAATTCTCTTTACTGAATCTGTTGCTTTCTGCTGTCAAAGAACTAGAGATTCAAAGTACTGTTTTACCGCTATAATTATCCCATAGAAAAATATTTCATTCCAACATATATCTGAGTGATCAAAAATTCAGTTTTTGTAATAAATAGTCTAAATGATATCAGATAACTTTTCAAGGATTTACTGCTGTTCAGAAATGTATAATATTCAGTAACTCAGTTTTAAGTACTTTTATAAAGAGCATAAAGTTAATTTTCCAATAACAGTTTATTAGAAACTTAAAAGAAGAATTCGTGGTAAATAATTCTGCTATGCAAAATTGACTGAAACTGAATATTCCTACACAGTACTACACTCAAAGCAGTGGATGAAATTAAATTTATATTTGAGGATGTATTCCTACAGCTGTCCAAGGACTATATCATGCACCTCGCCATTATTGGAGTTATTTATCGGTCTCCGCAGGTTGCAGATTGACTGTTGCAACTGGTGCACTTGCAGCCCAAATGCTAAGTGGAGTTGCACTAAGAAGCTATGCCCAGACAGGGAAGAAGGTAAGTGATCCCAGTCTCTTTCATACCATACAATGCAGCACACACGTAGATATACAGCATGGCAGGTTATGATTCCACAGTTATACCTCAGATATTAATGGAAAGAATATGACAACACAAAGGTGTTTTGTGGAGTTCAATAATATGTACACTTTTATCATAAGATATACACATTTTATCGTCTTAGTTACTTTCATTGCATAAGCAAATTTCAGCAGGGCTTGATGCTTTACATTACCATATGGCTCTCATAAAAGATAATTTATCCTCAGTTGAACACTAATGTGTCGAGATCAATGAGGAGATTTATCAACTGCTAAGGACGAGTACTGGGTCACACAAGGTTTCCTGTTGATGATTTTGATAGTTGGGATTTCACTATACAATATGGTCTGCATCTCAACAGTAAAGACAAAGGTAAATTGACCAGGTTGATAGTACAGTCCTTAAGAAGGCACACTCTAAGTAAAGGGAGTACCTCTTCGTTACGCTGAGATCATTGTCCAGTGCCAAGCTCCGACAGGCAAAAATGTTAAATAGCAGAGGCCTCCCACGATAGTACTGTAAAAACGATTTTAGTATTTTGAATTAAAATATTCGAATATTTGGTGATTAAACTTTAAAGTCATTTGGCTTCCGTGGTTTTCTTACTCTCTCTCTCTCTCTCTTTTTTATTATTATTATTTTTTTGTATTTTTTTTATTCTAGAGATTCAGATACTGTCGACTTAGTAGTTGTACTATCCCTCTCTCTCTCTCTCTCTCTTTATCACATTGTCACATGTTTCGAAACGGTAAATTTAATGGATATAAATTGTTACAGCATGTAAATGCAGACATTAAGTACAAGGAATAAGTTGTCATATAAGTTAAAAGTTTACAGTATGTTAAAATTTAGAAACAAAATACAGTAGCAACTATCTCTAAATAGGCAAATTTTAACCCATGCCTGAGAAACATGCATTACTCATTGTGATATCTTTAAGACAGGAGGAATTTAAAAGTAATCTTGAACTATTACTCCGTTAATCAAAGTATCCACGGGTGTACTGCCGGTCTACAGTGTCCAACGGGCACAATATTTCAGCGATCATACATGTCGACATCATCAGGTGAACTGACGGACTGAGCTCCTGGAAAGCATGAAGTCACTGTTCACGAATTTATTTCTCATCATAATATTCACAGTGCAAGTGAAATGCAAAGCGGGCACACGTTTCACGATGGATTGTAACAATTGCACTTGTAAAAATGAAAGCAACAAGGCGTGTTGCACCAAATGTAACTGCTCCTATCCTTGGCTATGGAAACCAGGTCAGTATCAAACTATATACTCAGTTACATATATTATAGACATATTGTATGCAATAACGTTTTCTCAAAAGGATACTTATTTTCATATGTCATAAAAAGTAATTGTCATCTTGTATAGGTATACATTTAATTTTTTTTTCCTTTGTACCCAAAATCATAGCCTTTCTTCGTTTTCCCAGGAACGATCCACGAATGAATCATGATTTCATAAGCCCATAAAATTCACCATAGTCCACCCGTAATGTGCAAAAATGAATCGATTTGCCCAGTTTGGATGGGCTGTAGTAAGTATGTAATTCGTAAATATTGACGCTGTGGTGCGGGGCTTGTACACAGCCGGCCGCGGTGGCTGAGGGGACTGAGGCGCTCCAGTCACGGTCTGCACGGCCACTACGGTCAGGGGTTCGAACCCCCCCCCCCCCTGGGCATGGATATTTGTGCCGTCCGTAATATTAGTTCAATAGTAGTTTGTAAGTCTAGGGACTAATGACCCCGTAGTTAAGTCCCACAAGCTGTACAAACATTTGAACATTTCTTGAACTTGTATACAATGATCACTAGGCCAAGGGGTACCCAAAACGGTGTACACTTTATCGCTGTAAGCACTAGAAGACAAAGTATGGGACCTTGAAGAATTACAATTTCGCACGCTACGTTTTCATACACAATTAACAAGAGGTTTTCTGAAAAACATGACCATCGCGTATGAACTGACAACTAATTACGGCGCCAGTACTGGCACTAGTCAAGACGTATTTTTCAATTAGTATGCACATATTCCACGGAATACACCTTCCATAATATATGTTACAGGGACACATATTTCAGGGTATGTAACAGCATAAACAATGAAATTTATGAAAACCCAGCCCATAACGTATGAGTGTGTAAGTTATTACAGTATTCGCTACAGATTTTTCAGACACTTTTCTAATATTCCAGTGTAAGTTCCTGCAAATTACATTTATGTAGGACACATTTATCAGGTTATATGATGCCATAGGGTTTACGATGCATAAAAGCTAAATACAAAGTGTGAGGCAGTTGGCGATGAATAAAGAAGAAGGAAGTTGATGAACAAATGTAATTATGGAATAAATATACACCCACGCATAGTCTGGAAATAATGTTGGTGTGTAATGAAATGTTGTGGGTTGTTGTTTTTAAACGTTGCCAACACTCACTACCATGCTGCTAGTGTTTCTGTATATACACAAAAGATTTGCTCCTTTACATTAATTAAATGACTAAGATAGCTTAATTAAAAATAATGCAAATTTCTGTAGTTTGATGAATGCATGAGAACAAATACTTCTGTATGAATGTTTCATTATTTTGGTTTCTTGATTATTTTTCTAAAAAAAATTATTAAATTATACTCTATGTAAAATTCTGTTGTTTATTAATTGTTGTTGTTGTGGTCTTCAGTCCGGAGACTGGTTTGATGCAGCTCTCCACAATACCCTATCCTGAGCAAGCCTCTTCATCTCCACATAAGAACAGGAACCTACATCTGTCTGAATCTGCTTAATGTATCCATCTCTTGGTCTTCCTCTTCGATTTTTACCCCACACACTTCCCTCCAATGCTAAATTTACGATTCCCCGATGTCTAAGAATGTGTCCTACCAAGCGATCCCTTCTTTTAGTCAAGGTATACCAAAAATTTCTTTTCTCCCCAATTCTGTGCAGTACCTCCTCATTAGTTATTCTTCTGTAGCACCATATTTCAAAAGCCTCAATCCTCTTCCTGTCCGCACTGTTTATCGTCCATGTCTCACTCCCATACAAGGCAACACTCTATACGAATGCCTTCAGAAAGGACTTCCTTAGGCTTAAATCAATATTTGATATTAACAAATTTCTCTTTTTCAAGAACGCTTTTCTACCCATTGCCATTCTGCATTTTATATCCTCTGTACTGCGACCATCATTTGTTATTTTACTGTTCAAGTAACAAAACTCATCTACCACCATTATTGCTTCGTTTCCCAATCTAATTCCTTCAGCATCACCTGATTTTCTTACTCTGCACTCCATTACCCTAGTTTTGCTCTTGTTAATGTTCATCTTATATGCACCTTTCAGCACACTGCCCAGTCCGTTCAATTGCTCTTCCAGGTCCTTTGCTGTATCTGACAGAATTACTATGTCGTCGGCAAAACGCAATGTTTTTAATTCTTCACCTCTAACTATAATTTCTTCTCCAAATTTCTCCTTGCTTTCCTTTATAGCTTGCTCAATGTACAATTTGAATAACAATGGAGAAAGACTACAACCCTGTCTTACTCCCTTTCCAATCACTGCATCCCTTTCATGCCCTTCAACTCTGACACCGCTGTCTGGTTTTTGTACAAGTTGTAAATCACCTTACGCTCCCTATATTTTAGTCCTGCTTGCTTCAGAACTTGAAAGAGTTTATTCCAATCAACATTGTCAAAAGCCTTCTCCAAATCTACAAAAGCTAAAAATGTAGGTTTGCCTTTTCTTAATCTATCTTCTAGGATAAGCCGTAAAGTGAGTATTGCCTCCCGTGTTCCTACATTTCTCCCGAACGCAAACTGATCTTCCCCGAGGTCGGCTTCTACCAGTTTTTCCATCCTTCTGTATATAATTCGTGTTAATATTTTGCAACCATGACTTATTAAACTGATGGTTCTGTAGTTTTCACACCTGTCTGCACCTGCTTTCTTTGGAATGGCGATTATAACATTTTTCTTAAAGTCTGAGGGTACTTCGCCTGTCTCATACATCTTACACACCAGGTGAAACAGTTTTGTCATGGCTGGTTCTCTCAGAGACTTCAGTAGCTCTGAGGTAATTTCATCTACTCCAGAGGCCTTGTTTCGACTCAGGTCTTTCAGGGTTATGTCAAATTCTATTCTCAGTACAGTATCTTCTATTTCATCTTCATCTACATCCTCTTCCATTCCTACAATATTGTCTCGAAGTTCATTTCCTTTGTAGAGCCCCTCTATATACTCTTTCCACCTTTAAGCTTTCCCTTCTTTGCTAAGAACTGGTTTTCCTTCAGTGTCCTTCATATTCATAGAGCTGTTTTTCTTATCTCCAAATGTTTCTTTTATTTTCCTGTAGGCTGTATCTATTTTCCCCTATTGCCTTCTAGCCACTCCTGCATAGCCATTTTGCACTTACTGTCAATCTCATTTTTTATTCGTTTGTACTCCATTTTGCCTGTTTCATTTACTGCATTTTTATATTTTCTCCTTTCATCAATTAAATTTAGTATTTCCTGTGATATCCAAGGATTTTTTGTAGGTTTTGCATTCCTACCCATTTTGTCCTCTGCTACCATCACTATTTCATCTCTCAATTTTACCCATTCCTCTACTGTTTTATTTTCCCCTGTTTCTGTCAATTGTTGCCTAAAGCTCCCTCTGAAATTCTTAAGAAGCTCAGGTTCCTTCAATTTATCCAGGTCCCATCTCCTTATTTTCCTACCATTTTGTAGTTTCTTCACTTTCAGCCTACAGTTCATAACCAACAAGTTATGGTCAGAGTCTATATCTGCCCCTGGGTATGTCTTACACTGTAAACCCTGGTTTCGAAACCTATGTCTTACCATTATAAAATCTATCTGGTATCTCCCGGTGTCTCCTGGTCTCTTCCACGTATACAACCTTCTTTTGTGATTCTTGAACCAGGTGTTTGTTATAACAAAATTATGTTTTGTGCAAAATTCTACCAGGCGGCTTCCTCTTTCATTCCTTTTGCCCAGACCATATTCACCTACTATCTTCCTTTCCCTTCCTTGTCCTACTACTGAATTCCAGTCTCCCATAACAATTAAGTTTTCCTCTCCCTTAATTATCTGAATAATTTCCTTTAGCTCATCATATATTTCTTCGATTTCCTCATCATCGGCAGAGCTAGTTGGCATATAAACCTGTACTACTGTTATCGGTGTTGGCTTCGTATCTATCTTAACAATGATAATGCGATCACTGTGCTGGTCATAGTAGTTTACCCGCATTCCTATTTTCTTATTCATTATGAATCCTACTCCTGTGATACCCCCAATTGATTTAGTATTTATAATCCTTTACTCACCTGACCAGAAATCCTGTTCATCCTGCCACCGAACTTCACTAATCCCTACTATATTTAACTTCAACCTATCCATTTCCCTTTTTAAATTTTCTAATTTTCCAATCGATTAAGGGATCTAACATTCCACGCTCCGACCCGTAGAATGCCGGTGTTGTCTATCCTGATGATCACATCCTCCTGAGTAGTCCACGCCCGGAGATCCGGAATATTTTACCCGAGAGGATGACTTCATCATATGTTCATACAGTAGAGCTGCATGTCCTCGGGAAAGGTAACGGCTGTAGTTTCCCCTTGCTTTCAGCCGTTCGTAGTAGCTGTGTGGCAAAGCCACATTAGCTGATGTTACAAGGCCAGCTCAGTCAATCATCCAGACTGTTGCCCCTGTAACTACTGAAAAGGCTGCTGCCCCTATTCAGGAACCACACGTTTGTCTGGCCTCTCCACAGATACCCCTCCGCTGTGGTTGCACCTACGGTGCGTCTATCTGTATCGTTAAGGCACGCAAGCCACCCCACCTCGGCAATGTCTGTGCTTCATGGGAGTGGGTTTATTAATATCTACTTTTAAAGGTTTATTAATATCTACCTTTAAAGGTTTATTAAAGTTTTTTTACCTTTAAAGTTTTATTAATATCTACCTTTAAACTGAACTTCCGCGTCATAATTACAACTTATTGCGTTTGTGTTTCAGTTACCTAGATTTTGCCACCACAAGTTCACTTGTACTTAGCTCGTTTCTCAATACAAACTCGCATATGCGGAAACTTTTCTTAATGTTTTGCCAAGATCGCTTATTTATTTACCACTCTGACCGGTTTCAACTGATCTCGCAGACATCATCAGATCTATAAATGGAGAAGATCCATCAAGTTACCTGCCACGTACTAACCATGAGCGCTAGAAATCACAGCTTGTACATTTAATTTTTTGATATATACGTACCTGTTGAATCGTGGTGTACCTAATAATACCAGTAACGTGTAGCTCCGTCTATACGGCGTTCCATGGGGTTGTCAAATACACAAAACTGCATAGTCACATAATAAAAACCAGTCATGGCCCCTATAACAAACGGCCCACATTAAACCCAACTGCGCGGGCTGACGTTAAACCTACGGAAAGCAGTTACTATACAGACCGATACGTGACTTTCTTGACTAGTGATGTCAGTATCATATTATATAAGGCAATAGTGGGGGTACTCCTTACCTCTATATATACTATTGCCGTCGATAATGTGTTGTTGACTTCACTAAACATGAACGGCACCTAGCGGTCTGTATGGTAACTGCTCTCTTAAGTTTAACGTGAGCCCGCGCAATTGGGTTTCATTTGGTGTCAGAATCGTGTCGACGGCCATTTATAATGGGGGCCATGTTTCTTTTTCTTATGTGACTATGAAATTTTGTGTATTTGACAACCCCACGGAACGCCTTATAGACGGAGCTATACCTTACTGGTATAATTAGTTACACCACATCTCCACAGGTATGTATACTCCTGGCCATTAAAATTGCTACACCACGTAGATGACGTGCTACAGATGCGAAATCTAACCGACAGGAAGAAGATGCTGTGATATACAAATGCTGAGCTTTTCAGAGCATTCACACAAGATTGGCGCCGGTGGTGACACCTACAACGTGAATGAGGAAAGTTTGCAACCGATTTCTTATACACAAATAGCAGTTGACCGGTGTTGCCTCGTGAAACGTTCTTGTGATGCCTCGTGTAAGGAAGAGAAATGCGTAACACGACGTTTCCAACTTTGATAGAGGTCATATTGTAGCTTATCGCGAATGCGGTTTATCGTATCGCGACATTGATGCTCGCGTTGGTCGCGATCTAATGACTATTACAAAATATGGAATCGATGGGTTCAGGAGGGCAATACGGATCGCCGTGCTGGATCCCAACGACCTCGTATCACTAGTAGTCCAGATGACAGGTATCTTATCCGCATGGCTGTAACGGATAGTGCAGCCACATCTCGATCCCTGAGTCAACAGATCGGGACGTTTGCAAGACGACAATTATCTGCACGATCAGTTCGACGAAATTTGCAGCAGCATGGCCTATCAGCTCGGAGGCCATGGCTGCAGTTACTCTTGACGCTGCATCACAGACAGGAGCGCCTGCGATGGTGTACGCAATGACGAACCTCGGTGCACGAATGGCAAAACGTCGTTTTTTTCGGTTGAATCCAGGTTCTGTTTACATCATCATGATAGTCGCATCCGTGTTTTGCGACATTGCGGTGAACGGACATTGGAAGCGTGTATTCGTCATCACCATACTGGCGTATCACCCGGTTAATGGTATGGGGTTCCACTGCTTACACGTCTTGGTCACCTCTTGTTGGCATCGACGGCACTTTGAACAGTGGCCGTTACACTTCAGATGTATTACGACCCGTGGCTCCAACCTTCATTCGATCCCCACGAAACCCTACATTTCAGCAGCATAATGCACGACAGCATGTTGCAGGTCCTCTACGGGCCTTTCTGGATACAGAAAATGTTCGACTGCTGCCCTGGCCAGCATATTCGACAGATCTCTCACCAACTGAAAACGTCTGGTCATTGGTGACCGAGCAACTGGCTCGTCACAATACGTGAATCACTACTCTTGATGAAGTGTGGTATCGTGTTGAAGCTGCATGGGCATCTGTACCTGTACACGCCAGCCAAGCTCTGTTTAACTCAATGCCCAGCGTATCAAGGGCGTTATTACGGCCAAAGGTGGTTGTTCTGGATATTGATTTCACAGGATCAATGCACCCAAATTGCGTGAAAATGTAATCACATGTCAGTTATATATTTGTCCAATGAATACCCGTTTATCATCATTTTTTATTAATGTAACCATTTTAATGGCCAGTAGTGTATATACCAAAAAATAAAATGTATAGGCTGTGATTTCTAGCGCTTATGGTTGTATGTGGCAGGTACGTTCATGGATCTTCTCCTTTTATAGATTTGATGATGACTGCGAGATCAGTTGAAACCGGTCATCGTGGTATATAAATAAGCGATCTTGGCAAAACAGTACAAAAAGGTTCCGCAGAAAAGGAGATCGCGCCCAGCAACACTTGTAAACAGTTTAAACTCGCATACGTATATCAGTAGCTTAACTCCATATCAGCTGATTTCACGTCCGGCTGGAGAGGGCCAACGCGTGTTCAAGTGTCATGTAAATTAAAAGCCCTTTAGTATGGATAAAAATGTGTGAAAGATGTGCTATTGACACTATAGTTAGATATCCAACGACAATCAGTCCATTAGGAGACTAAACCGGTGGATAAGGTGACGACTATACCAACATGGATCAAGTAAATCTGCAGAGTGAGGCACTGTATAAAAATGTACGAAATTAAATGCCTCTTTGAGATGCATTCGTACAATAGCCCAACGATTACATCAAGCACTTCCCCATCACTGGATTTATTTTCGGATCTTTACAGGTTGCCCTCGTCCTGTATGTAAACCCGGCGACAAGAAGCAGAAAGACTGTTGCAACTGGTGCACTTGCGGCGAAAATGCAAAGTGGAGTTGCCCTGAGAAGTTGTGCACAGACAGGAAGAAAGGTGAGCACCTCAAACTAACCGCTGCTTTACACACGTAGCTATCTGGCGTCTCAAATTATGTTTACATGCCTGTGCCTGGGACGTTACTGGAAAGATCGTGGCTGTGGAGAGGTATTTTAACCTATGTAAGGTGATCTATCATTTATAAGATTGACAGAAAAATGATTAAATCAGCTTTGTGAATATCTGCTCAGGAGGAAATTACCATACTAATGTTCAAGCACTTTTGATCTGTGCTTGCTTTATTAATATTCCTTGCTTCCCCATGAGGATCTTCCTTGAGCAAAACAATAGTTTTTGTTTTTATATACACATACATCATACATGTTTCGCTACAGTTGTAGCATTTTTAGTGTGTCCTTTTTTTTTTTTTTTTTTTTTTTGCCTTTAATTGAATGACAGAAATATTTTTGTTTTAGAAGTTGTTATAAGCTCTTATTGCTAATTTGAAGAATATACAACAATTTCATCTATAAATGTGAACGTCTGTTCGGTGTACGTTTATCACGTCTGAACCAAAAGACATAAAGAGCTAAAAATTTGTACAGTTACTAATGTCTACCCGGGGAAGGTTTTAGGCGCGGTTTTATATCGATCTGATAGGTATTTAGTAATTTGAAGAATATAACTCGAATTGCGGAACAATATTACTATTTGAAAATTATAATTACTCTTTGAAAATTATATTTACTTTTTGAAAATGGTTTTATTGGTTGCATTGTCGATTGAGGCTTGATAATGATGAAGGGTGGAGTATATTGGGATGGAAAGGTATCGGTGTATATAAAATTCTACTTGTGTGTGTGTTAATATTTCGCTCTGCAGCGTAAACTACAGAACGCAAACGAATGGTCTGTGTGTGATTGTTGTCCGAAGTCTCCCGTTGTAAACCATAGCAGTTCCATGCTTATAGCTATAAGGGGGTGGAGATAGGGTGATTCTATTTACACTTCGGTAAAATCAGACGTGACGTCATTATGACGTATTCACACTATCGAAGAAGACTGGAGTCTTGATCGACTTATGTGGTCGTTCTAGACGCAAAACTGCGGTTGCAATTGTAGCAGACGAATGAAAGGAGTAGCTGATATCTTCAATTGGTATATTCAGTACAGTTTCGGAAACTATTACTGTGCTAGGAAGCTATAAACTTTCCGAAAAAGAACCTACACTGCGAGCTCTGAAACGTTATTCAGCCAAATCTCATGTTGTCATCGTGGCCCATTTGTGAAGGTTGTGTTTAAAACTAATGGATACTTTTCTCTAAGCGAAAAATGCTACCGAGTTGCATTGTAGTACGGAGTCTACGTTAAACTAAGAGGACAATATAAGGTTACCAGGCTATGGAGCGAAAATGTGTACATGGACATGTCAAAATACTCGACACACAAAAACAACATATAGTCGCCGTAGGTATATGTATGTTTTCGCCGAAACTATAGATCAAATGAGCTGGATATTAATACAGTCATTTGTTACAGAGGCTCCGCGAACATCAGGTACCACGTTTCGTAAAACTGGGTACTCATCTACCGCCAAGTTGCAACATGCTGGTTCAGACAATCAACGACTGTTTGTACTGTTCACGCCCAAAACCAGCGTCTCTAACGATCGCAAAAGTCGATGCGCCGCTCTTCTGGACATCGATAGTGTGGATACGTCACAATGATGTCACGTCTGATTTTACCGAAGTGTAAATAGAATCACCCACGGTGTTTAGACGCGGTTACTCTGCGATTGTACTGTTTCGATATTTCAATGATATATTGACTGTTACTGAAATTTTGACAAATACGTAAAAATTCTGTCTATTACAAATTTTTAGAATTAAATCTAGACGAAAATGGTCCGAAAGTTGACTAATCATCTTCAATTTGGTCAAGTACGTCGACATGAGCCAGAAAAGTTTCAAGGTCATGGTCAGGCTCCTACATTAATTTCTCTCTTAAATCAAAGGGAATCCTCCCTTTAATATTTTTAATACTTTCCAAATAGAAATCAGATTATCCCAGTATCTTGTCTTGTTAATATATTTCTCGAAATATTTTCGGAGTGTCCCATTTCTAGGATTATAAAACTCTGGATAATAAATTTCAATTCTTAATCTTCCCTGTTTGCTTCTCGAAAAGTACCTCCCTACAAATAACCTCCTCCCAAATTCTTCGCTGGGCTCACACGTCTCAATTATATCATTAGCCCACAAAGAAGCTTTGTCAACTATGTGAGAAGCAAAAAATTGGAGTATGCTATATTGATCTCAATTATGGGTAAATACATTTTGGAAGCTTCTAATGAAAATGATCGGATGGGTATCTTCCTTCTGAGACCAAAATATGTGGAAGTGTCTATTTTTCAATATTTTCGAATCTCTATTCGAACACGGAGAATGAGAACTATGGTGACATGTTTCTATAATATAACTTGCAACTGGACTTCGTGGTAATTTGCATCCAAGAGAATCAGTAAATTTAAATGTAGCTGGTCTTGCTCCTGCTGCAGTGTACGGAAAGTTAGTATCAGTTTGATTGTCTGGCACTTCATAGATTTTACTAGCAGTCGTTTCTGTATGCTTGTTATTTTGGCACTGCTGATTGCTTCGCGTCCTTTAATTAGTCTGCAGCAATTACAACCGCAGTTTTGCGTCTAGAACGACCACATAAATCGATCATGGCTCCAGTCGTCTTCGATAGTGTGGATACGTCATAATGACGTCACGTCTGATTTTACCGAAGTGTAAATAGAATCGCCCGTGGAGATATGGTGGTTGAAAGTCGTCAAATTATATAAAAAAAAAGATCGGACTGAAGACCAGTGATGACGTTGGCGACTCTCTATCAAGGAGGTTACATACAGAGAAACGTGATGCTACAGACCATATCTTTGGTCTATGCGTGCCACAATGTCTTCGGCTGTTTCTCTGTAAGGATAAGCATACCACAGGGAGACGCCCTTACGCCAAAAAAGTGTAGCTTGCCTCCGCCATATTCCTAAGTTTTTGAGAAGTTTTCGTATTGTAAAGCTAACGTTTTATGTACCTTTAAACGGGAATAAAAGTCCGACGGTTTTGCCGTGTTGAAAGAGGGCAAATTATCAGTTACAAATCAAGTTTTCAAATATATTATGGTGAGTATTTATTACTATTTATTCAAGAAAGCATATTGTTTGAAAGTACATACTTTGCAGTGACTGTCAGTTCAATGCATTAGCAATAAGAGGATCGAATTAACGCATAGTTTTAACGGAGAAACAGCATTTCAAAACTGACCAAGATGGCGGACAGGCTTCAACTGACGTATGTGCTCGGCATAGATAACGCCATCTCCCTTTAATACGAATAAGGAAATATAAGAATAAATAAATAAAGCAGTAAAAAAGAAATTTCTTTCAATACATCTCTTTAAAAAATCGATTTGACGTTTCGCTCATTACATCGAGTGATCGATCTGTGATATTATTACAATCATTATTGCTGAATTCATGATTGGATTCATCGAAATGAGTGCATTTTTACGTGTGATTTGATCTACACTAAACCTGATAAACGGTAAGTGCATAGACTTCTGCAATCTGCTAGATATAGTTTTCACTTTATTCCTAAAGAACGTATTGTATTTCATTTAATCCCTCCAAACCAGTCTAATAGCACACTAATAAAAGATAGCTTGTCATAGTCAACCAACACGCTAGCGGAGCCGCAGGTTTAAGATAGTATGTATATATATTTCGTTTTACATATTAAAGTAGTTAAGTTTTCCTACAGCATCTCTGTAGCTGTTCGTTGGCAGTCTGTCATCTACAACTATATAATATATACAGATCTGTTTTACATCGAAATATTTGATCTGATTTTTATTTAAACCTATTCCTACTTAACCTTACAAAAATAGCCTTACAAAAAAAAAAAAAAAAAAAAAAAAAAAAAAAAAAAAAAAAAAAGCAGATAAAATATATCCATATAAAACAGTTTTCTATAAGTGCAGTACAGTTGCTAATGTGAAACTCTCAACGAACACCAACAAAGATGATGTAGTAAAACTGTTAACTAATTCAACATGGAAAACGGAGTATATCTACATGTATATAATTGTCGTTTAGTTTTCGAATTAACAATACGAACTTTTAATAACCTGTAAAAATTGAATATTTCTGTTGTTTATTTTAAGCAATTAAAAAAAAAGTCAAGAGAATATGCTACAACTGTAGAAAAACTTGTATGAGTTCATAAAAACAAAATCCAGTGTTTTGATGAAGGCAGATCCTTATAGAGAAGCAGCTAAATATTCCATAGAAGCTGTTTCTTCACTTCTACTGTCGATTGTTTTCAATACCTACAACGTAATTTAGCGTTACATTCAAGATGTATCCATATAAATGAAAGTTGTGCCCTCCAATTCTGTGTTCTGGTCATTGTGTATATTTTTTCAAACATTAATCTTATACATATGTACACAGGCAAGCGATCCATGTCAAATTGATGGAGTGACAATTCGGTAAGCGAGTTCAAACTCAGTTTTCCTTAAAATTAATGCTTATTATATAACATGTTGCATTGTGTAAATGTACAGAAATTTATTTTTTATCATAATTTCCACAGTTAACGTGAGATGCGTACCAGGTAAACCATTCCCGATGGATTGTAACAATTGTACCTGTAGGTCTGAAGGCAACAAGGCGCGTTGTACCAAATGTAACTGCTCCTATCCTTGGCCATGGAAACCAGGTCAGTATCCATTTATATACACCTCTTTATATGTTAATACACGTAGACTTGAAGTAGCAAGAGAACGTTATCTGCCTGATAAGGAATATAATTTTAACTTGACACAAACTTGCAACACTTGTACATACCTAAACTGTTGCAACACGCATTTCATTTCATGCACGGCTACAATCAAGTCAAATGTGGAAAACAAAGGAAAATTGATTTATCTCAGGCTTTCTTGGTTTGTCTGTAGGTAGAGTAAATCTACAGCGGTAGCGCAGCTTTGTGATTAATTTGCAAATAGGAAATGAGTTTTATTTCCGCTTCGACTGCAATTACTTTTTATTTAAAAAAGCACGACCGGTTTCGCGTCCTGTAGACGCATCATCAGGCGCTTAAAATTCCCTAGAAAAACATGTCTGCCATTCCTCGGCTTTCACATTCGGGTGCGGATGCCCGAAATTCAAGATAAGATACTTTTATTGAGATATTGCCATTTGTTAGCTTCAATGTAGGGCTTTTACGTCATTTACGGAACGGCAATTGACGTTTGGATTACATAAAATAATTTATTAGAATGATATTTTCACTCTGCAGCGTCGATATGAAACTTCGTGGCAGATAAAAAATGTGTGACCAAACCGGGATTCGGACTGGGACTATTACCTTTCGCAGACAAGCGCTCCACCGACTGAACTATCATGGCATGCTTCACGGTCGGTCCTCACTGCTTTACTTGCACCAGTACCTCGCCTCCTATTATCCAAACTTCGCAGAAGCTCCTCGGAGTATCAGAGCAAACTTCTCGCCGGAACTCATATCTCCTTTATGTATTCAATGCTTATGAATTCAATGCTTCTGTCGTGTACAGTTCCATTAGTCTCAGTACCTCGCGGCATATTAAACTTCCACCTAATATCTTCATATTGCTGGGCTTGTATTTCAGTTTATCATTTTCCACCTTGTGCTCACCTGTACTTATCTAGACGTGACGGATTAGCCGCGCGTACTGGAGCGCCGTGTTTCGGTGCGCGCAGCCGTTCGCCGTCGAGGGTTCGAGTCCCGCCCCCCCCCCCCCCCCTAGGGCACGGGTGTTTGAGTTGTCCTTAGATTAGGTTACCTTAGTTTAAGTGGTTTTTAAGCTACGGACTGATAACTTAGAAGTTAAGTCCGATAGGTTTACAAACATTTGAACATTTGTACTTATCTCGGCTCTCACTACAAATCAGAACGACGACTCTAGAGAGCAGTCAAAGTGCGATTTTTAATAACCAGTCTAACAGTCTATGACTAAAGTACCGCGGTAATGGTTTCCGTGTTGTAGTCTCATTTTTGAATGTTCGTGCTTTTTCGGACATTTCGAATTACGCTACCCACTGGATTAACTTCATTTTGTTTCATTTTATTCTGCAAAAAGACTCGGTACCATTCTGGCACACACTTTTTAGTGAAGTTTGTCTGCAGCATTGTGATAAACCTCTGATCTTGAAACTTGTGGAAATTTCAAATGCAGCTCCTCAATAGGCAAGCGCCTGTTTCTGCCATGTGGCTGATCAACGTATTGTAAAAAGTCTTCATTCATTAAACAGCCTGAACCTTTTGCGCACATTTACATAACTGATTGCAGCTACGCCACAAACGTCATCGAGCTGTCGATGAATTTTAATAAGTCGAAACGTGAGCTCATCACAACTGGCTGGGCTACAAATGAAACAGTTTTGCCATACAACTAACAATGCTGAAGACACACAAGGCGTAGTGAGATACCGGCCGTGAGTGTTTGACCGCTACCGGAAGTCATGTGACAGGAGGCAGTGGTACGATGTTTTTTGGATCATACTTAGCTGGAAAAACCTACCATTGTCCACTGCTATTAATTACATCTGAAAAAATTAAACAGAGTCGTATCTCATCTCAACTCCCTCTAGAAAAGAAATATGCGCCAAATATTTCTCTCAGATCCAGTGTCTGATTACATAAAGTCCCCAAACACCCCACCCTTATTATTATTATTGTACAGTTATTTATTTCGTGTGATGTTTCATCCTTTTTCAATTGTTATTACTGGAATTCAGTATCATTATTACAGTTTATTACTTTTATAAGCATAGCAGTAGTTCGTTTATGTTCGTAAGCCATAACAGCTGACGTCAAGGCCCAAAAGGAAAGAACCAGTACATAATCCAGTAACCTGTAAATTTAAAGTCACTTACTACGACCTAGAAACGAGTGAAACACTCGGTGACACATATTTTCGATAATTTGTAAAATCTGAATGACACGTTCTGATGACTATTGCACTGTAAATAAGCGTACGAAAATGAAATTTATATTTGATGATGCATTCCCATATCAGTCCAAGGACTTCACCATCATTGGAGTTATGTATAGGTCTTTACAGGTTGCCCTGTTCCTGAGTGTAAGCCCGGTGACAAGAAGAAGAAAGACTGTTGCAACTGGTGCACTTGAAGCCCACACGCAAAGTGGATTTGCACTGAGAAATGATGCACAGGCAAGGAAGAAGGTGAATAACTCTCAGTGTGTTTCAAATCGTACGCAACATTACACTTGTAGCCATACGCCTGGGCGAATTATGTTTCCATGGCTCAATCTGAAATATCAGGGGAAAGATTTTGCGTTTTGCTAGGTACTTTAACCACTGTGTGCTGTTATAATACAGTCTACGATTCACAGAGAAGCAAATATTCAATTCAACTTAGTCATAATCCTCAGAGCCGAAAGTTCAATAGTGGTTCTTGCTCTACGTTTAATGTCTATCGGTCTCAATATATACGTACATCATGAGTCAGAGTTACATTCAAGATAGATCCATATAAATAAACCACTTATCGTCATTTGTACTATTTTATTCATTTCTTCAAACGTTAATCTATACAGAAGGGCACATCAGCAAGTTATCCATATCGGTTCAAGGTATAACAATTATATTATTGGGTTTATTGGGAGAATTTTGGGAAGATGTACTTCACCTGTAAAAGAGACCGCGTATAAAACGCTTGTACGACCACGTCTTGAGTATTGCTCAAGTATTTGGGACCCGCAGCAGATCGGTTTGAAGGAAGACATAGAGGCGGTTCAGAGGCGAGCAGCTAGATTTGTTACCGGTAGGTTCGATCAATGCGCGAGTGTCACGGAAATGC
Organism: Locusta migratoria; assembly: GCA_026315105.1. NCBI lineage: Eukaryota > Metazoa > Arthropoda > Insecta > Orthoptera > Acrididae > Locusta > Locusta migratoria. The sequence goes on from CM048751.1 coordinate 63,955,778, forward strand.
TCCGGCAACTCAATTGGGGATCACTGGAAGAAAGACGACGCTCTTTTCGTGAATTTCTGTTAAGTAAATTTAGAGGGCCGGAATTTGAAGCTGAGTGTAGTACGATCTTGCTGCCGCCTACTTACATTTCGCGTAAAGATCACAAAGACAAGATAAGAGAAATTAGGGCTCGTACGGAGGCATATAGGCATTCTTTTTTTCCTCGTTCAATTTGGGAGTGGAATAGGAAAGGAAATGCCTAGTAGTGGTACAGTGTACCCTTCGCCACGCACCTTACGGTGAATTGCGGAGTATGTATGTAGATGTAGATGTAGATATATGACAGTTCAAAAGCCCATCTTTCTTTTTGCTTAAATTCATTACATAATTACATCATTGAATTTAATAAGCTGATCACAGGCTTTATTTGTAGTCTGTGACAACCCTTGAGTTTCATGACCAACCAAAAGCGGAATTGGGAAATCGGTGCCGCGGTGGAGTAGCCGAGCGGTCTAAAGCGCCTCGCTGAGGAGCGCGCGGCTGCTCGCCGTCGGAGGTTCGAGTCCTCCCTGGCAGATGGGTTTGTGTGTGTGTGTGTGTGTGTGTGTGTGTCGTCCTTAGGTTAGTTTACCTTAGTTTAAGTAGTTTGTAAGTTACGGACTGATGACCACGCAGTTTGCTCCGATAGATTTACAAACAGTTGAACAGTTGAGTTCATACAGTAAGTCGTACTGCAGTCCTTTGTTATCAGAAGTAGACTACTTCTACTGGCAAGATTTCAACATGTGTGCAGCGGAGCAACGTTTCCGCAAATGTATGTAAGACTACAAAAGTATGAACCCAGCTGTCAAAAATGACACTTGTACTGAAATGATAAATGTAGTTTCTTCAGTTCGCTAGAAACAGAGTTGTCTAGCTGTTTTCAGAGGCACCCCAAATGGGTGTTTTGCAGCAATCAGTCGTTATCCTATTTTGTTAAAAAAAAAAAAAAAAAAAAAACACACCTGACATTTTGAGGCTGTGGTTGTGTACGAAATACAAGGTGATTCTTAGAATATAGAAGACGGCAACCAAACACTTTTGATTATGATATTTAATTACTAAACTGCACCGTTACCGCTTTCTAATCATTCAGTTCATCATCAGACGACTGTTCACGTGCACATATATCTCATTTACATTTTTCTTATGCAGATAATTTTTCTTGTGCCAAAAGTCTTTGGTAGTGTGGTGCCCTACAATACAAAACCTGATTGTAATTGCTTACTCGAGCGTAAGGTCAGGTTTCAAAAAATATACATTTGCTGATGCATTAGGAGAAGGTTCGTATCCTCGCCACAACCTTCTCATGTTCCTGTTATACCTCGAGCGCTGTGGCAACAATCAGGTGATCTGCGTCTTCATTAGCTTGCTTTACTGAGAAGTCTTCATCTTCAAGCCTTGAAACAAGAAAGATAATGTGACGTGCTATATTTATGTCACTGGAAAGGAATTGCTCCTGAGTCATAATCACCACCGTTAACTCGGTAAAGATGATCTCAGGAGTAGTGTGTCTTTTGCTTAAGCGGAGATGCTCAGCATATTTGATGCTCTTGGTGGGCAGTTCTTCGCGATAGCCGTCGAACAACACACTTTTCGCACTTCGTCTGTAGTGTCTTTTTATATCTGCAACGTATTTGGGTGGCATTAACTGGAATGTTTCAACATTCTCCAATTCAACCCGATGGAGAAGAAATCCACCATCGATGACAAATGCTGATGCTTCTAGGTTTATATCATTCAGTGGAATAATTCTTTAAGCTGTTCAGCAGGTTTCTTGAGAAGTCCTATCCGGTGGAATATGGTTTCAGGGTTCATCGGTACATCCTTCCTCTGAATGGTCACCTTAGATTTAAATCCCTGTTTACTCATTACTCTTTTCTTTTCGGACAAACTTGATGTTGTCAAAGGTTTGACCAACTAGGGTAAGCATTGAAGAATTTCCCATTTGAAAGGCTCTGTGATGATTGAGTTATCTCCGGCGATTCCTGTGCTGATGGACATAACAAATTCAGTAACACGAAAAGAATCATGGGACTGAAACCACTCAGTAAATTTCTGAAGGTCTTCATTGTCACGCCGAACTCTAGAATCCATCGCATCATCATGTTGCTCTGAGGTAGTGAGTGATAGCCCGAAAATCTCTTCAACCTGCTGGGTCACTGTAGTAACAGGTAGCATGGTCAGAATCCATCTACTCAGAATACTGTCTGAAATGCCGCAACCATGTCTGAGCCCTCCGGTACTTTTCAACGAGCACATTGGTGTCTGCTCAATCCTCATCTCAGACCATATCCCACTCCAAAACATATCAGACCTTCAGATAGTACACCAGTCTTTGAGTGCAAAGATGAACATTAACAAGAGCAACACAGGGGTAGTGAAACGCAGTCTTAGAAAATCAGATAATGCTGAAGGAATTAGATTAGGTAACGGAACAATAAAGGTGTTAATATGCAAAAATTAGATTAGGTAACAATAAAGGTATTAATATGCAATAATTAGATTAGGTAACGGAACAATAAAGGTGGTAGATGAGTTTTGTTACATGGGTAGTAAAATAACATATGACGCTCGCAATACAAAGGTTATAAAATGCAGAATGGCAAAGGGAAGAAAAGCGCTTATGGAAAAGTAAATTTGCTAAGATCGAATATTACTTTAAGTGCAAGAATTTACTTCCTGAAGGCATTTGCGTACATTGTTGCCTTGTATGTGTGTGAAACATGGATTGTAAAAACTTTAGACAGGAAGAGAAGAGAGGCTTCTGAAATGTGGTGCTACAGAAGAATGCTGAAGATTAGGTGGGTAAATAGCGTGTGGCATACCTTGACTAAAAGAAGGGATCTATTGGTAGTCATCGTCAGAATGAACTAAAATTGTTAAAAGTCTTTCTATCAGTATGTAGAAGTTTTACATACCTTCACATATCTATTCTATAAAAATGTGCTCAAGATCTTTGATATATTACACATCGAAAGGGTTAATTCTGCTGTAACTTCTATGTTTTTACATACTTTATAGTCAAATTTTTTAACATGTTTACATACAGGTGGATCTCCCTGTCATGAATGTACTTAGAACGAAACATAATATACCTCAACTAGTCCTCTACGTGTCTAAGAGCTTCTAGTTCATTATACTGATTTCATTTTCTTGCAACATTATACGTTTTGTGTATTATCTTCCAAGGTTGTGCCGTCCCTGAGTGTAATCCTGGTACTACGATGCAGAAAGACTGTTGCAACACATGCAGTTGCAGCCCAGAAGGAAAGTGGATGTGCACATTGAAGGTTTGCCCAGACATACGGGAAGGTAAGATGTTCTCTGAAGTGGCATCCAATGCATGTAGTAATTAATTATTTTCATTATCCCTGTGTACATTTAAATTTATCTAATTGAAATGTCATGTACCTGATACTGTTGTGGCGTAGACTGAGAGATTATTTCAGTCTTTTTGCTTTCTCTTCTTAACCTTATCGGCGGAAAAATGAATGAATCAGATTGTCGTACCACATTCTCACTGTTCTATCCAACACATTTTTACGAATAATAGGGCAATACTTGTGAAATTTATCCTACAAATTTTACTTTACATCCTGTACGAGTAAATGTTCGCCAGTATAGACTTTACACGAAATTCTCGAATTATTTAATGTATGGCTTCTCTGTGAACAGAATAAAAAGCCTTTTTGAAATCTACAAATATAATTGAAATTCCTCGAAAGAAGTAAACTATTCTGACTTAAGAATAAATATTTGTCCTGAGCATTATCTTCCTACCCTAAAAACACCTTGATATTTACCTAAATGAATGTTAGTGTTGCTCATATTCTGTTTCATAAAATTAGTTTATATTTTCCGTATTACGTCTACAGTGCCGATGAAATGCAAGCTCGGAGAACAAGTGAAGAAGGGCTGCAACAACTGCACCTGCAACTCTAAAGGAGACAAGGCGTGCTGCACCACCTGTGACTGCTCTAAGCCATGGCCCCCTAAACCAGGTCTGTCTGCAGTTACATACAAACCACAGAGGCCGTGTATTGCAAGAGAAGCTTTTCTGAAAAAGAGCATTTTTTCAACATCAGATATAAACTTAATGCTAATTTTGTAACTCCTCTTTGTTAGTTATCTATCGCCTGCATAAAGCCTACTTTCAGAAAAAACTTTGCACCATACATACCTTTTTTTTCTTACATCTTCTCATGAAATATTTTCCAGAGTACAATGGAGTCTAATAAGAATTATTTGTGGTGTGAATTATACGAAGCGTGCAGAGACGAGTAACAATCTGAGATGCTAATTAATACTACACAATTTACACCTTAGTGAAATTATTTACTACATGTAAATGGACCACACGTTTTCTCTGGTATAGAACAGCATGTAAACTATTGGCCTTTAAAATTCCTGCATCAAGAAGAAATGCAAATGTTAAACGGGTATTCATTGGACACATATATTATACTGCAACTGACATGTGATTACATTTTCACGCAGTTTGGGTGAAATCAGTACCCAGAAGCACCACCTCTGGCTGAAATAACGGCCTTGATACGCCTGGGCATTGAGTCAAACAGAGCTTGGATGGCGTGTACAGGTACAGATGCCCATGCAGCTTCAACATGATACCATAGTTCATTAAGTGTAGTGAATGGCGTATTGTAATGAGCCAGTTGCTCGTCCACCATTGCCCAGACGTTTTCAATTCGTGGGAGATCTGGAGAATGTGCTGGCCAGGGCAGCAGTCGAACATTTTCCGTATCCACAAAGGCCCGTACAGAACCTGCAACATGCAGGCGTGCATTATCCGGCTGAAATGTAGGGATTCACTGGGATCGAATGAGAGGGGTAGAGCCACGGGTCGTAACACATCTGAAATGTGACGGCCACTGATCAAGGTGCCGTCGATGCGAACAAGAGGTGACTGAGACGTGTGTAACCAATGGCACCACAAATCACCACGCCGGGTGATACGCCAATATGGCGATGACGAATGCACGAATCCAATGTGCATGCACTGTGATGTCGCCAAACACGGATGCGACCATCATGATGCTGTAAACAGAACCTGGATTCATCCGAAAAAAATGACGTTTTGCCATTCGTGCACCCAGGTTCGTCGTTGCGTACACCATCGCAGGCGCTCCTGTCTGTGATGCAGATGATACAGCGTCAAGGGTAACGGCAGCAATGGTCTCCGAGCTGATAGTCCATGCTGCTGCAAACGTCGCCGAACTGTTCGTGCAGGTGGTTTTCTTGCAAACTTTCCCATCTATTGACTGAGGGATCGAGACGTGGCTGTACGATCCGTTGCAGCTATGCGGATAAGATGCCTGTCATCTCGACTGCTAGTGAAACGTGGCCGTTGGGATCCAGCACGGCGTTCTGTATTGCCCTCCTGAACCCTCCGATTCCATATTCTGCTAACAGTCATTGGATTGTGACCAACGCGTGCAGAAATGTCGCGAAACGATAAACCGCAATCGCGATAGGCTACAATCCGACCTTTATCAAAGTCGGAAACATGATGGTACGCATTTCTCCTCCTTACACGAGGCATCACAACGTTTCACCAGGCAATGCCGGTCAACAGCTGTTTGTGTATGAGAAATCGGTTGGAAAGTGTCATGTCAGCTTGTTATAGGTGTGAATGATCTGAAAAGCTAATCATTTGCATATCACAGGATCTTTTTCCTGTCGGTTAAATTTCGCGTCTGTAGCACGTCATCTTTGTGGTGTAGCAATTTTAATGGCCCGGAGTGTATATTTCACAACAAATAAGTAGTGACATACCCATTATCAAATTGTAATGAACATATAATTTTTTATAATATTTCAACGTTTAACATCATATTCCACGAACAAAAAATTCTTAGCATAATCTTCAATGGTTCCTATTTCTTTTCCATAATTCGAAATCTCGACTCTTTCATAACACACAGCCTCGAGTATATTGATCACATTACTATTCTGTAAAGACCAATTCTATTTGGGGCAGGCTTGCGTGGATAGCAAAGAGATTAACATTTTAAGCTCTGGGACTTGGCATTATAGCAGGTCAGACTGGCTTCTTTCGCTCGTTTTTTCAAAATATCATAATTTAGGAACAGTTACGGGTAATTCGTTGTAGTTTTTTTCTGCTTGACCACTGTACTTTAAACTTGAAAATGAAGTAACACATAATAGTTACCTATTTCAGTTATATTCACACTATTATCACAAGTTTGTAACTGAAACTAGGAAAATAAAAAAAAATATAGTAGGATTTATTGTAGGTAGAGAGAAAAATGTATTTTTTTATGTTTTATAAACCAAACTGAAAGGTGTTTGTTTACTAAAATCATATTATACAATTTAATTACACTAGGCCAACTATTTTTTAAGTAATAACCTTTCTGAAATTCGCGATGGATTTGCACGTTTCCTGTTGATACGTCATTGCAATATCGTAAAGTAGCTCACCTCCTGTTAATAACTATTGTACGACTGGATAAACGGTATTATAGTTAGAAGTCTATAATAATTACAAGAAATATACACCGCAAACGTGTACAAGAAGCCTATTATTATTTACATATTTCAAAATTACAGTAAATATGTTATAATTACCTGCACTATCTCTGTCATCTTCAGAATCGTCACTAAATTCTCCTTTAGATCATTGGATAGATCTGTAAGCAAAGGCCTGTACTGTGACATCTTGGGGGCAATGCTTATGCATGATTTGGTCAGAAACTTTCTCTTGCTGGTGCCGCCTCCTATAGGATTTTTTGCATAACGAAACCCTCAAGCTACATAACGTAACACAAGAACTGCGAATATAGCGCGTACTTTGTCTTCTGTGCATTTTTTTACGTCGCTGCGAGCATAGCCCATCGTTCGTCGGCAACGCTTAGCGGACAGACTATTACAGCAACGCTGTTCCACAGTGGTAATCCCAGGTTCGAATCATAGTCCAGCACAAATTTCACTTGTACCTTTCCAGTTATTTCTAAGCCCTAATGCAACCAAAGATAAACGTTTTACTCCTTCCCCTCCTTCTTCTCACATTAGCCGGAATATTTTCTTGGACGTAGGCAGCGGGCAACATGCTGTAACAAGAAGACTGGTTTCCAAAATCATATCCGTAGTACGCAGATATTTTCACCAAACCCCACCACAATGATGACTAGAAACCCGCGTAGTAGGAATTAAGAGTACATTCAAAGTGTGAAATGAAGAACATACATCACATCAGAAGTTTGCTGAAAGAGAAGACAGACTAAATACTGCTTCTCAATATACGTAAGCCTCAGGAAATTATTCATATTTAAATCAAACAGTTCGCAGAATCAGCACTGCAAGTAATAAATTTCATTAACTTTTAATGTAATCAACATTCGTCGTGAAAGGAGTACAGCATTCAGAACCTCACGTTTTTAGTAACATTCGTGCAGCCATTAAATATAATAACCAATGAAACTATTCTTGAAAGGAGCCTGCAAAATTTATTGGTAGTCAACACTTCCTGCTTTGTTGAAGGAATCGTGAACAGCATCTACTAGTGTTGCTAATAATATCAAATAACTAGATGACCCGGAGCACTTCGTATCACTTTCGTCTTAATATAAACCATATTAATGTAAATGAAACGTATTTTAGACCCAGTAGCTTCATAAAGTCATCATCAGATAGTCTAAGTACCGGTGAATGTCAAATGTGCAAAATGTTATCGCAATCGTACGAATGATATTGATATCCCAAAGAAAAGCGCTCTTTCAGTTTTCCACATTTTTTTTTCTTTTTTCTGACCAACTATTCCAAACTTTTATTTCACTCAAACCTTCCTCTCGCTTTGAACGTCGAATTTGCAAAATATTTTCGCAATCGGACGAATGTTATTGATATCCGATTGAAAAAAGGTCTTTCAGTTTCTCGCTAATTTTCAAATTTTCCGGGTAACTTTCCCAAATTTTTAGTTCATAAGAACGTACCCCTTTCGTTGAACGTCAAGTGATCAAAATTTTATCGTAATTGGATGACCGGTTTTCAACTTATAGTGTTGAGTACATTTAGAAACACAGTGAAAAAGGAACTTGTGTCGAATTTTGCGACTTTTTTTTTTAACTGTCCCTATTTCTTTTTTACTGAAAACTTTTCCAAGACCACAATGAAGAAAACAAAAAAAAAAAAAAAAACAAAAAATTACTCCTCTCCATCGTGTGAATAGCCAGTTACATTGCTGAAAACTGCAGTTTCAGTTTTTCTCAATTTTTTCAATTTTCCGGTAAATTTTCCAAGAGATTTATTTCATACAAACATTGTCCTGTTAAGCCGTACTGAAGTGATGCTCTTACAACCATGTGGCAATTGATTTTTATTCATAGAACAACTTTCGGTTTTTCCTAAATTTTTATTTGACGCGAACCTTCCTATTGCTCTCAACACGAAAAGTACACAATTTTATCGCAATTGGGCAAAACGGTATTGACAGCACACTGGAAAAAGTCGTTTCAGTTTTTTCCGATTTTCCGGAATTTTCCGTATTTTATAACCGTTTAAACCTTCCCTGGACTTACACGAATATTTCAAGACTAAAATTAGCCAAATCGGTTCAGACGTTCTCGAGTTTTAGCGAGACTAACGAACACGTGTGTGTGTGTGTGTGTGTGTGTGTGTGTGTGTGTGTGTGTATGTATGTGTGTGTAATGTGTCTGATTTCTGTAAAAATTCCAGTAAGTTGATAATTGTTAATATGTTGTGTAAGATGATTTTTTAGTTCTTATGGCTACCACGACCTAACCATTACCATTACTCCCTTGAGTGTGTATAACGCTTACATAGTGTATGTGAAGTCACTATTTCTCTTCTATGAAAATGTGCTCAAGATATTTGGGATATTCCACATCCATAAACACCATTTCTGTTGTAATCTGCAGAGTACATAGTAGTGAATTGCTTTTATTTTTTATACATATTTTATAGTCCAATTTTCCAACAAGTTTTTGATACCGGTGGATCTCATTACTATGAATGCATTTAGAACGAAAAGTCAATCTAATCTCAAGCAGTCTTCCTCATGTTTAAGAGCTTCAACGTCATTATACTGTCAATGATTCCTTGAAATGTCATTGGTTTTCCTTTTGGTTCTTTGCAGGTTGTCCCGTTCCCGAGTGCAAGACCGGTACCACGAAGCAGCTGGACTGTTGCAATACGTGTAGCTGCACCCCAGAAGGAAAGTGGACGTGCACTTTGATGGCTTGTCCAGACGTACAGGAAGGTGAGAAGTTCTTTGCAGTGGCAGCTATTGCACGCATTGAGTAATGCCTTAAATTTCCTATGTGTACATTTAATTTTATCTAAAAAAAAAGTATTGTACCTGACAAACTTTGTGCCGTAGAATAGCCCAATATTGTGATATAAGCTCTTCATGTCATTAAAAACAAACACCATTGTATTATTAATGCATGCAGACATTGTTATCCGCAGCATATAGGACGTGCTTGGCTCTAAAAGTATTTCATTGCATGCGGTAATAGACAACTATGTGAATATTTGTAGTTCATGAATTATTTAATTAAACAACAATTGTTGTGTAATTTTTTGTAAATATATAATACATCGTCTATCTGCTCAGATTTTAGGCGCTCCGAAACAGAGAGGTAACTATCAACACTCACTCTATCCAGAAATAAACTTGAAAGTAGTATTCTAGAAATGGAAGATGAAACAGAGTAAGATGAGATAGGAGATACTATACTGTCAGAAGAAATTGACAGAGCACTACAGGATTTTGAGTAGAAACACGGCCACTGGAGTAAATGAATATTCCGTCTGAACTGCCGATGTTGTGAGGAGAGCCTGTCAAGAAGAAATTGTTGCATCTGGTACGCAAGGTGTATGTGACAAGGGAAATACCCTACGACTTCAAGTAATTCAAATCGATAAGAAATCAAGAGCAGACAATTGTGAAAATCGCATAACTACCAGTTTAACAAGGCATTGTTTGCAAAATGCTAACAAGAATTATTTACGAACGAATGGAAAATCTGATGGAATCTGATCTTGAGGAAGATCAGTTTGGATTTAGGAGAAACGTAGGATCACGAGAGTGAATACTCACATTACGACTTATCTTAGAAGATGGGTTAAGGAAAGATACGTTTTTAGCATTTGTAGATCTGGAGACAGCTTTTGAAATGTTGACTGAAATACATTGTTTCAAAATCTGAAGGTTGCAAGAGAAAATATAGGGAGCGATGAGTCAGTGACGTAACTATGGGGGGGGGGGGGATGAGGGGGATAGAACCCCCCCCCCCAGAACCCGAAAAAAGAGAGAGAAAGAGAGAGAGAGAAAGAAAGAAAAAGAAATCTTATGACAGCAATCTGGTAAAGGTAAAGATTTGAAACTTGGGGTGTTTTACCAGAAGCTTTCATTGCAAGGGAGTGAATTAGTTTCTTCAACGGGAGTGGTAGATGGTAGTCTGTCTGGAAACTGACAAAAATTTTGCTCAGCAAGCAGATCTATCCCCCCCCCCCCCCCAAAGCCAAGTTCTAGTTACACCACTGCGATGAGTTATATTCAGCAAACTGTGAAGTAATGCAAGGAGATATTTGGAGTAAGAATTAGAGGTCAGGGAGAAGAAATACAAATTTTGCTGTTTGGTGATGGCACAGTAATTCTGTCAGAGACAGCAAAGGATTTAGAAGAGCAATTAAACGGAATTGACAGTGTCTTGAAAGGAAGTTGTAAGATGAACATTAACAACAGTAGGACAATTGTAATGGAACATATTACCGAAAATCAAGGGGCGGTGAAGGAATTTGCTTAGGTAATGAGACACTAAAAGTAGTAGATGAGTTGTGTTATTTGGGTAGCAAAATAACTTCTGATGTCCGAAGTAAAAAAGTATTAAAATGCAGATTTGCTATGGGAAGAAAAGCGTTTCTAAAGAAGTGAAATTTGTTGAATTGCAACGCCTATTCCAACTTGACAATAGAGTGCAAAAACTCAGGTATAAAATTTGTCGGACATGGAACAAAGTCACTCTGTAAATATTCTGCTAATCTCGTTTGGAGCGATTATATTCAGCCGCGACGGAATAGCCGTGCGCACTGAGGCCCTATGCATCGGTGCGCGCGCCTGTTTGTCGTCGGAGGTTCGAGTCCTCCATCAGGCATGTGTGTGTGTGTGTGTGTGTGTGTGTGTGTGTGTGTGTGTGTGTGTGTGTGTGTGTTATTCTTAGGATAAGTTAGTTGAAGTAGGTTTTAAGTTTAGGTACTGATGACCACTGCTGTTAGGTCCCATAACTTCACAAACAATTGAAAAAAAATTTGATTACGTTCAACACTGCCAGTGGACAATTTATATGCATCAACTTAGGAAGTTGACGCTCATAAAAAATAACACCGACCCATGTTCGTTTTTATAATGTGGTCCGTTTAGGAACTCATTCAGGAGTTGCGTTTGCTTCGCTTCAATCCGAAATTTATTCAAAAAACACTTTTCATATACTTCATATCTGGTAAATGAATCCCTCATTATATTTACACACGTTTGTGCATCACCTACGAAAGGCCTTTATGTGAACTTAATTTTATCCTAGTCTGATATTCCTCGTACAAATCCATCTTTGCAGGCAGCAGTAAAATTCACTGGATGGTAATTTCCATCATTAGTGAAATACTTTGTTGTTCCCGTACCCATATATGCAACACTTATCACTGTCGTACCTGACTTGCTGCTATTTAATTCTGTACCTCCAAATCTTCTGTTCGAACTAGGCGTTTTCATTGCTTACTAGGAATTTAATTTCCTGTCTATTTTTAATTACGTCCTTTTCACAAACTACACTCTATTCGACAGATTATTAACCGACTTACTGGTTGCTTCCTCAAAGGTATTTTGCCTGTGAATACAATTATCCACACAGCCACTCAGTTTATCCTGCATTTTATCGTCTAAATCATTTTCGACTGTGGTGACTCTGATGTTAACCACGACACTCTCTTCAAAAACTTTGCCCACATCTGTCCTTAAAACTTCTAATTTTGATTCAAATATCACTTTTACTTCGCCTTTAATATTTCCCCTCTCAGTTTTAATACTGCTCAAGTTTGAATTCACACTAACTCTGAGGTTATTCTTTCAATTTTTGCAGGAAAATTTGTATTTACACTTTCAATTATCGAATCAAAGTTTGAATTAACACTATTTATATTTGATTTTATATATTTCAATTTACGAATCAAAATTTTAATTTACACTGTTGATGGCCGACTTTATATTTCATTGCATTTGTTGTAAAACAGCACTGTCTGTGCCTTAAAATCACCAAGAACATCAATTTCATTCTCTGAATTTAGTTGCTGCGCTTCCTCTCCAAAACCTTCCCCATTGACACTACTACATCCTGATTTTGGACTACCGTTAAGTGGGTCATTTAAATTTTCTGAACCACGCAGGCTGTGAGACTGTTTAATCGCTGTGTTCTCCAACACTGCCGAGTAATCTGCAATCTCACACAGATTTACACTATCAGCGTTCGTACATAACTTATCAGTCATGCTGGCCCCTGTTTATGTATTGCTTGAAAGTTTGGTAACTGCAGATGCCAACGTTGTAGAATTTGAAGCGGTGTCCATGTCGTACGAAAACTGTTGTTGTTGTAACCGTCGATTCTCGTGCCGCCAACCAAGACGGATACTGGCTGAAGTTAAGAACGTTTCTTGGGAGCTTCTTTTTCTTTATTGAAATTTGCATCTACTTGCAGACATCTAATTATTGTTCCAATTGTCACGCATACAAATGCTGCAAGAAACTTATATTCAGACCCCCCATGCTAACCTATTTGCAATAGACATCAGAACCTGGATCACAAAATTATTGTAATGTGTTAGCATTACTACTGAATTTTTAAGGTGAATATTATTCACATCTGAGAAAGAAACTCTAATTTCGACTTTACGCTTTTCCATTCCAAATCGCATTAATCACAGCTAAAATTAAATTAAGTGTGATTACACGCTGTAAGATCCTGCATATTTGGCTATGTCCTGTACTGATTTTGAAGTTGGTTGGATGTTATCTTATGGTCGAAGCGTACATGTCTGCTTTCATGCCCCTGAAACTAACTTGTTTGCGGATATTATGTTTTACTTGTAGGCTGTAGTCTGCGAAACAAATAATAAATATTACATAAAATAATTGGTTCATTTATAAAAAAGGGTCTTATTCTAACGCTTGCAAATTATGTACGCAAAGTCAGAGATTTAGTAGTATAAGTTTTATTCACTCAAATTTGTTTCTTATTAGATGTGATTAGACGAAGTATTCATCATAAATAGAATAAAATTGCTTAAACAGCGATGAGAAATTGGTAGCACCTTTCCCCAACTAAGTACTGACAACACAGAAACTGTGTATATATCGTGGGGACTCAACATTAAATTGTCAACAGTTCAAAATAGTTCAAGTTTCTCGAACATCATTTCTAAACTCGTAAGTTATTGTGTAAAAACATAAACACTTATCATCTGCACTGGCATAGACTTTTTCTCAGCAAATTTAGAGTCGCTGCGCAAGTCTAAACACTCCCCGATCAAAACACTCCTATCATCGAGGAGGCTCCTTGTTCTGCCACAACTAGACACGGATTTTTCTTTTCCTTGCATCCTTCGCTCCGCGCTTACTCTCTCTCTCTCTCTCTCTCTCTCTCTCACACACACACACACACTGGCCACTTCCTCATTAGCCGACCGCCATCCTTTCCAAAACCGTATACCTCTTAACATGAGATATTTCTTTAATGAAATCTGGCCGTCTGAAACTACATCCTTTCTAATGTAATATTCAAAATATCCACGGGTGTACTGCCGGTCTATGGTGTGCAACGGGCACAATATTTCGGCGTTACTTTTGCTAGATTTAATTAACACAATCGCTGGTTCCCAAGCTTTGCTAAGATTATAGCCACAGTCACGGTTTATGAGGTCGTCACTTGTGCGAATTTCAATGGCCTCTCTAACGACGCAGTCCCAGTATCTCGACGTCTTTACCAGAACCCTAGTGTGTTCATACTCCATCGCATGATTTTCCGACAAACAATGTTCAGCGACTGCCGACTTGCTCCGATACATCAATCGTGTGTGCCTCTGGTGTTCAACGCATCGATCCTCGACGATACGCATCGTCTGTCCAATATATGACTTTCCACACTGACACGGAATCTGGTAGACGCCGGCCTTCCTCAAACCGAGATCATCTTTGGCGCTCCCAACCAGTGCACGAATTTTATTCGGCGGACAAAAAACAGTTCCAACCTGGTGTTTTCTCAGACTGCGGGCGATCTTCCCCGAGAGTGTGCCGGTATATGGAATGAACGCAGTGCCTACATTCTCTCTCGTGTTTTCATCCGTTTCCACAGGTTGTGCTGTAGTGGTTGGGCAGAGAGCCCGCCGAATCTGCCACTCTGAGTACCTATTTTTCCGAAATACAGTTCTCAGGTGTTCCAAATTCCTGGAGTAGACTCTCTGCGTCGGAGATAGTGCACGCCCTGTGTACTAGAGTTTTAAGTAATGTAATATTATTTAAATACAGAAAAAGACTGTTACTCGTATTACATAAAGGAAAACACACGAACGATAAAATGGCAGATATTAAATTGTCAGACGGATAGTAAAGTAATTGAAATCGCTCAACAGAGGAAATGTCATTGAAACTGATGGGATTTCAAATCGATTGTAGACGAAGTATGCGAAGGACCGTGCCCCACTCCTGGCAGTATGGCGAAGGTCTCTGGAGTAGCGATGCGTTTCCAAAGGTTGAAAAAACCCACAGCTCATTCCCGTTACAAGAAGGGTCGTCGATGAGATACGCAAAATAATAGGCAAACATCGGTCAGTCGAAGAATTTTGCATCACATTTGATGTTCGTTTACTGTGTCATTTCTCGGCACCGGAGATCTTCTCTGTAGGACTCAACACAGTTTCCTGAAGTAACGATGATGTGAAGCACAGCTTGAGATATCCAGCAAGTTATGCTATACACCTAACACTATGACATGACTGTGAAATTTACGCTAAATATAGTCAACGTTTACCCTCAGGTGTTCCACCTCTATTGCTGATGAAACAGCGAAACTATAAGAAACAGCTAATGACTATTTACGAGCCACTTTATACCCTGATCTACACCTAAAATTATTTCACATTCCGTATCTGTAACATCTTACCACTAGACCACCACACCACTAGCGATTAAGGCGCCTCAGATTAGTGTGAGTACGACTTCCCTCACTGTAATAATTATTCAGCTTCTGTGTTCCATGAAATACAGCCATAACTGTCAAGGCTTTCCATGCAGCGGAATAGCACCTCAGCAATGGACAGATAGGAGACTCAAAACAGTCTCAGAGTTTGTAAATTTCTATTTATAATGATATTGTTATCACCTTAACCTAGGGTTAAAGGCAGGAATGTTCCGATATGTCCATTGCCGAGGTTCTATTCCGCTGCATGGAGAGTCTTGGCAGTTGTGGCAATATTTCTTGGAACACAGAAGCTGAATTAGAGTTTGCGACATGGAGGGTAGTCATACTTTATTCCGAGAAGCCTTAATCACTAGTGGTGCGGTGGTCGAGTGGTAAGACGTCTGCCTAGTAATCATAGAGGTCTGGGTCCGATTCCCAGCTGCATCATAATTTAATTCAATGCTTCACCTTTATCTTTAATTTTTTGAGACAATTGTCAGGAAAGAAATTAACGGAGCTGACAGAGAGCGATGAATAACAGTGGAGAAAACGATGGTATGTTGGATGAATATGAGTTAGAACAGAGGTGGGCAATGAGCAAGCCGCGCTCTCGGAGCCGCCTGCCTGAGCTGGAGCAGAGCCGCGAGCAGCTGGTGTCCACCACGTAGTTCCTGCTGAAAAGACTAGATGGCGTTATGCGCAGCAAAGGCGCTAATGTAGCTGCAGAAATTCACCTGGCTGAGTGCATTATAAAATAACTTATAAGATAATAGTGCAAAATCTTTAGTATCCAACTAAGAATGAACAGATTCCACTGCTAGGGGTATCTCCTGAAAAATGCTATTATATTTGTAAGTAAGTAACTTATAAACATAATACTGGAATCTCTTCTCTAAAACGTCCAGCGCGTGCAGTCGAGCCGGCAAATATCTTATAAAGATAAGAGCGATTTTGTTTTGTTTCAGAAGACACCGCTAACAGTGCCATCTGTTAGTTCGAATTTTGTACATCAGGGTTTTCGTTACAATCTATGATATTACGTTATGGTACAGTACACTGTGGATTTGAAATGGCTAGTCAAATCGCCACGGTAAAGCGGCGTTCTATTTTCCAGTTCAACTCTAGTTGGGAGTGTGATTACTTGTTCACTGAAAGCGAAGGAAGAGCGAAATGTTTGGTATGTGGTAAAATACTAGGCATAAAATAGTAAAATTTAGAACGCCACTATAGAACACATTACTTCAACCAGTATGGAAGTGTAGAAGGTGAAATGTGACTTAATCTTCTTAATAATCTATGCGAGGAAGGAAGTAAAGTAGAGGTATGTATTATAATGCTCCACCTACATACGAGGTAACTTAATCACAGTGTTTTGTTTAATACCGGACTCTGACGGAAGTACGTGCGCCAGCAAGCATGCCGACCTCTAGCGGCAACTAGGATAACTACCGGCTGAGCGCGAACGCTGCTCTTTTTCCGGCCTGAGCTGGAGCGCTGCTCATTGAGCCGATTTGTGCCCACCTCTGAGTTAAAAGATAGTAGCATTATTTTTTACTGTTGGGCAGATGAATGTGTTTCAATATAGTTTGTGTTATAGATGGGTAAAAGTAGGGTGTTAGATGAGTACGTCCTAGCGTCTTGATTGGGGTGGTAGGTACTTGATACCTGATGCTACGCACTAAAGAAAATGTTCAGATGTTTGTTAAGCTTAAAGGACTTAACTACGGGGTCATCAGTCCCTAAACTTACAAACTACTTCTGAACTAGCTAACACTAAGGACGGCACAAATATCGCCGGCCGCGGTGGCCGAGGGGACTGAGGCACTCAAGTCACGGTCTGCACGGCCACTACGGTCAGGGGTTCGAATCCCCCCTAGGGCATGGATATTTGTGACGTCCTTAGTATTAAGTAGTTCATAGGTAGTTTGTAAGTTTGGGGACTGATTGCCCCGTAGTCGAGTCCCATAAGCTATACAAACATTTGAACATTTTTGGCACAAATATCCATGCCCGAGGAGGGATTCGAACCCCCGAACGTAGTGGCCGTGCAGACCATGACTGGCGCGCCGCAGTCCCCTCGGCCACTGCGGCCGACCGCTACGCACTGACATCATGTACACTGTGATACCACTGAAGTAAACATAGTGTATGAGTGTCACGGAAATAGTCCAACTGCAGAAAGCCTAAGTGGGCATATGAAACACTGCCATGATGAAAGTGGGGGAGTTTGCAGATGTAAAGAAGAGCTTCTCAGTAGACTCACCACTGGCCGCCACAAACGTCGTTGCTGTGGCGACCAACAACAGAGCTGCGGTTAGCGTGAGAGCCAGCTTCATGTTTGACGTGGACACAGGAACTGTTAGCTGCTCCTGAACACCTCGTTATTTCTGCTGCCTGCTCTCCCCTTCCTACTCCAGCCCCCTCCCCCCCCCCCTCACGCACACCACGTCGCTTCACCACTCAGTCCAAACGTCCAGTAGTGCACTTGGTCATAAAGTTTGTCATATAGGTTTTATCGTTCATCTCCGAGACATAACGCGTTTTTATGGCGTTTTCATGGCCAACAGTCTCAGTCGTAATTTCTCGTTTTAGCTGCTTCGTGTCTTTATTTACTTGCTATCTCTACCAGTGACAATGTGCTACTATGAGTGCACTAAATCTCAGAGTATTCTGTCAATGCCATTTAACTTCGTTAACAGTCAGGTGATTGCTAACTGTAAATAAATCGTTTTAAGTTTAGTCATACGAGACCGAGCTTGTGCCAAATTGTTGATAACAAATTTAGGTTCATTCCAATCACAAGAGCATCCTCACACCGCAGTCAAAATTCCTTACACCACGTACAAGGGAATGTCATTAACGTAATTTAATTTTATCAGAGTTTCGCCTTTTGTGGTCAGAACACATTATTGAGACGACCATTATATTTGCTGGATGTTAGGTGTTGATAACAAATTACGTAATTTAATATCTAAGGCGTATATATTCTTGCTGTAGAGCTCACTTCAGGCACATAACAACGTACATACGTACATAACAACGATATAAAAAATTACATAACATTTTTCACGAACATCATGCAAACTGGCACCATTCCACAAATGCTCAAACGCTCTAAAGCCTGGGAAGTCAGCTGACAACCCGACAAGCTACAGACCAATTGCCTTGATGCCTGCAATTTACAAATTACTAGAGAGGCTTATATACACTGTTGGCCATTAAAATTTCTACGCCACGAAGATGACGTGCTACAGACGCGAAATTTAACCGACAGGAAGAAGATGCTGTTATATGCAAATTATAAGCTTTTCAGAGCATTCACACAAGTTTGGCGCCGGTTGCGACACCTACAACCTGCTGACATGAGGAAAGTTTCCAACCGATTTCCCATACACAATTAGCAGTTCACCGGCGTTGCCTGGTGAAACGTTGTTGTCATTCCTCGTGTAAGGAGGAGAAATGCGTACCATCACGAATCTGACGTTGATAATGGTCGGATTGTAGCTAATCGCGATTGTGGTTTATCTTATCGCGACATCGCTGATCGCATTGCTCGCGATCCAATGTTAGCAGAATATGGAATCGGTGGCTTCAGGAGGGCAATACGGAATGCCTTGATGGATTCCAACGGCCTCCTATCACTAGCAGTCGAGATGACAGGCTTCTTATCCGCATGGCTGTAACGGATCGTGCAGCCACGTCTCGATCCCTGAGTCAACAGATGGGGACGTTTGCAAGACAACAACCATCTGCACGAACAGCTAGACGACGTTTGCAGCAGCATGGACCATGGCTGCCGTTACCCTTCAAGCTGCATCACAGACAAGAGCGCTTGCGATCGTGTACGCTTTTGTGTCCCAACTTCGTCGCCGCTGTTGTTCCAGCCTCGTCGTAGGTGTCGGTGGCCGAGTGGATGAGACCGACACAGGAATAAGATAGCACGCTGGTGCAGGTACGGAGGGGAGCAGCCAGAAACTATAAACACTAGAGTAAATTAGAAAGAGATATATATTGCACAGAATGTAACAATACTTAACTTTTACATAGTACTGCAGAATGTTGATACATAGTTGTTAGAGGCCTGCCTAGTGCCTGTACGATAGCAAAGTCTTCACTGGTGCCTATCTGATTACGAAAATCCTAACTGGTTGCTATCTCCGTCCGAAGTGACCGATGTCCTTCACTGGTGGCCACGAGCAGCGTTGTCGCAGAGGGCGCTCGTGGCTGTCGTCGTAAGAACGCCGCGCCGTGCGTGCATGGCGGCGCGCGGCGAAAGTAGGTGGCGCGCACTTTGTACTTGTGCGACACCACATACGCAACGACGAACCTGGGTGCACGAATATCAAAACGTCATGTTTTCGGATGAATCCAGGTTCTGTTTACAGCATCATGATGGTCGCTTCCGTGTTTGGCGACATCGCGGTGTACGCACATTTGAAGCGTGTAATCGTCATCGTCATACTGGTGTATTACTCGGGGTGATAGTATGGAGTGTCATTGGTTACACGTCTGGGTCACCTCTTGTTCGCATCGACGGCACTTTGAACTTCGAACATTTTCCGTATCCAGAAACGTCCGTACAGGACTTGCAACATGCGGTTGTTCATTATCCTGCTGAAATGTGGGGTTTGACAGGGATCGAATGAAGGGTAGGGCTGTGGGTCGTAACACATCTTAAATGTAACGGCCACTGTTCAAAGTGCCGTCGATGCGAACAAGAGGTGACCCAGACGTGTAACCAATGGCACTCCATACTATCACCCCGAGTAATACACCAGTATGACGATGACGATTACACGCTTCAAATGTGCGTACACCGCGATGTCGCCAAACACGGAAGCGACCATCATGATGCTGTAAACAGAACCTGGATTCATCCGAAAACATGACGTTTTGATATTCGTGCACCCAGGTCCGTCGTTGCGTTCACGATCGCAAGCGCTCTTGTCTGTGATGCAGCTTGAAGGGTAACGGCAGCCATGGTCTCGGAACTGATAGTCCACGCTGCTGCAAACGTCGTCTAACTGTTCGTGCAGATGGTTGTTGTCTTGCAAAAGTCCCCACGTCACTTACTACCTACATTGAAGGGGGATTCCAGAGCAAATTGAAAACATCAGTGGCATTTATCGACCTCTCAGCAGCTTACGACACTGTGTGGAGAGAAGGCATCGTGTACAAAATTCTCTGAGTAATTCCTTGCAAATATATTTAGCACGCCGAATAGACAGTATGCTCAATGATAGGGTGTTTGGAAATAATTACGGGCATTGAATACAGCTCCATCAAAAAGTAAAGAATGGCTTACCACAAGGATCAGTGCTCGCACCAAAGCTGTTTAGCTTCTATGTTACAGAGATGCCGGAAACAAGAAAGTTCGGGTATGCTGACCATTGGGCCTTCGCTAGAACATGTAACACAAATGAAGCATCTGGGGACATCCCAACGAAAGACCTTAAGATAATGGGTGAATATTTCCATAACTGGAGACTTCAAGCAAATGCTTCCAAACCGGAGGTTAGTTGTTTCCATCCCAACAACAAACTAGCTGTCAAGGAACTCAACATTCGATTTGATAACACCATTCTGAGGCACAATAAAACTGCGAAGTACTGGGCATGGCGCTGGACAGAACACTATCTTTTAAAGAGCACCTAACAAAAACTGCCGAAAATTGAAGAGAAGAATCAACATTATTCAAAAGCTCTGTGGTACCATCTGGGGAGCAACAGCCTCCACCTCCGCACCACTGCTTTAGCAATTGTATTCTCGGCTGCCGCATACTGTGCTCCATTTGGTTAAGCAGCCCACATATAAAAAAGGTGGATTTTCAGCTGTATAACACTCTGGCTCCCAAAATTAAGCCGCATCCCACCGCCACAACTGAGACTGACGCCCTTCTACGTGGATACAAAAACATCTTGGCTGCAAGCAGTAATAGGCTTCGAACCTGTCAACAAGAACAGCAAGGACCTGTGTACAAGAGTGTTTCAGTATCACAAACCCATCGTCTGAAATATGGAACGCATGTCAAAATCATTACATGCCTTGCATCACACAAAAGCCACCTGGTTTTGACCTACCACGCAAAACGTGGTCTACTCTAAATAGGATTCGACCTCGTAATGGCAGCTGTGCTCACTCCCTGTTTAAATGGAGTTAAGAACCATCTACTCAGTGTGACTGCGGAGAGAGTTAGCCCATCAGTCATATTGTTGAAGAGTGACCCAGAAGAGCCCAGAATTGATAGATGTTTGTTAATGTTTGTTTGTAATTCTTGAAGTTTATTTGTAATTCTTGAAGTTTGTTATATTTGTGATAGTCATTTGTCCACATCTACATCAACATTTACATGGAATACTCTGCAAATCACATTTAAGTGCCTGGCAGAGGGTTCATCGAACCACCGTTATACTATTTTATCTCCCATTCCATTTTCGAATAGCGCGCGGGAAGAAAGAACACCTGAATCTCTCCGTTCGAGCTCTGATTTCTCGTGTTTTATTCTGATAATCATTTCTACCGATGTAAGTGGGAGTCAACAATATATTTTCTCATTCGGAAGAGAATGTTGGTGATTGGAGTTTCGTAAGTAGCCCACGCCGAAGCGATAAGCGCCGTTGTTGTAATGATTCCCATCCCAGATCCTGTATCATTTCCGTAACGCTGTCTCCCCTGTATCGTGACAATACGAAACGAGCTGCCCTTCTTTGGACTCTTTCGATTTCCTCCGTCAAACCCACCTGTTAAGGATCCCACACTGGGCAGAAGACTCCTAAATGGACGGACAAGCGTAGTGTATGCAGTTTCTTTTGTAGTTCTGTTGCCATCTTTTAAGGGTTCTGCCAATAAAACGCAGTCTCTGGTTCGCCTTTCCCACGATATTATCTACGTGTTCTTTCCAGTTTAAGTCTGAAGAAATAGTAATTCCTAGGTATTTTGTGGAGTTTACGGCCTTCACATTTGATTGCTTCATCTTGTAAACAAAGTTTAACGGATTTCTTTTCGTACTCATGTGGACGACTTCACACTTTTCATTATTTAGTGCCAATTGCCAATTTTTACACTATAGTGATATCTTATTCAGATCGTTCTGCAGTTGGTTTCTATCTTCAGATGATTTTACTAGACGGAAATGACGGCGTCATCTGCAAAAAATCCTGGGGTATGTTAAATACTCGCACATTAGTAAATTCTACTTCAGCACTTAAAGATTTACAGTATTACAGTGTTGTCCCTATGCCGGAATTCTGCTTTCCCGCCGTGCAAAACATGGTCTAGTGTAGAAAAATTGGATTCAGGAGCTTTAAAATCAAACAGTATTTGTCCATATCGTAATATGTTGTGTGCTCTTAATCTCACTTTATTATAATCACTTACACAATCCAACTGCGAATTTCTAGAAAACTTGGCTGCACTTCGCAAACTCGAGCCAATGTCCTCCTTGGAAATAAACTGGAAAGGTTAACTATTACACGGCGCTAAACATCTATAAATAGTCACTTCTTTTCCGAACCTACTCACTATGTTTACATGCAACACATATTCCGGAAGACGAATACCGATTTCCGTAAACCGTTTTTCGCTGACGTCTTTACATGGCATAGCCTGAATCGGATTTCCTAGCCCACTTAATATGGCGGCTAAAAACAGCTGATTCAGTTCCTGATTTAGTCCGCATAATCGCTATTTTTCTTTATTTACATACACAGATTTATGTCATCATCATCATCATCATTAGGGACTGATTATGCCTTTCAGGTTTCAGTCTAGAGCATAGTACCTCTAATAAAATTTCTCCATGATCCCCTATTCAATGCTAACATCGATGGCTCGTCTGATGTTATGCCTTTTACTTCAAAATCATTCTGCAACGAACCTAAGTACTTTCTTCTTGGTCTACCTCGACTCCTCTTATCTTCCACTGTCGAGCTCATGAGTTTCTTAGGTAACCCTGCTTCTCCAATGCGTGTAACATGACCCCACCATCTCAGTCTGTTCGCTCTAACTGCTTCATCAATGGTGTTCATTCCGAGTTTTTCTTTGATTTCCTCATAATGGACACCCTCCTGCCATTGTTCCCATCTATTAGGACCTGCAATCATTCTTGTAACTTTCATGTTTGTAACCTCTACCTTATGAATAAGGTCACCTGTATCCACCCAACGTTCACAGATTTATGTTCACTCTAATATTTATATTTATATTTCACGTTAGAAAATATTACTCTTTCCATATGTGCAGAAAATTCTTAACAAGAAAACAAAATCTGACAAGCCAAGAACGCTTCAAAAACGGTTGCGTTTACATGGGCACGAAAATCGATTGTGGAAAAACCGCTTTAGAGAAGCGGATTTCCAGAATCGATTTTGCAGTGTTTTCATGACCAACCAAAAGCGGAATTGGGAAATCGGTGCCGCGGTGGAGTAGCCGAGCGGTCTAAAGCGACTCGCTGCGGAGCGCGCGGTTGCTCGCCGTGGAGGTTCGTGGCCTCCCTGGGACATGGGTGTGTGTGTTGTCCTTAGGTTAGTTTACCTAGGTTTAAGTAGTTTGTAAGCTACGGGCTGATGACCACGCAGTTTGGTCCGATAGATTTACAGACATTTGTATATTTTTTGGGAAATCGGGTTACGAAATCCGGATTTGGGAGCCCCTGTAAACGGGGTGACTGTCAACAACGCGGGACCACGAGCAGTAAACAAACGCGCGCATTGGCGCAGTTCTCGAATAGGTGTAAACAGTAGGGCGTCTCAACCGAAAAGTACAGTGTAATGCGCGACGTACAGTTGACTACAGAAGGTATTCACCGACTATTATACGCATCATAGACTGCCTCACTCGTTCCCATATTCCAGGCGTCTGTCCTATTTGCTGACACTCTTGCCTTATGTGCTGACGCAGCAATTCTACGTTACGTATAGGTGTGGCATACACAATGTTCTATAAATGGCGTCATGTACCGAGCGGTCTAAGGCAGCTCGCTGCGGAGCGCGCGGTTGCTCGCCGTCGGAGGTTCGATTACTTCCTGGGGCATGGGTGTGTGTGTGTGTGTGTGTGTGTGTGTGTGTGTGTGTGTGTGTGTGTGTGTGTGTGTTGTCCTCAGGTTAGTTTACCAGGTTAGTTTACCTTAGTTTAAGAAGTTTGTAAGCTACGGACTGATGGCCATGCAGTTGGGTCCGATAGATTTACAAACACTTGAACACAAATGGCATCATAAGAAGGAGTATTAAGCCGAGTTCAGGCAAACAATTGATGGCGTGCAACAGCTAGTTGCATAGTGAAGTTGTAGTTCAGAAGCAAGTGTGAACTTCCTAGTTCTAGTAGCGCCATTTAAGATGTGCTACTCTTTCCACGCAACATAAAATTGAAGTTGGTTGTACTTTGTGTCGCCACTTTCTTACCCCACCACCAAATATCGACATTCGACTGTCACCTCGCGGGGTATTTCGAATTATTTTACTTCGTATCAGTGTGTTTGCGTTCCAGGTTTACGATTTGGCGCCTTTGTTTGTGGCTAAAATGTCGAATCAATTTGCGAAACCCTTCGTGTGCTTGTGGAACAAAGTGTAACGATTGAAATGAGCCGTGCAAATCGCGATCACCTGAGACTGCGGACGCCATGTTGAAATCTGCACAACTAAGTGGTATTTGTGAAGCTTGTGAACGATAGCTCACAGTGCGTTGCTATCTCAATTTAGTTGTTTGTGTGAACCCGGCTTAATGGACTGAGGCCTGGACCATGAGGGGGCCGGGCCCTATACATTTGTTTGGCTGTGGAAACAAGGAAATGCCCGCATTACAGCTCGAGGTAGTCATTATCAGCACCTTCTGTAGAGAAGTGTACGTAAACGTTAAAATGAAGTAAATCAGTGGGACTTAAATACTGTGGCTATCAGTCCCTAGGCTTACAAACCACTTAACCTAACTTTAACTAACCTAAGGACAAAACATTATACAAGTGTTTGTGTGTGTGTGTGTGTGTGTGTGTGTGTGTGTGTGTACACATGCTCGAGGGAGGACTCGAACCTCCGAAGGGGAGCAACCGCGCGCTCCGCAGCAAGATGCCTTAGACCGTACGACCATTACACTGCGGCGAACTGTACGTAGTAAATTGCATTGTACGAACAGAAATGACGAACCTGCATAGTGAAGTGGCCTGTGTTTTGTACACCACAACAAATGCCTGTAGTACGGTAACGAAAGAAAATAAACGATACGTGTACACGACACGTTCTGCTTGTTGTTCGGTCCTCAATAGAATTCCCGGAGCTTTTCCGCGTATATCAAATAACCACTCACATTCGGAAATTGGAAATCATTGCCGAGTTCTCTAACCATACAATAAATCATCGTTTGTTTAATTTGAGGGCAATTTCCACTTTCTACACCAAGTGTCGAATGCTGCACATCTTCCTGCCAACCTCTGACCAATGTAAACGTTAAAAGTCTCTGATAAAAAAAGGCAATTACCATATGTATATAAAACATCTTTGGCAGAAGTATTGCTAATTATATATATATACTATAATTTAACATCCTGCCAACCTCTGACCAATGTAAACGTTAAAAGTCTCTGATAAAAAAAGGCAATTACCATATGTATATAAAACATCTTTGGCAGAAGTATTGCTAATTATATATAGATACTATAATTTAACATCATAGCGAAACAATCTGCAGAAAACCAGACAGCAAAAATGTACAGAACTGCGAAATACGGGATTAATTCAGGGCAGTTTTTAACTGACGTCAAAATATCGTAAGTTATAAGAAAAAAATTATAACCAAATTTTCAAATATATATTCCTAGTATTTTACTTGTAATGGGAAGGAAATTGATTAATGTAATTTTTATATACGCGGATGCTTGATGATGGAAAAAAGCTGAAACAGTTGAAGCATTATATAGTAAAGTGTAAGCAGTGATCTGGAACTTATTTTAATGTCCTACAACGACATTTATCACACCGCAGACGCAACAATCGGGAATTTAATGACATCAATGTCATACGAAGCATTAGGAAATGTACTGCGTTTTATACGCCTGAAATTAAAACTTTTGAAGACCATAGAGAGCATACGATATAATGAGAGTGCCTTCACAACAACGTGGTTCCATCGTAATCACATAACACTTGCACCGCAAATCTTGCGGAAATGGATGCGATTCATGTGCGGTTTTCACAGAATGGATTAGTAGTTAAGAACTCTTATTGTTAGCCAATAAACAGATTGTAAAAATAACAAGAAAGTGTATTTTTATGCAAACACGCAATTTTTCAAATGCGACAATGGTTGTTTGTATCATGGACAGGAATTTTTTACACCAGCTGCGTACAAAGAATTTTGAATGAAATTTTTATCACGTTTAGTTTGGCAGCTTACAACCATTCAAAGTCTTGAGGGCGGAGGCTACGACAGCGTAGCTCACTGGCTGGTGCTCATGAGACAGTGGGGCGTGACCCAGGGGCTAGCCACTCGTCCAGTCAGATACGCTATCGCAGCCTCTGCCCCCGAAACTTTGAACGGTTGTAGCTGCCAAACTAAACGCGATAAAAATGTCATTCAAAATTATTTATACACAGCTGGTGTAAACAATTCCAGTGCATGATAGAAACAGCCATCGTTTCATTTAAAAAACTGTATGTTGCATAAAAAGTACACTTTCTAAGTAATATTACAATTCTGTGAAAACCGCACATCAATCGCACGTTCCGTTGTCACAGTATGTGCGGTGCAAGTGTAAGGTGAGTCACCCTGTACGTAACAACAGCAAAATCAAACCTAGTGCAACGTATTAACAACAACTTGGCTCAGGCAAGAAATAAGTGACAAAAATCGTCCTACATTCTGCTACAATTTTTCAGCGTTGTAGCTTCTCGATACACTACAGCATTACCGTTGAAAATTAACTTTCGAAGTCTTATGTCATTTAAAATTATTACATAAAGTGGGGGCTGCAGCTGCTGGAGTGTCCGAAAGTGTAATTCCAACCTCGACGCGATATCACACAACAGGAGCCGTTAAAAGAAGGCAAGGGGCAAGGTCGTCTACAGGTAACACCAGCAAGAGGTGAGCGTTATCTCCGGTTAACAGTCCGCCGAGACAGGAGGCTGAATGCAATTCACAATGATCTGCGACTCGCGCTCCAGGTCGCTACAGGACGCGCTGTATCAACACAAACAGTCCGAAAGCGCCTTCAGGAATGTGGCCTCTACGCACGAAGGTCAATGATGTGTATCCAATTAAAACCACGACATCACTTAGCTCCAGAAACTTGCTGAAGGAAGATCAGGAATCTTAAGGAATGGTTTCGGATTCTGTTCACAGATGAGACGCGATTTTGTGTTCAGCTGGACAATCGTCGTTGCCTCAGCTGGAATTTTCCTCCTTATGTGCAGGAAATGTCACCATATCGTGGAGGTGGACGAATGGTGTTGGCGACGTACGGACCTCTATGACGTTCTGAATGGTGCTTTGACTGCTCAGAAGTATAGAGGCGAGATCGTTCGACCTTTTGCTATGCCGTACGCTAGTGCCATAAAATATTAGTTCTTTATGGTGGTCGATAACGGTCATGCAATTGAACGAATGGAGCGGCCAGCTTGTTTATCGGACTAAACCCGAGTATGTCTGGGATGCACTTGGCAAAGGCATTGCAGCTAGACCAGCACCTCCAAAAACAGTTGTAAAGCAGGAAAAGGAAGGGAGCTTGGAGTCTAACGACCCGTCGACAGTGTGGTCATTAGAGACGGAGCTTACGCTCGGAGTGTTTGGGTAAGGATGTGGAAGGAAATCGGCCGTGCCCTTCCAAAGGAACCATCCCGGAATTTGCCTGGAGTGATTTAGGGAAATGACGGAAAACCTAAATCTGGATGGCCGGAGGTGGATTTGAACCACCATCTTTCCGAATGTGAGTCCAGTGTGTTACCACTGCGCCCCCTCGCTCGGTGTAAAGCTGGATATTGCCATCATGGAAGAAGGGCCCAATAACCATAATGAGCTGATTGATAACCTCATACTGTCCATGCCACGCAGTTGTGCATCTCTACTGGCCATCGCCAGTGTAGTTCGCGAACGAACTAGTTCTGAAGAGCGCTGCCACAGGCGAACTACGCGAACGCCGGCCGCGGTCGCCGAGGGGACTGAGGCGCTCCAGTCACGGTCTGCACGGCCACTACGGTCGGGGGTTCGAATCCCCCCTCGGGCATGGATATTTGTGCCGTCCCTTAGTTGTAAGTAGTTCATAAGTAGTTTGTAAGTTTAGGGACTGATGACCCCGTAGTTAAGTCCCATAGACTCTACAAACATTTGAACATTTTGAACTACGCGAACTAGTTCGGAGATCTCTTGCCTCTTAGTTCGTCCGCTCCTTTTCCGAAGACTGACGCGGAACAGCGAGAGGACGCGAGAGCGCGCAAAATCCCATGATTCCCTTCTGCCAGTTAGAGTCATTTCGAGCTGAAATGCAGCTCAGCTGTAGTTTCATAGTTCACTGCCACACATTTTCTTTTCTAAGGTATTCAGCAGTGTCTAAATATAACCCTCACTCCACAGTGTAAACAAAATAACTGGTTTATTTGATGTCTCATTACCCAAAAATACAGGTAATAGCACACGCTTGGATAACACTGATCATTATATAAAACAAACTGTCATAGCAAAAGAGAGCACCTTTAGTAGCGGTAGCAAAGAGCGGACTAACTAAAAAGAGCGACCTACTTCGCGGCCGAGCTGCGAACTAAAAGGAGAGCTACCGGTCGCGAACTAAAATATGCGCGATCCGTCGCGAACTTAAATATGTGCAATCGGTCGCGAACTAAAATATGTGAAATCGGTCGCGACTAAAACATGCATTACCGATCGCCAACTATTATGCGCAAGTCTAATCAGAGCTCATCACTCACCATAGTAGACGGCAATGAGAAACACTTTCTCACTACAATGGTAGCCGTATGGTTTGCTCTAAGTAAACGGTATCTGAACCTCAAATAAAAGTTGGGACAGAAAAGTATTGTACTGTATCACACACAAATTGCAATTGTAACCAATATGTTAATGAAATACGTTACCATGCGTATAACGCGTACGATATCGGACCTGATCCCACAATTGTTTTGAGCGGTTTATTTAAAAGTGTGAGAAGTTTGTGGTTCACAACAGAAGCAAGGGATGTGTTGTTGAGCTGAGAGAGAGAGAGAGAGAGAGAGAGAGAGAGAGAGAGAGAGAGAGAGAGAGAGAGAGGTAGTACTGGAGGCATTCACCGTGCTGCGACTGAGGGCAGGCCTTCTCCGTGCACGCCCAGAGTCCCCCACTGTGGCAGAAGCACGAGTTGCAGTCCTCCTCCTTCGTGTCACCGGGTTTACAGGCTGAAACGTCAGAAAGCAGAGTTAGTCTATTGACGGTGGATATCGTGACGTGAGAACGTCACACATATTAAAATATTCCGCTTTCATTTTCCTGATTAATTACAATGAATTTGTTGGTTGAAATTGGCGTTTCGTTATCTGTAATTGGTTGCTAGTATCTGTAGAAAACTAGCTTGACATGTGACTTAGACATTTAAGGAAACTACAACCACACCTTAATATTTATTTATCGTATGACAATACAGAGTCATAAGAAAGAAACAGAAAAATCACTAATATAACTAACGTTAAGATTTGCAAACAAATATTACTAATATAACAAACTTCAAGAATTACATACAGACATCAAGAGTATTAATGTAATCTTTCGCCGCTGTGGAGTAGCCGAGCGGTCTAAAGCGTCTCGCTGCGGAGCGTGCGGTTGCTCGCCGTGGAGGTACGAGTCTTCCCTGGGGCAAGAGTGTGTGTGTTTGTCCTTAGGTTAGTTTACCTATGTTTAAGTAGTTTGTAAGTTACGGACTGATAGATTTACAAACATTTGAACATTTGAATGTAATCTATCGACTCTGGAAGTGCGAATAGGAAGTCGTCTTGGCTCCCATTACAGGCTCTTGTGGGACAATCTTCAGCAGTATGGCTGATGGTATGATTCTCTCCGCAGTCACACTGAGGGGCTGGTTATTTACCCAGTTTATACAGGAAATAAGCACAGCCGCCATAACGAATTCGAATCCTATTTATGCTCCTATTCGCGAGGCCTTTTCCCGTCGGAGGTTCGAGTCGGCACTCGGGCACGGATGTTTGTGTTGTCTTTGGTTTAAGTTAGTTTATAGTTTGTACGTTTAAGGACTAATGACCCCGCAGTTAAGTCCCATAAGCTTAACAAACAATTGAACCCTATTAAGGGTAGACCATGTTCTGCGTAACTCAAAACCAGGTGGCTTTTGTGTCATGCAAGCATGTTATGATTTTGCCATGCATACCATTTTTCAGACGATTTGTGATACTGAAACCTTGTTGTACACAGGTCCTTGCTGTTCTTGTTGGCGGGTTCGAAGCCTATTACTATTTGTCTTGGTGGATGGGCAGGTTTCGATTTCCCAAGATTTTTATGTATTCACATACATAGGCGTCATTACATCGGTGGGATATGGCTTAATATTGGGAGCCATTGCTTTGGAGTGGGTTTAATTACTGGAGAAATCGTCCTCAGAGTTTTACGCAATTGTACATCCACTTTTTTTACATGTGGGCTGTTTAACCAAATAGATCACAGTATTCGGCAGCCGAGAATACAATTGCTAAAGCAGCTTTTATATGTGGGCTGTTTAACCAAATAGAACACAGTATTCGGCAGCCGATAATACAATTGCTAAAGCAGCAGTGCGGAGAGTAGAGGCCGTTGCACCCCAGGTGTTGATACAGCGCTTTTGAATAATGTCGTTTCTTGTCTTTAATTTTTCGGCAGTCTTTGTTAGGTGCTCTTTAAAAGATAGAGTTCTGTCCATCGCCATGTTGAGTTCCTTGCCAGCGAGTTTGTTGTTGAGATGGAAACAACTGACCTCTGTTTTGGAAGCATTTGGTTGAAGTCTGCACTTGCGGAAATATTCACCCATTATCTTCAGGTCTTTCGTTAGCATGTCCTCAGATGCTTCAATTGTGCTACATCTTTTAGCGAGGGCCCGTCGTCAACATACCAGAACTTTCTTGATTGTGTTTCCGTCAGATCTGCAATATAGAGGCTAAACAGCAGTGGTGCAAGCACTGATACTTGTAGTAGCCCGTTCTTTAGTTTTTTGATAGAGCTGTAGTCAGTGTCCATAATTGTTTGGAACACCCTAAGGAATTTCTTACAGAAATCCAAAATTTTTCTCCGTGTGCGGAAATACATCTTCATACAAAACTACATCCTGCTGTATAGTCAGAAGATGTGTTCCGCAGACGGAGGAAGAATGTTAGACTTCTGTAAGAAATTTCTTCGACTGCACTCGGCCTGTTTGAGTAATAATCCATATTGTCTTGCGGTGGGGATTCCTGTGCAGCGCGTGCCGCAGAGTGCGGGTGTGGACAGCTTGTGTCCACATAATTAAGTAGTCCCGAGGTGCGTCAGCTGCTGGAGATGCAAGCGGCTGCGTAAGGAGGGCATCCAGGCGCGGCCGCAGAGAAGAACGAGTGAGGCTGATGTGCTGCTTATGGTGGCGAGACACGAGCAACAGTAGAAACGGCTTCACAGTTGCTTTCCATTCAATGTTTTAACTTACGAATATCATTATAAATAGAAATTTATACACCCTGAGAATGATTTTCGTCTCGATAATGTCAGAGACATTAATGATAACGGTGAAGCATTGAATTAAAATTTGTGATGCGGTCGGATATCGAATCCGGACCTCCATGATTACTAGGCAGACGTCTTACCGTTTTTTTTCCTCATATTCATTTCTTCCAGTTATGAGTCACTCATGTACCAGAATTCTGCCATCTTTCCCAACGAAGCCAACAATGAACGGCGACCACCGGCGACTTGGAATAGTCTAAGCACGATTTCCCACCACGTCACAAACTTCTCCATGCAGCGGAATGTTTCGATCTGGCCGCGGTGGAGTAGCCGAGCGGTCTAAGGCGCCTCGCTACGAAGCGCGTGGTTGCTTGCCGTTGGAAGTTCGAGTCCTCCCTGGGGCATGGTTGTGTGTGTGTGTGTGTGTGTGTGTGTTTGTCCTTAGTTTAGACCATTCCGAGGCGCATTAATCGCTAGTGTTGTGGTGGTCTAGCGGCCCGGGCGCCGTGGAACAGAACCGCAAGGAACTGAACTACCCAGAGATAAAAAAATAAATAAATAAATAAAAATAAAATAAAAAAGTGGTGGTAAGACGTCTGCCTAGTAAGCATGGAGGTCCGGATTCGATTCCCGGCCGCATCATAAACTTTTATTCAATGCTTCACCTTTATCATTAATTTTAATTTACCTTATAACTTTGATCCATTATATATGTGGTGCGTTGCAGCTGTGATGGGTAAAGATTTCCAGAAATAACTACAACCAGTCGTCTCTGCGACTCTGCATTTTTATTTCCTTTTATTATTATTACGTTTCAGGCCTTTTACCTGACTGTCAGTTCTTCCTGTTCTTCCAGCATTGCTTCATTCTTTCACTAAAGGTCCTCTTTATTTCTTTGGTCCACTTTGGTCTTTATGCTTTAAGAGCTGCTTTCTCTCAGATCACTTCCCTCTTGCACACCTCGTGTCTAAACACGACTTTGTCGATGATGTCTGCCCTTTCCAGTTCGGTTTGGCTTGTATCATCTAGGGTGTAGTGGTCTTGAGACCCTGGATGTTCCTGAGGATTCTGTTGGTAAGTTTGGTCTGTGGAAGTCTGCTGATGAGTCCATAAAATTTTAGTCACTTCTTTCTAATGTCCGCGTGAAGTTGGAGAACTTCTCTGTGCTACGACTTCGTCTGTAAGTTTTGGTCCAATAATTTTCCTAATGACATTTCTGTGTGCGGATGTTCTCAAGGTCGGTTATTGTGTGTACCATCAGTGTTTCACTGGCCTATAGCACCTGCAGTTAGATTACGGTATTATAGTGACGAATTATGTTGAAGGTGGAAAGAAATTTCCTATTGTAGATAACCTGCGTTTTGTATAAGGCTCTCTTCACCTTCAATACTCTAGTGTTCTGTGCGATTTTCTCCTTTCCTGTCGGTTCGAACACTTCACCTAGGTATTTGAAGTGTGCAACCCTGTTGATCTTGCCATACTTCGTGTTCAGATGTGGTATGTTTAGTTCCGTGCTGAACAAATCAGTTTTTTTAAAGGAGAGCAGTAGCCTTACTTTCTCTGCGCATTCTTTGAGTACTTCTATCAGTCTGATTGCTGTTATCCGTGAGTAGCGCCAGATCGTCCGCGAAGGCTAGACAGCAAACTCTAGCTTGTCCTTTCGTTGTCAAAAACGCACTGGCTTCCAGTGACCTTGTATTGTCAGCTCATTCTCCCACTCCTTGATGACATTGCCCAGCACTCTGCTGAAGAGGAACGGTGAGAGTCCGTCACCTTGGCGAACGCCTGTCTTGATTTCAAAGTATTCGGAGATTTTCCCCTTAAACTTCACCTTAGATGTTGTGTCAGTGTTTGTTTGATCAGTCGCAATGTCTTGCTGTGCAAGCCTTGTTCATGTAGCACGTTGAATAATGACCCACGGTCGATGAAGTCATATGCCTTCTTGATGTCAACGAATGTGTATATGACTAGTCTGTTCCTGGAGCTTTGATTTTCAGGGTATTCTTCAGATTTACGATGACCTATGTTGGAGAAACTTAGGGATTCAGCAGCAAAACACACACACATTTAATGTTCGCTTGGATTATCTGTGGTAGCAGTGTAGTTAACAGCCGTTAGTTTATTTTTCGTGCACAGACTGTTCTGGAAACGTAACGTATGTTTCCGAGTGAAGTTAATTCACTTCAGTTAATTCAGTTCAGTTCATTAGCATTCAAAAGCGAAACAAATTTTATTCAACGATGAAACAAATATAAAACTGGAAAAAATTTAAAAGTTAAATTTCAATCGGTTTGTCCGTCTTATGCTAAATCGAGAATTAACGTTTTGTGCACATTATATCTACATCTAACTACATAAATACTATGCAAATCACATTGAAGTGCATGGCAGTGTGTTCATCGAACACCTTTTATGATGTTCCTCTTTAGTTCCATTCTCTAATAGCTCGCGGGGAAAAAGAAAGAGCTAAATCTTACGTTTTCGTTCTGATTTCTCTTATTTTGTTGACCATGTCGTCTTATGTAGGTGGGTACTAAAAATATGTTCTCATTCGGAAGAGAAAGTTGGTGAAAGAAATTTCGCAAATAGATCTCGTTGCAACGTATAACGCCTTTGTTTTTAATGATTCCCACCCCAACTCGTGCATCATTCCCGTGACACTCTTTCCCTATAAGGCGATAATACAAAACGAGCTGCCCTTCTCTGAACTTTTTCTAAATCGTCTCAGTCCCATTTGGTAGGAATACCACAATGCGCCCCAATACTCCAAAGTACGACGCACAAGCGTGGTTTAGGCAGTTTCTTTACTAGAGCTGTTGCATCTTTTAAGTGTTCTGCCAGTGAAATGTAGTCTTTGGTTCGCTTTCCCTACAATATTCTATGTGTTCTTTGCATTTTAAATTGTTTGTAATTGTTACTCCTAGGTATTGAGTTGAATCTACGGCTTGTAGGTTTTGACTAATTTATCGTGTAAATAAAGTTTAACGGACTTCTTTTAGTGGTCATATGGATGACTTCACACTTATCATTATTAAGGGTCAATTGCCATTTTTTGGACCATTTATTCATCTTATATAAATTATTTGCTTTTGATCTTCAGGTGACTTTACTAACCGATAAGTGACAGCATTATCTGGGAACAACCTTAGAGATTGTGTCCTAAATCGTATGGAAAAATAAGGAACAGTAGGGGCCCTATGACACTGCTCTGGGGAACACCAGATATCACTTGTTCTACTCGATGACTTTCCGTCAATTACAACATATTGTCTTTTGACAGGAAATCACCTTTTGAGAGATGTATAAATTTAGATAATCAATTAATATTTATGATCAATTCAATTAGATGTGATATATTAAAATCAATATATTATACTATATAACAAAATAAATAGAGCTGAAAATTAAAATTTTGACCTCCCTTGACAATAGCACTCATCACATCATGTGAGTAAACAGCTAGCTGTGTTTCACAAGAATGATACTTTCTGAATCCGTTTTGTCTATGGATCAATGAGTCGTTCTCTCGAGGTAGCTCATAATATTTGAGGAAAGTATATCTTCTAAAATCCTGTTTGAAAACGACGTCAATGATATAAGTCTGTAATTTTGCGATCACTCGTGTTACCTTTCTTGATTATTGGAGTACCCTGCGAAACTTTCCAGTACTTTGGGTACGGAACGTTCGCCGAGCGAGGGTTGTATATGATAACTAGGTACGGGGCTATTGCATAAGCATACTCTAGAAGGAAACTATTTCAAAAGTTGCTGTAGAATATATTTAGAATTTTAATGTTTCATCTTTACATTCTTCTGCTTTTTTTCTTTACTGTTCGTTAAGGATCATGTCTATTTGGGAATTTTCTTCTGTTTGCCTTTTCTGTAGTATAAGGTAGTTATTAAGTAGTCTGTAAGTTTAGGAACTCATGACCCCGCAGTTAAGTCCCTTAACCTTCAGCCCGTACACCCCCTTATGGCACACAAAGCGTACACTTGACCTTTAAGACCGCGGTGCCGTTTCTTTCAGTTTCTTTCGGCCTTTTTGCATCTAATTGTCTTAAAATGCATTTAGTGCACCATTCGGTCGCCTCCTTCCCCAGAAACCCCCGCCCCCAATAGTTTTCTCACATACTTGATATGTAGATTTTTTCTAATTTTATAGACTTGCAGTTGATTGTGAAAGGGAAAACCACACAACTTGATCGTAAGTGGGGTACATTGGACCGGAGAAAATAAAGACATTCAGTGTACACATCGGCCTTTTTTATCGCATTTCTTTCTTCTTTTGTCGAGCGTAAACATAAACCTAGATCGCAAATCGAAAACAAATGTCTCGCAAACGAAACGGGAAAAAGCAGTATGATGCGAAGAACAGACGTTAACACTGCAAGTATATTATAAAACAACTTCCCAATTACATAATATGCAAGAAAATGTAAATTGAAACTGATTTAGTTATTCACAGCCCTAATATAAAACATGCTTTTTCATTTTTATATGGTTAACTCAAGCCGACACAAATTTTAAAGTCAAGTTACGTGTGAGCAATTGTAGGTGCGCAATGGATAACATTACTCTGCACTGCAATATAGATCCGACTACCCAATGGAGTAATTTGTTTGTTCTTAGACCCTACGGAAGAATAATTTCCAGTATTGCTGAAAAATGGTCAGAGGCCTGCATGTTGCCGGTGTTAAAGGGCGTCCGTCAAGCAACATCGAACAGTATAAGCACGTGCCGTCATACATAAACGTGTGCGGCTACCGTGCTTTAGTTATCTGCGACGGACAGCCCAGAACGTGTGCTCTGTGCAGTTCCACGGAGCACACTGGAAGCGAGTGCAGCAAGAGGCGCGTCCCGCACCTGCCGGCTGCAGAGCCCGCGGTGGCCGAGCGGTCCTCACGGCCGCTACGGTCGGAAGTTCGAATCCTCCCTCGGGCATGCATGTTTGTGTCGTCTGTAGTATAAGGTAGTTATTAAGTAGTCTGTAAGTTTAGGAACTCATGACCCCGCAGTTAAGTCCCTTAACCTTCAGCCCGTACACCCCCTTATGGCACACAAAGCGTACACTTGACCTTTAAGACCGCGGTGCCGTTTCTTTCAGTTTCTTTCGGCCTTTTTGCATCTAATTGTCTTAAAATGCATTTAGTGCACCATTCGGTCGCCTCCTTCCCCAGAAACCCCCGCCCCCAATAGTTTTCTCACATACTTGATATGTAGATTTTTTCCAATTTTATAGACTTGCAGTTGATTGTGAAAGGGAAAACCACACAACTTGATCGTAAGTGGGGTACATTGGACCGGAGAAAATAAAGACATTCAGTGTACACATCGGCCTTTTTTGACCGGGAGCGGAGAGTGCAATTCGTTAATTACAGAACTTCGGACAGATGATGCACAACGAAGAATAGACTTACTTCGACTTTCTCTTGAACTACCTTGAGGCTACTGTGGAGGGCAGAGTGCTGACACGCACTCAGAGAAAAGGGGTGGGGTGGGGGGTTGGGAGGAGAAGGGGGTCGCCCCGGTCCAAAAGACCGGTGTACGGGCTAAAGGTTAAGCTTAACATACTTTTGAGCATTTTTAGCCCCTTCTCCCCGGCGAGGCGGTCATCCTCAAGCTGACGTACGCTGCTGCCACGTACCCGCGAGAACTCTCTGGGCAGGAGGAACTTGCCGCAGCACCGGCCGAACCAGAGAAACAACGCAGAGACGAGCCACGTAGAGGAAGCGCGTTCTAGGGACGCGAGCTACTCGGCCGCGGAAATAAATGAAATATCCCGTGAGGGAGAAGTTCCACTGGATGTGCAGAAAACAATACCTGTGTACACAGAATCCGAAGATGGAAGCCGCTCTTCCGTTATTCAACAAGAAGTCCACGGACTTCCGAAACAAACTACAATGGATTTAGACGAAGCGACTGGCAGTCACGTGGAGACAAATGACACCCTACCGAAAACGACCTCCGACACAGAAGAAGCCAGAAGAGGAATTGGGAAAGGGAATCGAAGCAAACAGGACAGCTCAAGGAGGAACCTAAACCTCGTAACAACACACAGAAAGGCTTAAATTTAGGAGTGCAAAATGGAAATCAGAAAAGGCTTCCAAATAAGAAGGAACAAGTGGCACCCAAGACATACTCCACAGATTCTCAAGAGAAGTCACTTGCATCATCCAACGGGGAATCCCTAAAGCGCAGAAGAAATAAAAAGCCCAGGCTGGCTCACGAAGCCCCTGAGAGCATGGCTCCCATTCTCAGGGAAAAACTGAAAACCGTTAAAGAACGTGACAAGCAGGAAGCTGCTTCACAAGCAGCAGAAACTTCCAAGGAAAGTCCTACAGGAAGCGGAAGTGAGGAGACGGACAATAACGTTGAGGTGGCAGGAAATGAACCATTGTCCGGTCAAGGCCCCTTAGAGGTACGACCAGACTGGGCACAAGAAACAGATGAAGATACGGAAGATGAAGCCATACAAGGAGAAGATATTCATACTCTTTTAATTAAAAAATGAAGCCGTTAAGGCAAAAAGCAAGAAGACAGATGACAGCAAAAAAAAAAGAAAGACATGAATTGCCCTTATCAGACATAGAAATTTAAGACATTACACCTACTAATGGAAAATGTGATAACCCTTGACATAAACAAATTTCAGAACGAAACTAAAGTGGCTGCCCTTAAAGATTTATTGTATAAATCCGAAACATTCATAGCACTAATGCAGGAGGTTCAAATCAAAGATTTATACGTCGTTGGTTATCAAGCAATACTGAATATTGCAGCTGAGAGTAGTTGTGGGACAGCTATCCTTGCTAAGGACGGAATATAGATGAAAGATGTCTGCCTTTTAGAATCTGGGTGGGGCATCAGATGCACAATTTTCAATACCAACCTAGTAAATGTTTACGCTTCATCGGGTAATAATGCGAGAGAAGAAAGAGCAAGATTTTACAAAAGTGACATTCTAGTTTTACTTAAAGGCAATCCGGGAAATGTTTTAGTTGGGGGTGACTGGAATTGCTCTTTAAATGAAGAGGACCAAGGCCCAAACTTCAATAAATCTAAAGAATTTGAGGGCTTAGTTAGTACCAGGAAATGGAAAGACGCATGGGAAATTAAATATCCTACCCTCGTCAGGTTTACATACATTACTAGTAGACCCCAAAGCAGAATCGTTAGAATTTACATTTCTTCCAACTTTGAAAATAAAATTGCTGCAATTGAAGTTATACCAACTACCTTTTCCAACTATCTTGCAGTGAAATGCATTGTTAAGTTACCGAAACGGAAAACATACTGAGACAGACCATTGTAGAAATTAAACACAGGTATGCTGCTAGGGAATTACCTAAATCCACAAATAGAAAAAACCTGGCAGGCCTCTTTAAGACAGTGTCATAAATACAGGTCAACTACACAATGGTAGGCTGCGGTTGCAAAGAAAAAATTGAGAGCTACCCTAATAGCGTATGGCAAAGAGAGAATGAGAAGGGCGCGTCTTACTATGGAATTTTTTTATTCTTGTTTACGCGATCTATATGCAGAACGAATGATTAACGATATTTTCATACAAATAAAGTGAATCAAAGCCAAGCTAATAAATATGAAGAGATCACAGTTAGAGGGCTTAAAAATTAAATCCCCTGCACACACCAGTGTTGAAGAGGAAAACGCTTCTATATACCACCTCATAAGCCATGCACAACAGAGGCGAAGGAATTTTATTTATTACTTGCGAGCGGAGGATAAGAGCGATCAAAAAGTCAGTATAAATTTGAAAACTTAATAAATCACGGGATAATGTAGATAGAGAGGTAAAAATTGACACACATGCTTGAAATGACATGAGGTTTTATTAGAACGAAAAAAAAGTATTGCTAGACGCGTGAAAGATCTCTTGCGCGCGTCGTTTCGTGATGATCGTGTGTTCAGCCGCCACTTCCGTCATGCTTGGCTTCCCAGGTCCCCAGACCACAGTCCGTGCGATTATTGGCTTTGGTGTTACCTGAAGTCGCAAGTGTATCGTGATCATCTGTAGGGATGCTGAAAGACAACATCCGACGCCAATGCCTCACCATAGCTCCGGACATGCTTTACAGTGCTGTTCACAACATTATTCCACAACTACAACTATTGTCGAGGAAATATAGAAAACATATTGAGCATTTCCTGTAAAGAACATCATCTTTACTTTGTCTTAATTTGTTATGCTAATTATTGTTTTTCAGATTACATGAAGTGCCATCTGATGGACATTTTTGAACTTTTTATTTTATTCTAATAAAACCCCATTCATTCCAAGCATGTCAATTTTTACCACTATATCTACATTATTCCGTGATTTATTAAGTTTTCAAATTTATACTGATTTTTTGATCACCCGGTATATTAGAAAAAGCTTATCGATTTTACAATACGCTTTACAGTGGAGTACGCATAGAGGAAGATTTGGACAAAATTCCTGGCTCCTTCATATTAAACTATTTGAGGGACCGAACTATCAAGCAGAAAATTAAAATAATTAATTGTGCCTTTTTATCAAAAGCAACGTACATAGGGCAAATTTTACCAATACCTAAAGAAGTTGCAAAAGCTATCATGGCAACATTTACCGATACCTATGGCAAGGTCATATATTTTGAGTGGCTGCTGCAATGGTGACCCTAACTACGGAAGAGGGAGGACTTGGACTAACGGATATTCAACAGAAAATCAATGTTATATTTAGAAAGAGGTCGTTGCAACTTATTTAAAACTACCCAAACAGTGTAACATTTAAATTATTCAAACTTTTTGAGCCTAAAGCCCTTCGGACACAAATCGACATCAGCATAATAAACTATAAATTCAAGCATATTCGGCACTTTTACTTCGAACTAACAGTAAGCTATATGCAATGCATTGTACAGTATATTAACAAAAGGAACTGCAAATACATGTTGAAAAAAATAAGATTCAAGGACAACCCGAATAAGATGGAGATTAAGAACCCTCAAAGAAATTGGTAAAATATTTGACAAAATATCAGTAATAAAATACTTACGTCAGAAGTGCAGTCGACACGGTGCAGAGTTGTAAACATATCATTAGTACGAACGAGAAATTATATTCAGTAGGTCGCAGTGACACAAACAGATGCCCTAAATGCAATGGAATTGACACGCTAGAGCACCGTTTTGTTTTTAAAGGGTACAGATCTATATGGCAAGAAGTTAAAATACAAGTCGCCTTCCTCATACGAAGTCCGGACGAAGTCTCTTTTCCATCTCAGAAAAATAACGCTACCCTATGGTTACTCGGAAATTATGTTAATTACATTGTACATGAAAAGGGAAAGACAGTTTATTGGAATATAGAGAATATTTACGAGCAGAATACTATAAAATACACAAGAGGAGAAATCAAATAAAAACGTTTGGTAGCATGCTGCGAATTGTGCTCGAGAAACAAGGAGTGGGATAGTTAGTAGATGTACGCTAAAGTAGGGGAATGCTGCTGAGGGTGAAATACGATGGGGTCTTCGTGGGCCTCGTGGCCGCTACGGTAGCCATGAAGGTATTATCAGAACCCTGAAACAGCATATCAATGGCGACAAAGAAATTTGCAGTTTCTTTAATGTTAAAGGACCCAAAATTTCTCCATGTCAATTTGTGTAGATTGAAACAAGACTCAGTAAATTTTCCATGAAAGTACTTTTCTTTTTCCGTTTTTGTTTCGTGTGTATACGTTTATGTCCAAGAAAATTTGCTCCTCATATACAGAAGTCGAGGTGTACAAAAAAATGCCATAGAAGAGGAAATTTGCTTTATAAAACAAAACACTTTCACAAAAGTAAGATTTGCTTTCTTTCTCATTACTTACGTACATAAAAAAAAAAAAAAAAATAAAAAAAAAAAAATAAAAACGAGGGATCAGAGACAAGAAAGTACTTTCCAGAACCGAAGGGCAAAGTTATGAAAAGACGTAATAATGTATGTTGCTCAATGCTGAGGGAAGAAGGTATGAAACGGAACACGACAATCCGAAGATTGTGGAACAAACTGTATTTGGCAGCAATCTACGCGAAGACGAACTTTGAAACACATTCGGCTATATCAGACCAAGGCGATTATGTCGAAATCTGGGGGTAGGAATAAATGTTATGGAATACATTTTTTTCTAGCACTTTGATTTCTCAACTTTATACAAAGCTAGGAAGCTATACAGTTAACTATCATGACAAAAAAAATTTAAAGCATTTTTTGAAACAGCGATCTTAAAAATTTTAATAATTAAAATAAGACAGACGACATCGTAATTTGTTGCGATCTAAACTGCCTTATTTTAATGATTATCACAAAAGTTTGATGAAAACCTGTGCCGATGAAAGCAAACAATGACGAGCGCAAGGACGGGCTAGAATGGGAGGATGGAGGGGAAAAAATGTTAAGGCGACTGCTGGTCCAAACAGTCTGGGTTCGAATCCCGGTCCAGCTAACATTTTCAAACTTGCCGTTTAATTTAAGTGCTCTGAATTGATTGAAATGTTTCAGTACTTCGAATTCGTAAAATTACTAGTCAGTTATCATAATATCAATAATCTTAATGTCATGGTATATAACATAGCAGAAGGCTCACTAGTAACAGTTAATTATGAATTTGAAGACATACCAATGCTACTAACTTTACATAAGTCTTATGTTATCAATAATAGCGTTTTTCCCCTGCTTTTAAACAGCAATTGTACGATAATGGTATTTTCTATGAATAATCGCAATTCAAATTTTAATTTTGATGTTCGCGTATTTGGCAGAAACTAATTCTTGTAATAACTGATGTGCAATATATTTTCAATTTCATCTTGATGACAGGCAGTGCCGAAACCTGTAGATTGTAATTTTAAAAAATTGATCAGCTGCAGATGTCCAGTTCAAACAACCAATTAGTTTACGCAAAGCCAAGGACGACTCAAACCTCCGACGACAAACAACCCCGCGCTCCACAGAAAGGCGCCTTAGACTGTTCGCTAACACCAGCGCGGCGGCAAGAAAAACATTATCTCCTCAGCATCTGGAGACAGTTTCAGATAGTACCATTTCGAAAAATCTCAGGATTATTTTGCCGTTGACCGTAACGGAAATGAGTTGCGCTCCGTCTCTCAAAACTCCTCCTAAGATGTCTTACAAATTAGTACAAATAAGATGCCGAAGAATAGCACCTAGGTTGTAAACAATGCTGGTTTCTGAGGGCGGGAAACCACAGACTGACCTTCCGCGAGAGCCCCCGTCACCATGGAGATGACCAGAAGAGTCGTCAAAAAAGTCGCTGCGATCTTCATGTCTTACGTCAGAACCGAACCCGGAAAGTATACATCTAGAGACAGCCAGACAAGTCTCTTATACTCGCTCTGTCCCCACCTCTGACTGTTTTGTTTTCCTGTGGAGGGGAACCACTTAGAGCGTCGGCTAACGACATTGATCCCTATCGTTTTTCAAAACAACGGAGGAGATTCACAAGTGATGGGTCATTCCGCAGCAGACAAATGTGATGTGAGAGTTTTTCACGAGACATGACTAATACGAGAGATATGGAACGAATAACATATTGGAAACGAAACGAATTGAAATTTATGGAAACTGGAACAGATGAATAGTAGAATATGTCCATGAGATGTGATCAACAGCATTGTGCGCACCGATAAAGCTTTATACAACGAAAATCGGTATAACAGAATCCAGAGGATCGAAGTAAGAGATTCTTGTACTGAATAGGATGCAAGGTCGGAGTCGAAAGGGTGTTTATTTACTCCCTCCCTCCATCCCTCCTCTCTCTCTCTCTCTCTCTGTCTCTCTCTCTATCTATCTATCTATCTGCTCCCCATGTTCCTGTCCACTCCATCCATATCTGTCCATCTCCTCTTCCTTCCTTCCTCAATAATTGCCAATCTTTTCCTCTGTTCATCCCGTTTTCCCCTGCAAATTGACATAAAATGTTAATGTTCCTAATCTCCGAAACTTTTTGATGGATTGCTTTACAATTTTGATCAGAATTTCACCCTCTGAGCTATACTTCTAATTCGTTTGTGAAATAATCTGTTAATAGGGGGAGGTAATTAAGAAAATGACATGCCTGACGCAGCAGTTTTTCAATTATCTCAATGTTTACTACATTGTAACTCCTTCAACTCTGTTTCGTACAGTGACATAAATTTAATAATGTATGTGGATACTGTATGTGAAATGTGTTACCAGCAGAGTCAGTAGTAACGAAGTGATAGATTGAATCATAATGCCTGATATGGCAGTTTTACGCCACGAACAGCGTAAACGTACTCAGCCATAAACCTCTATCTCTTTATCATTTTGTGGGAGGAAGTATGCTTAAATTATAATATAAAGTTTGATTCAGTTCCCTACGTGGCCTCATTCTCAAATAATGGATGCATACATTTGAAAGTTTTCATGCTATAGCCATTCATTGTTGATGACACCATATCTCCTGAACTGAGTGTCGTACGCTCTTGTTTTCGGGCCAGGAACCTAAGCGAGTGTGTGGAGAAGAATTCACCAAAATTTCATCGCAATTGGACAACATGCAAACGTTTATTTTATGTACAGAAATTATGTATGTCTACCAAATTTCATAGAGAACGACGTTGAGATTTCTTGCAAGCACCATATGGTCTGCGGAGTGTAAAAACCTACACAAGTAAAACATACATGCATGAGACAACTTTAATGGTAATCAGTCAGACGATAAAGAAGTTGATTTTAGGTATCATCCGCCAGTCACCATATAAAATATTATGTAGACAGTTACGTTCCTCCAGAATTGAAAGTCAAGAGTGTCAAATTTAATCAGCCATAGACTGGTATCTAATTTGTTATGAGGTACCCACCACCACGTAACGTGCGAAACTTTCTGTAGACAGTGAAATTCCTCTTTCTTTGTAGGTCAAGTGTTCAAATTTTCACGCAGCTCAAATGAACGGTATCACAGTGCATGATATACAAATAAACAAATATTG
The DNA here is from genome assembly GCA_026315105.1 of Locusta migratoria. Classification (NCBI taxonomy): domain Eukaryota; kingdom Metazoa; phylum Arthropoda; class Insecta; order Orthoptera; family Acrididae; genus Locusta; species Locusta migratoria. The sequence goes on from CM048751.1 coordinate 64,000,676, forward strand.
TTTTTTTTTATATATTATAGGCTGGTGGAACACATTATGAGACATCAAGGATTCGTCAACTTAGCAGTCGAAGGAACTGTGTGGGGTAAGAATCGTAGAGGGAGACCGAAGGACAAATACAGTAAGCAGATTAACAGTATGTAGGTTGCAATTCGAATTTTCAAAATTGCTCCCTCCGAAGCATAAATACCAGTAAAAGTGTGTAAACAATCGTAGCTCTGAAATCCTACAAATACTTTTGAGTGAAGTCATATTACTCTTGAACCCCAAACGACACAGTCATCCAAATATTCAGATTTAAGGGGCACTTTTTGCCGGCACTTTCCTACATGGCTAGTTAAGTCTGTACAACAATTATTAGAGTAGGTAGTTAAAAATTTTTGTGTGAATTACTTGTGTCTGTGATTACAGAAGCCCGCTATGGAGAAGGGAGGAAAGTGTCATGCGCATGTCCGTGGACTTCAGTAGGATAAGCCTGCAATCAACGATAATCTACACTTTTATTGAAAACTAATAGTGAAAATTCATCTTAAGATGGGTTTGGATCCTCAAGTCTTATCAAATAATGCTTTTTTACGTTCTTCGCCATCTCAGTTGTACTTTTATTTGGAAGCAAAAAAGAAATATAAACATATATGAAGCTATTAAAATTAAATCAGTTGATTTTCTTGTAGTTCAAATGTTCAAATGTTTGTTAAGCTTAAAGGACTTAACTGCGGGGTCATCAGCCCCTAAACTTACAAACTACTTATGAACGACCTTATACTGAAGAGGACACAAATATCCATTCCCGAAGGAGGATTCGAACCCCCGACCGTAGCGGCCGTGCAGACTGTGACTGACGCGCCGTAGACCGGCTTGTAGTTAAAACACAGACAAAACGATTTAAAATGGACGAAATGTACCGAAATTAGTCACAACTTCCTAATAAATGCAACTGTGACAGTGAAGAAAATAAACAACTCGTCAGAAGACATCATGTGACCGAAATTTTCAGTAAGGACTTTAGGAGTGGTACGGGGAGAATGTACACGTTATGGCACCTTACGGACACCGGGGTTCTATAGACCACACTTTCACGCACCCCGTCTACACGCGCCTTGAACCTCACGCCTTGCTGGCGTCCAGCGCTTCTTTGTAGGTACACTTCGACTTCAGACGCAAACCCGCCAGCTCCTCTCACTTTACAGATGTTTAAAAGCATTTCTAGTACTTTATTTAGGGAGAACTTTACGGCGTGCCGAGTCTGTGCAACAAGACAGGGCATCAAACCATCATTTGACGCAAGTCGGCTTCGGGCTGCCCATAGCAGTCACCATGTCACAGCGCACCAATTCCTAAGAGAGCAGTCAGTCTATTCCTTGGTTTAAATGTCAGTAGCAAAACTGATCAAGTGTATTCATCAATTTTCTGTGCCGGCCGCGGTGGCCGAGGGGACTGAGGCGCTCCAGTCACGGTTTGTATGGCCACTACGGTCGGGGGTTCGAATCCCTAGTCGGGCATGGATATTTGTGCCGTCCTTAGTCTTAGCTAGTTGATAAGTGGTTTGTAAGCTTAGGGACTGATGATCCCGTAGTTAAGTCCCATAAGCTATACAAACATTTTTGAAATCACGATGAACAGCACGTTGTGTTCCGTTGGATGTAGCAGGTCGTTCCAGAGCGCGCTGTAGCTAGATAGACAGCACGTCTCGCCGGTGCCACGTTGGGACTACACGTCCCGTGTGAGGACGCCTTTAGCGTCTGCTAAATTGAAAGACTCGCACAAATATAAATAATCAAGTAATAAGTTCAGATGGAAAAGTTCTAATAAATATTTTGTATCCCATACTCGTCGCCACTTCTGTGTCTCGTTGCCACCAGTTGTCCTAGGTGTCGGTGGCCGAGTAGAGAGAGACCGACACAGGGAAATAGGATGCACGCGTGTGCGAGTACAGAGTCTGAGGTGACCAGCCAGTGGGACAGCAGAAACTAGAAACAGTAAGCTAGATAAGAACAAAATATATATTTCGTAGAAATAATACAGTACTTAACTTGGAGGGCAGCAGACTAGTGGAATGCAGATACATAGTTTAACTAGACAGAGGCCTGCGTACTGATGAGTCCTAGTACCTGTCCTAATCCCAAGAGACAGACGTAGTTCAGTGGTGGCCACGAGCGGGATTGCAGCAGAGGGCGCTCGTGGCTGACGTCGTAAGAACGCCGCGCCGTGCTTGCATGGCGGCGCGCGGCGAAAGTACATGGCGAGCACTCCAGACTTGTGAGACACCACCAAATAATGTTCACTTCCGTTTAGATGAGAAATGTAGAGGGTTGCTGATTCCGTTAGGAAGTGGTACGGGGAGAGCAGCAGTATGAAAGAGTGCACGGAGAGCGCGTAATGTTGTGGTCGATGTTACGATGGCCCTACAGGGTGGTGGTTGTGTTCATATTCAAATGTTTGTTAAGCTTAAGGGACTTAACTACGGGGTCATCAGTCCCTAAACTTACAAACTACTGATGAACTACCTACAACTAAGGACGGCACAAATATCCATGCCCGAGGGGGGATTCGAACCCCCGACCGTAGTGGCCGTGCAGACCGTGACTGAAGCGCCTCAGTCCCCTCGGCCACAGCGGCCGGCGGTGGTTGTGTCCTCAGTGACTTTAGCGGTGGCATTCTTCTATAAAATGTTCTCGGTGTACAAGCCGCGTCATTTCGAGTAAAATTCTCGAGCTTTCGATGACAAGCTCTGACAACCTCATCAGGAATTCCTGATGACGATGACGGAGCTTGACATCGAAAAATAGTGTTGAAATGTTTGTAATCGTATGGCACCAAATTACGTTGGTAATCAGTCCCTACTCTTACAAACTACTTAAACTAAGAATGAAACTTTCACTCTGCAGCGGAGTGTGCGCTGATATGAAACTTCCTGGCAGATTAAAATTGTTTGCCGGAACCGGGACTCGAACCTGGAACCTTTGCCTTTCGCGGGCAAGCGCTCTACCACTGAGCTACCCCGACACGACTCACGATGCCGCCTCACAACTTTACTTCCGCCAGTACCTCGCCTCCTACTTTCCAAACTTCACAGAAGTTCTCCTGCGAAACTTGCAAGACTAGCACTCCTTAATTTTACTTAAACTAAGTTATACTAACCTAAGGACAACTCGCACATCCATGACCGGGGGAGGATTCTAACCTCCGACGCGGGCGGCTGCGCGATCCGTAACAAGGCGCTCCAGATCGCTCGGCTACTCCCGCGCGGCTATCTTCGAAAGCTCGAGAATTTTATTAGAAAGATAATATTTTATGGAAGAGTGGTCATTATTAGTGTGGACTATGTGTGCGTAATCTTAAGTACTTAAGTACTTTTATATAATAACTTCGGTTTAATTTCTTCAATTTCATTATTATTATTAAAATTATGAATAAAATAAAGATGTTCAAACTAATTAACCGAATAAAAACAATAATGAAAGTCGCAAATAGTTTTCACGAGTTTTCCGCCGGATAACGTTGCGGGGGCCGGCCGCGGTGGCCAAGAGGTCTGCGGCGCGCCGGTCACGGTCTGCACGGCCACTACGGTCGGGTGTTCGAATCCCCCCTCGGCGATGGTTATTTCTGCCGTCCTTAGTAATAGCTTGTTCATAAGTAAGTCCCATAAGCTCTACAAAAATGTGATTTTTAACGTTGTGGAAATCCCACAACATTTCCTCGGAGCAACTGTCCGACGTCTGCAGGTGGTTCGACCTTATTAGTGGCCAAGTATGACTGACGATACGGGCACATCGACGCTCCTTTACACAGAACACGCGCGCGAAGAATACGCAGGCGCGTCAAGCGTCTCTGAGCTGAATGTCGTCTGGCGTCTGAAGATGGATTTATAGAGAAAAACATTTTATACCATACTATGGCTGATCGCTGTTGTTAATTTAAGCATTGAAACTTATGATGTCGTCACCAAAAGACTTCCACCAGGCAGACCAATACAATCCCAGAAGGGGAATAACATCCAGAAATGTCACACGAAATTATCATCACCATGTCCAAAAGCACTTCCAGCTGGAGCCCACAATGACAAAAATTATAGAGATTTCTCTGTTATATCATAGGTATTATTAACGCTCTCAGGCTTGAAAATAACTACTTTTATTCTGTAACTCTCATAAGTTTTAATTGTACTTATTTTAGAAGAAAGATTTATGGAATTATATATAATCATTTTCATACCGTATAATCGTGTGCAGTATGAAACAAGGCTTCTTATTAGCCACTAAAATAAATAATTTTGAACTACTATCGTATGAAATAAACTGATAATTCAATAAATACGAGGCAAAATAATAATTACTACTTTCACTTATACAGGAAAATGTATCTTATCGGCAACTTAAGAAGTTTACAAACTGATGCAAAATACAACACTAACTTGTTGATATTTCTACAGTTGTCGACTTCAGGTTGCAGTACTGTACATGATGAAAGAATTGAACAATAACAATATAATTGACTTTCCAGGCTTCCCAAACTAAACCACACCAAACGAAAGAGATAGGAAATGGGTCTTAAGAAAATCCGTGACTGATGTAGAAAAGGTTTTTTACTGGAAAGGACTGCCTACAAAAAGAAGTGATATGCCATCAAAAACATAAAATGTTCAAAAATGCAAGTCTCGCGACGAATTCCTTCCACCATAAAAAGTCGTGAGATCTCATGGGAAACCAAGTCGGTTATTTTAGTTAGTGTTAATGGAACCAACTATTCAACACCTCGTCATATTTTTTATCTAATCAGTTATCTACCAGCATCTGTAGTGACTATATCAAAATTATACATTTTTTCTATAATAAATATAATGACTTGGAAATCGCATGGCAACGTAAACTAGTGTTTAAAATACTTTATGCAAATGTGAGGTATTTCGTTCCTACGTGATTACCTTTGGTTACATAGATGAATATAAATTATATGTAGATATGTAATTGCCCGATCATTATATGTATTCTTATGTCATTCTATTATGGTGCGATTGCAAAGTCATTATATGTATTATAGAATTAAATATATAGAATATTAATATAAATGTAGTTAGATCATAATTAGATAACAAATTAGTTATTCCATGAACAAAAATTCCTACTTGGTTTCCCATGGCAACATACACTAATATTTAAAAAAATTTATGCCCATTTGAGTGTACTTCATTATTATGTGGTTACATTTAGTTGCATTATGGAATATAAATTTTTGTTATGTAATTATGACGATGTCCAAATGTCAGATCATTATATTCATTTTGATGTCATATTATGGTGCGATTGCTAAGTCATTATATTTATTTTAGAAATTAAAATGTATAATTTGTCCATTCTCTACTGTCATGTAGGGGACACCATTGAATCTGTTTGCATTTGACAAGCTTCAAAGCCTAACAAAGACCATCTGTTCTACATGAGTCATACATCTGGTTAATAGCTCAGCGGGAGCAATAAAACGTGCTGCACCACACACTTCCTATGAAATTAAAAATTTATTTTCAAATAAATTCCTTGTAACCTTACATTCCCATTATTTGCCATTTTATTGTATAAAAAAAAACATGATTAACATACAAATATTACATGACTCTTACTTTGAAATTGGCAATTCAAAGACTAACCCTCGTATTTTACAAAATATTTATTATTCTCCGTTTTAATAAAGTTTTACAAAAATTTATAAGCTGTGCTCATATTTTGAAGAAGTAAGGTTTAATTTTTAGAGTCGTTTTCCATTGCATACAGATTTTTCAACTTTCCGCTGTTCACTGCATATAAGACCAATTCATCCACCATTACCTTATAACTGAAACTGCAGTGGTCCTATGCTTTGGAACAATTCAATTTTCATCTTTTGCATCTTGATAATGTAGTGTCAATCCAATCCCCATCAAATCCAGGCTTTAACAATTGGCAGGTTATTCCTGAAAACATAGAGCTGTCTCAAACTACATTTTAACATCACACCTTCTTGAAAGATAAATGTTGGTACACATATTATTCCTATTCCATATTTCCCTAACAGTATATATTTTTAAAGTAAATTAACAGAGCAAATTCTGCAGCTGAAACTGACTTGGAGGGAAATGTGAAGTGTTATTAATAAATTTATGTGTTTTAAGCAAGAAAAGTCATTGACATTAGCAAAACTATGTTGCTGCTGAAACACATTACTTAGCTAACTGAAGATTATTAACACTATTTTTCAAAACTTACCTCATCTTAAATCTAACACAAATATTTATCACATATTTACAAAGTTACCTAATCACTAATGATTCTACCAGTTTTTTATCTCATAATCTCAATTAATTTTACAACACAACCATCATATCACATGAACACTTCATCATCTAAACTGAACCTGTTTTAAAACAGATTAATTCCAGAAATCCGTTTTTAGCTTCCATCCACTTTTAAAACTTCTCAGGGTCGGTAATAGATTACAACACTCCAAGATTTTACAATTTTTATTTATCAATATGACAATGCACCCTTCGCCTATCAGTTACTTTCAAACTGTATTCATTTAAAATACTACTTCTTATTAGAGACTATCAATCATTTTGCACCACACAACCAATTGCCTACAGTTTAGTATGACATACATTACTGCTCAACATTTCCTTTTGATATTCATAGAATATATGACTTCAACTGCTATTGGGCAAAGCTGAAAATGTGTACCCAGCCGGGATTCGAACCCGGGTCTCCTGCTTTCTAGGCAGTTGCGCTGACCCCTACACCACTGGGGACACAGTGATCACCGCACCTGCAAGGACTACCCATGCACGCCTCCCGTCAGATACAAATTCCCAGCTTCGCCCTGCCCATAGTACTCAAACTCGTAGTGTAACTAATTCCCGTAAGAGTAAGGGCTTCAAACTTACCCACCCCTCCCCACTAACGATAGGATCATTGCCCGTCACCGGCATATTATATATATACATGTGGCGTCTGTTCGGAAAGAACAGACGTCACATTCTGATCCAGCAGCTGTTATTATTTAATATTCATAGAATATATGACTTCAACTGCTATTGGGCAAAGCTGAAAATGTGTACCCAGCCGGGATTCGAACCCGGGTCTCCTGCTTTCTAGGCAGTTGCGCTGACCCCTACACCACTGGGGACACAGTGATCACCGCACCTGCAAGGACTACCCATGCACGCCTCCCGTCAGATACAAATTCCCAGCTTCGCCCTGCCCATAGTACTCAAACTCGTAGTGTAACTAATTCCCGTAAGAGTAAGGGCTTCAAACTTACCCACCCCTCCCCACTAACGATAGGATCATTGCCCGTCACCGGCATATTATATATATACATGTGGCGTCTGTTCGGAAAGAACAGACGTCACATTCTGATCCAGCAGCTGTTATTATTTAATATTCATAGAATATATGACTTCAACTGCTATTGGGCAAAGCTGAAAATGTGTACCCAGCCGGGATTCGAACCCGGGTCTCCTGCTTTCTAGGCAGTTGCGCTGACCCCTACACCACTGGGGACACAGTGATCACCGCACCTGCAAGGACTACCCATGCACGCCTCCCGTCAGATACGAATTCCCAGCTTCGCCCTGCCCATAGTACTCAAACTCGTAGTGTAACTAATTCCCGTAAGAGTAAGGGCTTCAAACTTACCCACCCCTCCCCACTAACGATAGGATCATTGCCCGTCACCGGCATATTATATATATACATGTGGCGTCTGTTCGGAAAGAACAGACGTCACATTCCGATCCAGCAGCTGTTATTATTTAATATTCATAGAATATATGACTTCAACTGCTATTGGGCAAACCTGAAAATGTGTACCCAGCCGGGATTCGAACCCGGGTCTCCTGCTTTCTAGGCAGTTGCGCTGACCCCTACACCACTGGGGACACAGTGATCACCGCACCTGCAAGGACTACCCATGCACGCCTCCCGTCAGATACAAATTCCCAGCTTCGCCCTGCCCATAGTACTCAAACTCGTAGTGTAACTAATTCCCGTAAGAGTAAGGGCTTCAAACTTACCCACCCCTCCCCACTAACGATAGGATCATTGCCCGTCACCGGCATATTATATATATACATGTGGCGTCTGTTCGGAAAGAACAGACGTCACATTCTGATCCAGCAGCTGTTATTATTTAATATTCATGGAATATATGACTTCAACTGCTATTGGGCAAAGCTGAAAATGTGTACCCAGCCGGGATTCGAACCCGGGTCTCCTGCTTTCTAGGCAGTTGCGCTGACCCCTACACCACTGGGGACACAGTGATCACCGCACCTGCAAGGACTACCCATGCACGCCTCCCGTCAGATACAAATTCCCAGCTTCGCCCTGCCCATAGTACTCAAACTCGTAGTGTAACTAATTCCCGTAAGAGTAAGGGCTTCAAACTTACCCACCCCTCCCCACTAACGATAGGATCATTGCCCGTCACCGGCATATTATATATATACATGTGGCGTCTGTTCGGAAAGAACAGACGTCACATTCTGATCCAGCAGCTGTTATTATTTAATATTCATAGAATATATGACTTCAACTGCTATTGGGCAAAGCTGAAAATGTGTACCCAGCCGGGATTCGAACCCGGGTCTCCTGCTTTCTAGGCAGTTGCGCTGACCCCTACACCACTGGGGACACAGTGATCACCGCACCTGCAAGGACTACCCATGCACGCCTCCCGTCAGATACAAATTCCCAGCTTCGCCCTGCCCATAGTACTCAAACTCGTAGTGTAACTAATTCCCGTAAGAGTAAGGGCTTCAAACTTACCCACCCCTCCCCACTAACGATAGGATCATTGCCCGTCACCGGCATATTATATATATACATGTGGCGTCTGTTCGGAAAGAACAGACGTCACATTCTGATCCAGCAGCTGTTATTATTTAATATTCATAGAATATATGACTTCAACTGCTATTGGGCAAAGCTGAAAATGTGTACCCAGCCGGGATTCGAACCCGGGTCTCCTGCTTTCTAGGCAGTTGCGCTGACCCCTACACCACTGGGGACACAGTGATCACCGCACCTGCAAGGACTACCCATGCACGCCTCCCGTCAGATACAAATTCCCAGCTTCGCCCTGCCCATAGTACTCAAACTCGTAGTGTAACTAATTCCCGTAAGAGTAAGGGCTTCAAACTTACCCACCCCTCCCCACTAACGATAGGATCATTGCCCGTCACCGGCATATTATATATATACATGTGGCGTCTGTTCGGAAAGAACAGACGTCACATTCTGATCCAGCAGCTGTTATTATTTAATATTCATAGAATATATGACTTCAACTGCTATTGGGCAAAGCTGAAAATGTGTACCCAGCCGGGATTCGAACCCGGGTCTCCTTCTTTCTAGGCAGTTACGCTGACCCCTACACCACTGGGGACACAGTGATCACCGCACCTGCAAGGACTACCCATGCACGCCTCCCGTCAGATACAAATTCCCAGCTTCGCCCTGCCCATAGTACTCAAACTCGTAGTGTAACTAATTCCCGTAAGAGTAAGGGCTTCAAACTTACCCACCCCTCCCCACTAACGATAGGATCATTGCCCGTCACCGGCATATTATATATATACATGTGGCGTCTGTTCGGAAAGGACAGACGTCACATTCTGATCCAGCAGCTGTTATTATTTAATATTCATGGAATATATGACTTCAACTGCTATTGGGCAAAGCTGAAAATGTGTACCCAGCCGGGATTCGAACCCGGGTCTCCTGCTTTCTAGGCAGTTGCGCTGACCCCTACACCACTGGGGACACAGTGATCACCGCACCTGCAAGGACTACCCATGCACGCCTCCCGTCAGATACGAATTCCCAGCTTCGCCCTGCCCATAGTACTCAAACTCGTAGTGTAACTAATTCCCGTAAGAGTAAGGGCTTCAAACTTACCCACCCCTCCCCACTAACGATAGGATCATTGCCCGTCACCGGCATATTATATATATACATGTGGCGTCTGTTCGGAAAGAACAGACGTCACATTCCGATCCAGCAGCTGTTATTATTTAATATTCATAGAATATATGACTTCAACTGCTATTGGGCAAACCTGAAAATGTGTACCCAGCCGGGATTCGAACCCGGGTCTCCTGCTTTCTAGGCAGTTGCGCTGACCCCTACACCACTGGGGACACAGTGATCACCGCACCTGCAAGGACTACCCATGCACGCCTCCCGTCAGATACAAATTCCCAGCTTCGCCCTGCCCATAGTACTCAAACTCGTAGTGTAACTAATTCCCGTAAGAGTAAGGGCTTCAAACTTACCCACCCCTCCCCACTAACGATAGGATCATTGCCCGTCACCGGCATATTATATATATACATGTGGCGTCTGTTCGGAAAGAACAGACGTCACATTCTGATCCAGCAGCTGTTATTATTTAATATTCATGGAATATATGACTTCAACTGCTATTGGGCAAAGCTGAAAATGTGTACCCAGCCGGGATTCGAACCCGGGTCTCCTGCTTTCTAGGCAGTTGCGCTGACCCCTACACCACTGGGGACACAGTGATCACCGCACCTGCAAGGACTACCCATGCACGCCTCCCGTCAGATACAAATTCCCAGCTTCGCCCTGCCCATAGTACTCAAACTCGTAGTGTAACTAATTCCCGTAAGAGTAAGGGCTTCAAACTTACCCACCCCTCCCCACTAACGATAGGATCATTGCCCGTCACCGGCATATTATATATATACATGTGGCGTCTGTTCGGAAAGAACAGACGTCACATTCTGATCCAGCAGCTGTTATTATTTAATATTCATAGAATATATGACTTCAACTGCTATTGGGCAAAGCTGAAAATGTGTACCCAGCCGGGATTCGAACCCGGGTCTCCTGCTTTCTAGGCAGTTGCGCTGACCCCTACACCACTGGGGACACAGTGATCACCGCACCTGCAAGGACTACCCATGCACGCCTCCCGTCAGATACAAATTCCCAGCTTCGCCCTGCCCATAGTACTCAAACTCGTAGTGTAACTAATTCCCGTAAGAGTAAGGGCTTCAAACTTACCCACCCCTCCCCACTAACGATAGGATCATTGCCCGTCACCGGCATATTATATATATACATGTGGCGTCTGTTCGGAAAGAACAGACGTCACATTCTGATCCAGCAGCTGTTATTATTTAATATTCATAGAATATATGACTTCAACTGCTATTGGGCAAAGCTGAAAATGTGTACCCAGCCGGGATTCGAACCCGGGTCTCCTGCTTTCTAGGCAGTTGCGCTGACCCCTACACCACTGGGGACACAGTGATCACCGCACCTGCAAGGACTACCCATGCACGCCTCCCGTCAGATACAAATTCCCAGCTTCGCCCTGCCCATAGTACTCAAACTCGTAGTGTAACTAATTCCCGTAAGAGTAAGGGCTTCAAACTTACCCACCCCTCCCCACTAACGATAGGATCATTGCCCGTCACCGGCATATTATATATATACATGTGGCGTCTGTTCGGAAAGAACAGACGTCACATTCTGATCCAGCAGCTGTTATTATTTAATATTCATAGAATATATGACTTCAACTGCTATTGGGCAAAGCTGAAAATGTGTACCCAGCCGGGATTCGAACCCGGGTCTCCTTCTTTCTAGGCAGTTACGCTGACCCCTACACCACTGGGGACACAGTGATCACCGCACCTGCAAGGACTACCCATGCACGCCTCCCGTCAGATACAAATTCCCAGCTTCGCCCTGCCCATAGTACTCAAACTCGTAGTGTAACTAATTCCCGTAAGAGTAAGGGCTTCAAACTTACCCACCCCTCCCCACTAACGATAGGATCATTGCCCGTCACCGGCATATTATATATATACATGTGGCGTCTGTTCGGAAAGGACAGACGTCACATTCTGATCCAGCAGCTGTTATTATTTAATATTCATGGAATATATGACTTCAACTGCTATTGGGCAAAGCTGAAAATGTGTACCCAGCCGGGATTCGAACCCGGGTCTCCTGCTTTCTAGGCAGTTGCGCTGACCCCTACACCACTGGGGACACAGTGATCACCGCACCTGCAAGGACTACCCATGCACGCCTCCTGTCAGATACAAATTCCCAGCTTCGCCCTGCCCATAGTACTCAAACTCGTAGTGTAACTAATTCCCGTAAGAGTAAGGGCTTCAAACTTATCCACCCCTCCCCACTAACGATAGGATCATTGCCCGTCACCGGCATATTATATATATACATGTGGCGTCTGTTCGGAAAGAACAGACGTCACATTCTGATCCAGCAGCTGTTATTATTTAATATTCATAGAATATATGACTTCAACTGCTATTGGGCAAAGCTGAAAATGTGTACCCAGCCGGGATTCGAACCCGGGTCTCCTGCTTTCTAGGCAGTTGCGCTGACCCCTACACCACTGGGGACACAGTGATCACCGCACCTGCAAGGACTACCCATGCACGCCTCCCGTCAGATACAAATTCCCAGCTTCGCCCTGCCCATAGTACTCAAACTCGTAGTGTAACTAATTCCCGTAAGAGTAAGGGCTTCAAACTTACCCACCCCTCCCCACTAACGATAGGATCATTGCCCGTCACCGGCATATTATATATATACATGTGGCGTCTGTTCGGAAAGAACAGACGTCACATTCTGATCCAGCAGCTGTTATTATTTAATATTCATAGAATATATGACTTCAACTGCTATTGGGCAAAGCTGAAAATGTGTACCCAGCCGGGATTCGAACCCGGGTCTCCTGCTTTCTAGGCAGTTGCGCTGACCCCTACACCACTGGGGACACAGTGATCACCGCACCTGCAAGGACTACCCATGCACGCCTCCCGTCAGATACAAATTCCCAGCTTCGCCCTGCCCATAGTACGCAAACTCGTAGTGTAACTAATTCCCGTAAGAGTAAGGGCTTCAAACTTACCCACCCCTCCCCACTAACGATAGGATCATTGCCCGTCACCGGCATATTATATATATACATGTGGCGTCTGTTCGGAAAGAACAGACGTCACATTCTGATCCAGCAGCTGTTATTATTTAATATTCATAGAATATATGACTTCAACTGCTATTGGGCAAAGCTGAAAATGTGTACCCAGCCGGGATTCGACCCGGGTCTCCTGCTTTCTAGGCAGTTGCGCTGACCCCTACACTACTGGGGACACAGTGATCACCGCACCTGCAAGGACTACCCATGCACGCCTCCCGTCAGATACAAATTCCCAGCTTCGCCCTGCCCATAGTACTCAAACTCGTAGTGTAACTAATTCCCGTAAGAGTAAGGGCTTCAAACTTACCCACCCCTCCCCACTAACGATAGGATCATTGCCCGTCACCGGCATATTATATATATACATGTGGCGTCTGTTCGGAAAGAACAGACGTCACATTCTGATCCAGCAGCTGTTATTATTTAATATTCATAGAATATATGACTTCAACTGCTATTGGGCAAAGCTGAAAATGTGTACCCAGCCGGGATTCGAACCCGGGTCTCCTGCTTTCTAGGCAGTTGCGCTGACCCCTACACCACTGGGGACACAGTGATCACCGCACCTGCAAGGACTACCCATGCACGCCTCCCGTCAGATACAAATTCCCAGCTTCGCCCTGCCCATAGTACGCAAACTCGTAGTGTAACTAATTCCCGTAAGAGTAAGGGCTTCAAACTTACCCACCCCTCCCCACTAACGATAGGATCATTGCCCGTCACCGGCATATTATATATATACATGTGGCGTCTGTTCGGAAAGAACAGACGTCACATTCTGATCCAGCAGCTGTTATTATTTAATATTCATAGAATATATGACTTCAACTGCTATTGGGCAAAGCTGAAAATGTGTACCCAGCCGGGATTCGAACCCGGGTCTCCTGCTTTCTAGGCAGTTGCGCTGACCCCTACACCACTGGGGACACAGTGATCACCGCACCTGCAAGGACTACCCATGCACGCCTCCCGTCAGATACAAATTCCCAGCTTCGCCCTGCCCATAGTACTCAAACTCGTAGTGTAACTAATTCCCGTAAGAGTAAGGGCTTCAAACTTACCCACCCCTCCCCACTAACGATAGGATCATTGCCCGTCACCGGCATATTATATATATACATGTGGCGTCTGTTCGGAAAGAACAGACGTCACATTCTGATCCAGCAGCTGTTATTATTTAATATTCATGGAATATATGACTTCAACTGCTATTGGGCAAAGCTGAAAATGTGTACCCAGCCGGGATTCGAACCCGGGTCTCCTGCTTTCTAGGCAGTTGCGCTGACCCCTACACCACTGGGGACACAGTGATCACCGCACCTGCAAGGACTACCCATGCACGCCTCCCGTCAGATACAAATTCCCAGCTTCGCCCTGCCCATAGTACTCAAACTCGTAGTGTAACTAATTCCCGTAAGAGTAAGGGCTTCAAACTTATCCACCCCTCCCCACTAACGATAGGATCATTGCCCGTCACCGGCATATTATATATATACATGTGGCGTCTGTTCGGAAAGAACAGACGTCACATTCTGATCCAGCAGCTGTTATTATTTAATATTCATAGAATATATGACTTCAACTGCTATTGGGCAAAGCTGAAAATGTGTACCCAGCCGGGATTCGAACCCGGGTCTCCTGCTTTCTAGGCAGTTGCGCTGACCCCTACACCACTGGGGACACAGTGATCACCGCACCTGCAAGGACTACCCATGCACGCCTCCCGTCAGATACAAATTCCCAGCTTCGCCCTGCCCATAGTACTCAAACTCGTAGTGTAACTAATTCCCGTAAGAGTAAGGGCTTCAAACTTACCCACCCCTCCCCACTAACGATAGGATCATTGCCCGTCACCGGCATATTATATATATACATGTGGCGTCTGTTCGGAAAGAACAGACGTCACATTCTGATCCAGCAGCTGTTATTATTTAATATTCATAGAATATATGACTTCAACTGCTATTGGGCAAAGCTGAAAATGTGTACCCAGCCGGGATTCGAACCCGGGTCTCCTGCTTTCTAGGCAGTTGCGCTGACCCCTACACCACTGGGGACACAGTGATCACCGCACCTGCAAGGACTACCCATGCACGCCTCCCGTCAGATACAAATTCCCAGCTTCGCCCTGCCCATAGTACGCAAACTCGTAGTGTAACTAATTCCCGTAAGAGTAAGGGCTTCAAACTTACCCACCCCTCCCCACTAACGATAGGATCATTGCCCGTCACCGGCATATTATATATATACATGTGGCGTCTGTTCGGAAAGAACAGACGTCACATTCTGATCCAGCAGCTGTTATTATTTAATATTCATAGAATATATGACTTCAACTGCTATTGGGCAAAGCTGAAAATGTGTACCCAGCCGGGATTCGAACCCGGGTCTCCTGCTTTCTAGGCAGTTGCGCTGACCCCTACACCACTGGGGACACAGTGATCACCGCACCTGCAAGGACTACCCATGCACGCCTCCCGTCAGATACAAATTCCCAGCTTCGCCCTGCCCATAGTACTCAAACTCGTAGTGTAACTAATTCCCGTAAGAGTAAGGGCTTCAAACTTACCCACCCCTCCCCACTAACGATAGGATCATTGCCCGTCACCGGCATATTATATATATACATGTGGCGTCTGTTCGGAAAGAACAGACGTCACATTCTGATCCAGCAGCTGTTATTATTTAATATTCATAGAATATATGACTTCAACTGCTATTGGGCAAAGCTGAAAATGTGTACCCAGCCGGGATTCGAACCCGGGTCTTCTGCTTTCTAGGCAGTTGCGCTGACCCCTACACCACTGGGGACACAGTGATCACCGCACCTGCAAGGACTACCCATGCACGCCTCCCGTCAGATACAAATTCCCAGCTTCGCCCTGCCCATAGAACTCAAACTCGTAGTGTAACTAATTCCCGTAAGAGTAAGGGCTTCAAACTTACCCACCCCTCCCCACTAACGATAGGATCATTGCCCGTCACCGGCATATTATATATATACATGTGGCGTCTGTTCGGAAAGAACAGACGTCACATTCTGATCCAGCAGCTGTTATTATTTAATATTCATAGAATATATGACTTCAACTGCTATTGGGCAAAGCTGAAAATGTGTACCCAGCCGGGATTCGAACCCGGGTCTCCTGCTTTCTAGGCAGTTGCGCTGACCCCTACACCACTGGGGACACAGTGATCACCGCACCTGCAAGGACTACCCATGCACGCCTCCCGTCAGATACAAATTCCCAGCTTCGCCCTGCCCATAGTACTCAAACTCGTAGTGTAACTAATTCCCGTAAGAGTAAGGGCTTCAAACTTACCCACCCCTCCCCACTAACGATAGGATCATTGCCCGTCACCGGCATATTATATATATACATGTGGCGTCTGTTCGGAAAGAACAGACGTCACATTCTGATCCAGCAGCTGTTATTATTTAATATTCATAGAATATATGACTTCAACTGCTATTGGGCAAAGCTGAAATGTGTACACAGCCGGGATTCGACCCGGGTCTCCTGCTTTCTAGGCAGTTGCGCTGACCCCTACACCACTGGGGACACAGTGATCACCGCACCTGCAAGGACTACCCATGCACGCCTCCCGTCAGATACAAATTCCCAGCTTCGCCCTGCCCATAGTACTCAAACTCGTAGTGTAACTAATTCCCGTAAGAGTAAGGGCTTCAAACTTACCCACCCCTCCCCACTAACGATAGGATCATTGCCCGTCACCGGCATATTATATATATACATGTGGCGTCTGTTCGGAAAGAACAGACGTCACATTCTGATCCAGCAGCTGTTATTATTTAATATTCATAGAATATATGACTTCAACTGCTATTGGGCAAAGCTGAAAATGTGTACCCAGCCGGGATTCGAACCCGGGTCTCCTGCTTTCTTGGCAGTTGCGCTGACCCCTACACCACTGGGGACACAGTGATCACCGCACCTGCAAGGACTACCCATGCACGCCTCCCGTCAGATACAAATTCCCAGCTTCGCCCTGCCCATAGTACTCAAACTCGTAGTGTAACTAATTCCCGTAAGAGTAAGGGCTTCAAACTTACCCACCCCTCCCCACTAACGATAGGATCATTGCCCGTCACCGGCATATTATATATATACATGTGGCGTCTGTTCGGAAAGAACAGACGTCACATTCTGATCCAGCAGCTGTTATTATTTAATATTCATAGAATATATGACTTCAACTGCTATTGGGCAAAGCTGAAAATGTGTACCCAGCCGGGATTCGAACCCGGGTCTCCTGCTTTCTAGGCAGTTGCGCTGACCCGTACACCACTGGGGACACAGTGATCACCGCACCTGCAAGGACTACCCATGCACGCCTCCCGTCAGATACAAATTCCCAGCTTCGCCCTGCCCATAGTACTCAAACTCGTAGTGTAACTAATTCCCGTAAGAGTAAGGGCTTCAAACTTACCCACCCCTCCCCACTAACGATAGGATCATTGCCCGTCACCGGCATATTATATATATACATGTGGCGTCTGTTCGGAAAGAACAGACGTCACATTCTGATCCAGCAGCTGTTATTATTTAATATTCATAGAATATATGACTTCAACTGCTATTGGGCAAAGCTGAAAATGTGTACCCAGCCGGGATTCGAACCCGGGTCTTCTGCTTTCTAGGCAGTTGCGCTGACCCCTACACCACTGGGGACACAGTGATCACCGCACCTGCAAGGACTACCCATGCACGCCTCCCGTCAGATACAAATTCCCAGCTTCGCCCTGCCCATAGAACTCAAACTCGTAGTGTAACTAATTCCCGTAAGAGTAAGGGCTTCAAACTTACCCACCCCTCCCCACTAACGATAGGATCATTGCCCGTCACCGGCATATTATATATATACATGTGGCGTCTGTTCGGAAAGAACAGACGTCACATTCTGATCCAGCAGCTGTTATTATTTAATATTCATAGAATATATGACTTCAACTGCTATTGGGCAAAGCTGAAAATGTGTACCCAGCCGGGATTCGAACCCGGGTCTCCTGCTTTCTAGGCAGTTGCGCTGACCCCTACACCACTGGGGACACAGTGATCACCGCACCTGCAAGGACTACCCATGCACGCCTCCCGTCAGATACAAATTCCCAGCTTCGCCCTGCCCATAGTACTCAAACTCGTAGTGTAACTAATTCCCGTAAGAGTAAGGGCTTCAAACTTACCCACCCCTCCCCACTAACGATAGGATCATTGCCCGTCACCAGCATATTATATATATACATGTGGCGTCTGTTCGGAAAGAACAGACGTCACATTCTGATCCAGCAGCTGTTATTATTTAATATTCATAGAATATATGACTTCAACTGCTATTGGGCAAAGCTGAAATGTGTACACAGCCGGGATTCGACCCGGGTCTCCTGCTTTCTAGGCAGTTGCGCTGACCCCTACACCACTGGGGACACAGTGATCACCGCACCTGCAAGGACTACCCATGCACGCCTCCCGTCAGATACAAATTCCCAGCTTCGCCCTGCCCATAGTACTCAAACTCGTAGTGTAACTAATTCCCGTAAGAGTAAGGGCTTCAAACTTACCCACCCCTCCCCACTAACGATAGGATCATTGCCCGTCACCGGCATATTATATATATACATGTGGCGTCTGTTCGGAAAGAACAGACGTCACATTCTGATCCAGCAGCTGTTATTATTTAATATTCATAGAATATATGACTTCAACTGCTATTGGGCAAAGCTGAAAATGTGTACCCAGCCGGGATTCGAACCCGGGTCTCCTGCTTTCTTGGCAGTTGCGCTGACCCCTACACCACTGGGGACACAGTGATCACCGCACCTGCAAGGACTACCCATGCACGCCTCCCGTCAGATACAAATTCCCAGCTTCGCCCTGCCCATAGTACTCAAACTCGTAGTGTAACTAATTCCCGTAAGAGTAAGGGCTTCAAACTTACCCACCCCTCCCCACTAACGATAGGATCATTGCCCGTCACCGGCATATTATATATATACATGTGGCGTCTGTTCGGAAAGAACAGACGTCACATTCTGATCCAGCAGCTGTTATTATTTAATATTCATAGAATATATGACTTCAACTGCTATTGGGCAAAGCTGAAAATGTGTACCCAGCCGGGATTCGAACCCGGGTCTCCTGCTTTCTAGGCAGTTGCGCTGACCCCTACACCACTGGGGACACAGTGATCACCGCACCTGCAAGGACTACCCATGCACGCCTCCCGTCAGATACAAATTCCCAGCTTCGCCCTGCCCATAGTACTCAAACTCGTAGTGTAACTAATTCCCGTAAGAGTAAGGGCTTCAAACTTACCCACCCCTCCCCACTAACGATAGGATCATTGCCCGTCACCGGCATATTATATATATACATGTGGCGTCTGTTCGGAAAGAACAGACGTCACATTCTGATCCAGCAGCTGTTATTATTTAATATTCATAGAATATATGACTTCAACTGCTATTGGGCAAAGCTGAAAATGTGTACCCAGCCGGGATTCGAACCCGGGTCTCCTGCTTTC
Source organism: Locusta migratoria (assembly GCA_026315105.1). Lineage (NCBI taxonomy): Eukaryota > Metazoa > Arthropoda > Insecta > Orthoptera > Acrididae > Locusta > Locusta migratoria. The sequence continues at coordinate 64,020,233 of CM048751.1, forward strand.
TAGGCAGTTGCGCTGACCCCTACACCACTGGGGACACAGTGATCACCGCACCTGCAAGGACTACCCATGCACGCCTCCCGTCAGATACAAATTCCCAGCTTCGCCCTGCCCATAGTACTCAAACTCGTAGTGTAACTAATTCCCGTAAGAGTAAGGGCTTCAAACTTACCCACCCCTCCCCACTAACGATAGGATCATTGCCCGTCACCGGCATATTATATATATACATGTGGCGTCTGTTCGGAAAGAACAGACGTCACATTCTGATCCAGCAGCTGTTATTATTTAATATTCATAGAATATATGACTTCAACTGCTATTGGGCAAAGCTGAAAATGTGTACCCAGCCGGGATTCGAACCCGGGTCTCCTGCTTTCTAGGCAGTTGCGCTGACCCCTACACCACTGGGGACACAGTGATCACCGCACCTGCAAGGACTACCCATGCACGCCTCCCGTCAGATACAAATTCCCAGCTTCGCCCTGCCCATAGTACTCAAACTCGTAGTGTAACTAATTCCCGTAAGAGTAAGGGCTTCAAACTTACCCACCCCTCCCCACTAACGATAGGATCATTGCCCGTCACCGGCATATTATATATATACATGTGGCGTCTGTTCGGAAAGAACAGACGTCACATTCTGATCCAGCAGCTGTTATTATTTAATATTCATGGAATATATGACTTCAACTGCTATTGGGCAAAGCTGAAAATGTGTACCCAGCCGGGATTCGAACCCGGGTCTCCTGCTTTCTAGGCAGTTGCGCTGACCCCTACACCACTGGGGACACAGTGATCACCGCACCTGCAAGGACTACCCATGCACGCCTCCCGTCAGATACAAATTCCCAGCTTCGCCCTGCCCATAGTACTCAAACTCGTAGTGTAACTAATTCCCGTAAGAGTAAGGGCTTCAAACTTATCCACCCCTCCCCACTAACGATAGGATCATTGCCCGTCACCGGCATATTATATATATACATGTGGCGTCTGTTCGGAAAGAACAGACGTCACATTCTGATCCAGCAGCTGTTATTATTTAATATTCATAGAATATATGACTTCAACTGCTATTGGGCAAAGCTGAAAATGTGTACCCAGCCGGGATTCGAACCCGGGTCTCCTGCTTTCTAGGCAGTTGCGCTGACCCCTACACCACTGGGGACACAGTGATCACCGCACCTGCAAGGACTACCCATGCACGCCTCCCGTCAGATACAAATTCCCAGCTTCGCCCTGCCCATAGAACTCAAACTCGTAGTGTAACTAATTCCCGTAAGAGTAAGGGCTTCAAACTTACCCACCCCTCCCCACTAACGATAGGATCATTGCCCGTCACCGGCATATTATATATATACATGTGGCGTCTGTTCGGAAAGAACAGACGTCACATTCTGATCCAGCAGCTGTTATTATTTAATATTCATAGAATATATGACTTCAACTGCTATTGGGCAAAGCTGAAAATGTGTACCCAGCCGGGATTCGAACCCGGGTCTCCTGCTTTCTAGGCAGTTGCGCTGACCCCTACACCACTGGGGACACAGTGATCACCGCACCTGCAAGGACTACCCATGCACGCCTCCCGTCAGATACAAATTCCCAGCTTCGCCCTGCCCATAGTACTCAAACTCGTAGTGTAACTAATTCCCGTAAGAGTAAGGGCTTCAAACTTACCCACCCCTCCCCACTAACGATAGGATCATTGCCCGTCACCGGCATATTATATATATACATGTGGCGTCTGTTCGGAAAGAACAGACGTCACATTCTGATCCAGCAGCTGTTATTATTTAATATTCATAGAATATATGACTTCAACTGCTATTGGGCAAAGCTGAAAATGTGTACACAGCCGGGATTCGACCCGGGTCTCCTGCTTTCTAGGCAGTTGCGCTGACCCCTACACCACTGGGGACACAGTGATCACCGCACCTGCAAGGACTACCCATGCACGCCTCCCGTCAGATACAAATTCCCAGCTTCGCCCTGCCCATAGTACTCAAACTCGTAGTGTAACTAATTCCCGTAAGAGTAAGGGCTTCAAACTTACCCACCCCTCCCCACTAACGATAGGATCATTGCCCGTCACCGGCATATTATATATATACATGTGGCGTCTGTTCGGAAAGAACAGACGTCACATTCTGATCCAGCAGCTGTTATTATTTAATATTCATAGAATATATGACTTCAACTGCTATTGGGCAAAGCTGAAAATGTGTACCCAGCCGGGATTCGAACCCGGGTCTCCTGCTTTCTTGGCAGTTGCGCTGACCCCTACACCACTGGGGACACAGTGATCACCGCACCTGCAAGGACTACCCATGCACGCCTCCCGTCAGATACAAATTCCCAGCTTCGCCCTGCCCATAGTACTCAAACTCGTAGTGTAACTAATTCCCGTAAGAGTAAGGGCTTCAAACTTACCCACCCCTCCCCACTAACGATAGGATCATTGCCCGTCACCGGCATATTATATATATACATGTGGCGTCTGTTCGGAAAGAACAGACGTCACATTCTGATCCAGCAGCTGTTATTATTTAATATTCATAGAATATATGACTTCAACTGCTATTGGGCAAAGCTGAAAATGTGTACCCAGCCGGGATTCGAACCCGGGTCTCCTGCTTTCTAGGCAGTTGCGCTGACCCCTACACCACTGGGGACACAGTGATCACCGCACCTGCAAGGACTACCCATGCACGCCTCCCGTCAGATACAAATTCCCAGCTTCGCCCTGCCCATAGTACTCAAACTCGTAGTGTAACTAATTCCCGTAAGAGTAAGGGCTTCAAACTTACCCACCCCTCCCCACTAACGATAGGATCATTGCCCGTCACCGGCATATTATATATATACATGTGGCGTCTGTTCGGAAAGAACAGACGTCACATTCTGATCCAGCAGCTGTTATTATTTAATATTCATAGAATATATGACTTCAACTGCTATTGGGCAAAGCTGAAAATGTGTACCCAGCCGGGATTCGAACCCGGGTCTCCTGCTTTCTAGGCAGTTGCGCTGACCCCTACACCACTGGGGACACAGTGATCACCGCACCTGCAAGGACTACCCATGCACGCCTCCCGTCAGATACAAATTCCCAGCTTCGCCCTGCCCATAGTACTCAAACTCGTAGTGTAACTAATTCCCGTAAGAGTAAGGGCTTCAAACTTACCCACCCCTCCCCACTAACGATAGGATCATTGCCCGTCACCGGCATATTATATATATACATGTGGCGTCTGTTCGGAAAGAACAGACGTCACATTCTGATCCAGCAGCTGTTATTATTTAATATTCATAGAATATATGACTTCAACTGCTATTGGGCAAAGCTGAAAATGTGTACCCAGCCGGGATTCGAACCCGGGTCTCCTGCTTTCTAGGCAGTTGCGCTGACTCCTACACCACTGGGGACACAGTGATCACCGCACCTGCAAGGACTACCCATGCACGCCTCCCGTCAGATACAAATTCCCAGCTTCGCCCTGCCCATAGTACTCAAACTCGTAGTGTAACTGATTCCCGTAAGAGTAAGGGCTTCAAACTTACCCAACCCCTCCCCACTAACGATAGGATCATTGCCCGTCACCGGCATATTATATATATACATGTGGCGTCTGTTCGGAAAGAACAGACGTCACATTCTGATCCAGCAGCTGTTATTATTTAATATTCATAGAATATATGACTTCAACTGCTATTGGGCAAAGCTGAAAATGTGTACCCAGCCGGGATTCGAACCCGGGTCTCCTGCTTTCTAGGCAGTTGCGCTGACCCCTACACCACTGGGACACAGTGATCACCGCACCTGCAAGGACTACCCATGCACGCCTCCCGTCAGATACAAATTCCCAGCTTCGCCCTGCCCATAGTACTCAAACTCGTAGTGTAACTAATTCCCGTAAGAATAAGGGCTTAAAACTTACCCACCCCTCCCCACTAACGATAGGATCATTGCCCGTCACCGGCATATTATATATATACATGTGGCGTCTGTTCGGAAAGAACAGACGTCACATTCTGATCCAGCAGCTGTTATTATTTAATATTCATAGAATATATGACTTCAACTGCTATTGGGCAAAGCTGAAAATGTGTACCCAGCCGGGATTCGAACCTGGGTCTCCTGCTTTCTAGGCAGTTGCGCTGACCCCTACACCACTGGGGACACAGTGATCACCGCACCTGCAAGGACTACCCATGCACGCCTCCCGTCAGATACAAATTCCCAGCTTCGCCCTGCCCATAGTACTCAAACTCGTAGTGTAACTAATTCCCGTAAGAGTAAGGGCTTCAAACTTACCCACCCCTCCCCACTAACGATAGGATCATTGCCCGTCACCGGCATATTATATATATACATGTGGCGTCTGTTCGGAAAGAACAGACGTCACATTCTGATCCAGCAGCTGTTATTATTTAATATTCATAGAATATATGACTTCAACTGCTATTGGGCAAAGCTGAAAATGTGTACCCAGCCGGGATTCGAACCCGGGTCTCCTGCTTTCTAGGCAGTTGCGCTGACCCCTACACTACTGGGGACACAGTGATCACCGCACCTGCAAGGACTACCCATGCACGCCTCCCGTCAGATACAAATTACCAGCTTCGCCCTGCCCATAGTACTCAAACTCGTAGTGTAACTAATTCCCGTAAGAGTAAGGGCTTCAAACTTACCCACCCCTCCCCACTAACGATAGGATCATTGCCCGTCACCGGCATATTATATATATACATGTGGCGTCTGTTCGGAAAGAACAGACGTCACATTCTGATCCAGCAGCTGTTATTATTTAATATTCATGGAATATATGACTTCAACTGCTATTGGGCAAAGCTGAAAATGTGTACCCAGCCGGGATTCGAACCCGGGTCTCCTGCTTTCTAGGCAGTTGCGCTGACCCCTACACCACTGGGGACACAGTGATCACCGCACCTGCAAGGACTACCCATGCACGCCTCCCGTCAGATACAAATTCCCAGCTTCGCCCTGCCCATAGTACTCAAACTCGTAGTGTAACTAATTCCCGTAAGAGTAAGGGCTTCAAACTTACCCACCCCTCCCCAATAACGATAGGATCATTGCCCGTCACCGGCATATTATATATATACATGTGGCGTCTGTTCGGAAAGAACAGACTTCACATTCTGATCCAGCAGCTGTTATTATTTAATATTCATGGAATATATGACTTCAACTGCTATTGGGCAAAGCTGAAAATGTGTACCCAGCCGGGATTCGAACCCGGGTCTCCTGCTTTCTAGGCAGTTGCGCTGACCCCTACACCACTGGGGACACAGTGATCACCTCACCTGCAAGGACTACCCATGCACGCCTCCCGTCAGATACAAATTCCCAGCTTCGCCCTGCCCATAGTACTCAAACTCGTAGTGTAACTAATTCCCGTAAGAGTAAGGGCTTCAAACTTACCCACCCCTCCCCACTAACGATAGGATCATTGCCCATCACCGGCATATTATATATATACATGTGGCGTCTGTTCGGAAAGAACAGACGTCACATTCTGATCCAGCAGCTGTTATTATTTAATATTCATAGAATATATGACTTCAACTGCTATTGGGCAAAGCTGAAAATGTGTACCCAGCCGGGATTCGAACCCGGGTCTCCTGCTTTCTAGGCAGTTGCGCTGACCCCTACACCACTGGGGACACAGTGATCACCGCACCTGCAAGGACTACCCATGCACGCCTCCCGTCAGATACAAATTCCCAGCTTCGCCCTGCCCATAGTACGCAAACTCGTAGTGTAACTAATTCCCGTAAGAGTAAGGGCTTCAAACTTACCCACCCCTCCCCACTAACGATATGATCATTGCCCGTCACCGGCATATTATATATATACATGTGGCGTCTGTTCGGAAAGAACAGACGTCACATTCTGATCCAGCAGCTGTTATTATTTAATATTCATAGAATATATGACTTCAACTGCTATTGGGCAAAGCTGAAAATGTGTACCCAGCCGGGATTCGAACCCGGGTCTCCTGCTTTCTAGGCAGTTGCGCTGACCCCTACACCACTGGGGACACAGTGATCACCGCACCTGCAAGGACTACCCATGCACGCCTCCCGTCAGATACAAATTCCCAGCTTCGCCCTGCCCATAGTACTCAAACTCGTAGTGTAACTAATTCCCGTAAGAGTAAGGGCTTCAAACTTACCCACCCCTCCCCACTAACGATAGGATCATTGCCCGTCACCGGCATATTATATATATACATGTGGCGTCTGTTCGGAAAGAACAGACGTCACATTCTGATCCAGCAGCTGTTATTATTTAATATTCATAGAATATATGACTTCAACTGCTATTGGGCAAAGCTGAAAATGTGTACCCAGCCGGGATTCGAACCCGGGTCTCCTGCTGGGTACACATTTTCAGCTTTGCCCAATAGCAGTTGAAGTCATATATTCCATGAATATTAAATAATAACAGCTGCTGGATCAGAATGTGACGTCTGTTCTTTCCGAACTGACGCCACATGTATATATATAATATGCCGGTGACGGGCAATGATCCTATCGTTAGTGGGGAGGGGTGGGTAAGTTTGAAGCCCTTACTCTTACGGGAATTAGTTACACTACGAGTTTGAGTACTATGGGCAGGGCGAAGCTGGGAATTTGTATCTGACGGGAGGCGTGCATGGGTAGTCCTTGCAGGTGCGGTGATCACTGTGTCCCCAGTGGTGTAGGGGTCAGCGCAACTGCCTAGAAAGCAGGAGACCCGGGTTCGAATCCCGGCTGGGTACACATTTTCAGCTTTGCCCAATAGCAGTTGAAGTCATATATTCTATGAATATTAAATAATAACAGCTGCTGGATCAGAATGTGACGTCTGTTCTTTCCGAACAGACGCCACATGTATATATATAATATGCCGGTGACGGGCAATGATCCTATCGTTAGTGGGGAGGGGTGGGTAAGTTTGAAGCCCTTACTCTTACGGGAATTAGTTACACTACGAGTTTGAGTACTATGGGCAGGGCGAAGCTGGGAATTTGTATCTGACGGGAGGCGTGCATGGGTAGTCCTTGCAGGTGCGGTGATCACTGTGTCCCCAGGTGTAGGGGTCAGCGCAACTGCCTAGAAAGCAGGAGACCCGGGTTCGAATCCCGGCTGGGTACACATTTTCAGCTTTGCCCAATAGCAGTTGAAGTCATATATTCTATGAATATTAAATAATAACAGCTGCTGGATCAGAATGTGACGTCTGTTCTTTCCGAACAGACGCCACATGTATATATATAATATGCCGGTGACGGGCAATGATCCTATCGTTAGTGGGGAGGGGTGGGTAAGTTTGAAGCCCTTACTCTTACGGGAATTAGTTACACTACGAGTTTGAGTACTATGGGCAGGGCGAAGCTGGGAATTTGTATCTGACGGGAGGCGTGCATGGGTAGTCCTTGCAGGTGCGGTGATCACTGTGTCCCCAGTGGTGTAGGGGTCAGCGCAACTGCCTAGAAAGCAGGAGACCCGGGTTCGAATCCAGGCTTGGTACACATTTTCAGCTTTGCCCAATAGCAGTTGAAGTCATATATTCTATGAATATTAAATAATAACAGCTGCTGGATCAGAATGTGACGTCTGTTCTTTCCGAACAGACGCCACATGTATATATATTTCCTTTTGCATCATTATTTCTTTTCTCTAACTGTCATTTTTATTTCATTTCAGTATCCCCTAATACTTTTTTTAACCAACTCCTCATACTGTTCTTTTGTAACGCCTTTAAAATGTGATTGCTAAACATTTCTAATTAGGGACCTATTTGGTTTGTTTGTTGCGATCACGCATTAAAAGGTCCAAGAAAAATAAATTACGTCGCTTTAAAAATTAAATTTAATCAAAATTTTAACACATTTTAAACCGTAAAGTTACTTTCATTACAGTTCAACGTGACATTTCATCATGTATCTTTTGTTCACGTTCGGTAATGCTACAGCTAATGCTGTTACTCAGAGCTACACAAAATTAATTTAAACCGATTTATGGATTTATTTTTAATCGTAGACAAAGCAGGAAACCCTTATTGTAAATAAAATAAAGGGAAATGATGACTCGAATGTTATTGCATGAAATTCATTTTTCACAACAAAACTTCTCTGCAGGATATATTTAAGCGTGTTCTTCCAGTTTCCATCATTGTAGAATTTAATAAGTGTTAGCAAAACAAGGTGAGTAATGAATTTATTTCAAAAGGTGCCTGTTTTATCCACATTAGTGAATTCGTCAAATTATTGTGGGTAAAAAGCAGGATAGACCAATAGCATAATACGGAATTAAGGATTTTAAATTAGGAAATTTTTGAAACTTTTGTTTTCGTAAGTTATTTTAGCTCTTTTGGACCACAATTGCCTTGCGGACAACAGGCTGGGAACTACTAAGTTACTAAATATGACACCTCTTGCTACTCCTGCTTTCTCTAGGCAGTGAAGATTATGGAATTTTATAGACAGAGTTCAAAGTGACAGAAGAGGAAGACTGACCAAAAATAATTAAATAAATAAATAAATAAAATTAAGTAGTTTTATCAATAAGTCGAGTACCTCGTGTGTGTCAGTAACCTAATATTGCAAATACCCTCTGAGGTTGTCATTCTCAGCTACTATTTAATTTTTCTATTTTTCTTCTGTTCCATTTGCACCATCAGTGTTTCCTTGAACTCATTCCCCACGCTTTCCGCATGTACGTCACATCATCCTGTGTCACCTTCCGACAATATCTCATTGGCTTTAAGCTTCCATTTCCTTAAAATATGTTGCAGTAATATTTTTCCACTTTACATTTATAGTTTAAAAAAATCCTTCTTCTCTTTGTGCTTAGTGAAAATGTCTACCTAAACCATCTATTATAAAAATAAATAAATAAATAAAAAATAAAATAAAATGTCGTTTACATTAATGGGCAGGAGCACTTCATATTTCAGCGGTTTTTTAATTTTTCGTGTAGCTTCTTATCTCTCTACTCTCATAACAAGCGTAACTCTGATTCACCCCTTCTTGGCAAATTTCTTAAACAATTCTGTCAAGCACAATACAGATTACTTCAAGTGTTAGTTAAAATGTACTAGCAGGTTAACACAGGTAACTGACTTCACAATCGTCCAGCAAATCGTGCACAAGTGACTACTGTCGAAAGCTTCCCGGTGTATAGAGATACATGTTTTTTTTTGGATTGCGGCCTCTATTCTTTCCTTAACTTTAGCCAATCTGTTTTCTAGGGACAAATCAAAAACATTTACCTCCTCTACATTTGCAGTTTCTCCACTACTTCACCTGATTCACAATCCTCTCCCATCTCCCTAGTATCTGTTCCCAATTATGGTCATTAATTAACTACACAGCTTCTATGACTACTTCTGTGTCCCTTTACACTGACCCCAAGATTTCCTCCACCTTCTTCTCTTCTAGATCCTTTAGTTCCTCTTAATCAATTATTCCTCTAGATTCGAGGAATCGTCACTTTCAACATTATAAGTCATGAAAAAAATTACAGTGTTTACTTCACTCCAGCTATCATAAATTTATCTATTCCTCTTCTAAATTTGAACATTTTAACATTACTGCAATTTTATTATTACTTTCTAAATTGTTGAGTTCTGTAGGTTTGCTGTTATTAGATACAAAGTGCTTGGCTACTACTTTTCAACAGCGATCAGTAGCTCGTAATCCGATATACCGCACACGTTGCCTGATACATATCCGGACGTCTACATTAGGTTTTACGAGGCTCCTCCGAATCATGACTTGAGAACGCCAAAGTGAATGCTTTGGAATACTCACGGTCGATTTCTTTCACTATTCTTGCTCGGCTGATGTACATCTAGGAACAACGAATCATAACTGTAGCGTGCAATGGTAGTTCCTAAAACTGTAGATGTAATCGAATACCGAATACAGTTCACACAAAATTGAGGTTTGTCGCAGTGGCCGAGCGGTCTGCGGTCACGGTCTGCCAGTCACGGTCTGCACGTCCGCAGCGGTCGGAGGTTCGAATCCCCTGTCGGGCATGGATGTTTGTGCCGTCTTTATGATAAGGTAGTTCATAAGTAGTTTGTAAGTTTAGGGACTGATGACACCGTAGTTAAGTCCCATAAGCTCTACAAATATTTGAACATTTTGAATTTTGCACAAAATTGAGGAACTATCTACTTCAATTTTGCTACCGGATAAACCGCTTACGACAACTTTATTCAATTTTTCTGACAACCTATGTAAAAAAATCAGCTGAAGGTATCTCCGGCTTTAGCCAGCTATCGCCATCTATAATGATTTGTTTTTTAGTACTTCGTATTAGCGCTTGCAGCTCTGGTACTCTTCCATCACACCTACTGCAATTTATAACTGTAAGACCCATGGTTCTTAGATCTGCGTTCGTTCTGTAACCTGCACCCTTCGAAACACGCATTAACACGATTTTGAAACTGGGTTTGTAATTCTATCTCGTGTACGCTGTTACATTTGTTGATATTAATTAATAAATGGTTTTGAATTCACCCTAAGACAAGTCTATGGCATCTTAGGCTCCAATTCCTTCTGTACACCAAGTTGCTACCGTTCTATATTACACTTCACGATAATAGGGTGACAGACAATCTAAGAGATTTAGTTAATTACTATAACATAATATTACGTAATATACTCATCATCATCATCATCATTAGAGACTGATTATGCCTTTCAGCATTCAGTCTGGAGCATAGTACCTCTAATAAAATTCCTCCATGATCCCCTATTCAATGCTAACATTGATGCGTCGTCTGATGTTATGCCTTTTATTTCAAAATCATTCTTCACCGTATCTAAATACTTTCTTCTTGGTCTACCTCGATTCCTCTTACCCTCCGCTGCCGAGCTCATGAGTCTCTTAGGTAACCTTGCTTCTCCCAAGCGTGTAATAGGACCCCACCATCTCAGTCTGTTCGCTCATCTGCTTCATCTATGGTGTTCATTCCCATTTTTTCTTTCATTTCCTCATTATGGACACACTCCTGCTATTGTTCCCATCTATTAGTACCTGCAATCACTCTTGTTACTTTCGTATCTGTAACCTCTACCTTTTGAATAAAGTAACCTGTATCCACCAAACTTTCACTCCCATATAACAAAGTTGGTCGAAAGATAGAACGGTGCACTGCTAACTTAGTCTTGGTACTTACTTCCTTCTTGCAGAAGAAAGTAGATCTTAGCTGAGCACTCACTGCATTAGCTTTACTGCACCTCGATTCTAGTTCTTTCACTATGTTGCCATCCTATGAAAAAATACATCCCAGGTACTTGAAACTGTCTACCTGTTCTAGCTTTGTTTCTCCTATTTGGCAAACAATCTGTTTAAATATCTTTCCCAGTCTACTGTTTTCAACATATGATCCATGAATAGTATAAAAACAGTGGGGACAGGTTACAGCCTTGTCTTAGCCCTGAAACTACCCTGAACCATGAGCTTAATTTGCCATTTACTCTAACTGCTTCCTGACAAAGCCTGCAGAAGTTTGCCTCCTATACCATAATCTTGTAGAACTGACATTAGCTTCCTTCTAGGAAGGTCATCAGACTTTTCTAGATCTGTGAAACATAGATACAATTCCCTGTTCCATTCATAGCACTTTTCCATTACCTGCCGAAAGCTAAAGATCTGATCCTGACAGCCTCTAAGAGACCTAAACCCACACTGATTTTCATCTAACTCGTCCTCGATTAATACTTGCACTCTCATTTCAACACTACCCGAGAATATTTTGCCTACAACGCTAATTAAAGAGATACGTAATATACTATAACACGAAAATAATCTTATTATGGCTCAAGTGGCAGAATACAAAAGAAAAAAAAATTACAAATCTTGTTGCATGACAGAACAGGACATTTCATATCGACAAAAGATAATTAAAACAAGGTTGTGGCCTCTTATTGCTGGTGCTTGTCTTCCTAAGAGTTGAATAAATTTGTCTGTATCCATCGAAGAAGTATTCAGTTTGCGATAAAGCATTTCAAATGATCAAGTTTCATGTGATGACACATGAAACAGTAAATCATTATATGTAACACGTACTGAAAAATTCCAACTGAAATGAACCAACGTTTAAAGAGGAAAGAAAAGTAAATCAGTCTTAAAACCCAAGGATGTAATTTAAAAATAAAAACATAACAAAAACACTTATATTACATTCAGGAAGCGGTATTGAAATCCATATGTAATGTAGACCTTTGCTTTATGATATGCTGTTTATTATTCACGGGCACCTTTACAAGAGATTACAGCCATGAAACGTTGTATGAAGTATGTTGGACGTCGTCTCCTCCTTGCGGTTGGCTAGCAGCCTCCTCTTCACAGTCTCCTCGCGAGGTTGAACGGGTATCCTGAAAATCACAACAAGGTGCCTAATCAATGCACAAGACTGAGAAATTCACATTGCATATTGAGGTTAATGCCGAAATCCGCCACGACAGTTGTTTGAGCTGGAGCATCACTCTTGTAAATCAGGACACCCGAGGGTTTACAAATGTCTATATATAGTTGTTTCTATTTTCTCTTTGAAGTTTTGCGTTTTGCTTCTTGTTATTATTGTTGTTCAATTAGAGTATCCTTGACAGATTTGCGAACGCTTTGTCAGAACACCAGCTGCTACCATATGGGCGTGCCTGCAGCTGTCACCCAAACACTATTTGCCACTCACATTCACTCCATTACTAAGCTGTCGATTACTTCCTGTCTCTGAATTTGTTCTTCTCAATCTGCCCCTTATTTTATGCAAATTTCTTTTCTCCTTGATCCGATTCTGTACCCTCTATAAGTTATCTGCTCTATCTATCTTTCATTGTTTTAGGGAATCATATTTCAAAATATTTCCTTCCTTTCTTGTCAAGAACTGTTTACCGATTTCTGCACCGTACAACATCCCAGATACATACCTTGAGATAAGGCGTCCTATCCCTTCTATTTATGTTTTGTCCTAACAAATCTTCATTTCCTCTCAAACTATTCTCTTGTTTGCGAGTCTGTACGTTACATCATCGCTCCATACAACGGATCGTATCTACTTGTAGTAATCTCTACGTTGTTTATATACAGGAAATGATATTTATTTATTAACTGAATCGTTTTTCAGAAGGACCATAAATCCACTTTTCTGTCAGTGTAGAAAGGAAGTTCGCGGTCTATCAGATATCAGAAATACACAGCAGAGAAACATTCGTTAATTTCATAAGAGCCCCATGTCCAGTACCAGGGCACTTCTTCTCTCAACTATTTTCAACAATAACTTCATGTACTTCATTGAGACAGAAAAGGCGAAAGAACGATATAATTATTGCATCTATGGTTTGTTCCAAAGTCATTGTTGTACAGCAAGCCGTCGTATGTGATTCTGTGTCCTCGTTGTATCTAATATCAATATGAGTGAATCTGATTGTGAAATTCTGCCTATCCATAAGAAAAATTGGAGTTAAGGTGTTTGTCACACTGAGCACTACGAACGGTATGTAATCAAAACTGTTAAACTAACGGGACTGTAGCATATCAAAACCGAGGTAGTCTAATATCAGCAAAATCTGTATGGCAATCTCGTATATGCAGTTCTAAATGCTTTGAATCCATTGGTCAAGATGATCAGTTATTAATTCCAGCACATTTTCTGGATCTTAATTGTAAAGGTGAACGAGATTCTTACCTTCATAGTGTAATACAGGCAGAAAAAGTAAAACGAAACAGACCACGGGAAAGAAAAATTCCAACTCCAAGGATGTGTGATTTCCAATATTGACAAGTAGTTTGTTTTCAGGAACAGATTTTCTCAATTCTTAAAAAAAATGTCTCTAACATTAACTAACATGTTTATTAAACAGTTTACGTGTTGTAAAGTTTTTAAGATTTTTATTTCTTACTTATTTTAAAAAAAGCCATATGTCCAAGAGAAATATTCAGCTCCGCTCAATAAATCGACTCAATATTTGGGTATATATTAAGACAGAATAATTGTTGATAGTGGAAGATCTCGCGTGGTCATTGTAAACAGTTAACGAAATGCCCTGTGAACTATTAAAACAGTTTTCTTCCACTTTTCTCGAAACTACATCAGATGTAAATAAGCGATTCAATTGTATGGATCATCATTGGTTTTGAGAATAGCTCCAATACTTCGGGGAGAAGAAATAAAAACATTGCGGTTTGCCGATGACATAGTAATTCTGTCAGAGACTGCAAAAGATCTGGAAGAGCAGTTGATTGGAATGAACAGTGTGTTGAAAGGAAGATATAAGATGAACATTCAAATGTTCAAATGTTTGTTAAGCTTAAGGGACTTAACTACGGGGTCACCAGTCCCTAAACTTACAAACTACTTATGAACTACCTACAACTAAGGGCGGCACAAATATCCATGGCCGAGGGGGGATTCGAACCCCCGACCGTAGTGGCCGTGCAGACCGTGACTTAAGCGCCTCAGTCCCCTCGGCCACTGCGGCCGGCAAGATGAACATTAACAAGAGTAAAACGAAGGTAATGGATGGCAATATCAGAAAAACAGGCTATGCTGAAGGAATTAGATTAGGTAATGAGACAATAAAAGTAGTAGATGAATTTTGTTATTTGGGTAGTAAGATAACTTCTGATGGCAGAAGTAAAGAAGATATAAAATGCAGAATGGCTTTGGGAAGAAAAGCGTTTCTAAAGAAGCGAAACTTGTTAACATCCAATATTAATTTAAATGTTAGGAAGTCCTTTCTGAAATCATTTGTCTGGACTGTAGCATTGTATTGGAGTGAAACGTGGACGATTAGGGGTTCAGATAAAAAGATGATAGAAGCTTTTGAAATGTGGTGCTACAGACGAATGATGAAAATTAGATGGGTAGATCACGTAACTAATGAGGAGGAGCTTAACCGAATCGGGGAGAAAAAGAGTTTCTAACATACCCTGACTGAGAGAAGAGATAGATTGGTAGGACACATTCTTAGACATCAAGGAATTGTCAACTTAGCATTAGAAGGAAGCGTGTGGGGTAAAAATGGTAGAGGGAGGCCGAGGGACGAATACAGCAAGCAGATTAAAAGGATTCTGATACTGATTTTATTGGAGTTGTAGTGAAAGAACCTTGATGTCTCTGAGCAAAAAACCGACGTCTTTCGGCGTAAAGTGAAGTCTTCTGTTGTTTATTAGCCTTTTTCTTATTAATAGAAAATGATATTCTTCATTAAAAGTCGTAGATTTCAAGATCATCTTAAATAAACTGCCTTGGAACGTACCGTTTCATACCTTCCAATGATCCTGAAGAAAACTAATGAAGAAATGTGTGGAGTTTTTTTGCAGTTATTACCCATTTTTATGGCACTACAAATCATCCCTATTGTAAAGAGTCCGTGAAAATCAATCTACGCGATACTATTCACACTAATCCGATATCGATTTTAGAAATGTACCTTGCTGGCCGCTCGGAGCGTTGCTGTCGTGGCGTATAACAAAAGTCAGTGGGATTGTCGTTAGTGTAGATGTTAGACTCTGTCGAATGCATTAATTTGGTGAATAGACTGCCTAACGCGTCTGCGAGCAACCACAGGTATCTTCTACATGTGCGTGAGCGTCTTGCTTCCCTGTGAGGTACATAGCAGTTGACTGGTACCAACTTCGCAGCCACAAGACACTCTAGTGGGCAACCCACACATTACAAAGCTGTGTAAATCTGATCATTTAATTTGCATTAAGTGTTATGCATTCACATCAAAGTAAGACAATATTGGCCCATTCGTGGGTTCATCACTTTATTTGACAGATACTAGAGATATAAATATAAAATTAGAAATTTGAATACATATTACTCAAAACAATTAGGGAATCAAATAAAATAAAATCAAATGTTTGTTAACTATTTAATGCCGGTTGTCGCAAATTCGCCTTATACCGTTGTGACCCATATATATGGACGAGTAAGTGTTTTCAGACCCCAGCCCCGGTTGTATCAGATTCTACATGGACCGGCGCAGTGCGCGTGACATGTGCTATCATCTACCGAGCATTGATTGCCTTTCTAAGGCAACATTTGTGTATTGTGTGCGTGTTGCTAACCAAGACCTGTGTTTGTGTTCATTGTTTCGAGAAATACAGCTAAATACAGAGGTAAGTTTCATTTTTAAAATTATATTTTGTTTTTCTAATATCTTTTAAGTATTTTATATCATATTTAGATGTGATAAAGCAGATAAGACTTTCAGTGAACACGTAAATACGGTTTGTGTAAAATATGCATCATCAGGCACTTGGGCACTTCTGTGGGCAAATGCAAGCGATAAAATAAAACGAAGAAAGGACGATGGTTTGACAACAGAGGTGTAATTGTTTCCAGTGCATTTGCATTTGCTCATCCGATGATCACAATGAAAAAATGTGACCGAAAGAAAAAGCACGCACTCAAGTACCATGCCCTAGCATTGTTACAGTTTACAATACATTCATGGGAGGGGTGGATTTACTTGAAGCTCTAATTTCCTGTTATAGGATTTTCGTAACGTCAAGGAAATATTACCATAGATTGTTTTTCCGCCTAGTTTATCTTGTGATAGTGAATTCGTGGTTACTGTATCGAAGGGACTGTGATGCTTTGGAAATTCCCCGTCGCAAACAAAACGATGTTCTGGAATTCAAATCCAGAATAGCAGATGCTCTCTGTAAGCAAGGAAAAGACATGACACGAAAAAAGAGAGGTAGGCCCTTACTAAGTATTGAAATGTAAATTCAACTTAAGAAGGGTCGGGGTCTAATGAAACCAGTCCCTGATAAATCTACCCGTACCGATGAAGTAGGTCATTGGCCTTGTCTAACAGGAAGGCAAAGATGCAAAAGACCCAGCTGTAAAGAGCAGACAGTCATTATGTGTGCGAAATTCAAACTTCACCTTTGCCTAAACAAATATTCCAGTTTTTTTAGGCAATTTCATGAGTACAGAAATGTTGATCCTCTGCATTAGATTTATAAGTAACCATAATTGTAATTCAAACGCATGTTCATTTTTTTTCTTTAAATCTTATGAGAACAATAAAAAAATTTTCCTCAATGAAGAGGTGTAAGCGTTTTATTTCTCAAATGCCTGTTGTCGCAAATTTGACACATACCTAATTATACCAACTATGTATAACATCTCTTATATTTGATGTTATAAATGATCTGAGATCCCAATATTGAGCGCAATATATGATTCTTGATTTTTTTCTTGCAGTAGAAATTAATTCAGGCATTAAGTGGTTAAGCTTAAGGGACTTAACTGCGGGGGCATCAGTCCCTAAACTTAGAAACTACTTATGAACTACCTTATACTAAAGACGACACAAACATACATGCCCGAGGGGGGATTCGAACCCCCGACCGTAGCGGCCATGCAGACTGTGACTGGCGCGCCGCAGACCGCTCGGCCACTGCGGCCGGCCGAATCAAGTGAGATATGATACACAACACACCTACGGGAACTATTTTATTCGGATGCTGGTTACAGTTTCAATTTGTCTATAAGATATTTTTCTGTGTCGTCTCTTTACTTCAGGTTTACATGCTGCATGGGGCTACCATAATAGTGAAAAAGTCATTCTCGTTGCCCTCGGACTCAACACACAGTATGAGGTTACATATCAGCTCTTGAGGGATGTTCGGCCATACTGAATGCAGTATCACGCTATGCAACCGTTGTGGGAGGTACTGGTCTGGATGCAAGGCGACTGCCAAGTGCATAACATTAATATAAAATTACACTTTGGGACACTCCAAGAGCTGCAGCCACCTCCCTCTTTGTCTGTCCCTCTTCCAACCTTCCTACGGCTCTTCATAACATAGCTTCGGGCCAGTCACGTTGTTGTTGCATTACACGACCTGTTTGCTATACTATCTGAGCCCAGCTGCTTGTTAATTCGTTTGGTAAATTCACATCAAACCTCTCTGCAGCAACTTTCTCGGTTCCGTAATTTGTAGTCTCCGCTCCGTAGAACCGACTGAAAGTTGTGGATCCATTTTAGTTCTACTGTCGACAATACTTCAGAACCTAGGTAGCTCAACTGACCAGTGTAATATGACTAGGCCGAGCGCCTGCCACATCGGCTACCAACATGACGCGACTGCAAGGCCAGCTCCGGACTCATTAGGGGAAGCCGGGCCGGTCTTCAAATGTTTGTATAGCTTATGGGACTTAACTACGGGGTCATCAGTCCCTAAACTTACAAACTACTTATGAACTACTTACGAACTAGTATCCATGCCCGAGGCGGGATTCGAACCCCCGATCGTAGTGGCCGTGCAGACCGTGACTGGAGCGCCTCAGTCCCCTCGGCCACCGCGGCCGCCGACAGGTCTTCCTCGGAAATATTCTCTTATCGGCTTCCATCAGACGGCATCGCCGGCGCTACGGACGTGTTGTGCCTCCGCAGGAAACTTGATAGGGAAATAGAATCACATAGTATCCTATAGCGGCGGCGAAAAATAGATCTAATTACTCTAATATTCATGATGTTTGTACACGTAGGGATGTAGCCAAATGGATCCTGATTTCCGCACCGTCCCTAAATCTTCTAAATTAAATTACACACGGCTTAGTTACCTTGCTGTAAAATTAAATATATTTTTATTTTCACTCCTACAATGAACAAGTTATATGCAGTATCTTTAGTCTACAAGACCATGGATACATTTAAACTACTGGCTGCACTTATCCATACTTTAACCCAAAATGAAGTATTGTATATTGTTAATCTTCATGAGCTCAGTTGATATTTTCCCAGATGACAAAGTTTTTTTAAAAAATTAGTATTTTAATTTACTGATTTATTTTTACATCAGAGTGGAGTTTAATAGTACCAAAGACCTTATAACCTATTTTTCATGAAAAATACAAAATCATTTATGACATAAAGACAAGAAATTTAATGAAATGAATCAGTTTTTAGAAAATTTTGAGATGAAAGTGATACTTTTATATGTTGTAGGAATTGTAACATGGTTTCAGATAAGCCGTAAATTTAAGCACAATATCGCCATAGGAGAAAGCTACCGCCAAAGGGGATGTGAACCCGTCTTAACTTTGTAAGTCAATCAACCTGAAGATCTTGTATTAGAAGACTGGTGAACTTTGTATTTTGTTAGAAGAGAGGCAATACATTATAGCTGAGTTGACATAATTCGTATAAAAATATGTAACTGTGCAATCGGATGCTCTGTAAATCCACTTCTCTTGCTTAATTTTGTGAACGAAATTTACATTATATAAATAATATCAAAATATATTTAGCTGCATATAGAAGAAACTAAAACACGGAAGTGACCCTTTTAAAGTAATCCTGATGAAGTTCTTTATACACGTGCTCTGATTTGTACAGGAAGAGCATCATCGAACCACCAAATTTATCTATTTGGTCATTTTCGCAGGGGGGGGGGATGCTTAATAGCCATATATTTGTCCCCTTATACGTATTTGGTTTTGTTTATTTTGAAGTCATATTTTCATTTATCGAATGTTTGGAAAAAAAAAAAAAAATCGGCCGCGGTGGCCGAGGGGACTGAGGCGCACCAGTCACGGTCTGCACGGCCACTACGGTCGGGGGTTCGAATCCCCCTCGGGCATGGATATTTGTGCCGTCCTTAGGATAAGCTAGCTGATAAGTATTTTGTAAGTTTAGGGACTGATGACCCCGTAGTTAAGTCCCATAAGCTATACAAACATTTGAACATTAGAAAGAAAAAAAAACAATGAATTTGATCCCACACTCATTAACACAATGTCACAGCAGATAAAAATAAACTGAATAAACAATACAACATAACACTTTCAACAGCAGTAAAATATGTCAAAATGCCATATCTTGGAGTAATGTCTGATAAAATTACAAGGCTCTTCAGAAATACAGACGTAAAAATCAGTTTCAACACTAAAACAATCTAACTAGAAAGCTCATTTGCAATATAAAACGTCCAGATACAAACTTTGATGCGTCTGGAATATACAAAATTACCTGCAGCCAATGTGATAAATATCATATAGGTCAAACAGGCAGAAATTTCAAAACCAGGTTCAAGGATCATATGGACTGCTACAGACTTAATAAATGTAGCAAATCATCAATAGCAACACACATCAAAGAAACAGGACATCCCACGAAAATAGAAGATAGCCTTAAAATTTTACACAGAATCAGTAGAAAAAAAAAAGTTAATATCATGGAAGAAATGGAGATCATCATCCGTAATACAAAATCTGGCTACAAGATGCTTAACGAAATAACACAGCTCAATAAATACAAATTCTTCGATAGTCTAAAATCATTTCTGTTACAATAGTCTTATAATGTGACACGGCAACCCCAAAAATTACCAGACAACCAATACGCTGTAAGTCATTAATTAGAATCAATGCGTCTACTAAAATATTTGTCTTTCATCTTATTCCTATAGACGCTTATATAATAAATTGTATTACCTTTTCTGTGTTTCAGATATGTTACTTTGTTCTGCGCTAGAAAAAAGATCAAATATTCTGTTTCAAACCGTGTCTATGTTTTCTTTTACAGCTAAAATAATAAACGGAATAAATGTGGTAACACTTAATTCGACATAACTCTAGTTCTGAATCTACATACAGAGGTACTACTATCATTACGTCATTTACAACAGTCATTATAACATCATCTCCCCAGTTTATGTCCATGTGACAAAGAAGTCTAGGTAGGTATTTCATGGAATGTTCAAGAACTAGAACAAATGCACTTTTCAGAGAAAGCGCTGTTACTCTCGAACAACTCGGAATATTGCAGAATATAGTTGTGTTCAATTAACAAGAGTGTGCAATACCCTTTAAGGAATCAAGATGAAAATAAATAAATACATAAATAAAACCACGAAAAATGCCAGTGACTGTTTTTTATATTTGTACTACTTATATATATTTCTTCAGGTAGATGGATGGTTTTCGGTCGTTTGTTCATGTTCGTCCTGGGTTGGGTTGTTAGCTGAGAATTTTGGTCGTTTTATTTATTTATTTAGTTTTAAACAGATGCCGTTGAGACCTCTTTCTTTTTCTCTTTTGATTGGCTCTTTGGTTTGATCGGTCCTCTATGATCGTTGGTTTATGTTTTATTCTGATCGTTTTGTCATTGACTCAGTTGTTTTCGTTACAGAGGGCATCGAGCGCTCTGACCAAGCCACCGCGCCCGGCAAGTTTCGAACCACCGTTAACATGTTCTTGCATCGCAAACTAATTCGCTGACCATTACGCTACGCCGAACAGCTGCGAGAGTAATCCATAATTCTCGCTCATTGATGGCAGGTGTTACCTGCTAACATGGCATTTTTATACATTCATTGTCCTAATAACGACCTGCTTTTGACAATATTCAGTGCGCCATTGCTTTGAAATGACAAAGCTTGAGTTATAACAAGAAAATTATCCAATAAACAAAGCAATATTTCGCATGCAAAGAGAGTTTCGAGCGAGGGATGTTACGTGACTGATTTCCGAACGCCAAATGTACGCTACATTCCTTCTAGTCTATAGTCATGCGTAACCAGTACAGGCAAAGAAAATAAATTCAGAATAAAATACCACAGCAAGACAGACGATAATATTTTAATGGTAAAAGATAATGAAAGTATGGGAAAGATATTAAAATAATAGTTTAAAGAGGAAAAAGTTCAAAAAAGTGTATGTTTGTCAAAGTTAAACTCAAATATCAAATAATTTTGGCTGTGTATAGATATTATCACAATAGTAGAGTCGGAATTGTATCGCTCATAACTTGTTATTATTTATTTTTTATTATATTTGTCCAAAATGTTTGCATAAAGCCGTAAAACTACAGGCAAATCTGAAGTGGGTAGGCCGTAAAACGTAAAAAAACGACAGCGCAATTTTTCTAAAAAGAAAAAAGTGCCACGAGTTCTCAAAGTTCACTTCTTATCTCATTTTTTGAACGTTGTCACTCGAGAGGTAACACAAAATGAAACCAATAGCATCCACACTGAAGTGTGTGGAAGCCCCGCCCCCTCCCCCGTGGGTACTTAAGGCACTATGCGGAACACCGCTCTCGCAGTTTGTTAGTTTTGAATTACGGAAATGGATCAATTTCAGTATTGTAGTCCCTACGTAGAGTGAACAAAACCATACAAGGAAAGAACTGATATTCATTTTGACTAAAGAGCTCATAAGAAGTCCTATCATCTAAAAACAAATTACGGCAATTATTTGTTGATGAATATAAGTGAAATGTGTCACACATTTTTATATATATTCTAATACTATTACACTTAAGATATTCATTATTTAACCAACACACTATAATTAAACACAAAGTCGAAAAAAAGTTTATTTTTATTTTTTAATTTTTATTTACCGGTTTCGGTAAACTGTTTAATTTTCAGATCGAGCAAGTGAAGTACTACAATATCATGAGTGGCTTAAGTTTCTGTGGGTTGCCAGGCGTCTATGCTAAAGCGAAGCGCACGCTGTGCCAACGTTACTGCAGAATATACAAGTTCCTGCAGCGAGCGAGAGATGGTGTTGCCGCCCAGCGCACGGCCAGGTGGTGGAGGCTCTGGTCTGTTGCCGCCAGAGGTCTCTGGCGGTGTCGTTTCAATCGCATATGTTGGCACGCCAGATTGGAGTACATCAGTTTTACGTTTAATTCCAATTGATCCACAGTGAGGAGAACCTCTTGAATGTAGAACATCTCAAAATCCACGAGGACGGTCGCCGTAAGTGTAAGAATCACATACGATATATAGCTCGCGAGATACTACGTCATAAACAATTAGATGCGCGAAAAACTGCTGCATTTAGCGACAATGCTGTTCATTTTCTCCTAAACGACTGGACCGATTTCGACCAAATTTCGTACACATGAGATAACAATTGCTGTAACAGTGCGAACCTCCTACGACACATAGTTCAGAAGATATTACGTCATAAACAATAGTAATCGCAAAAAACTGCCACATAATGCGGCGAGATTTTATACATACGCTATATGAGAATGAGAGCACTTAGCGACTTGCAACAAACTTTAAACATAATTTCAAACCTTAAGGAAACTTTTTCTCGCTGACAACCATAGCAAAATGATGAAAGGGAAAAAGTTTCTCGCTTACTACTTTTCCGCTGTTTATGGAGTAAAACTACGGCATTTAGTATAGCATTACAATTTATAATTTTTACACTACAAATTATAGATGCTTGAAACTTTCCAGAGTGTACAGACACAAGTAGTTAAGTGTACCTTCTAAATTGCATCACAGTACGACACTTAGTTCATGAGATATGAGCACATGAACAGTAACGTGCCGCTGTTCATGGACTAAAACTACTGCATTAGGTATGTCGTTACAATTTTTAATTTCTACACTACAAATTGTAACCGCAGGAAATTTTACAGACAGTATACACGCATATAGTTACGTGTACCTTCTAAATTATATCACAGTACGACACATAGTACATGAGATATGAGCACGTAAACAGTAACGTTCATGGAAAACCGCCCCATCACGCACAAAGTTTTAATCTATTACTTATTTACTACTAATTGTATTCCCAAAAGATTTTACAAACATACAGCCCTGATACGAATGAATATAAACCTGAAAAATGGCAAGAATAAATAAATAAATACCCGGGCAATGCCGGGTTTTCAGCCTAGTATATACATATGTATTAGCTGCATATGGCAATTCTGTGGCTATTACAACCACGCATCATCAAATAAGACTAAAATAAAGAACTCATTTTACAACAATTATTTACAAGGATCGCCTTACTGCACAAATTGGTACAGAAATCAGATTGCACACAATATTCAAATTATGTGATTTTGTTACTAACACACACGCGTCAATCGGCTTTCCTAAGAAATGATCACAGGAGTAGAAGGAATCTGCCATTGATATATTCCTTACTGTCTTCCGAAACTGAACTTTATTATCAGTTAAACTTTTTGCTGGAATATTATTCGAAATATGAATATTGGGCACCTTCCTGACCCAAGTGAAATTTTTGTCAAAGTTTTATTTTTTGCAGCTCTGAGCCCATGATCTGAGCCTTTGGTTTGAATAACATATACCAGATGATCAAAAAGTGAGTATAAATTTGAAAATTTAATAAATCACGGAGAAATGTAGATAGAGAGATAAAAATTGACACACATGCTTGGAATGACGTGGGATTTTATTAAAAATGCTCAATATGTTCACCATCATTCCTCAACAAAGCTGTAGTCGATGAATAATGTTGTGAACAGCACTGTAAAGCATTTTCAAATGTTTGTATAGCTTATGGGACTTAACTACGGGATCATCAGTCCCTAAACTTACAAACTACTTATGAACTAGCTAACACAAAGGACGGCACAAATATCCATGCCCGACGGGGGATTCGAACCTCCGACCGTAGTGGCCGTGAAGACCGTGACTGACGCGCCTCAGTCCCTTCGGCCACCGCTGCCGGAGTTATGGTGAGGCATTGGCGTCGGATGTTGTCTTTCAGCATCCCTAAATATGTCGGTCGATCACGATACACTTGCGACTTCAGGTAACCCCAAAGCCAATAATCGCACGGACTGAGGTCTGGGGACCTGGGAGGCCAAGCATGACGAAAGTGGCGGCTGAGCACACGATCATCACCAAACGACGCGCGCAAGAGATCTTTCACCCGTCTAGCAATATGGGGTGGAGCGCCATCCTGCATAAAAATCGTACGTTCCAGCAGGTGTTTGTCAGCCCGGCTGGGGATGATGCGATTCTGTAACATATCGGCGTACCATCACATTAGCAGTTACAAAACCAGAATCTCTCAGCTCCTCGAAGAAAAAAGGCCTCTATAACGGTAGATTTGATTCTAATAAAACCCCATGTAATTCCAAGCATGTGTGTCAATTTTTACCTCTGTATCTACATTATTCCGTGATTTTTTTAAGTTTTCAAATTTATACTGACTTTTTGATCACCCTGTATTTATAATGTCAAGTTTCATTAGTGAATAAATATATTGGGAAGCAGTAGTATGTATTCACAGTTCCTTAATTAGCCCTCTGCTGGTCGTTCTTGAGTTCACACCTCAAATAATGCCTATTACACGTTTTCGGGCGCGGAAGATTTTATCTTCGATTGTCAGGCACTAAGGACCTAGTCAACTGTTTTATCTGTGTAGCACCAGGAGTAACTGTTGATCGTGAAAATACATAATAAATAAGCAAAAGAATAAGATTACGTTTCATAAGTCAGTGAGAAAGGACCTAGTTAACTGTTCTATCTGTATAACACCAGGTGTAACAGTTGATCGTGAAAATACGTAATAAATAGACAAAAGATTACGCTTACATTTGATAATAAACATGTTAACTAGCTTAATCGAGTAAAACCCAAGTTTGAGACAGTTAATAGATTTTAACTTCATCCTGAACAGTTTGCGGTATGTATATGCTAGGCTCTTACCGTATACAAAAGTCAGGGTTAAGTCTAGTCAGTGCACTGATAATGGACAGCAGTATCTACGTGCGGCCAACCGAATGTGACACTTTTAATGTCCACCGGCAATATCAATACTTACGAGTCTGGAGTTGCTGAATATAACCGACTTAGAAGCACTATCCAGACTTGTTAAAAATGTTGTGTCAAGGAAATATTAATTGTAATAGACTCCTACAAAGAGAAATGAGATCCCATGATAAGCATTCAAAAAAAAAAAAAAAAAGCGAGTTTTCAAAGCATTCCTTTCATCACAAAAACGATGTGACATTTCATGTAAAACCACGGCACTTATTTTAGATGATAGGCCTATATACAGGAGCACCTGTTCCACAAATTTGTCAAAATTTTTACCTAAATAGTTACCTATCAGCACTTGTTGCTGTTATTATTCTTACACAAACTGTCTGGTCTACAATGCTGCATTTCTTCCGGAGGATTTACGAGGCGTGTTTTTTAAGTAAGAACCGTTTTGCCACACCGCGGCCGCAGCGGTGAGGTCTTTGTTCTGCGCATGTGCACTGTGTACCTACATCAGTTGTCTACGGACTGACGCCATTACAGTTTGATACTTCCTTGTTTACGTTGTGTACAAAGTGTTTCAGATGCCTCAGGGACGGCGCAAGGCACGTGCGAAACGTGCGGCCGTACAGGGCAGCACTTCCCGAGGGGCGGCAAATCTCCCGCCCCCTTTTTTTTAATTTTTTTAGGATAAATTCAAAACTAATGCCAAAGAGGGAATTCGAAACCAAACATCGGAGGGAGTGGCTTCGGGAACTGTTGCATGGCGCCTCGACTACATGTCGGCCGCCCCTGTTGAGGAGGACTAATTTCTTTCTCGCCACTGTGGCAGCACCGTCGTGTGTTCGCCGGAGGGACAGAGAGGGGGAAGCAGTCTGGTGTACACGCCGACGTCAGTATCCTAATGAGTGGAGCGCTGCCAGCCTGTTACGCGCCATGCGTTTACTCACAACTAATTTTGCAGAAGACGAAATCTAATTTGGAAATTCGAATGCAATGTTCGATACTGCGATTATGTGTTAAGCCTAAAGCAATTTTGCTATGGTCTTTAATGGCAGTTTCCGAGTGTTTTATTCTTCCCGCATTATGGAAAAAATCGTTGAACATTACTACTGTCAAACATGTGCAACACCTACAATGGCTAGAAGTATTCCGAAAGGTTAAATACGCTGCGAGTAATTATAAGGGATAAAGACATTTGTAGTAAGCCTGGCATAAGTTGGGTTTCGATGCATTTTTCAAAAATTTTGCTATCCGTTTCTGAGTGTTAGTTGGACGTTTTGGTTTTCGAGCCATGAAACACCTGTCTGCGCACTTTTGTTTGACAATACTACTCGCACACTATCACTTTGCCACCATTTATTTACTGTATACAGTTTTCCGTTGGACACATTATCTGTTCACAACCATTGAAAAATATTTATTTACGTTAATTGTAAGTTAATGCCGCGAGGGAATGGCCGAGCGGTCTAAGATGCTGCAGTCATGGACTGTGCGGCTGGTCCCGGCGGAGGTTCGAGTTCTTCCTCGGGCATGGGCGTGTGTGTTTGTCCTTTTTTAGGTTGAGTAGTGTGTGAGCTTACGGACTGGTGACCTTAGCAATTCTCATAAGATTTCACACACATTTGAACATTTTTGTAAATTCACAAGGCTTACTAAAATTAGCTACATTTCTTCAATCAGCTTTGACTCCATTTTTGAGCTGGTACCCTACGACTGTTTTGTACAAATCTGTAGAGAATGTCACCAATCAGTCGCATTTTTTATTTTTTTATTTTCCAGATCTACATAGATTTCGGGCACAGTGAGGCTATTCTCAATGCTGTGAGTTTATCTTTAGCCGGCCGCGGTGGCCGAGGGGACTGAGGCGCTCCAGTCACGGTCTGCACGGCCACTACGGTCGGGGGTTCGAATCCTCCCTCGGGCATGGATATTTGTGCCGTCCTTTGTAGTTGATAAGTAGTTTGTAAGTTTAGGGACTGATGACCCCGTAGTTAAGTCCCATAAGCTTAACAAACATTTGAACATTTGAGTTATCTTTACATCTACATGGTCATGCTGAATGTAACTGTCAGTTTGACGGTTTAGATGTAAGCAGATATTAAAAGCTTTGAGCTGGCCACTCAGTAGTCCAAACATAGGTAGATCTGAAAAGGAAAAAGAAATTCAATTGATTGCAGACATTTCCTACAGATTTTATTTATTTTTTTTTTTTTAAAAATTTTTTAATTCCACAAACATTTGAAAATTATTAAAAAAAAAAACGGGGAGGGGGGTGGCAATTT
The DNA here is from genome assembly GCA_026315105.1 of Locusta migratoria. Taxonomy (NCBI): domain Eukaryota; kingdom Metazoa; phylum Arthropoda; class Insecta; order Orthoptera; family Acrididae; genus Locusta; species Locusta migratoria. The sequence goes on from CM048751.1 coordinate 64,048,057, forward strand.
AGCAGCTCGCACGGGGCGGCACTTGGCCATGCACCGGCCCTGCCTCCGATAATCATGAGTCCCGTCGACTGTGAAGTACAGGCTGTCATGAGATTTCTTAGTACTAAAGGCCTAAAAGCAATCGGTTTTCATCGTGACATCTGCGCAGTTTACGGAGAAAACGTTATGAGTGATGGAATGGTAAGAAAGTGTGTGAGAGCATTGAAAGATGGCCGCACAAATCTGCATGATGAACAACGGAGTGGGCGTCCTTCGGTCGTTAATGAAAGTTTGGTGCACGAAGTTGACAATAAGGAGAGAGAAAACATACGCTTTACGATTTCCTCCAGTGACTACCATCTGTTTCTGCACTTGAAGAAACACCTGGGCGGTGAGCGTCTTCAAGACGACGTCAATTAGTACCAATTAGTACTCAGCCAGACGAGTTGCGGACGCAACTATAAGATATGAAGATGATCCAAGTGATTGAAACATGTCATTAAACAATTTTATTGCAACTGTTGACTGAAATAAACACATTTAAAATAACATAGTGCAGTTGCGGACATTCTCAAATCAACCATGTCGACTATAATGACGTCAAAACAGTTCTAATGCAGTGGTTAACAAGTCAAGCGACGGACTTCCATGAGGAGAGTACTCAAAAACTGGTACAACGTTATGACAAGTGCGTCAATATTAACGGAAATTATGTAGAAAACAGGCTTTCATGTAAAAATAAAATTATTTAGATATCTTAGCACGTCATTTTTAATTTCAAAACGGTATCACTTCCTCATTGGCTCAAAAATACGGATGTTAAACCCGTATTCCAGAAAGAAGATAAAGAGATAGCATAAAATTACAGACTGATTTCACTTTTGCCAGCATTCTCAAAAATTTAAAAAAGGTACCATATAGTCCAGTACACAGTGTGGATTTCTGATGAATTCCGATAATCGAAGAGGCTAATTCATTAGATAATAAATTACAAGCAACAGGTATTTTCTTTGATTTGTCAAAGGCATCTCATTGTGTGAACCACAGCATCCTTTTACGTAAATTAGAATTCTATTGTGTCATGGGCAATGTCGCATAATGTTTCAAATCATATATCGCTAACAGGAAACAAAAAGTATCAGTGCAAGGGACTATGAATTAAGCCAAGATATCGTGAAAAAAATTACAGGTGTTGTCCCACAATGATCCATCTTATGACCACCGCTTTTCCTTGCTTCCAGTAACGACTTCTCATCAGTTACACTGCAAGAAACAGTTGGTTTAAAGATGATACATTTACTGCAATAAATAGCATGTAAAGTATAGTTCTAGAAAGGTATGCTAAAGATATTTTCGTGGACATTAATAAATGATTTAAGGGAACGTCATTGACATTAAACTTTAAAATGACTGACTACATGTAGTACAGAACATGTAATAGGTTTCCATCCAGTACATGCAGAAAGTATGAAGAAGATCAGATAGAAGAGGTTGTCAGTATCAAATTCCTGGGACTACAACATGATAATAAATCCAGCTAGGAGGAGCACACCATAGAACTACTGAAATGCGTTAACAAATTGTAATTATAGTGTTAAATGACGTAGGCGACACAAAAATAAAAAACTTGCATACTTTGCTTACTTTCGTTCCGTAATTACATATGGTATAATATTTTTGGGTAACTCTTGAAGTCAAAAAAAAGTTTTTAGAGTCCAAAAAAAGTGTAATACGTATTATTTGTGTAATAAATTCATGGACATCTTATAGAAGCCTTTTCAAAGAACTGGATATATTTATTCCATATAGAAAATCCTTATTCCAGTGGCGCATCAGGATTCGGTCCTGGGAGGGAGCTCATTTTTTTTTAAATAAAGCCTATTGTATTTATTAATTGAACCAATTATAGTACGAAAACAATTTCACAAGAAATAAAATGAGTAGGCTCGCATTAATTTTAAAGTGGAAGGGGAGCAACATCGCGGAAAAGAGGTGTGCATAATGATCTCCTAAAATAATTTAGCAGCTTTTATGTTACTAGCCGACGAGATAGGTCATTACAGTTTCATTAAGATGAGACTCTATGTGTAAAAATTGAATTAAACTAGCGGCAGCATCAAAGCTGGTAGCGGAGGCCGAGCGGATTCAGTCTAAAACCACGTTTTTACTTTTCCTGCTTTTCCGGCCCAGTGGTTCCTTCTTGAAACCACCACCCCACGTTGATTGCTGGTGACATCTAGCGTCAGCGTCAGCTACTTGTTACAGTAGCGAAGTGACTGCTGTAGGATAAAACTCTTATTTGTGTAGTGCTGCACCAAGTACACTTGCTTTCAACGCAGACTTCATCATAAAATTTGTTTGTGACATCTATACAACAGATAATTGCATTTTCAGGTAATGCATTATTCTTATGCTTCATTTTATGACTTTTTTATTTTATTTATTTATTTATTTACGAAAATGCAAGTGGTTTCAGAATGAAACCTCTAGGACGTAACGACCTTCAAACGGTAGATCTAGAGGTTGCTTTTTCTTTTATTGTTTACAGCGTGTCGGTATGGATAATAGGCCACAATCAATAGTAAAGCAGCAATTCAGGACTTGTGACCTTAGTACAAATATGCTAACAGATATACTTGCTGAAATTCCAAGTGATACTGAGTCGTCTGCTTTGAATATTGGAAGTGAATCAAAGAAAATTGACGAAGAACTTTGACTTCTTTCCCTTAATGAAACCGTAGTTCAGTTTGAAGAGAACATGAATGAAGGTGTTTGTGCTGGAAGTGACTCTGTTCACATTAGTTGTGGCAACAATGACAATGATGTGTCTGATTAAGGTGAAGAATGGTAATGAGTTGTTGAACTTATGGTCACTCATCCCTATGCCAAGCACTTGAATGGGAGTTGCAGAAGCAGATGTAGATGAACATCCATTAATTCAAAAACTCTACAGCGTCCTGCGGCTATAAAGAACTCCGTAATTGCTTGTTTGGTTGGAGCAACGTCGTCATCAACTCCCAACCTCAAGAGATCTCAGATCCAGCGAAACAAATTTAAGCAGTTCGTGCGCCAGAAAAACATCTTGACAGTGCATCCTATATGCCACAAAGAGAACCATCTCGAAGATGTAGACACAGTAGTACTGCTAAAGAGCCACATCGAACAAGATCATTCTGCAAAACGTTAAACGTGGATTTGTGCATAACGAAAACAAAAACTGTTTCACTGAATTTCATCAGAAAATATAGCCTTGTAAACTCTTGTAACAGCCCAGTGGTTTCACTATGAAGCCACCTAGAATATATTATTGTGAATTACAATTTTTATTGTTATTCAAGTATATTATTGCTTTTTGAGACTTAAAAGTAGATTTTGAATGAAATTATTATAGTTTTCTTCTTATGTTTATTCATGGGCCTCAAAGGGTTAAACTCGTTCACAGTAACAGTACCACACTTTATCAGTGGTGGCATCACGTTGGCGACCCATTGTCCCGTTCACATGTGCTTGGCAAATCATAGTTACGTTCTGATTTTTTATATGTCTACTATTTCAAATTTAAGTACTTCCTCGATTCACGACATCAACACAGATTTTCTGTGAACGTTTGGGCAGGAATTGTTGGTAATGTCTTGATTGGGCCTCATGTTCTTCCACCTACGCTCACTGGAGCACGTTATCATGATTTCATACGGAATACTCTACCTGTGCTGCTAGAACAAGTACGACACAATATGTGGTTCATGCAAGATGGAGCTCCTGCACATTTCGGTCGACGTGTTCGTATGCTTCTCAACAACAGATTCGGTGACCGATGGGTGGGTACAGACGAACCAATTCCATGACCTCCACGCTCTCCTGACCTCAACCCTCTTGACTTTCATTTATGGGGACATTTGAAAGCTCTTGTCTACGCAACCCCGGTACCAAATGTGGAGACTCTTCGTGCTCGTATTGTGGACGGCTGTGATACAATACGCCATTCTCCAGGGCTGCATCAGTGATTCCATGCGACGGAGGGTGGATGCATGTATCCTCGCTAACGGAGGACATTTTGGACATTTTCTGTAACAAAGTGTTTGAAGTCACGCTGGTACGTTCTGTTGTTGTCTGTTTCCATTACATGATTAATGTGATTTGAAGAGAAGTAATAAAATGAGCTCTAACATGGAAATTAAGCGTTTCCGGACTCATGTACCCATAATATTTTCTTTCTTTGTGTATGAGGAATGTTTCCTGAAAGTTTGGCCATACTTTTCTGTAACACACTGTATACAGACACTTGGAATAGGCGTATTTCCTCTCTTCGGACAATGGAAGTACAACTGGCCGCTCATTTACCAGCACGCCGTATACCTAATAACCACGTCAGTCTCACCAAGGTGAATAAAAAGAAGAGGAATCAAATTACGTTTACTGCTGTTGAAGTCCCTGCTAAGCAATACTGATAGATTACGTAATAAATTTCTTATACACTGGACAATACAATTCGAGGATCGGTTACGATATGTAGGTTCTGTGAAGTATTGTCATCCTCACAATTAACCAAATTTGTTCGATATCCAAACAAAATCTTTGTAGATCTTGTGGGACTTAACTACGGGGTCATCAGTCCCTAAACTTACAAAATACTTATGAACTAGCTAATACTAAGGACGGCACAAACATCCATAGCCGAGGGGGGATTGAAACCCCCAACCGTAGTGGCAGAACGTGACTGGCGCGCCGCAGACCGCTCGGCCACTACGGCCAACGTTCGATGTCCTTCTGTTGGTTATACGAAATGCAGACACATCATTACGGCAATGGAAATATTGGAAATAACGGAAAGTTACTGCAGAGAAGGTTGGTGTTGTGTTTACTCTACCCAACGAATTATACAAACAATTCGGGTCAGATAGTTTAGGCAGCAGGTAGTTCAATGCAACACCAACGTTACTTACCCTGAGCTATGGCTAGCAGAGACATAGGACGGTTGTAAGGGCATAGACAAAGAGGGAGGTGACTGCAGGCATTGGAGGATTCCGAAGTGTAATTTCCAGGACCCGGACGCAATTTCAGTCAACATGAAACGTTAAAAGAAGGCAAGTCCAAGGTCGTCCACGGGTTATATTAGGAAGAGATCTCCAGTTAACAGCCCTTGAAGACAGGAGGCTGAAAGCAATTCGCCTACAACGCACCCTCCAGGCAGCAACAGGAAGCGAATACATCAACACAAACAGTCCGAAAACGCCTTCGGGAATGTGGCCTCTATGCACGGAGGCGTATGGTGTGTGTCCCATTAAAACCACGACACCGTTTAACACACACACAAACTGGGCGGAGGAACATTAGGAATGGAGTCGTAACGAATGGCGCCGGGTTCTGTTCACAGATGAGTCGAGATTTTATGTTCAGCCAGACAATGTCTTTCCTTCATCTGGAAAGAACGTGGATCCCAAAAGAGAAGTGCTTATATGACTGCTCAGAGGTATAGAGACGAGACCCTTCGACATTTTGTTGCGCCCTACGCTGGTAGAATAGATTAGATTAGTTATTTGTTCCGTAGATCCATATTGAGGGGATCCTCCTGGATGTGGAACATGTCAAGAAACAAAATTTACAAGTTGAATAACAGATAATACTAATAATATAAATACAAATACATACACTTATAATATAAATACAGATGCATAAATTTTTAAGTTTTTTTTTTTTTTTTTTTTTTTTTTTTTTTTTTTTTTTTTTTTTTTTTTTTTTTTTTTTTTTTTTTTTTGCTTATAATATAATAATACTAATGTTGTATGAGTGCATGCATCATTTGGTACAATTTAGAAATTCACTAATGGAGTGGAAGGAGTTGGCCACTAGAAAGTCTTTTAGGTTCCTCTTAAACTGATCTTTATTTGTAGCTAAATTTTTTATACTTGATGGTAAATTATTGAAAATGTGTGTTCCTGAATAGTGGACCCCTTTTTGAACTAAAGTAAGTGCTTTTAAATCCTTGTGTAGATCATTTTTATTCCTAGTATTGTATGTATGGACTGAGCTGTTTGTTGGGAAAAGGGATACATTATTTATGACAAATTTCATTAAGGAATAAATATACTGAGAGGCAGTAGTTAATATACCCAGTTTTTTGAAGAGGCTTCTACAAGACGTCCGTGAATTTACTCCACAATTATACACGTATTATACGTTTTTGGACTCTGATGACTTTTGACTGACCCATAAGAGTTACCCCAAAATGTTATACCATATGACATTATGGAATGAAAGTAAGCAAAGTATGCAAGCTTTGTTATTTTTATGTCTCCTATGTCTGATAACACTCGTATTGAAAATACAGATTTGTTGAGTCGTTTCTGCAGTTCTGTGGTGTGCTCCTCCCAACTAAATTTATTATCAAGCTGTAATCCCAGGAATTTAATACTGTCAACCTCTTCTATCTGCACTTCTTCATACTTAATGCATATGCTGTCAGGAAATCTCTTACATGTTCTGAACTGCATGTAGTGCGTCTTTTCAGAGTTTAATGACAATGACTTGGCTTTAAACCATTTATTAATGTTCATGAAAATATCATTGGCAGACCTTTCTATCACTATACTTGACGTATTTTATATTGCAATACTTGTATCATCTGCAAACAAAACGAATTCTGCTTCTGGTAGTGTAACTGATGAAAGATCATTAATGTACACGAGAAAAAGCAATGGCCCTAAGATGGATTCTTGTGGGACACCACATGTAATTTCTTCCCAATCCGATGATGACTGTTGGCCTAATTCACTAGTCACTTGCACTGACACCCTTTGTTTCCTGTTAGTGAGGTACGACTTGAACCATTCTGCAGCATTTCCCGTGACACCATAGAATTCTAATTTACTTAAAAGGATGTTATGGTTCACACAATCAAATGCCGTTGACAAATCACAGAAAATACCTGCTGCTTGCAATTTATTATCTAATGAATTAAGTACATCCTCACTGTAAGTGTAAATAGCCTTCTCGATATCGGAACCTTTCAGAAATCCAAACTGTGTTATTGACAATATGCCATTTGTGGTTAAGTGGTTGAGAAGCTGCTTGTACATTAACTTTTCTAGAATTTTTGAGAATGCTGGCAAAAGTGAAATGGGTCTGTAGTTTGATGGTATCTCTTTATCCCCCTTCTTGAAGAGAGGTTTAATATCTGCATATTTTAGCCAATCAGGAAATGTTCCGTTATAATAGACTGGTTACACAAATAACTTCAGATTGTGCTAAGTTCACAAGAACACGCTTTAATTAACTTTGTTGATATTTCATCGTAACCACTGGAATTCTTTTTTTTTTTTTTTTTTTTTTTTTTTAAAGATTTTATTATGGAAGATATTTCTTTCGGTGAAGTGACTGATATATTCATGTGTGTGAAGTTATTTGTAAATGCTAGTTTCAAATATTCAAGGGCATTATTTACTGACCCAGACAATCCATACTATCAGTAACGGATATAAAGTACTTGTTAAATAGATTTGCCACACTATGCCCATCAGTTACTAATGTCTCAGCTACTCTTAATCCTACCTACTCTTGTTCCTTTCTGGTTCTACCACTCTCCTCTTTCACTATATCCCATATTGTTTTTATTTGGTTTCCTGATGTTGCTATCTTCTCTTCATAGTGCATTTGTTTAGATACCTGAATAACTTTTTTTAATATTTTACAGTATTCCTTATATTTAGTTAAATCATCATCATTGCAACTACTCTTGGCTGATAGATACATTTTCCTTTTTGTCTTACATGAAATCTTTATTCCTTGTGTAATCCAAGGTTTTATTATAGACTTCTAATTCGCGTTACTTTTAGAGGAAAACAATTTTCAAACATGATACTAACATTATTAATGAATACATTATATTTTTCATTCATGCCATTAGCACTATTTACATTTTTCCAGTTCATGTCTTTGAGGAGTTTTCTAAAATTTTCAATTTTTGGTGGGTTGACTACTCTCCTGTATGTACATTTTGCAATCTTCATAATCTGTTTAGAATCTATACCTAAAACAAGGAGCTGCATATCATGATCTGACAGGCCATTTATTATTGGTTTTATGATATGATTTTGTTCCTTTGATTTGTCTATAAAAATATTATCAATTGCTGTCCTAGAGGTTTTAGTTATCCTAGTTGGAAAGTTTACGGTGTGTGTTAGGTTGAAAGACAAAGTTACTGACTGCAATAAATTTTTACTGGAGGACTGCATAAGAAAATCTGTATTAAAGTCACCAGAAACCAGGATTTCTTTATTTCTTCCTGTTAAGTAACCCAATAGAGCTTCTAGATGATTTAGGAATAGATTATAATTTCCTGCAGGTGCTCGGTAAATAGTTACTATTATATAGCATCTGTTATGGAATTCTACTTCTGTTGCACAAGCTTCTAAATGCTGCTCTAGACAGAATTTATTTATATCAATATTCTTGAATTTATAGCAGTTTTTAATGAATGTGGCAACTCCTCCTCCCTCCATATCTACTCTACAGAAGTGTGAAGCTAAATTAAATCCTGGAATGTTTAACATATTTATACCAGTGGCCACATGATGTTCAGAGAGGCAAATTATGTCAATTGGGCTAGAGGAATCTATTTCATCAATACAAATGAGTAGTTCATCAAGTTTATTTCTGAGTCCTGGAATATTTTGATGTAATAAAGATAACTGATATTGCATACTAATGGCTTGAGTAAGATTTACTGGAAGTTTCTGAGTACTTTCTGTTAAACATTGTTTGCTAAAATCTACCTCCTGTTTATCTGCTTTTCCAAACTGAGGGTGTCTTACAAGCTCTCTCAAAACTGGTTTTCTTTCCCCCCTCCCTATCCTAATACAGGCATCCCTCTGACGCCTGTAACCACTGGTATTTTACCATTTGTGACAGTGCCCCCCCCCCCCCCCCCCCCCCGTAAGTTACTTGCAATCAACCCAGACAATTTTCCCTTCCCTTTCCTGTTGAGGTGAAGGCCATGCCTAGTGTAGTCCCACCTACAGATATCATCCACAGGAATCTAACCAATATGGGACCCCATATCTGACATGAGTAGCCGTTCCAACTCCAAGTTTACTCTCCTGACAGAAGAGTTCAAATGAGGCTGATCATGGCGACTCAAGACAGATACAAACCCCACACTAGTATGCTTCGTTGCCGATGATATCTTCACCAGGTCACACTCTATAGAAAATTCCCAGTTTCTGTCAATGCTGTTTCTCGGACCACCCACTATAACCACTGTATCCTCCATTGTGAAATCCTTACATAAAGAACCTATATCCTCTGTTACTTGACCCAGGCCCGCATTTGGTTTGAAAAAGTTTGTGACCTGGTACCCTGGTCCTAGCTCTTCCTGCAGTAGTTGGCCAACACCTCTACCATGTGAACTACCTAAGAACAAGACTTTCTTTCTTTTATTAGTTTTCCATACCTTTTTCAAGTCCTTTTTGAAAGTCTGTTGTGTCCTTTCTACAGCTTCAGCTACATGAGGCTCATCCGATCCTGACTGAGGCAACAGGTCAAATCTATTTTTCACATCAAGGACAAAGCTGTCTGAAACTGTCCAAACTCTGTTCCCCCTCTTACCTGTTGCCACTTCCCACCGCTGTTCACCCTTCTCCCTCCTTAACCTGCTCAGAGTCTCCCTTGCCTTATCTAATTCAGCTTGAAGAACTGCAATTTTCCACTCCTGTTCCATTATTTTCCTATCTCTATTGCAGGTCCTACAAAACCACTGGTGAGCCTCATTTATATCCCCATTTCCCACGCCACTACATTCGCCCCAATGAAAGAATCCACTACAACCATCTCACCACACCCCGGAACTAACGATTCTACGGCATGTCACGCACATCTCACCCATGGTAAAAATAGAAATCGTAAAAACTTGATTAAGTACTAACTAACTAACGTTAAAGTTACACCAAGAGACACTAAAATCTGTTCACGCAAATATAATTAACTGAAAGGGCACTAGATATAAAGAAACTCGGGCACGAAAACAAAAATTAGGCCTAAAAAAACACACTCACGAAAACAAAATTTAGGCCTATAAACACGGATTACTATACAGACTTTTGATAAATCACGAAATTTACGTCTGACAGACTTTATAAATCTTAACTACTGTACGCAGCGAGTGAAAAATAGAACAATAGGTAATTATAAATAAGTTTTAGTCACTGTTTACAACCATTCGCGCGAGTTAAATTAGGCCTACAAATACGTGCTATAGGCGCGACAGGTAAAATAAACTTTTTACACCGATTTTCCTTATTTAACACTACACTAACACTCCCACTAATGTAACAACACTTATATTTATAACAACTGCAAACGATTAACTATAGCTTAAAAGGAGATGGGTTCCTTCTGGTGGACGAGAACGCTCGTCCCCACAGAGCTGCATTGATGGACAACATGTTCGAAACTGAGGGAAGTGAACGGAGTGGCCAGCATGTTCACCAAACTTAAACCCGATTCATCAAGTCTGGAATGCACTTGGAACACGCATTGCAACCAGACTAGCACCTCCCACAACGGTTGCAGTGCTGGATATTGCATTCATGGAAGAATGGAAAAATTTCCGAAGAGCTGATTGAGTAACTGATATTGTCCGTGCCGGAAAGATGTGCAAATATACTGTCCATCCGATGTGTCACACACCGTATTAGAGGGCAACTAGAATGAAAAGTCATGTAAAACTGAAGTAAAGACAGGAGACAGCAAAATATCGATCACACAAAGTTCACAATTGTAACTAATATCTGAATAAAATACGATACCATATGTGGATATTGTGTATGATATCTCACCCGATCCGCTAATTTCTTTGAGCAGTGTAATCACGAATAGTTTAAGTTCATACCACTCAATTAACGTGATGTTTCAAGGATAACCAGAAATATACCAACAGAAATTTCATGGAGAGCCTTGGCAGTTGTGGCAATGTTCTATGGAACACAGAAACTGAATTAGTTTGTGACGTGAAGGAAATCGTGCTTAGACTATTCCGAGGCGCCTTAATCGCTAGTGATGTGGTGTTCTATCGGTAAGACGTCTGCGTAGTAAGCATAGAGGTCCGCGTTCGATTCCCGGTCGCATCACAGATTTTAATTCAATGCTTCATATTTATCATTAATGGTTTTGTATTTCTCACAGTGTTTTGGCTCGAGCTACAGTTTCAGGTGATAAACTTTGCATGTCAATAAGAAAGGCAAATCCTGATTGTCGTAAACGTCCGCTGGCGTATATTTAAGATTTACAATAAAATACTATGGTATATGTGGTATCTTATCCAGTCACCTCCACAAACCCACGAAGAAGGAACCATTAAACTGAATTCTGCCGAATCGAAGTAGCCTCTTGAGACGTTTTCACCAGGAAGTAGCCTCGCGAAATCGGTCCCCAATGATCACGCGCGAGTCGCGTAAGTGATTTATTCCTGAAACATCGCCATTTTCGTGCCTTAAGCCCTTTCTATACGAGACGTGCAACACGCACAAGGAAGTAGTTGTCAGCTGCAGCCCCCCTTGCGACCGTCGAACTACAAAGAAACATTCAATCGGCACGCATTTGCTGAGTCTTCTGCTTCACGCGTCTACTTAGTTTGTTGTGAACTTGCATCAAATGAATCGCCGCGTTAACATCACTTTTCGAAACTGTATGATATGTTGTGATGATTAAAACATTTCTGTTTTAGACTGCCACTGTGAAACTGTATGTTGTTGTTTTTGTGCAATTCATGCGTAACTACGTCGCTGGCATGTGTTAACGTCCTCACAATAAAATGCGATTACATACTTCCTGCGGTTTGAGGCGCCTATGTGTATGATGAACTAGCTCAGGTGTCTATACATAGACCTTTCACTTTAAGCTTCAAATAATTCTCACTATAAACAAATATTTCATCTGTTAACTACAGCATGTTTCAGAAAAAATGGCAAATATTTTAGAAGATGATAATAAAGACGATTTTCAGTCATATAACGAGTATACAATTTTTATTGTGTACAGAGATACAGCTCTTGGTATGTACAACAAACTGCTTTGGATATTTTGACTGATTCGTCGGTTCTTGGTAGATCACTATATTGAGTTTTATTTAAATAACAGGTTTTCGACGTAGTTTATAGTATGAATATGTCCTAGTAAGCCGAAAACCGGGTAACTAAATGGAAATGAACGTGTAGAACATACACAATATACTACTTTTAAATAAGTGTGATGTACTACCAAGAACCGCCGGATAAATCAGTAAAAATTTATAGATTTACATTTGCTTTACGTTTGTTTCGATTTCATATTAACAGCTATGCCTCTGCATTCAATAAAAATTATACACAGGTTATATTAAATTTTAATGCAATTCCTCTATAGTATTATCTCGTAAAATACTCACGACTGAGTCGAAAAGCTACGTTCCTCTGAGCAGGAGACAAGTACACATTCTCAAATTCCCGACTTGGCTTCGTTTGTCACATCATTCGGTCGTCGGCGCATGCGCGAAACACTTCCATACGCGTGAGAATAGAATCCTTCCTATTCCGTCAACTAGCGATCGTATGCGTGCATCTTGTGCAAGTGGGAACGTCTACACTGTACGCGGACGGCGTGACCGGTGCATCATGGGTAATCGTAAGCTCTCACTTCCCGCGTATAAAGGGCTTTACGTACAGCTGTTAGTGCACTGAACGTATGTAAGATGGAAAAAATACTCCGCGTAAGTATAGGCGGAGTGTGACATTAGCAGGATTTATTATGACTATTCCTCGGCGCTAGGATATTAAAAACCTGTACTTAGCAGCCTGTTATCTACGACGCGGAAACAGAAGTTCCCGCTGAAGAGCGGCTGTGCAAGCAAGCGTCGGCGAAGCTTAATGCGGCCTTGGGTACGTAGGCCGACGACCGGCGAAACCTCCCGTCCGAAGCGCTCGGCGAATAAAAACAGCCAATAAAAGCACCTCGCCCAAGATGTATCGGCGGTGCCACTTCCCGCTTTATGACGTATGGCTGTGTGGCAGCCGTCTCGCAGTGCCTGGCTTTATTCCAGCATTATACCGGGAACGTCAGTCACGCCTACCATTTCGTTTATATCCGCAAGAGTTACCTGCCCCTGCTTGGGAAGCGACGAACCAGCCACGTAGTCCTGTTATATGAACGTTATGACACAAAACACACGTTAACATACATCATTTTCCGCAGGAAACTTCATCTCAACTGCAGCAGGAAACACAACTCACGATTGCAACATACACACATCGGCCGTGTAGCTTCAAACGAAGCGTCGGTCGTAACGAACGAATATTCCCCTCGATATTGTTGTGGGACATGGTGTTCCTCTCATTATATATCCATCACAGTTATAATAATCTTTCGACGCCACGCTAAATGTTTAGTATGAGTGGCAAGATCATTTTATCTATTTCGTAACATAACTCACTTAATTGCGTCTATACTATGTTTCAAAAATACTTTATACAAATAAAATATATATATATATATTTTTTTTTTTTTGGTTCGTAGTATTGTTACCCATTTTCAGCAGTAATAATATTTGAAAGTATTTTAAACAAATTCTGCAGTTTCACTCATACATTTGCAGGTTAAACATCATTTTTAATTCTATTATTTAGTTACAACCCTATCACTATTTCACATTCGATTATTAAGCAATATATATACATGTAAAATTTAATTGTATTTGTATATTTATCCAACATATTAACATGATATCTTAATTATGCTTATACTTCGACAGTTGATCTCTAAAGACAACTGTACTTGTGCATATGTCTTCCATTGTAGATACTGCCCGGCCGCGGTGGCCGAGGGGACTGCGGCGCGCCAGTCACGGTCTGCACGGCCACTACGGTCGGGGGTTCGAATCCCTCCTCGGGCATGGATATTTGTGCCGTCCTTAGTGTAGCTAATTGATAAGTAGTTTGTAAGTTTAGGGACTGATGACCCCGTAATTAAGTCCCATAAGCTATACAAACATTTGAGTTAAGTCCATTAAGCTACACAAACATTTGAATTTGTAGATACTGATGAACTGGCCAAACAGTAGAGCGGCTATACACATGCCATTGTAGTAACATAGGACCACGTGACTACTGGCAAACAGTTTAATAAAATGTGTATATCCACGACAGTCAATATATGAAGCATTTTCAATTTTTTATTTGTTATTTTTTATGTTTTGTTTTTTATATATATTTGGCGAAAGTGCTAAAGTGTAGAAGGAGTTGCCATTTAGAAATTCTTTTAATTTCTTTTTAAATACTAGTTGGCTATGTCAGATTTTTGATGCTACTTGGTAAATGACCAAAAGACTTTTGTGGCAGAATAATTCATCCCTTTCTGTTCCAAAGTTAGATTAAACATTGTTCCAACGTTAGATTTAACATTGAATAGTGAATGCCACCCTTTCTCCTAGTGTTTCAGCTATGTACATTATTATTACTTTTGAAATGGGTCGGTTTGTTAGTAAATCATTCCATAAGTGAATATATTGTGAAGCCACAGTGAAGATCCCTTTATCCTTAAATATAAAGGGGACTGATAACCCAACCGTTTATTCCCCTTTAAAATCGCAACAACAACTTAAATAAATGTTTGCAGAATGATCTCGCATGGGCTCCAGCAATTATTCTAATTACAAATTTCTGTGCAATGAATACTACTTTACTTGATGTTCAATTGTCCCAGAATATGATCCCATATGAAATCAATGAATGAAAATAGGCATAGTAAGCTAATTTACTGATACATATATCAGCTAATTTTGCAATGACTCTGATATCATAAATATCTGAACTCAAACGTTTCAGCAGATCTTCAATGTGTCTTGCCAATTCAATCCCTCATCAGTGCAAACACCTAAATTTTTTTAATATTCTACCTTAGCTATAGATTTATTTTCGAAGTGTAAAAAGTATTAAAAGTGCCATGCCATTTACTTCATGAAACTGTATATACTGAGCTTTTTCAATGTTTTTAATGAGGGCCCATTTTTAGTAAATCAGTTAGTTATTTTCTGAAAGACGTAATTTACAATTTCATCAGTTAATTCCAGTTTCTCAGTCGTGATAGCTAAACTTGTAACGTCAGCAAAAAGAAAACTAGCTTAGCATCATCGAGAATATAGAATGGCAAGTTACTAATATATGTTAAAAACAGAAAAGGACCCAAGACCACACCTCGTGGAACCCCATTTTTGATAGATCCCCAGTTAGAGGAATTAATTGTTTCTTCCATATCATGTGAACTGCTTATTTCAACTTTCTTAACTCTTCCAGTTACGTAGATTTAAACCATTTGTGCTCTGTTCCACTCACACCACAATACCTAAGCTTATCTAGCCTAGATGGTTACATAAAACAACTTAGCAATTGTCAAGAAAGTAACTGTTTTAAACTACGATTACTCCATCATCATCATCATCATCATTAGAGACTGATTATGCCTTTCAGCGTTCAGACTGGAGCATAGTACTTCTAATAAAATTCCTTCATTATCCCCTATTCAATGCTAACATTGATGCCTTGTCTGATGTTATTCCTTTTAATTCAAAATCATTCTTCACCGAATCTAAGTACTTTCTTCTAGGTTTACCTCGACGACTCTTACCCTCCACTGCCGAGCTCATGAGTCTCTTAGGTAACCTTGCTTCTCCCATGCGTGTAACATGACCCCACCATCTCAGTCTGTTCGCTCTAACTGCTTCACCTATGGTGTTCATTCCCAGCTTTTCTTTGATTTCCTCATTATGGACAGCCTCCTGCCATTTTCCCATCTATTAGTACCTACAATCATTCTTGCTACTTTCATATCTGTAACCCGTACCTTGTGAATAAGGTAACCTGTATCCACCCAACTTTCACTCCCATATAACAAAGTTGGCCGAAAGATAGAGCGATGCACTACTAGCTTAGTCTTGGTACTTACTTCCTTCTTGCAGAAGAGAGTAGATCTTAGCTGAGCACTCACTGTATTAGCTTTCCTGCACCTCGATTCCAGTTCTTTCACTGTGTTGCCATCCTGCGAGAAAAAATATCGCAGGTACTTGAAACTGTCTACCTGCTATAACGTTTACCTCCTATTTGGCACTCACTCTGTTTAAATTTCTTTCGCACAAACATTACTTTCGTTTTGGAGATGCTGATCGTCATATCATAATCCTTGCACTTGAGAATTTTTTTGCATACAACGCTAATTAAAGAGATACCTCGATATTCGTTACAATATTTTCTGTTGACATGTTTGAAAATTGGCGTGATTACCGCTTTCGTCCAGTCAGACGGAACATGTTCCGATTCCCACGCCTTCTCAATTATCCTGTGTAACAATTAGAGACCTGATATTCCACTATATTTTACGAGTTCCTGCTTAATTTCGTCCACCCCAGCCGCTTTATTGCACTGTAATCTACTGACCATTTTCTCCACTTCCCCAAATGAGATCCTGTTTCCATCGTCGTTCCCATCCCATTCTACCTGAAAATCTGACACATCATTGAAAGTTTCACCTACATTGAGCAATTCTTCAAAATATTCCCTCCATCTGCTCGAGGTATCCACAGGACTGAGTTGCAGCTTTCCTGACCTGTCCAAAACACTTGTTAATTCCTTCTTCCCTCCTTTCTAAGATTGCTGATTAGGCTCCAAAATGGTTTTCCCGCGGCTTGATCCAGAGTATCTAGCTTATTTCCTAAGTCTTCCCATGATTTCTGCTTGGAGTCTGCAATTATCCATTTGCCTTTGTTTCTTTCTTTAACGTAACTTGCTATGTCAGCCTGATCCCTAGTATGGAGCCATTTTTGAAATGCATTCTTTTTCTTTTTACAGGATGCCTTGACTGTGTCATTCCACAAAGCTGTCTGTTTCTTCTTTCCTCTACACACAAATGTTCCAAGACATTCTCTAGCTGCATCCAGTGGTGTGTCCCTGTACCTTGACCATTCCTACTCCAGTGACTGTAAATCATTACATTCAACTAACTTGTACCTTTCCGAGATCATTGTTATGTATTTGTGCCTAATTTCCTTGTCTTGGAGCTTCACCACTCTTATCCTTCTATACATGGACCTGACGTTCTGCTCTTTTAACCTCAAAAAACCATTTTCACTGCAGACTAAACAATGATCAGTATCATCAAAGAACCCCCTGAAAACACGTGTGTCCTTGACTGTCTTCCTGAATTCCTGGTCTGTTATTATATAGTAAATGACAGATCTGGTTCCCCTTCCTTCCCAAGCATAGCAGTGAATGTCCTTATGCTTAAAGAAGGAGTTTGTGATAACTAAGCCCATACTGGAACTGAAATCCAAGAGCTGTTTTCCGTTCCTGTTGGCCTCCATATCCTCTCAAAACTTACCCATAACCTTTACATAACCTTCTGTTCGATTTCCTATCTTAGCGTTGAAATCACCCATGAACAAAACTCTATCCTTATCCTTCACTCTAACAACTACATCACTAAATGCGTTGTAAAATACGTCCATCTCATCTTCATCTGTCCCTTCGCAGGGTGAATACACTGCCACAAACCTAATTTTCTTGCTGGAGATGGCCAAATCTATCCACATCAGTCATTCATTTACATACCTTATTGCAATTATGCTGGGTTAGCTTGCTTCCCTGGTGTAAAACTCTACACCCCACTAAGATTACTTACATGTGAAATTTAATGTTACTCCCCTTGAAAAAAAAAAAAAAAAAAAAAAAAAAAAAAAAAAAAAAAAAAAAACGCTCCAAAAATTGGCACTACTATGTGACTGATGGGAAAGCAATAGTTTAGCTGCAGAGACGTTGATGCAATGAAAGTGATTCCAGGCCCAAACTATAAATGTCTATGCTCTGCGTAATATGTGAGTATAGACGGCGAGAGAGATAGATGTGTTGGCTCTGTGAATACAAACAGTTTAAATTTCATAGTGTCGTGAGACGTCCACTAAGTTTAAGCCAAATTAAACACCACGTTTTTGGTGTAAACGCTATTAATATTACAGAGAAATGTATAATTATGTGGAAAAGCAGTATAATCATAAATTTAAATTACTCACTTCCTAGGAGTTACTCTTTGCTTCATAAAAGTATTACCTTCAAAATTTACATTTGGGTTAACAAATTTCTGAGAAAGTATGTTTCAGCAAATGAAGCACCTGAATTTCCACAATGAACAATCACAGACTAGTCACTCTCAGTGATTATACTACTATTAAAACGGCGGCCGCGTTTAATTTCGTTGCCGCAAGGTACGCTGTTACTCGTGTGTTTACCACTCAATGAAATTTAAGCTCTTTGGTGCTTACAAGTTAGAGGTGGGGGACTGACAGAGGTTAGTTAACAGATCTAGAAAGTTGTTGTTGTGGTCTTCAGTCCGCAGACTGGTTTGATGCAGCTCTCCACGCTAACCTGCCCTGTGCAAGTCTCTTCATCTGAGAATACGTTCGGCAACCTAAATCCTTTTGAATCTGCTTACTGTATTCGTCCCTCGGCCTACCTCTACGATTTTTCCTCACACGCTTCCTTCTAATGCTAAGGTGACAATTCGTTGATGTCTCAAAATGTGTCCAACCAATCTATCCCTTCTCTTAGCCAGTATATGCCAAAAACTCCTTTTCTCCCCGATTCGGTTGAGTACCTCCACATTAGTTACGTGATCTACCCATCTAATTTTCATCGTTCTTCTGTAACACCACATTTCAAACGCTTTTATCATGTTTTTATCTGAACTCCTTATCGTCCACGTGTCACTCCTATACAATGCTACATTCCAGGCAAATGCTTTCAGAAACGACTTCCTAACATTTACATTAATTTTGGATGTTAACATGTTTCGCTTCTTTAGAAACGCTTTTCTTCCCATAGCCATTCTGCATTTTATATCTTCTTTACTTCGGCCATCAGAAGTTATCTTGCTACTCAAATAACAAAATTCATCTACTACTTTTATTGTCCATTACCTAATCTAATTCCTTCAGCATCGCCTGATTTTCTGACAGTACATTCCATTACCTTCGTTTTACTCTTGTTAATGTTCATCTTATATCTTCCTTTCAAGATATTGTCCATCCCATTCAATTGCTCTTGCAGATCTTTTGCGGTCTCTGACAAAATTACTATGTCATCGTCAAACCGCAATGTTTTTATTTCTTCTCCCTGCACTTTAATGCCCTCTCCAAATTTGTACTTCCATTCCTTCACTGCTTGTTCAATGTACAGATTGAAGAACATTGGGGAAAGGCTACAACCCTGTCTTACTCCCTTCCCAACCTCTACGTCCCTTTCTTGCCCTTCGACTCTAATAACCACTGTCTGGTTTTTTTTTTTTTATAGGTTGAATATAACTCTTCGCTCCCTATATTTTAGCGCTGATACCTTCAGAATTTGGAAGAGTGTATTTCAGTCGACATTGTCAAAAGCTTTGTCCAAATCGACAAGCGCTAAAAACGTAGGTTTACCTATCTTTAGCCTATCTTCTAAGATAAGTCGTAATGTGAGTCTTGCCTCCAGTGTTTCTACATTTCTCCTAAATCCAAACTGGTCTTCCCCGAGTTTGGATTCCAAAAGTTTTTCCATTCGTCTGTAAATAATTCGTGTAAGTATTTTGCACCCATGACTTATTAAACTGATAGTTCTGTAATTTGCACACTTGTCTGCACTTGCATTCTTTGGAATTGGAATTACAATATTCTTCTTGAAGTCGGAGGGTATTTCCCCTGTCTCATACATCTTGTATAGCAGGTGATACAATTTTTTTCATGACTGGCTCTCCTAACGACATCAGAAGTTCAGACGGAATATCATATATATATTTGATAATGCTATCATGTGAAGTATCCCAGAATCAAATGAAACACAGAATGTGATTATGCTCTCAGATCGTAGTCAGACTGTTCATTGGATTTGTGATTATTCCACGATGTTAACGATTGCAGAGGGAGTCTATACGATTTACTCATACTTTGAGGTTCATAGAAAATGTTGAAAAAGATCGTCAACGCTGTGTGGATCTGTTCCCCGATAGGCATGTTCCTTCTGCAACGATTTTCCTCAGATTTTCCCAACAGTTTACTAAAACTGGGAGTATTAAACCTAGACAAAGAGATCGACTGCGGTCTGTGACGAACGTAAATAACACAGTGGATGTTTGAGCTGCCGTTCCTGACTATCCTCACATTAGTTCTCGTCACTTTACGCCATATTCAGGAATTTGTCAGAATACTGCATGAACAGTGTCCTGGCGGTCTGCGGCGTGCCAGTCACGGTCTGAACGGCCGCTGCGGTCGGGGGTTCGAATCCCCTTTCGGGCGTGGATGTTTATGCCGTCTTTAGAATAAGCTAGTTCATAAATAGTTTGTAAGTTTAGGTACTGATGACCCGTAGTTAAGTCTGATAAGCTCTACAAACATTTGAACTGAATGAACATAAACGGCAGCCATTTTATTTAACGCTGCATCAAGGACTGGATTTTCCAAGACGCTCGAATTTTTGCAACTGGATACAGGTATAACTGGCAGTCAATGATAATTTCATTCCACAGATACTTTTCACTGATAAATCAAAATTTTAAGCATCGTGGTCAAGTCAACCGACATAATATGCATTACTTGTCAAGTCCCATTGATTAAGGCAAATTTATCAATGACCATAGGACTGTCAACGTTTGGTGCGATATTTTAGGTACTTGGGGACCGCGGGAGAGTGGCCGAGCGCATTAAAGCGCTATGCTCCGATGCGCGAGGCCGCTCCCCGTCGATGTTTCGAATCATCCCTCGGTCATGGATGTTTGTGCTGTCTTTAGTTAGTTTATAAGTTGAAACTTCCTGGCAGATTAAAATTGTGTGCGGAACCGGGACTCGAACCTGGGACCTTTGCCTTTCGCGGGCAAGCGCTCTACCGACTGTGCTATCCCGACACGACTCACGATCCTGCCTCACAACTTTACTTCCGCCAGTACCTCGCCTCCTACTTTCCAAACTTAATCTGCCAGGGAGTTTCATATCAGTGCACACTCCGCTGCAGAGTGAAAGTTTCATTCTAGTTTATAAGTTGTTTGTATATTTACGGACTGATGACTCCGCAGTTGAGTCGTATAAGCTTAACAAACATTTGAAATTTTTATATTTATTTTATTTATTTATTTTGTACTCAGGAAATTGGCCAATACTTTATCTGACAGGTGTACAGCGAAATTTTACACAATGTTTTACCCATATTAACAGAAGATGTTTCACTTCAAAGAAGAATGGATTTGTGGTTTTAACACGATGGATAGATATTCACGAATATCGAGAGACGTCCTCAAAAATGGTTCGCACTTTCACAAGATTTTACTTCTGCCGAGTTTTTACTGTGATGGCTAAAAGAGACAGTAGAAATGTGTGTGTCAACAACCACAGGAAATATTCACGAGCCAATCATCAATGAACGTGGAATCATTAGTGCAGAGGCACTTATAAATTTCAGATTATCTTTCAGACACAGAGTGGCAATGTGCATTAGAGACAATGGACATCATCAAGAACATTTACTTCAATGGAATACTTGTGATAGGCAAGGGAATGGCAACGTGGTCTAAGGCGCCATGCTACGGACTGGGCGGCCGTTCCCGCCAGAGGTTCAAGTAATCCTCAGGGCTTGGGTGTGTGTGTGTTACACTCAATATAACTTATTTTGAGTATTTAGTAAGTCTGGGGACTGATGACCCTAGCAGTTTGGTCCAAATGGTTTACAAACATTTGAAAATTTGGACTTAACAGTAATCAAGAACGCTAAAATACAAGGTGGGGCATTTAAAACTGTTTTTCGGAATATTTAATATATGGAAAAACTCAAATTGGATTTGAAAAAAAGTTGTAATAAGGTCGTTAACAGAAAGTTCGATCCTCCAGCTCTCTCCCCCTCCCACCCTGTTGCACCACCCACGGAGCGAGAGTGGGGTGACTTTGAAATCTTCGTTGGTCTCTTTATCTAGGTTTCAGCAAAGCATTGTGAAATACTGAGAAAAGGTCGTTGCAGAAGAAACATTCATATAAGGGAACAGATTAACATACATTTGACGAGCTCTTTCTATCGGTCTCACGGTACAAGAAAATTATGTCTACTCTCTCTTCAATCGTTAAGAGCGTGGAACAATTGCGTTGAGATGTGTACGGTTCGAATCATTGAATGAACAATCTGACCATAAATTTAGAGCTTATTCACAGTCTATGCTCAATTTCTATTGTGGAAGGTGTCACACGCTAACATTATCAAATAATTCAAAAACTCTACTTTGAATTTCCTAATCTGATATGAATTTGTTTGATAAATTTCCGTTTTCATCAGTTCTCGTGTCAGTTTCATTTTTGGTGATTACAGCGCCGTCTATAATAAAACTAAAAACAATTTGATGCAAAAGTTAGATATTTTTACTAGAAACCAAATATGCAATAAAAATAGGGGTTCGTCTTTAAGATTTCAAAGACACCCCGACCACGCGCGGGCGTGGTGCAGGGGGCTCGATCTTTACGGTAAGGGTGTTCCTCTTCCAGATGAACCTCTTTTATTACAACTTGTCTTACGTAATTTGTACTTTTTCCAAATATACCTGAAAACTGGTTTAACTGCCTCACCACGTAGTGAAATTCACAATAATAAAGCACCCCAAGATATTGAGAGGCAACGGGAGTCTGCAAAATGAAGGAACACAAAAGGAGCATATCACTACTACCTCCCCGACATTGTTCCTGTGTAAAGCTAAAAATTATCTAAGAATGCGTTGCGGGAGGGTAGACGATGTGAGCCGCGCGGGAGTAGCCGAGCGGTCTGAAGCACCACGTTGCGGATCGCGAGGCCTCCCGCGTTGGGGGTTCAAATCCCCCCTCGGGCATGGATGTTTGTGTCGTCTTTAGTTTAAGGTAGTTTATAAGTACTTTGCAAGTTTAGGGACTGATGACCCCGCAGTTAAGTCCTTTAAGCTTTACAAATATTAGCACATTTGAATTTTAGACCAAGCCACATGACAGCATTATGAAAAATATCAAAAACCGTATCTTGATATTTCTGATCTTTGATTTGTTTGAGATATTACCGTTCTTAATCAATTTTCATCCCATTTCATTTTTGCCTATTACAGCGCTATTTATTACACTACGAAAAGTGTTATATAATAAAGTTTCATATATTTTACGGAGAATAAAAAATAGGGATATCCATTTAAGATTTCAAAGTCAACACTCCCGCAGAGGGTCGAACTTCGTCTTATGGAGGTCCCTATTTGAAATGAACCACATTTATTAATTCTTTTTTAATGCGATTTATATTTTTCAAATATTCCGAAAAATAGGTTTAAATGCCTCACCCGCTGTAATTTCGCAACAAAACTAGTTCGTGAATCAGTACCTATGTACTAATACTCACAAATGTGAATACATATGTATAGCTGTCGTAAAAATTTAAATATACTGACGGAGTCGTGCAGAAAATCCGTAAGACGAGATACGTGGCTTTTAATAATCGTCGCCGTGGATAACGAAGTCTGCTTGTCAGTTGAGGAAGCCATTAACATACTGCTTTATAGAACCGGTTTCTGGATTCGTCACATGAATATAGATTCCATTAAATGATTTGAGGCATGAATGGAAATGAATCATGCGTTTCGTATCCGTTACCTTTCTTCATTTATAGCAATCATAAATATTCAGACTGTCGAAATAAAATTACAAATAATCAACCAGTGCTGCAGTCACGGAGAGGTGTAATAGAGCTGAAGAACGCACCGGCACCTCACAAAGATTTTTAAATTTTATTACTTTTCTTTTTACCTAGTCAGGTCGCCACCGAAAATTTGAAATAGTACACATAATGAATCTCAACGTAATTATAATTTTTTCATATCACAGAATATATTTCAACTGCGAATGGGCAAAGCTGAATATGTGTACCCAGCCGGGGTTCGAACCCCGGTCTCCTGCTTTATATTCAGGATCAGAATTGACGTCTGTTCTTTCAGAATAGACGCCACATGTATATACGTAACTACAATTGTTTAAACATAAGCGAACGTGACAATGAGTCGCCAAAGTGATGCCGCCAAGGATACAAACGATACATCGATGTTTTGCCCTGATTCATCGATGTTAACTTCGATGATTTGAACATCGATACATCGTCGACTCATCGATGACAGGTCCATAACTATCGACATCGTTCAAGTAATTCCGTCATTAGGAGCTCAGCCAGAGACAGGTCGAGTGCATTGCTTCTGCCCGTCATCAACCTATGTATTTCATCTTAGCATTTTTTAAGACGTTCGAAGCCTTTTTTACTATATTACGAGGATTGGTACTTAAACAGTGGCAAGTATTTATTCACAACCGATACAAAAGCCTTACATGTTTGCACCTGTTACTGTCCTTTGAAGCCGGCCGCGGTGGCCGAGGGGACTGAGGCGCTTCAGTCACGGTCTGCACGGCCACTACGGTCGGGGGTTCGAATCCCCCCTCGGGCATGGATATTTGTGCCGTCCTTAGTTGTAGGTTGTTCATAAGTAGTTTGTAAGTTTAGGGACTGATGACCCCGTAGTTAAGTCGCTTAAGCTTAACAAACATTTGAACATTTTTTTGTCCTTCGAAGTACTCACCAGCGCTGTGTATAACTCATTCCCAGCCTTGTTGAAGGCGTAGTATACCGTTAGCAGAGCCTTTTCTGTTAATGGCGCGAATAGAGCGGTCTATTGCCGGTCGAAACTCTGGAACAGTTCTGAAGCGAATCAAATTACTTCCCTGTCCGAATGTTTCGAATGTTTGTTTAGCTTAAGGGACTTAACTACGGGGTTATCAGTCCCTAAACTTACAAACTACTTATGAACTAACTAAGACTAAGGACGGCACAAATAACCATGTCCGCCGGCCGCGGTGGCCGAGGTGACTGAGGCGCTCCAGTCACGGTCAGCACGGCCACTACGGTCGGGGGTTCGAATCCCCCCTCGGGCATGGATATTTGTGCCGTCCTAGTTCGTAAGTAGTTCATAAGTAGTTTGTAAGTTTAGGGACTGATAACCCCGTAGTTAAGTCCCATAAGCTTAACAAACATTTGAACATTTTTAACCATGTCCGAGGGAGGGGGGGATTCGAACCCCAGACCGTAGTGGCCGTGCAGTCCGTGACTGGAGCGCCTCAGTCCCCTCGGCCACCGCGGCCGGCTTTCCTAGGTAAACTAACCTAAGGACAAACACACACACCCATACCCCAGGGAGGACTCGAACTTCCACGGAGAGCAACCGCGCGCTCCTCAGCGACACGCTTCCCTGTCCCATCGACCGAACAGAGCAGCCACAATTTACGCTGTATGCGTCCGCGCATTGTCGTGTAAAATGATGCCTGGGTTGCACAGATGTTTTGCTGCTTCTTTCGCAAAGCTGTTAGCAGGTGATACTCCAAAAACAATCAGTAATACTGTGCTTTGACGGTCTGCCGTGGGGGAACGTGATGCGTTAGGATAACACCATCACACCATCACTGTCGTACACGGGAATCACCATAACTTTCACAACACCAGGCCTTTTACTACATTATATTAAAAGTATGCTCTACGATATTGCATGTTATTTACAATACTATCTGATTAGAAAACTAAGGACAATCGAATATTTCGTTGTTTATTTCCGATTAGGTGGCAATTTCCGAATGTGTGGCTAGTAGTCTGTAGTCTGTGCATAACAGGATTTTATGTGCGGCATCAGATACAAACAAGTGACACTAAAGTGAAATATTCAATATAACAGTGTGGATAAGATTTTTTCTTCTACTGGTCGTAATTAGATTCATCACTGTAGAAATTACTGGACCTTCACGACACTGAAGAGTGCAGATATTGCATAGACATAACGCAATGCTTCTATGCAACAAAATTATTAAAGCTTCCATTGGTTATTTGAAATATTGCCTGTTGGTGTCTGTCTCTTTTCTGTATGTGGACGTTTGATACTTAATCAGATGTTTCATTCAGCATGGGTGGCTGACATTGCCAAAGTTTCAGGCTCCAACACCAGTGGAATCCAAACATTGAGTATATTACCCAATGGGATTCTGATATCGTGATGTCAAAGAGTCAGTTAAGACGTCAAACTAACGACGGCCGAAAATCCAGAAGCGAACAAGTTTTAAGTATAGCGTAGATTTTCATTTTAGCTAGGTACATGATTTGATAAACGTCATATGAATATTCAGTTTGAAAATATTTCACTAAATAATAACTGAAAGGTACGTACTGTATGTTTAATTTTCTCTACGCCGACAGCTGAGAAAAAAATCTAGTACGTAAACAAAGGGGAGGACTGGAACCTCCGACGGGGAGCATACGCAGCAACGCGCCTTAAGCGGTCGGCCACTCCCGCGCGGCTGGTATGTATGTAACATCTCGATGGAAACCCTGACTGAAATCAGCACAAGCGTTGCGAACAACTGCTGCGTATCAACTGTGGTAGTGATGAGGGGGGGGGGGGGGCAGGATGGGCAATCCCCCCCCACTTCAAACGTTGGAGAGGCAAGAAACGGTTTCTGCTCTCCCTCTCCTCCATAGTCACTTAGATTTATTTGATCTTTAGGCAGTGCCAGCAACACCTACTACATTATAGCCTCTCCTTTCGTCCCATTTTTAGTCTATGGCTGCTAACAGGTGACAACATCAGGAAATTTCCAACTTGGGAAATGGAATTGGGAACACTTCTGCCAAAATAAAGTTCCATGACCTCGTCCGCTCCCCCAGACCAAAGTCCTGGATTCACCACGTCAAAGACGAAATTAGTTAATTGGTTTACTTGCTCATAATTGATGGTACGTCACTGGTTGCGAAACACCATTCCCAACTTCGTTTTCATTCTAATCTACCATTTTGCTGTGTATTCGTAGCCTAATCGAAGAACATATAGAGTGAGATACTTTACATTTTAATAAGAAATTCTAGACACAGTATTTGTTTTTATCCCGCGTTAACATCATGTGTCGTCTGTGATTTTTAAAATCTCTCTGCCGACACAACTTTCTTTCAGGTATTGTGACACAGAAAAAAAAAAAAAAAAAAAAAAAAAAAAAAAAAAAAAAATTCGTGTGGTTATTTAACATCGATGTTTCTCCTCATGAACATCGATGTCTGAACATTGATGTTTTTATCAGCGGAGTAGCCGAGAGTTGGGTTTTCGCGGAGCGGAACTTCTGCCTTCTCCCGTGCCGGGCGCCGTTGCTCAGCGCGCCCAGTCGGGGCGCTCTGTAATAATAAATGCTTAGCCAAGAACAGACCGAACCAGAACGAACAAACACGAGCAACGTCGGCAACAAAGAGAACTACCCATAGAGCCAAAAAAAAAAAAAAAAAAAAAAAAAAAAAAAAAAAAAAAAAAAAAAAAAAAGCGGTCTAAAGCGTTTCGCTGCGGAGCGCGCGGTTGCTCGCCGTGGAGGTTCGAGTCCTCCCTGGGGCATGGGTGTGTGTGTTTGTCCTTAGGTTAGTTTACCTTAGTTTAAGTAGTTTGTAAGGTACTGACTGATGATCACGCAGTTTGGTCCTTGGTCCGGTAGATTTACAGACATTTGAACATTTGAGTCAACAGATTGGGACGTTTGCAAGACAACAATCATCTGCACGAACAGTATGACGACGTTTGCAGCAGCATGGGCTATCAGCTCGCAGACCACGGCTGCGGTTACGCTTGACGCTGCATCACAGACAGTAGTGCCTGTGATGGTGTACGCAACGGGAAACCTGGGTGCAAGAATGGCAAAACGTAATCATCATGATGGTCACATCCGTGTCTGGCGGCATCGCGGTAAACACACATTGGAAGCGTGTATTCGTTATCGCCATACTGGCGTATCACGCGTTGTGATGGTATGGAATACCATTGGTTACACGTCTTGCTCACCTCTTGTTCGCATCGACGGCACTTTCAACAGTGGCCGTTACAGTTCAGGTGTGTTACGTCTCATGGCTCTACCCTTCATTCGATCCCTGCGAAACCCAAATTTCAGCAGGATAATGCACGAATGCTAATTGTAGGTGCTGTACGGGCCTTTCTGGATACGGAAAATGTTGGACTGCTGCCCTGGCCAGTTCTCCAGATTTTTCATCAATTGATAACTTCTGGTCAATGGTAGCCGAGCCACTGGTTCATCGCAATACGCCAGCCACTACTGTGGTATCGTGTTGAAGCTGCATGGGCAGCTGTACCTGTACACGCCATACAAGCCATACAGGCGTATCAAGGCCGTTATCACGGCCACAGGTGTTTGCTCTGGGCACTGGTTACTCAGGATCTATGCACCCAAATTGCATGAAAATGTAACCAGATGTCAGTTCTAGTAATTGTCCAATAAATTTCCGGTTATCAACCGCATTTCTTCTTGGTGTAGCAATTTTAATGGCCAGTAGCGTAAAAGCACTAAAATTTAAAC
The DNA here is from genome assembly GCA_026315105.1 of Locusta migratoria. NCBI lineage: Eukaryota > Metazoa > Arthropoda > Insecta > Orthoptera > Acrididae > Locusta > Locusta migratoria. Next base: position 64,076,489 of record CM048751.1, read on the forward strand.
TGAAATGAAATTCTCGTTTTGTGATGTCATTTGTGAAGATAAATATAAATGTGACGGCCATGTCACGTATTTCTCTTGTTTGCCTTTTCGCACAATGGACCGCTGTTTGCTGAATAAATCGTAAGATATTTTATTTTTCTCAAAGCAGTGTCGCGAAACCTCCGTCGAAATGTCACGTTGCGACAGAGCTCGCACAAAAGAACGACCGCGCGTCTCCGGGACTGACGTGACGTGTCAGAGGTCTGGCAGGTGACGGCCGGGACGCCTTTGTTTGGTGTTTTGGCCGCGCGTGGCGCCTCGGTCGTGACGGAGTAATTGGCGGAGGGCGGCGGACGCCGGCTGGAGGGTCAGTGGCCTCTGGGCCTGGCCTGGGTAGACGTGGGCGCTGGAGCGGCCGCCGCGCTGGACGCTGCACTGCGCTTTCTGGAACTGGAGGCGTGGGCGGCCCTGGAGTGGCCAGTACACTGCCTCGAGGTCCCCAGCACCATCACGGCCGCTCTGTTCCGCTTAAACCCTCAGGCTATACTGCGCAAGCCATCTGAAGAGTGTGCTGGCGAGTGGTTTTGGCAGCACTGTTATTTTCCATTCTCGTTTGTTCGGTTCGTCAATGAAGCTTGGCCGGAACTGCCGGCAATCTTCAGTATCAGCTTCAATTTCTCAGACTTCGTGCATCGCAGTAATTTCGAAGAGGTTTGTGGGAGCAAATAATATGTTGCGTAACAGTTCTCGGAACAAATGTCGCAGACCTGATTTACATACTTAGTATTATATATATTTTTGACGAATTACAGCGTTCAAATGAATGAAATAAATCGCGATTTACGATGTTATGGCATCACTGTATTAGGTTTAGATGAAATACCAAACGGTGGCGAATGAAAATTTGTGCCCGACTGGGATTCGAACCCCGGATCTCCTGCTTACTAGGCAGACGCGTTGACCACTCCGCCACCGAGGACACAGTGATCAGCCCGACTGCAGAGGACTCTTCCCTGCACGACTCCCGCCCCAAATCTCCATTCCCGACACTGTCTCTTTCCTATACCACAGCTTATTTGTTCTGTAATGCTCGTCCCACAATACTGTATTTCCGCATCAGGGAGAACAGACCATGAGGTATCGAGACACAATTAATTGTTGTCAGGAGCCCAGCCTCGGCTTGTATTGTGGCTGCGAGCATTTTAGAATAAATAGGCTGTGGTATAGGAAAGAGACAGCGTGGTGAATGGAGATTCGTGTGTGGCGGGAGACGTGCAGGGAAGAGTCCTCTGCAGTCGGGCTGATCACTGTGTCTTCGGTGGCGGAGTGGTTTTTATTTATTTATTTATTTATTTATTCTGTTCCATAGGACCCACTTCAGGAGTAAGACTCCATGGTCATGGAACAAGTCAATACATTAATTGTTACACAATAATGATAATAGAAATAGTGAAAAGAATCAATAAAGAAAAAATAAATTAGCTTAATTGTTTAACTTTTCTAGGAGTTCCTCGACAGAATAAAAGGAGTGAGCCACGAGGTAACTCTTCAATTTAGATTTGAAAGCATGTGGATTAGTGCTAAGATTCTTAAGTTCTTGTGGCAGCTGCCGCAGAATACTGCACCCCTTTCTGCACAAGTGTTAAGGTGGTGCGGTGCAAATGTAGATTAGACATCTGTCTAGTATTCACCGAGTGAAAGCTACTAACTCGTGGGAATAAGCTGATATTATTAACAACAAACGACATTAAAGAAAAAACGTATTGTGACGCCAGAGTCAAAATTCCCAGACTACTGAAAAGGGGTCGACATGACGTTCGCGAACTTACACCAGATATTGCTCGAACCGCCCGTTTTTGAGCCAGAAATATCCTTTTTGCATCAGGCGAGTTACCCCAAAAAACAATGCCGTACGTCATAAGTGAGTGAAAGTAAGCGAAATAGACCAGTTTTCGTGTTGAAAAATCACTTATCTCAGATATTGTTCTAATGGTGGTCAACGCGTCTGCCTAGTAAGCAGGCGATCCTGGGTTCGAATCCCAGCTGGGCACAAATTTTCATTCGCCACCGTTTGGTATTTCATCTAAACCTAATACAGTGATGCCATAACATCGCAAATTGTGATTTATTTCATTTACATACTTAGAACACACAGGCTACCTTCCCACTAAATCCGACAGCAGTCCGTCTAAGGCATGGAGTAAAACCACACGGCACACCAATCTTACGAACTGCGCCACACTTTTCGCGGCATGCCGTCAGCATTGCTTTGAAAGCGCCTTCCGCAGAGAGTCTTCTTCAAAGCTGTAAACAGATGGATGTCACTTGGTGCGAGATCAGGACTGTACGGCGGATGGTGTACACGCTCCCAACCAAGAGTTGCAATATGGTTTTGCGTTGCCGTCGCCGAATATGGTCTCGCATTGTCATCCAACAGCAGAGCGTCATATCTTGAGAAGGCCAGGCCGCTTTTTCTGGATCTCCTCTTTCAATTTCGACAGTGGCATCATCCAAAAATTCCAGCAATATAACTCCACTGGCGTCCCAGAAAACGGTGGGTAGCAATATATAGTGTAAACGGTGTAAGCCGCCAAAATTATACAGATGGTACATCTCGGTTAGCTTGACAAAAAGTCTAGTGAAGTATTGTTGTATGTTCTTTACTTTTGTATTTCCATAAACCTATATTTGTAGCATTGATAGTAGATGGAATTCTATTTACATTGTCAACTGGTGACACACGAGAGAGCTCTGCAACCTGGAGGCCTATTCGCGCTGCCAGCACGCGCCTGTGCTGAGAGAGAGCGCCAATACACTTCCCGACGCAAAATTATGAAGACAACATGTGCACCAACGTGGCACAGTGGTTAGGTGCTACTGAAACAAGGAATGGTAACGGTCATTGCGTTGTCAAGAACATGTAATTCAATTTTTGCAAACAATAAATTAAGTACATCTAAAAGTTTTCTCTTTCAGAGCAATAACATAACGATAAAGGTCGTGGCGGTAAAGAAAAACTAACATAAAGGAAAAAAATGTGTCCCTTAGTACAAAATCAACCAATTATATGTATAATTTTTTCATTCGAAACACTATTGACTATCACTTTTCGATTAATTAACCATAGTACTTTTGATAACAAATTGACTGTTTGGTGTAACACTAAATCAATTCACTCATCATTTCTTCACGGATTAAAATAGTTCTCTAAATCATTCTAGCTAGTACATATTGGATTAATTACACGAGAATACACACTACAAAAATGACATCTAGACGTAAGCGGTGTCGCTTTGTCCTGTTGGATTCGTTTGTAGGTATCTGAGTCGTATCTAGACATATCAGTAGCCTCATATTTAACTGCACACGACCCAAACTATTACAGAGCCTCCACCAGCTTGAATAGTCCCATTGACATGCATTTTCCATGGATTCATGAGGTTGTCTCCATAGTCGTAAACGTCCTTCCGCTCAACTGGAAACAAGACTCGTCAGACCAGACAAGCCGCGAAGAATTTTCCGTGTGGTCTTGAGCGCCACGTTACTCTTCGCGCGGCCTCTCACGTCGGACGTTCGAGTCCTCCCTCGAGTGCAAGAGTGTGTGTTCTTCTTAGGTTAATTTAAGTAGTCTAAGACTAAAAACCACAGTAGTTTGGTCCTATAAAAGTACAGACATTTGGTTTCAGACCAAGCAACTTGTTTCCAGTCATCAATTAGATGTGGAAGCCGTCTCGTTTGCATTTGCCACGACTCGGTAGACATACTGCTGCCTGTTTAGTGCTTCGCGCCGTTCCATTGTCTTCAAATGTTTATAAATCTATGAGACTCAGCTGCTTGGTTATTAGTCCCTAGCTTACAAACTACTTAAACTAAGTTAAACTAACCTAAAGACAACACATACACCCATGCCCGAAGGAAGGCTCGAACCCCCGACGACGAATGGACACGCGCACCGCAGCACGGTGCCTCAGTGCGCACGGCTAATCCGCCGCGGCACCATGGTCTTACTGATGATTCCAGTGCAGAGTGCGCTGTTTCATACTGGAGCATGTAGACGAGTTCGCTGGGAGGAGAGGCGTTCTGGAATAATGGTGGGGCGGCAATTGGAATCTGACTGGCTCGCGCCGTAAGTGGTATACATACTTGAACTACAGCCACTGAGTCGTATGGGACAGTTGTAATTTCATGGTGGTAACACTTCGTGCATGAATTGATCCATGAGTTCATCCAGCACCGTCTATAGGCAAGGGCTGAGCGCAGTTGTGTCACGTCGCACAGAATAGGCCCGTGGCCGGTAAGAAAGACAGGCCTAGGCACTCCGCCTGGTCACGTGCGTGCTGAGGAAACGCGATAGCGAAGTTGAATGGCTCGCCGCTGGGGCACGGCCCACTGTCTCTTAGCAGCCAGCCAGACAGCTTCGCGATCGCGTTGACTCGGCACTGTGGTGTCGCACAAGTCTGAAGTGCGCGCTACGTACTTTCGCCGCGCGCTGCCATGCAAACACGGCGCGGCGTTACGATGTCGGCCACGAGCGCCGTCTGCTGCAATCCTGCTCGTGGCCACCACTGAACTGCATCGGCCACTTGGCAGTTTTCAAAGTTAAGTATTGTACCATCTCTACGAAATATATATCTTGTACTAATCTAGCTTAGTCCTCTGTCCCTCTGGCTGGTCACCTCAGACTTTGTACCCGCACATGCATGCATCCTATTTCCCTGTGTCGGTCTCTCTCTACTCGGCCACCGACACCTACGACAACCGGCGACAACGAGACACAAAAGGCACTACTCTTATTACGTTACTTGGCTGAGTGCCGAGGCCTGTCTTCCTCGCCGGCCGCGGAAATAGGCCGCGATCGCGTGGCCCGAGGCAAGCTATTAAGCTACGAGATAGCGGCCTATTCCGTGTGACGTGACACCACTACTTGTGTATAGACGGTTCAGCACTTTGGTGCGGGAAGAGAGTTAAGGGATAGAGATAGGGATCCTTAGTCTTTCTCCTGTTCCTGCAGCAGTAATAATCAGCAAGTGACAATTTAATTTGCGAACTAAGCAGTAACATACTTTGTCGTGTTTGGTACAACCGACTTCGTCAAGAACCTCAAAACTCCACGAACTACTTCGAGAAGACATCACTTAAAAGGTATGTATCAAGTACAGCAATTGTTTTTCATGTAACGTTTGTGACTTCCGGATGCAGCAGTAGAAGAAGATGGACCATGACGAGCAAGGATGTGGATATGGGTCTGTAAATAAAAGAATTTTCCTTTTATTAGTTACATGAAATAAATAATTAACGTTGATGTGCTTGTGTTGATACAATATCTTTCTAGCTACAAAACAGTTCTGACTTGTGATAAGTAGACTGCTCGCTCTACTCTCATCAACGTCCTGGAACTGTCGAATTCGTGGATCTGCTTTGTAATGACTGCCATTGCTGCGATGCGCCGGCATATGTCGGCGAGCCCCGTTCTTCCTATCGGCCGGCGCGCGAGGCAAACAAAGAGGTACCGAGACTGCGAGCGGCCCCGGCGGCCGAAATACTGTGGAGCGGCTTATCGCCCCTTGTTGACGTTGCGCGGCGACTTGTTTAGACGTCCGTCGCTGTGTTGAATAGCGATGCCACAGCAGTAACTCAAAAATGCAACTTCTTACAGAACGCAGTATTTTCAAGCCACTTAGGAGACATAGCGAACAATTTTACCTTTAGCCGCCACAAATACTACACAGTACAGGCGGTGAAGATGCGACGTCTGTAGCCGCTAATTATTCTGCTAAGCATTGATTCTTCCTGGCGTCTGCACTGCAGTCGTAAGCTATCAGAACTGGCAAGGGAACGGTCCTATAAGACATGTCAAAACCTGCCTTTAAATTATTTTACAGGGTAAGACAACAACGAAAGAAATGCACTGTCAAAATTTTTGCTGCTAAGAGTATCTGGCTACAACCGCCGTTATAAATTGCATGATGAAAATATGGTTAGTGATAACCTATTTTATTAACACACACACAATTGGATAAGTGCTAAGTTGCAATGTAAAGTCTAATTCAAGTCCATACACCACTGTATCGCACAACATCGATTTGAACGAACACTTGCTTAGCTGTAGACTAGAACAGAACAGAAGTACTTCTCTGATAACTGACCAACTAACAGATACTCTACCAATACTGTCCTACAGCAGCATACAACATGTTAAATCCAACTCTAACACTGTTTAGAACACAGCGACCCACAGATCGATGTTTTTCGCAGCTGAATCATAGTATTACCAGCTATTGTCCTTTTTAGGACAAAACGAACCACACCTTCTAAGACACACAAATGTTTCTCGAAATTTGCTTTCTGCATGATCATTCTATACGAAGAACCATTTAAAATGAAAACCAGAACGTTACTGTTGAACTCTTCTGACCTATACCACTTCTTTGCGTACTCCATACAGTCCTGAAAATCCCGATTCATGCTACACAACAAGTAAATAGACCCACAGATCAAAGAAATACACATCACAATCTTCGATTGATTTTCTATTAATACAGCGGAAGATTCATGGAATTATGCTTTAGTGTAATATTATAGTTGGAGAACTATGAAAATCCAAACACATCCCAAGGTTGTACGACTCGAACAGCCAACCACGTCTTTATGTTTAAGAGGAAATCGCATCGATAGATTAAACATTTAGACGCCACTCAGATAAGTACAAAATGCAATAGCTTTGATGTATCTTATCAGTCAATCCCATGAATAATAAATCAAGGTATAGATAAAGAAACAGAGCTAAAATAGAATATAAACGCCTCTAGTTAGGGTCAGGACTATACTAACCATAGAATCGAACCAATAATCAACTGTGTTTTCCAGATAGAAGGCAATGCATTGACGACCACAGAACGCACATCTCTGAAAACCCAGTAAAAAAAAAAATAAAAAATAAAAAATAAAAAAATAAAAAAATGGTGAGACAGAACACTGTCTTCCTTGTTGAACTCTTATTAATCTAGACGCCACATCCACCTAACAGAATATTTCCTTAACCTTGTAGGATACATACTGCATCTTATTTTACGTCATCATATCGTCGACTACAGATGCATCAGTGCATATAGATAACACTGGAGAAGCAGTGTCAGGTATATTACGACGACAAGAAGAATTCGGACGAGTCTTCTGCACACACCACCGAAGGGGTCTCTCAACACAAGAATATTCCTGGATTGCTTATATTCCAACCATCAACAAGGAAAACTTAAAATGCAACAGCCTGACCTCTATCTCTTTTTAGGGTAAATAAAGCTACTGAGCACAAAAATTCACACCGCAACCAACGAATTATGTCGTAGTATGACTCTGACTCGTTCTCCAAATTAAGCTTTTTAGTGATATTTCTAGGTTAAAAAACAAGTAACCCTCATATGAGCATGAGGAACAATGTATCCTTTAATACTAGATGTCGATATATCAGACAGATCGCACACAGAACAACACATCAAACATCCCGACTCACAGATAAGTTCAACACACATTAGCTCTGTTGTATCTCACGCATAAATCCTCTGAAAGTTAGTTCAAGGTTTTGAGGAAGTAATGGAGCTGATAGAAATCGAATATAAAAGCAATGAGTAAGGGTCTAGTACTGTACCAATCATCGACTGTTTTCCAGATAGAAGGCGATGCATACGTTAATGATCACACAACGTACCTCGAACAAACAGATAAAAACACACAATGAAGAAACAGAACCATGTTATCGTTATCCAGCTTTTATTACATACTCACCACTCCCACCACATAGAAATTATACATAGTAGCAACAGTTTACTGTATTATTATCCATCCAGAACAAGTGAGCTTAAAAATGTAGAATATAAACTATATTGTATTTTATGTAATCATTCCATCGACTACAACTGCATCTGCACCAATCGATAACACTGCAGAAACAGTGTAAGGTATCTTACCACACCAATCGACAACTCATAAGGGTCAAGGTAACACGTTCGTACATCAGAAACTAATTCCTCGCCTATTCCGCTATGGCGAACAGCTGCGACAGTAATCCGTGATTCTCAAACTATCGATGGCAGGTGTTAAATAATTAACCAACGTTAGATTATAATTCATTATACTATGAACGACATGTTTTTGATAATTTTCAGTGCGCCATTGATTTGAAATGACAACGCTTGAGTTATAACAACGAAATCATCAAGTAGAGAAAGCAAGATGGCGTACGCAAAAGAGATTTTGGATCGAGTGATGTCACGTGACTGATTTACGAACGCCAAATGTACGCTGTGTTCCATCCAGGTTATAGTCACTCGTCCGAACGCCAAATGTACCCTACGTTCGTTCCAGCCTATAGTCATAGTAACCTGTAGGGGCAAAGAAAATAAACTTTGAACTACCAAGGCAAGAAAGGTGATAATATTTTATCGGAAAAATATAATGAAAATGTGGGACAGATATTAAAATGATAGTTCAAAGAGATAAAAATTCAAAAAAGATTATGTTTGTCTGAAATAAACTCAAACATCATATAATTTTGGCTGTTTTTTAAAAACTGTCAGAAAGAATATTACGTGTTGGGTGCATAGATATTACCACAATAGTAGAATCGTAATCTTATCACCATAATTTTTTATTATTTAGATTATTATTTAGGCCCAAAATGTTTGCAAAAAATACAAATGTAAAGTGGGCCGTAAAACACGTTAGTGCGATTTTTTTTTTCCTTTAATGCGATTCGCCCCGAGAGGCAGCCTGTCAGTAGACTCTTACGCCGTTCTGCAGGCAAAAGAGTACAAAAATTGTCAATGTGTCATTAATGTTTAAAAAAGAGGATAAATGTGGTGAATAGAAAAGACAAGGTGAGATTTTGGCGATATAACAAACACAATGATGTTTAAAAACACATATGTTTGAGTTGGTCAGTCCATTTTAATCTTCGTTAGTTCATTCTACCCCAAGAGAGCATGTGTAGCAAATGAAGGTTGGGCTATATCAAAATTCATGGTTACATATTTCAAAATTGCATTTGTCAATCATCTTTATTTGTTAATATTTATTAGTGCAATTGCCTACGGTTAGTTCATGCTGTTGCCTGTCAGGTGGGCAATCTGGCCGGTTCGTTTAGTGTTTAACAGTTCATTTTAATTAATGGGAAGGTGTCTACCTAAAATTTATGATAATTCTTTTATAAATAAAAAAGAACAGAGAAAATTTTATTTCAAATTTTCGATACTTGTTGATGTATATTATTGCTGAAAATTTCCTTTAACTAAGTCAATTTGTTTATACTAATAAGGGATAGTCTTGAGCTAGGTAAAGTGATATGTAGATCGGCCTGTCCCTGCTTAGTCAGTCCTAGTGCATCTTACGATTATAATAATTCTTCAATTGCTTTCCCCCATCTGTGGAAATGTCTCGTATCCTCAAGATCCCGAAACCTAATGAATCCCCTTCCGTTAGTTCTTCCTACTGACTCATGTCTCACGTTAGTATTTAACAAGGTCTTGAAGACCATCTTGTCTTGCCTCCGTCAACACCAGCTTTTACTCCTCTCCTAATGTGACTTCCTTCTCTGCTAACGACACACTCCTTTGACTTATCCGCTTCCTCTCTCTCTAACTGAACTCCCATCGATCAGCCATCTTCGTCTCCCTTGATATACAGAAAGCATAAAACCGTGTATGGCATCGCTGTCTCCAAACTCCAGACTTATGCACTTTATGTTAATTATGTCGACCTCATTACATCCTTTCTCTCCCTTCCTTTTAATGATGACCGCCTCATTGCGTCCTTTCTCACCGACCGCCAACTCTACGTCACTGTCTACAACTTCCACTCCCGTTAGTTCTACCCCTCCAGTAGGGTGCCCCAAGTCTCCACCATCTGTACACCGCAGACATGCCCAATCCTGCACCTCCAGCCCATTTACAGTACACTGATGACAGTGCCTTCCTCGCTGTCGTCCCCTCCCTCTAAAGTTCCCAACCCCTCTTCCAACAGAACTCTTCCCAATTTTCCTCCTTGCGTAACCAGAAGTTCCTCATTGTCAACCCCAAGCAATCCTAAGCTATCCTCATAGGCCGCATCACCCCTTCTTTCCGCCTCCTCGACTTCCATCTTACTTTATAGGGCCGCCCCAACCGCCACACCCCCCCAACCTTAAACACCTCGGCCTCACCCTATTCTTTCCCTCTCCTGGAATCCCCACCTCAAGACTATCCAACATAAAGCCCAGACGCGACACCGTCGCCTTAGACTCCTTGCCGGTCGGATATGGAGGGTCTCCTATCTTCCACCATTCTCTAGACTTGACGCCGCGCTGGAGTAGCCGAGCGGTCTAAAGCGTCTCGCTGTGGAGCCCGCGGTTGCTCCCCGTGGAGGTTCGAGTCCTTCCTGGGGCATGGGTGTGTGTGTGTTGTCCTAGGTTTAAGTAGTTTGTAAGCTACGGACTGATGACCACGCAGTTTGGTCCGATAGATTTACAAACATGTGAACATTTTTCTAGTATCAGACCATTTTATCTGCTTCATTATCAATAAAGATTGGTACTTCTGATGCTGCTAATTGCGTTTTTGTGTTGCTACAGTTGTTTCAGTCTAAATCCACTGTCAAGCGATATGTGAAAACACATATATTGTAAATTCCGAGTTAATTTATTTAAAAAATTCCGGTAGGTATCTGTTATCCCGTACTTAGCTATCTTGGTAGTTTTTCATCACACATCACAACATTCTATTAATTTTCTATCAATACAGCGGAAGATTCATCGAATTATCCTATAGTGTAATATTGTATCTGGGGAACTATTTAAATCCAAACACATCCCAAGGTTGTACGACTCCAGCAACTAACCACATCTTTATGTTTAAGAGAAAATCGCATTAATAGATCAGACATTTAGACCCCACACAGATAAGTAGAACATTCACGCCTCTAGTTACGGTCAGGGCTATACTAACCATAGAATCGAACCAATAATGGACTGTGTTTTCCAGATAGAAGGCAATGCAGACATTGACGACAACAGAAAACACATCTCTAACAACCCAGTAAAAATACAATGGATAGAGAAAACACTTATTCAATTCTTATTATTTATACCGTAGACACCACACCCACCTCACAGAATTTATGCCGCGGTGGAGTAGCCGAGCAGTCTAAAGCGTCTCGCTGCGGAGCGCACGGTTGCAAGCCGTGGAGGTTCGAGTCCTCCTTGGGGCATGGGTGTGTGTGTTTGTCCTTAGGTTAGTTTACCTACGTTTAAGTAGTTTGGAAGCTTAGGACTGATGACCACGCAGTTTGGTCCGATAGATTTACAAACATTTCTACACTTGACATTCCATCATGCGGTAGAGAGTAATAAATGAAAATAGTGTACAGCTATAGGCCCAAGATTTTTTTTTCAGTTACTTTAATGTATTTGACACGTCTCCAGTATGGATGTACTGCAAATTCATCTTTATTTTTTACGTACTACAAATTCAAATAATTTTTTGCTGATGAACAGTTTATGTGCAAATTTAAGCTACTGTGCAAAGTAAAAGTCACGGTGGCGATTTTTACAGCTCTCCGGACGAAATCGATTCGTTTGCGATAAATCACTGGACCGTAAACAGCCTTCACCGTCAAGGTTCAGCGGCCGTAACCCGCGTCCTTGGCGTATCTAAAGACATCGCAGCGGGTCTTCTTTAGCCTGCCGAGCGAAACCGGCCACAGCTGAGAAGCGTTTGCGAATGAGTCGGCCCTCCCCACACACAGTTCCCTCCCCTCTCCCCCCCCACCACCAATTAGCTGCTGGTTCCCCGCGTCGTGACCGGACGAGTGGATCCGTAAAAAGATCCAGCAGGTGTTTTCTTCGTTTACGATGCCGCCTTCCTTCTCTCGATTTTTCGCAAAGAGCACAGTAGTTCTTTGTACTTCAATTTAGCATACAGCTTTTTCCACACAACGAACGGATTGTCGCACGGGGTGAATATTCCATGTACCAGGATGTGGTAGGAAAGATCATTTACTGCTTTCAAATATAAAAGATAAAACTTGGTACATACCGTCACTAAAATATATACAATAGTCGAAAGTGTGGAAAACAATTTTTCGAACTTGTCCCCCCTCCCCCCCCCCCCACAACCCCTCAGGACTCCTGAGCCTACTGCTTTCAGAATTTGTTGTTTTTTTCAGAGTCTGAAGACTGGACTGATGCAACTTTCCACCCTACTAAACCCTACGCAAACCTCATCATCTCCTCATACGAACGTCAACTCACATTCATTTGACTCTGTTTTCTGTATTTTTCTCCCATCGCGTTTTTTACGCCTCACATTTCCCTCCAATGTTAAACAGACGAATCCTTAATGACTAAGGATGTGTCCCACTAATCGCTCCTTTCTTTTAGTCAAGTTTGGCCTGAAATTTCTTTTCGTCTCTAATTCGGTTTAGTACCTCCTCAGTAGTTTCGCGACCAATTCAATTTATCTTCGGCATTCGTCTGTACACCCCATTTCAAAAGCTTCCCCCTTATTTTCTTACTATTTATCGTCCATGTTTCATTTATTTAGTTCCTGATTTGTTTTATTTAACGTGTTCCCCAGGCCACATCGGAGAAGAAATCTCCATATTTATGGTAGAGTCAGTTCCCGCGAAAGGCAGAGATCCCAGGTTCGAGTCTCCGTTCCGGCATACAATTTTAATTTGCCAGGAAGTTTCATATCAGCGCACACTCCGCTGCAGAGTGAAATTTTCATTCTGGAAACATCCCTTAGGTTGTGGCTAAGCCATGTCTCCACCACATCCTTTCTTCCTGGAGTGCTAGTTTCGCAGGAGAACTTCTTTGAAGTTTGGAAAGGAACAGGCGAGGTCCTGGCAGAAGTAAAGTTGTGAAGACGGGCCGTGAGTCGTGTCTGGATAGCTCAATGGTAGAGCGCTTTCCCGCAATAGGCAAATGTCGCAGGTTCGAGCAGGTTCCGGCACATTATTTTATTCTGCCAGGAAGTTTCATATCAGCGCACACTCCGATGCAGAGTGAAAGTTTCATTCTGGGAACATTCCTTAAGCTGTGGCTAAGCCATGTCTTCACCATATTTGCCAGTAAGTTACATAAATTTAGAGTGTTTAAACTTCCATTTTCGAACAAACTATGCGTTATTTATGTTTCTTATGTGTAATTTTGTCATAAATGTTTTTATGTGGAATTATAGCACATATCTGATGGTCTAAAAGGAATTTTATTGAAACCACTGAATAAAAAGTTATATGTATTATAGGAAAGTAAGGTTTCCTACTCTCCCATATGTCAGCTGAATATTATTGGATATTTGTCTGCTGTATAGCCACACTTACAATGGACCGCACAACTGCACATAAAATTCCATCCACACAGGGTTAAAACTAAAAAATAAGCGCACTGACGAAGAATTGAAGCATTCTGAACAACATTCAATTCCCGCAAGTCTAAGGCTACAAGAAAAACAGAATTTGAGATTCTAACCTGTATGATGCAGAAAGGTACAACAAGTGGTTTCAGACTTACACTATGTTAAATTCACAAACTATCAACAACAATTATTTTTGTTTTTCCAACGTATAAAATCATTGTATATTAAGCAAGTTACAGGTTTAGTATTACCGCACTTGAGTTACTATCGAAAAGGATGAAACTGTGCAATATATCAGGAAAACAGGATAATTGGAAAAGGTAAAACGTAAGGAATAATAATAATCGCTTGCAATCAACGCGGGAGGCTGTTTACAAAAAAGTTGAAAATTAGGTTTAAATTTCTTTTAGTAAGTACTATAACGAGAATAATCAGTGCGAGTTTTGAACGTTCAATAATATCAGTACGCTGCATAATGTAAGAGGATGCCGTGGCACCGTCAGCGGCCAATGAGCGAGTGCCTCTTGGCCGGCTACACTGACTGTTTCAAGTGGCCTGCAAAGCAGTTCACTTCGAGCCCAGATGGAATGCACTCCGCCTCTGCCAAGAGAAACAGGGGTTCTGTTTCAATGTTTTATTTCGTGTTGGTACCCATAGACGTTTGAAAATTCTGCCTGGCAAGACTTGAGAATCTACTCCACTTTTTAGACGAGCATTATGGTCTTTGACTGCTTGATAATCGGGATTATAAAGCAAATACATGGCAAGTGCTTTTTAGTTAGAAATAATTTACTTAAAAACACGTCTTTCTACAGTAATCTCCGACGATTACCACCTTCTGATCGAAATTTGTATTTTATTTGATGCATTTTACCATTCTGTTTTAACACCTTTTTATCCATGAAGATGGTCTATGATCGAAACTGGTAGATGTATAAGGTTTTGAATAAACTGCTGATGGTTTTTAAAAATTAATTTCATGAAACTTATTATTGACTTTACCTTCCATCTGTCGCAACTGATGCAATCGTTCCACTGAATTCACTACTTCTAAACACACATGGAACACAGCTGATTTGTTGACATATCTGCCATGAGTGTACCAAGAGGTTGTGGGAATTTTTTTCTGTATATATACCACGTATTCTCTTCTGTCAAGGTCAGATGTAAATACTTAATTATTCAGATTTGTCTGTATATAAGTAACTGAGCACCTATTCAAAGGAAGTGTATATTTCTTGTAAGTAAAAATGTCAATACGGATAGGTTGTTAATAAGCACACATTAAAACAAAAAATTTTCACGCTGAAAGTGAATGGCGGATCGAGGGTACACCGTAAGTCGCTCATTGTGTCTGCCATTCAAGGGCGATGTAACGTCTCTTGAAAGAGCTACTCAGATTTCGTACAGGGAAAAATATCCCTAAAGTAAACCTACTGACAAAATTGTTGAAATAATTTTACACCAGTATTATATTTTTGTATCTCACTGTATCACGTTATATAATATTATATTCTTTAACATCGCATACTATGAAAAAGCATAGAATCAATAATCGTTCATGAAAGTAATAATATCTTAATATCTGTGGATATCTTAGAGTCATTCGATTGGTTTTTTCAAACAAACAAAAATTCTACGTACGAGACTCAGATTATATGTTCTACTCTCTCTGATGCTAGTCGAAGATTGGAAAAGATTGTAATGTAACACTTGTATATTGTTATCATAAAATTAGTAACAATAATGTCTATTTGTAGTACCAGAGTAACTGCCGTTCTCCTTTGCGACATGAAATCTGTGTAATGACTGAAGTTCGCTGTGAATAATATTGGTGTCAGAAATGATCCGCTTAGTTGCTTTAAGATGTCCGCTTCTGCGTCCTATCGTTATTGTTCCCCGCATTATTTCTAATTCTTTTATTCAAGTAATGCTCGTGGTTGCCAGTAACAAAAGATATCCCTGTAAGAACTTTCTAGGCGTATTGCTGCTGATGATTACATTATGGCCAATTAGTTAATTTTCTGGAATCGTATTTAAGTAAATCAAGACAAAATACAGTAATTCGTTAACAGATAGCCCATTATTTCTGAGGATATTAGCCTCCATGTAACGATCTCCTTTCTTAAATGAGTAATTTTCAGCTTTAAATTATTTGTTTCAGTAAGCAGTCTCATTCATTTACGTACATGTTTGGTTTTAAAAATGAAATAGAAAATGAATGGAGATGTTATACTGCATAGCAGAACTAGTCTCGCAGACTTCTGTTTATGTGAATTGAAAGCTGCAATTATATCGATGTTTGTACTTACATGCACAAGCTGCATTTTTACGTAATGAAGAGAAAGAAATCCAACCACAAAAACTCAATGGCAGATTTCAACTTAAGAGCTTCTCTTGGAAGTAGCATTATAAGTGGTATCAGATATAGCACCTTTAGTGAAAGGAAAATGATTGATATTCATTAACATTATGTGTTTTTAAGTTTACTTTTAAATAAAGCTGGCGCAGTTGCCGAGCGGTCTGCGGCGCGCCAGTCACTTTCTTCACGGCCACTATGGTCGGGGGTTCGAATCCTACCTCGGGCATGGATATTTGTGCCGTCTTCAGTCTTAACTAGTTCAGAAGTAGTTTGTAAGTTTAGGGACTGATGACCCTGCAGTTGAGTCTCTTAAGCTGTACAGACATTTGAACATTTAAATTTTAAATAAATTGGTAATTAAATATGAATTTGTCAATTTAAATTTAGTCTTAAAACCGGATTTATTATAAAGGTGTAACGTTCGTAAAAATACCATATTACATATTTGGATGCCCCTAAACTTTACGTCACCAAAATATTAGAAGAGATTATGAATTTCATTGTCACTTCACAGTACTGCAATATTCTTCAAAATACTTTTCTCATGAAACTCATTAATGAGTCACCTTGAAGAGGTACATGATTGCTTACTGCTGTGAGTTGAGCGCCTACCAGCTCGCAGGAATGGCTGTGCTAAACTGCTGCACTTGTTAGTGTGCCTGTACCGTGAAAAGACGCTCCACAGCTTACGCAAGCCTATCAAGAGCAAGCGGTCTGGGGTGCTCACAGAAGGAGTGAGTTTGCCTCATTATAACCCGCATCATCACATCTCCAGCGTCACACAAAGCGTACTGGCCAAGTTCAACAGGAAGCAGCTAGAGCATCTGCCTTACAGACAGAACATGTCACCTTGCGACTTCCATCTCTTTGGTACGCTAAAATGACATCTCAAGCGGAAGCGCTTCAACTGCATGACAGCATGACACAGGAATTCTGGGACTAAGGAACCCTTCTGATCGTTATATAGTAGGATAATTGTTCTCAGGCCTCTGGTGATTACTTATAAATAATTATGCTCACAACGTCGTTTGGTATGTTTTCATTTGAACACCCCTCGTATATTAAGAACCGCAAAGGACCCAAGACCGATTCCTCTTGGATTCTTGAGAACTACTCAGTTTAAGGAAACATCTTAATTTTTGTAGGTATTATATCTTTTGGGTTGTAAGGCCGTGTTCTTGGAATCTTGCTGCTTCCTAACATTTCGTCCGACGCAAGAACTCGGCCTTACAACACAAAAGATATAATACCTACAATGTCAACCGATCGTGAAAGCCTTCACTTTATCATCTTAAATTTTGTCCATTATGTGAAGCACTTATTTCAATTTTCTGCACTCTTAAGCAAGAATTAAACCATTGGTGCACTGTACCACTCACATTACGATACTTTAGCTTATCTAGAAGAATTATGAAAGCCTTATTTCACGACGGTGGATGTAGGGTAAGAATTGAACGGCTCGCCACGTCAAAAGCTTCGCTACAGTTAGAATTTATCCAGGCAGTTAGTCATACGGCTAGTATTAAAGATGCGGTGTGAGTTCTTTTGATCGATCGAAGGAAAAGACTCCACGTCTATATCAATAAGTCGATGGCAGACATAGATCTCTTCAGTGCAGACGCGCAGCACACTCAAACTTTTGCGGAAATCGTAGAAAAGTCACGGAGGACAACTTTGGTGCAGGAGGATCCTGATAAGGTTATCTGTACGGGTGTGGGGACCACTTTTCCACATTACGTCGTGGTCATTGCAACAACTTAGTAAGCAGGAGATCCGGGTTCGAATCCTGGGCCGGCATAATACCTCAACATTCCCATCTCATGTAGTCCAATGTCCACAGGCAGCGTATGTCTTTAATTTCCTTCTTTCATGATATATAAGTGTTTCATTTAAATAAAGACTAGCGTTCCATAGTCATTCTTTCATATCACCACTTTAGACAATTATAAGCACATAGTAATTTCTCCACTTTTCGAAATGGGGGATCCATTTAATGCCACCGCTACCGCTTTCCAAAATACCGCAACCTATTCAGGGAGTTATCTCTTACAGAGTCTTTTCATTCCACTCTGTATGTTTTCATGTCATATCAAATTCCAAAATGATGTAGTCAATGTGTACCTGTGGTGAGAAAATGGTAACTGACCATAGTTTGAAGTCTACACATTATTGTTAAATTACCATTACATTTAGCTTATATTATAACTAAAATACCGTCAAATTTTGGCTGCACGATGAATCTTGTGTATTCAACCAAGTACCTAGAGTTTACAACAACAAACAACTTTAATTAGAACCGCGACACAGAAACAGCAGTCGGAAAAACGAACAAGAGACCAAATTTTATAAAACGGAACATATAATGCCAGGAAAAACAATGCTTAAGACACAGCATACCCGAAGCATTCCACTTTTATTTATTTACTTATTTATTATGAAGTAGTTGGCTTTGATATGGAATTCTTAATTAACAGAACTGATGAGGGACCAATGTTCAAATGTTTCTAAATCTATGGGACCAAACTATTGTGGTAGTCAGTCCATAGGCTCACAAACAACTTAAAATAATATAAGGAGAACACACTCACACCTGTCTGAAAGGGAGGTCTCAAACCTCCGATGGAAAATTGATGCGCGCTCCGCAGCGAGACGTCTTAGAGCGCACGGCCATTCCAACGCTGTGATGGATGATAGGGGAACAATTATAGAAAGGGCATTCTTTTATGTGTTGCAGTGAAGAAGGCAAAGAGGTCATGGATATGATGAGTTTGAGTGCTAATCATTAAAGAGGGCGGTATTTTTTGTTGCAGCAGATATTCTTACAAAATTTGAAACACAAACTACCTCATTTGAAAACTTTTTCTGTGTATAAGTACATTTATAGAGATTGTCTTAGTAATCAAATTAGAGACATTATAGGTCGCAAGAGGTTTGGTGTCTCCTTTTCCGCACTTGACATTGGGGAGCGCAACGATTGTGAAACACTGTCAATTTTGTTCTGTGAAACCTTTCCCCTTCAAGTGTGCGTTGTAGATTAACCATGTAGACATCGGTGAAGATAGCAGATTTCTGTCACAAAGTTTATTTACAAATTCCTTTCACAGCAATTTTACTTCGTTTTCAAGACCTCACTTTACATCTCAGTATCAGTTCAATAAAGTTACAATAAATACACAGCGTTTCGCGTAATAACTAGTGATACAGCAAATTTCATTCCTAGCCTACACAGCTTCCGACGGAGATCCTTATTTATTGAATTATAAAAAGTTCTTATTCTTCAAGAGATACGATTCACTTATATGGCATTTATTGTATCTGTTTTGCATCTTTTATACAAAAGCTTTAGGTACATGCTTTGGTATTTATCTTCCAACATATACCTGTTGAGTCAGAAAGCAAACACGGATCAAGTGGTACTTCATTTACGTCGTGTTATGCCATTATCCTGGTTGCGTGTTGGCTAGCAGCTCTTAGAAGGCGCCCAGGGGTTCTCAGGAGCGGTAGTCGTGATGGAGGAATAGCGGTGCGAGCCATCGTGCTGGTCTTGTTTGCTGCATACAGGACTTTATCGCAGGCCTCTTTCGGCCATGAGGTTCTCACCGACATCCGCCAAGGTTATGGTCACCTGGTTAAACCGAAACGGGTTCTCTAAAGGTCATGGGTTCGTACTTCGGACGCGAGACCGGTACTTGAACAAGCTCACAAATTGTACACGCGCAGTTTTTATTCCGTAGCACTAAGCTTGTGGAAGGCCTCTTGATATAAGCATGACAAAAGCCGAACTCCAAGTGCTTTTGAACCCATAAATCTTCTCGTAAAACGGTGTACTACCATATTTATCCTTGACGGTTAAGTGGAAAAGAAAATCGCCTTGAAGTAGAAAGTACATTTCACGACACTGGTTTAATTTGTGTATAAATGACGTAACTCCAGTTCTTAGCGGAATTGTTTACCAATCAATAAGCTTAATCAAGCAACACGTTGCTACGAAATGATATGTGCGGTCGTTTCGATGTACAGCTTCTTTTTTATATTTTAGCATAAATCAAAGGAAAACTTCTAAACTCTGAGATGAAAACAGTTGTAGACGAGTAAGGCATTTCGGAATCGCAGTTTAAGGATCGAATTTATGTATTGGTAAAATTTGACAATACTTGTGTTCATAAAATGGTCTACGACGAAAGTAACTGTACGACACATTCCATCACTGGTAGAACGATATATTTTTCGCCTTAATTTTGCTTGCAATCCGCATGATTGGCAAACGTCTCTCCCACGTATATACTTAATTCAATACCACAGAACTTCACATGCGAGTATCGTTGTTTTGTTAAATCATTATTAATTAATGTGTATAGTAGATTTTATGACTAGAAAAACTCTATCAGTGACTGGAAGAGAATATAGAGGAACAGGAATAGATTATTTTCACACACACTGAACTTATCAGTAGAGGGCATAATGGCTTCCCTGTCCTATTTTGCAATTAATCATATTCAGTAGAAAAGGAAGATCCTGAGCAGCACTGGAGAGGCCGAGCACTCTAAGGTGCCTCGCTGACGAGTGCACGTCTGCTACCCGTCGGAGGTTCGAGTCCTCCGTCGGGCAAAGGTGTGCCTGTTGTTAGTTAGGGACTGATGAGCCCTGCAGTTTCGTCCCATTTAAATGTAGATCCTGAGAATTTCATATGGGTTCATAACAAACTCATGGCTTAAACAAATCTACTTTTGCACGTTAATGAAGTTTGGATCACTAAAGATCGGTGACAAAAAGTACCTCATATAGGGTGAGCAAAATGAATCTTGTTAGAAACCTCCACACAAAATACCAAATGTAAAAGTAACACCACGACTGTTTAAGGTATTAATGAGAATTTCCTGATTGCTGTGACACATTATCTATGTGTTCAAATAACGATATTGATTATACGTTTACTCGTTAATATAAGTGAAAAGTTATGGTACCGTATTTCCCGATACGATGTTACTGAGAAACTGTTGGAATAAATGAACATCCACAGGCTGGTATTGAAGACTTAAATCGTGTTGATCAGTACATTTTTGAAGATGAAACAGTTGTTGTGAAATTTACACTGTTGAAATGTAAATAAATTCTAAAGTTCGAATTACTTAATTTATTTTATTTTTACGTTTTTTCCATTTAATGTGCTATATTATATGATGCCTTACACTGAACGGTATTATCCCACCTCTTCAGGTAAAACCGTACAATGTAAAATTTTCCCAAAACAACTGTAGGCATGTCAATAGATTCAATATACAAAATATGGAATGCCAAACGTGTAGGGAAATTGAGAATGAAACTTTCACTATGCAGCGGAGTGTTCGGTGGTATGAAACTTCCTGGCCGATTATAATTGTGTGGTGCAACCGTGATTCGAACCTGGGACCTTTGCCTTTCGCGGGCACGTTCTCTACCGACTGAGCTATCCCGGCACGCTTCACGGTCCATCCTCTCAACTTGACTTCTGCCAGTGCCTCGCCTCCTACTTTCCAAACTTCACAGAAGCTCTCCTGAGAACCTTGCAGAACTAGCGCTCCTGGAAGAAAGGATATGGTGGAGACATGAAATATTGTGGAAACATTCCTTAGGCCATGTCTAATCCATTTCTCCGCCATATACTTTCTTTCAGCAGTACTAGTGTTGCAAGTTTCGCAGGAAAACTTCTGTGACGTTTGGAAAGTATGAGACGAAGTAGTGGGAGAAGTACAGTTGTGAGACCGCACTGTGAAGCGTGCCGGGATAGCTCAGACGGTAGGTCGCCTGCCAGTAAAGGCAAAGGTGTGAGGTACGAATCCAGGTTTCGGCACACAATTTTAATGTCCTAGGAAGCTTCGTGTAGGGAGTTGATTGCCTGACGAAATAAGATGTTCACCTTTTCAGTTGACCTCGAAAAAGAAAAATCTTCTACAACTGGCTCGCAAAAAGTGATAATTTAGTTACTTTCGATGTGGTTTCTTTGTTCACACAAAGATCTCTGGTGGATTCACCACAAAGTATCGGAGAGAATCCGGAACAGAACATTTTACATCTCTTTTTATGGGGTACTTCGAAGATAAAGCAATACAGATGGCGGTTTCGTTCCGTAAATGTGTTGGAAATCAGTGGACGACACATTTGTGATACGGACACACAATGCTTCCGTCACTTCTGAAACACCTTAACTCCATCCACCAGAGCATCTGCTTCAGCAAGGAAATAAAAGGAAAAATGGAGACAACACATTTCTAAGTCCGTAGAAAAGAACACGGTTCATGGTGTCTCTAAGTTTTTAGAAAACGCACACACACACTGGCCTTTATCTACGAGCCGAAAATTGTTACCACCATTTCTACGCAGCGATGTATTACGGAACCTCGTTTAGAGCCATATCCACATCTAAATGTTTTCACTGAAAATCTCTTTTAATTGCGTGGAAAAGAATTCGTCGAATCACTTTCATAATATTTCTCTACCGTTTAATTCGCTGGTCAAAGGAATACTTAAATCATTCCTTTCCAGATCTTTCTTTCTCCTATTTTATTATCATGATCTGTATGCCGATGTTCATGAATGACAAAAGAATATGTTCGCATTCGCAGGTGAAAGTTAGTGGAAGAATAAATTGATCTCGTCTCCACGAGTAACGAATTACTTTTAATGATTTCAACCCCAACTGGTGCTACATCGCCGTGACACTCTCTATCCTGTATCGCTATAAAACAGAACGAACTGCTCTTCTCTGAACTTTTTCTATGTTCTCTGTCAGTCCCACTTGATGAGAATCGCGCATTGCGCAGCAACACTGCAATATTGGACGGAAAAAATGTAGTGTAGGCAGATTCCTTGGTAGAAATGTTACATAAATTTGTCCATGTTATGTGGAATTTTCTGAGGTCTGCGACTGTATTATAATCTTTTTCGGAATGATTAATTCTGCAGCAGTCACTATTTATAAATATTTTTATTGGCACGACGCGTTTCGGCAGCACGCTGCCATCATAGGGTGCATTTTTACAGTTACTGGTTACATTCTTGACGTATTATGTTTTGTGTTGTGGATGCCAGTGAGGTTATGTTTTTTACAGTTTTAACCTATTCAGGAAGGATAGTCTTGATAATCTTGTTGTCTGGCACAGGCAACAAGATTATCAAGACTATCAAAACTGTAAGTAAATACAACACTAAAATAACCCAAAAATACTAATACTAAAACTAATACCAATACTTAAAATAGCTATACCTTCCTGAACAGGTTAAAACTGTACAAACATAACCTCACTGGCATCCACAACACAAAACATAATACGTCAAGAATGTCCCCTCCACTTCCACACCATCCTCACCTCTTTCTACAATGCAATCCTTAACACCGGCTTCTAGCGCGACCTGTGGATGACCTCCCGAATTCTCATGTTCCCAAAACCTAACAAACTCTATTCCCAGATCATCCTACCATCCCATTAGTCTCACCTCCATGTTCACAAAAGTCCTGAAATCATCCTCTCCTGCCGAATCCATCACGACCTCTGGCAACTCTTTCCCCTCTCGCAATGTAGCTTCGAACCCTTTTTCTCTGCTGATAACTAGCTCCTACACCTCCTTCCAGTTTAACGTATGTCACTCCACCATCTTCTCCATCGATATCCAGAAAATTCACGACCATTCCGGTTTTTTCTTCAAGCTCCAGTCCTACACCCTTTCTCTTAACTACTTACAACTCTTTCTTCCCTACCCATCGCCCCTCCTATCTCACTGTGTGTAACTCCAATTTCCATTTGTTTTACCCCTCCACCGGGTTGCCAGAAGGCTCCATCCTTTCCCCCCTCCTCTACATCTATTCCGCAGACATGCCCTAGTCCCAGCAGCCAGTCCCCCTCCTACAATATGCTGGTGACATCGCGTTCCTAGTCCTTCTCCCCTCCCTTGCCTATTGCCCATTCCCACCACTTGCTCCAGTCCTACCTCAATGAGTTTGCGGATTGGGGTAACTGGTGGCTCCTATCTGTAAATCCTGATAAGTCGCAGGCAATTGTCATATGTTGTACCACACAGTCCTTACCTTACCCTTTTTGATCGTCCTATTCCTCAAACTCCCAACGTCAAATACCTTGGCCTCACCCTCGAATAACAAAGGAAATGCCTAGTAGTGGTACAGTGCATCCTCCGCCACGCACCTTACGGTGGAATGCTGAGTATGTATGTAGATGTAGATCTCTCTCCTGGACTTCTGACCTCCGAACGATCTGCCAAATTGCGCTATCCTGAAACAACCTTCTAAAGCTCCTTTCTGGTCCGACGTGTGGATTCAAATATCCACCATTCCACCCCGCCTAGATTTCCGCCCCCCCCCCCCCTGATACTATAAATCCCTTCAAATCCTCGAACGCCACACCCACTGTCTCGCCCACCACATCTGCCTCCCCTGCCCCAAGCGGATTCTCTATGACCTAATTCCTCTCCCTCACCTTCTGAAATTCCTTGAACAAAAAATGTTCAAATGTTTGTAGAGCTCATGGGACTTAACTACGGAGTCATCAGTCCCTAAACTTACAAACTACTTTTGAACTAGCTTATACTAAAGACGGCACAAACATCCTGCCCTTGCCGGCCGCGGTGGCCGAGGTGACTGAGGCGCTCCAGTCACGGTCAGCACGGCCACTACGGTCGGGGGTCCGAATCCCCCCCGTCTTTAGTCTTAGCTAGTTCATAAGTAGTTTGTAAGCTTAGGGACTGATGACCCCGTACTTAAGTCCCATAAGTTGTACAAACATTTGAACATTTGAACATCCAAGCCCGAGGGGGATTTGAACCCCGACGGGAACAGCCTTGGACATCGTAGCATAGTGCCTCAATGCGCTCGGCCACTCTGCCGCGGCTTCCTTGAACATACCTGCGACCTGTACATCTCCTGTAGAATAGAGTCCCATAACCCCTTGGCTTACCCCATCCTAACCAATCCCGGGCATCTGCCGTGTCTACACCAGTGCAGCCCTTCCTTCACCTCCTCCCTCTCTACATCCCAGGGTCACTTTCGCCACCTTACCATCTGGGTGACGCCCTCTGTTGCGATATCTACCCCTCCCTCCTACCACCTCTAAATTTTCGCACTACCCTCCCTCCTACCCTATCCCTGTAGATCCAATGCCCGATGTTCCTCATCATCCGCATCCCTACGCGGTCTAGACCTCCCTCCCATCCCAATAGTCCATACGCACCTCTTTCCCCTCCTCTTTTCTCCTCCGCCCCTTCCCTGTACTTCCTCTCCCCTCCTTCACCCTCCCCCCTATGTGGGGTCCACAGAGCAACGATTCCAACGTTTGAAACGACGCCAGTGTTGCACCACACGTCTATTCAGTATCTTTAAACTCATCGTCAGCACTGCAAAAAGTACAAGTATCAACAGTGTGTTTTATCTAGTGTCTCCATTACCAGTGGCCATGTCCATCAATGTGCTTTTATGCCACTGTGCCTAACATAGTAAGAACTGAATGTATTTTATTGCAGATGTCGGTGTTTTAAACTATACAGTGTCACTGCGTATATTTTAAATTCACTGTTTTAATCTCCTGCATATTTCTAACATATCTTCATATCCGTCGTAAAATGGAGTGTAGGAAGCTGCTGCTAGTCTGCCCAGTTCAGGCATTAAAATGGCTATAAAGGAAAAAAAATCATCATTGTAGATAATCTGTGTTGTCCCCTTAGGATGAAGTTGCCGTTACCTCTTTCTAAAAAAATCTTATATTTATTGGATAATATGTAAGAAATAAAGCTGCTTTGCATAATGTAATAGGTGGCAGAAGTATGGAGATTTCTTTAATTGAAACTATTTATGCAGGAGCCATTTTATCAGGTTTTTTTTTTTTTTTTTTTTTTTTTTTTAGTAAATAAAGTTCTCATGGTTTAGGAGGTGTGAGCTGAATTTATTCTCTGCAGGGGGATATTTAATTGATGTGAGGCTATTGCTGGGAGCGTCTCTTTCCGGCTGAGGCGGTTTAACAGGGAGTCGCCAGACAGACAGGGATGCGCTCGGAATGTGGAGGAGGCCAACCGCTTTGAAAATAGACCGCTCCTTGACGTTTGCGTGCAGCGACGGTGTGAAGTCCAGAAAGCCAGGAGGTGGCGAAGGCGTCCGTGGTTTACCTCGGATGTGCGAGCGACTGGCAGACAATGCACGACGGTAAAACTTCGGCATCTCTGCAAGGCGTCGCAGACGTTCTGGCGGGGACGGACAATCGAAACGGTTTGCGTGCGCTCACAGTGAGGTACCTGGTTGGAATCTAAGAGTCGGTCTGTCGCTTACGTTTCCAGATGACAATGTTGGTAGAATTTGCGGACAGAATCGAACAGCTTAATTACAAGATAAATGGCTGGGATCGCTCGCAAAGCGTTTCGGGGCAGGGCAATCCGTCTGGCCCAGCTTGAGATCGGCACAATATCTCGTTAAAATTTAATGGGTTTATGTTCTATGGATGCAGAGCAGAGCAGGGAGCTATATTGAGGACGCTAGGTTCAAAGGCCCTCTTTTCGTAACTGCGCAGGAATACGGCAGCGTCTCTAGTAGCGACCCCATGAAGTCTATTAAGAGTCAGTGGCGACTGTAAGTTTGAATGTTATGGGGGCGTAGCTGGTCGATGCTGCCTGCTGGGTCCGATTTTCGGCAACAGACGTTGAGGATTCTCTCCGGGGACACTGCAGAGACCGGATCGTGTGTAGTATTGCAATGTGGGTACACGTATTATTTAGACCGTCCGAATTGTAGTACGTGGAATATTGGAGCTGTTTAAACACTTGTTTCATACTGGCACTTGTCTCTTAGTTCCATACTAAGCGTGCAATGTCAGCTGTCGTCTGCCTAGTGCATCGTAGCTATAGTGGCAATTATTCGACCAGTCTGGGGGCACTTGGACACAAAACTCGCGTCTTACACACACACATTATATATATATATATATATATATATATATATATATATATATATATATATATATATATATATATATATCAAAGTTAAAGCAGTCAACGGTCAGAAGATTGGTTTGAAGACCATGGTCCCAATTTGGAGATGGCATGCCGTTGCCTTCCCCCGACCTTCGAACTGACTTACCCAGCCAGTAATAGGGAAACCTACTGTTTAACGGGGATTACGAACCACAAATGAACAAAAAATTCGACCATATCGGCTAGGATCCTCTGATGAAAGAGCAGAAGCTGACGTGATAAATAATAACGTCCCTGCTTAACAGCATTTCCGGATCGCGTATTTCAGCTTTCCTCTACAGTAGCAACACGCCGACATCACATGATTCACGAGATGATAAGGAGTGGTAAAGTATCGCCTGCTTTGAGCTAGGGCCATTGATTAGAGTGTGGCAGGCTTTATTTTGTGTTGTGGGAAAGTGTGTCTGTGATAGGAGGTAAAGACTTGTTCCCAGCAGGACACAGTTTTTTTCGTAATTATTCTGGAACGATACCAAACGTATTGGTTAGAGAATCACAGATTTGTCTTAAGCCAGTCATAGTATCTCTGTTTCTGTATTTGTGAACCTTCTAATATATCGGTGTTATTTGTTGTGCTTTTTATTAAATGTACGTCGATCATATTGTTTGAATAATGTCAAAGTTAGGATGCATTTAGTTCTTTTGTAATAAACAGGAAAAACATATTGTGTCGTGAGCTTCCTTAGCAATTACATTTTCCCCCATATTTTAGATAAATAAATTGGCGACCGCAAATAGATAATCCCTTAACTTCTGATTATTAGCACAGTCAGTTCTTGCTTTTCTGAACTGCAATAATTATGTAAATCTTTTGATTACCTTTGGATGATGTGATGTGATTTTTAGTTAGATAATTATTCCCCATGAATAATTAGAAACGTTAACTGAAGGTACATTTAGGTACACTTGTGGCTAGTTTAAGGTATCTCATTACCCTCAACACCTTACCAAATGTACAAAATTATAAGTGTAGTTTTGAAACAAAGAAAGATAATAGGAAATACAAATGATATGTAACATTCATTTAATATAGAAGTTGACTATAAAAATATTTATTGTTTCTTGTCGTGGATCTAACAGGGATAAAGTCTTTGGTGTGTCGACCCTGAGTTACCGTGTGAGAAACATGGAGATGTCAAACGCATTTCGCAGTATTTAATAGACTGTCCTGTAATTTATTAATCCCTATAGAATCTGCAAGTCTCACTGGAAACTACAGTCTCTTGAAGTTAAGAGGTATATCTGTCGGTAGATAAGATCCTATTATTTATTGTATTACGTGTTGTACAATTGTTTAATTTTGCAGGTATGAATTCATTTATTAAGTGCTGTATGTCTATAAAATCTGTTGCGAATCCAGGTAGTAGTAAAGAAATAACGTATTAAAACCTGATGCACGTTGGGGCTGTTTTCCATGAACGTTATTTTTCATGACTTCGTATCCAATTGAAACAATACTATAGTATCATTCCATTAAATCCTTGTATACTACAGTGTACGTTACTTTCATTTGATTATCATTTCGTAAAAGTGTGATTGGCCTTTAGTGCCACTGTAATGGGGAATGTACTAGGTGGAGACAAGAATGTTTTATTACCTATTACAATTGTTATTGCAGGACAAATAAGTGAGCGCCGCTCACATAAGGAGCCTTGCTCCACAGTACCCAACTCCTCTTATACCTTATGTGATTGTGTGTGTTAGGTTCTGTAAGTGTGCATGAAGCCGCGGCTGGGAAGGCAGAGATGCAGAACACTCGGTAGGTTTGCCAACTTTAGTTTTGGGGTGTGGCACAGAGGTTTCCTTGGGAATGAGATGGTAAAGTGGCTGCGACTTGCGAGTTCCTTCAGAATTCGGAGGTTGGCTGAAGATCCCGTTAGATCACAAGCCAATAAGGGCGCGGCTACTCGCGAACTGGAACGGGAGGATCGGTTAGGACGGGGAGCGGCCACGAGAGAGAGAGAACGTTTCCGGCTGTCGAAGAGGAAGGATGTGAGTATGGTGGCCTCCGTGGTAAAGTATCAGGAACTCTGTTGGTTGTTAATTTTGTCTCTATTTCAGTGGGGAAATTATTTTGTATAATGGGAATGTTGTGCATAGCTACGTGGATGCAGTATGAGAGAGTAAAGAATGTATGGTATGAATGTAAGGTTATGATCCTTGTCTCAATCCATTGGTGATACATTTAGTGAATGAATATTTTGTATTTTGGCTTTAAAATTATGATAGGGAGATATACAGTGAATTTAATAAACTTGTGTAAATAGTTAAACATTTCGTCTCTAGTTGTTTTTATGAAATTCTGATTCCCATTTATGCTTAATGATTAAAAGGAGAGTGAGTATATTTAATTGGGAATTGCGAGAATATAAATGGGGGAATTTCATCTAGTAAGGGAACTGCCACCGGCATGCTATCAGTTGCTGCAGTCTTTTGTGTGTAAAAAGTCGTTATCCGTTGCCATACAATTTTATCAGGGCAATAACATCTGCTTTTAACACCGTAAATAATCACTGAGCAAGGCGGCAACTGGAAGCGGAGGGTGGTTAACTTACACAATCAACTACGAGTCGTACTGTGATACAAATTCGAAACTTCATTCAGCTGTATGTTTGTATACTATCTTAAGAGTACAGTTTGTAGTGTAAAAATTATAAATTATAACGTCATACGGAATGCCGTAGATTTACTCCATGAATAGCGGAAAAGTAACAAGCGTCATTTTGCCGTGGTTGTCATAGAGAAAAATTATATTTAAAGTTTGTTACTATTTTAAACATGGCTGTTGAGACAGCAACCGTTTCTGAAAGATTAACATTTAAAAATACAGCTCATCGGTTGCAAAGATACAGGTTGATTACTTAACCATGGTTTAAGCTGCAACTAAGGAAGCCTTCATCAGAAGTAAAACTTTATAGTTACCTATAAATAAAGTCAAAATTATTATAAAGGAAGCAGTATAAAATCATGTATACCATTATAAACTATGTATGTATTATGGTTGCCATGATGAATTGTAAATACATTTAAAGATATTTCGTAATGTAGCTTATCTGTTGCATTAACTACAATGCAGATCTAAACAATTAAATTTGATGTGTACGTTTCGTAAAATGCTGTATGAAAAAAAGGACGTATGGCAAGAACGCCCACTACGAAGTGTGAGTACTCTTCATTGAAATTCGACTCGCGGCGACTAAACGGCGCATCTGGGGAACAGCAGAGGGACAGCCGGTGTGTGGCACTGAGTGCTGTCTGCGGCGGAGGCCTGATTTTTGCTCCGAGTCCTGGCCGAGCGTCTGCGCAGGTGGGACTGCATTCCTCCGACAAACAAAGGAGGCAGCTCGTCTGACTGCAGGGTGAAGAAAAGCACGACAGGACAGAGCAGCATGGCAGCGAGATTGCCGGCTGCAACTCGACGAACACAGAAAACACAAACTGGTAACTACTCCTGGAGGAGATTCTTTCTATATACCATCTAAAACCCCTATATACGAGTTATGAGTGCAAGTAGCTACGTCTCAATACGTACATTGCTCTAATCAATTGGGGCATCAGTCAGATACTTACACTTTTTTACCTTCCTATCGGTATTCACCAATAAAAATTCTTATTATTTTCCTTGTTTTTTTTTTTTTTTTTTTTTTTTTTTTTTTTTTTTTTTTTTTTTTTTTTTTTTTTTTTTTTTTTTTAATCTATGGGACTTAACTACCGGGTCATATCAGTCCCTAAACTTACAAGCTACTTCTTACAAGCTACTTATGAACTAAGACTAACGACGGCACAAA
The DNA here is from genome assembly GCA_026315105.1 of Locusta migratoria. Taxonomy (NCBI): domain Eukaryota; kingdom Metazoa; phylum Arthropoda; class Insecta; order Orthoptera; family Acrididae; genus Locusta; species Locusta migratoria. The sequence continues at coordinate 64,107,007 of CM048751.1, forward strand.
TATCCATGCCCGAGGGGGGATTCTAACCCCCGACCGTAGTGGCCGTGCAGACCGTGACTGGAGCACCTCAATCCCCTCGGCCACCGCGACCGGCAATAAGAATTGGACAATACATAACTCAGGGTAGTAAAAGTTGATGGCTCTTTGTCTCTGTTCATAGGTGAGTTATGTATGTCAGCCTCTATGCCCTAAAAAGCTACCCAATCTGTTTAAACAAGATCAATAATTAATCTACAGTTCAGCCACTCTATCAATCTGCATATAATGACGTGAAAATATATTTAACAAACATAAATTAAACCTTTGAATGACCCACAAACTGGATTCTAAGATAAAGAAGAGATTCACTCATGAAGTAATTCTGTATAAATGGAGTTTATTACTCTTATTAGACATGAAACGCGAAGGTGGTCCTACTTTATACATCGGTAAATAACTGAATATTTCTCCTACTGCTGTTCATGAAAGGCACGATAAATATCACACGCACTCGAGAGTAGAAAGTCCAAATTATCACTCGAAAATTAGTGTAGTCCATCGAACACTGCAGTTCCAAATTAATCAGTGATTAAAGTATTTGTTATAAAACACAATTTGTCACCACACGAGTACACGATAACTGAATTATCATAGTTCCACAGCCGTAGTACCCGTGCATAGTTTATCACTTTTCAAGCAGAGACGAAGTTCTGTAGTCACAGTCCACACATGCCTATCTCTCCAAATCACCGTAACGCGGCTTCAAACCGTCCAGCGTCTCAACCTTTCACCACCACGTCCAAGTTACGAGTACATTCCCAAGCGTTCAAAAGCATGCCCTATATGGTTCCAAATTTGTATCCTTCCGCGCATCCTAACGCCTCATCTTTAAAATATAATTTCCTTTCCAAAATATTATACGTTTGATTATCTCAGAATGAAATGCTTTGACCAAATGTTGTTTAAATTTAACCAAATGTTGTTTAAATTTAACAAACAAAGATATATTTAACAATACTAAAATGGGTTGAGACTGAAGCTCTTTGCTCAGATAGCCATTAAGTGCGGCGTCTCACTTTCAAATATACTGCCGCAGTCGAAGTATAGTTACACAATTAATATGAAATTTATCATGACTTTTTTATACAAATATATTCAGTTCTTGTCCACAAATACTTATAATTGTTTGTATATAAATTTTCTGATGTATATCTACTATTTTTAGTCGGCCATTAAATATTTAAGTGGCTGTCTACAACATAAAAAAACGTACGTTACTAAGAATAATATTAAATATAATAAAATACACATATAAATATAATGCGCTTTGTTGGGTTCATGTTTTGTGTTTCTGTGGTGGAATCTATGTTCTGAGACAAGAATATTATTACCTCAACGAAAAGCAGAACAAGAGAGTAGAACAAAGTTTATTGAAAGAATACAGAAATAACGTGGTACGTCCTTTAAGATATGTAGCGTGGTACAATGCTGTCCATTTGCTTCTTAAATTGTTGCTGATAAACACTACGTATCAATAATTGTAAATATGAGTCTTATTATTATTATAGTACTGAAAATTATCGGATTTTATTTGTAAGGGATGTTGAAATTCTAATGACAGCGTTTGATTTTCCTAGTCTACATCTACATCTACATACATACTCCGCAATTCACCGTAAGGTGCGTGGCGGAGGGTACACTGTACCACTACTAGGCATTTCCTTTCCTATTCCACTCCCAAATTGAACGAGGAAAAAAAGAATGCCTATATGCCTCCGTACGAGCCCTAATTTCTCTTATCTTGTCTTTGTGATCTTTACGCGAAATGTAAGTAGGCGGCAGCAAGATCGTACTACACTCAGCTTCAAATTCCGGCCCTCTAAATTTACTTAACAGAAATTCACGAAAAGAACGTCGTCTTTCTTCCAGCGATCCCCAATTGAGTTGCCGGAGCATTTCCGTGACACTCGCGCATTGGTCGAACCTACCGGTAACAAATCTAGCTGCTCGCCTCTGAACCGCCTCTATGTCTTCCTTCAAACCGATCTGCTGCGGGTCCCAAATACTTGAGCAATACTCAAGACGTGGTCGTACAAGCGTTTTATACGCGGTCTCCTTTACAGTTGAAGTACATCTTCCCAAAATTCTCCCAATAAACCGAAGTCGGCTGTCTGCCTTACTCACAACTGTCCTTACATGCTCGTTCCATTTCATATCGCTCTGCAATGTTACGCCTAGATATTTGAACGACGCGACCGCATCAAGAAGCTCATTACTGATGCTGTATTCGAACATTATAGGATTGCTTTTTCTACTCATGCGCATCACCTTACATTTTTCTACATTGAGAGCTAGCTGCCATTCTTCGCACCAACTAGAAATTTTGTCTAAGTCAACCTGTATGCTATTACAGTCAGTTACAGACGACACCCTCCCATACACCACAGCATCATCAGCAAACAGCCGCAAATTACAACTTACTCTGTCCATCAGATCATTTATATAGATAGAAAATAATAGCGGTCCTATCACACTCCCCTGGGGCACGCCTGACGATACACTCGTCTCTGATGAACACTCGCCGTCGAGAACAACGTACTGCGTTCTATTACTTAGGAAGTCTTCCAGCCAGTCACAAATCTGTGAACCTATTCCATAAGCTCGTATCTTCGTTAGCAGTCTGCAGTGTGGCACCGTGTCGAACGCCTTTTTGAAGTCGAGAAAAACACAATCCGCCTGTTGCCCTTCGTCCATGGCTCGCAAGATGTCATGTGAGAAAAGGGCAAGCTGAGTTTCACATGAACGATGTTTCATGCTGATTCATGGAAAGAAGCTTTTCCGTTTCAAGGAAATTTACTATATTCGAACTGAGAATATGCTCCAAAATTCTACCTGAAACCGATGTCAACGATATTGGCCTGTAATTGTATGGGTCAGTTCTCTTTCCTTTCTTATACACGGGAGTCACCTGCGCTTTTTTCCAATCACTAGGAACTTTGCGCTGAATTAAAGATTCGCTATAAATGCAAGCTAAGTAGGGGGCCAAGGCCGCAGAATAGTCTTTGTAAAACCGAACTGGTATTCCATCCGGACCAGCAGACTTTTTCGTATTTAGCTCTCTCAGCTGCTTCTCTACACCGGAAATACATATTGATATGTCCCCCATTTCGGAATTAGTACGTTGATCAAATGATGGTATATTTGTGCGGTCCTCATGCGTGAAAGATTTCTTAAAGGTTAAATTTAAAACTTCAGCTTTCCGTTTGCTTTCTTCTATTACAGCCCCGGAATGATCAACTAGTGACTGGACAGTGGGCTTTGACTCGCTTATCGATTTTACATAGGACCAGAATTTTTTCGGGTTCTCGGAAAGATCTTTTGCTAAGGTATGGCTGTGATAATTATTGTATGCTTCACGCATCGATCTTTTTATAGACGCACGAATCTCTACTAACTTTTGCCTGTCATCATTTGCGTGTTCTTTCTTGAATCGAGAGTGCAACAGCCTTTGCTTTCTCAGCAGCTTTCTCACATTATTATTATACCACGGTGGATCTTTTCCATCCTTAATCGTCTTTACTGGCACATATTTCTCTAACCCTTTATTTACAATGCACTTAAATTTAGTCCACAAGTCCTCTACATCCATAGTCCCGGAATTAAACGATGCCCATTCATTTTCTAAGTGCGATCGTAACATTTGCTTGTCGGCTTTTCCCAACAAAAACACGCTCCTAGCCTTCTTGACTGGTTTATGAACTTTGGTCACCATCGACGCTATGACGATGTCATGATCACTAATTCCTGTCTCTACACAGACATCGTTAATAAGGTCAGGCCTGTTTGTGGCTATAAGGTCTAGAATATTTCCATTGCGCGTGGGTTGCCGGTTTAACTGCTCAAGACAGTTTTCTCCTGAATCCACTCATTTAATTGTATTTGCCGTATGATCATTCCCTGATTTTATATGGATTTTTAGAATAAAGTTTGTGGCTATATTGTATTTCAGTTGCAATCAGGAGTAGCCGGCCTAGCTCAGCCAAGCGCTTCCGAATTCCGAGCACATTAGGGAAAGCCTGACTACCTGTCCTTTCACTAGGTTCAAACTGTTAGCCACCTGGCTGGGGAACCCAACAGCCTGGCAAAACCCGCCTTTCACATGGAAACAATCAGCTTCCCCCTGTATCTGTAATATCACAACAATATACATATGATAACGTGTTTTTTTTATTTATTTTTTATTCAGGTATTGATTATGGTGATGCTATCCTGCAATGACTGTCACACGAAAATTAACATAGGCTGGAGCTGGCGTTAAATTCTCGTGTCCGATACATTTGTAACCTACGCTTCTGTGATCATATCAGTCCCACATACAAGTAGTTATCTTGGCTACGTTAAGATAAGCCTCGAACCTATCATACATTATGTTTGCTGCATCGTTTCCTCAATCATTTGAAACCTTCTTATTTGTCCTCAACTTTCATACTACTGCCTGAGAAGCACAGCAAAAACACACGCTGTCACCAAAATAAAACTCTCTCTGTACCATCACATAACACTGCAATCTTCTCTAAATCATTTTCTGAATCGGGAACACGTCAGTGGAACAATCTTCCTCAAACGTTAAGAGAGACAAAATCAATTCCAAACTTCAAAAGACAGCTAATGGTCCATCTTCTGTCACAATAGCCATCATTTTCTCCACTTACCAGTCTTTAGCTCACTGTTGTCAATTCCTCCTCCCCCCACAAAAGTTTCCCTTTCCTTCTATCAGCAGAGATCTTTATTCATATTTATCTCCACTCCCTAACAACCACTGGCACTGTTCATTTTCAATCTTCTCCTCTTTCATTAAACTTTTTTTCTTTTTCTTTCTGTTTATATTAAACTTAGTTCAAATGTGTTACTCAATCTTCATGTAAATATCTCTTGTTATTATTAGTATTGGCATGCATTGCAATTTACTATTGATACTGTGACTTTTGTGTTATTATTATCATTATTGTTATTAGTATTATTAGCATCTATTGTTATTAATAATATTAATACTGTGTTTTTTTGTTTCTTAAATCCTTTGTATATGTTGTTGCTGGTCAGATGTAAGAGAGGGCCTTAAGCCCCTAATCTGGTGAGGTTAAATAAGCTAATAAGCAAAATAATAAATACAGTTGTAATTTGTATGTGGTACATTACGATATTTTGCTGCCTCAACACGTAGTTCAGGTTGACATGGCGTTTACATAGAGTAAGGCACCATTGGACTACCATAAAATGTGGGTTACATTGTGTGGGTCCACCGTACGCCACTAGTGAAGGTAAAAGGCAACCAAACAGCTATACGATACAGGGATGAGCTCCTCCCACTTATGGTACAAAGATATCGGGAGAATTTCGTTGAGATTGGTCTTAATGGACGACGATTCTCGTACTCAACGTGCAAATCATTTGCGAATGCGTACCTTCATCGCAAAATTAAAATGGCAGCATGTTCTCCAGATATGAACTTAATCGAAAATTCCTGGAACGTATTGGAAAGCTCTGTTTCTGGACGAGATAACCCACCAGACAATTTCAGACACCCACGACAAATAGCCTTTTAGTACTATCTGTTAAGTGTCCCACGACGAATACAGGCATGCAGCTCAGCAATAGAACGTATTATCAGATATTAGGGGTACTGGTGTAGTCTACAATTTGGAATAAATTTCTGAATGCTTACATTATTGCCATAAAGCTTGCCAGTTTCTGGTTTCATTGGCGATGAAGAGAACTGAAATGATGTTTTCGTTTATCTCTATTTTACTTTTATGTAAACGGTCATAAACACCTAGAATCGTATCATGCACCACTTTTTGATATATGTATTCACGCAGATATCTTCCTACCTTCGATTCCTACTACATTGTGTTGATGATGTTATTGTCGTAGGCTTTCTGGTCTTCAGCTCACAAGACTACTCGGTCTGCATTATTTTCAACTTAATACACTCGTCTCTTCTTTCTACAGTTTGGCGTTTACACATTTCCTTTAAATACCACATTTTTATCCCTTTATGTTGTAGGGCACGTTGGATGAAGCTGCAGCTGTGGCTGAATAAAGAAAAGATGGGAAAATTATCCTACGAAGAGTCTCCAACTATCACTGTTCCCTGTCAGGCAACTCACCTTCAGGTCTTCTGTCCCAGGAGGTCGGACTTCGTCTCTTACAGCAGGAGTTTCTGCGCCTCGTTAAGGTTCACAAAAAGGGACATTAAGGGAAGATATAGACAAGTTCTGATACCCAATCAAAACATATTTTAAAATCAAATCACATAGAGGCGAGGTATCCCGGTCACAAATTTCCATAAACCTTCACACACTGAATGAAGCCACTGCGCGTGGAATAGACTTCCTGTAGAAGAAGTCGCAAAATAAATGAGTAAGAATATAATAAAGAACCAGTCCTCAGAGAGTTTAAGATATGAGGTCGCGTAGGATCACAAGAGGAGGGGTCGCACCTAGGCATCGAACATGCTACATACCGGGATAGCAGCTCCAGAACAGACGGCGCAAATGCAGAAGTAAGGCGATCGCGACCGCGGGAGATGCGAAGTATGACGTATCGGTGATCATGTAGAGTCCGGTGTGGATGTCTAGGACAGGCTGCTTGCTCCCAAGGTAATGGGAAGCTCGTTTCAGTAAACGACGGTAACTGCCGCAAGCTGATCTCCCGTGTCGGTACCGCCAGGAACTGCAACGGAATGGCTTCGGGAGCTGCTCACCAAGTTATTTAAAGAAGTGACCGATGCATTAATGTGCACCTCCGCGGTTGGCGAAAAGGTCCCTGTGGCCAACGTAGCATAGGAGGGAGGACTCACCGTTTTGTCGCCGCCGGCAGCGGTGGGATTTCCAGTCGCCATGTTGGGTGACTGAACTGGTGCGGATTCGCAGGACGCGAAAACTCGTCTCCCCCCGCCACCGCGTGCTAGAGCGACGGTTTGAAATAACGGCCGAAGGGAAACTAAATAATATTTGGCACCTTGACCATTTTCTGTATTAATTAAGTGTGTAGTGCGAAAATTATGTTGCTCCCTCTAACCGATGCTTCTATTTGCAAATAATACGTAGGTAGTGTCTGTGGGTCTGGGAAAAATAGTTTTATGCTTATAATCGTGCGATGAAATTTTAATATTAACTAATTAACTTATCTGAGTGTGTAATCAATCAACTTGCGATATCATCTGGATTGAGAATTTGTAATTAAACTTGACGTATTATTTTTATAAATCACTCTTCCTTTGTCCAAGGACAGGCGTGACACATTCTATGGTTTTGTAACGTGTCTTTTAGTGTTATCGGAATTCAATGTGTTACAATGTCTCATAAAGTGTTCTAGAGACTAATCTCTTCTTTTCATTAAAATTTATCATAATGTTCTTCTCCCCGCGTTTCTTTCTGTTCAGCAGGTCCCCTCTAATCTGTAGCATTCTTACATAGTACCACATTTCTACAGTTTCAATTATTTTCGTAACCGAACTTTTTATCATCGATATTTCACTTATATATCTCGCTGCAATCTGAAAAAAATTGCTCGAAGAAAGACTTCCTAAAACTCCAATAAGTTGCCAACAAATTTCTCGTCTTAAGAAACTTGCAAGTCATTTTATTCTCTAAATAACTAAACACATCTACTTTTATCAAATGTTTGTAGAGATTATGGGACTTAACTACGGGGTCATCAGACAAACTACTTACGAACTAGCTAATACTAAGGACGGCACAAATATCCATGCCCGAGGGGGATTCGAACCCCCGACCGTAGTGGCCGTGCAGACCGTGACTGGCGCGCCGCAGTCAGCTCGGCCACCGCGGCCGTCCTACTTTTATCACACCATTCATAATCTACTATGCTCAGCACCAACTGATTTTATTATTTTGACTGATCCTTCATATGGTTCTTGCTACAACATCGCCATACTGAATTAATACCTGCTCACCGTCGGAGGTTCGAGTCCTCCCTGAGGCATGGGTATGTGTGTGTTGTCCTTATGTTAGTTTACCTTGTTTAAGTAGTTTGTAAGCTAAGGACTGATGGCCATGCAGTTTTGTCCAATGATTTCAACATTTGAACTTTTTTTTTTTTTTTTTTTTTTTTTTTTTAAATTAATAGCACAGTATTTTTCTGTCCTCTAGAGTTGCATATGCATCCGATTAATCGGTGTACGGCCTAGAAAGAAATCTTTTATCGATAGTCTTGGTAATCGTCTAGACTTTGTTTCTATGTCTGAATATAAGTCTACACGAATAACATCGTGTCCAAGACAATAACAGATATGTAATATCTTTGTCAAGAACAGTTAAAGTATGAGGCGTCCTTGTAAACCGTAAACTGGATAACGTATCCTCATTTCACGGCACTATCCATTCCAGTCAACCTCTCTTCCATGTTCTTAGCAACATCACATGACAGAAAACCGATTTTAGCTCGCTGACGGAACAATAAGGACGTCATTCTTCTCCAACTTGAATTCTGATAACCAAACGATGCTGTCATTGGCAAAAACAACAACCAAACTTGTCATCTTTCGACATGCAGAAGTCATGCAACTTTGTTCTTGTGGTGGTCTTCAGTCCCAAAGCTTCTTTGCTGCAGCCCCCCCCCCCCCCCCCCCATGCTACTCCATCCTGCGCGAGCTTCTCCGAATAAGAACGGCAATTTCAACGAAATAACTGCACTCGTCTCATGGACTCCCACACAACACACTTTCCTCCAATACTAAATTCAAGATTTCTTGATGGTTCAGAACGCGTGCTATCAATCGATATCCTTTTTTACTCGCGCTACGGCACAAAATTTATTTCCTCCACAATTCTCTTCAGTACCTCCTGATTAGTTACGTCATTTACCTAACTGATGTTCGACACTCTTTCAGTAGCATCACATTTTAAAAGATTCTTTCATGTCTGTGTCTCAATGCCTTGTCGTTCACGTTACACTACTGACAAAGCTACACTCCAGAAATTGCGTTCAGAAGAGACTTGGCAGTTAGTATTCGATGTTAACAAATTTCTGTGCATCAGAAATGTTTTCATTTTCATTGCCATTTGCATTTTGTAAAGCTCTTTACTCCGGCCATCAAAAGTCACTTATCTGTCCAAATAAGAGCACTCATCTACTGCTTTTACTCTGTCGTTTCCTAATCTGTTAGTTACGCCTGATTTAATTCTGTTACCTTTGTTTTCCTGCCATTCCGATCAATTGTCTCTGACAATTGCAATATTACTGACAAAGGGCAAACGTTTTAATTTTCCCTCTATGAACCGCAATTCCGTTTCCAAATTTTTTTTTCTCACTTTCCTTCGTAGCTTGCCCAGAGTACAGATTCAATAACATTGAGGAATGTTTACAACCATGTGGCACTCCTTTCCCAAACAATGCGTCCTTCTCATGGCTTTCTAATCATAATTACTGTCTGCTTTCTGTACAAGTTGTGTATAACTACGTTGTAGCCCTGATAGTTTCATAATTTGAAAGCGCATATTCTACTCAACTTTTCAGAAGCTTTCTCTAAATATATAAAAGCTATGAACGTTCGTTTGTTTTCCTTGAAATTACTAAATGTCGTAGGGCCAGTATTCTTTGAGTGTTCCTAGGTTTCTGTTAAATCTAAACGGACTTTTCCCAATATCGGAATAAGCTGATGGTTTGTAATACTGAAATCTGTCTGCGCCCTCTTTCTTTGGAATTGGAATCATTGCCTTCTTCTTGCAATCTGAGGCTATTTCAAATGTTCTATAAACCTCTTACACCTGATGTAGTAAGTTTAAAAATGGAAGACCTTCAGCCGTTAATTTGTCTGCTGTTGCCTGAAGTGATAGCAGCGATAGGCGACTTACTCAGCTTTTGTTATATTTTAGCTAAAATGTATGGATGCTAGTAGATTAATGAAAACGGATTCGGGCGTTAATGGAGTCAGAAAGTATCTAAATGGGGAGAACGGATGGATGTACTAGGGTTCTTTACCATCTCGGCTAAGCTTCTAATGGTGGCTCCAGACGCAGTGTGCCGCGCGGGAGTAGACGAGCGGTCTGGAGCGCCACGATACGGACCGCGCCGTCTGGGTTTCGAATCCCCCCCTCGGGCATGGATGTGTGTGTTGCCATTTAGTTTAACTTAGTTTAATGAGTTTGTAAATCTAGGGACTTATGATCAAAGTAGTTAGGTCCCATAAGAATTACAAACATCCGAATCAAACAGACGTGGTGCTCATCCACTGTGCGATTCTGTTTGCGCAAATAAATTTACTTAATTCCTTGGAGGTTCTTAATCGGGCAATCAGACTGAACAGTTCAAATTTCTAGGTGTTCATATAGAAAGTAAGCTGTCATGGAAAGACCATGTTCAGGATCTTGTTCCAAAACTAAATTCTGCTATATTTACCATTAGAACAATATCTGAGATAAGTGATTTTTCAACACGAAAAGTGGTCTATTTCGCTTACTTTCACTCACTTATGACGTACGGCATTGTTTTTTGGGGTAACTCGCCTGATGCAAAAAGGATATTTCTGGCTCAAAAACGGGCGGTTCGAGCAATATCTGGTGTAAGTTCGCGAACGTCATGTCGACCCCTTTTCAGTAGTCTGGGAATTTTGACTCTGGAGTCACAATAAGTTTTTTTCTTTAATGTCGTTTGTTGTTAATAATATCAGCTTATTCCAACGAGTTAGTAACTTTCACTAGTTGAATACTAGACAGAAGTCGAATCTACATTTGCATCACACCACCTTAACACTTGTACAGAAAGGGGTACAGTATTCTGCGACATTCATTTTCAATAACCTGCCACAAGAACTAAAGAATCTTAGCACTAATCCAAAAGCTTTAAAATCTAAATTGAAGAGTTAACTCATTGCTCACTCCTTTTATTCTGTCGAGGAAATCCTAGAAAAGTTAAACAATTAAGCTAATTCATTTTTTTTTTCTTTATTGATTCTTTACACTTTGTCTTAAGATTGTCGTGTGCAAAGGACTACTTAAAAATTTTATAGTACCATTCTTGTGTAACAATTAATGTATTGACTTGTTCCACGACCATGGAGTCTCAATCCTCAATTGGGTCCTATGGAACAGAAAAAACAAATGAATAAAATAAAAATAAAAAGGTTGCAGACATTTACATAAAGCACGTACATTATGAATGTGAAACAATACGCTTGGTGGAATAAATTTGCACATCATCGAACAATACATTCACACAACTATCAGGCTGCAGAGAAAAAAATTATAAAAATACATGTGTTGAAATAAATGTCATGGTAGATGCTAACCTCCTGAAATGACTAAGATGAACATTGCAATGAATAACCAGTTATATTTAAACCCATGACAGCTGCTTACATCATAAGTGCAGCCGCAAAATAAATCTGCACGACTCGAGTAAAAGGTAAAGCAAAAGTGTATCTTGTATGACTAGGAGATTAGAATGAAGTGAGGTGGCGATACCTAAGCTGAGAACACGCATTGGTTGAAGCCAGGGGACCAGGTTTTTGGGCCCAAACAAAATTTCTCGTTTAAAACGTTGTGTGAATATTGATTTCTTTACGTAATCGAACTACGGTTTGACAGTAACATCGGAGTATTTACTGACATATGACGTAATTTAAACGGCTAGAAGTCCTATACACAAACTATGACCAACAAACAAATGCCACAGAGCGTGTTTGCTGGCTTCATTTTTTCTGTTCATCGAACCCCTTACATACTCTAATCTTTTCGAACCCTGATTCCAAATTCCTAGAAGTCCACTATCTCACCCTTGAAATGATTACGTGCATCACCAATGCTCATATTTACCAACTCATCTACTGAAGCACATGTCAGAGGGTTCATCAGAACAGATTTTATGATATTTCTCTACAGTTCCATTCTATAATAGCTTGCACGAAAAAGGAACACATAAATCTTTCCGTTTTCGATCGGATTTCTCTCTCTTTTTATGATGATATGTTCCTGTGTAGGTGGGTGCTAACAAAATATATTCGAAAGAGAAGGATTGTGAATGAAATTTCACAAACACATTTCGTCGCAACGAATAACGCTTTCTTTTAATGACTTCCACCCCAACTCGTCCATCGTTTACTTGACGCTCATTCCCCTACATCGCTAAAATACATATGAGCTGCCCTTCTTTGAACTTACTGTAAATTGTCCGTCAGTCCCACGTGGTGAGGATCCCACAATGAGCAGCAACACTCCAAAATAGGATGAACAACTGTGGTGTGGGCAGTTTCTTTAGTAGAACTGCTGCATCTTCTAAGTGTTCTGCCAACGAAACGTAGTCTTTGGTTCGCTTCTCTTACAATATTTTTCTCTTACAATATTTTAAGTTGTGGTTGTTATATTTTGTGATTCAAATTCTGAAATACAGGCAATTGCATCCTTCCAAAGACCTCAAAGTGCTTGCATACGTGACATAAAGTCCTCTATTGCCTCAATCACCAAAGCTGGGACTGACATAGTTTTGCAATGGATACCAGCACATACAGGTATACATGGCAATGAAATGGCAGACTTTCTAGTCAAAAAAGGAACCAAAATTTCTCAAACAAAATGTCCAAAATTATCATACATCTCCATTAAAAGACTCATCAACAACAGTTTCAAGAACAAGTTTTATGACCACTTGACAACACAAGGGCAAGGAAAAACATGGCTTCTACTGTTAGAAGAGAAGAACGCACTTCCCAAACTCCCACGAAGGGAAACTGTGGTAGCCTTTCGAAAAATTACTGGCCACGACTGCCTTGCCGAACACCTGCACAGGATTGGAATCTTACCGTCACAGAAGTGTGTTATATGTGAAAGAGAAGACACACCATTATGGAGTGGGAGCATCTCAGAAACTGTGAAAGACTGCAATATTGTGACGGGATGTCAGATGGTCAATTGTATTGGGAAGTTAGAAGACTAATGACTATGTGTCAAATGTCTGAGCATTAAATAAATAAATAAATATTTTAAGTTGTTCGTAATTGCTACTCTAGATATTTGTTTGAATTGACGGTCTGTAGATTTGACTGAGTTATCGTATCCCCTGCGACATGCCTCGAGAGGCCCACTGGGCACTGACCGGCCGCCGGATGCAGTATGGAGGGGGGGGGGGGCATGGTCAGCGCCCTGCACTGCCGGTCGTTATGTCAGTTTTCGTGACCGCAGCCGTTACTTCTCAATCAAGCAGCTCCTCAGTTTTGCCTCCCAAGGGCTGAGTGCACCCCGCTTGCCAACAGCACGCGGCAGATCTGGACGGCGACCCATACAAGTGCTGGCCAAGCCCAAAAGTGCTTAACTTCGGTGATCTGACGGGAACCTGTGTAACCACTGTGGCACGGCCGCTGGCGAGTTATCATAGAAATGAAGTTTAACGAATAAGTTTTCTATTAAGGGTCAATTGCCATTTTTTGCACTATGTTGATATCTTATCTAAATCATTTTGCAGTTGATTTTGATCTGCTGATGACTTTCGTAACCAATAGATGACAGCGCCCTCAGCGAACAGTCTGACAGAGCTACTCAGATTGTCTCCTAAATCGCTTATAAAAATAAGAAACAGTAGGGGCCCTATAACACTTCTGTGGGGAACGCCAGATATCACTTCTGTTCTACTCGATGACTTTCCATCAATAACAATGTACTGTGTCTTTTCTGAAAGGAAATCACGAATCCAGTCGCACAACTGTGACTATATTCCAGAAGCAATTTGATTAGAAGACGCTTTTGAGGTACAGCGTCAAAAGCCTTCCGGAAATCTAGAAATACGGAATCTGTTTGACATCCTTGTCGATAGCACTCGTCACATTAAGTGATTCTAACCTCCTTTGTCTATGGCTACGCGGATGAAATTTGCCCCACGCTTTCGACTATCCCCATCACTGATACATTTTATCTGTACAACACTTGACGTAAGGTGGAGCTCGGTGAGAAATGACAATAACTAACAGAATTGGAGGATAGCGAGAGCTAGTAGAATTGCATATAGGCTAGAGGTGTAAACTTTGCCTCTATGCAGCAGTTTGAACGCATTCTGGCGCTTTCTTACGAATGTAATGTTAGTCTGCTAGGATGGTTGAGCGGAGTAGTGGGCATGGGGTTGAATGAGTAGGCCTCAAGTCATAAAGGGATTTTATTGCCTTGTTACATAGTAATAAAGGGGACCCGGGGAGAGGCGAACACATGTCCCTAGAGGTACATGTGAGAGCTCAAGAGAAAATGTTCAAATGTTTATAGAGCCTATGGGACCCAACCACGCGCTCATCAGTCCCTAAACTTACAAACTACTTATGAACTAGCTAAGACTAAGGACGGCACAAATATCCTTGCCCGAGGAGGGATTCGAACCCCCGGCCGTAGTGGCCGTGCAGACCGTGACTGGAGCGCCTCAGTCCCCTCGGCCACCGCGGCCGGCAGAGCTCAAGAGAGCACGTCTGATCAGGTCGGAGGCCGGGGCGTAAGAGTGCGTTCGTTCTTTGCGTGGCTGTTCAGGTCGAGACAGAGCGTGCCTCACGTCACCACTCAGCTAGCTTCTGGTTGGTGGCTGGGTTCTGCGTAGCCTCCGAGGGTGGCGTACCCCCGTCAGCAGAGCCAAGCCGCCAAGGAGCGGCGAATCGACAGGCACGTGTCTGGAACCTGCGTGTGGAAACTTCCAGTAGCAGGCACGCGGCACGGCCCGTGGCTTGGCCACACCACCCGGCTGAGTGAATTGCGTATGAGATTTTAAAGAAAATTATTTCTCGTCCTTACGTATCCCAGGGGCAGGCGTCGCCCTCGTACACAAGCATATTCTGCAACATTCACTGTCATTTACATTTCCGTCTGATTACAAAACGAAGTCTGAAATAAAAACTCTCACTTTTCCCAAATATTTTGCAGTTTATTTCACAGTATGTTGCCATTTATGAGTATATGACCAAGCTAAGAAAGTAAGACTAAATAGCTGCGTGTGAAACATATAGAAGTACATGTTCTTTCCACCGCGGCAGAGTGGCCGAGCGTAGTGTGGTGCTATGCTCTGATGCGTGAATCTTTCCCCGTCGGGGGTTCGAATCACCCCTTGGGCATGGATGTTTGTCTGTCTTTAGTATAAGTTAGTTTATGACTAGTTTGTAACTTTAGGGACCGATGAGCCCGCAGTTACGTCCCATAAGCTTAACAAACAAACGAACATGTTCTTCCTTATCACAATTAATATTGTCTCTTTCCGGCTAATGTTATTTTATTAATTTTTGTACTTTTTAGTGTTACCTTTTATTTTATTTTCTATGTACATTTGTTATGGTAAAGTTTTGTTTAATTTATTTTTTATTGTACGTGTTTCATTTATATTCTAAGAGTTGTTTAGTTGTTGTTGTACATTATGAGGTAAGATGATTTCCAAATGTATGGTCAGGTTATTGTTCTCGGGGCAAATGAAGTTCGTAGTTCCTGCCTGACAAGTTTTAATTCATTTATTTATTTTCGAGGTCCATGGAACGTTGACAGCAGTGTGTCACTAGGCTCTAGAACGTGTCAGATTACAGGCCGTTCTATCCGACCGATTTCCTTCATTTTTGCTTTAAACGAAAAGTATTCATTCGCAGGTTTCTAATCAGGTATCAGAATTAGCATATGTCTCTACATCCTTTATTTAAACGTGGCATCCTTCTGTCCTTGCATTGAATATTTTAATCGGTTTGTTTTACGAGACCTTCGGTTGTAATTAAGGTACGCAGTCCTTTTTGACCTAACAACACTAAGCTGATCATGGTCCTTCATTTGCGCTTCTAATCACTTATAATTATAATTATCAGTATAGACATTTTCCAAATATCAAAAACTGGAGTATAAGAATAATGTTCAAATGTTTGTATAGCTTATGGGACTTAACTACGGGGTCATCAGTCCCTAAACTAGCTAATCCTAAGGACGGCACAAATATCCATGCCCGAGGGGGGATTCGAATCCCCGACCGTAGTGGCCATACAGACCGTGACTGGAGCGCCCCCTAAGAATAATGCATTACCATAAACTGCAATTATCTGCTGTAAAGATATTACAATCTAATTTAATTATGAAGTACAGGTCTAAACCACTAGTACTCAGTGCAGCACTACATAAATTTAGTCTTTTACCCAACAACAATCACTTCTCTATTGCAAAAAGAAGCTGGCTCTGACGCTAGAGATCACCAGCAATCAGTGTGGGGTGGGGCTTTCAAGAAGGAACCACTGTGCCAGAAAAGCGGACAAAGTAAAAATGTGGTTTCTGGCTGAAACAACTTGGCCGGAAAGGGTTAAACTCTTTTGGGAGAAGGGCATTGTAGTGCGTGTGTCCATGTTTGCAGCCGCCTTGCCAAGAAAGGCAGGTCAGTGAACCCGGGGAGCGGCCCGGTCGCTAGAAGGCGGTGTGGTGCGCCTTCCATAGCCGGGGTCGTCGGTCGGGCCCACTCGGGGTCGCGGCTGCGGTCTGTGGCGCCGTGGGCGCGCTGTCGGCAGTGCATGTGGGCCGCGACCGTTACCTGCGGGGCTCCGTACCAACCAGAGCGCCGCACCAGTCCACAACAAAGGCGGCACCCGGCAGCGCGGCAATGGGCCGAGATGGCTGACGTCACTGGAACCACTGCGCCTAACCCGAGCAAACCGGCCATTACGAATGTGGTTTGGGATCTTAATACACTATTCAAAACAATTAGGGTATCAGTGGTGATATCTAAGTTCTGTCATCGGCACAATGAACAAAAGTGGTTCGACGTATTTCTGACAGTTCTACGAGGTGGAGACAAGACAACTACGGCAGTCAAATTAGTGGTAATAACGAAAAGTTGCTGCAGACGGGGGAAGTTGTTAACTTGTGTTTACCAAACGAACTGTACAAGCAGTAGGGCTCAGATAGTGCAGTGAGCAGATAGTGCAATGACACAATCAACCAATAACTAAGGGTGCCAGACACTTCCTCTACGCCGATGACCTGGCCATTGCTGTGCAGTTCCGGAGCGTCCAGGATATTGAGAAAAACTGGAGAAAGGCCTTGGGGACATGTCCAAATATTACGGAAAAACTACCTAAAGCCAAACCCTGCAAAGACGCAAGTATGTGCTTTCCACTTAAACACAAAAAATGCACACAGAACCCTGCAAATCAGATGGAAAGGAAGCACCTTGAAGCATGCAAAGACCCCTAAGTAACTTGGTGTAACATTACACTAACGTACAAACATCATTGTCTCAACACGAGGCAGAAAGTAGGCTCAAGGATCGCTCTGTTGAGGAAGCTAGCAGGGAGCGGTTGGGGAGCGAACCCCGACATACTGCACACCACAGCACAGGCTTTGTGCTTCTCAAGAGGAGAGTATGCCTACCCATTGTGGAATAGATATGCGCATGCCAAAACCGTCGAAATCGCCCTGAACAAAACGTGTAGGATAACCACTGGGTGTATGAAACCGAACCCCCCCTTGACCTCCTATATAAGGCATCTGGCTTTGCCTCACCAAAAGACCGCAGAACAGCTGCAGAGTACACAGAGCGATTCGACGAGCGCCACGTTCTCTAGAACGCCCAAGTTCCGCCAGGAAAAGATTTTTGAGGAATATACCAATTGAACCACCCAAAAACTACACACTACAACAAGCACGCCCTACCTGGCGAACCCTGAATAGGATGAGAACGGTAGTTGCTCCTGTGAAAACCATTAAAGCTAAGTGGGGACTAGCGGACGCTGAGGATCTTCTCTGCGAATGTAGAGAACCACAGGATGTTAATGTTAATGTTTGTATAGCTTATGGGACTTAACTACGGGGCCATCAGTCCCTAAACTTACAAACTACTAATGAACTAGCGAACACTAAGGACGGCACAAATATCCATGCCCGAGGGGGGATTCGAACCCCCGACCGTAGTGACCGAGCAGACCGTGACTGGCGCGCCTCAGTCCTCTCGGCCACCGCGGCCGGCAGAACCACAGGACATGACACATTTTCTTCAATGTTACAGTTGCCCGCAGTCCTGTACCCTCGATGATCTATAGTTGATCAGCGATGCGGCAGTTGACGTGGCCCGATATTGAGCCAAAAATTTATGTTGACGGGAAGTCCGGACACGAAAAAGTAAAGTAAGTAAATGTAACAATAACGTGACTTTGCAACGCACTATCGGTTCGTGGTCAGTATTAGACCTATTGTTCATTTTAAACAAGACCCAAGACGGAAGTAGTTCATACACACACACACAACCTCTAGTTTATTGGCAAGGTTTTTTATTATTTTATTTATTTTATTTTTTAAATAATCAGCAAATTTAGCAATATACATAGCTATTTATTTTGTTCCACTAAGTCTCACAATTCGGTGGCCGATCCTATAAAATTGAAACTAGCCCTGCTATAGTGCATTAGGAGTTCAAAAAACTTTTGTGTCACACGATCACAACCGGCTCCTAGCCGCACCAGTCCTCCTTCTTCCAGGGATGCAGACAAAATACCTCGTTTCCGTTTTATCTTGTCCCTGGTGAACTCAGATTCACAACGTAATTCTCGGCCTCCGATATTACATATTATATATTAAGGAACAATTCTTTGCCCCTTATTTTGATAAAATCATAATTTTTAGATATTATACCAAACTTTAAATTTATAATTGATTTAATTTATAATAAACGAATTCAACTTTTGGTGTCTAACTTCATCATTATCATTACAATTAAATATTCTTAAATTTTTATCTTATTGACTCTCAAAGGAAACCTAACTTATAGAACCATTCAGTCTTTTTGTGTGGCATCGACTGCATAGTTCGTAATGCCACATCTTATTCGAATCTATGACTTGAATAGCCTTAGGAAGGTTCGAAGTTGGGACAGAGGGAGGTAGTTGCAGCTATTGAAGTGTCCCAAAGTGTGATTTCAACAACGAGGACGAGCTTCGGACAACAGGGACCTTTTAAAGAAAGTAAGGCGAAATTCTTCCATGGGTAACATTGTGACATTACAGATAAAGGGGGGAAGCGGATTGTTTCCATGTGAAAAGCAAGTTTCGGGAATCTGTTGGGTTCCCCAGCCGAACAGCTAACAGTTTGGACTTAGTGAATGGTCATTAGGAAAACCCTTATCTGCGCGGAAACAAGAAACGGCAGTCTTGGACTAACGAGGACGGCTATCCCAGATTGCAATTGAAATACAATGTAGCCACACATATTATTGTAAAAATCGCTATGAAATCAGACAATGATCATATGGAAAATATAATTATATGAATGAAATCAGAAGACTTGAGAGAATCAAGCACCGTAATTACAATTTCAATATCCCTTAAACATAGAAAGCCGATAAATTACAATACTACAATAATAGTATTATAAGACTTATATTACAATTATTGATAAGTAGTATTTATCAGCAGCAGTTTAAGAAGCAAATGGGCAGCTTTGCACCACGCTCCTTATTTCAGAATTCTTTCAATAAACGTTGTTTTACTCTATTATTCTGCTTTTCGTTGAGGTAGTAATATTCTTGTGTCAGAACATAGGTGCTACCACAAGAACACAAAATATGAACCCAGCAAAGCGCATTACATTTATATATGTATTTTAATATATTTAATATTATTCTTAGTAACGTTCATTGTGTGTTATAGACTGCCTCTTAAATATTTCATGGCCGACTAAAAATAATAGATTTTGTGAGATTACCGCCCAATAGAAATAATGGTAATTAATAGCATTTGATAATTAAACAGTATGAAGTTCACTGCAAACATTGACCATGCCAATGCACTAAATGTTACACAATTTTAATCTTATTAATTATGGTAGCAATGTATGTACGCAGTTGGGTGACAACATTTATAGTTAGGCCAAAGGTAGAAATTCTCCACGATGAGATTTGCTGTGTGCTTGTAGCTGACGGGAGGCCAGCGAGCAGGCCGACGTTGGTGGCTTGTTCCAACTTAGGATTTTCCAGTTCGTTTCCGGTGAGGGGAGAGAGGGACAATGGCGTGTGCCAGGCACAGTGCAATGCACAAATATTGTAATACTACTGGCATTTGAAGTAATACGATGCAGTTAGAAACCTTTAAGGCCCTCATTACAAAATAGCCTGTTGACAAATAAACAATACATTAGCTGATATAGTCACATCTGACGTAATATGTTTAATTGACAATGAAAAGTAATAAATTACCAATAAATACAAGACAGTTACATAACTAGCACGGCAATGTT
Source organism: Locusta migratoria (assembly GCA_026315105.1). Classification (NCBI taxonomy): domain Eukaryota; kingdom Metazoa; phylum Arthropoda; class Insecta; order Orthoptera; family Acrididae; genus Locusta; species Locusta migratoria. The sequence goes on from CM048751.1 coordinate 64,127,214, forward strand.
TGTTTATAAAAATAATATATTAACTATTTCTCATTTTATTTTCAATTAATCTTTTGTATTTTATCTTGAAGTATTCAGTTAAATCACTTATCTGTGGTATAAGAAATTGCACGATTATGATAAACAGTACAAAGGATGTTTATACTAATATAAAAACGTAAGAAAATATTTGTTTAATGTGTAGTGTAATTATTTTGATTTTAAGTAAAGTTTTAGAAATGTATTGGCTGAGCGCTGTACGTTGGCAAATCGGTTAGAACAGCTCACATGCGGAAGTTGATGACGTAGGGGAAAAAACCCTGGCAGTTAAGCTTTTGGCGCACACACGCGAGGGCAGGAAGTGAGGACTCCGGAGCACGTGGTGAGCTGGCTGGGCGGCGTCGCTCTGCATTCAGTCAGCATGTGGATCTCGAGGTGATGACTTTAGATTTGTCTGTGGCAATCGCCACGTGTGGTTGCACGTCGTAGACTGTACCAAGTTAAATCGAGTGCTACTGTGTGTTTGTGAATATTTAGCCGGTGGAACAAGGTGTGCATCGCATTGAATTAAAGTGACTGTGATTTGTTAATGTAACACGTGTCGTCGCATAGGCATGAACATAAACGGTGTTTGAAACAGCCACGTGGTGTGAAAACAATTCGCAACAAATATTCATTTTGTCTGGGGGCTCACGAGCTATAACTTTATTTGGTAAATGTGTCGACGTACAGACGTATCAGCCAAAGGGTTCAAATATTGTGAAATGAACAACATGTAGTGAACTTTCACGTGTTTTCAAAAATAGTAGTTAGTACACCCTTTTCTCTCATGAACTTGAATTTATTATGAATTTGTTTTGTTAATCATATGCAGGGAAGGAAAGCTGCAAACGTGTGATATCATCCCCTAGAAAACGAGTCAAACAGTCGCAATAACAGTTCCAGTGTTTTTGCATGTTTAGGAATTTGGTTCGCAGCTGGTGGTTGTGAGTTTTAGAAATTAATCTTTCCCTATTTTTAACTCTCACCCCGACCTTCACGCTCGCAATTTGCATCAGATAGTTTATACATAAACAATTATGTGTATCTGTGGACAAGAACGGAATATATTTGCATAAAAAGCCAGAATAAATTAAATATTAATTGTGTAACTATATTTCGACGGTGGCAGTATATCTGAACAGTTAGACACCACGCTTAATAGCCACCTGAGCATAGAGCTCCAGCCTCAACCGATTTTAGTATTGTTAAATATGTATTTGTTTGTTAAATGTAACAAACATTTTAGGGAGGTGGTCAAAGTATTTAATTCTGTGATATTCAAACGTATAATATTTGGAAGGGAAATTGTATTTTAAAGATGAGGCGTTAGGATGACCGGAAGGATGCAATTTTGGGAGCAGGTAGAGCACGCTTTCGAAGGCTTAGGAGAAGACTCGTAAATTGACGCGGTAGTGAGAGGTTGTCACCCTGTGCGGTCTGAACCCGCGTTACGAACTTGTGATTTGAAGAAATAAGTATGTGTGCACTTAGAAAATTTACGGGACTGTGACTGAGGAACTTAGTCTCTGGTGAAAAGTGATAAGCTATGAACGGTAGTAGGGCTGTGGAACTGTGATAATTCAGCAATCGTGTACTCGTGTGATTACAAACTGTGTTTTATAACAAATCATTTAATCACGGATTAATTTGGAACTGTAATGTTCGATGGACTCCATTAATTTACGAGTGATAATTTGGAACGTTTCCTCTCGAGTGTGTATGATACCTATTGTGCCTCTCATGAACAATAGTTGAGGAAATATTCGGTTATTTACCGATGTATAATGTAGGAACACCTTCGCATTTTCATGTACAAAAAAGTAATAAACTGGATTTATAAAAAAAATACTTTGTGAGTGAATTTCTTCAGAATATTATTTTAGAATCCATTTTGTTGGTTATTCAGAACTTTAATTTATGTTCGTTTAAATATATTTTTCGCGTCACTATATGCAGATTGATAGACTGGCTAAACTACAGATTAATTATTGATCTTATTTGAACAGTTTGGGTAGCTGTTAAGGGCATAGAAGCTGACATGCATAACTCACCCCTATTTACAGAGACAACGAACATTAAACCTTTTACTAATCTGAGTTATGTATTGCCGAATTCTTATTTGTGAGTACCAATAGAAATGTCGCAACATCAGCAAGTGATGAAAGTTGTCTTCGGTAACAGCGCGTCGAAGGAGGGGACTGAATGCAACTCAGCTGCAACACATCCTCCTGGCAGCAACAGGACGTGCAATTTGAACACAAACAGTGAAAAATCACCTTCGGGAAAGTGGCCTCTACACACGATATTAAAACCAAAACACCGTTTAGCTCTCAGGAACATCAGGATTGGAGTCGTAATGGATGCGACGGGTTATGTTCACAGATGGGTCTATATTTTGTGTTCAGGCGCACAGTCGTCAATCCTTAATCTGGGGAGAATGTGGGACTCGAAACAATCGTGTTTATTTGCAGGAAATATCACCATATCATTGTGGTGGACGAGTGGTGTGAGTGGGACTCAGTATTGGCTGAAGTACGGACATCTATATTCTTCAGAATGACGCATTGACTGCTCTGAGGTATAGTGACGAGATCCTTTCACTTTCTATTGTGCCCTACGCTAGTACCAAAGGAGATGGATTCTTTCTGGTGGACAATAACACTGGTCCCCACAGAGATGCACTCGTGGACAACAAGCTGAGGGAACTGAATGAATGGACTGGCCAGCTTGTTCGCCGGACTTACACACATTTGAGCATGGCTGGGGATACACTTTGCAGACGCATTGCAGCCATACCAGCATCTCCTACAACGGCTGTAGCGCTGGATATTGCACTCATGGAAGAATGGCCAAATCCCTGAAGAGATGATCGATAACCTCTTTCTGTCTATGCCACGCAGGTGCGCAACAGTTCTGGCCATTCAGGATGATGATACACCATATTAGAGGGCAACGAGAATGACTTCTTCACTATTACAGTAGCTCCATGGTGTCTCTAAGTAAACAATAACGAATTGAGACATCAAAATATCGCACTGTAACACACACAAATTTCAATTGCAACACAAATCTGAATAAAAAGCATTACCATATGTATATTGTGTATGATATCTAAACTTATTTCCTAACTGTTTGGTGCAGTGTATAAAAGTTAATTGTTGGACGTTGGTCTCGTTAGAAGTAGGAAATAGCTTGGCCAATTTGAATAACTCGTTTTTTATTTGTTTTTGCTCGCTTTAATAAATTGAAAGAGATCGTCCAGAACAAAATATAGGGAAAACCCAATGGAAAAAGAAAATCTAATTTCCAACTCCTATCGTCTCCTTAAACGCCAACCACCATACAATACAGTTTGGGAGTTGCAGCCACAGGTAGGAAAAGGTTCCCACTGCTACTTCTTTGATGGAGCACTATACTCTTACTTGAATACGAAAATCGAAGAATTGCTTTTTAATCTTATCTTTCTTATGTACAACCATCGAAAAAAGTGTTGCATCATCAAGATTCTATAGTTACGTGACGCTTTACATAAATATAGTATGCAGATACACAAAGATATCAATTCTCCATATTGAACATGAAATCAGAAATTGACTATTTTTAAGACAGTAACCAAGAAAATATGCATTTATTTCCCAGACTTCATCAACCACCAATTCCCATAATACCCGGTAATAAGCCCTCTTGCACTGATGCATTTCTGTATTCGTCGTCGCATACTGTCCATTAGGATCATCAAAATCATCAAGGATCTGTTGCTCCAGGCTGTACCCTTTCTTACCTGCGATTCGGCGTAGATCTCTCGTACTTGCTAGTAGGTCATTCAAAAACAACCCTTTTCATTGTATCCCAGTTTTGTGTCCCAGCCTCGTCGTAGGTGTCGGTGGCCGAGTGGAATGAGACCGACACGCTGGTGCAGGTACGGAGGGGAGCAGCCAGAAACTATAAACACTCGAGTAAATTAGAAAGAGATATATATTGCACAGAATGTAACAATACTTAACTTTTACATAGTACTGCAGAATGTTGATACATAGTTGTTAGAGGCCTGCCTGGTGCCTATACGATAGCAAAGTCTTCACTGGTGCCTATCTGATTACGAAGGTCCTCACTGGTTGCTATCTCAGTCCGAAGTGTGATGTCTTTCCGTGGTGGCCACGAGCGGAATTGTCGCAGAGGGCGCTCCTGGCTGTCGTCGTGAGAACGCCGCGCCGTGCGTACATGGTGGCGCGCGGCGAAAGTAGGTGGCGCGCACTTTGTACTTGTGCGACACCACACCCCTCCCCCCCAAACCGCCGCGCCGTCGTGGCGTAGGGCTGAGGGCCACGGCGACGGCACTGGGAGGAGGGCCTGGGCGGGGGCGTTACTGGTGGGACGGGCGTCGTAGCTGAGGCTGGGATCGAGACGCCGTCCGCGCCCCGGCATCCGCCTTGCGATCCTCCAGGGAACCCACCGAAACCTGGGGAAGTGCGCACCCTGCCGCCCAGATTGAGCAGGTCATCTTCTTCTGAGGTGCGTGGACCAAGCTGGGGGGGCCCGCACGGTCTCGGAGTCCCTCTCGGTGATGCTGTCATCTGCGGCGGCGACAGCGGCGGCGACGACTGCGTCGGCGGTACGTCGACGTCCATAGGGATCTCGTAGTCCGGGGACGAACGATGTGGCTGTGCTCCCTGGCGGTGAACTGGGTCTGGAATCAAGAAACGGGAGACAGGATCGCGCGGCCTGTGCAGGCGCAATTGGTTTGCGTGGCGCCGCAGCTCCGACCCTGTGGAAGAACGTACAACAAACATATTGCGCCCGAGCACGCGCTGAATGATGCCCGGCATCCATTTCGTCTTGTTTCCAGCAAACACCCTGTACAGCATCGGCGTAGAAACCTGAAAACGCGTAGCGCCATACGAACCGACTCGGTGCGTGGGAGGCTGCAGCAGGTGAAGGAGAGTGTGGTGACGGCGGCCGTGTAGCAGCTCGGCAGGAGACGGGCCGTCACGTGGCATGCACCGATACGTAGACAGGAAAATTTGAAGAGCTTGCTGTCTGGAGTGCTGACCTTTCATCTTCTCCATGTGAGACTTGAATGTTCGAACGAAACGTTCTGCTTCACCATTGGACTGAGGGTGAAAAGGTGCGGTGGTGATATGCTGAATGCCATTCACACGACAAAACTGTTGAAATTCCGCACTAACAAACTGAGGTCCATTGTCACTGACTATAGTTTCAGGCAAACCTTCGATGCAAAACACTGATGTTAAGGCACTGATCGTACTAGACGCCGCCGTTGAGTTCATGGCAATCACAAAAGGAAACTTGCTGAAAGCGTCTACAACGATTAACCAGCGCGTATTCCAGAAAGGTCCGGCAAAGTCAATATGTAAACGTTGCCATGGTCCCTTGGGGCGTGGTCAGTCTGAGAAACGTTGCGGAGGAGCCGCCTGATGCTCCGCACAAACCGTACACTATGACGTCATGCTCTCTATCTGAGCGTCCATACCAACCCAGGTACAATGACGTCTGGCCAATTGCTTTGTCCGAACAATACCCCAATGTCCTTGATGCAGGAGGCGTAACACTTCTCGTTGCAGGGAACGAGGAACAATCACTCTTGCTTGGTCGTTGTCGGTATGCAACAACAGCACACCCTGACTTAAAGCTAATGCATGACGTTGTGCAAAATAACGTCGAACCAGAGGCCGATCAATGTCTTTGGCTCTGGCAGGCCAACCAAAGCGAACAAAACGTGCTACCACACTTAAGTCTGCATCCGCAGCTGTTTCCTGTGCGACCCGACGAGAGTTCAAAGGGAAATCTGCGACAGCGGTAGCATCTCTGGAGTCTATCTGACAACATGCCATTTCCGAAGAATCAAACGACACATCCTGGCCAACCGGAAGTCGGGAAAGTGTGTCCGCGTTGGCGTGTTTAGTGGTAGGTCGGTACAAAATCTCATACTGATAATTAGACAATATCAAGGACCATCTCTGAAGCTTTTGTGCCGTACGTGGCGGAATCGGCTTTGTGGGTGAGAACAACGACGTGAGAGGCTTGTGGTCTGTCAACAAATAGAATTTTCTGCCATAGAGATAATGATGAAACTTTGTGACGCCGTAAATGATTGCTAAGGCCTCCTTTTCTATCTGACTGTAATTCTGTTGCGTTGGCGTCAGTAGCTTGGATGCAAAGGCAATAGGACGATCGTGAGATCCAATGCGATGTGAGATTACCGCGCCCAGACCGTACGACGAGGCGTCAACTGCTAACACTACAGGCTTCTGTGGGTCAAAGGGAATCAAACATGCATCACTGAGTAATGCAGACTTTAATTTGTCAAAGGCAACCTGACAATCTTTGGACCATACAAAAGGAACATTCTTCCTACGTAAGCGATGCAGTGGAGCTGCAATCTGAGAGACATTGGGAATAAACCTGAAATAATAGTTAAGCTTTCCCATTACTGCTTGCAATTCATGCACATTCTTAGGAGGAGGCAAGTCTTTGATTGCTCTAAGATGTGACTGTAAGGGATGGATTCCTTGGGCATTAATCACATGGCCTAGGTACTCTATTTCAGTTTGAAAAAACGAACACTTTGCTTTATTGCAACGTAGACCTGCTGCAGTCAACACTTTGAAAAGGCACTCCAGGTTTGCTAAATGTTCTTCAACTGTACGTCCGGACACCACAATGTCATCTAAATAGTTCGAACAACACGGTACGGAAACTGTCAGCTGTTCCAAAAAACGCTGAAAAATAGTGGGAGCGGAAGAACTGCCAAAGGGTAGGCGTTGAAATTGAAAAAGGCCCATGTGAGTATTAATGACGAAAAACTTTTTTGACTCGTCATCAAGTGGAATCTGTAAGTATGCATCTGCTAAATCAATCTTAGAAAAGAAGCGAGACTGTCCTAATTTGTCCATTAGTTCGTCAGGTCTGGGCAGGGGGTAAGTGTCTACAATTGTTTGACTGTTGACAGTTGATTTGAAGTCCGCACAGAGACGAAGTTTTCCTGACGGCTTGGGTATAATTACTATAGGCGAGGCCCACTGACTCGCAGAAACAGGAGAAATCACCCCACTATCTTGCCAACGTTTAAGTTCTTCGGCAACTGTATCACGCAAGGCGATAGGCACTGGTCTAGCTTTACGAAACTTTGGAACTGCAGATTCTTTTAAAGTTACATGTGCCACGAAGTCTTTTGCACAACCTAGTTCCGACGAAAACAAGTCACTATATTTGTCACACAATGCATTGATTTTATCCTGAGGCACTATTGACGAAATTTGAAGCACATCTCTTTGAATTGATAAACCAAACAAGTCAAAAGCATCTAGTCCAAAAATGTTCTGCGTAGATTTGGCCTGAAGAACAACAAAAGCAACTGTTTTCGTAACACCTTGAAAAGAGGCAGGCAGGCTACACGTTCCTAGCACGGGAATATTTTGACCTGTATAAGCTGTTAACACTTGTTGGCACAGCGATAATTTTGGCGAACCCAGAAGTTCATAAGTATCGTCATTAATTAATGTAACAGCGGAACCAGTATCAAGCTGAAATTGCACAGTCTTATTTTCAATGGAAAGATTTACAAAAAGTTTTTGCTTTCGGCGCTCGACAGGTGCGCGAATGTGGGCAACGTCTGCTACGGTTTGTTTACTGCGCTTGCGCGGGCCGCGTAGTGAAGTAAGCGGCGCAGACTCGGCACGCAGCGGATTAACAACACTGTCACTAGATGACACTACCGCCGGATCGGCGTCCGCGCAAGCCTGCGAAGCTACTCCAGATTTATTAACTACTGCACTACACTTTTGAGTAGCTACTTTATGTCTACTGTCACTAGCTACACAGTACTGGGCACTATTACAAGGAGCAGTTGCAGAAGGCACTATTTTCACTACAGGAATGCACTGTTCATAGTCATTTTGCTTGTCCCGAACCCTTTTCCGTTGCACTGTTTTACGCGCTCGTCGGCGCTTGCTACGTGGTGCACTATATAGATTTGCCATAGGCGCAGAACTACTTTCTTGCAATTGAGATCCAAGGAAAGCAGTGTTCAATTCCACAGCCCGTATAACATTTACAGAATGAACTGTTCTCGCACTCTGCGAAGCACTGTTTCTAACGTTACTGTTCTTTGAGTTTTTAATTTGCATACACACAGACTGCACATGTCCCAATTTGCCACATTGATAACAGGTTGCGTTGCGACTAGGGCAATGAGCACGCTTGTGGCGAGACACACACTGGGGGCAAGATTTACGTACATTTTTCTGAAATGAGCGTTGGCGCCCGTTATTCAAATTACTGTTTCTAACACGACGGGGCGACCTTTGTGTCGCACTTTTACACTGTCTACTGTTCACTGTCTGTTCAGCACGGCCGGTAGAAAAATAAGAATCACTAGTGCTATACTGAGAACTACGGCTAGGAAAGCGTCCGTTGCGGCGCACTGAATTTACACTATGGCTTTGCATTTCTACATCTGCTAAGTCAAAAGTATCATGCGCTTCTATAAGCTGCAGTACACTGTCTAATGAAGGGTCTGACTGTTTCAAAATTGCTGCCCTAATTCTGGGGTCCTGAATGTTCTGCGTAATCGCATCCCTCAACATAACGTCACTATAAGAAAGTCCACAAGAACAAGTAAATTTACATTGGCGGGTTAAGCCCTTCAATTCCGTGATCCATTCTTGGTGTGACTGCTGCGGTAATTTTTTAAGTCTGAAAAAATCGGTATCGTGCAGCGGCTACAAGAACTTTCCTCTCGTAATGAGCATTCAGTGCATCTACAATTTGTTCAAAGTCTACATCACGAGGAGAGGCGTGAGGGAATAGTTTCTGCAATAATACGAAGGTCTGGGGGCCCACAATCGATAAGAAAAGGTTCTTCACTCTCTGACCTGTAATTTGATGAGCCGCGACGAGTTCTTGAAACTGTGCGAAGTAGTCGCTCCATTCTTCCTCACGTTCGTTGTACTGGCGGAACGTAGGGAGCGGTACGGCGGCTGGTGTGGGCTGCTGAAGCGGCGGCTGTTGTTGTTGGTGAGCTGCTTGCGCTGTGAGCTGGGCCACAGCCTGGAGAAGTTGTGTTATTTGCGCCGTCTGTAACTGAATAATTTCCATTAAGTTTGGGTTCGGGGTAGTGGCCATGCTGACCGATTAGCGCCGCGCATTCAAGTAACTTATAACAAAACACAAATGCAATATGAAAGAGGACGCTCTGCAACAAAAAAGTCCACAAAATACGTAACAGCATATGTTCCCCCAAAAATCGTATAATAAGGGTGGGTGGGCGGGAGCAATTTTTGCGTGCTCCGACTGCTGCTGTCTGGCTGCTGTAAGCGGGCTGGTCCAAGGTTCTATCACTCCTCGTCGCCACTTTTGTGTCCCAGCCTCGTCGTAGGTGTCGGTGGCCGAGTGGAATGAGACCGACACGCTGGTGCAGGTACGGAGGGGAGCAGCCAGAAACTATAAACACTCGAGTAAATTAGAAAGAGATATATATTGCACAGAATGTAACAATACTTAACTTTTACATAGTACTGCAGAATGTTGATACATAGTTGTTAGAGGCCTGCCTAGTGCCTATACGATAGCAAAGTCTTCACTGGTGCCTATCTGATTACGAAGGTCCTCACTGGTTGCTATCTCAGTCCGAAGTGTGATGTCTTTCCGTGGTGGCCACGAGCGGAGTTGTCGCAGAGGGCGCTCGTGGCTGTCGTCGTGAGAACGCCGCGCCGTGCGTGCATGGCGGCGCGCGGCGAAAGTAGGTGGCGCGCACTTTGTACTTGTGCGACACCACACCCAGAAATGTTCAAAAGGATTCATCTCTGCAGAACATGCTGTCCGTTCCAAAAATGTTCAAATGATTGTAGAGCTTCAGGGGTCATCAGTTCATAAACTTACAAACTACTTATGAACTACCTTATACTAAAGACAGCACAAACATCCATGCCCGAGGGGGGATTCTAACCCCCGATGGGAACGGCCTCGTGCATCGTAACATAGCGCCTCAATTCGCTCGGCCGCTCCGCCGCGGCACACCTTTCTATTCTAGCGATTTTACCATGAAGTAACTCATTCACAACAAATGTACGATGAACATTAGAATTGTCGTCCATTAGAGTCATCACTCACCGAAATACTGGCGATACGGTTACACTATACCACGCTGCATGTGATGTCGGTATCGTATAGCCATTTTCGTGCCCTCTACGAGCACCAGTAGCGTACAGTGGCCTCACATAATACCAACCCACGGTAGTGTAGGGGTCAGCGCAACTGCCTAGCAAGCAGGAGACCAAGTTTCGCATCCTGGCTGGCTACTAATTTTTAACTTTACCTATTTGCAGTTAATGTCGTACATTCCGTAAATATGAATTGATATTAACCGTAGGATATAATTAAATCCTTCAGTAGTGACTGATTTTTCTGAGCATACATTACCTTAGCTTTGTTTTGATCTTGTTAATGTTGAACTTATCTACTTTCAAAACACTGCCTGCAACTCTTCCAAGTCCATTGCTGTCTGTGACTGAATTACAGTGTCATCATCTTCTGTATCTTCTCCCTGAACTGTAATTGCCTCTACAAATTCGTCATTGCACTTCTACACCGCGATATACTGACTGTACAACATTGGGGAAAGATTGCAACCCTTTCTTACTCCCTTTCCGACCACAGTCTACTTTCATGCCCTTGTAATTGCTGTTTGGTTTAAGTTCTTATGATGACACATCACCTGAACAATGTCCGACAACAAAATAATTTTCTAGAACGTATAGTGACCATGAAAGAAACTGTCTGCAAAATGTTACGCAAATAAGGATAATAGTAAAGGCGTAATAAATTGAATCCTCCAACATCATACGGCTGTCTTCCACGATGATTTACGATTTCATAGATCCCCAACTATACGTAGTACTATGATAAAATTTGGAAGAGTCATTCAGTGAAATATGTGTATACTCTCAGGAAAATGCATCATGATTACCGACGGTGGAGTAAAAGCAAAAAAATCTTGACGTCATACCGAATGCTGAACTGCATGAGCAGCGGAAATGTAGGAAGCGATATATTTCTTTTATTTCATCATTTTGGTAAGGTTTTTAAACAGAAGATGAAGTTTGTCAGAAGTCGCTAAGTGCTCCCATTCTAAAATACTGAATAAATCTAGTCTCGTTATTCAGTCGTCACGTGATGTGCTGTATAAGATTCTTACACCCATAATGTTCTTCCTTTTGATTTGAACGTGAAGTACGCAAAATGTCATAAAGAAGGAAATGAAAATATATGTTTGTATGAGTTAAAAGCAAACGGACACTGTCATCTAAATATTGAGGTCAATGAAAGGATCTAATGGAGAAAGAATGTTTTCAATACCTACTAGCGTAAATTTCTTGCAGTGAATAGGTTGCTTTAACCTTGCAAGGATGATGATTTGTATTTTACGTTCTGCTTGCACTGTCTAAACTGGACGCGGAACAAGCTGATGATGTCAGACGCTGCCCCGCTCTTCAGGACAGGTTCCGCGGAAAATTTGTAAGTTCGTTGATCCGGCAGTAAAACGAGATTTTTAAAGATGTTCCTCCACCTGGACAGCAATTACTAATGGCAATTTCAGCCAACAGCGTCTAATTGGCCCTGACTAGGTGGGATGTTTTCTTATCTCAAATTGGTTTCACGAAGTAGTTTTCTAGTTTTCATTTCATGGTTCGAGTGTAGTGGCACAGTAGTTCAGACACTGGACTTGGTTGTTACGGTATGTATTTTCAATCACCGTGCGCTAATCCAGATTTGTTTTTAGAATTTCGCGAAATCATGTATCGCAAAATGGTTGTCTTCAAAAGGACACGTCTAGTTGAATGTAACATTTTAAATGACGTCGTATTCGGCGATCCATTAAGCTCTATTCATCTGGCTGCTACTTATGCCTGTGGTATAAGAGCAGAGTAATGTTTTAGTAGATTGTAAAACCACTCCCTGCCGGAAATAAGGTAATTAAATTTTTAAATACCTCCAAGTATGGAGGTATTTGTCACCAATTCTGCTATCTTTGCCCACATATTTGATCAGTTTCTGAGGGGATAATTTTAAATCATACGTTATCAGTTTCATCTTAGCAAACCGAGAAAATGATCTCTTCAGTTTCTCAGTAATAACTCTTGAACCAAACCAAAGATTCCAGATGTAGGGGCGGAACACTATAAATTCAGACTTCCCACATGTTTACTCCACAAATAATATTTAAATGCCTGACAGGGCGTTAATCGAATACCTTTCATAATATTTCTGTATCGTTCCATTGGTAGTAGCGCGCAGTACCTGATAGGTGGGTACTAACAAAAAGGAGAAAGTTCGCGAAAGGAATTTCGCAAATCGATCCCGGTACAACGAATAACGCCTTTCCTTTGATAATTTCCATCTAAACTTGTGCATAATTTCCTTGGTAATTTCTCCACTGTATCACGAAATACAAAGCGAGCTGCCATTATCTGAACTTTCTCTATATCCTCCGTCAGTAGCACTTGATGGGGATCTCACAATGCGCAACAATACTCAAATATAGAATGGAGATGTATGGTGTAGGCAGTTTCTTTAGTAGAACTTTGCATCTTCTAAATGTTCTGCCAAAGAAACGCCACCTTTGCTTTGCCTTCCATAAAACATTTTATAAGTATGAGTTCTTTTCAAATTACGTTGTTCGTAATTGTAATTCCTAACAAATAGTTGAATTTACGGTTTGTAGATTTGACTGATTTATCTTGAAAATCATGCTAAACAGATTTCTTGTAGTGTGAACATGCATGACTTCGCAGTTTTCGTTGTTTAGTGTGAACTACCACTTTTCGTAACATGCACATATCTTACCTAAAACATTTTGCAGTTACTTTTTATCTTCATCGATCAGTCTAAGAAATCTGCTCAGTTTGTCGCCTAATTCATTTATAAAGACAAGGAATAATAGGTCTACAATATTTTCCTGGGGAACACAGACATCACTTCCGTTTTACGCGTTGACGTCATTTGATACAACTAAGATGATATTCCATAGCACACCGGAAAAGATTGGTTCCCTCCACAATCAAATAAACGCTGTAATGACAGGTACTGAGGTAAGATAACATGAAAGGGGATCGAACATGCAGAGATGTTTGCTCGATTAAACTCAGATTACCAGAAAGCGTTTGCTTCTAGGCTACCAGCAATTTACGGTGGAAGACAACAGCAACGGATTGGAGAATGCGCGCGAATCGCCGAGCGATACTAGGCGACATGCCAGGGAGTGCGCAGCCGTTCATTCCGCAGGTACGAGTCCTTCCTTGGACTAGGTATGTGTGTTGTTCTTAGGGTAGATTCCAGTTAGTATGAGTAGTTTGTAAGTCTAGCGACAGATTGCCATAGCTGTTTACTAACATAGGTTTAGGAATATTTGAACATTTGACTGGAGAAAGAGGAAGTAAGAAAAATGTGCACAACTATGTTCCTGTATCGGCCAGTCATCCTGTTGTAAGAATTGATGCTAATGAATTGAGACTTTCTTGAAGATAACAAACCACCTTAGGAGAACTCAACAAGGATCCGCTGTCCTGTACAAGTCAACTCACAGTGTTCATGGGTGAAGTATAGAACGTTATAGATAACGCACGGAACGATATCCATATACAAAATACACTACTGGCCATTAAAATTACTACACCAAGAAGTAATTCAGATGATAAACGGGTATTCAGTGGACAAATATATTATACTAGAACTGACATGTAATTATATTTTCACGCAATTTGTGTGCATAGATCCTGAGAAATCAGTACCCAGAACAACCACATCTGGCCGTAATAACGGCCTTGATACGTCTGGGCAATGAGTCAAACGGAGCTTGGATGGCGTGTACAGGTACAGATGTCCGTGCAGATATGTTCAAAGGTTTGAATAGCTTATGGGACTTAACTACGGGGTCATCAGTCCGTAAACTTACAAACTACTTATGAAGTAACTAATACTAAAGACGGCACAAATATCCATGCCCGAGGGGGGATTCGAACCCCCGACCGTAGTGGTCGTGCAGACCGTGACTGGAGCACCTCAGTCCCCTCGGCCACATCGGCCGGCTGTCCGTGCAGCTTCAACACGATACCACAGTTCATCAAGAATAGTGACTAGCGTATTGTGACGAGCCAGTTGCTCGGCCACCATTGACCAGAAGTTTTCAATTGGTGAGAGATCTGAAGAATGTGCTGGCCAGGGCATCAGTTTAACATTTTCCGTATCCAGAAAGGCCCGTACAGGACCTGCAAAATGCGGTCGTGCATTATCGTGCTGAAATGTAGGGTTTCATAGGAATCGAATGAAGGGTACAACCTCGGGTCGTAACACATTAGAAATGTAACGGCCACTGTTCAAAGTGCCGTCGATGCGAACAAGAGGTACCGAGACGTGTAACGAACAGCACCCCATAGCATCACGCCGGGTGATACGCCAGTATGGCGATGACGAATACACGCTTCCAGTGTGCGTTCACCGCGATGTCGCCAAACACGGATGTGACCATTATGATTCTGTAAACAGAACCTGGATTCATCCGAAAAATTGACGTTTTGCCATTCGTGCACCCAGGTTCGTCGTTGCGTACACCATCGCAGGCGGTCCTGTCTGTGATGCAGCGTCAAGGGTAACCGCAGCCATGGTCTCCGAGCTGATAGTCCATGCTGCTGCAAACGTCGTCGAACTGTTCGTGCAGACGGTGTTTTCCTTGCAAAAGTCCCCATCTCTTGACTCAGGGATCGAGTCGTGGCTGCACGATCCGTTACTGCCATGCGGAGATGTCGACTGCTAGTGATACGAGGCCGTTGGGATCCAGAACTTCGTTCCGTATTACCCTCCTGAACCCACCGATTCCATATTCTGCTAACAGTTATTATATCGGGACCAACGCGAGCAGCAATGTCGCGATACGATAAACCGCAATCGCGATAGGCTACCTTTATCAAAGTCGGAAACGTGATGGTACGCATTTCTCCTCCTTACACGAGGGGTCACAACAACGTTTAACCAGGCAACGCCGGTCAACTGCTGTGTGTGTATGAGAAATCGGTAGGAAACTTTCATGTCAGCACGTTGTAGGTGTCACCACCGGCGCCAACCTTGTGTGAATGCTCTGAAAAGCTAATCATTTGCATATCACAGCATCTTGTTTCTGTCGGTTAAATTTCGCGTCTGTAGCACGTCATCTTCGTGGTGTAGCAGTTTTAATGGCCAGGAGTGTATTTTGCAGTTGTGTGCAAGTGATGTTTCACAAACAGCCGTATGTTCTCTCTTTAAAGGCCTTAAACTGGCGTCAGCCGAAAGATATGTCGATAAACTAGAAATGTTCACCAATGCGTCGCTCGGTAAAAGCGGCTACACATGTCAAATTCGTTACACAATTTCTCTGTCGACTGGGGTTTGTGTAAGACCCTTTTGGTTATATATTATCTGTGGAATATTATGGAACGGCTGAAAGCTCAATGCAGTGTAAGTAAATGATTTGGTCATTGCTGATGTAGCTAGCCACGACAGGCAAGAAACGCTTTGACGAATGGATGGTTACATGTATAAGCCGAGCGAAGACTCTGGTGTTCTCAATGTAAATTAAGAAGTGAATTTCGTGTTCAAATAACTTGTTTTGTTGTTTATATTATTATTTTAGCGCATTTTTACGAGCATGCTAAGGGTTACAGTGCTAGTATAGTGTTGTATGCTAAAGTAATTATAGTGATCATCTTAACAACTGCTACCTCCAATCCTTAAGACAAACAATATTACACCAACTGTAATTCTATTTTTAGTTTCTGTCCAATAGGCAGTTTTTCGTTAATTACAATAAAAAAGGACTTCAAATGAATAAAACGTCTGAATATCAATTACAATTTATATTTACTTTAATTAAAAATAAAGAAAAACGCCCAGTGTATATCTGAATTGCTTGAAATATTATCCTTATTAGGTATTCATTTCTGATCAATGATAAGTCGTAAGAAATAGAACTAACAGTGGAAAGTAAACTTTCTTGCCCCTCAGTTCATTGGATTACTAAATTCAAATGTGTGTAGGACTTATGGGACTTAACTACGGGGTCATCAGTCCCTAAGCTTACAAACTACTTATGAACTAGCTAAGACTAATGACAGCACAAACATCCATGCCCGAGGGGGGGATTCGAACCCCCAACCATAGTGGCCGTGCAGACCGTGACTGGAGCGCCTCAGTCCCCTCGGCCACAGCGGCCGGTATTGGATTACTTGCCGGGCTTAAAATGGCTCCATCCAGTAACTCAAATGGGAAAACAAGCTTGCCAACATCAAGTATCGCAGAATAGTTGCTCAGCGCAGTTGAGATCAAACTCTTTCATGATCCTCTTCACAAATTGCTTCCCCCACACTTTTGTGGCTTCAGCCGCTTTCTTTCTGGTATTATTATTACTACTACTACTAATATCATATATTCTTCTTCTTGACTCTACTTCTGTGTCCTTGATCTTTTGTTTTACTGATGTCCATATTTTTTCGCTTCACATAACTACGTTCACAAGGGAACTCTAGATCTGCACGCAAAAAAACCGTCCCGGCTGCCAAACGCTACTCTGAAATTTTTAAAGTAGAGCTTTGCATTTTTTTCTAATGGCAACACCTTTCTAATACACACAGTTTCTCGAGACAGCGTTTCACTAACATTAGTAAGAGAGACCGAGCGAGGAACGTTAAAACCTAAACTTCCTTCTTATTAGTAAGAGAGATTCAACTCTAAGAAATGATTAAAGAATTATGATCTTTCACAGTACACAGCACGCACTAACAAAGAGAAAGATGTTTTGCATTTTCTCGTAAGCTTAACCTTACTTTACATACTGGACGTACTAGTCTTCCTACACCCTAGATGCCATCATTCGTCTAAAGGATGGGGATGGAAAAATAATTCGGAAATCTCTGCCTCCGAAATGTTTTCATCAATATCTTTGATTATTCTAATATGGCGCTAAATCAATTAACTTTTCAGTTTATTAAGTAACTCGGTACACTATATATTTGTTCCACAATAATATTTATTTTGTTGTAAACTAGCTTTCGGCTTCTTAGGCCATCATCAGAAAACTTTACATATGTTTGGATTATGTGGATATGGAATAAAGGAGCATATTAAGGTAAATAGCCTATATTAAAAGTCGCTGGCTTTCACGAGAATTGTGAGAGTAGCACAAGGAACGAGAAACATCGGAATGTGCTGAGAGACAATACTCAGTTTCAACAAGCATGGTAACAGGTTTATACAAAACAGCTGTTGCTTTAATAAGGGTGAATACTGAATTTTGGTTTGATAACTGAGAATTAGGTTTGATTTCTGAGCTTCGTATTTGTTGATAGAGAGAATTTCAAGAAATGTTAGCTTTCTGCCTTTATTCGCTCTGTGGAGAACGTCACATTTAATGTCATAAGCATGACATTCATTGAAGGCATGTTCTGCAAAGACGGAATCTGTCTTTCTAGTCTCCAACTCCTCTCATGTTCAGCCAGTCTAATAGTTATAGCCGTACCTGATTGCCCTATATATACTTTGCCACAAGGATAGCAAGGCATCCTACATTTGCCGCTCCTTTCCAATGGCCTAAGAAGCCGAAAATAGTTTACAACAAAATAAATATTATTTTGGAACAAATATATAGTGTAAGGAGTTATTTAATTTATCTTTGTTCCATCAAGAACCAACGAAAGAGTCCATTTATATTATTAAGTGTGCTAACATATCACAATTATCCGTATGATACAGCAGGTTGGTCAAACAGCAGTCGAAAGCCACACAGCATATCTGATTTAAGAGCGAGTGCTTACAACTGAATATTACACCAAATTAAACGGTTATAAAATAAAAAACCACGACAAAGGCTACCAAAAAACAATTCGGGTTGCGAGAAGACATGGGAGACAGAAGAATTGATGAAGTGGTATAGGGTACTTAAGAAGGTGTGTTGACATTTAAAAGTTGCCCACATGGCAATTACAGCACTTCTGCACCCATATGCGTTTAACACATCGGATAACGCCGTCGGAGAAGATACAATTGCGATAACTAATCTGATGTAGACACGCCAGAAAGCGAAACTTGAACAATTACTTAGTTATAAGTGTGCTCCATTAAATACCAAATGTCAACAGTTTGATAAACGAGTCATAAACTTATCCAACCTTAATTTAACCCCAGAATAATTTTAAATTTGTAATATGGGAATTATGCTCCAAACTGTAAAACTACAGAGAAACTGTTGGATATACTAAAACGTAGATCTAGAATATTCTGTGTCAGATGACATATCTTCAAAACATTTGGTATCACACGAGCTATAAATGATAAATTCAGATATATCAAGTATTAGTTACAGTGAACAAAGAGTGTTGACCACATTCAAGTAAAAAATGTCGTCACTGGCTGACATTTCCACCAAAGCAGACAAGGGAAACAGTTTAGTGTTACTCAACAAGTCGGACTACACTGAAAAAGTGTTTACATTTCTCAACCCTGTAGAATTTTCCCAGTTACCAAATGATCCCACTATGAAATTCGCTGTGGAAGTGAAGAATATGATTAAAGCTTGCCATTCCCTATTCTCAGAACCTGATATAAAATACTTAACAAATATGAATGCAAAAGCACCTAGACTGTATGGATTGCCCAAATTTCACAAATAAGAAATTCCAATAAGACCTGTATTATCTGCAGTTTCATCCCCTTTTCATAAGTTAGCTAAAGAGTTCAGTCATCAAAGAAAAAAACAAATTTAAACCAAAATTTGGCATGCTCTTGCATTAGTAGGAAAGTTAAAAGATGTAGGTATCCCACTTAGTGCCTAGCTGGTAAATTACAGAAAGGCTTGCCAGCAAAGTTAATATTGGCAACTTGCTGTTCAATAGCATAGACAATATTTCACCTTTGGGAAGGAGTGGCATGTATAGGACCTCTTGCAACCTTTGTGGCAAAATATAACAAGGTCGATCAGGTAGGGCTATACCTACTAGAATGGGTGAACATCAGATGAGTTGGAAACTAAAAACGAGAGATTCCTCCTTTGCAAAACATGACTTCAATGAATGTCATGCTTATTATATTAAATGTGATGTTCTCCACAGAGCGAATAAAGACAGAAAGGTAACATTGCTTGAAATTTTGTTTATCGACAAACACCAAGCTCAAAAACCAAACCTAATTCTCAATGATCAAACCCAATTTCAGTATTGACCCTTATTAAAGCAACAGCCATTATGTATAATCCTGCCACCATGCTTGTTGAAATTGAGTAATGTCTCTCACCCACATTCTAACGTTTTTGCTTCCTTGTGCCACTTACACCATTCTCGTGAAAACGAACGAATTTCAATATACGCTATATACTTTAATATGGTCCTTTATTCCATATTCATATACTTCAAACATATGTAATTATACCCCACCCACATTTCATTTCTTATGTCTTCCACATCACCTGTTCCCCTCCTACTTTTGTTCGTATATATAAGTTAATTTAATATGCAACTGTCCTTATTGGTACACTCACTGGGCCATATGTGTGTTTCAGCTTATTTATTGAAAATTAATTTATAGTTATTTATTAGTTACAGTTTTATTTAAATTGGTTGGGCGTCTCTGTTTGTTATAAAATACTTAAAGGCTACGTAGTCTATGACTGACACACATCTTTGTAAAATCTTTGTACTCCAAACACAGCAGCTGGTGTGATGTGAATAATTTGCAGTATTAAATTGTCTGAAGATGGCCTAAGATGCCGAAAGCTAGTTTACAACCAAATAAATGTTATTGTGTAACAAATATATAGTGTACAGAGTTATTTAATATGTCTATGTTCCATCAATAACCGACGGAAAGGTCCATAAATATTTTGAATTTATTTTTCGTTGGTTTCGTTTTCGTTCCTTCCTTGTTATGTGTGCCCCGGTCCTCTTGTCCTTCACCTAGCTATCACACGAAGTCAACGGCCTGCTATCACTGTTATGTAGTTTCATGAATAATGCGGTAATTATTTCCCACTTTGGGTCTAAGAGAAAGTTCTCAACAATGTTCAACTTTCTGCAACGTCCCCTGACGTTGAATAGCAACAGTTCGGGACAATGTGAGCTGTTTAAGTGTGGATGTGTCCGTCCAAATTCATCAAAGTTTCAACAAAACCGTGAAGCGTAGACAAAACTGTGAAGTGAGGTGATGGCTGGGATCACTAGTGGAATACATACGGTAAGCTCAAAATGTTCAAATGTTTGTATAACTTATGGGACTTAACTACGGGGTCATCAGTCCCTAAACTTACACACTTCTTATGAACTAACTAATACTAAGGACGGCACAAATATCCATGCCCGAGGGGGATTCAAACCCCCGACCGTAGTGGCCGTGCAGACCGTGACTGCAGCGCCTCAGTCCCCTCGGCCACAGCGGCCGGCATACGGTAAGCCACCAACAAACAAGGTGGTCCTTCCAGTTCCAAACATGACACACAATCTTCGTCAAACAAACTGCATCTTTCAACAGACGCACAACGGTCACTCGTACACGCATACGTTCGTGAAACAAACTGAGCTGTTCGACATGAAAATTGCATTCCTAGTTTTCTACCAGAAAAATGTATTACCATAGCGCCTTCAAATACACTCTTTCGCAGAACATACCTAAAAAATAACACATTTTAATAACAATTGCTTGCAACGGTTTGCACTGAGTTTGTACATCGGTTTACGGTTCTCTTGAGGTATCTGCGGCTTCTCGATTATATGCAGGTATTGGCAAAGCGAAATTAGATGACCAATCACGAGACAGATGCAGATAGCCAATGAAATTGTTGTTATACATTTATTGTCTTTCATTCTTCAAGTTCTTCTTGCAAAAATTTATTTTCTATTTTCAAGAAGTAAGTCACAATTTACGATTTTTTTGTTAGACTGGAACCTTAAAGCACATCTTAAATTGCTGTGAATGTTTCTCAAAATTATTTTTCCTCATTTTTTATGGCCAACAATTTTTGTTTATGTGGATAAGCAGGAACCTAGACTTACAGCATAAACTGCTGCGAATGAAACGAAATATAATCTCAACTATACCCCAGTTTGTCAAATATATGTACTTTTTCTATGATTACGTGACGACATTTCAGTGTGTTGTTCTTCAGGAACCCAGTATAGTTTAATAATTCGTTTTAATCCCAGTAGTTACACTTACTCTCTTGTTTTTCAAAGATATCATTCTGTTAGAGTAATTACGCAGATTTGTTTAAGACGCGGAACCAATCAACAAAGACTTTATCGAACATCGTCTATACTTGACTCATGAACGGCAGTTTCATCGAATAGTTACTAACATCAACACGTCACGCGGAAACTACTGTCAAGCTAAGTGCACTTTCAGAGGTAAGGAGACTTGTTTGGCATAGCGTAATTTCCTTGCGAAGCGCGAATAAAAATTAGGCACCAACGTAATTAAGTATGTTAATGTAGCCACTTTCATATAACGCGCGCCACATAAGCAGCGCACATGTTTAGATCGTCTTAGTGTACTCATCTGTTGACGTCAGTACACCCTATGTTGCCGAAGTCCGTAATGATTCACACAATATGACGGATTTCTTCACAAACTCTAGTGCTACATTAAATAGCAGCGGAAAGATGTCATCAACTTAATAATCCTCTCCTTATTACTAAGGCCTAGGGTGCTGTTCCTTCTACTTTGACTCCTGCTATGCATTCCATACTCACAGCTTTGTAAGTTTTATGAATTTACCATGGTAGTCCATAGGCTATTCGGGTGGACGCTGTTATATGCCAGCTTGTAATCAACGAACAGAGCAAAGGTACCCTGGGCATGTTCCCACTCTTGAATGATCTCTTGTCTGTCCCTTCACGAAAGCCACCTTGATATTCTTCAACACATCTTTCAGAAAATCGATTTTGTCAACTTAGTAGAATGTTAGACAGTATCGCACATACACGGGTAAAAGAGATTTGGTCCAAAATTTTGACATACCTTTTTTATGTACTGATATTTTCACGGCCTCCTCTTTCTATTCATATGACATTGTCTCTCTCGTCCGGATCTATGCAATAAACTTATGTTCATGGGTCAACCTCTGACTATAGCGTTCGGTAAATAGTCCTGTCATATTACCGTAGATGAACTGAGAACTACAGTCACCTTCTTGTCCTTTGCAATAGACACCTCTCATAACTGTTCACCGCTGAACTCTGCGACACATGTCCTGGGAACTTTGCAGGAAGTCTCCTTTGAGATATTGTTCAGAAGTCTCGTCAAGTTTTTTGGATGTCAGAAATATCGTCAAATGTATGTTCTTTCAAAACTATTTTGAGAATGGTTATGTGTCCCATCCAAGATGTTTTCCTCTTCTGTATTCTTCCCCATAGCCACATTTCAAAACTCTCTAAATAATGTTATTTTTTTCTAACCGTCCATGTTTCAGATCCATAAGACATCACACAAAAGATTTGGTGAACCTGTTCCGGAGATTAATCAGCATGCTTCTGGCTGTCTGTAAGTCTTTCACTCTCCCAAACGCTTTCTTTCTCACGTATATTCTGCATTTCACTTCTTCTTTACAATGCCCCTGATGTCAACTCCCAGATATTTTACGGAAATATCTGATTGAAGTGGTAATCCTAGTATTGCAAAATTATATAATGAATGATCTTCCTTTCTATATAAACGCAGCACTTTACTTTTGTTTATGTTGAGGCTCAGGTGCCATTTCATGAGGATGATAGAGAAGAGGACAACATCTGGGATAGGACACATATTACGCAGGGACTGTCTACTGCAAAGGGTACTGCAAAAGGTACTGCAGGCCAATGGGGACGAGCGTTATCGTCCACCAGAAGGAACCCATCTCATATGGCAACAGCGAAGGTCGAAGGACATCTCCATACGTCTAAGCAATCAAAGTCCCACTCTTAAGAACATAAAGATTCGTACGTCTGCCAATACTGACTCCTGACCACATCATTGCTCTAGGTCAACGATATGGTGAAATTTCCTGCACAAAGGCTGGATGATTTCGTGTTTCATGTTGCCTGCGGATGAGGAAAGTCGATTTTTCGACGTAATAGAAATTGTTGACTCACCTGTGAACAGAACCCGGTGCTAATAGTTACGACTTCAATCCTGATGTCCCGGTTCCTTCGTAGTAAACAGTGTCGTGGTTGTAATGAGACACACAGTCCGATAGGTGATTTTTAACTGTTTGTGTTGATACTACACGTCCTGTTGCTTCCTGGACGGTGTTTTGCAGCTGAGTTTCATTCAGTTTCATGTATCGAAGGGCTGTTTTTAATGGTTAGTGAAATCACCCCCAGATCTTAGAAATTACACTTTGGGAGACTCCAGATGGTGCAACCAGCTCCCTCTGTGTCTGTACCGCTTCCGACCTTCCATGCGATAGCTTTGGGTAAGTCACGTTGTTGTTGCATTGCACTTCCTGCTCACTACACTATCTGAACCGAACTGCTTATGTAATTACTTTGCTAGAGTAAACCTAAGTCACATCTAACCTCTCTCCAGTAAAATTTTGTTATTACTAATGTCTCGACCGCCGTAATGCTTTCGACTCCACTCGATAGCACCGACAGAAAGACGTCTAACCATTTGAGTTTGTTCTGCCGATGACAATACTTCAGAACCTACGTATCTCAACTGGTCCCCTAATTGTTTTGACCAGTGTATATAAAAATCGCATGTTCTTACGATATTTAGCAAGAATATGTAGTCACACGTATAATTATTCGCAAGGGAATCGTCACACAAAAATTTCTCATAGGGGTTCCCGAAATGTTTCTATCCCCGACAAATTGAATACGTAACATTGATCTTGATCAAATGTTCAATTGTTTGAAATCTATTGGACCAAACTACGTGGTCATCAGTCCATAGCTTACAAACTACTTAAACTAAGGTACACTAACCTAAGGATAACACACACACCCATGTCCCCGGGAGGACTCGAAACTTCGACAGCGAGCAACCGCGCGCTCCGCAGCGAGGCGCCTTAGACCGCTCAACTACTCCACCGCGGCCTTTGATCTTGAGTTTCATGTGTACCCTATAGCTGAATTACTCATCTGAAAATCGATGTGCAATATCAGCTATCTATCTATCTCTTTGGCCCTTTTACCGCACATGCAGGGTCGGCACTGTGTTAAACACGGATTTGACATTGGTGGCCGGATGCCCTTCCTGCCGCCACTTCCCAAGGAGGAAATTTGTATCCCAAATGTCTACGTATAGTGTTATAAGTGTGCGCAAGTGTAAGGTTATACACCGTGTAACTGAGGTGGGACTTGGGGACCAGCCTGGTATTCACCTAGAAAACCGCCTAAAAACCAGATCCTGGCTGGTCGGCACTCCAGAACCTTTCGTTAATCCGCCGGGCGGATTCGAACCGGGGCCGGTACGCCTCCCCATCTCGGACGGCGGTGCGTTAGACCACACGAGTAACCGAGCGAGTGCGACATGTAATTTCAGCACTACTGTTTAAACGCTACTATGATTAATGTCACATGTTTCACGGTATATCTACTCAATGTGTAATAATAATGTTAATTTAACGCTAATATACCCATTGTCAAGTCAGGTCACACGCCTTCGGAAACGTGATGAGCGCTTTTACCTAATTGGCAGCCGAGAGGCTCTTCCTGTTTTGCCGGCCAGGCGGTACCGGGCCAAGACACGCAGTTCGCACGCACTTGCGTTGGGCAACGCCGGGCCGAGCCGATTAACGGCGGAACGATGTGCGCATTCCGGGGCGGAGTGCCTGGCCATGCGTTCCGTTGCGTAAGGTTGGCGCTCCTGGCGTGATGAGGGCCGCGCTGGTCGATGAACGGAGTCGATCCCTGCAGCCACGATAAGACTAGCTCACGTCCCCTTGTAAACCGGTGTCCGAGTATAAAACGGGATGTCCCTTGCAAACACACCAGTCGTGTGTTATAAAATCTCAGCCGTGCGCTGGGATTCACTAATAATCATGTCTGGTGATCTGACTGGCAATACCAGATCTGTCCTCAAAGTTTCTGAAACTGATAGCGAATAACTGTGGCCCGATGTCATGGAGAACTGATATCCATAAAAAAATCCCATTCTTATTTCGGAAAATAAGGTCCAAAATGGTTGCAAGTCGTCAGGAAATAGTCGAACACAGCCATTACCTGATAATTATCCTTAGGGTTGGACCGGCGGAACCAGTTCTATACATGCAAAACAAGCCAAAATAATTATGGTTCTAAAACCAGCTTCCACATGATCTTGTTGACTTCGAGGGGTCTGTGTCTCAATGGAACACATCAGCCCTTGCCGTTTTTAATAGAGATGAACCTCATCAAGCTACTGTTTTACAGTAGTGTTGGGACCAACCAATATGATCACGAGCCTAGGGGAAGGCGCTGTGGGCGAATTCGTGCTGTTATCTACGGCATCTAAGATGACATTCCCTTAGAGCTACTGATGTCCCTGGGAGTTCAAGCCATGACAAAACTGTCTCACCTGGTAATTAAGATGTATGAGACAGGCGAAATACCCTCAGACTTTAAGAAAAATGTTACAATCGCCAATCCAAAGAAAGCAGGCGCAACAGGTGTGGAAATTACAGAATCGTCTGTTTAATAGGTTGCAAAATTTTAAAACGGACTATTTACAGAAGGATGGAAAAGCTGGTAGAAGGTAATCTCAGGTAAGATCAGGATAGATTCAGGAGAAATGTAGAAACACGGGAGGCAATCCTCACTTTACGGCTTATCTTAGAAGATAGATTAAGGAACGGCAAAACTGCATTGCTGGCTTTCGTATGTTTGGAAAATGCTTTTGACAATGTAGATTGGAATAGACTCTTTCAAATTCTTAAATCAGCAAGAGTAAAATATAGTGAACAGAGGGTTATTTAAAATTTGTATAAAACAGCAGTTATCAGAGTTGAAGGGCATGGAAGGGATGCAGAAGTTGGGAAGGGAGTAATACAGGGATGTAGCCTTTCTCCAATGTTATTCAGTTTGTACAATGAGTAAGCTATAAAGGAAAGCAAGCAGAAATTTGGAGAAGGAATTGCAGTTGAATGAAGAAATAAAAGCATTGTGTTTTGCTGATGACATTGTAATAATGTCAGAGACAGCAAAGGACCTGGAAGAGCAATTAAAAGAAATGGACAGCGTGCTGAAAGGGACGTATAAGATGAACATTAACAAGAGCAAAACATGAGTAATGGAATGCAGTCTTAGAAAATCAGGCGATGCTGAAGGAATTAGAATAGGCAACGAAACAATGAAGTTGGCAGACGATTTTTGTTACTTTGGCAGTAAAATGACATATGATGGTCGCAGTACAGAGGATATAAAATGCAGAATGGCAATGGGAAAAAAGCGTTTTTGAAAAAGATAAATTTGCTAACATCGAATATATATTTAAGTGTAAGGAAGTTTTTTTTAAGGCATTTGTATCGAGTGTTGTCTTGTACGGGAGTGAAAATTGCACGATAAATAGTTTAGACAGGAAGAGGATAGAGGCTTTCGAGATGTGGTCTTACAGAAGAATGCTAAGATTAGGTAGGTAGATCCGTAACTATTGAAGGGCACTGAACATAATTGAGGAGTAAAGGAATTTTTGGCATACCGTGACTAAGAGAAGGGGTTGATTAGTATGACACATTAATAGACATAAAGGAGACGTAAATTAAGCATTGGAAGGAACTATGTGGTAGAAAAATTGCAGAGGGAGACCGAAAGACGAATATGGTAAACAGATTCAGATGGATGTGTGGTGCCTTTCTAATGAGGAGATGAAGAGCAGCATCAAACCCTTCTTCGGACTGGAGACGACAACAAAAACAACACAACGACGTAAGGCACGCCAATCTGCTCTGCTGCCATAGCCCATGAACGCGAAATTGTGCAGCAGTATCCTACATGAAACATTTGTCGTAGCTACATACATTCCTGTTATTATACAATGTATTGCTTGTCTGTTAGTACTGACAACACTACGTAAGCGCCGCTAGTCGCTGTCGTTAAGGGCATGTCGTCGGTATCGGCGCGAAATTTGGTACTCTCGAGATAACCTTGAATCTTTTAATATCATAATTTTGAATACCCAACATATCTGCAAAATCCAATCTCGCATGCACTGCCGTTCAGTATTCAATTTCTTAAATCATTGGTAAACTACTCACACCACAGCCAATGAACCGTCCTTTTCTACTTTCTGCACGCGATACAGCCTCTGTACTTCTGCGTATCGTCAAACCATGACGTTTATCACCTCAGCGTGTATCATTCGGAAATACAGCAATCACTATGCAATTTCATACAAAAATTACAGGTTTATATACATTTTTACTATAGTCCACATAATCGACTTTAGAGATTCCACAACTATGCTAGTATTCGAATCAAGTTATTATCATTTATTGTCCGTCGACAAATGCGAATGTACACTGGTCAAAACAGTAAGGGGACCATTTGAGATATCTAGGTTATGACGTATGGTCATCGGCGGAATGAACTAAAATGGTTCGACGTCTCTCTCATGGTTTTTGTTAAAACTATTTGGGGGTCAGTTGAGATATCTAAGTTCTGAGTATTGTCATGGACGGAATGAACTAAAATGGTTCAACGAAGCGGACACAACAACAAAAAATGTGCAAATGTTTATAGAGATTATGGGACTTAACTACGGGTCATCAGTCCCTAAACTTACAAACTACTTATGAACTAGCTAATACTAAGGACGGCATAAATATCCATGCCCGAGGGGGGTTCGAACCCACGACCGTAGTGGCCGTGCTGAACGTGACTGGCACGCCGCAGACCGCTTGGCCACCGCGGCCGGCACACAACAACATTACGGCAACCGACATAGTGGGAATAACAGAAAGTCTCTGCAGAGGGGTTGTGTTGACTTCTGTTTACCAAATGAATTACACAAGCAAATTTTCGAATGTTTGTAAATCTATCGGACCAAATTGCGTGGTCATCAGTCCGTAGCTTACAAGCTACTTAAACTAAGGTAAACTAACCTAAGGACAACACACACAGGACTCGAACCTCCGACGGCGAGCAACCAAGTACTCCACAGCGATGCGCCTTACATCGCTCGGCTACTCCACTGCGGCAATTACACAAGCAGTATAGTGAGCTGAACAGTTCGAAGAAGGCAAGGCCAACGTCGTAAACAGGTAACACCAGCAAGAGAAGACCGTTAACTCCGGTTAATTGCTTGTCGAGACCGGAGCCTGAATGCAACTAAGCTACATCGCACCTTCCAGGGAGCAACAGGCGGGCAATATCAACACAAAAAGTACGAATTCACTCTCGGGAATGTGGCCTCTATGCCCGGAGGTCCATTGTCGGTGACCTATCAAATCCATCCTTCAGCCCGCAGAAACTGGGAGGAGGAACATCATGTTCGAAGTCGTAACGAATGGCACCGGGTTCCGTTCACAGATGAGTCAAGATTTTGTGTTCAGCCAGGAAATCGTTGTTCCCTCATCGGGAGAGAAAGTGAAACTCAGAACAATCCTCGTTATGTGCTGAAAACATCACCATATCATTGTATTGGACGAACAGTGTAGACAGGAGTCAGTATTAGCGAACCTCTACGTGGTTCAGAATGGCCGTTTGACTGCTCCTAGATATAGAAAGGAGATATTTCAACTTTTTGATGTGCCCTACGCTGGTGCTATAAGAGATGGGTTCCTTCAGGTGGACAATAACGTTCGATCCCACAGAGCTACATTGGTGGACAACAATATTGAAGCTGAGATAACTGAATGAATGGAGTGACCTGCTTGTTTACTGGACTTAAATCCGACTGAGCATGGGTGGGATGCACTTGACAGACGTATTACAACAAGACCAGCTACTACCACAACGGTTTCAGAGCTGTACATCGTACTCATGGAAGAATGGTGAAATATCTCTCAATAGCTGATTCATAACTTCGTACTGTCCATTCCACGCAGGTGTGAAACCTTATTAGCCGCCCCAGATGATCACACATCATATAAAAGGGCTACGAGAATGACGTTTTCACTATTGTGATAGTCCCATGGTACCTCAATCTAAGTAAACGCCATGAAATCGCAATTGTAACCAATATCTGAATAAAATACTTTACCATATATACATTGTCTACGATATATCACTTGATACCATAATTGTTTTGCGCATATTTTGTTTCATTGCATGTTTCTATCCTTTTAGATCATCTTTATATCTTGTAGTTACGTTTGCAACTCGTGTCGACTGTGTTACGCTCAATACTGTGTTGAACAACATAGTATTTGTAATAACACAGCCGACAGGGGTGCGGACGCAGCAACAAGATACAAATATGATCCAAGCTGCAATGGAACAAATAAAAGAATAAGAATCATTACTTTACCTTTACTACAAAAATAACGTAATTACCGGTGGACAATGAATGATATTAAACTGTTCTAACACCAAAATCTTAAGACACTCATATCGGTATCAAACGTTGTATATCGATAGAGTATCAACCGAAACGTCTATATAATTCGTTCTATGTGTTGCTGTCCAGTACAACATGCGTAAATTATAATAATAAGTAATGCCTAACCTACTGAGTAGAGGAAAAACGTAACTCTGAGAGCTTATCAAGTTGCGCTAGAGTGGGCTAGTTGGTAGAGCGTTAGTTCATGGAATAGAGGGTCGTGGGTTGGAACCCCGCCTAAGGTCTTTTTTTAACTGTAGTACGTAGAAAAGTGTTAAAAGAGAATTCTATAACCTTCCATGGGTTAATTTCACAAAACAGCACCGTCAGCTGCAGCAGTAGCCCCACTCGATGGTGTGGGCAAACACACGGCGCTCTAGCCACAACACGCACATCCGCGGTGCTGCCTATCTAGCAGTCATTTATTATTATTATCATTATTACGTTAATACTTCCGCACGTATGGTGCAATTGTTTCTTTCTTCTACGAAGATACTCTACATGTTTGCTACTTTCAAATAAAACGAAGCAGAAACAAACTGCCGATAAGACAGTGCTATAAAATCCGAACAATCCTTTTACAAAATGTTCAAATGTTTGTTAAGCTTAAGGGACTTAACTACGGGGTCATCAGTCCCTAAACTTACAAACTACTGATGAACTACCTACAACTAAGGACGGCACAAATATCCATGCCCGAGGGGGGGAATCGAACCCCCAACCGTAGTGGTCGTGCAGACCGTGACTTAAGCGCCTCAGTCTCCTCGGCCACCGCAGCCGGCTTTAAACTACTTAAACCTAGGTAAACTAACCTAAGGACAAACACACACACACCCATGCCCCAGGGAGGACTCGAACCTCCACGGCGAGCAACCGCGCGCTCCGCAGCGAGACGCTTTAGACCGCTCGGCTACTCCACCGCGGCTTACTTTTACATTAGAGGTACATGTTGCCCCATGTAACACTCGTTATACGTTTGTCAACGTAGAACAATTTGCAAAGTCATACAGAAACAAAAATACGCGCCACCAAGGTTTGAACCTAGGACCCTTGTAACACCAAACACTCGCTCTATTAACTACCCCACGGGAGTACAGCGCGACCAGCTCCTAGAGATACGTTTTTCCGTAGGACAGGTGTTACATATTACTTTCTGTTTCCGCACGTTCACCTGGACGACAACACATAGCACGAATTATATAGAAGTTTCGGTTGGTACTCTATCCATATACAACGTTTGGTACCGATCTGAGTGTCTGACATCTGAAGGTTTGGTTGTAAGTGTTAAATTAATATAAATGTGAGAGTTTCCCATCGTTATGCAATCATATGAACCCACATTCAACATAAATAAATAAGCGATAAATGATGTCACTACAATTTCAGTGGTTGGTCATTATAAGCAGCGCTGGAGTGACCGAGCGTTCTAAGGCCCCTAGCTGCGGAGCGTGCAGCTGCTCGCCGTCAGAGGTTCTTTCTGGAGCAAGGTTGTGTGTGTTATCCTTAGGTTAGTTCAGTTTAAGTAGTTTGTAAGTCTAAGGACTAATGACGATAGCAGTTTGGTCTAATAGGTCAACAAACGTTTGATTTGGTAATGATACAACGGTAGTACTGAAATAAAACAGTAATAAAGAAAAATGATTGTCATTTCCTTTAGCGATACAGCGTAGTTACTTACACCTTCACCATCAACGTCCATGCACATAGACAGCGTAATGAACGAAGAAAAATAGTGTAGTAGTGATTCTTCACTGTGCATGGATATATAATATATATTGTATCATGTTCTATGTTATAAATATATTGATAAGGGGGTAGCTTACCCTAAGTCCTCTTGTAGGGCTGCATTTCACGAAATTTCTCGTTCTGAGACTGTCCTCGAAGCGAGGATTCCTGGAATCCAGACATAGGAATTCCTGAAATAGGGAGGAATATGAAATATATAATAACGTATTATATCTAAGAGACAGAGCAGGCACATTTGGATGGGGTGTGTTCATCGTAATCGACGAAAATATTGTCTCCACTGAGATTTAAGTCGGCAGTAACTATGAAGTGATCTGGACGCTTAAAACAGATCTAGGAGAAATCGACTTAGTGGTTTGTAGTTTTTACCCGCCGCCCGTTCGCAGTCTCACAGTTCTAGGATCGTTCAAAGGAAGTCTACGCGCAGTGACGGGAGCATACCAGCAAAATTCAATATTAGCTGGGGGTAGCTCTAACATGGCGAATATTGACTGGGACATCAATGGCTTCATTTCAGGCCGTACAATAATGCACTCGTGTGAACTACCATTGACCATTTTTTTTTTTTTTTTCCGAAAACTGTCGTGAGCAGTAAAATCGACAATACACATGCAATGGAAATATTTTAGAGACGATAGATGTAAATAGATCTGACCGTAACAACGATGTTAGAGTAAAAACAGGGGCTAGTGTTCATGGTACCGTGACAGTGATAGTAGTTATCAAAATTAATAAATCAGACAAGGATAATGGGAGAGTTGTTTTGCTAGAAAGAGCTGATGAACCGTCGTTAGCCTCCCACATTCAGAAAGAATGTATATTGCTTACTTCCGGTACGATTGACGTAGAGTAATAAGGGCAAAATTTAAATGTACTGTGAAACAAGCGCTAGAGAAATACATGCTGCCTAATTGGATTAAGTATGGAATTAATTCAACCTGGTTTAATAATATTATTCGGAAGAGGCTGAGGAATGAAAGACAGTTGTACTCCTGATTCAAATAATAACAAACCAATGAAGTCGGGGAGGAACGCGAAACTTCGCAGAGATTGATGCGCGCCGCAATAATAATTAAAACCGTCACAGTAGTCTCAGAATAATCATGTAATCTCTGTGACATTATAGCGCTCTCTGATATGTTGCAATTGCATCACTGTACTTGGTTAGATTCATGCGTAGCACTCTATTCAACCATCCGTCCATGTCCAGAATTCTACTACACGATGTCAATAACCCATCTGTTGACGGACGACGTATAAACCATTAATAATACATCTACTATCCCCCATGTAGCATCTGCCGTCATCGCATCAAAGTCAACGTGGTCTTTCCAGGTGTATTTTGTTTCTGCAGTGTATGGTAGTGTAGCGTCTGTTGTTGGCGACGTTTCCGAAAAAAGTCACCGCGCTAAAACGGAAGGAAGCTTGGAGTTAACATCCCGTGGACAGCATAATCATTAGAGACGAAGCTTACGCTCTGAGTGTAGGGTAAGGTTGTGGAAGGAAATCGGCTGTGCCCTTTCAAGGAAACCATCCCAGTATTTGCCTGGAGTGGTTTAGGGAAATCACAGAAAACCTAAATCTGGATGGCTGTGAAAGAGACCTGCTAAATTATTTAAGCAAGATCTCGGGCAACTGATATCTGCAAATGCAAGTTAAAGCGCTCACTGCTGCTTTAAATTACCTTGCGAGTGGCCATAGTATTTGCGCAACGGCAATTTATCTAAATGCCCACTCCTTAAGCGAGCAGACAACGTTTCAACTAACACAAAATCAATGTTAAAAATAAATGAATAGATAATTAAACATGGGCCGGGGAGAATGAAATTATAAAGCAGAGGTTTGATACTTTAAATCATCATCTATTCAATAAAATGAACAAGAAAATAAGTGTGGGAAGACCAAATTAAGCACACACCTTGTACAATAGTGAATTAAATCATAAAGTTACTGTTCATAATAAAAATTGTTTCTGCCCTTTATGAATATGGAGGTAACGTGGGAGGAAAATTGCAAACACACAGTGGACAGATGAAAGTGCACGCATTCATTCACAGACATGTGCATAATGCTTGCCGCACTTACTCATGCAGAAACAGCTCATAGCAGCGACAAACTAAGCGTCGGCGGCGTTTTGATGAGATGGCGGATGTATTGAAGCACACACATTTAAAAATCACTATGCACCAAACAAACTCATGCATGGGGAGGCAGCGGTGTACTACCATTAAGTACCATGTGGTGTGCGACCACACTGAATAGAATTTACAAAAGAAGTTAATTTAGAATAAGCGAGAGTTCATATAGAAGAAAGCTAGTATTGATGAACGCATGGCTGAAGACCAAAGTAATGACCATTACAAAAGCACGTGGTGCAATCAGTCATATAATACGGGAAAGACGGAATCAAACTAGAAAATCAGGGAAATATTTAGCATACTGGGAGGTATAAACGCAATGCGAAAATGTTAGTTAAAAAACAACAAGTAAATTTAAACATACACAAAGGCTGAAGGCCACACACGAGTATTCTAACTTGAGATAAACCAGACACAAAATCATCACCGGAATGAAAAATGCAAATACTAAATTTACACTGAATTATTCGAGTCCTGTAAATTACGTCACAATTCGCCTTGCATAGCGAAAGAATTACTCAAGAAAACTATCACTGAAAAACCAAAACTGCCTGATCACAATGAAAGCAAAGTTCTAACAGTGTGCCTTCGCCTCAGCATGATTCGACAAAGTACTTACTTCCACGGTCGCAGCAGGAGTGAAGCTCTTAGGCCACACCAAAACCTTCCCCACGACACACTGGATGTAGACCGCGCTAGAAACCCATACAGAGCACGTTCAGAGCATAGTGTCTACCAACCCTCTCTACCTGAGGAAGATAATACCCTCTTCAACCACTTCCAGAAAGGTCTCTTGTCACCTGTTCCGTCCAATATTAGGTTGGAACCGCACTAAGAACACGGCCACCTCGCCATCTTGCCAAGTAAGCTTGTCTCTGCCACCCAGCAGACACCAGCGCAGACGACAAACGAGGCCATGCGTTCTTAATTAAAGTAAACGAGGCCTAAAGCGCGAGGCGGCGACTGTAAGCCATTGCGCGCTAGTCAGCCATTATTAAAAACAACTTTCCACATTCACATGAACACTCAAGTTCAGTCACACGGATGGAAACATGTACAAACATGGGGCATTGATCATTAATAAACAGAATAAAAATAACTAACATACTAATTGGACAATATTAATGGGGTCGAGGAGACTGAGGCGCTCCAGTCACGGTCTGCACGACCACTACGGTCGGGGGTTCCAATACCCCTCGGGCATGGATATTTGTGCCGTCCTAGTTTGTAAGTAGTTCATAAGTAATTTGTAAGTTTAGGGACTGATGACCCCGTAGTTAAGTCCCATATACTATACAAACATTTGAACATTTTTGAATATTAATGGCGCAGAAACAATTTACGTTAATGAATCACTCAAAAATGGGACACGACCACACATTCAGTGGACATATTTCAGCCGGAGGTGGATATGAACCACCGTCCGAAATGCAAGTCTACATCTATATATATGCTCTGCAATCCACCGTAAGGTGCGTGGCGGAGGGTACTGTGTACCACTACTGGGCATTTCCTTTCCTATTCCACTCCCAAATAGAACGAGGGAAAAAAGAATTACTACATTCCTCCGTACGAGCCATAATTTCTCTTATCTTGTCTTTGTGATCACTACGCGAAATATAAGTAGGCGGCAGCAATATCGTACTACACACAGCCTCAAATTTCGGCCCTCTAAATTTACTCAACAGAAATTCACGAAAAGAACGTTGTTTTTCCTCCAACGATCCCAAATTGAGTTGCCGGAGCATTTCCGTGACATGCATTGGTCGAACCTACCAGTAACAAACCTAGCTGCTCGCCTCTGAACTGCTTCTATTTCTTCCTTACAATCTGCTGCGGGTCCCAAACACTTCATCAATACTCAAGATGTGGTCGTACAAGCGTTTTATACGCGGTCTCCTTTACAGGTGAAGTACATCTTCCCAAAATTATCCCAATAAACCGAAGTCGGCTGTCCGCCTTTACTCACAGCTGTCCTTACTGGTCCGTTCCATTTCATATCGCTCTGCAAAGTTACGCCTAGACATTTGAACGACGCGACAGAATCAAGAAGCTCACTATTAATGCTGTATTCGAACATTATGGGATTGATTTTCCTACTAATGCGCATCAGCTTACATTTTTCTACATTGAGAGCTAGCTACAATTCTTCACACTAACTAGAAATTTTGTCTAAGTCATCCTGTATGCTATTGCAGTCAGTTAAAGACGACACACTCCCATACACCACAGCATCATCAGCAAACAGCCGCATATTACAACTTACTCTATCCATCAGATCATTAATATAGATAGAAAATAATAGCAGTCCTATCACATCCCCTGGGGCACGCCTCGTCTCTGAGAACAAAGTACTGCGTCCTATTACTTAGGAAGTCTTCCAGCCAGTAACAAACATGTGAACCTGTTCCATAAGCTCGTATCTTCGTTAGCAGTCTACAGTGTGCCACCGCGTGGAATGCCATTCTGAAGTCTAGAAAAACACAATCCGCCTGTTGCCGTTCATCCAGAGCTTGCAAGATGTCATGTGAGAAAAGACAAGCTGAGTTTGACATGAACGATGTTTCCTAAACCCGTACTGATTCATAGAAAGAAGATTTTCCGTTTCAAGGAAATTTACAATATTCGAACTGAGAATGTGCTCCAAAATTCTACAGGAAACTGATGTCAACGATATTGGCCTGTAATGGTGTGGTTCAGTTCTCTTTCCTTTCTTATAAACGGGAGTCACCTGCGATTTTATTTTTTTTTGCAATCACTAGGAACTTTGCGCTGAATTAAAGATTTGCGATAACTGCAAGCTAAGTAGGGGGCCAACGCTAATACACAGACCGGTGACAACGCTAGGTCAGCAGACAGTGGGAGTGGCGGTCGCGTCGGCGGCTAAGTGTATCGCCCGTTACGCAACCGGCGCTCTCTCCTCATCGCGTATTGCGGGCAGGAGCGCCGTGTCAAGTGCAGGCGGCATCCAGAAGCAGCCGAAACTCGCCGGGGCTGCACTGCCCAGGACCACAGGCGCAGGGGGCGGGGCAGGGCGGGTCTACTAGCACGCACCTCTGACTGTACACCTGCCTGCTGCTCATATATCGGCACTACTAACACAGAAATTATTATTATTACAAAATTAATCAATACAAAGATTAATTAATAACAACCTCTTGTCGTATTCCTGTTATCCTCCACCAGCCTCTTTATCCAACGCTTCTTTCTTGCCGATGCCGCGATGTTCCATCACTCCATTTATCTCGTCTGTCCAAGAGCGTCGTGGTCTTCCGCGCTTACGTCCGCCGGGTGGTTTCCGTTCGACACACGGCGAAGAGGAGCTGGATGCCTTCCTGTTACACCTGAACAGCATCAATTCTAGAATTCAATTCAGTATGGAAAAGGAAACCAATGGTCAACTGAACTTTTTAGATGTGACGGTTATCAAAACATTAAAGATAAATATACGGTCTTAATTGCTCTTTCACTATCAGCTAGATTCAGCTGGGGTCTGCGGGCTGCAGCAATGAGGGCTATTTATAAAGGAAGAATACTACCTACATTATTGTACGGCTCACCATTGTGGATAGATGCATTGGAACGATAATACAACCGTACTAAAATTAATTGAATTCATTTTAATCATTTTAAAGATGGTGATCGCTTGCAGAAAGACATACAGTGAATCGCTCTGTGTTTTATGAGACCACATGCCCATAACTCTTAAGGTACAGAAAATAACGATATATTAGAACCTGGTCAATACTAAAAACTCCAGACAGACAATCGACAACGCCTAGAGTATCGAAGCTGGTCACACCCGGCAGACTTGACGAGAATAACTAATAAGGACGCATACAATTGCTACCCTGTTCAAGTATACACAGACGGAAGCAAGTCAAATGCAGTGAGTTCAGGAATTGTTATATTTGTTAATAAGAAGCTTACTCTTCAACCTTGAACTGTCAAATGAATGCTTAAAAAATCAAGCAGAACAACGTTCCATTCTCAGTGCCCTTGATTCAATAACCAATCTCTCGAATATTGATAGAGCTGCGATAATTCACACCGATAGCAGCATGACTATGGATTCGTTACGAAATCGGAAGAATCACAACTTCTCGACTACAGAATTAAGATGGAAAATCAGAAGATTGCAGAAACACAACTGGCAGGTGCAATACCAATGGGCACTTAGAGGGATGTGGGCAAATGAATTAGCTGACAGTCTCGATAAGATAGCAGCTTGATCACGAAAATCAATACCTACAAGTGCGGTGAAGAAGAAACTAAGAGGGGCGTTTAGGAACAAATGGGAGAATGAGTCTCAAAGAAGTAAAAACGTGGAAAGCACTACGATCCGACAACGTTTAATGATTAAACTCCCAAAACGACAAAATTTCACAGCAAAGTTAACAGGTCATGGGAAACTGTAAGCCTATTATCAATGGTTCAGAATTATTTAAGACGGAAAGTGAGCATGTAGCAGAGACACCGAAACTGTTGACCACCTGCTTTTCAACTGCAGTTATTCACTGACGGGGAGGGAACATCACAGAAAAAAAAATATTGCTGACAAAGGCCCATCAGTAAATTTGATTTTGTTCATCAATTCACTATTGTTTCCTACAACTTCTGTAACTGAATAATAATTCGTGCCGTGTAATACAAGTTTGATTTCTTTATGTAAAGAGATGTATCTTTTATAGCAAAACTGTCCTCTTTTCTAAACTGGCTAACACTACTGGCCATTAAAATTTATACACCGAGAAATGCAGATGGTAAACGGGTGTTCATTGGACAAATACATTATTCTAGAAATGACATGGGATTACATTTTCACGCATTTTGGGTGCATGGATCCAGAGAAATCAGTACCCAGAACAACCACCTCTGGCCGTAATAACGGCCTTGATACGCCTGGGCATTGCATCAAATACAGATTGGATGGCGTGTACAGGTACAGATGCCCATGCAGCTTCAACACGATACCACAGTTCATCGAGTAGTGACTGGCGTACTGTGACGAGCCAGTTGCTTGGCCACCAATGACCAGACGTTTTCAATTCGTGAGAGATCTGGAAAATGTGCTGGCCAAGGCAGCAATCGAACATTTTCCGTACCCAGAAAGACCCGTACAGGACCTGCAACATACGGTCGTACATTATACTGCTGAAATTTTGGGTTTCTCAGGGTTCAAATGAAGGGTAGAGCCACGTTTCGTAACACAACTGAAATGTAACGGCCACTGTTCAAAGTGCCGTCGATGCGAACAAGAGGTGACCGAGACGTGTAACCAAAGGCACCACATATCACCACGCCGGGTCATACACCAGTATGGCGATGACGAATACACGCTTACAATGTGCGTTCACCGCGATGTCACCAAACACGGATGCGAGCATCATAATGCTATAAACAGAACCTGGGTTCATCCGAAATCATGACGTTTTGCCATTCGTGCACCCAGGTTCGTCGTTGCGTACACCATCGCAGGCGCTCCTGCACGATCCTTTATACCCATGCGGATAAGATGCCTGTCATCTCGACTGCTAGCGATACGAGGCCGTTGGGATCCAGCATGGCGTTCCGTATTGCCCTCCAGAACCCACCGATTCCTTATTCTGCTAACAGCCATTCTATCGCTACTACCGCGAACAGCAGTGTCGCGATCTGATAAACCGCAATCGCCATAGTCTACAATAAGACCTTTATCAAAGTCGGAAACGTGATGGTACGCATTTCACAACAAGGAATCACAAGAACGTTTCACCAGTCAACGCCGGTCAACTGCTTTTCGTGTATGAGAAATCGGTTCGAAACTTTCCTCATGTCAGTACGTTGTAGGTATCGCCACCGGCGCCAACCTTGTGTGAATGCTCTGAAAAGCTAATCATTTGCATATCACAGCATCTTCTTCCTGTCAGTTAAATTTCGCGTCTGTAGCACGTCATCCTTGTGGTGTAGCAATGGCCAAATTTGCGTTTATTGTGTTTGTCTCTCCCAAAGTACGTCATGTAACCACCTGAATTTAACTTTGAAATATGCAATATTTATATACAATGGGGCATGTGAAATAAATATTAAAAACATTTACTGGAAAGAAAATATAGAAAATATTGTAGGGAGGGCGAATTAAAAGCTACGTTTGATTAGTATAACACATGGAAAATGCAACACTTCTACTAAAGAAAGTGCCTGCACTAAACTTGTGCGTACTATTTTGGAGTATTGTCTCCTTTGTATCACACCTATCTAATAGGACTGACGGGTGCTATAGATAAAGTTCAAAGAAGGGCAGCCCCTTTTTGTATTAACGTGATATTGAGGAGGGTGTGTCACAGAAATGTCACTCTAATTGGGGTGGAAATCATTAAAATCATTAAAAGAGAGGCGTTATTCGACGCGTCCAGAGATATTTGTGAAATTCTTTACTCCAACTTTCTCTTCCGAATGCGAACATATTTTACTAGCACCCACCTACATATGAAGACATGAAAACCACAATAAAATAAATCAGATTGTAAACGGGAAGATTCAGATGTTCCTTTTTCCCGCTCGCGTTTAAAGAATGGAACGTTAGAAAAACATCTAAAAAGCGATTCAATGAAATTTCTGCCATGCACTTGAGTGAGATCGGCGGAGTATTTCTGTAGATGTTAAATAGCCGGCCGCGGTGCCCGTGGGCACTGAGGCGCTCCAGTCACGGTCTGCACGGCCACTACGGTCGGGGGTTCGAATCCCCCCTCGGGCATAGATATTTGTGCCGTCCTTAGTATAAGGTAGTAAATAAGTATTTTGTAAGTTTAGGGACTGATGACCCCGTAGTTAAGTCCCATAAGCTTAACAAACGTTTGAACATTTTTGATGTTAAATATCATGAAATCATATATATAAATATTACATTAATTTATATATTTTATATTTTTAAATGTTATATATCACTGTATTTATATATGTATTTTACAGTATGTATACTTTTATTATTTTTGTCCAAAATATTAAAAAAATCACAAACTACAAGAAAATCTAAAGTGTGTCGTGAAACACGTGAGAGTTATTTTCTTCCTTGGGGTGTATAAATCAGCCAAAAAAATTCGTCGAAACAGTATTCTTAGAAAGAAGCTGTAAGCTCTAAGCTATCGTAATGAGAGTTCTTATGAAGCAGAATGAAACAAACGAAAGACGACTAACAGAGACTGGTCCGTGTCGTAGCAACAGGCTAGAAATTCTTCATCACGCATATCGACGGATTGCGTCAGTCGGTTTCTGGCTTTCTTCTGCGCTGCAGCAGTGGCTGCAGGCATGATCAGTGTCGGCTGCTGCGTAAGGCATACTGACTGCGTAAACAACGAGAAGGTCCTCATAGGCAGAGGTTACAGCGCCGCTGGAAACAGATACTGCGCAACATGAATGAACAAGAAACGTGATACAAGAGACGATAGAGGAATTGTGAGAATATTTATGCTACAACGGGTTATATGAGTCTTTTTTTCTCTCATTTATACTAGTGCAGTACTTAAAGTACCAATCCTTATTTAGTGCGCTTCCTTTCGTATTTCTGTCAATGATTTATTTGCAGTCTGGTAACAGTTATAAATATTTTGTAGAAGCGCAATCACACGTAGACAGTCTATCCGTATTTTATCTTCAGCAGACGATCTATTGACGTACTCGGCAACTTCCCTATTAATTTGTAAGCCGGCCGCGGTGGCCGAGGGGACTGAGGCGCTCCAGTCACGGTCTGCACGGCCACAACGGTCGGGGGTTCGAATCCCCCCTCCGGCATGGATATTTGTGCCGTCCTAGTTCGTAAGTAGTTCATAAGTAGTTTGTAAGTTTAGGGACTGATGACCCCGTAGTTAAGTCCCATAAGCTTAACAAACATTTGAACATTAATTTGTAAGGATACAAGATATTTATTATTGTAAATTGCAGTCTCTTTAAGGACTACAGTCGAACAGTAGGTATAGCCGGCATGCTGCTGAACGACATTACTTGGGTTTCAAAGTACGAGTTTGTTTGTAGTCGGGCGCTAGTCGTAGTCACTCGTCTACCGGTAGCAGCGCGAGTCACACGCGTTTTTGGCTGCGGCTTAAGTTATGCCTACCGACCGTCGCTTATATGCATTCCAGTCGCGACAGGGGATTGAAAATATTTCATTGTGAAGGTGGTCAGTTATTATCGTAGTGGCACGCAGTGATTCGGTGGTTGTATTTTGATATGAGTAATATTTATCGTTCTGAATCCTTATATAGTTCGTTACAGTGTTCGACTGTAGTCCTCCAAAGACGTTACAACTAGCAATACTAAATATTGTAAAGTATATTAGCGGTAAAACAATCAATATCTTCATTACGTGATAGTAATGGTGATGCTACTGCTAAAGCACAATTTATTAATACACCTTTCCGAAATTCCATCAGTGGACAAGACGAAACAAATACTCTGAAATTCGTACAACAACAGCTGCCAGCATGCGTAATTTAGATGTAGATACACCCCCTGGTGTATTAAAGAAACTTAAACCACTTAACAAAAGTAAGTCTCCCGGTCCAGACTGTATACCAATTAGGTTCGTTTCAGAGTAAGCTGATACAATAGCTCCATGTCCAGTTATTGTTTACAACAACACGGTTAGCGAACGTTCCGTACCCAAAGACATAACTATCCCTGCCGGGTTGTGTTTTTAATAAAATTTGGAATATAGGGGAAAAGATACCAATAATCTATTCCTGTGCCTCTACTGCTAATTAATATAATTTATATTATTATTTACAGTATGGTCGGGCGGCAGGAAACGTTATAATATGGCATTTTCTTATTATGGGAGGTTCGTAGTTGGTGGAGAGGTTCTTTCTTTGAATCAAGGGTACTAGAAAAAGGCCGTAAATATTTTCAGAAAGACTAATTGCAGGTTTGTACGTAACAAATTGAATGGTAATTCCTGTTAATTCTTAATTATTAAATGATTTAATACTGAAACTTTACCCATAATTATTGTTAGAATGTAATGGCGTCCATAAGATTCCAAAGAACCTAAAATAAAACTACTGAAGAATAAAATGTCGAATAATGATAAAGTATTATTTTTATAATGATTTTAAAATTGCTAAAGATTGCCTCAATAATCAAAAGATGTTATCAGTAGATTATTTATTTTCAATTCTATACGAATTGAAAATAAACAATCTACTGATAACATCTTTCGATTATTCAAGCAATCTCTAGCAATTTTAAAAATCATTATAAAAAATTTTACAATGAAGATTGTATACCTCTACCAAAACTTTCAGTCCAAAATAAACAAAGTATTATTATTTATATATCATTTTATTTGTATATCAGACAATCACACTCACATTTATCAATACAGGTAGGCCGTGATAAAATAGTCCTCTGCATGATTCGTTTTTATTATTCGATGAGCAATTGCTGGCTGAGACAAAGCAGCGCTTTCTTCTTCCTTTTTACAATAGAAAAAAATGACGATCCGTCAATGATAAAGAAAGGAGAAGGCAATCAAAGGTTAATTATGTCTGTGTGGTCGCCAGAGACCGCTCGTAATGCTTCAGACAGGAAAGTTGCACAAGTCACTCCAATATTTAAGAAAGGCAGTGGGAGTGATCCGCAAAATTACAGGCTTATATCACTGACGTCGGTTTGCAGCAGGATTTTATATCCTATACTTTCCTCAAGTATTATGAACTATCTCGAAGAGAACGAATTATTGACCCATAGTCAACACGGATTCAGAAAGTATCCTTCTTGTGAGACACAGCTTGCTCTTTACTCACATGATGTGTAGGTGCTATCACCAAGGGATGTCAAGCAGATTACGTATTTCCAGATTTCCGAAAGACTTTGACACTGTACCTCACAAGCGTCTTCTATCATAATTGCGTGCTTATGGAATATCCTCACAGTTGTACGATTGGATTCATTACTTCCTGTCAGAATGATACAGTACGTTCTAATTGGCAGAAAGGCATCGAATAGAACAGCGGTGATACAGCGCCTACTGTTCCTTATTTTTGTAAACAATTTAGGAGACAATCTGAGTAGCTCTCTTAGACTGTTCGAGGACGATGCTGTCATTTATCGGTTAGTAAAGTCACCAGAACATCAAAAGACAATACAAAATTATTTAGATAAGATATCTGCATGGTGAAAAAAGTGGCAATTGACTCTTAATAATGAGAAGTGTGAAGTCATCCATATGACTACTAAAAGAAGCCCGTTAAACTTCATTTACACGAGAAATCTGTCAAACCTACAGGCCGTAAATTCAAGTAAATACCTAGGAATAAAAATTACGAACAACATAAATCGGAAAGAGCACATAGAAAATATTGTAGGGAAAGGTAACCAAAGACTACGTTTCGCTGGCAGAACACTTAGAAGATGCAACAGTTCTACTAAAGGAACTGCCTACAACAAACTTTGGGGTACTGCTGCACATTATTGGATCCCCACCAAATGGGACTGACAGACGACTTAGAGAAAGTTCAGAGAAGGGCAGCTCGTTTCGCATTATCACTATGTGGGAGGGGAGGGGGGAGAGGGTGTCACGAATATGATGCACGAGTTCGGATAGAAATAATTAAAGAAAGGTTTAATTTGTTCTGAAG
Organism: Locusta migratoria; assembly: GCA_026315105.1. Classification (NCBI taxonomy): domain Eukaryota; kingdom Metazoa; phylum Arthropoda; class Insecta; order Orthoptera; family Acrididae; genus Locusta; species Locusta migratoria. The sequence goes on from CM048751.1 coordinate 64,171,258, forward strand.
AGATCTATTTGCGAAATTTCTTGCACGAACTTTCTCTTCCGGATGCGAACATATCTTGTTAGCACTCACGTATATAGGAAGAAATAATCATGAAAATAAGAGAAATCAGATCGAAAACGGAAAGATTTAGGTGCTCAGTTTTCCTGCTAGCTTTTAGAAAATGGAACTGTAGAGAAATATCATAAAAACGGTTCAATGTGTCTTTCAGTCTATTTATGTAGATGTGGATGTAAATTTCTTGTATCCTTATAAATTCTCATCGAAGTAATTGAAGTGGAAGTTTCATTGCCGTCCGCGGTGGCCGAGGTGACTGAGGCGCTCCAGTCACGGTCAGCACCGCCACTACGGTCGGGGGTTCGAATTCCCCCTCGGGCATGGATATTTGTGCCGTCCTAGTTCGTAAGTAGTTCATAAGTAGTTTGTAAGTTTAGGGACTGATGACCCCGTAGTTAAGTCCCATAAGCTTAACAAACATTTAAACATTTTGAAGTTTCATTTTGCAACATGCGTAGCCTGCATATCTAAGCTAATTACTCCTTTTGGAATGTCTTCTTGTAGTTGGTCCCTACTTGGTGATGTATCCAAATGATAGTGAATTTGACAACAAGGCAATGCGCCATGTCAGAAGGGTAGGATTGTAATGGTGTGGTTCGAGGTGAAAAGAGCCCAGTTGCAATTGATGTCATGCACCCTCAACGTGATAGATGTTAAACAGATGGCACACATCTGGGATGTCATTCGAATGGCATCGGAGGTCATCGTTTCCCTCAGCGTAATTGACGGGAATTAGATGACTTTTGTGAGGAGATGTATGTGGGGTGTCAACTTCCTACAGCGCCGTACCTAGACCTCATTGCTTTCGTGCCAAGAAGAGTTGCCACAGTTATCCCTGTCCAAATTGGTCGTACAGTCATAATGTTCTGGCTTGTAAGTGTATAACATGAAATGCATCAAAAGGTGGTCTTTGAAACACGTATTTTCTGTTTAATTCCCACATTAAACTATGTCTCATAAGAATACCACGTACTTGTGTTTTGTTGCTACACTTCACGCTGAGTTCGATGGTTACCACCCTTGTTTACTTAAGGTTATATCGTGCTTTAAAGTATTCGAACGCCTGCAGCGGCGATATATATGGCAGCCCATCCAATGCAGTTCTCTTTTCGGCACTGTCTAATTTCTTTACAAATCGTAACCCTAACTATCTGAAAAACTGTTGCCGGTGTGTAATAGCCGAGCGCTCTAGGCCACCTTGCTGCGGAGTGCATGCTTGCGCATCGTCGGAGTTTCGAGTCCTCCCACGGAAATAGGTGTGTGTTCGAAATATTTAAACATTTCGACCATTTCAGGGCATTGAAATAAATCTAATGGCAAAGACGAAAACTTGTGCTGGACCGGGATTCGAACCCGGATATCCCACTTTGGGCCAGCGGCCGCCTTAACCAATTAGGCTACCCAGGCATGCATTCCTGCCAACGCAAATTCTCATCTTGTAGCACACTTCGATTGCAATGATCTCTGCCCACACCATCGTAGTGTACTACAAGATGAGAATTTGGGTTGGAAGGGAAGATTTAGTAGTAGGAAGTTTTAGTAGTATGTAAGCGTAGGGACTGATAACCAGAGTAGTTAAGTTCATAGATTTAGAAACATTTGAAGATTTGAAATGTCGGATGTCGGAATAAATACCAGGGTTTATCCAGTATCAGGAATAATGCTACACTACTGGCCACTAAAATTGCTACACCAAGAAGAAATGCAGATGATAAACGGGTATTCATTGGACAAATATATTATACTAGAACTGACGTGTGATTACATTTTCGCACAATTTGGGTGCTTAGATCCTGAGATATCAGTATTCATAACTACCACCTGTGGCCGTAATAACGGCCTTGATAAGCCTGGACATTGAGTCAAACAGAGATTGGGTGGTGTGTGCAGGTACAGATGCCCATGCAGCTTCAACACTATACCCCAGTTCATCAACAATATTGACTGGCATATTGTGCTGAGCCAGTTGCTCGGCCGCCATTGACCAGACGTTTTCAATTGGTGAGAGATCTGGAGAATGTACTGGCCACGGCAGCAGACGAACATTTTCCGTATTCAGAAACCTGCAGCATACGGTCGTGCATTATCCTGCTGAAATGTAGGGTTTCGTAGGGATCGAATGAAGGGTAGAATGTTCAAATGTTTGTAAGGCTTAAGGGACTTAACTGTGGGGTCACCAGTCCCTAAACTTACAAACAACTTATGAACTACCTTATACTAAAGACGACACAAACATCCATGCCCGAGGGGGGATGCGAATCCCCCGACGGCGGACTGTCGCGCGCACCGCAACACGGCACTCCAGCACGCGCGGCGAATCTGAAGAGTAGAGCCATGGGTCGTAACACATCTGAATTGTAACGGCCACTGTTCAACATCGATGTGAATAAGAGGTGACCGAGACGTGTAACCAATGGCACCCCATACCTTCACGCCAGGTGATACGCCAGTATGGCAATGACGAATACACGCTTCGAATGTGCGATGTCACCAAACACGGATGCGACCATCATGATGCTGTAAACAGAACCTTGATTCATCCGAAAAAATGACGTTTTGACATTTTTAGACTCACGTTAGTCGTTGCGTACAACATTGCAGGCGCTCCTGTCTGTGATACAGCGTCAAGGGTAACCGCATCCTTGGTCTCGGAGCTGATAGTCCATGTTGCTGCAAACGCCGTCGAGCTGTTCGTGAAGATAGTTGATGTCTTGAAAACGTCCCCATCTGTTGACTCACTATGCACGATCCGTTACAGCCAATCGGATAAGATGCCTGTCATCTCGATTGCTAGTGATACCTTTATCAAAGTCGGAAATGTGGTGGTACGCATTTCTTCTCCTTACACGAGACATCACAACATTTCACCAGATTTATGCATGGCTGTGAATCAGCGACTGTTACAATGGAATTTAATTTATAAGGGGCAGCTCTCAGTCGCAAAGTACGAAAGTAATCGTTATCAGGTTTCAATGCCGCTATGGGAACCTTCTTCAGACGAAGATGAATATGTTAAACCTACATGTCAAAATTATAAAATACAAAAAATATATCTGAAATAATCAGATAGTCAGGCGGAGCAGTCACGAGGGGCTGCAATGTCTCCGCTGCCAACGTCGACAGATAACTGCCCATAGCGGCACTGAAACCTGGTAACGATTATTTTCGTACTTTGCGACTGAGGGCTCCCCTTATAAATTTAATAACATTTCACCAGGCAACTGCGGTCGACTGCTGTTTGTGTATGAGAAATTGGTTGGAAGCGTTCCTCATGCCACCACGTTGTAGGTGTCGCCACCGGCGCCAAACTTGTGTGATTGCTCTGAAAAGCTACTCATTTGCATATCACAGGATCTTCTTCCTGTCATCTTCGTGGTATAGCAATTTTAATGGCCATGAGTGTAAGTACGAGGTTGACGCGAAGTTTTCACGTTGTTCAGTCATAATGTCAGTGTCAGTGTGTCCAAAGTCTTCCACTTAGCAACAGAGCCCCGTCTGTAAAAGCTGATGACGTGCGAGTCCTGGCATTACGTGCTGCAACAGCTGGTGTTGCTGTCTAGGATGTAACAGCGTGTCCTGACATCATCGGCGCTTGGCTGCGACGGACATGTGTCCCTCCGCCTCTCCTGAGCCAGCGGCTTGCCTCACGCCAGTTTCCCACGCCCACGCACTTGGCTGCTCGGAGACTGCACGACGTCAGAGCGCCTGTCGCCATCGCCTCTTGCTGTGACAGAAACTCGCCGAAAACGGAATACCACGCCTAGTCTGTTCCAAGGTACTGAACCTATGGCTGCCAAAAGCTTCTCCGCTACTCGTGTCTGATGAAGCAACGAGTAGTGTCAGTTGTACAGAATACTACATTGCTGGCCATCTAAAATGCAATACCAAGAAGAATCCGAGATAGCACAGCCAAATTTATTCGCGAGATAAAACGACGTACTAAGACACATGATTCAAACTGAAGCACTATGTAAAGTGAGAAATTAGTACTTGCGACGTCTGTTCTGTTGGACATATTCGATAGGATATATCTTATATGTAAGACTCCAATTCATAGATTTCTGTACACTTAAGTAAGTAGTTGTCTCCTGACACATGAAAGTACGAATCGGACGGTGTTGTTTTGGTACTCCACGCAGACGTGTTGAGCACATGTGCCTGGGGTGGCGCAGACGTTTAGTGTGACTTCCACGTACGCAGGAGGTCCCAGGTTCAAATCCCAGCCACGGCATAGATTTTTATACGACTCCTACCAGCTGCACAGGCTAAAATCTAAGGTTAAAATCGATACTGAAGCGAGGAAGCTGATGAAGTCAGTATTGAGTACCCACCACTGCTACAGGGCTACAGACACCGGTATAAAATCCGAGAGGATTTGCCACTGCCGTTGAGTACAGCTGTTGCCTCCACATATCACATATCGCCAAAGTTGATCAGCGATAGGGCGGATTGCGCAACCCTACCCGTTTTTTATTTTTTTATTTATTTTTCGATACGACCTACCTCGTTGCATTGTGGCCGTCGGCTAGCTCTGAAGGTATAGGAAGACCTCATCCTCCAGAACCTCAGAGGTGTTGTGACGAATGTGCGGCTTTCTTGCGGTGGGGTTGCAAGATTTTTTAATTAAACAATTTCAGAGTCCCAGGTCATGACATGCTAATCAAGATGTCAATTTAAGGGGAGTCGTACAATGTTAAATTGCATATATAAAATAAAGTTTTCAGGACCTTTTGAGTTTATGAATGTGGAGTTCTTAGCTCATGTTATCGTATGTTTTCTGGACATATTGCACTACAATCGCTTTAAAATAACAGCTGGAAAAAAGTTAATGTTTTTTTCCAAGCATATGATTTTTGGTGTATATTTTCACAATTTTAATTTCTTGAATTTTAACTATTACAGTAAATACCACTAAACTAGAGCTATAACACCATTGTAGTATCATGTTATGTGGTCAGTAATTCATTGGTGTATAGTCCGACGTTTCTGAGAAAAAGGGACATTTATACAGAAAAATGTCTTTCTGAGGCAATTGCGGTTAAAGGAAACATTTTAATATACTGCCAGTAGATACATAAAAATATGTCAGAATCCTCCTAGATGGTAGTCCTCCTCTCCTTCTCCATCTTCCGCATCCAGTGCTCTCCTTCTCTTGGATCTAGCTTCTTCTTAGATACTGTTGTTTGTTGCCACCTCTGCCTTCATGATTAGCAGCTGGTACAATTTCACTCACTTTTAGTGGTGTTGTAACCTTTATGATTTCTAAGATGCTCCAAAATCTGGAGTTTTCCAGAACAGCCATCATTAAAAGTAAGAACAGCATCAGAAACACAAACAAACACAGAACCTGAAACACGGTTAGTGCATAACTATTGTTGTCAAAGAGAAACAAATTTACGGTTCAAAGAGTTTCCTGCGAAGTACCGATGGTGTAGGCAACTTACGAAACCGATAGTTCTCTACGTAAGAAAAGAAATTACAGTCTACTAGACTATATTTTCATAATTTCCATAAAAGTAAAATTGTGAAATTTTGTCATTTTTGGCGGCGAGACTTCCTTTAATGAATGGATGCCACATATACCTGTAATGTTTAGAACCAAATGTTTGCCAAATTTTGCTATGTTGCCGACACACACCAAAGAAATATCAGCGTCACTAATTCTTTGAAGCTCATCGTGGTGTGTGCCCTCTCCCACCGACTCATTCATCAGCACAATTCTTGGCTGCTTACCTGCTGTCAGTTTAATATGTCCCATTGGAAATCCTTCTCTTCAGGTTGCGGACTCTTAACGATATGCAGCCCACAGTACGTGTTGCTAGGATATGTTTATCAGTGTTGCAGTTGAATATGTAACCCGATGGATATAGAATATATTCATAGGGCGGTATCAAATAATGATTTTTGCTGAGCACCTTTCTTACCTATGAAATCAAATCACCAGACTCACCTTCAGTCTCAAATGTATCCAGTCGGAAATTCTCGGAAAATCATCATTGAAGTATAACTCGCGCAATTTATTAAATTTTATTTATTAAAATAAGCTCAAAACGTACAATTACCAAGAGCTACTATTCAAATGTTTGGAGAGCTTATGGCACTTGACTACGTGGTCACCAGTCCCTAAACTTACAAACTACTCATGAACTAGATAACAATAAAGACGGCACAAATATCCATATCCGAGGGGGAATTCGAACCCCCGACCGTAGTGACCGTGCAGACGGTGACTGGCACGCCGCAGACCGCTCGCCCACCGCAGCCGGCCCAGTGCTACTGCGGCACACTATTAATCATCACAAATAAATTTTTCTGCTTGTTATCACTCCTCTACACACTCGCGAGCAACATGACCGACTTACGTGGCAACTTCATAGAGGCCCCACAGTGACTGGGACCTATCTCACTATAATGTCTGTACAGATGTTCTCCAAGATCGTGTTATTAAAAAGGCAGCAGTGGCAGATGTTAAAGCCACCACTGCACAGATAATCTGCATCAACAAAGATACTCTGCAAATAACATTTAAGTGCCTGGCAGAGGGTTCATTAACCACTTTCATAATTAAATAATTCTCAGTCTCTGTTGCAATATTGCAACAGAGACTGAGAATTATTTAATTATTCAACACTGTTGCTGCACCATTCGCCACCACCACCATCATGGAATGGAATGAAATGTACACTTTCATAACCTTTCTGTACCGTTCCATTGACTAATAGCGCGCGGGAAGAAAGAACACCTAAATCGTTCCGTTTTCGATCTGATTTCTCTTATTTTAATGGGATGGTCGTGTCTCCCTATGTAGGTGGGTGCTAGCAAAATATTTTTACATTCAGAAGTAAAAGAAGGTGATTGAAAATTCGTAAATAGAAACCTCCGCAACGAATAACGTCGTTCTTTTAATGATTTCCACCTCAAATCGTGCAACATTTCCGTGACGCTTTCCCCCCTGTAACGTGATAAAACAAAACGAGCTGCCCTTCTCTGAACCTTCTCAATGTCTTCCAACAGTTCCACCTGGTGAGGATCCCACACTGTGCAACAGTACTCCAGCAGAGGACGAACAAGTGTGATGTAGGCAGTTCCTTTGGTGGAGATGTAGCATCTTCGAAGCGTTCTGCCAGAGTTCATGAGCCAAGAAATGCTATAACGAACTGTTTAGAAGCAGTTACTAGTAGTGGGACTACGGACAGACGCACCTCTAACCCGTCTTATATTTACGCTACAGCATCGCCGTGCAATGTTCGACTAGTGCCGTTAGAGGATCACTTGGAAGACTGAATGTTGGGTCGCGATGAAAGCAGGTTCTGATTACACGCAAGTCAATATCGTTTGCACCTACCTCGTAGACCTGGAAAGGACTGCTCCGTAGGGTACAATTGTTCATGAAAACCTTTTGGTGTTCGTCTGATGAGCTACAATTTTCTACGCCTTTAGTGTTTGTAGAAGGAACGCTGACAAGCAGTCTGTACGCTGCGCGAAATGGCAGCGTGGTCCAAGGCGTCATGCCGTTCCCGCCGGAGTTTCGAGTCCTCCCTCAGGCATAGGTGTGTATGTGTGTGTGTGTGTGTGTGTGTGTGTGTGTGTGTTTTGTCCTTCATGTAAACTAGTTTAAGCAGTTCGTAGTTTAGGGACTGATGACGATAGCAGTTTGGTCCAATAGGTTTGCAAACATTTGATCCCCCCCCCCTCCCTCAGTACTTGCAGAATGTTGTAAGAGCCGTTATTTTGGCAATCTTGCAAAATGAAGGTAAGTTGATATTTCGACAGGATGCTTCTCGCCCACACGCTGCGCGTGAAAGTCAATGTGCTTTTCTAAACATGCACCAACTTCACTGGGTTGCACAATGTCAGGGGTGTCACCAATCGTATACGTGTGGAATATGATCGAACGACAACTGTCACGTGTGGCTCGTCGGTCCTTAATTCTTGCAAAACTGTGTAAAGGGCGTGGAATAATGTATTCTTAGACAGTATTCGCCATCTGTATGATGGAGTGTAACATAAACTCAGCACCGGGATTGCCGCCCGTGGTGGCTGCAGCGAGTACTAAGGCCAATATTACAATATCAAATTTTCTATGAGAAAAACTCTTTATCAAAGAAAACTGGACAGTATGATATGGAACTTTTCTGGCACATTCAATCTTGAACCAACTCCGTTGTTCCTGTTTCGAAAACATAGTGACACCGTTGCGTTAGACCGCTGGCTCACAAGTGACTGACGGAAGGAAGGAAGGAATCTTAGAGTTTAACGTTTCGTCGACTGCTTGGTCATTACAGACGGAGCTCACGCTCGGATTTTTGGGGAAAGATGGGGGAAGGAAATCGGCCATGACCTTTCGAAGGAACCATCCCGGTATTTGTCTGGAATGATTTAGGAAAATCACGGAAAACCTCAATCTGATGTTTCCCTCGATTGTGCGCACGCCAGTGACGTGCATGGGCGAGTCCATTTGCTCGGAGGCAATAACGTGTGCTATCAGCGACAATAATAGATTCCATTGCATGGAGTTGATTTGATTTGATTCAATGTTTTCAGGGAAGCCAAAACAGTCTAGGTCCAACCCGCCACTGCCAGCACCGAAACTACGTTTATTGTGCGGTATCGCTCCCTGTATATCTAGTAAAGCCAACCAATGCCCTTGAACAGTGCAAGGAGTCCTTTTACCACTTCTTTATTAGACACAGTTTCTTCGGGTCTGGTTGTCCCAAATGATCTGTGCCTTTTACTCTCCAATGCAATGCATTCGAAGATTAGATGTGATGCAGTTTCATCACCGTCATCGCAGACCCTACATTTAGGGTCCTCTTCTGTTATTCCCATTGTATGTAGGTGTTTTTTGAAATTACCATGGCCTGTCAGCAATCCAACCATGAGTCTAATCTCTCTCCTGTTCAGACTCAGGATTGCAGAGCTTCTTTTAAAACGTGGCTTTGGCATTATTACCTTGCCATGTTTTTGTTGAGGGACTTTAGACCAATATTCTACGTGCTGTCTTCTGAGCCAGTTACGTAGCTCCAATTTGATCCTTGCCTTGGTGATTGTCAGGACAGGTTCCGGTCCAATAAATGTGGAGTCTCTGCCTCCATACTGGCTAATCTGTCGGCATGTTCGTTGCCCCTGATCCCCGAGTGGCCAGGGACCCACAATAGGTTTACTCTATTACTTTTCCCCTAGCTCCACCTGAACCCTGTGACATTATGCAACAATTTTAGATCTTGTTGCAGGAGCTGCCAGTGATCTCAGGGCTGCCTGGCTGTCTGAATATAGATGCTACGATCTTTGTAGCACCTACGCAAATTCTCCTCCACACATGCCCTGATGGCAGTGATTTCGGCCTGTAATACTGAGGCCAGTTTCCCTAGAGAGATGACGCCCTCCAGTCTTGTCTGAACCCCGTATACCCCAGCCCCAACGCCTTGGTCTGACTTTGACCCGTCAGTGAACCAGACAATATCCCCCGCACGGTGTCGAACTATTTTCTCCCACTGCTCCCTTCCTCCAATTGTTATATTGAAAGGCTTTTTGAAGCAGTATGGGGTTGTAATATAGTCGGCTGGCATTTCCCCAATCTTTCCTATATTTACCTCACTCACTATTTTAGTGTGTGATTCTGGGTATCCCAAAGAGTTCCAGTTGTTGCCAGTTTCGAATCTGTATGCACCAGCCGCTGCCTCCATCTTGACCCAAAGGTGTAATGGGGGCATATCCAGCATGGTTTCCATCCTGCATGGAGTTACTAGTGTAGTGTTGTCAGTATTTAATTGTCAACCCTCGTATATTTCCATATGGTATATATAAGGTGCCTAATTACCTGAGGAACGCTCCTGTAACCAATCTGAAACGTTGATCAAATTTCAATTTTTACAATGAGTAGCAAAAAACCCGGCGTTGCCCGGGTATTTATTTATTCCTTGTAGTTGAGTTGGTTAGTACTTCTATCCCTTCTATCTCCATCTCCTTTTTTCTAAAACCATGTTATATTTATTGGAGAATATACATAATAAATAAGACTGTCTTGCATAATGTACAAAATTATACGTGCAGTATCCAAACAAAGAAAGATAGCAATGAAAATACAAATTACATATAAAACTTGTACGATCTCACATTTATTATATCTTGCACAATTGTGTAATTTTTCAGGTATATTTTCAGTTTTATAAATACTGTATATCTGTAAAATCTTTTGGAAATACAATTAGTAGTAAAGAAGTAATAGATTAAAATTTGGTGCGTGATGGGACGGTTTTCCATGAACGCTGCTGTTTATGTGCTCATATCTCGTGAACTACGTCGCGCACTGTGATGCAATTTCGAAGGTACACTCAGCTATGTGTGAGTATACTGTCTGTAAAATTTCAGTGCGGCTATAACTTGTAGTGTAGAAATTGTAAATTTTAACGTCATACCGAATGCTGTAGTTTTAGTCCATGAACAGAGGAAAAGTACTAAGCGAGGAACATTTTTCTTTTCATAAATTAGCTGTGGTTGTCAGCGAGAAAAAGTTCAATAAAGGTTTGAAATTATGTTTAAAGTTGGTTGCAAGTCGCAAAAACTGTCATTCTCATAAAGTGTATGGATAAAGTCTCGTAGCATTATGAGATAGTTTCTTGCAACTATATTGTTTATGAACATGTGTCTTATGTGGTTCTTACTCCGACAGCATTGTTACCTCACGGTAAGGAATATGTCAGCAAATTTGGTTTCAATCGGTACACTGTCGTTTGATGCAGCAGTTTATCGCGCAACTCATTCTTTATGACGTCAAATCTCGTGAACTATGTGTTGTACGTGATCTTAACACTTAGGCGACCGTCCTCATGGATTATAGCTTACGTGTGGAAAATTTCATTAACATCGGAAGAAAACTGTTGATTCGTATGCAATACGTACACACAAATAAACACACAACCATACGGATACACTGCTTTATACACTACTGGTCATTACAATTGCTACGCCAAGAAGAAATGCAGGTGATAAACGGGTATTCATTTGACAAATATACTAGTAATGACATGTGATTACATTTTCACTCAATTTGGGTGCATATATCCTGAGAAATCAGTACCCAGGACAACCACCAATGCCCGTAATAACGGCCTTGATACGCCTGGGCATTGAGTCAAACAGAGCTTGGATGGCGTGTACAGGTACAGATGCCCACGCAGCTGCAACGCGATACCACAGTTCATCAAGAGTAGTGACTGGCGAATTGTTACGAGCCATTTGCTCGGACACCATTGACCAGACGTTTCCAGTTGGTGAGAGATCTGAAGAATGTGCTGGTCAGGGCAGCAGTCGAACATTTTCCGTAATCAGAAAGGCCCGTACAGAATCTGCAACATGCGGTCGTGCTTTATCCAGCTGAAATGTAGGGTTTCACATGTATCGAATGAAGGGTAGAGCCACGGGTCGTAACACATCTGAAATGTAACGGCCACTGTTCAAAGTGCTGTCGATGCGAACAAGAGGTGACCGAGATGTGTAACCAATGGTTCTCCATGCCCTCACGTCAGGTAATACGCCAGTATGACGATGACGAATACACGCTTCCAATGTGCGTTCATAGCGATCGCAAAACACGGATGCGACCATGATGACGCTGTAAACAGAACATGGATTCATCCGAAAAATTGACGTTTTGCCATTTGTGCATCCACGTTCGTCGTTGCGTATACCACCGCATGCTCTCCTGTCTGTGATGCAGCATCAAGGGTAACCGCAGCCATGGTCTCCGAGCTGATAGTCCATGCTGCTGCAAACTTCGTCGAACTGTTCGTGCAAATGGTTGTTGTCTTGCAGACGTCCCCATCTGTTGATTCAGGGATCGAGACGTGGCTGCACGATCCGTTACAGCCATGCGTATAAGATTCTTGTAATCTCGACTGCTAGCGACACGAGGCCGTTGAAATCCAGCACGGCATTCCGTATTGCCCTCCTGACTCCTACCGATTCCATATTCTGCAATCCGATCTTTATCAAAGTCGGAAACGGGATGGTATGAATTCTTCTCCTTACAGCAGGCATCACAACGATGTTTCACCAGGCAAAGTGGAAACTGCTGTTTGTGTGTGAAACATCGGTTGGAAACTTTCCTCATGTCAGCATGTTGCAGGTGTCGCCAACGGCACCAACACTGTGTGAATGCTCTTAAAAGGTAATCATTTACATATCACAGCATATTCTACCTGTCTGTTAAATTTTGCGTCTGTAGCACGTCAGCTTCGTGGTGTAGCAATTTTAATGGCCAGGAGTGTATATAAAGATGACCACGAAAGCCTACGTTCTTACATAAGGTGGTGAATGTTTTCAGGAAGATTGTGGGAGTAGAGCGCAGTTAATAAACGCACACCAGACTAACGTCAGAGCCAGAAAACGTTTAGGGGCCGTTTATCCGGCGGCGCTGCCACAGGCGATTAACTGCAGTGGTCGCTGCCAACGCAGGCGGCGTGGCGTGTGTGGAGGCATGCTGCTGGGGAGCCATCTGCCGGCGCATCTCTGGCTGGGGACCCTCGGTGTCGCAAGGCGCGGCCGCTCAGCGTCGCAGGAGCTCCTGAGAACCGCCAGGCCGCTGCACGGGCACGATCACGGACGCGGTTGCACCAGGAGGGCCGCTAATCGCCGTAGAGGCCACCCACAGCGCTGCTGTCGCAACAGCGGGCGGCCGCTGCCAGCTGTCGAAACAAAGCCGCGTCTTCCAACTGCCGCCCACTCCTCCGGTGATCCCACCATTGCCAAAGTGCCTAGGTCGTCTGCAGCCAGTGGCCGAAGCCGCTAATGGCTAGAACTGCATGACGTCTGTCCATGTCGGCGAAGACTGCCTGGCTTTTCATACTAACATGCTGCAAGACCAGGAAGATTAGTAAGTATCGCAGCCAGATTTACCCGGCAGGAAATAAAAATTAGTAACCCTCCTAGATTTTTCGAATTCACTCAGGCTTTATTGTCGAAACATTGACGTATGCAGCGCGCATGACTCTAGATTTTTTGGGTATTAACCAATAGTCAACACGGATTCAGAAAGTATCGCACTTGCGAAACACAGCATGCCCTTTATTCACATGAACTGTTAAGTGCCATCGACAAGGGATCTCAAATCGATCCATATTTCTGGATTTCCGGAAGGCTTTTGACACTGTACCCCACAAGCGCCTTCTAATGAAATTGCGTGCTTATGGAATATCTCCCCAATTGTGCGATTGGATTCACGATTTCCTATAAGAAAGGACACAGATCGTTGTAATTGACGGTAAGTCATCGAGTAAAACAGAAGTGATATCTGGCGTTCCAGAGGGAAGCGTTATAGGTCCCCTACTCTTCCTCGTGTTTATAAACGATTTAGGAGACAATCTGAATAGCTCCCATAGACTGTTCGCGGATGATGCTGTCGTTTATTGGTTAGTGAAGTCAGCAACTGCAAAGCGATTGACACAAAATTTCTACATGGTGTGAAAATTGGCAATTGACACTCAACGCTGCGGAGCGCGCCGTTGCTCCCCGCGGAGGTTCGAGTCCTCCCTGGGGCATGTGTGTGTGTGTGTGTGTGTGTGTGTGTGTGTGTGTGTGTTTGTCCGTAGGTTAGTTTATCTAGGTTTAAGTAGTTTGTAAGCTACGGACTGATGACCACGCAGTTTGGTCCGATAGATCTACAAACTTTTGAACATTTTTTGACAATAAATAAAGAAAAGTGTGAAGTAATACACATGGCTACTAAAAGAAATCCGCTGAACTTCAATTACGCGATAAATCAATCAAACCTTAAGGTCATAAAGTCTACCAAATACCTAGGAGTTACAACTACGAACAACTTTGACTGGAGAGAACACATAGAAAATATTGTGGGGAAGACGAACCAAAGGTTGCGTTTCATTGGCAGAACGCACCGAAGATGCACCAGCTCCACCAAAGAGACTGCCTACATCACACTTGTTCGTCCTCTCCTGGAGTACTGTTGCCCCTTGTGGGACCCTCACCAGGTGGAACTGACAGAAAACATTGAGAAGGTTCCGAGAAGGGCAGCTCGTTTTGTTCTATCACGTTACGGGGGGAAAAGCGTCACGGAAATGTTGCACGAATTGGGGTGGAAATCATTAAAAGAAAGACGTTGTTCATTGCGGCGTGATCTGTTGGCGAAGTTTCAATCACAGTCTTTTAGTTCTGAATGTGAAAATATTTTGCTAGCACCCACCTTCTTAGGGAGACATGACCATCCGAAGAAAATAAGAGAAATCAGATCGAAAACGGAATGGTGTTCTTTCTTCCCGCCCGCTATTAGAGAATGGAACTGTGGAGAAAAGTTATGAAAGTGGTTAGTGAACCCTCTGCCAGACACTAAAATGTGATTTGCAGAGTATCTATGTAGATGTAGATGTATGCTGGCTGGCAGGTGCCGAATGGCCTGCTGGCATATCAATCCTCCCGTTCTGGGAATGTAGGGGGGTCGGGGGGGAGGGTGAGCGGGAGGGTGGTGCAGAGCTTAGGACAGCTGGAAATGATTGATTTTCTCAGGGAAGTCAAAACAGTCTTCGTCCAACCCGCCACTGCCCGCACCGAAACTAAATTTACTGTGCGGAATCGCTCCCTGTATAACTAGTAAAGCCAACCAATGCCCTTGAACAGTGCAAGGAGTCCCTTTACCAGTTCTTTATTAGACACAATTTCTTCGGGACAGGATATCCCAAATGTTCTGTGCCTTTTACGCTCCAATGCAATGTATTCGCTGGAAGTGAAATAACGCTGTCATGTAATCCAACTCAGTGGTTCCACGGTTAGCCGCTGCATAGGAGTGCACGAGCCGGTGAGTACCCGCTGCCAGATTGTAGGGTGGAGCTCTTGACTGGCGCGACGACTGACGACGCGGTGGTTCTTCTACATCTACATCACATTTAAGTGCCCGGTAGAGGTTTCATCGAACTACCTTTATACCGTTCATCTACCATTCCATTCTGGAACAGCGTGCGGGAAGAAAGAACGTCTGAATCTCTCCTTTCTAGCACTGATTTCTCCTATTTTATTCTGATAATTAGTTTTACCTATGTAGGTAGCTCTCAACAATACATTCCCGCATTCGGACGAGAATGTTGGCGATTGGAGTTTCGTACGTAGATGATGCCGCGGCGATAAACGCTGTTTTTGTAATGATTCCCATCCCAGATCCTGTATCATTTCCGTTACGCTGTCTCTCCTGTATCGTGACAATACGAAACGACCTGCCCTTCTTTGGACTCTTTCGATGTCCTCCGTCGAACCCACATAATAAGGATCCCATAGTGGGCAGCAACATTCCAAATGAGAACGGATAAACGTGGTGTATGCAGTCACCTTAGTAGTTTTGTTGCATCTTTTAAGGGTTCTGCCAATAAATCGCAGTCTCTGGTTCGACTTATTTACGACATTATCTACGTGTTCTTTCCAGTTTAAGTCTAATGTAATAGCAATTCCTAGGTATTTAGTTGAGTTTACAGCCTTCACATTTGATTTATTTATCATGTAAACAAAGTTTAACGGATTTATTTTCGTACTCATGTGAACGACTTCACACTTCTCATTATTTAGTCTCAATTGCTGATATCTTATGTAGATCGTTCTGTAGTTGGTTCTGATCTCCAGGTAACTTTACTATATGATAAATGACGGCGTAATCTGCAAATAACTTAAGAGTGCTGCTCAGATTTTCTCCCATATCGTTTACGTAGGTAACGAACAATAAAGGACCAATAACACTACCCTGTGGAACGCCTGATATCACCTCTGTTTTAGTCGATAGGGGAAGTAATTCCCCTATCAAATCATAAATCTGGGGCGATATTCCATAACCAGCCAATTTGATTAAAATCCGTTTGTGATGTACGTAGTCAAAAGCCTTAAGGAAATCTAGAAATACGAATCAATCTGAGATCCTTTGTCGATAGCACCCATCACTTCGTGTTACTAAAGAGCTAGTTGTGTTTCACATGAACGGTGTTTTCTAAACCCGTGTTGACTTTGGGTCAATAGATCATTCTGTTCGAGATAATTCGTAATACTTGAATACAGGATACGTTCCAAAACCCTTTTGCAATTTAACGTCACTGAAATAGGCCTGTAGTTAAATGAGTTACTCTTACTGTCTTTTTTGAATATTGGTTTGACCCGTGCAACTTTCCAATCTTTTGGTACAGAACCTTCGTTGAGCGAGCGGCTGTATATGGCTGTTAAGTAAGGAGCTGTTGTCTCAGCATAATCAAATATAAATGTAATGGGTATACATTCCGGACCAGAAGAGTAGATCTAGTTAAGTGATTTCAGTTGCTTCACTTCTCCTATCACATCTACTTCTACTTTACTCATTCTGAGCTCTGTTCGTAATTAGAAATCTGGAATATTGGTTTCGTCTTCTTTGGTGAATGAGTTTCGAAAAGCTGTGTTTAATAACACAGTTGTGCTGATACCGGCTCTGTGGAAAC
Organism: Locusta migratoria; assembly: GCA_026315105.1. Lineage (NCBI taxonomy): Eukaryota > Metazoa > Arthropoda > Insecta > Orthoptera > Acrididae > Locusta > Locusta migratoria. Next base: position 64,187,769 of record CM048751.1, read on the forward strand.
GACCGTCATCGGCTCGTCATTGTCGTCCATGTCTCATGGTACCGCGGACGGCCACAGCAGTGTTCCACGTTCTGATAACGATACTGGCGTTGACTCCTCCATCTCCATGGTCGGATCGGAACAGTAACAAGTGCTCTCGGCGGAGGCTCTGGTTCAGGCGTTTATTTCTGAACTACTAGAACAAAAGATGGAGCCGTTGGTGGTGTTCCTGGTGAAGGCAAGGGTTCACCTAGAGGCAAAGGACGCAGAGGTGGCACAGCTAGGTTTACCAGGCACTCGGCATGTCGATAGCGGAAACATAGCTGATTTCAGAGTCTTCATACCAAGCAGATACGGGTTTGGACGTCAAACAGCTTCCGACCCCGCCAGCAAAGGATGACGCCTGGAAGCCAGCTATGGCGACGACTAACATCCGTGGCCCAGACTGGAGAGCCAGAAGAGAGTGAATTAAGCGCTGGAGGAGATGCAGGTCGCAGTAGGTTGATGAGGATTCTCTGTTGTGGACCATGCAGAAGTTACTGTGGGTTCTTGTCAACAATCGCTTGACCCTATAGGAAGTTAAGAAAAGGGTAAGCACGTCATCTCCAGAATGATGACTGGATTATTTTTTCTTCTTATTCCTGAAGGCCAGGATCAGACGCTCAGCCCCTCCCCCCCCCTTTGATTAGTGGAGCAATTGTGGCTTGAGGACGTGTTGGATGCCATTGCTGGTGCAGAAAATTGGGCTGGGGGCCACTGTCAGTCATTATCGTGTTAGGAAAGTCCTCGATACAGAAGATTCTGGAGAGGCCCGACACGGTATGTGCTGCTGTGATGGTTGGTTAGTGGACAATAACGGAGTAACATAAATATGCGTCCACTACGACAAACCAACGGGATCCAAGGAACGATAGTGTAAAAGGTGGATACGATGCGAAGGCACGATGGTCACAGTCCAAGACTTGCAGTTCCTAAGGGATGGCACAAGGTTGGCAGTGCTTCCGGAGCAATAATAAATCAAGCGTCCGATAGCCGTTGTCATGTCGGGCCGAAAGAAATGTCGATGGGCTGGGGTCTTTATGCGGACTATGCTACAATGGGCACGATGTAAAATAGGAGCATAGAGAGAAGGGAATGACGTCGCAAGACTGAAATGCGTCTACGATGCATAGAAGCTCCCAAATGCCTTCCACTAACTGGTAGTGGTTGAAATAATGCATATGGAACCGTGTGCGGTATGAGGTAATAAATCGGAAGGGAATACAATGCGTCCCGGATGTCAAAGTACTTAAAAATGAGTAGCTATTAGATATTCAAATGTTCAAATGTTTGTTAAGCTTATGGGACTTAACTATGGGGTCATCAGTCCCTAAACCTACAAACTACTTATCAACTACCTTATACTAAAGACGGCACAAATATCCATGCCCGAGGGGGGTTTCGAACCCCCGACCGTAGTGGGCGTGCACACCATGACTGGAGCGCCTCAGTCTCCTCGGCCACCGCGGCCGGCTATTAGATATTGAAAGTGGAATCCGGTCCAAATGATAAACGTAACACGGATTTAGCATTCACATGCGGCGACGTAGATCCTAATTGTATTGAATAAACAAATCTGGAAAGAAAAAATGAATTTATGAATATCTGAACCGTGCATCAGTAAGGGACTTGAAGAGGCGCCGTTGAGACGCTCATGCATACTTTTTACTACGTCATATCTGCTTAAGAAAGTTGTGTTGGTGGTTCATATTCATACAGTAATTATTACCTCACGGTGAGGAATATGTGACTAAATTTGATTTAAATCGTACCGGTGGTTTAGGAGGATATGTGCAACAATTTCGCCTAACACGTCAGTTTTTAGCGCATTCTATTGTTTATGATGTCAAATCTCCTATACCAGAGGTTGTACGTGATACTTGCATCTAAATTGACCGACCTCTTGGTTTTCAGGACAAATATCCAAAATTTCATCAAAATCGGATCAAAACTGGAGATACTGTCGAAGTCCATAAGTAATACTCCGCCATGCACCGCCTGAAATTTTATCGTCCCTTGTAGGTTAACTGTGCAAAGTTTCTACCAGCTTTTTCATTCTTGTGTAAATTATTCGTATTAAAGTTTGGCAAGCATTATTCATGAAACTAATAGTTCTGTAATTTTCACACCTGTCTGACGCTGCTTTTTTGTTATAGAGAGTATTACATTTTTCTTGAAGGCTGATCTCACACATCAAGTAAAACAGTTTTGTCATGGCTCTAGTTCTGAGTGAATGTCGTCCACTCCAGGGGCTTCTTTCGACTTGGGTCTTTCAGTGCTCTGCCAGATTCATCTCTCAGTATTGAATCTCCTATTTCATCATCATCTACTGCCTCTTCCCGTCCTACAACATTGTCTCTAAGATCACTTGCTTCGTAGAGGTCTCTATCTATTCTTTGCAAGTATCAGTTTTCCACTATTTGATCAGAAATGGTTTTCTGTCTGAGCTTCTAATATTCATGCAACTGATTTTCCTGTCTCCGAATGTCCTTCTTATTTTCCTGTAGGCAGTATCTATCTTTCCCTTAGTTACACATTCTTCTACAGATTTGCATTTGCTCTTTAGCCACTCTTACTTAGCCATTTTGCATTTCTATCAGTCTCATATTTTAGTCTGTACTCCATTTTACCTTCATTTACTGCATTTTATGTTTTACTCTTTCGTCAATTAAATTCAGTACTTACAGCGAAATGCAAGGTTTTTTAGGTATTGTGTTCCTACAAATTCGATCCTTTGCTGAATTCACTATTTCATCTCTCAAAAAGTTACTCATTCACCTTTCATTGTATTCCTCCACGTTTCTATCAATTGTGGCCTAAGGCACTACCTGAAACTCCTAAGTACCTCAGGTTCCGTCAGTTTATCCAGATCGCATCATCTTATTTCCCTAAATTTCTGCAGTTTCTTCACTTTCAATCCTTAGTTCATAAGCAGAGTCTACATCTACCCCAGGACATGTCTTACAGTTTAAAACCTAGTTCCGAAATCTAGTAACTGCCGATCTCTCTTTGTCTCTTCCAAGTACACGATCGTCTTTCATGAATTTTAAACAAAAACAAATGTTCAAATGTTTGTAAATGTATGGGCCTTAAGTTCTTTGGTTATTAGTCCCTAGGCTTAAAACTACTTAAACTAAGTTAAAATAACCTAAGAACATGCCCCAGGGTGGACTCGAACCTCCGACTGTGAGCACCCCACAGATCCATAATTGCTACAGATTGGCTTTGAAGTACATTTTCCTGGGCTTGAACACCTCCACTGGCCACCAAACTACCAATACTTGAACGTTATTGACCATATCTGGAATGTTCAAACAACTTACGGGTATGCAGCCGATATTTCTGTAGGAACACACCCTGTTATTCTCAAAGCAATACTGCAGCGAGGAAACAGTGTGCAACGACGTTTGAAACCTCGGTTCTCAAAGGCAAAAGAAAGACAATCACACAGCGCCACCACACGACGAAAAATGAAAACCAACAGCAATCGATAATAAACATCAGTTTTCAGCGGGTGAAGTGGAATTAAATTTGTCCCATAGTTTTTGAGACAAGTGAGGAAGCTGGATTCCATGCAGAATTTAAGTAAAAACCTCCATCCTTTCTTTTTCCGGTAGTATTATTTCAATCCGTTCCTTGATAACACAATCCCGGTAGCTGGAAGTGCATGACAAAATTTCATTTTTGTTGTATCCATTGGGTGACTTGTGTCCAAGCAGTGTTCTTCAAAAGCAGATTTGTAGGGTTGTTGCAAACCTGCGTGACATTTATGCTTAATACATCGGTCTTTGAAAGTCCTAATTGTCTGACCAATATATGTCACAGCTGAATGGAATACGGCAGACATCGGCCTTGCACAAAACTAAATCATCCTTAACGGACCATAACAACACCTTAATTTTAGAAACCCACAATTCACGTCATATTTACTTAAAATATGGACAATCTTGTTAGAAATGTTGCCAACACATGGAAGAAAATCCATTGCCTTGGGTGCGACCTCTGTGCTATCATCACTAGCCCGTTGCACATTTGATTGAAACCGCAACGCTCTTTTAATCTCCCCTTCAATATAACCATTCTGGCGAAAAGTGACCTCCAGATAGAACACTCGGTAGACAAACTTTCCGGATCTGAGATGACGTGCGCCCTGTGTACTAAGGCACGTAGAACTCGTTCACGCTGAGCTGGGTGACCTCTTCGCCTTTGTTGTTTTCTCGTCCCGGTTTAGCTGTTAGGAAAGGGACTGGTGCAGGATACTTTGACATCTAAAACATTGATATAGTTAGTATTACAAGATATTTATTGACCGAAACCGATAATACTCAACTTAAGAACATGTCTGTTTCTTCTGTCTTCTTGCTTCTCACGGCGTCGTCCGTACGAAACTAGCTGCGCTGAGACCTAGTTACTGCTAGGTTCGTAGCCACGTTCTGACTTACTACTGTCGTAGTTCTGTCGTCGTAGCTGCCAAGTAACTGCCTGAGTTCTCACTAGTAACTACCTTCGTAGCTCACTGGTAACTGTCGTATTCCTGAATAGTAACTGACGGGCGTCCAGATGTATGTCGGCTTTCGGTCGATCGCTGCCTTCTACACGATCGTTCTCTTACGTCTGGTGTGTGGCGCTGACTTTACGCCACAACAACACCTATCAGCCTGCAGATATAAATCTGTGAGAGTTTGTTTCCTGTAAACAGCATGTCACAACGTACCATATATCTTCCTTCAAATCAACACATCAAGGTAGGGGATGCAACTATTCTTTTCCACCTCCATGGTGAAATAGATGTTAGAGTGAATTGGATTTAGATGCTTCAAAGAATTATCCACATTCTAACTACCACGTGGCCAAATAAGAAAAGCATCGTTTCATATCTGGAAAAGCTAATCAGGTTTCAACGCCGCTGCCTCCAATGCACGTTCTTCAAGGTCCTCCTTGAATAAATTAGCAATGAAAGGTGACAAGGAACTTATCATCGCAATTCCATCTATCTGGTCATAGTACTGGAAGGTGGAAGTCAAGAGATGTTGAAGAAAATGCGTTAATTCAATACCTAACCTAAATTAAATGCACCGAATCAGACATATGAACGCGAGTGAAGAGAGAAACTACATCAGAACTGACTAAAATATCAGGGTAATTCAAATGCACTGCTTCCAGTCGACGTAGGAAACCTGCAGAGTTGTTCATCTGATGCTCACAATTTCCCACAAGTGGCCCCAACAAACCAGCAAGATTTTTTACTACGATTTGTCGGAGCACCAATTTTGACATAATGATCTGAGAGGACAACCTTCCTTAGGAAAGCCATATAACCTATGTGTTACAGCACTAAACGAATTAACACTCTCGATAATCTCCTGTGACCAGGAACCTTTCTTAAGATGATTATTAGATTTCCTCTATACTCTTTTTGTAAGGTCAGCAGGAATCCTGCGTTGTGCTGATTCAGAAAGTAAACACTCCATTTTTGAACATAATCCTGCTTGTTTAAAACAACAGTGGCATTTCCCTTGCCCGCAGGTAAAATAACAATATCAGAATCCATTCTAAGGGAACTTAAAGCGGTTGCCTCAGCTGTTCTTATATTTACCTGTTGTTATATGCCCTAGTCAACACACGACAACCTCCTCTTTGGAGAGAAATAATCAAATCGGCAACAGGTAAAGGTTTAGGCTTCGGTACAAATTTCAAACCTTTTCCCAGGTCGGATAAAGTTGCATCGTCCAAAGGTTTTCTCTGTGAGATTAATCACAGATTGTTGTGGAAACTCTTACTTATTTATGAACATTCCTGCACAATGCATGGTGTCAGATCCCTCCAGCACTACTCCAGACTTCAGTCGAGTCCCTGCCACGTCGTGTTGCGGCACTTCCGCGGGCTTGCGTAAACCCTACACGATATTAGGCAAGTGTACCAATTTATTGAGTGATACATATATACTAGCAGACTCGCTAATGCTTCGAGATTGCTAAATATGGATGAGAATTCCATATAAATCCTACACTCATCCTGTAATCTTTTTACCAGTCTCCTTTATCTCTGTGCTTACTTTTTTCCTGAGTCGTCTTAAGCCTCTCTCCGTAAAACTGGAGAGCGCCTTTGTGGCAGCTGTAGTGACAAACTTCCTACCGAACTTTAAATGTGATTAAGACTCGTTTGATTACAATGAGTATTCATTCGAGTTAAGTCGCGAAAACTATGTCGCATTGCAATAGATAACTACAAAACAGCTTCAGGCTCTTTGAATATTGAAATATTCCTCCCTAATTGATTGGTAAATAATAATAATAACATTATTATATAAAATGATAAAAATCAGAGTAATGGTTCAATGTAATTATGTAAATTTAGAAAAGGTAGCGCCTGAGAAAATAATGTTCCGCGAAAAGAAAGTGTACAACGAAATTAGGCCGCTAAAATTTCGGCGGGAGAAATATCTCAAGTTAGTAGCTGGGTTGCAAATCACTGTTATAAAAAAAATTGTGCCTGCAATTTTTTTTCATCTTAATAGAGCTGGTAAATGGCACAGAAAAATTTAAGCAACCTGCCTAAATTCCTGTCTGATTACGTAGAAGAGTAGCTCGCCACGTATACACTGCACAGAAACTTACTGTTGGAACGCACTCGTAGAACACCAATTTATCATAAGTCCACGGCTAGCTAAAAAAATTAAAAATAGTTAAATTTCGATAAACTGGCGTATTTCTCAGGGACGTTTAGTGCGAAACAAAAGATTCTAAGATAATTATGGAGTATTGTGCTTCGTTCCAACATTTAATTTCACACACTGCAAAAAATGGCGGCCGGTGGTAATCTGTAAGAAAAGTCGCACACTATTAATATATTGTACCATAAGAAATGAGTTAGCTTTTAAATAAAATAAAAATATTGAGAAATGCAAATTTTCATGAAACGAAATTAGATGGTATATATTTTCAGATTACTGAACATACACTTGCAATAATTTCCTACATCCATTCTGTGCTCAATAAGAATTTATAATTCAGACAAAGAGGAATGCACCATGCTTCCGAAACCTACGAATGCTAGCCGAAAATAGAGAAGAATGGAGACTGCTGCTCCTGCTTATTAAGTAAAACTTATGATAAGCGTAAATGTACAAATAATAATGTGCTTGTTAACGTTATACTTTCTTTGTATATGTGTCTTATCGATATGTAATAATTTCCATGAAATAAACACAGAATAATCGTCACATATACAAGAGAATAATTATACAGAATAAATAAATCAATATTGAAATAATGTCCAGGCAGCCCATGAAACGTTATAATATGTAGCAACTCTTAGTTGTGTGCAAATTTATTTCACATGGAGTCTAGAAATCGTCGAACAGCGTTTCTTCTTCCTAAGTAAACCGAATTATAATATTTAGTGTTCTGAGTGCAAGAAATGAACGGAATTTATCGCAGACACGATTTTGTTTGGCACATCTACAGTATATTATACGATGGTGAAGCTTTTACGCAAACATAAATTTCGGTAGAGTTTCACAACACTTGACGGCTTTGCTGCAGTACCTCATGTCTTATCCAGTGTGTAGACATTTTATAACATCACAAAATGAAACATTTTGAGTCACATGTCGACCAGAACTGATTAAAAAAGCTAATGTTAAAAACCGACTGTGAAAAGTAAATAACCCATCAGATTCATAACTGTAGAATATCTTCTTACCTTGTGAATACAGCAAACCAGTCACTACTTACTTCTTTTACGAACACGAAGTTTGGCATAACTGTTTTTATAATTTTTGTTTTAACGAAGTGCATGTTATATTGGGTTCAGCTTCACAATAAGCACCCTGTAGGGCTAAGTGTCATTCGTATATGGAAGTGTACAGAGTTCTGCAGACCCATCCAGTTGTTACACCTATATGTAAATCAGATGACTTTTTATATCTTTATTACAAATTACTAACATTAATTACATAAACAAATTATCGAACTGCAGTGTGGCTACTGATTTAGTTCACCCAATAGCTATTTTATACCATCATAAGATGAAATATTTCGTCCATTTTTAAACCAATTTGGCAGTCAAACGCTGCGCAGCTCTCCACAATCGTACTTCATGTATACTGCAGTAGTCACACAGTGTAGACGTGACTACCAATTATATATATGAAGGAGACTTTCCTGGTGGGAAAAATATGTATAAAAAATAAAGATTGTTTGACTTACCCGAAGCACAGGCTCGCCGATAGACACAAAAAACACAAAACACACACACACACACACATACACACACACACACACACACACACAAACACTCAAGCTTTCGCAACCGTTGGTCGCTTCCTCAGAAAAAGAGGAAGGAAGGAGGGGAGAAAGGGAAGGATAGGGGTTTTTAAGGAAGTGGAAAAGGAGTCATTCCAATCTCAGGAGTGTAAGGACTTACCTTAAGGGAGAAAAGGAAAGGTAAACAAGCGCCACACACACACCCACACACATGCGCACACAAATACAACAAGGTGGACATTTTTAGAAAGCAAAGAGGTTGGACAGAGATAACAGTTGAGTTTTATATATAACAGTAGCTGTATAGTGCTTGATTTATCTCGTAACAACACTCTCTATCTTACGCTTGCCACTATAATGGCGGCCGGCAAAAGGTTCAAATTATCCCTGCATAGCAGCACCGTCAGGGAGTGTAGTTATTTTACAAGGTCTTTGGTTGATTTAAATTGAACCGATTTTGTAATAATACAGTCAACTAAGAACTTACATAAAGATGGGGACATTTTAATCATAGTAAACACCCATACTTTCGAGAATTTAGGTAAAAATCAAAAGATATTGGCAACATTTTTCGAAGAACTTAAATTCAGCACGAAACAACATAACGTTTTTAATTTTATTTATCTCATATTGCAGTTTCGTTTGTAATAAATCAGTAATTTACGAAGCTCTTGATTGACAGAATGTGATTTTTATATCGTGCAGTTTTGCTACACGAATTGTTGAGGTTGGCGTTTTCGTAGCATTCAATGAAAAAACAGCACAATTACAATGGAAGGATATACGTGAGAAATTTAAAAATCAGTTTATGTCTTATGTAAATTGGGAAAACATACTTAGTGTGAAATAAATCGTAGCGTGAAAGGAAAGTTCAAAATCTAATATAGGAGGTATGTCCATAAAGTAAGTTCCGTTTGGTTATATAAAACAAACGTGTACAGATACAGAAAAAATATTTAATGTACAAAAATATGCAACTATTAAACTACTTTTCTGCATAGCTTCCGAAATTTTGTAGGCATTTGTCATAACGTGGCAGAAGTCTTTGCATGCCTTCTTCGTAGAAGGTTGCCGCCTGTGTATTCAACCATGTGGTAATATGTTCTTTCAGCTCGCCATCATCGCTGAAGTGTTGACCACCATGGACAGGTTTTCGGTGTAAGAAGAAAGTCGCTAGGAGCGAGACTACGGAGGATGATCAAACACGTCCCAGAGAAATTTCCGTAAGAGTTGACTGGTCACATTCGCCTTGTGAGGTCGGGCGGCAACGTGAAGGGAAGAAGAAGACTGCTTTCATCTCTTCTTACACCTAAAATCTGTCCTTGGTGGTCAACACTTCAACGATGATGAGCTGAAAGACCATGTTTGCCACATGATTGAATACATAGGCGGCAACCTTCTATGAAGAAGGCACACAAAAACTTGTCCAAGCGCCTACAATATTTCGGAAGTTATGTAGAAAAGTAGTTGAACAGTTGCAGATTTCTATACAATAAATATTTTTTCTGTATCTGTTCAAGTTTGGTTTATATAACCAAACGGAACTTACTTTATGGACATACCTCGTACTTCAATGACCTGGTGCAAGTCTTTCAATTGAACGCCACTTCGGCGCCTAACATGTTACTAACCTACCCCAATTACCCAACAGGAGTTGCTACCTAGTGTTTAATATGAAATCCGAATCACGTGTCATTTTTGGTGACTCCTCACATCGCTGAGAGGTAAAGACTAGGCTAAAACTCAAAGTGACAAATATGTTTCGAACCCGTCATCTTTCTCTTGCCAACCGAGAACTTTGCTGCTAGCGCAGACTTTAATTTGTAGAACAGCGCCAATTATTGGATTCATACCAATCCTAGATGAAACATTCAATAAAATAATGTTGAAGTTATTAATAGAGATAAAAAGTATCCTTTTAAGTTGGACCAAATCACACACACTGTCCAAAATTTCATTATAGTGCAGCTCGGTAGCACAGTAGTAGAGTGCCAGACTAAAAATCCAAATGTCTTGGATACGATCACCGCAAGGTCCTAAAGTTATTATCTATCACTTTGCACTTCTTTCAACTCTGGCACTATTGTGGTCGGCCGCGGTGGCCGAGGAGACTGAGGTTTGCGAAACGCCAGTCACGGTCTGCACGGCCACTACGGTCGGGGTTTCGAATCCCCCATCGGGCATGGATATTTGTGCCGTCCTTAGTGTTAGTTAGTTCAGAAGTAGTTTGTAAGTTTAGGGACTGATGACCCCGTAGTTAAGTCCCATAGACTTTAAAAACATTTGAACATTTTTGAGCAGTATTGTGAAAAATATCGAGTAGCACCGTGGTTCGAAATCCACGTTAAACTGTAGTCCCCCCTATAACTGGCTGCGTAAGGTCGAAGGAAGGCAACGGCGTAACACCTCCAAACAGGACCAGCCTAGTAAAGCACTGTGATGTTCAATCTTCGAATTGTTCACTGCTTTATCTTTACCAGTTAAATGGGTTCGGAGTTCATCGCGAATAAACATCGTAACATGATAATTATGTATGACGTGGACCACACCAATCGTTTTCTTGCAATACTCCAGCAAACAATCTACAGTTGTATCGGCTCTAAAGTCATGAAAAGTTCATTTGGCGGACTCCAGATCTCATCGCTTTGTATTGCGTCGTGAAATCTGATGGATCTGTTTGATACAACCCGTATTTGAACAGTTCTGGCATCGCTGTAAATGTCACGACTAGAAGAAAGCTACTGCTTTGCATTGCTGAGCAATTTCTCTGGAAGCGAGCGGACTTTATTCAGGAAGGTGAAAACGGCGACGGGTGCCACATACACTCGGCCCAAGGGCTGGGTCGCACGCCGCTGGCAGCCTCTGGCGGCGTGAATCACCTGCTGGCGTAGACCGCTGTAGTGTCTAAACAGAGCGGCCGGCGGCGCTGAGGATCGGCCGCTCCTGCCGGCAGCTGAGTCACAGTCAGCCTCCGCGCAGCCGAATTATACCAGCGGGCCCTCCCAGCAGCCGCCGCGGGCTTTCTAGTGCCGAGCTGCATGCCGATGGGCCACCACCATTGTCTGACACTTCCGGCGTCACGACGCGAGGTGGGTTTCAGCACTGATGCGTATCGTCTCCCCATACATGGACATCAACGCAAATGCCCCACAGTCTGACGTTCAGTACTCGCTAGAGTGTTCGACGTACCTGTATTACCTGCTTTCGTTCCATTTCCATACTGAGTTGATGTTATGTTCATATACAGACGAGGCTATTGGAAGGTGGCATTGGTTAGCCATTTTGCATGCCACAAGCTGAGAGAAGGCAGTGACCGGTGTCTGTTGTAGCTAGTCAGCAGTAGAGGTTAGATCGTGTTAGGTGTTGAGAGGCTGACTGACGGAAAATGGTTATGTACGACCATTTTCAGCCAGTCATCAACTCGATGTTCGCCACAAAAAATGAAATTTTTGTTGGACACCAATATGGTACCTGATATGCCTGTAGAGAGCAACCAGTTTTTTTTCGTTTTTTTTTTTTTTTTTTTATATTTATAAAAATAGTCCTTCTATAGGTTATTGAGTGAAGCTCGCCAATATCGCATTATTTATTTGATATATCATCTTCGAAAGGCTGCAACGCTTTAAAATACGAGAGTTGGAACTTAAATAATAGCAACTATTTATTCACAACCGATACAAAAGCGTTACATGTTTGCACCCGTTATCGTCCTTCAGAGTTGTCAAATGTTCAAATATTTGTCAAGCTTAAGGGACTTAACTGCGGGGTCATCAGGCTCTGAACTTACAAACTAGTTATGAACTACCTCACACTAAAGACGACACAAACATCTATGCCCGAGATGGGATTCGAAGCCCCGACCGTAGCTGCCGTGCAGACTGTGACTGGCGCCCCGCAGACCGCTCGGCCACTGCGGCCGTCCTTCAGCGTTGTGTAGAACTCATTGCCATCGATGTGGAAGGCGTAGCATACCGTTATCAGAGCCTGTTCTGTTGATGGTGCGAATGGTGAGGGCTACTTTTTGTCGAATGTCTAGAACATTTTTGAAGCAAATGCCACGAAGTAGTTCCTTCATCTTCGGAATCAAATCAAAGTCACAAGTCCTTACGTCCGGGGACTATGGTGGATGGTACAGTACTTACCAGTCCCATCGACCGAAGTGAGCAGGCACAGCTTGCTCTGTACACGCCCACGCATCGTCGTGCAAAATGACGTATGGGTGCACAGAAATTGTTGCCGCTTCTTTCGCAAGGCTGATCGCAGATGATGCTCCATACACGAACAGTAATACTGTGCATTGAGGGTCTGCCATGGAGGAACGTAATAATCACCATACGTTTCATCATACTGGGGCTCTTGAAGACATTGATGACACTGTCGTGCTGTACGAACCTTTGGCACGTTTAATCTTTTTCCAACTCCTTTATTCCTGATTAGAAAACGTAGTGACACCGTTACGTTAGATCGCTCGCTCACAAGTGACTGTGTTTCCCTCTATTTTGCGCGCGCCGGTGACTTAGGACGGGCGAGTCCATTCGCTCGGAGCTAAGGTAGATATGTGAACAATGTGTGGTACCAGCGACAATAGTAGATTAGATTGAATAGGACATCCACGGCAGTGTTTCCACTATTAAAGCTACAGCCCTCGTACATTCACTTACAACATCTCCAAAGTGAATATGTTTTAAAGCCATGCAACTTTCCAAACATCGAATCAGGTAAAGACTATAAAATTATACCATATTTGCGATCTTGGCTCAGACCCCTAAAGAAGGTATAGGCCCTATCTTTATTAATGCCATATTTTTATGATGATCTTTTCGGAGAATTCCAAGGTATTATCTGGTAACCCAAATGGCCCGATATGAATCCCACAAACTTTTCTGGGGCTTAGTAGAGGGGTCAATTGGTGCAAAATATCCTCCACTGGCAACACTTTGGCAGTTATGGACGGTTCTGGAGGCAGTTTGGCGTCATTCTCCTGCAGTGGACTTCCAACGATTTCTTGAGACCGTGCGTCGTCGAGTTTCTACATTTCACGTGACAAAAGAAGGGCCGACACAATATTAGGATGTCTAGCATGACTTCGGTTACCACAGTGTATTTCTCAGTTAGTACTACGCCTGATTTGATAGTAAAGTCGATATCGCATGTTGTCTAACAAACGAAGTTGCGCAGTCACATTTCTGCGTGTAACGGTCTTAATTCCCTCAACTTTGTAATAATTTCAATGTAATAATCGCTGCTCCTTTCTTAGATAACTATGCAAATGGCAACAGAATTAAATCCTGGAGACTGGAGGTACAACTAGTCATGATCGATCATTCAATAAAGGCTTTCACAGCAGGAGTTGTCATAATTTGAAACTCCCGGTTTGAGATGCCGTGGTCTATGCGTAAAACATACCCGTGACGTTTCGCCTTCGACTGCGGACGCCATCCTCGCAGATGAAGCGGAAAACTGCAAGGGAATTCGAGTGAGCGCCGTATACATAGGCCATCCAGAGAGCACCACTGTCAATCACGAGACATCACTTACTGCATGATCTCTGATTGTCATATTGTCGCTGCTATGTTGACACCTTCCTATTTCTTGTTAAAATTATTTCGTTGTTTGCCGCTTCACCTCGGAGGATGCCTTCCGTAGTCGAAGGCGAAACGTCAGGGGGAAGTTTTACGCCTGGGCAACGGCATCTCAGCCCGGAAGTTTCAAGTTATGAGTTATGATCCATGTTGGGAATTGAAGTTCTTAGAGAAATTATGAAGTCTAGGTAGTTGATCGTCAGTTTAAAAGATAGTCCGGATTTTGTAACACGTTCATACTGGAATTCCCCAGTACTCAGGTGTGTTGACGCTTCAACAAATTTCTTTTCAAACACAGGTTATGAAACCAATATTTATGTCCGACATATTGTACAAACACATAACCAAAGTAGTCATTTTTATATCAATTTCGTGGACACAGACTCGTATATTGACACAATCTTACACAAGCGTGACTGAAACTAGCCTCACCTCAGACAGCTTGTCGAAATTACTTTTATAGATTGTCCAACATAGGACGTAGCACCTCTGAGATATTTACTTACTAGATACATATATTTACTCAACTTGGACTTGTAATTTTAAGATAAGACAGACAATGGGTTGTTCAGATAAACTGTCATAAAGAAATATAGAAAAATGTAAATAGTGCAGTGAAAATTGTGTGTTGAAATGCATGAACTGACATTTCGTAGAAGTGTTTGATTTGAATCTTGTAGTGCGTTTCCAAATGTTAAATGAAGTGGAAATACCGAAATTTACGAATGTACTGTCTTCAAATGACAACTGAACTGGCATCAGTCAATACTAAGTGAAGTAACGAAATAAAAAAAAAATGTTCAAATGTTTGTAAAGCTTATGAGACTTACCTGCGGGGTCATAAGTCCCTAAACTTACAAACTGCTTAGGAACTAACTTATACTTCAGACGGCATAAACATCCATGCCCGAGGGGACATTCGAACCCCCAACGGGGAACGGCCTGACGCATCGTATCATAGCGCCTCAATGTGCTCGGCCGCTCCGCCGCGGCGAAGTACTGAAATAATAGACTCCACTTTCCTTTATGCTATTATGCAGATCCAAGAATGTACGTGTCATCATATCTACTGTACATCGTTTCTTTACAATTTGCAATTGTTTTGCTATATATTTTTATATGTACAATACGTTTATATTATGTGAACAATATTCTGAAAGAGATTATATCTCGAGAAAAGTTGTCTAGAAATTCGTGAGAGTCCATAAGGTTAGACTGCAAAAGTATTTTAAAAAAGTGTAAAAAGTCGGGTAACGGGTGATCTGTGGTTTACAATTCGGTATCTTATACTTCATAATACACGTCTTTCGTTGCGTTATACGTGTCGCTGACTAGCCACAGCCATATTATTTGTATTATACTCGAGCACAGCCTTCACGACCAGGATGATATCAACATAATTTAAAGAAATGGCCACATTATTCTGTTTATTTATTTTCGCGTCCAGAACACCATCCTTTACTATCTAATTTGGGTCTATGTAATAAATTTTAAAATTTAGATATTTCTTGCCCAGTAATCAGCCACACAGGTGACCTGTAATTAGCTAGCTGTAAATACACGGGGGTACAGCATGTACTGAGGTTTGGGCACGTCAGTAAGTGGTCGTCCGTTTGGACATTCCCAAAGTCGCACAGAGGTTCCCCGTCAAGGTAGCCCCATCTGGACTTACAATTTGAGACCCCAGGCGCCTGTTGAGAGCCTTCCAAGTTTTACAGGATTTGTTACCTCCAGCTGTGAGTTGTTCTTACAGGGCCAAGATAGGTTTAGGTGTTGCTTCCTTCCATAGCTGAAGCCTCCTTTCTTCGGCAGTGACATCAGTTGTCTCTGATGTCCAAAGGAAGCTCCTTCTTGAGCGAAGGTTGTTGTTGGTGCCCATGTAGGGGCTGGCGATTGTCTGTCAGTTGTTTCTTCCCCTTCACCTCGGCAGTTACTTGCTGCCGTTTGCTAGGGGGAGTTATCCCTATGACAGGGAAGATCTTCTCTGTCGGTGTTGGTCTCAAGCACCCTGATATCATGCGGGCTGACTCATTTACGGCCATGTCGATATGTTTCACGTGGGCTGAATTCTTCCACACAGGCCCGGCATATTCAGTTGCCGATAGATAGATGAAGTGCCATGGCTGTTGTTCGAAGCACTTGTGGGTCAGCACACCAGATTGTGTTCGTCAGTTTACGAATGATATTATTCCTAGTGCTGACCTTTTTCTTAGTCTCTAAACAGTGTTGTTTGTATGACAGAGTTCTATCCAGTTTCACCCCTAGGTATTTGGGAGCTCTAGCTCTTGGCCTTTCCAGCTTACATGGAGTTTTGTCTTAGCTTCCTTATTCCTCAGATTGAATCTGCAGACTTGCATATTAGCTGGGTTGGGTTTTAAATGGTTCTGGTGATAGTAATTTCCAAGTAATTCCAGAGCCCTCGTTAGCTTCTTCTCCACTACCTCGTAGGTGCTTCCTTGGGCGGCCACAGCCGTGTTGTCAGTGTATATAAATTGCTTGACATCGGGGTGCGTTGGCTGGTCATTAGTGCATATGTTGAACAGCATCGGAGCTAATACACTGCCCTGAGCAAGACCAGTTTTTTGGGTTCTCCATATTTTTCCTTGCAATGTTACATAGAAGCTTCTGTTTTGTAGTATGCACTGCACAAATCTTGAAAGTCCAAAGTCCTTCGTCACCTGATAAATATTATGTACCAGCCTATTGTGGTTAATGGTATCATAGGCAGTGCTAAGATCAACGGAAGCCACGCCAGCCACCTGTTTTCTTTCCTATCCATCTTCAATATGCTGGGTTAAGTATCAATAGTTATACAGTACATGAACGTCCTGGGCTAAATCCAGCTTGTTCAGGCCTTAGGACTTCGTCTACATGATTAGATATTGTATTAAGCACAATTCCCTCGAGAGCCTTGAACAGATGGCACAGCAAGGATACTGGGCGAAAGTTTTTGACATTTGTTAGCTCCTTTCCTGTTTTCTCCACACTCTGGAAATCTGCTTGGTGTTGACGCAGTTATTCATCAGGTGTGTTAACCATCTAAGAGTTGTTGGCCAAAGTGTTTAATTTGTTAGACCCTTACATCATCTTCGTCGGCTGCTTTGTTGTTTACCATTTTGTGTATAGCCGCCTGCAGATCCTCAAGCGTGAAGGGTGCCTCAAGTGAATGGTGTTCATTTTCCATGTCTCTCATTATGGAAGGTCGGGGTGATCCGTGGATGGTTTTCCCGTTGAGTATGAGTTGATGAGCAACTTGGTTTGCTGTTACATTAGTATGGACTGTCTTAGAGCTAGTTGGGTCGTAACTGAGGTTCCTGAGAAGGCTCCAGACTTGTCTGCTGTTCTGTTTGAAATCAAGTGATGTGACTAAGTCACACCACATCTCTCTTCTAGTAGTCGTTAACGCTCGGAGCACGTCCTCTCCCGATTCTAAGGTGTCTTCAGAGAATGGGCTGGTATTTTACAGATCCTCAGAATTTTTTTTAGCAAAATTTCTATGTTGTCATCAAGGTGAGCTGGATAGTCATTCCGGCAGCCCCTAGGAATGTATTTCCTTGATACACGTCTTACAAGCTATATAAATGTGACATAGGAGCAAGCGACTGGCAGTAACTCATCAGTCTTACTGTCCAGTACTTCTGTAAAGTGTCTCCAACGTGCCTTCTTGAAATTGGACCCTGTTTTAAATGGGAAGGTAACTGGGCATACTCCAACTTTAACAGTCAGTGAGATGGGCTTATGCTGAGTTCTTAGTAGCGCTTCTTCTACCGATTTGAACGATTGCTGGGCTGTTCTGTTCTGTTACAAATATATTGTCTGGGTTGTATCCACGTCTCCAATGTCCACAGTTTAAAGAGTCTGGTAACTTGGAATCGTGTACAAGCTTAAGTCCAGAACTCTCCGCCCATATTTCGACTTTTTCCCCATTGGAATCTGTCTCGTGGTAGCCCCATGCCGTGCTGTGACTATTGAAATCTCCAATTATAAACTTCGTTCGTTTCGAAGTTGCTTGGTTCTCTGAACGTGAAATCTGCTGCAGGTGGTTTGCAGATGGAGGTCACTGGGCATGCCTTTAGTTCAGTTGTTAAAATTTTTATGTTATCCATGTATGTCGTTGCTGCTGATTGGACCATGAGGCCTGGCTTTGTGAATATTGCACTTCCGTATTGTTCGTGGGGTCCTTCTAATGTCAGTATCATACCTTTTATATTTGGCCTGTGACTGGTGGGTCATCTGTGAGTTTCTTGTATGATTAAAACATCACATTTTCATTTGCTGCATACGTCAGATAGTAAAATTTCTTTATTTGCAGATAACCCTTCAATGTTCACTAAAGTCATTTTTAGGGCTGGTTCTGAAAAGGACCTATTATTCACACTCATCCTCATCTGGTGTTCTGGTGTCAGAAGCGTTGACTTTCATGCTCTTTTGTCGTGCACTTTATAGCAGCGCGACAACTTGGATTCAATCCAGAAGAGGCATACAGCACTTCCGTTAAGAAACCCATTATGTAATGACGCGTTGTGCACAGACTTATATCGTGTATCACCAGACGGTGACCGGGAGGGGACTTTCTTCTCTGAGGCAATGTGGGCCTCGCCACAGCAGCATGAGCAGCATTCCTAATATGTCCGCCGATAATGCGGAAACATGCGTACTGTCCAACTGAAACTTAATTCAAACTGTTCTTTTGGTAAGAATAAAGCAAAAAAGTCTATCATATTATCATTGTTACTCTAAAAAATAGTCACAAAGCTATAAGTATAGAATGAACCTGTATGTTACTTTTAATTAATTATTTATTTGAAAAACAGAAGTGACAGCCATGAGTGTGCTGTACATGTCGTTTCTAGTGAGAGTACACGAAAAGTTAACAGGACATAGAGGATACTTAATTGAACAATTTGACGCAGGATACATTGGGTTCGAGAAAACTTAAAGATTTAATAGGAATAGGAATACTGCATCATTACTGTTAACTTTTTATTGACATTAGTTACAGTTAACTGCAAATACCATCATAGACACAACAAACGGGAGCACCACTTGCAAAATGTGCTGAAACTAATGGCTGTTAACATCAATGGAAACATTATCTAGACAAACAAGATCTGACTCGCCTTGAAAAAGATATTTAGTGTATTTCAAATCACATCACAAGGAGCTACAATTCTGGCAAGTGATTCCACTGGAGTCTCATACACAACTGATTCTAGATACGTTCACATGTCTGTAATCCTAAGCAGCAAACTGCTAACTTCATCGGTCCCTAGACTTACAAAAAGTAAATTACGCTAAAGACAACATCCACATCCATCTCTGGAGGAGGACTCGACCCTTCGGCGGGAGTAGCCGCTCAGTAAGCGACGTGGCACTCCATACACTGTGACCACTCCCCCCGCAGCAACTTTAGAAGTTTCCACAGTGAAAGTTACTAATAACATAAAGAAAGTGTATGTGTGTGTAATGCTTGCAAAACTGAATTATTGTGTGACTGAATGTGTGTGTGGAACAGATTGATTGGTTGCAAGACTTTCTGTGATTGACAAAACTGACTGAGAAGCTAATACTGACCAACTTCAAATCTTTTAAATAAAATATACATTGAAAAACTGATGAATGAGTGTCTGAATGTGAGACAGTTCCACTGTATACAGTTTTAAAAAAAGGTAACAGTCTAACTACGATGTGGGAGTGTGAAATCTGTGTCATCTAACACCTACTGTGAGTTATAGAAAGTGATAGATATAACTTTTTCTGAATTTAAACCAACTAACTGAAATTGAACTCAGTTAACAGATTGCGACAGAAATTACTCACATTTACCTCGACATGAAAACGGCATGCAGACTGGTGGGATAACTTTCTCTGTTTCTTAGAGATAAATACGTAATATTTGTTTGTTTGTAAATCTATCGGACCAAACTGCGTGGTCATCAGTCCGTAGCTTACAAACTACTTAAACCTAGGTAAACTAACCTAAGGACAACACACACACCCATGCCCCAGGGAGGACTCGAACCTCCACGGCGAGCAACCGCGCGCTCCGCAGCGAGACGCTTTAGACCGCTCGGCTACTCCACCGCGGCACGTAATATTTGAATCAGATTGTGATCACCGTAAATATCAAAATTATTCTGAGTCACTGATTGTCCTGTGTGATATTTGATTGACTAGTAGCAAAATATGAACATATTTAAATATAGATTGAGAAACCCTGAGACGGTTTTTCATCTAAAATATGTCCAAGACATTAAAGACAAACGAGATGAAAAAGCGTCTCAGGGTTTATCAATCTATATTTAAATTGATATTTATATCATCTTAGCAGGAATGTTCCACTGTGTCCATCGCCGAGGTGCATTCTGCTGCATGGAGAGCCTTGGAACACAGAAGCAGAATTAAAATTTGTGACGTGGAGATAAATCGTGCTTAGCCTGTTTCGAGGCGCCTTAGCCGTTAGAGGTGCGGTGGTGTAACGGTAAATACGTCTACCTAGTACGCATGGAAGTCCTGGTTCGATTCCCGGCCCCACCACAAATTTTAATTCATTGCTTCACTTTTGTCTTTAATGTTATGAACATATTGTTTGAAACTTGTACTGCAAAAAGAATACTATGAGTAAACTTCTTTATGTCGCCCAAGGCAAAGACTTGCCAGTACTGTGTTCATATAAACAAAATGAAACTGATTTAATTAATAATGACCCTAGTATTACAAATTGTGTTATTTAATGTAATCAAATGAAGCCGAAAAACATATTTGAGATATATTACATCTGTGTATCTGTAGATGCGCAACGGATAACACTATCGGGCACTGCAAAGAAGCCGGCCGCGGTGGCCGAGAGGACTGAGGCGCTTCAGTCACGGTCTGCACGGCCACTACCGTCGGGGGTTCGAATCCCCGTCGGGCATGGATATTTGTGCCGTCCTTAGTTGTAGATAGTTCATAAGTAGTTTGTAATTTTTGGGACTGATAACCCAGTAGTTAAGTCCCATAAAGCTCTACAAACATTTTATTTTTTGAACTGCAAAGAAAAAGTTACCAAGTGGTGTAATTATGACCGACAAACCAACATGATAACATTAATTTGATTCAAAGTCCTGATTTGGTCACTTGGAGCTCTCCAAGTAGTAAAGGGAACATTTGCATATAGAAATGAACAAACAGTACCTGGAGAATTTCAGCTGCGAGAGTAAATTAACAGAGAGCTGTTTCCAATATAATGAAATAACAGGTTTTCGCTTGGTAGGCGATGTGAGATGTTTCTTTTATTTAGCTTTAAAACATATCGATTTCGTCCCTATGATGGGACATCATCAGTGCTGTTAAAAACAAGGTACCTTGGTCAGACATTGAAATTACAATAAGATTACATACACCAAGAATGTTATAAAATAGAATTACATACCAGAATTGCAAGTCATGATGACCTATGTGTTCTGCTTAAAACATTTAAAGGTCTTGCCGGTACAAGTCACAACAATAAAATCCGGTAGCCGCTTACGTACACCTACGCAGCTTAGCTTGTACATAGATGGTGCCTGGCCCTCTTTGTTTAAATCAGTTACATTGTTACATTTTTAAAAAAGAAATGGGTTCAAACATATTAAAAGCTTAAAAAGATAAAATGTTGATTCTAGGTGAATTAAAGTTTAACAACTAACATACACAGATTATGCATTATATGATAAAAATAACCATTTATCAGCGCCCTCAGGCGGGTAGCTATTAAAACATATCTTTAAAAATTTAAAATTTGTCACCATCAATTGTTAAAATAAGTTACATTGTATCACGTATAAAATACTATCTGTTTAAAAAATATATACATTTTTAATTGAGACCAGCATAAAAGGTTCTATATTCTATATTCTATGTTTAGACGCAATGTAATCATCTTTGAACCTTCATGTACATTTGTATATTTTTGATTTTGACGCACTGTACTAACTAAGCAAAAACGGCCAGCATAGTATCATTCTGAAAAACTAGATGGCGTGAACTGCTGTGTATCTCTCTCTCTCTCTCTCTCTCTCTCTCTCTCTCTCTCTCTCTCTCTCTCTCTCTCTAACACACTCACACACATGCATTGGTGCTTTGTTTTAAACGACTTTACCTTTTATGCTGGTCTCAATTAAAAATGTATATATTTTTTAAACAGATAGTATTTTATACGTGATACAATGTAACTTATTTTAACAATTGATGGTGACAAATTTTAAATTTTTAAAGATATGTTTTAATAGCTACCCGCCTGAGGGCGCTGATAAATGGTTATTTTTATCATATAATGCATAATCTGTGTATGTTAGTTGTTAAACTTTAATTCACCTAGAATCAACATTTTATCTTTTTAAGCTTTTAATATGTTTGAACCCATTTCTTTTTTAAAAATGTAACAATGTAACTGATTTAAACAAAGAGGGCCAGGCACCATCTATGTACAAGCTAAGCTGCGTAGGTGTACGTAAGCGGCTACCGGATTTTATTGTTGTGACTTGTACCGGCAAGACCTTTAAATGTTTTAAGCAGAGCACATAGGTCATCATGACTTGCAATTCTGGTATGTAATTCTATTTTATAACATTCTTGGTGTATGTAATCTTATTGTAATTTCAATGTCTGACCAAGGTACCTTGTTTTTAACAGCACTGATGATGTCCCATCATAGGGACGAAATCGATATGTTTTAAAGCTAAATAAAAGAAACATCTCACATCGCCTACCAAGCGAAAACCTGTTATTTCATTATAATTCTGTGGTGGGCTGGCACACAAAATGGAATCTAGTTACATGTTTCCAATATAACAAAAGAAAAAAGGTACAACATCTTCTTTCACTTAAATTCTCTTTTGCAGAAATCATATTTCAAATTAAAATTCCCGATATCCCCCATACTGATTCAGAAATCAAGGATAAGGATGAGTGACTCTAGATAAATGAATTCGACGCAATCACAATACAATGTATTATTAGTTACCTTCATATTTCAGCAACAGCACCACACAGACAACATTAAGTACAGACTTTTCCTTGAGTAACAGTCCAATTCATACACATATAGTCTTTTTTAACAAAATTTTCATTGCACTTTACGTATGTATCACATCATTTGGTTTCGAAGACTGACTACATAGAGAGATTAGCCAAGACTGCCGGAACAAAACCAGAGATAAACCTAATCTTCGGTAGCCAGAGATTGCTACGTATTGAAAGCTTAAGTCAAAGATGCTAACAGGAAACAAAATATGCATTAAATGTACGTGGGAATAAAGCTTAAGAAGGAAAAAAATGTCGGGAATAGACCCCTCATAACAGGAAATGATCGAGGGGATTCAGGAGAGGCGACCTCGCACACTACGGAATAGGACAAGGTGTGTTGCAGTAAGCTCTGAGAAACGGTACCGATACCGCTCCATCGCTGTACTTCTCAGAAAATCAATGGGCAATGGAGGATCTCTGGTTGATTGATAGCACGTTGTGCCTTCGGGCATTGAAAATGCGATAAAACAGAGCCAACCTAAGAAGAAGTAAAGTAAACAAAGCCTGCACCATGACTTCCAGCAATTTGACTCGTCGTTCCTGATTCCTTGCAGCAAATAAAGCTCCTACATTTATAAAACAGCACACTACATGTAAACGAGAACGCATGTTACTTGTAAATGAGCTCGAAAACAGTATGAGAGACAAAACGGCAGACAAGTGTACTTCAATATCTCCTTAAGATGCCTTTCCGACCACAGGTTCTCTAACGCAAAATGTCCAGAGGAGCATTCTCTATGTCCTGTTACATTTTTGCTTTTTGCACACTCACTCACCAGAATGACCTATTTCTTCTAATTTGGTAGAAAATACTAAGAAATTCTAGTCTTATGTGAAGAATACTAGCGTCAAAATACAATCAATACCCTCACAACGCTATATCAACGGTGATGTTACTGATTACAGTTGTGTTAAAGTATAATTGCTATGCACAGCTTTCAGAAATTCTTTCACCAAAGAGGAAGAAACAAATACTCTAGAATTAGAATCAAGAACAACTACCAGCATGCGTAATTTTGAAGTAGATATTCCTGGTAAGTTAAAGCAACTTCAATCACTTGACAAAAGTAAGTCTCCCGGTCACGACTTTATACCCATTTGATTACTTTCAGAGTATGCTGATGCCATAGCCCCATACCTAGCTATCATATATAACCGTCTGCTCAGCGAAAGATCCGTACCCAGAGGCTGAAAAGTTGCACAGGTTAATCCAATATTCGAGAAAGGTAATAGGAGTGATCCGCAAAATTAAAGGTCTATATTATTGGCGTCAGTTTGCACTAGAAGTTTAGATCATATAGTTTCCCCGGATATTATAAACTACCTCGAAGAGAACAATCTGTTGGAATTCTAAGGGATCTCAAATCGATTCCATATTTCTGGACTACCGGAAAGCTTTCTACACTGTACCTCATAAGTATCATCTAATCAAATTGCGTGTTTATGGCAACAGTTGTGCGATGAATTCATGACTATCTGTCAGAAAGGACACAGTACGTTGTAATCGAGTCAAAGTCATCTAGCAAATCATAAGTAACATCTGGCGTTACTTATGGAAATGTTTTAGAGCCCCTAGTGTTCCTTATCTTTATGAACGATTCAGAAGACAATGTGAACAGCTCTCTTTAATTGTTCGCAGATGATGATGATGCTGTCATTTATCGGTTAGTATAGTCACACGAAGATCAAAAGATACTGCGAAATGATTTAGGTAAGGTATCTGCATGGTGCAAAAATTGGCAATTGACCCTGAATAATGAAAAGTGTGAAGTCATCCATATGAACCCTAAAATAAATCAGCTAAACTTCATTTACACCATAAATCAGTCAAATCTACAGGTCGTAAATTCAACTAAATACCTAGAAATAACAATTACGAACAACTTAAACATATAGAAAGTGTTGTAGGGAAGGCGAACAAAAGGCTAATTTGACCATCAATATATAAATAAATCTGTATTCTGTATTGCACTCTCTTTATTTCTTCAGGAAAGGGTAAAATTTTAATTCACGGCAGCGGTGGTGCAGTAAGCTGAAGTTGGCAGCGACCACAAATGATACTCTTTGCTATCCATGAAGCGAAAATTTTGTGACCAACATAAGCACATTATGACGACATCGTAAGTAAAATTTAAATGTCGAAGATTGTGGCGACTTCTTACGGCTGCTTTATTCTAACACAAATAGTTGTTAACACGTCCTTTAAAGTGACAGTGACACCAACGATACTGTATGCAGGGTTGGCAGTCTAATAGCGTATGTCAATTGATCTGCCGCGGGACTGAAGTTGAGTTCACAGATAACTCACAAAGGATGGCAACGCAACACATTTCGCGTAGCCAAAGGCGCGCCATTTTGATGTATCCAATGACAGACCAGAAGAGACTGAATGAGTTTATGGCACCAGTATTAATGGTACTTTCAGGTTTGTTGTTTTTGCGTGTGTCTGTTATAATTTTGCGACGTCGTGGCAGAACAGGCGATTAAATGGATGGAATTAAGTGAAGTGTATAATCAATTTTTGTTTTATTACTATTTACGATACAACCTGATCCACTTACGTTCACCAATCCACCTTTCGAGTCACAAGTTTAAATTCAAGACATTAATCATTTGATAATATGCTTCATTTGCTATGAGCGGGTCATTATTTCTTACAATACAAACTGATCCATTGACGTTCACGCGTCCACCTACCGAGCCTCAGGTTCTAATTTCATAATATTAAAAAATATAAAAATTATAATTTGTAATGGATATTAGAGTGTGGTGAAAATTTAATGCGTTATCATATATTTCGTTGGAAGACGGCTGTCCTATTGACTCGCTCAGCTTTTTCCCAGAATCCTGCTACCGCTTTCAACAATTGTGTAAGGGGTAATGATTTTTTGTTTATGTCGCCAAGAGTCGTGAATGAAATTTAACAAATATTATAAACATCATAGAATAAAATTATTTGTATTTTTAAAATATGTAATAATAAGTCACATTCCATCTTGAGATGGATGGCAATTCTTGATACAATTGCGTAAGAACTGCATTTTGTACAAAAATGAAATATGTTCTATTAAAGTCAACGGTAAACTCCTAGCAATAACACAGCTTTTTATCGGCAATTAGCCAGAACCAAATCAAGACATTGACTACGTTTACATAACATTCCATTCCATGATGGTGGCGGTGGCGGCTGGTGCAGCAACAGTGTTGAATATTAAAAAATTCTCAGTCTCTGTTGCAGTATAACAGGGACTGAGCATTTTTTAACGTTTGCATAACACAAAATAAACCGTAAATTTTTAATTACAGTTGCTGTTACTTCGCTACACATACGTTTCTCTGCCTTGGTTTTGTGACACCATCCACCAGCGTCGTACTGCTGTAAGCCATGACCAAGAAGCAGATGCACCAGTAATAACAATTTTGGTATCACTGTCGGTCTTTATCTGGTCAGACGATAAACAGTAAAGTAATGCCACTAAACAGATGTGAAAAGCGTGTATAGTGCCGGTCGCTTAGAATACTAAGCAACCGTAACTTGACGATTGTTCGTTGTTCCCCTATATGCTCCATGTTCAGCAGGAAGCGCATATGTGGTAAAACGTGCTCGCCGTTACGCGAATATTCGCTGAGTTATTAACGAACTCGTCACCATTAATCTACCACTACGACTCATGAACAGTGATTCACAGCGCAAACACCTTGGAATGAAGTAATAGCGATGTGAGCAAGTCCGTCGTAAAACATAGTATCTAACATTTTTGTCACTTTTCATTTTTAACGACATCGGATTCCTTAAAGTTCATTTCATAGGTTGATGAAAGAGTCTATTAGAAGTGTGACGTTCTTAAGAAATTATGTAGGAAGTAAGTTATGGTAAGTGACAGCTGGTTGGATGTAAGACATAGTATCATTTATCATGGCCATCTCATAGTATCATTTATCATGGCCACCTCACACAGTGTGTTTCGTAGTGACAATGAAATTAAAACTAATGTATCGAATGAGAGCAATATTTCTGACAACAGCTGTTTCTTTAATGACAAAGATGAACACCTGCGTCATTATCCCCTTACTGAATGCAAACGACTCGGATGCCAAGTACTCCAAAAACCAAGTAAGAATATATGTCTTTACTTCTTATTCTCTTTCAAGTAAAACATGGTAAGTGTTGCTCTTAGCAAGTTCAACAGCCTGTTGCGAACTTACCAAATTCTAAAACGCAAATCCCGAACGTTTCTTTCATCAAATATTACAAGAGGATGTGGTAACCTAATTTTTTAAAACATACGCACGATTTATTGCTTGGAAGTACGATTCGTTGAATCTAAATACAAGCCAAGGTAAACATGGTATCTACTGCAGTTAACGTTTTTTACACCTAATCGGCTGAAACTCTCATATTTCACTATTATTACTGTGTAATTCAGGTATGTAGAAAAACTTTTTATCCGACAAAATTTAACGCATTTGCTAGTTAATAAACCGGTACCAATCAATAAAGGAAAAGTTCGCGATGTTCAATTCCCTTTGCGAAGCACGGTTGTATAGCTACCCGATACGTATTATAAAATCGTATCTATGTATTGAAATGTGTGTGTGTGTTTGTATTTTCCACATTTTCTCCCAAAATATTAGACTAATTTCAGCCATACTTGATACACATGTTCCTTACTACCAACCGCAATCGTTGTGGGCTAAGTTCCATCAACGATACATACTTTAGGAGATATGACAGCCCAAACAATGGAATTTGTGACAATGTTCCACATACCCTCTTAGCCTAATGAAACGATTTCAACCAAACATGCTACAAAAATTCTTTACCGCCAACCAAGAAAAAAATCACATATATGAAATCGTTCATGTTACACGTCGTCATAAGCAACGAGAGTCACAAAAGACTTCATACGACGTGTATTTCATGTATCCACTATTTGACACTGAGAGCACTCAGTACTTACAAAAAAACTTCTCACGTACCTCAAACCTTTCGAACCACTTTCTCGTTGAAAATCCCAGAAAAATTATGAAAGGAAGCAAGTTTACACCTTGTCACTTTTGTTTTTACTTATACACCACTATTTACATTCACGAGCCATTTTACAGACAGTAGGCACATGCAACACTAAATGGACCCTAGTAATTATATCATTCTACTACACGTAGTTGGACGCCATGAACAATGAGATGCATTAAAAGGCTCACAATTACGCATGCTGTAATATATTACGTATGTACCACCAACTCAATTAGCAATAATTGCGTAGTTACCTAATGTTTCAGTCTTCGCAACTGTAAAATTATATTGTTGTTGGACATATTCTCGCATTGATATTCTTGGATACGTTTACTGCTCAAAGTGCAACAATTCCATGAAATTGTTCTTAAAGCCTGACCAAGGTTATGGAATTAACTGTACGTTGTACAACGTGTACATTATGCAGCATTGAATTGTCATCGAAATCTGTTTGACTGTTTGCAAGCGAAAACGTGACAGCGTTTGTTTTCGTGTTTTATAATATTAGCGCAGTCTAACACAAAAAGTGTAAGCGTTACGGTATTAAGATGTGCATCTCCAAACTAAAGAAATGTTTCTGCGAAAGAGAGCTAAACAGGTTGAATTCCAAATAAAATGAAGAAGTTAGAATCGGTGAATAGTTTCAAGTACTTGGGATGTGTTTTCTCACAGGATGGCAACAAAGTGAAGGAATTGGAATCATGGTGTAGCAAAGATAATGAAGTAATGGCTAAGCCACGATCCACTCTCTTCTGCAAGAACTAAGTGCCAACACTAAGTTACAAGTACACCATTGAATCTTTTGACTAACTTTGTTCTAAGAGAGTGAAAGCTGGGTGGATACATGTTACATCTATCTATCTATTTACATACTTATTCTAAAACGAAGTTATCCCTCCGCATCTCGATAAAATGAAAAACTACTAAACGGATTTTCATACAGTTTTCACAAGTGGCCTATGTGATTCTTGACGAAGGTTTATGTGTATATTTCATTAAGATGCATGGCACTGGATAAATGTGACCAGCAAAACTGCGCGAAATAGAGCAATAAATATTCCTAGGAAAAGCTATGTATTTTATGACTTACCAGTAGGAATATTACTGTAATGTGAAAAAGCGACATTCTTTCGTAATACGACTATTTCGCAGTTTCGTCACTCATATTTTAATAACAATCAAGACATAACGTCATTTAAAATTTACACCAGTTACCATAGTCTTTAATCTCTCAGATCGTTATTAAGTTACCTTTTAATATAACAAACCTTCTCGACTGAACAGCGGATACGACACTACGACAGAAAAAATGTTCGCATATATTCTCCGTTACCCGAGCGAAGCCGCGACCGACTGCTAGTTATCAATACAGTTGAGATTACAGATTTGAAAATAGTAAGAATGATTTCCGGTGCTAATAGAGAGGTACAATTGCAGGAGGGTGTCCATAATGAAGAATAAAAAGAAATCTGAGAAGGAACACCATAGATGAAACAGTTAGAGCTAACAGGCTCAAATGTTGGGGTCATGTTATACGTACGGGAGAAGCAATGTTACCCAAAAGACTCACGGATTCAGGTAGGAGTCGAGATAGACCAAGAAGAAAGTACTTGGATTCGGTCGAGAATGACTTTGAAGTAACCATCTTAACATCAGACAAGGCGTCAGTGTTAGCATTGAATAGAGGATCATGGTGATGCTTTATGAGGGGTACTGTGATCCAGACTTAAGACTGTAATGTGTGATCAGTCTTAAATGATGATTTCTATGACTATGATGATGATAACGATGAGTCTTTCAATAATATTATTAAAAGATATTTTATCGTAACAAATTATAACTTTATTATATTTATTTTATTTTATTTGTAAGTACAGTATATAAAAATAATATGTCTATCGTTATATGACTTGATCAACTAAAAAATATCTGAATTGAAACTTCCTGGCAGATTAAAATTGTGTGCCAGGACCGGGACTAGAACCTCTGACCTTTGCGTTTGGTGGGCAAGCGCCCAACCACGGAGCTATCACGACACGACTCACGGGCCGTCCTCACAACTCTACTTCCGCCATTACCTCGCCTCCTACTTTCCAAACTTCGCAGAAGTTCTCCTGCATACATTGCAAGACTAGCACTCCTGGAAGAAAAGATATGGTCGAGATATGGCTTAGCCACAGCCTAAGGGCTGTTTCAAGAATAAAACTTTTACTCTGCAGCGGAGTGTGCGCTGATATGAAACTTCCTGGCAGAAGTAAAGTTTTGAGGACGGAACGTCAGTCATCTTCGAATAGCGCCGGGCGCCATGGCTCAGCGCGCCTGGTCAGAGGCTGAATGGTTCCTTGTAATATAAAACCTGAGCCAAAAATTCAACGAATAGTCAAGAACGAACCGAAACAACGACTGCAAAGCATAGATCTACCTGAGATCATAAAGAAAAAAAATAGCACAGTAGTAGCGCGCTTGCCGGCAAAGGTCCCAGGTTCCGACACACATTTTTAATCTGCCAGGAAGTTTCATAACAGCGCACACTCCGCTGCAGAGTGAAAGTTTCATTCTGAAATATCTGAATTGTGTTTGGATATGGAATATCTTGGACTTGTAATTAATTCTTTCATATTGTCGTATACCTTTCTTAATCACTTATTACAATACTTAATACTTTCGCAACAGTTCTTTTTACACCTTCCTACAGTATGTTATCTTTTGATTGTTAATGTAATTCTTCGAAGCATTTTTTTTAATCTTTGACATAACATTTGTTAGTAATCTTTGTACCTGATGATTGCGTAACAACCGAAAACTAGCTTGTATAAATCAATAAGTATTGCAGAATATTACAGTAGTGTCGTATGTGTTTTAGTATGATCATTTAGCACATTTAGTTTTAATTGGTCATGAAACGCATATATAAACGTTTATTTGCATCTACAAACTTCCTTAACAGCCATATACAGGATCTGGGATGGGAATCATAACAACAACGACGCTTGTCGCTGCGGCGTGGGCTACGTAACTCCAATCGCCATCATTCTCCTCCGAATGCGAAAATATATTGTTGACTCCCACTTACATAGGTAGAAATGACCATCAGAATAAAATACGAGAAATCAGAGCTCGAACGGTGAGATTCGGGTGTTCTTTCTTCCCGCCCGCTATTCGAGAATGGAATGGGAGATAAATAGTATAATGGTGGTTCGATGAGCCCTCTGCCAGCCACTTAAATGTGATTTGTAGAGTATCCCGTGTACATGTAGATTTACCGTCATGCGGTTTTGTCTAAAACCAGAACTCTTCTAGGATCTGCAAAAGATGATTTGGAATTGAGGAAGTCTGGAGTATATAAAATCCCATGCAACTGTAAAAGGGTGTATATTGGACAGACCATTCGTACGATTCACGACCGTTGTGTAGAACATCAAAGGCACACACGTGTGTTCCAACCAGAAAAGTCTGAACATTGTCTTAATGAAAGGCATAACATGTCATTTAAAGACGCAAATTATTGCTCCAGCCTCACTTTATTAGGATTTTGTCCTTAAGGAATCGACCGAAATAAGATTATCAGATAATCTTATTAACAGGGAAAAAAGATTTCCATTGAGTAAAACGTGGAATCCCATTTTATATGATATTAGACAACAACGGTCTAGTTTTCGACCAGGTTCTTCTTAATTTTCGATTACTCGCTTTGGCTAACTTCTACCGTTGGTAGCGCTGCAATACTCTTCACTTCCTAGAGGGCGTTCTTCCGCTTCTTGCACATTCGCACTGGTCTGTGTCCGAGGTATAAAAGAGCCGCCGTAACTGATGAGTCCTCAGTTCCGGCGTGGTTGTGCACCAGTCATACCTGAAGATGGCGGCCAGGTGGGCCGCCGAAATATCGTTCCAGGCGCAAACCCGTGAAGAACAACAACTATATACACGGATATACGAGGTGTATTCGAAAAGTAATGAGATTGGCAACACTGCGGGAGATCTGGCAACGTTGTGTCTACCGGCCGATGCTAAATCTGATTGTTGATCCCTTCCACTTCCTCAGTCCGAGTTACAACTCCGTACAGTTAACACATTAGTTTTCACAGCGCCATTAGTAAAGTTGTGTTTTCATTGTACGTCACAGAAATGGAGCATCGCAATTTAGAGCAACATTGTGCAATAAAGTTTTGTGTTAAACTTGGTGAATCCACGAGTCTGACTTTTGAAAAGTTGAAACACGCCTATGGGGAACAGTGCTTATCGAGAGCACAAGTTTTCCGCTGGCACAAATCATTTTTGGAAGGCCGAGAACAAGTTGAAGATGAACCTCGCTCAGGGAAATCTTCGACTTCAAAAACTGACGAAAACATTGATAGTGTGAGGGCTCTTGTCAGATCAGACCGTCGTTTAACAATAAGGATGATCAGTGAACAGTTCAATTTAAACACTTTCACCGTGCATGAAATTGTGACAGATGATTTGAACATGCGAAAGGTTTGTGCCAAATTGGTGCCGAAAAATCTCACAACTGAACAGAAGGACATTCGAAAAAACGTGTGCATTGATCTTTTTGAGAAGATTGCTAATGACCAAGAATTCTTCAATTGTGCGATCACTGGAGATGAATCCTGGATATTTGAATACGATCCTGAAACAAAGCGGCAAAGTAAAGAATGGCACACTTCGTCATCTCCTCGGCCGAAGAAATGTCGAATGAGAAAGTCAAAGATCAAGACCATGCTGATTTGTTTTTTAGACAGGAAGGGTATCGTGCACAAAGAATTCGTTCCACCAGGACAAACTGTCAACCAAGTGTTCTATAAAAGTGTCCTTGAAAAGTTGAGGAAAAGAGTGATCCGTGTGAAACCAGAAATTGCAGACAAGTGGATGCTTCACCGTGACAAATGACAATCCTCCGTGTCACACGGCCATTTTCATCCGTGAATTTTGACCTCAAAACACAATACTGTTATTCCTCAACCCCCCCTATTCACCTTATTTGAGTCCTTGTGACTTTTTCCTCTTCCCGAAATTGAAACATGTCCTGAAAGGACGTCATTTTGGAACTCGGGAGAACATTCAAAAGACAGTGACCGACCAGTTAAAAGCCATACCAATTGAAGACTACCAGCTCTGCTTAGGGTTGCCAGATTGAACTCGAGGCAGACCCGGACACCAGACGTGCCCCCCTCCCCTTGGCCAATGACTCCCCTCCCCCCAAACTGCGACCAACTCCCCCCTCCCCAACCAGGATTACACGTGAATTCTTAAAAAAAAAAAAAAAAAAAAAAAAAAAAAACCCTAATCATCTCCTCCCTCCCAGCAAATACCCCCCCCCCGGTGCAACATTGCTAGGGGTGGCTTTCACATGCCGCAGCTGACCGGCCAGGCCGCCAGTTGCTGTGAATCAACAATCGGCACACTTCAGTTGGCGTGGCAGCAGAAGAGGCGGCAACATCAAAGCTGCTCACATCAACAGCTGCGCCTTCGAAGAGTTGCCGCTTGCGGCTCCGCAAACTGGTCACCAAGAAGAGCTGCAAATACCTAATAAACTTTTGTAGCCACTCTTTATAATTTTCTTCCTGCAACTAATCTTCACGGAAAGAATTTAGATATCGTCTCTTCATTTCACTGTTATTACTCACTAATCTGAGTTAATGTAAGCTTGTCTGTTCATACACGATCCGAGTATTCCAAAAATTGCCGGTAAACTGATAACAAACAATGAACGAACGAACACAAATAATAGACGTCGCCAGCTGACACGTTGCCGCAACAGTGTTTGCTTAATAATGCGCTAGCCGGTTACTACCGACGCAACAGCGGAAAGTTTTCAGAGGAAGAATAGAAAAGTAGCGTTTTGTTGCAATAAGAAATTGACATTTATATAAAGTTATTCATAATTACTAGAGAGAAACCGGCCGGGAATGGCCGAGCGCAGAGAGGCGTCTTGCCACGGTGCGCGTGTCTGCTACCGCCAGAGGTTCGAATCCCCCTCCCTAGGGCATGGATGTTGTGTTCGTCCTTCGTTTAAGTTACGTTAAGTTCGATGTAGATCGTCGCTACATGAGCGTAGTACTTGAAAAGCGTAGTAAAAAGAAAAGTTAAGATGAAGGTTACATTCAAGCCCGGAGATGAGAGTCATTGGCCCGTGGACCCGGAGAATTCATTCCAAACCCGGGCACTCCGGGCGGCGCCCGGAGATCTGGCAACCCTAGCTCTGCTACCAAGAGTGGGAACGACGACTCCGCCGATGTGTAGCTGCCCAAGGGAACTACTTTGAATGGGATAACATTGTTGTTTGAAAATAATAAAAACTTTGGTTAGTATGAAATCAGTCTCATTACTTTTCTCACACACCTCGTATTTGTCTTTGCTGCTGATCAGCCCCAACGTCTTTTCCCTTGGAACAGACATGATAATAATGTTCGTAAGTAGTTCGTAGTTTTGCTGGCTCCGCAGTGAAGGCTCTTAAGCTTAACAAACATTTGAACAATTTTGAAAGATCCGCGGTCTAGCAATACTTTTGTTGCCCCGTGTCCGGCTGAGTGGACGATGCGCCACTGTGCTACTCGACGGTGGCCGCTTTGCTTGCGCGAATTGCGGAAGGCCGCGTCCGCGCTGTGAGGCGTTTAGCGCTGGTGCGTCAGCGCAGAGTTGAACAACCGGCGGCGGTGGCGGTGTCAAGGCGACGGCGCCCCTCTCCACACCTCCGGGTTGGCCACCGTTCGCGTCGCAGTCGGGGGGCGAGCCGTGGGCGCGCCCACCGCCACCTGTTGGAACAGGAGGAGGAGGAGGAAGAAGAAGAAGAGGCGAGAGAGAGAGAGACGACGAGAGGCGGACGCCGCCAGAGCGACGGAGAGGGAGCGCTGGACATATCCCCCCCCCCTCCCACCTGCCGCGGAGTCCCGTGCCCCGCGGCGCCCTGTTGCTCTTGTTTTACGAAACGGCGAACCGAGCAACGGGTTTTAAAAGCTTTAGGCCGGCCGTCGCGCCAGACACATTATTGGCGTGCGGTCTGCGAGCAGCTTCTCCACAGCCGCAACGACTTCGCACACGGCTAGCAGCACGCTGTACGCCGTCCCCTGCAACAAGGACGTCTAGGGCAACATTCCTGCACGAGGATCCGTTGCCATGGTGACACAGGTAAGGGCTCCATTGCTCTCTCGTTAGTGTACAGTACTTTTCCCATCATCAACTAGCAACCAGACGCACAACTGACTTATTCATTTTTTTGGGCATTTAGCACCCTTCTTCAGAGGAATATCACTCACGTTACGTGACCAATCTAGGCAAGGTGGAAGGACACCAAATTCTACAATAGACGTAATGTATTACGTCTCCATGCAATATACCAGCACTGGTCATGTAGGCAGAGACATATGTTTCTGAAGAAGGGCACTAAATGCCCGAAACCGGTGACAAATACTTAAATTGTACAGTTAGTTACTGTTCTCTTTTTCTTTTCAACCAATACCTGTCTATGTTTCTTTCACTAAAATACCTCTCCATGTTTATAATGTATCACTAAGACAGAGAAAAGTTTAAATTATCTGTGAACGTTCCGAAAAAAGTATTTAAACCATGTAAACTTTGTAAATATGATGAAACTCCTTTCTTTGCTTCTACGTCGATGTGTAACTGTTAAACCTATAAAACCTATTAAAACTTGTTTCTACTTGATCACTGTATGTAAATAAATTAGGAGCAATTTAAATATAAATTAAGAAACCATGAGACGGTTTTTCGTCTCAAATATGTCGATGACATTGAAGATGAAGGTGAAGCAATGAATTGAAATTTTAATTCATTGCTTCACCTTCATCTTCAAATTAGCAGCAGTTACACTTTCGACGAGACATTGCTGTTTGGCCGCGGCGGAGCGGCCGAGCGCATTGAGGCGCTATGCTCCGATGCGCGAGGCCGTTCCCCGTCGGGGGTTCGAATCCCTCTCGGGCATGCATGTTTGTGCGATCTTTAGTATAAGTTAGTTCGTAAATTGTTTGTAAGTTTAGGGACTGATGGCCCCGCAGTTAAGTCCCATAAGCTTTACAAATATTTGAACATTTTTTTGAACATTGCTGTTTGCAAAGTTTTGTTTACTTGTCTTGCGTTTAATCATTCGCCCACAAGTCACACTTAGCTACCTGATTACGTCTTCTGTTTCCTTAAGGACTGAATAAATCAATATAGGGGTACAGATGAGCTGAGTAGTATATTGTTATTTATCAGAGACAAATAAACAAAAATTACCTCACTTATTGATTTCACACTCCAGATTTTTATATACTCGTTTTCCAGTTACAGAACTAGCCACACATTTTTATATTTACAAAATAAAGTTCCCGTGTTTGTGGATTTAATCAATGCAAATGTCCTTTGAACTCGACGGCCATACAGCTGTCAAGAATACAAGAAGCGTATTCGAAAATGCGAATATGAATCAGCACCAGCTCTACAATTTATTGGTGACGTATTAAAATTTTTGACGGGCCAGCATTCGGACCCGGATATCCGCCTTTTCGCGAGAGATTGCGTTAACCATTGTGCTACCCGTGCCCCCAAGATCGACAGACCCAAACTTCCAGATGCCTGCACACCGTATTTAAGTCAAAGCAAGGCATGCAAAATTTGTATTAAATGTCTCTGCCTATGCGGGAATGACACTATAGAATATACGACCGCTCTTCGGCATTAAGTATGGCAAATGGGGCATTTGATCGGTCAAGGACGCTTGCGTGGGTAGCGAATGGTTAACGAGACCGTTAGCGGAAAGCGGGAAATCCAGGATCGAGTCCCGCTACCTGACAAATGTTCATTTCTCACCAGCAAATTGTATAGCTGGAACTAATTGATATTCGAAATAGGGCAAATACGGTCATTGTTAGAGATTTAGTATGGTAATACATCAACTTTCGGTGTGGTGGTTAAACAAATTTTACCATCGAGAAACCTAAGCAAACAATTACACTTCTTGACCTGTAGCTACTTTGGAAGTATATGTTTACTTCACAGCATTTGATTCAATGACATCTAGTCATATTTTAATAATTTTCCAGAGAAAATAATTATGTTCAATCGCAGTGTTGTTCTTTTCCATAAAACAACTGTTCTCACAATATACCTATGAAATACTCTTCTTTCTATTTATCTACGCCAGTCGCTTAAGATCTGTTTACATTCTGTGTCCACCTCCAGCTGAACTGTCTGTCCCTGTTGAATCCCCGAGAGCAGTAACGTTCCTTCTTCCAAATATTTTCACACGTTTGCAGCTACAAGGAAATCGAAAACAAATATTTATTTTAAAACAGCTAGAAAATATACTCAAGCGACAGTACCAGATGGAGATAGAAGAATATGAATGAGTTCGCCATCTGCAGCTGTCATTCTGTCTCCGCTTCCTCTAATCTTCCCATATTACACCTTCTTAACCTATAACGTCAACTATCTACCTACCTACCTCCAGGTGGTCATTTCTGTCTTCTCTTGTGGGAAAAGAACTTCCTTGGCCCATGCTTCCCATATACCCGGAAGTAGGCATAAGGAGCGATTTGAAGTTGGTCAACCACGTAAAAGAAATCGTGGGTGAGGCAGATGCCAGACTTACATTCATGGGAAGAATCTTCTGGAAGTGGAGTCCATCAACAAAGGAAGTCATTTATAAAACATTCGTTCGATCAAAACTTGAAATTTATCGTCATTTTAGGATCCGTACCTGATGGGAGTGATGGAAGAGTTAGAGAAAATCCAAAGGAGAGCAGAACGCTTCGTTACAGCTTTGTTTAGTGATCGGCAAACTCCAGAGTGAGGCGCTGAAAGATAAGCGTTCTTCATAGCGGTGTGCGCTACTGTCAAAGTTACGTGGAGAGTAAATTAATGGATAGTTTGCCCCAACATTTATCTCGCGAAATGACAGTGAGGATATAACCAGAGAGATTAGTGCCCAAACGGCGCTTACCTGCAGTCTTCTCTTCTGTAATTCATAAGTGAGTGGAAGAGAAGCAGAAGAAAGTGACTGAGGTACACAACGTACTCCCCACTACATAACTTGAGATGGTTTGCAGAGAGTAGACATAGATTTTTGGCACTGCAGTTTTCCAGTTTTTGGTGCATTAATGCAATTGGTAGAACTGTAGCATACATTGATTGAAATCTGGTCATTTCTTTTACGTTGTTCATTAGGTTACCGACTGATCTCCCCGGCAACAATTTACCCTTCGTGCGGTTTCGTGTTTGCAGAATATTTCGGTTGGTAACCATTCAGTCACCTTCAGGCCAGACTACAGTTAATGAAGGGTGTCTAAGTACGAAATACAGTAACTAGTTGTGAGGTAGTAGCATTGTTTAGGATGTCAGAATCGTGCGGCCAAGTCGCAATGTAGTGCTGACGTGAGTACTTGTTAGTTCAATTCTTTCTCCGGGGATATTGTCCCAAGGTGGGTGAGAAACTTGAACTATCAGACAGTTATCGTGCAATGGCAACCAATGATAGTAGGAAAAACTGTCCCTGGGTGTTGGTGACCACATGCCAGTGCGGAAGAAAATCAGTTGTTATCAGCTGAACAGTCAAATGGCACATGGCACATTCTGTAGCGGTCGATTCACGAGATGTGGAACACAGAATCTCCATGGTATTGATGAGGTGGGAGTTTTCCTGTACAACCAATTCTGCTAAAACATCAAATCTCCGACATAGCTGCTGCGGAAAAAGATCCTGCAAGAAAGGGACCAACGACGAATAAAAAGAATCGTTGAACATGACAGGAGTGCAATCCCTCCGCATATTGCTGTGGATTTCAGTGCTGGGCCACCAACAAGTGTCAGCACGCAAGCCATTAAGGTAAACATCAGCGATATGAAACTTCGTGGCAGATTAAAATTGTGTTCCGGAACCAGGACTCGAACCTGGGACCTTTGCGATATGGGTTCTCTGAGCCGAAAGTCTACTGCTGTGCACTTGTTGACTGCACGAACACAAAGATTTACCCCTCGCATGAGGCCGTCAACACCGACTTTGGACTGTTGATGACTGTTGATGACAGCTTTCCTGGTCTGACGAGTCCCGTTTCCAACTGTATCGATAGGATAAACGTGTACAGCTATGGAGACCTCGTATATCCATGGACCGTGCATGTCAGTAGGCGACTGTTTAAGCTGGTAGAAGCTCTGTAAGGTTTGGGGCGTGTGGATTTGGAGTGATGTGGGACTTCTCATGCGTCTAGATTCGACTATGACAAGTGACAGAGTACATAGGCGTCATGGCTGCTCATCAGCATACATCCATGACCATGGTGTAATCCGACGGACTTGGGAAATTCCAGCAGGAAAGCGCGACACTCCTAATGTTCAAATGTTTGTTAAGCTTAAGGGACTTATCTGCGGGGTCATCAGTCCCTAAACTTACAAACTACTTATGAACTACCTTATACTAAAGACGGCACAAACATCCATGCCCTAGGGGGGGGGGGGGGATTTGAACCCCCAACCGTAGCGGTCGTGCAGACTGTGACTGGTGCGCAGCAGACCGCTCGGCCACTGCGGCTGGCAACATCCCTAATGTCCAGAATTACTACAGAGTGGATTTAGGAACATTCTTCTGAGTTTATAAGATTCCCCTAGTCACTCAACTCCACAGACATGCGTTCTCTTATGGATTTATGGACAACCCTGAAGGATATATACCCTCCATAAGTTTGGAAAACCTAGTACTTTTAGACAATAGAAGGGGAATACAGTATAAAAATGCATTTTTTAAAATGTTTATTAAGCTCAAATAATACACAGGAAGATGCAACAATTAAATTTTAGATTCCTCAAAATAGCCACCCTTTGCTTTCATCACTGCCTTGCACACTCTCGGCATGTGCTGCGTCAGTTTTTCCAAGGTTTCAGTGGGAATTGATCTCCATTCTTGCTGCAGGACCTCCCACTAATGTGTCCCACTCATGATTTCCCGTTTTCGGACCCTCCTCTCCAATTCATTCCATACAAGCTGGATTGGTTTACAATCAGGGGCTTGGGTCGATCATTCCATGTTTTTCAATATTTCACGAACCTCTAGAGACTTCACACAGTTCTGACACAACGAGACGTATGTTTCGGGTCGTTGTCTTACTGCAAGACAAACCCTTTCCCAATCAGACGAAAAGCAAATGTCTTAGCATGCCACTGGAGACTAACATGACAATCCTTCCGGTTCATTTTTTCATTTATTTTTCTCCAAATCTCCGACTTTATTCCTTCCAAAAGATCCCCATACCATCATAGAACTCTCTCCATGCTTTACAGTTGGAATTACGCACTGAGGATTCAAGTGTCCATAGGGTAAACGGCGTAGAAATTGACGGCGTTTACTTCCGAATATTTCGTAGTTGGATTCATCAGTTAATAAGACTCTTTTACAATCCCCCGCTGACCAATGTTGGTGTGTCTTACCCCAATGAAGCCTTTTCTTCTTGTTAAAGGGTGCTGCAGTGATTTCCTTAAACTCGAAGGATGTTGTCTGCCAGGCATCGTCTCACTTTTGACTCACTCACCGGTGTATCCCTCATTGCGTTTAGTTTAGCAGTTAATTCACGGACAGTTGTTAATCTGTTACGTTTACTGGTCACTACCAAATACTTTTTCTGGCGTTCTGATGTTTTCCTGGGTGCTCTTGAACCAGGACGATCTTTATAGGAGCCTGTTTCTCGATACCGGTGTATGGTTTTGACAACTCCGCTGATGGAAATCTTCAGTTTCCTTGCTATTTGTCGGACGCTATTGCCTTCATTAGGAAACTGATACTTTGGGGCTATTTTCAATTACTTTAGCGGTGCGTTATACCTTTACGCAAACGCGACTGTAAGTGAACAGAACTGTAAACAACGTTCCTCTACATAGCCATGCGGTCTACTCGCGCTGCCAGGCGTGTTTAGTAGAACTGATTGGACAGGTAATGTCGATTTACATAAAACGGAGCAATACTAGTATGTTCCAATATGTATTTATATGTACAATAATTAAATCTACAACATTGTGTCATTATTAACCGTCATTTGAGCTTGCTGTATCGTACTCTTACCAATAACTCACATAGCTCACTTCCATCTTGCTCCGTTGTAACACGTAGCATGATGTCTCCAGACTTATGGAGGGTGTTTCACTAAGTGTGTTTGCCTCTGTAACTTATAAAATAATAGGTAACGGGAAATTTTAATGCAGTAGGTCAACACAAGAAATGTTACACTTTCTGCGGAGCTATGTACATAGTTTATTGTATCATTTTCCAAAGAGTTACATCACAAATATATAATTTTTTAAATGGAACAATAGTTTTTTTTTCTGTCGTGTATTGGATTCGTTGAAACCAGCTGCGTCCAAATCAGTTTAAACTACATTGCTATCACTGCTAGTTTGGGAGCTATAGCCCTTCAAAGTTTAGGGGACGGAGGCTACGACAGCGTAGCTGACTGGCTGCTGGTCATGAGACAGTGGGCCGTGCCCCAGGGGATAGCCACTCGGCCAGTCAGCTACGCTATCGCAGCCTCCGCCCCCGGAACTTGGAAGGGTTGTAGCTCCCAAACTAATAGTGATAGGAATGTAGTTTAAATTGATTTGGATGCAGCTGGTTTTAACGAATCCAATGCACGATAGAAAAAGCTATTGTTCCATATAAAAAATTATATCTTTGTGGTGTAACTCTTTGGAAAATGATACAATAAACTATATTCATAGCTCCGCAGAAAGTGTAACATTTCTTGTGTTGACCTACCGCATTAAAATTTCCCTTCACCTATTATTTTATAAGTTACAGAGGCAAACACACTTAGTGAAACAATATATATATATATATATATATATATATATATATATATATATATATATATATATATATATATATATCACAAATTTCGAGATTCTCCAACATCCGCTGCTCTTCTAAAGGTGGACTATCGATCTCTAACACATGAAGATTTGTGCCGAGCGGTACTCGAACGCGGGGATCCAGTTTTTGCAATATAAATGAAACAAGATTCTGTACCAACTCCTTATGGAGCTGCAGACTTCATGAGACTCTAAGTGATATTTGTCGTTACAGAATTAGAACTAGTGGAGAGTTTCCATTGGTCTCAGTAGCCATGTGGGAGTTTAAATAAAATATTCCTCTGTGAAAGTCTGTAGCGACTTATGCAGTGTCTCGGTGAAACTAGGTCTTTAGGATGCGTAGCCTCAGGTAGAGCTGTGACAGCTGTATGGCGCTGCAGCTCTTGTCACAAACGAGAGCGACAGCGGACTCCCCGCCTCCGGACAGAAAGGGTCCGGCTGTCCCTTTCGTCTGTGGGTGAGCTGAGCCACCTACGCCGGGGTATGGCGCACGCCCACTCTCTCCTTGTCAGCCGCTGTTCGTGACCTTCCTGCTAACAGCCAAACACGCCTCGCCCTGCCTTTATGAATCCTCGGCTTTCTAAACACCTCGTACAAGTCCTGCACAACTTGCTCGAGTGCTAACTTGTGAGGACCTAGAAGACACTTCACTGTGTTGAAGCACTACGCGTGCTGGTTGTAATCTGACGAGACGGCATCACAGTAAGATACATAGCTGCATTGTACGTCTACATCTACACTCCTGGAAATTGAAATAAGAACACCGTGAATTCATTGTCCCAGAAATGGGAAACTTTATTGACTCATTCCTGGAGTCAGATACAACACATGATTACACAGACAGAACCAGAAGCACATAGACACAGGCAACAGAGCATGCACAATGTCGGCACTAGTTCCGTGTATATCCTCCTTTCGCAGCAATGCAGGCTGCAATTCTACCATGGAGACGATCGTAGAGCTGCTGGATGTAGTCCTGTAGAACGGCATGCCATGCCATTTGCACCTGGCGCCTCAGCTGGACCAGCGTTCGTGCTGGACGTGCACACCGCGTGAGACGACATTCATCCAGTCCCAAACATGCTCAATGGGGGACAGATCCGGAGATCTTGCTGGCCAGGGTAGTTGACACACCTTCTAGTGCACGTTGGGTTGCACGGGAGACATGTGGACGTGCAGTGTACTGTTGGAACAGCATATTCCCTTGCCGGCCTAAGAATGGTAGAACGATGGGTCCGATGACGGTTTGAATGTACCATGCACTGTTCAGTGTCCCCTCGACGATCACCAGAGGTGTACGGCCAGTGTAGGAGATCGCTCCCCACACAGTGATGCCGGGTGTTGGCCCTGTGTGCCTTGCTCGTATGCAGTCCTGATTGTGGCGCTCACCTGCACGACGCAAAACACGCATACGACGATCATTGGCACCGAGGCAGAAGCGACTCTCATCACTGAAGACGACACGTCTCCATTCGTCCCTCCATACACGCCTGCCTCGACACCACTGGAGCCAGGCTGCATGATATTGGGGCGTGAGCGGGAGACGACTTAACGGAGCGTGGGACCGTAGCCCAGCTTCATGGAGACGGTTGCGAATGGTCCTCGCTGATACCCCATGAGCAACAGTGTCCCTAATTTGCTGGGAAGTGGCGGTGCGTAGGATGCGACGGTCTTGGTGTGCATCCGTGCGTCGCTGCTGTCTGGACCCAGGTCGACGGATACGTGCACCTTCCGCTGACCACTGGCGACAACATCGATGTACTGTGGAGACCTCGCGCCCCACGAGTTGAGCAATTCGGCGGTAGTACGTCCACCCGACCTCCCGCATGCCCACTAAACGCCCTGGCTCAAAGTCCGTCAACTGCACATACGGTTCACGTACGTGCTGTCGCGGAATGCTCCCAGTGTTAAAGACTGAGATGGAGCTCCGTATGCCACGGCAAAGTGGCTGACACTGAGAGCGGCGGTGCCCAACCGCTGCGCAGCTAGCGCCATTCGACGGCCAACACCGCGGTTCCTGGTGTGTCCGCTGTGCCGTCCGTTTGATCATTGCTTGTACAGCCCTCTCTTAGTGTTCGAGCAAGTATGGTGGGTCTTACACACCGGCGTCAATGTGTTCTTATTTCAATTTCCAGGAGTGTACGTCCATACTCCGCTAACCACCTCACAGTGGGTGGCGGAGGGTACTTTGGGAAACATTTTCACTTCCTACTCCTATTCCAGTGGCTTATAGTTCGAGGGAAAAACGTTTCCCTATAAGCCTCCATGTGGTATGCCACGAATATCGGTAAGAGTTTTAGTCGAGGGAAGAGGAAGAAGTCTGGGGAATTGAGATCCAACGAATGTGGTGGATGTTCAAGTTGCACGACATAGCTCGTCCACACACAGATAATATCGTCAAACAGTTCATGACAAAAAAGTGGGTGGTGCAGCTTGGACATCCATCATACTCGCCGGATCTCAATCCTCCAGACTTCTTCCTCTTCCCTCGACTCAAACTCTCGCCGATATTCTTGGCACACAAGACAACGTGAGGAGGCTTTTGAACACCATCCCAGTGGAACAATTCGTGCAAAGTTTCCAGGTCATGTGTCGCAGAACTCAGCGCTGCATTGTTATGGGAGGTGACTATTTCGAAGGAAAGTAAGATAACTGTAGTTCCTAGTACGTCTACGTTAATGTCAGAGATCTATTAACCGAACTCTATTGTCAGAGGTTGTATGTAAGAGCAGCACTTTACACTTCTCAAAGTTCAGAATAAACTAGCTTTCGCTGCCTTTTTCCAGTGTTGTGACTTCTCGATGGACTACAGCATCAACCGCAAAAAGCCTCATTGAACCTCCGAGTTATCTCGGAGATCATTCATATACATTGTGAAAAGCAATCTTCTCCCTTTGGTCACGGCAGAAATCAATTTCACATCTGAAAACTTCTCTTCATTGAAAGCGTCTCAATCCAGATAGGTTGTTGGTCTTATATTTCATATTCTAGCACTTTGATCATCAGGCGACAGTGCCGAACGGTATCGAACGCTTTACGGATGTGAAGAAACACGACGTCTACTTTGTATCCTCTTATCCACCGGTCTCTCGGTCTCATGGATAAATGTCAGTCGAGTTTTACATTATCGTTGGTTTCAGAAACCACGTTGATTCTTGTGCTAGAAGGGGTAGGGGGCACGTTCGTTGGCACACTAC
Organism: Locusta migratoria; assembly: GCA_026315105.1. Taxonomy (NCBI): domain Eukaryota; kingdom Metazoa; phylum Arthropoda; class Insecta; order Orthoptera; family Acrididae; genus Locusta; species Locusta migratoria. Next base: position 64,232,743 of record CM048751.1, read on the forward strand.
TTGTCAAATAGAACTGATATTCCATCATGTTATAACACCCCTTTTTCCGTAAAAATACATAATTACCTGATTAGTTACGTGTGGAAGGCAACAACGCCGTTTCCTTACAATGCCATGCCCCCGAGCCCATATTTAGCACGGTGATTAATAAAATTTCAGGTTCGATGCCATGGATTCGGGACAGACTAACACGTATTGGAGCAGGGAAGTATTAAGTACAGTTGGTTACTGTCTGAAACTGAGAACATAACATTTTAATAGCAAATAACCATCAGTGCGTAACACGCACGGTCCATACAAAACTGGCATAAACTACAGCTCATCATTTGCTAACTATATATAAAAAAGAAAAAAAGTACAACTTAAACAAAATGATACTAGCAGCAATACAATATCTAATTCCAAGTAATAACGTCTGCTAGTAGATCTCAACAGCAACTGAGAGCGACTGAGAAAAAACCTGTCGCCTCAGCAGCCAGCAGTACACTCGCGGGTGCCCTCTGGCGGCCCGTATCGCGACCGCTCACGTCGACCACTGTTTGCGACCTTCTCAGAGATGTTACAAGGTCCAGCAAACTGCCCTCTGTTGGGCGATTTCAATTGCTTTTCTATCCCTCTGACATTTATTTCATTATCAGCCATTTTTTCTTCTGTAGGAGGGTTTTTAAGAAAAACTGCAGTGCAATCTTCCTCTGTGAAACAGTTTTACCGGCCGCGGTGGCCGAGGGTACTGAGGCGCTCCAGTCACGGTCTGCACGGCCACTACGGTCGGGGGTTTGAATCCCCCCTCGGGCATGGATATTTGTGCCGTTCTTAGTATTAGTTAGTTCATAAGTAGTTTGTAAGTTTAGGGACTGATGAGCCTTTAGTTAAGTCCCATAACCTATACAAACATTTGATCATTTTTGAAACAGTTTTCCAAAGAGACATTTAGTATTTCGGTCTTTTATGTGTCATCCTATGTTTCACCGCCATTAGGGTGACAGAGTGACTCGATGCTCGATTTTAAAACGTTTAACGATTTTACATAGTTCCTCTATTCAATTGTTCACCAAGGAAAAGTGTACTGCTTTCCGGATAAATGTTTATCGATCCTACTGTATTCAGTATTATGTCGCCCGTGTGAAAATTCTGAAAGCTGTAATTTGGCACTAGCAGAGGCAGCGTGTTAGGGCCCTCAGCCAACACGTAACGCCCGACGTCACACTCGAGGAAGCCGTGCGGAGGGTAGTGCAGCAGTGGGAGTTGCGAAAATAGGCGCAGTCGTGCGTGCCGGCGTCTTCCGACTGGCGGTCTGGGGACAAAGCCAGAGGCGCGGCGAGGTTGCCCAACCTGGCGGTCGAGAGGCCGAAACGTAACAGCGTGCCAAAAACAAATGGCAAATGTTTGTAAATCTATCGGAGCAAACTGCGTGGTCATCAGTCCGTAGCTTACGAACTACTTAAACCTAGGTAAACTAACCTAAGGATGACAGCGTGCCCACAAGGAACATCTGCTAGACGCTGCTGTGGCCAGTCCGATCAAATGTTGCAAATGTTTGTTAAGCTTCAGGGGCTTAACTGCGGGGTCATCAGTCCCTAAACTTACAAACTACTTATGAACTGACTGATACTAAAGACGACACAAACATCCATACCAGAGGGGGATTCGAACCTCACACGGTCGGGGGTTCTAATCCCCCCTCGGGCATGGATATTTGTGCCGTCTTTAGTATAAGGTAGTTTATAAGTAGTCTGTAAGACTGTAGACTGATGACCCCGTAGTTAAGTCCCATAAGCTATACAAACATTTTGATTCCAACCCCCGACCGTAGCGGCCATGCAGACTGTAGCTGGCGCGCCGCAGACCGGTTAGTGGCTTCCAGTGTTTTCTTGACCAGCGACCACTTAGATTTTGGCCCACTTTAGGTTACGGTAGTAACACCAAACGTGGGCCTTTGCGGTCGTCTTTTGACAGCTCGAAATTTAAATGAAAATAACGGCATAACTATTCATCTGAAACGAAAATTGAATAAGCGAATTCGTAGAGGAGAAAATTCTCTAAAACTTTGCTCTCTTCTGTTTTTTTTTTCTTTTTTTTTTTTTTCTTTTTTTTTTTTTTTTTTTCATAACGCGCCTCAGTTGCACAGTGGTAGAGTGCCAGACTACAGATCCAAAGGTCCCGGGTTCGATCACCGCCAGGTCCTAGGATTTTTACCTGTCACTTTCCACTTCTTTCACCTCTGGCAGTAGTGCTCATGTGAAAAATACCGAGTAGCACCGTGGTTCGGAACCCACGTTAAACTGTAGGTCCCTCCCATAACTGGCTGGGTAAGTCAGTTCGAAGGTCGGAGGAAGGCAACGGCATACCACCTCCAAACAGGACCATGCCTAGTAAAGCACTGTGGTGTTCAAACCAATCTTCGGATTGTTGACTGCTTTACCTTTTTTTAACTCAAAGATATTTGCAAAAATAATGTCGGTTTTGGGATGTATGTCTGTCTGTCTGTCCGTAACGTGTTCCCTATTTTTAAAACGAACCTTTCAAGTAATCAGCACCAAATTTTACAGACATGATTGTAGTAGGCCGCCAGAGACCAGAACCTCCCTTTTTTCAAATTTTTCGGACAAAAAATACGGTAGTTAAAAGAAAAAAGAAAGAAAAAAAAAAGCCGTTTGTAATATAATTGTAATGGAAAACGAACCGTTCATCTGACACGAAGATTGAATAACCTAATTGGTAAGGAGAAAATTCTCTACAACTTAGCTCCCTTATGTTTTTTTTTTCATATCTCGTATCGTTTGAGACATATTTGCAAAAATAACGGAGATTTGACACCCTCCATTGAATTAACGATAACCAGCCGTTCGGAGATGTCACGTGACATTCCTCGCGTATTTGATGATTTTCTTATTGTAACTTACACGTTGTCATTTCAAAGCAACGGCACACTGAGGAATTAAGAAAAACACATCGTTCTTAGTACGATAAATGATAATCTAATGTCTACAAATGCCGTATTATCATCAGTTAACAACGGCCAAAAATAGTATGAGATTTAAGAACTGTTGTTTTGATTTGCAGCCGTAGCGTAGTGGGCAAGGTGCTGCACTGTGACGCGAAAGGTCGGTGGTTAAAAACCCGCCACTACTTAATTTTTTCCTAAAAGGGTACAGACTCTCTTATTAATTAATTAATTATTATTATTTTGGTCCAAAATATTTGCAAAAACTTATAAAACTACAAATCTAAACTGGGCCGTAAAACACGTCAGTGCGATTTTTTTTTCTTGAGAATAGGGACTACAAGAAATGTAAACTGTGTCCATCTAAAATTAAACTTCAATCGCAACTTTCAATAGATGCCGTATTCTCAAAAGTAATCTGTACAGACATTACTATCATGAAAGAAAGTTTTATTAAAAAATTAAATTCTGTTGCCAGCAATGTGATTTTATTTTAAATTTAGATAAACCCAATGGTCAATACTATTCTTTAAAGTTACACACGTATCATATCTTACTTTTAATCGATTTCTGGATTTGTTTTTAAGTAGGAAACCCTTGTTCACCTTAAAATAATTAAAAAAAGGCCGTAGATGATTTTACTGCATGATTTTACCATTTTTACAACAAAACTTCCCAAGGGGGTGGATCAAAATACATTTTTATAATTACTATCATTTTGGGATGAAATACGTGTTCGCAATATTCGGCAACTCTATGATCGTCTCCATGGGAGAATTTCAGCTTGCACTGTTACAAAAGAAAAATGTACACGTTGTTAGCGTCGCTCTCGTTGCTGTACTAACGTGCGTGTGACTCAGTATGTGCGATCGTGTGGTCTACACGTCCTCAAGAATAAAATCAATAAAATTTTCCCCTGTTCGGTGGAAGAATTCATGGTGTTACTTTTTCATTTTCCAGTAGTGTATTAACACCGAGCAGTATCTGAATAAATCAATCCGATATGTAAATTTTACACTCCTCACTGTTTCAAATTGTTCGGCGGTAAACTCCTACTTTTGTAAGCATCTGTAATTAGTGTTGATTTGTCTCTATCAGAAGTTACTATTTTCTCCTCTATTACTCCTTCCAGTGTCGAATTCAGTATTCTTCGATACCACGTCAGATGTTACACTAATCTGTCCCTCCTGTTGGTAAGAGACTTCCATGCACTTCTAGCTCCACTTAGTCCTTGTACTTCTCCTTCCTCCTTCATTTCGAAATTTGTCTTATTGCTTAAATTGCAAGAACCTTTTGACAATACCCCTTTCCAATTGCTTTAATTTTTTCCCTGAATTCCAAAGCTCCACCTTTCACTAGCATACATTGTTCCGCACTAGACTTACAGTTTCAAATACTTACTGCTAATATCTATATTTAAATCTGGTACCCGTGGAGCTCTTTAACTGAAGGAATCACCCTTCTCTTGGACTAATCTACGTCTGATATCTTCTTTATTTCGGCCATCTCGTGTTTTCTTACTTACTGCCTAGAACATTTTTTTTACGTATTCCCCTGCCGAAAATTACGAAATTGTCATGCAGCATCTGATGGTACTGAACGACTTATTTGCTGTGTTTAACTAATCTCTCTCTTATTTGGTACTCCAGAACGAACACCAGATCACTCACACTGCCAAATGGACGAAGGCTACGCTGAAACTATTTGAGTATGAAACATTGCACAGCCCGGTTTTTTCACATCTTTGCAAACCTCAACAAAGACATGTGTGGACAGAAGTTGCAGTAGGACAAGGAGGTGCAAGAGTGAGTGCACCGTGGATCCGTTTGCGTCAAACGGTGATCGTCGTTAGAAACAGGTGATCCTCCCGTCCGACTGAGGGACAATCACTGAAGACACAAAGAAACTGCCTAACATCGTGTAGGGCCCCTACAAGACGACGTGGCACAGATTCGACTAATGTCTGAAGGAGCTGGAGGGTGTGTGTGTGTGTGTGTGTGTGTGTGTGTGTGTGTGTGTGTGTGTGTTGAAAGTCCACCGTTAATTGTAAAATTAACTCTAGCTGAAGGGAGCCAGTTAAAAGCTTACTTTAAACATGTAACTTTGGTCGTAAAAACAGCTAAAGGATTCGCGTGAACTACTGACTACTTCCTGAAACAGAATCTTGTTCCCTGGCTCAGAATTTAGAACTGACTCAAAATTTACTTTAGCAGCAGGTAGACAAAGAGACGGTGGCCAGCATACGCCGTAGATCACGAGAATTACACACAATCATTAATATACAAGCCACCGCGAACTAAACAATTTTATGAAGGTGGCCGTGAGAATATTTATGGCGTAACGGAATTAAAAATATGATAATGTGCATCTGAATTTGTTTTCAGTCCTGGTGAAAAACAACATTGAATAAAAAGGGAGGGTATTCATAAACTAATATTTATAAGTAGCATAAAATTTCACTGACAATAAATTATTTATTCAGTTCAAATATGAGCTAATGGGGGCACCAATTTTGTTAAACAAGAAAAACGCATTAAACATTGAAAATTAAGCTAAAGTAATCTGAACTGTATATCGTCGGGAGAGGGATTTACAATCAACAAGCATTCAGGCACTCACATGCGCGAAGCAAAGCGAAACTCACACAACTCAGCGTGCTGATACGAAGGAGAAGCAGACGCCGCTATCGTAGGCGAAATTCAGCGAACCAGGATGTACCACACAACACAAGAAAAAATAAACTTCGTAGGTCGCTCTGGCCTGTCTTTCTTTACTTGAGATGGTACGCGATAATAGCGAGATTAATTTCCATTCAAATCAAACAGCGAGCATGCGGAATTATTGAGACACATGGCACTTGCCTGCTACATTACCTATTCGCACCCCACTGAAGGCGAAGTGCTTAAGGATCGTATTCATTTCCACAAAAACCAACGGAATCACTGATTACGAAGCAATAGTACACAATAGGAAGGCAATGGTGTGTGAGCAGTGGCCAGAACTCAAGTGACTAGCCATAAAATATTGAAGTCGGAGTTCGGAGACACGTGTTTCCAAAAACCAGTAAAAATATAAAATTTCAATTTCTGGAAAATAAAGAAAAATAGCTACGGCATGCAACCCTTAGAAATGCGTAGGATATCATAAGGAAGCTAAAGAAATACAGTTAGACGCGATTGGGAAGGTTTCACACGGATGGACGAAGTCCACTCTTCAAAAGTCAGAAAGTGGAATAAATTAAAATTCGGAGTAAATCAACTAAGAAATACGGCATGCAGCCCCTAGAAATACATAGTATTCATAAGCAAGCTAATAAAGGGGGTCGTACAAGGCTAGAAGAGAATATACTGGGGGAGTCTGAATGCAAATTCAAGTTTGGAAACGAAACAATTTAAAAATAGACAGAGAGGAGATCGGGAAGTACTAATGGAAATCAAAAAGATACATGCATAATGTCTTGCCTGAAGGGCATAGAAACAGACACAGGGGTATCTGAAGGCTTTGTTCTAATAACACACCACGTGGAATACATATCGCTCGTGGAAGTAGGAAACGAAAAAGAATATTTCACATGCACTACACAGATTAAAAATATTCCCGCATATTAGTGGCGTCCTACAAAGCTAGAAAGAAATTAAACAGAGTTCATACACCGCCAGATAGTCTCACACACGTTACCGATTCCCAGCCGTTATCAGACCGAATTAGTTGCATAATCACCGCATTTACCTATGCAAAATCACCGAAATGAAACTGAATACATTGCCGTATATGATCGGAGAAGCTTATGCCGAAAAATGAACTTCAGATCTGAAGTCTAACAAACCAGACAACGAATCGCTACCTTCTCAAGGGAGGAAAGAAAGCCAGAACATCTTACCAGGTCGAAGTGCAGCAACAGAATGTCCAGATCGGCCACCCAGTCCCCTCCACCACCGGAAATCCACCGGGAATCGGTAGCAACCCCTGGAAAAACTGAGGTGGTGGGGACAGCTGAAACTCGCGCGTCCTGTCGAGGCTCGCTAACTGGCCATTGCCAACCCAACTTGTAACCAAAGGGTGGACGAACCTCTTTGGTAGCACCAAAAGCAGAGGTTGGTAACGACTACCTGGCGATACAAAGCCAGAGAACACTAGTACCGAGCAGCCAGCAGCCGACGACGAAAATTCTCATACATACACACAGACTACCATGCTAGAAGATTCTCACACATGCACATACAGAACAAAGCAAGTACACATTCTCACAGGGACAGAGGCGCCAGGGAGAAACCGTTCATCTTGCCACATTCATAGACACAATGATAAATTATTAGCATAATAAAATCCCAGCAATATTACAGAAAATAACATTTAAAAACATGAAATTAAATGCTATTCCCTATTCCTCATGCCTCCGAACGAGAGGCGTTCTCGTTTAGCATAAAAAGGCCGTCCACTGAGCTTAGATAATTTTCAAAGTTAAAAACCTAGGGAAGACGGCAGACAGCCGTCTTTCAGTGTGTGTGTAATTGTGTGTAGTGTATTACATTGGAATCGATTTGTACTCAGCGGCCGTTTATTTTTCCTATACAAGCAAGGGCAAAAACCAGTCACCACATGTATGGTTTATCTTACTTTATTTCATTGCTTGTGTTGTATTGTAAACTTTTGGGAAGTACTGAATTTTGTTTCAGGTTCATCTTCTTCATCTCAGCCTTTTCCCTCGTCTCGTGTGGTCGGATTTTCTTTGTTGGATCCTTCTCTTTCATCAATTTCTAGCCAATAGTTCTTATCTCTTAGATCCACTTCTACCTTGTCTTCTCATCCTAATCTTCCTTTTCTCCTTCACCCTTCAGTTTTTAGGTTCGTAACTCTTTTCCCCACGTTGCTCTCACCTGTTCTCTGCACATGTCCATACCATCTCAGCCGACGTTTTTGATCTTCTTCCCTGTGGGAACCACTCTCGTTGTTCCCCTAATGTACGCATTCCTTAATCTATCGTTTGATGTAACCCCACTCAACAACATTAACATTATAATTTCCGTCAGTTCCAGTTTTCTATGCTGGGCTTTCGCAATTGTCCAAGATTCAAGCGGTATACAGCAACGCAGGTGTCACCACATACTTATACAGGCTTTCTTTCACTTTTCAGGTAAAAGTTTTATCACACAGTAATGCACTCATTTTCGTTTAGTTCATCTATCCAGTGTTGTATTTGAGGCTCCAATCTTCCATCACAGACTGAAACGTCATCAGCTTACATCACATCTTTGACTGACACGTTCGTTACCAGTTCAAAGAGATACGGGCTGAGATCACATCGCTGGTGTAGTCTTACTCTCAACGGGAATGCCTTCGTTGTACCTCCACTGCTCCAGACTTGTGTCATCGCACATTCATACATGTATTCCCCCTAACGTATTTTTCTCGCAGGCGTTTACTCCTCATACTTCTAGACATTGCCGGGGCCCTCTGCTATATGCAGGCAATATGAAAATCAGCTTGCACTGATGTGTGATTCACCATTAATTGGTTGGTTGTTCCTTTTCCCAGCATGTATCCGAAGTGTTCTTTGTATACTTCAATTTCTAGACGCAACATTTACCAATAGTTGAATATTGCTCGTCAGTTATGGATCCGCAACTTATAGAATTGACAGAGGAGATTGAGAAGATTCAAAGGAGATCTGAACACTTCGTCACAAGTTGTGTTACTGAGCGCTAAATTTTTACAGTGTTTTCTTTGGCAGACGCTGCAAGAGAGGCGCTTTGCAACACTGGATGGGCTGCTATGAAAGTTGTAATAGGCTTGCTAGAAGTCAATATTCACGAAAACGAATCGCGACTTGATCAGGAACGGGAGGAAACGACGGTGGTACAGAAAGTATCCTGCGGCGCACACCATGAGGTAGCTTGCAGAGTATCAGTGTAGATGTAGTGCCAACTTCCTCGTAGCAGATGACAACGAGAGAACATTTTTCTGGAGATATACTTACTGGGACATCTCTTGTAATTTTGACCAACAGTACGCCCTGAGATAATATGCTTATTTTTATTTTTATGTAAGAGTTATCACCGACATTAAGTTCGCTCTCCCCCATCCCCTACCTCCTTGAAGTCTAGATATAGTTCTTTCATCGTTTTTCGAAATAGCTGAAGGCTGCTGTTGCGATACTGTTTAAAGGAATAATACCATTTTCTCCCCCAACTTAGGCAATGTGACGTCGTGCTCAGTCTCGAATGACTTAGTCCCCGGCGGGACGTTATACCTTAATTTTTCTTCCACCCGAAAAAGGAGTGAAGTGGTAGGACTCAAAATAGTCAGTAGGCCGGTAGTGACTGCTGCCTAACATGACAGGACGATTCACTACTTTTACTGCACTATGTAGTTTGTTTCTAAAATATACTGAACGATGAGAGAACAGAAATCCACACACTCGGGCTTCGCAGCGGGATTCCTCACATGTCAGCAATAAAAATATGACTCTCAGAGAATTTCGCCCTGCGCATATTTTAGATAGTAAATAGATGTCGAAGACTCGGATGGGTCACAGTGTTTCAGAGTTACAGAATTACACCAACAAGCTTCTACGGGAGGTAGAAGGCGTCTTGAGGAACAAATGAGCATAGAAACTCATGCCCAGAAACGTCATTCCATGACGCTACGGAGAATCCATCTGCCGCTAGAAATCCCCTCCAGTAACCTCGACGCTCTGGCGTTATCGGTCACGGGTTTCTATGCTCATTTTGTTTCTCAAGACGCCTTCTATGTCCCGTAGAAGTTTGTTGGTTTATTTCTGTAATTCTGAAACACATTGACGTTTGCAACACAAACACACACTTCAGTTTTCGACGTCCATTTACTGTCGGAAATATGCGTAAGCTGAAATTTAGTGAGAGATTTTTCTTCGTATTGTTGACTTGTGAGGAATCGCGCTGCGAAGCCCGTGTTCGCGAATTTCGTTTCATCCTATATATCACCAAATGTGACCCTCTTCTTATTACTCCACAAAGTGAAATCCTTTTCATTACCTTGCCGATAGATCGATGCTTTGCGGACATGGGTTCGTGCTGCTTCTACGTAGATTATTATTATTTTTTTTATTTTTATTTTTATTTTTTTTTTTTTTTTTTTTTTTTTTTTTGGTTAGCTTATATAACTGAAAACGAGAATTTATTGCGAATGATAATAAACAAAATAGTCTATCTTTCGTGTTGAATCATGTTATTTTAGTTACAGCATTTAGTTTTTGAATAACATCCTGAACATGATCCTTGCATGACAGCTATCTATCTGAACGCCCAGAAATTTCGAATGTTTAGTCTCACTTATCATGTGCCCCTTCTTTGTAATCAACATGACAGTTGTTGTTGATGTGTGTGTTAGTTTCAATTTATTTTCTGCAATGTATGAAGTTATTTTTTTAAATGCAATCCTGCGGAAATTTTGTCAGTAATATCCTTCAAGACCAGCTAGTGTCGTCACCAGACAGAATTACCATAGATCTACCTGTTATTCTAGAATGCGTGACATTTATATAGATGAGAAACAACAATGGCCCCAGAACATAATCCTGGGGCAATCCGCAGTTAAATGTACTCTATCATGAGTAGATTTCACAGCCATTTTCTACTCTGCAGAGAATTTCGTTCTTCTTTCTGTTATTACAGTAAGAGGAGAACCATCATTCCATAATAGTCCAAATTCTGCAACATTTTTTTTATCATCACACTAGAACGCTTTTCTCAAATCAAACAATTCGCCGAGTGTTCGCAGTTTTTATTTTTTTTTATTTTACTTGTTTTTTAATCCATTATGTGCATCACAGTGAAAAGAGAATATAGCTTTTTCGGTTGCTAAACGACTTGTGAAACCAAACTGTATACTTGGCAGAAAATTTTGAGAACTCAATGATCAATTAACCTTAATACAATGATTTTCAATGACTTTAGCAAAAACTGATGACATAGAAATGGGTGTAAAGTAGTCTAAATTATCCCTTTCTCCCTTTTATAAAGTAGTTTCACTCATCAGTACATTAACCTGCCCGGAAACTGATTTATCCGATACGAAAAATTACGAACATGGCTAATTACTGAGCTAAAACATACCTACAGCAATTGTTTAAAAAAATAACTCAAAAGTTACAGTAGACCTAAATGTGTTTTTTATGGATCGATTGACAATGGTTTAGGACTGAAAAAAATGCAAGAACACAAAGTCGCGGCAGAGTGGCCGAGCGCATTGAGGCGCTATGCTGCGACGCGCGAAGCAGGTTCCCTTCGGGTGTTCCAATCACCCTCGGGCATGGATGTTTGTGTTGTCTTTAGTATAAGGTAGTTCATAAGAAGTTTGTAAGTTTAGCGACTGATGACCCCGCAGTCAAATCCCTTAAGCTTTACAAACATTTGAACATTTTTGAATAGGAACAGAAATAAAAATAATTAATGGTAGCCATAGGTCAAATATTTATTGATAATGTCGCAGATCAAATGAGCTGATATGAGAACGACAGGAAGATTGATGTTTTAAATACACGATACTTGGTTGATCAGCTTTTTATGTGGGAGGTCACTGAAGCAGTGGACACGTGTCAGCCACAGCCACTGGGGTGGGCACAGTGTTTTGAGAGTCGCTGCAGCAGCAGCAGCAGCTATCTGGATGCGTGGCCGCGAGTTTCCGGCCCACAGGCGGGGTTTCGCGAACTCAGCGAGCTGCCCTCGCGCGCCGTGGTCGACGGCAGACGACAGCACGACCACACGACCGCGGCCGCATGCCAACGCGGAGGCCGCTCGCCTACAGGAAGCGGGACTTGTGCCGTGACGCAACAGACCACTGCAGGACACCTGGGCAGAGGCGGCCATGCGCATCAACTAGTGCTCTAGTAGCAGCTTCCGCCGCCATTTTAGTTCCAAACGATGACACCGTGAGCTTTTCAAAGGCGGTATTTTAGCGTGTTTTGGTTTTCAAAAGGCCCCTTGCTTCATTACTAACGAGGAGAACACCAAGCATGGTAAAAACGAATTTTGATGGGTCCCAGGTATGTCATGCGGGAATCCCTCCAAACCACCAACCTAAAACGATATGTTCCATTGTGCCTTCGTTTCCACGAAAATCGAGTTCACAGTCCAGTGCGTAACAGCTAAACCTGTAATAAGTCACCGTCCATACATGAGTGAGCGTGGTGTAATTAGCAAGGCGCTTGACTACCACACGGGCGACCCGAGTTCACATCTACTTGGAATTTATTTATTTTACACTTGTCTGGCGATTGATTGTGCATGATTGTTTGTTTTTAAATCTATCGGACCAAACTGCGTGGTCATCAGTCCGTAGCTTACAAACTACTTAAACTAAGGTAAACTAACTTAAGGACAACACACACACACACACACACAGGCGCCCTCGCGCGCGCGCGCCCCAGGGAAGGCTCGATCCCCCGACGTCGAGCAACCGCGCGCTCCGCAGCAAGGCGCCTTAGACCGCTCGGCTACTCCACCGCGGCGTGCATTATTATGTTAAAGCTTGAGTAATTGGTCGTGATAATAACTTATGTTAATTGCTCAATACATTCGTTGCTGTTGCACGAGTCTTCCGCCCCATGAATAAATATGCCTGGATTGGGCCGCAATTACTTGACGACCGAACAATTTTCTTGAATGTAAACGACCATTGTTTTCCAGTATCGCTGGTGGAAACACCTTGCGCCCGTGGAGCAGTAGCGTTTATTAGATGTGCGTGGTGCTGCAGTGTTCTGTGCTTTCGGTGTTTCTACGGTACGTATCACCCAGAATTTTGTGCACCTGTTGAAGCTAGTGACGATTGCAACAGTGAATAAATAAAATTGCGCAACAAGTGAAAAAAAGAGTGACTGCTGTGTTAATATGCTGTTATCCTGATCATTTCCCCAAGTGTTGACATAAGAATGTATATGAAAACATATAATCTGATATTCAGCGGAGAATGAAAAAAGAAGTGTATAATGCCGCATAAACAATTAAGGACTTTGTGCACTTTTATTTTAGTAGTGTAATTTTGATATAAATGTGTTTTGTTGTTTAATTGAACTTCATGTAACTGTAGTTACCTGATATAGCTTTATCTTTGCAATAAGAATTGATAAAGTGGGGGAAATGAACATAATTGTACCCAATCAATGCGTGTCAGTGCAGCGCCTTGCTAATTACACCACGCTGCCTCACGTACCGTAGGTTACTTAGTACAGTTATAGCTGTTACGCGTCGGACTTTGATCTCGAATTTCGTGGAAATCAAGGCGCATTGCAACAAGTGCTTTTAGCTTGTTGGTCTGGAGCAGTTCCCTCACAACATACCTGCGACTCATCAAAATTCCTTTGTACCATATTTGGTATTTCCCTTGTAAGACGTATTTCAAAAGGCAAAAGGATTAAATATCGATCTGGGTAATACATTATTTTATATGGCTTCAGAAATTGTTAAATATTTTATCTGCAATTTGCACATCCGTGTGTGTATTCTGAGCATTTTTTTTTTTTTTTTTTTTTTTTTTTTTTTTTTTTTTTTTTTTTTTTTTTTTTTTCGCAAGCGATATCTCAGTTTTATCGGATGTCAGACACGGCACAAAAGTTGCACTGACGCGCGGTAACTATCCGTTTCCGAATGCGATCATATAACTTGTCCAGATGTATCGATTGCAATCCAACCAGCACAGCAACGTCAGAGTGAGAGTCTAGAAGGCGCAGCACCTAGCGCCAATTACGAAGAGAGGCGCAGACACGCCCACAGCCGCCACGAAGAGCAGCGACCTCCCTGATACTAATTTAACCAGTCGCACTTGCTGGTCAGGTACAGTCGACCTCGTACCTACGAGCAGCAGCCAGAATACTTACCTACTTTTAGTTCTTGTTATATCTTGGGCCCACAGTGTTACAGAAGTAGTAGGTTGACATAATTATAAAAGGTTGGACCAGAACACAGTAGTGTATTATCTCATTTATTTATTCACGCGATGTCTTTCGGCGTAAGTGCCGTCATCAGGTGTCTTTGGTAATTAGAAGCTCTAACTGCTTCAACCGACTATTTATGAGGCGTTATTTTATATTTCATTCACTTATTTGATAGATAACTGACCAAAATTCGTGAATTAAATATAAAAGAACACCTCATAAAAAGTGAGTTGAAGCAGTTAAAGGATTCGAACCCCCGACCGTTGTGACCGTGCAGACCATGACTGGAGCGCCTTAGTCCCCTCGGCCACCGCGGCCGGCAATGATGTCAATCCACTTTTAGTATTGTTTACATTGTAATTGCTCCTCTCCAAGTCAGGAGAAGTTAAGTATTTTTTCATGTTATGTAAATAAGTTGTTCTGTTAAATAGTATGGTTGTTCTTGTGTTGCTTCCGCATTTGCGTCATTATTTGTGTGCCGGTAGCTGTCCAATACCCCATTAGCCAATACAACACACACTGTTAACAACACTTACATGAAGTCTTTATTTTTTGGCTGTTCAAAGATGTTTAGTGATTGGTCTTTGAATGGTTAGCCTTCGTGGAGGAATGCGATAATTGAAATGGTTGATATTGTTGTCAACTTCAGTCGTTTCCAACCGTAGCCTATATTTTGCTCAAACTGTCTTCAAAATTGAATTTAAAAAAGGGTTTAATAGTAAATCCGTAACAAATAACGTATCGCTAAAAAGTTTTTCAATTACAAAATGTACATACAGACGGCGACTTATGACAAAAAGCATGTAATTAATTATTTATAAACCGATTTCCTTCAATAGGCGAGGATAAAAGTTGTGATGCGGAGCTAAGACACATTTCCATTGAACTCCATGGTAGTTATGTCGTAAACTCACGTAAGTTCGAGCATTTTTACCTTCGCAGTAGTTTCAAACATCGACTACAAGTAAGAGTCGATGAGTCACTATAATTACTAAAACACATTATTCATAATTTATCAGTATTTTGTGTTGTTTATGACTATAATATAAATATTGTTTGTTATCACGGACATAAGTATAAATATAAGTCTCTAACAAAAGGTCATAGTGTCGGACCCTTCGCTAAAAGACACGTGTTGTAACCTGTTATTTACGACATGTTGAAATGATTTAATCCACTTAGCATAGTTTTGATCACTCTGTTGGTTTTCATTTGTCACAACAAGAGTTTATTACCCATACTTTACACCTTTCGGTAAAGGCCGTGCCAAGGCCGGGCGCCGTGGCTCAGCGCGCCCGGTCAGGGGCCTCAACGCCCTCTGTAATAAAAAAGCTGAGCCAAGAACACTTCGAACATCAACGAACAAATACGATCAGCGTCCGCATTGAAAAGAACTAAACATAGAAAAAAAAAAAAAAAAAAAAAAAAAAAAGTGTGGCTGCACTAGTTCCCGATAGATCACCGATATTAAGAACTGTTGGACTTTGCTAGCACTTGGATGGGTTACCGTCAGGGTCTGTCGCGTGCTGTTGGCAAGCGGGGAGCACTCAGCCCTTATGAGGCCAACTGAGGAGCTACTTGATCGATAAGTAGCGGCTCCCGTCACGAAAAGTGATATAAGGGCCGGGAGTGCGGGGCGCTGACCACGCCCCCCTCCATACCGCATCCGATGCCGCCTTCGTCCAGGGGATGACACGGCGGCCGGTCAGTACGCAGCGGGTCCCCTGAGGCCTGTAAGACGGAGTTCTACCCTTTCGTGATGCACTGGAAACGAAAGAAAACATCAAAACCATTCTATGAACGTTTCGAAAAAATTCGGAACTGCACAGCCCATCGTGCTGAAAGCCGACCTGTCACGACCAGGCGAAGGTACTAGAATTGCGGATGTCGGTACTAGCCTACAGCCAGGCGCCCTATACCACTTGGCAGACCAAGAATGTCCGCCTCCGCCACCTCACGCTTTGTATGATCCAGTACGGCTGTTGGACAGCGACTTCCAGAATGTCGCAACGAATTGAAACGGATGCGACGGATGCGAGCAGAGCTGACAAGTGACAGCAGGTGGTACTGTACGGCATGTAGCGACACAGGGTGCCATCGTCGAGTCAACATTGATCGTATTCCCTTTTGGAACGGCAAAGAGTCAATTTCAATTCCTCGTTATTGTTGTTGTTGTCTTCAGTCCGGTTTGGTGCAGTACTCCACAATACACTATCCTCCCAAACCTGCTTATATCCGCTCAAGTACAGCGATCCATATCCATTGAATCTGATTCCTGTATTCGTTTGCGGTCTCCCCCCCCCCCCCCAACCAATCCCCACAATCCCACCAATGCTAAATTAAGGATTCTTTGACGTCTTCGAATGTGTACCACCAGTCGATCCTTTATTTTAGTCAAGATTTGCCAGAAATTTCTTTTCACCGTAGTACTGTTCAGTGTCTCCTCATTAGTTACGGGATCTAGTCATCTACAGCAACCTTCTGTAGCACCAACTTTTAAAATCTCCTATCAACTTTTTGTCTGACCCCTTATCGTCCAAGATTCACTCCTGGAAATGTAACCCTACAGCCAAATGATTTCAGTAAGCACTAATCATAGCGTGTAGGCTTTTATTTCCTAAGATTTAAATTACTATTACATCTCAAAATTTTCTCTGCTTCAGAAATGTTTTTACCTATTCCCAAGTGCGATTTTATATATCACTTGCTTCGAGCATCATAAGTTATTTTACTACACAAATACCAAAACGCAGCTACTAGTTTTATTGCCATGTTTCCTAATCTAATTCCTTTGGCACTACCTCATTTTCTCAGCCTACAACGTATTACATTACCCTTGTTTTTGTCTTGTTAATGTTCATGTTGTTGTATCCTCTTTTCAAGACACCGCTCATTCCGTTCAGTTGCTCTTTCAGGTCCTTTTCTGTCTCTGAAAGAATTACATCATCCACAAATGGCGGAGTCTTTGTTTCATGTTACTGATATTTAACTCCGTTTCCAGATTTCTCCTTACTTTCCTTCACATCCCGCTCAATGCACAGCTCTGTCTCACTCACTTCACAACCACGGTGTCCCTTCAACACTGATAACTGTTTTCTGGTTTTTGTACAAGTTGTATACAAATTTTTGGTCCTCTTATACCTTCAAATTTTGAAGATATTATCGAAAACTTCTTCTAATCTAGAAAACTTATAGGGGTCTTTCCTTTACGTATCTTCTTAGATACGTCGTAAGATGAGAACTGCCTTCTTCACACACATCTCATAAATCCCCATTGATCTTCCTTCAGGTCCGATTCTACATGTTTTTCTATTCGTCTGTAAATATTCGTAATTTGCAACCATGATTTATTAAACTAACAGTCCTGTAATTTTCATACCTGCCTACATTTTCTTTCTTTGGAATTGGAATTATTACATTCCTATTGAAGTCTGACTGTATTTGACGTGTCTCATACATCTTGCACACCAGGTGGAATAGTTTCATCAAGGGTGGCTCTCTAAAGGATGCCAGCAGTTCAGAGTGAGTATCATAGACTCATGTCTTTAGGTGCTATTTCAAATTCTCACGTGTCGTATCTCGTATCACTTCTTCATCCACTTCTTCTGCCCTTTCTTAAACGTTGCCTTCAGCTTAATTTTCCCTGCATCGCTTATATTAGTCTTCTACATATTCCCTCCACTCTTCACCTTTCTCCTCTTTCATCGGTACTGATTTTTATCTCAGCTCTTGATATTCATGTAACTGATTTTATTTGCAGCAGCTTTCTGTTGTCATCTCGGTTGCAGCAATGTTGTTATCTCCATGCCGTAGAACCGACAGAAAGAGGTCCAAGCATTTTAGTTCATTCTGTCGATGACAATACTTCAGAACCAAGATATCTTAACTGATCATCATTGGTGACCGTTATTCCTGGGTTAACAGCCCGTCGAGACAGGAAGCTGACGCTACACAGCTGCAACGCACGTTCCAGGCAGGAACAGGACACGTAATGTCAACACAAACAGACTAATGTCGCCCTCGGAAATGTTTCGTCTACCTACGAAGATCTGTGGCGTGTGTCCCATTACAACCACGACATCGATGAGTCTACAGAAACTGGGCGGAAGAACATCAGCATTGGAGTCGTAAAGAATGGTGTCTGATGGTGTCTGCTTCGGTTCACAGATAATTTTCTTACACTACATTCCATTACCCTTGTTTTACTCTTGTTAATACTCATCTTATACGCTCCTTTCAATACACTGTTTCGTTCAATTCCTCTTCTAAGCCCTTTGTTGTCCATGACAGAATTACATGGTCATCAGGAGACCGCAAAATTTTTACTTTTCACCTTGAACTTTAATGTCTTCTACAAATTTCTCCTTGCTTTCCATTACAGCTTACTCATTGTACAGATTGAATAGCATTGGTAAAAGACTACAACCATGCTTTACGACCTTCTTACCCACTGTGCCCCTTCCCTGCTCTTAGACACCAATAACTGCTTTCTGGTTTTTATACAAGTTGTAAATAACCTCCGTTCCTTATATTTCACCCCTGCTAAGTTTAGAATTTGAAACAGTATATTTCACTCAACATTGTCAAAAGAATTTTCCAAATCTACAAAAGCTAGAAACGTAGGTTTGCCTTTAGTTAATCTATTTTCTACGAGCGGTGTTTAACTGAAAAGGCACGAAAAGCCTTAACAACCAAACTAGTTTAAATTTGAATATGCCGCTTTGGAATAACGTAGTGCGACATGAAGGAACGTGAAGCACGCGTCTTCACCTCCCCTTAAAAAATTCAAATTTGTGCATTAAGCAGGCAATGTGATGCTCAGCAGCATTTTCGACGTCGGAGGTCCGATACTCGTCGATTTCCTCGAGCACGGAAAAACCGTTAACAGTGGCGTGTACTGTGAGACACTGCGGAGCATACGCAAGTTTATCACTTGCAAACGGCCTGGGTTGCTCACGGAGGAAATGATTCTGCTCCATGATAACGCTCGTCTACATGTCTCCAGGGTCACACTAAGTGTACTGGCCAAGTTCGAGTGGGAACAGCTTGAGCATCCGCCCTACAGACAGGACATGTCGCCTTGTGATTTTCATCTGTTTCGTTCGCTATAAAAAGATATCTCAACGGTAACGCGCTTCATCTCGGACGACGAACTGAACGATACAGTATAGGACTGGCTTCTGTTACAACCACAGGAATTCTGGGAACAGGGAATTCTTTGGCTCGTTAAAGAGAGTGGTAGTTGTGCTCAGGTCTCTGGTATTACTTTTGAATAAAGATTTCCATTATAGTATTCAAAATGAAATGCCAAGATCGGACATTAATAATTTATTCAAAGACGACCGGTTTCGGTGAACTGTG
Organism: Locusta migratoria; assembly: GCA_026315105.1. Taxonomy (NCBI): domain Eukaryota; kingdom Metazoa; phylum Arthropoda; class Insecta; order Orthoptera; family Acrididae; genus Locusta; species Locusta migratoria. The sequence continues at coordinate 64,251,957 of CM048751.1, forward strand.
TCACCATCATCTCGTCACATATATATTTTACAAGCTGGTCATCATCTTAAAAATGGGTATAAAATAATAAGTGCAATATTGCACTTAGTCACTATATAAAAAATACACAAGTTGTTTTGTAAGCTGTCATGTTTTTAACTTGTGTATTTTTTATATAGTGACTAAGTGCAATGTTGCACTTATTATTTTATACCCATTTTTAACAAGATGACCAGCTTGTAAAATATATATGTGATCAGACGATGGGGACACAGTTCACCGAAACCGGTCGTCATTGAATAAATTATTAATGTGCGATCTTAGCATTGCATTTTGAATACTAAAAAACGATCAGATCGCCTCAAAACTCGACTATGTCAGGTAATCTTAACTTCAATTATAGTCACACTTTTTACTGCTTTATTTATTTATTCTTATATTTCCTTTTTCGTATGCTTATCCTTACAGAGAAAGAGCTGAAGACACTGAACAACGCAAAGACCAAAGATATGATTCTGTGTTATCACGTTTCGCCATATGTAACCTCATTGCTGTAGAGTCGCAAACGTCATCATTGGCCTTCAAACCGATTTTTTTTAAAAATAATTTGACGACTTTCAACCACCATATCTTCCACCCCCTTATAGCTATCGGCATGGAACTGCTATGGAGTACAGCGGGAGACTTCAGACAAAAATTACACACAGACCATTTGTTTGCGTTCTGCAGTTTTCGCTGCAGAGCGAAATATTAACACAAACACACACGTAAAATTTTATATACACCGATAACTTTCCATCAAAATACACTCCACCATTTTATCATTATCAACCCTCAAGCAACAATGCAACCAATAAAACATTTTCAAAGACTAAATATAATTTTCAATGAATCATTATTGTTCCGCATTTCGCGTTATATTCTTCAAATTACTAAATATCTATCAGATCGCTATAAAACCGTGCCTAAAACCATGCTCTGGTATAAATTAGTATCTCTACAACTATTTAAGTCTCTGCGTCTTGTTGTTCGGAGGTGATAAGCGTACACCGAGCAGACATTCACATTAATATATATAGGTCAATAACTATCCGATCGCCATAAAAGCGTGCCTAAGGCCTTCCCCGGGTAGACATTAGTAACTGTACAAATTTTAGCTCTTTATGTCTTGTGGTTCATACGTGATAAAAGTACACATTTATAGATATAGTAGATTGTCTTTACGAAATGTTCAAATGTTTGTATAGCTTATGGGACTTAGCTTCGGGGTCATCAGTCCCTAAACTTACAAACTATTTATAAACTAGCTAATACTAAGGACGGCACAAATATCCATGCCAGAGGGGGGATTCGAACCCCCGACCGTAGTGGGTCTTTTCGAACCCTTTCATTTGGACACCGCTCGTATGATAAGTCGTGTTGACCCACGTGTCCCAACATTTCTCCTAAATGTTAGTAGTTTAGTAGTGACTATTAAATAATCGTTGCGCTATTTTCTACGGCAATAGCTTCGGTGTTTACTAATCGCACCAAAACAATGTTCAAATGTTTGTAGAGCTTATGGGACTTAACTACGGGGTCATGAGTCCTTAAACTTACAAACTAGTTACGAATTAGCTAATACTAAGGACGGCACAAATATCCATGCCCGAGGGGGGATTCGAACCCCCGATCGTACTGGCCGTGCAGAACGTGACTGGCGCGCCGCAGACCGCTTGGCCACCGCAACCGGCCTAGTCGAACCCAATTACACGAATGTACCATGATTAGTCGAGGTTTTTCAGTGATTCTTATAACTTGTTCGATGCAGGATGAAATCGATTTACGGTCTCACTCCAGGACTCCATTAAGCGGCGGCTCCACCAATAGGCCAGTGTAAACGTTAATGAGCAGCGCTCTAGCGGAACAGCCGTATTCAGCGCGTCATCGTCTCGTTGGTTCTGCCGCTGAGGAAAAAGGCGTCCTTGTGGCGCGAACTGAGCCGTTAGCAGCAGAAGCGCGGATGCTGAGCGCCGAGCCATGCCAGAGGCAGTGGCAGTGGCGTGGCAATCACCTGGCAGGAATGCGGGCTTTGCGGCGCCGGCCTTGGTGGGGGTCGAACTCCTGGGTCGCTGACCGAGCCTCTCGCTGAACGGTCGACAGCGGTCGATGGTCGACTCTGTAGCGACCACCCAGTCGTCATGTAGCCTGTGGATACTGATGAGAGTAACTGTAGCTGCAATGTCTCGTTCTACTCCCGACTTTCTGTAGCTTCCCTTACTGGCCCATTTTTAAGATAATTATCTACTAGGCAACGAAACGCCTGCTGAAGAAATTAAGTCCATCTACATCTACATCTGCAAATCACATTTAAGTGCCTGGCAGAGTGTTCATCGAACCACTATTATACCATTTATGTCCCATTTCATTCTCCTATTCGGAAACAAAGAACACCTGAATCTCTCCGTTCGAGCTCTGATTTCTCGTATTTTATTCTGATGATCATTTCTACCTATGTAAGTGGGAGTCAACAATATATTTTCGCATTCGGAGGAGAATGTTGGCGATTGCAGTTTCATAAGTAGCCCACGCCGCAGCGGTAAGCGCCGTTGTTGTAATGATTCCCATCCCAGTTCCTGTATCATTTCCGTAACGCTGTCTCCCCTGTATCCTGACAATACGAAACGAGCTGCCCTTCTCTGGACTCTTTCGATGTCCTCCGTCAAACCCACCTGATAAGGATCCCCCAGCCGGCCGCGGTAGCCGAGGGGACTGAGGCGCTTCAGTCACGGTCTGCACGGCCACTACGGTCGGGGGTTCGAATCCCCCCTCGGGCATGAATATCTGTGTCGTCTTTAGTATAAGGTAGTTCATAAGTAGTTTGTAAGTTTAGGGACTGATGACCCCGCAGTTAAGTCCATTAAGCTTAACAAACATTTGAACATTTGATAAGGATCCCGCACTGGGCAGCAATACTCCAAAAATGGACGGACAAGCGTAGTATAGTTCTGTTGCATGTTTTAAAGGTTCTGCCAATAAAACGCCGTCTCTGGTTTGCCTTTCCCACGATATTATCTACCTGTTCTTTCCAGTTTAAGTCTGAAGTAATAGTAATTCCTAGGTATTTTATGGAGTTTAAGGCCTTCACATTTGATTGATTTATCTTGTGAACAAAGTTTAACGGATTTCTTTTCGTACTCATGTGGACGACTTCACACTTCTCGTTATTAGAGTCAATTGCCAATTTTACACCATAGTGATATCTTATTCAGATCGTTCTGCAGCTGGTTTTGATCTTCAGATGATTTTACTAGACGGTAAATGACGACGTCATCTGTAAACAGTCTAAGAGAGCTACTTAGATTTCCCCCTAAATCGTTTATGTAAATAAGGAACAGCAGAGTACCAATAACATTACCCTGTGGAACGTCCGATATCACCTCTGGTTTAGTCGATGCCTTACCATCGATTACTACGAACTGTGTCCTCTATGACAGGAAATCCCCTACCAAATCGCAGATTTGGGGCGATATACCATAACCACGCAATTTGATTAAAAGCCTGGGACACAATATCTGCAGGTGAGTTATCTTTCAGGAAACAATGTTCGTCGGTGCTTGTTTGGAAATTCTTTTATTAATTCAATCTCACGTTTTCCCCTATGTATATTACATCTAACTGACCCTAATAAGCTTATCGATATTTAAAATACAACTTCGCTGATGCACTCATCAAATAATTGCCAATCTTCCGTGTACTCTTTTGGGCTTTTAAAACAAGACTGCTTTTGCGAACAGAGCAACTTTCAGGAAGGTCATCCGCTCACTTTTCGATACTGCACTCGTTAAAATGAAATAAATCTTGAAGAGGTGACACTGAGCGATACATTTATTATAGTGTTACACTTATTGTTTGAAAGTTACGATACTGAATATTACGACTTACATCGATTTTAAACTGATTTCCCGTAATATTGTTAATATTTTCAACCGTATTTCTCTCAGTCTTATTTACTTTGGTCTATTTGTGAAGGAAAGCGAGGAGAAATTTGGAGAAGGAATTAAAGAAATAAAAACGTCATGGTTTTCTGCTGACATTGTCATCAAGGGACGTGCAAGAGCAACTGAACGGAATTTACATCTACATCTATCTACAGTGCCTTGAGGGGATCGTATAAGACGAACATTAAAAACAGCAAAACAAGGGTATGTAATGGAGTATAAGGACATTTAGCACTGTTGAAGAAACTGGATTAAGTAAGGCGCCAATAAAAGTTGTGGATGTGTTTTGTTACTTAGGTAGTAATATAACAAACGATGGTCGATGTATAGAAGGTATAAAATGCCTATAACCTTCGCGCAGGTGCAAGCAATGGATTGACAAAGTATTATCGCAATTAGATGTACGGGGTGGCCACGCATAAGATACGAACGAAAAGACAATTAATTTTTTTTATATTAGATATGTCCTGAAATATGTGTCGTACAGTGACACAAATTTGATGACACCTTTAGATATACATATCGATACTACATGAAAATATGTTGCGAAGACAGTCAGCAGTAATCAAGTAAAACATCACAAGGTCACGCGTGGCACGACAGTTTTACGGAATCTATAGTGAAACTGTTGTGAGCGGTAGACTTATTTTCGGCCACGGCGGAGCGGCCGAGCGCATTCAGGCGCTATGATCCAATGCGCGAGGCCGTTCTCTGTCGGAGGTTCGAATCCCCCGACGGGCATGGATGTTTGTGTCGTCTTTAGTATAAGGTAGTTCAAAAGTAGTTTGTAAGTTTATGGACTGATGACTCCACAGTTAAATCCCTTAAGCTTAACAAACATTTAAACTTCTTTTCGTTTCATCATTTTGTGGGGGGAGGGGCATCAGTTACAAAACGCTTAATAAACGTCCGAAGTTGCATGAAAACTTTGTTGCAGATCCCTAACTACTCCATTTTTCCAATAATTGACGCATAAATCTGGGTATTCTCACGCGGTGGTCTCTCATTATTTACGACGTCATATCTCCTGAGCTATGTGTCGTACTCGCTCTTTTGTTTTTGAGTCAGGAACCTTCGTGGGCGTACGGTGTACGGTTCACCAAAGTTTCATTTCAATCGAAAGAATGGTATATGAACACACAGAGGACATGCAGACAGACATTCATTTATATACAGGGTGTCCCAGCTATCTTGTCCCTTGTCTTAAATGGACACCCTATACTTTTTTCTTCAGCAATCCATAGCATGACAAATCATATAAACAATGACGTTGATTGCATCGCAATATTCCAATTACATCCCGAGATATTGCGACACGAAGTTGACGCTTGAAATACGCAAAACGCTGCTCAGGACGAGCGCTAGCCACGCGTTTCGCGTATTTCAAGAGTCAGCTTCGCGTCACAATATCTCGGGATGTAATTGGAATACTGCGATGCAATCAACGCCATTGTTTATGTGATTTGTCATGATATGGATTGCTGAAGAAAAAATATAGGGTGTCCATTAAAAAAAAAAAACATAAGTTTGTGTTAAAAAAACATTTGCTTGCGTTTTAGAATGTTTCGAAATATGTACATTCATGGGCCCCAGCCGTACATTGATACGGGTGAAAGTCGTTTTCCAATAGCTGTTATTGTTCCAGAGATATTTTGGGTGGACAAGATAGCTGGGACACCTTTACATTCTTGGGATTCTAGCTGCTACATACCTGCTTCCCCTTCATATTTGTCTGTTTGATCTGTTGTTTGCAAAAGTGACAGGTGTAACGAGTAACACCATTAAACTGTTAGTGCCAAACGAATATTTATAGAAATCGAGTAAGAACTAGAGTAGACGCCAGAGCGTCGGTGACGGTGTTTGTGCTGTGTTGCAGCGGTGGTTGTTGGTGGCGCTGGTGGCGGTGGCGGCGGCGACGGCGGCGGCCCGACCCGCCGAGGACACTCCTGAGGGCCCCGAGCCTGCGACCAGGACCGCTAGGGCCGGCTTCGGCAGCCTCAAGTAAGCGCGCCCTCTAGCGGCCGGTGGACCAACTAACCGTACTAACACGTGCCGGTGACGGTTGGTATGGGCGCGGCAGTACTGTCTGGAACAAGTGGACTCCTTCCATTACAGTATCATTAGAGACAGTAGAATGTTGGTGCCTGAAGTGATGCTTTCAGTAGTACACAAGTTAACAACGTAACCCACGTGTCTTGACTGAATCGATGATTGCAGAACTGCGTGAATTACACATTCTTCGTTACATGATTTGTGGCATTGCTGGATTTCTATGAGATTAACAAGCAATATGTATAATAATTATGCTACCCCAGTGCCTTTTCCCGAAGACACTGATGCACAAAGAAACTTTTGATGCCTTCAAGAAACATCAGGACTGTTTCCAAATTTTTTGTTTTGGAAACAGCAGTCTAAACTAAATTAATAACTATGTCTTATCAATATAGTTTTATACATATAACATATATATCATGTCAAATAATGAATCATTGTCGAGAGGCATACATTGCCTCAGTATGTATCAAAGATGATAAATTGACGGAGATGCACTGAAATAAAGTTTGTGCTGCAGCTGTGTTTCGAACATGGAACCTCCCACTTTCTAAGTAAGCACCATAATCGCTAAGCCATCGCGACCTAATGGATGTAGTAATTGCACGGACTAAAATTTTAATATCTTCTATACACAGGGTGAATCACCTAACACTTGCACCGCAATGATTGCGGAAACGGAAAGTGCGATTGATGTGCGGTTTTTACGGAAGGGATTTGTAATCAGACGCTCGTACTTTTAGCCAACGAATTGTAGTATTACTTAGAAACTGTATTTTTTATTCAAACTTACAGTTTTTTTTTAATGGAACAATAGTTGCTTCGATCAGCCACTGGAATTTTCGACACCGGCTGTGTACAAAGGATTCTGAATGACATTTTTATCACTTTTAGTTTGGTAGCTACAACAGTTCAGACTTTCGAGGGCGGAGGCAGCGATAGAGTCGCTGACTGGCCGAGTGGCTAGACCCTGGGGCACAGACCACCGTCTCATGACGACCAGCCCGTCAGCTACGCTTAGCCTCCGCCCCCAAAACTTTGAATGTTTGTAGCTGCCAAACTAAACGTGATAAAAATGTCATTCAAAATTCGTTGAACACAGCTGGTGTCAGATATTCCAGTGCATGATAGAAACAACCATTGTTCCATTTGAAAATTTGTATGTTTGCATAAAAAATACACTTTCTATGTATTTTTACAATATGGTTATTGGCTAACAATACGAGTTCTTGACTACCAATCCATTCTGTGAAAACCGCACATCAATCGCACTTTCCGTTTCTGCAATATTTGCGGTGCAAGTGTTAGGTGATTATTCTGTATACTGAGACAAAATACGTCTCTGGGCATTGATTTATTATTTGACCTAAGCCTGAGGTACAAGGCAGGATCGTTTCCACTAGCATTGATTGCCGGGATGGAATTCTGCAATTTGAGACCGTCGGCAACACTGATACGCATGTCTATAGGAGAACATGAGGCGGAACTGGAGTTTAAATATCTGTTAAGCTTATGGGACTTAAATGCGGGGTCATCAGTCCCTAAACTTACAAACTACTTATGAACTAACTTATACTAAAGACAGCACAAACATCCATGGCCGTGGGAAGATTCGAACCCCCGATGGCTAACGGCCTTGCGTATCGGAGCATAGCGCCTCAATGCGCTCGGCCACTCCGCCGTAGCACGTTTTTGGAGTTTGTGTTTGAGACATCCAGTGCAATTATTGTACTCATTAGGTCGTGGTGGCTTCGTGTTTATAGTGCTTACCTAGAAATCAAGAGATCCAGAGTTCGAATCCTAGCTGTGCCATAAATTTTGATTCTCTGCTTCTCTTTCAATTTAATATCCTTGAAATATACCATGTTTGATTTTTTTAAAGTGGAAACGATACTATACCTGCTTCTTCTTTCTCCTATATAACGTATAAAAACCGACATTCAACGTTTCTGCAGTCAGCGTTTCAATCATTAGGTACATCGCTCGTATATTTGGGGTATATCTGTTGAATATTACGTTGTAAAAGTTACTAAATACATGTAAGAGCACTAACAATGTCTTCTTCAACAGAAAAACAAAACTGACACTTTATCTCTTCCAATGTACATAGGAGTCGCGTACTTTTTTTTAAAATGTATTTGCTAATTTTCCTTCACTGATATTTTGAACAGAACTACAACCTTATTTGAAGTACCAGACAGTAAGGACAGGCTACAGACAACTGCATATTTTAAATGAATACAGCCAAACGAACATAAGAACAGATAGAGCTCACATTTATCGAATAAAGATCGAGTGTGCTGTGGACAGTTTATTTTTCCATGGATTTCGCCATTGGCTTTCGGAGGAAACTGAACGGCGCAACAAATTATCTTTTTTTGTCGGAGTTCTCTGGGGCTGCTCTTCAAGATGACGATAAGCAGCGGCAGTTTCGTTTCTGACGCTGAGCATACACACCCAGTAACACACCAGGTGTCGGGCGACACGGAAGATGTTTAACACTGAAGGTGAGTTGTGAGTGACGTTTGCACCAAGCCTAACGTCTAACTTTCACGCAGAACTAACAGTAATTTGGAGAACTGTCTCTTCCTTCTTATTTTCCTCTATTTTTTGGCTTGGTATTACAAATATGACAATTTGCGCCTCTAGTCATACAAAAGGGAGTAATTCACAATCAGTTTATAATTCTCATTAATGAAGTTGATTTCCAAAAGCATAGTCACCTTCAGCAAGAATCTTTCCAGTTCTAAAAGTAGGGTTACTTAGACATTCGTAAGCAAAAACTGTTATATGGGTTTCGTCATAGTGCCCGAAACTATCGACCCAATTTGTTCATGAGCAATATACAGTGTCTGCCTTAAACGTCTTTAAAGGAAAAATTAATTCAGTTATTCCGAAGCCCAAATATTGTATAGATCACGTCATTCTTTAATTAAACTTAATCCTACTGCAACCGTAGTGCCTTGCCTTTCTCTTACTTTCCAAGTGACTTATCCAGCTTGTTGATAAGGTACTTATTGTTTGATGTAAAGGACAAATAGCGTGAAGACACATAGGAAATAATTTGCATAGATCAAAGAAACGTGAAACAACACCAAATATGGTATGATCAACCTACGAAATATTAAACCACGGTTGTTTAGAGTGGTAGACTTAAGCATACCTTCTGAATCACCATGCCACAACACATTTTGAAACTAGTTATCTCGAGGCTACAGATCTATTTTTTTGAACATTATTTGCCAATTGATTTCATTTGTAGAAAGAATTATCTTCTGTGTGTAGCGTTTACTCCTGAAATGAAGCTTGCTAGAAACATTACTGTTTTCACATCTACCAACCCATACATTTATTATCATCTATACAAAACAGAAACTTAGCTGTTACAATATCTCACGTTTTACGACAGTTTTTTAATTGTTAATTATTTCACGTCACACACATCAACTTCTTCATAATTTACTCTGACAAATAAAACATTTGAGAGCCTCTCAGAGGATTCATCGAGCCGCTTTCATACTGTTTCACTACAGATCCATCCTCTAATAGCACGCGGGAGAAAGGAACACCGAAATCATTCCGTTTTACAACTTGTTTCTCTTATTTTCTTGAGATGATCATGTAGGTCGATGCTACCACAATAGTTCCTAATCGGGGGAGAAAGTTGGCGGAAAGAAATTTTGCAACTAGATCTCGTAGCAAAGAATAATGCAAATTTTAGTGATTTCTACCCCAGCTCGTATATCATTTCCGTGACATCTTCTCCCCTGTATGGCAATAATACAAAACGAGCTGCCCTTCTCTGAACTTTCTCTACAACCTTCGTCAGTCCCACATAGTGGTGATCCCACAATGCGCAGAAATACGCAGAAATTAGACGGATAAGTATGCGTAGGTATCTGTTGCATCTTATAACTATTCTGACAATGAAACGTAGCTTTCGGTTCGTGTTTCCTACGGTATTTTCTGTGCATTTCTTGCAATTAAAGTTGAATATACGACCTGTAGACGTGACTGATTTATCGTTTAAATCAAGTTTAACGGATTTCTTTAATCAGTCATGTGGATAAATTAAAACTTTTCATAATGTATGGTCGATTGACAATCATCTCATCGAACAGACATTCTAACTGAATCTCTTCGCAGTTGATTTTGGTCTTCTAGTGACATTAATTACTGATAAACGATAGCATCAACAGCGAATAGTCTAAGAGAGCTGTTCATATTGTCTCCTAAAAGGTTTCTAATGACAAGTATGACTAGTGGGTCCCATAACATTTAAATGGAGAACGCCAGGTATGACTTCTGTTTTACTAAAATGACTTTCCGTCAGTTACTAAGAACTGTGTCCTTTCTGATAGAAAATGACGATTCCAGTTGCATAACTATGAAGATGATTCCACAAGCACGCAATTTTATTCTAAACCGCTTGTGAGGTTGCCTTCCGCAAGTCTACAATTTAGAATCGATTTGAGGTCCACTGTCGACAATTCTCTTAAATTTATTTTTTATTTCCGTGTTGACTATGGCTCAATAGGTAGTTCTCTTCGAAAGAGTATGTGTTTCAAAATTCTGTTCCAAACGGACGTGAATGACATGGGCCTGTCAATTCTGAGTACCATTCATATTGCCTGAGTTAAATACTGGAGTGACCTGCGAGGTTTTCCAATCTTTAATTGCGGATCTTTCGTTGAGCGAGTGGTTGTGTACGATAGCTAGGTATGGAGAAATTCTACCAGCATTATGTGAAAGGAACATATTTAAAATACAATCTGAACCGAAAGATATGCTTTTTTAAAGTGATTAAAGTTGTTTTATTGCTCCAAGGACATCTAATTCTAAATTATGGATACCGCTAGCGTTAGTGATTTGAATTGTGGAGTATTTACTTCGTCTTGTTTGGTGAAGCAATTGTGGAAACCCATGGTTAGCAATTTTTCTTTACCAGCAATGTCACTGATACACTCACCTTTGCTATCAGGTAGTGAATGTTTGAATTGTGTTTTTGTTCTGCAATATACTTAATTAAAACTGAAAGATTCTTGCTAAAGGGCTATGTAGGGATATAATCTGCACGATTTGCGAGAAAATTAATGTTGTGTATTTTAATTACCTCTGTGTATAACTGCTTTTAATAGTTGATATTTGTCTCATTGCATCTTCTCCTCTGTCCTTTTTGACATATAATGACCACAGAAGTGGATGAAACTGTTGTCAAAGCAGTGTTTCTCCGTTGCTTACAGCGGAGTCGAGGCGGTGATGGACCCGGACCTCCAGGAGATGGCCTCCCAGCACGCCGAGTCTGCAGGGAAGGGCGAGCGGTACGCTGTCGGTTACCAAGAGAGCACGACCTTCCGACCCTCTGAGGGGGAAGGCGAGAACCTGGTGGCGGACCACCGATCCGGAAGGCAGCTGCCCGCCGACAGGACCGGCCAGAACCCAATCCTCAGCTACCTGCTGCAGAGGTCCAACTCCAACAGCACAGGCTCTCCAGGTGGCTCTAGAGAGGGCATCAGGCGGAGGATCACGCACCAGGAGACTATCATTGTCCCGAGGCCACCGTTCCCCACGGCAGTGAATGGTGTTCCGCAGGGACAGGTAGTCGGTCCTCAAAGCTCTGGAGTCCCAGGCGAGGGTCAGAGTAGTTTCGTCACCCAGATGGTTCCACAGCAGAACTATCCTCCCATCGGCTCTCCTGTTCCGATCACAGGTGGCCAGAATATGGTCGCACAGGGCGGACAAACGTATCCTGCCGGTGGTCAGCCTTCTGGCAACCTTCGCAATGACGGGAAGGTACCGGACGTGAATGTGTTCACCACCATGAATTTCTATCCGTCGATCGTCGCCGGACAGCCGTATCCGTACGTGTCAGCCTCTGACAGCAATCGCCTCGAGAACGGCATGATCCAGGGCCGCATCAGTTGGCCGTTTGCCGACTACTTCCCCATCGTCATCAAAGACCCGGTAAACCATTTCTACAACGCCTTCACCACTATGGTCGAGTACGGGTCGCAGTCGGACACCTGCGGAGACTTTGAAGACGAACGGAAAGAGACCAAGAAGGACGACAGGGGTCGGCGACGAGGCAGGACTGGTCGCGCAGACACCGCCATTTTTAATGACGACAGAGGCGCGGAGGTCGGCAAGTCGGTGGCTGTAGCCGCTGTGCCTTACGGCCCCGTGGTGGCCAGGCTGTTGGTCCAGAAGGGGGGCGTGGCCATCGCGGGCCCGGGTGGGTCTGCGGACAGTGGGGTGGGAGGGACGTCCGTGGTGGGGCCCGGGGGCATCGTCTACGCCAGGCCCAACGGCCTCGCGGTTTTGGGCCCAGGGGCCAGGGTCATCAGCCTTCCTCTGGGGTCCTCAGAGTCCAGGAGCGCCATGGACCCGCTGCCCGCTGGAGCCAAGGTATTAGCCGTCGGACCGACCATCTACTTCCATTCGGCCACTCTCTAGCAGCCTGCACTGGTCCCACAACACATCCAAACAGACATTAACGTCCTGTAGTGTCCAGCGTGAATACAGAAACTTCGTGATAGTGCTGTTTATTTAACCCTTTCTCAGTATTGTTACTAGACAACACGATATTAAAAGCAGCTACACTCAGTATTATCAGTATCAGTCCTTAAAGTGAAATTGTTGTTGAGGGACAATATTCTTCTGGTACAATATTTTCCCGCTTGCTATGACACTACCCACTTCAGAGGAATTAATATCTCTGATTATAGGTCTTCTTGCATTGCTGTCTGCGCACTGCTGTGAAATAGGTGCACACTATTTCATTTTTTGCAGCGATTTGTCTTTCGTGTGGAACACATGGGTTCGTTGGGGTGATCCGGAATAAGTTTATAATGGTTACTAGCCATATCGCTATTTATTTACATTCATGACCGGGTTCGACGCAGCTTAGTCATCTTAAAAGAAGTTGCTGATAATATCATATAGAACAGAATTTCATTTGTCTTATTATAGCATCAAATAACACTGTGGTGGCATTCTCCATAGGTGCGTTGAATTAATCACATCACGTTTCTCATAGTAGTTCACGTCAGCTGTTATCTAGTGCATCTTGAACAGCTGAAGTGACCAATTCTGAGGATAATGATGTGGGTATTTCAACACACATTCGGAGAATGCTAACATTGAGTTATTTGGTGGTATGCTTGTGTACTTCTTTGTTGATATTACGTGACAAATGTAAGATTTTTCTATATGAGAGATATTGTCAGCAATTTCTTTCATGATAACTGTGGAGATCAGAAGATCATGCCTAAGCTGCATCAAAACCGGCCATCGTCTAAATAAATATCGGTCTTCGCTGAATACCATTACAAATAGATTTGTCTTTAGTTTGGTGCTTTAGTTAAAATCAGGCAAACATTATTGACCTAACAGCGCTAACAATCAAAAAAGTTACTTCCGAAGTGAAAATATATCTCAACAAAATGAGTGTTAGTCAGGAACAGGATGATATGATTTGTCTTATTTTCCGCACATTTGTCAAGAGTTGGCCCATTTCAGTAGCGTCTAATATACCATGGTAATTTAAACATTCACGTAGTTGTAGCTATGAAGTGAGTTGCGCATCCCTTGGCATTATTATCTTCCTCGTCAACGAATTACCTGTAACTAATTCTACTGGAACTGTATTTTTATTTCAGAAGTACAAATTACATAATTTATTTATGGCGAACTGTTGACATGTACCATCAGGCACAATGAGTTCTCCTTTCAACAAGGGTTTTGGTTTGCAAGTTGTTCACAAAATTCAGTCTTTTTTTTAGCTAAAAAAGTAGTGTGAACAATTGAAGAATACCTGTTAATATGTCAGAAGTCTCGTTCATCGCTCGTGTGTTATGTAGATACTGCTACCTTTCACTGTAAAAAAAATAATCTATGTACTTCAAGTACGTATATCATCTCGTACGTATTTCTCTCTAATAGGTAAATGAGACTTTGCCATTGTATTTCTAGCTGTAGAGCTGCATGAAAGGAATACGTATTCCAGGTTATCATTAATGAGTCGACAATTTTTCAACAATCATGGGCCTTCTTTCGTGCATTTCACTCATTACCAGTTTATGATCCAATATATGTTTCTTCACATACTTTTCACTGCTCAAAAACAAATTACTAAGTACTCATTTTTCTCTTAAGATTCCAGAAGGTAGTAATTTACTTTGTTAATAGTTGGCATAAGAATTTACCTATTCATATTTCATGATGCCAACCGTCATATGGGACTGATTCTTCTGCATTCTTTACATCATCCTTTGAAAATATTTTCTGAAGAAACTATTGAGTGAAACGAGATGGACCAACGCAAGTGTTCAGGATAACTACAATGTTGAACGGAATTAAGCAAAGCAAAAAGTTTACCTCTACCGTTTCCCGGACATATTTTTATAGTAACGAACATACAGTTCTCAGAATGCCTCATTTATCGTAGAGCGGGGTTTACATCGTGCATCTTCCTCACCGTCACATTAAAGTAGTGTGCTCATGGGATTCGATCTCAAAATTTGTTATTATGTTGACAGTTCTCTTTTCGACAGAGGCAACCCTCTCTCTTTAATTTCTACCAGAACGATTTGAAAAGTGATATATTTCTGAGTTATTTCATTGTTCCAGAATGGAGACGTAAAATAATATCCAAGTGTGAAAAATGAATATACTGCCACATACACTATTTCTACAACTGTATACGTTAATTTTGTAAATATAACCTGTTTTTTATTTATTTAACTGCACTATAGTGCTATGTTATTTTTGTTAAAAAAGATATGGGAATAAATAATTACAAATTCCTTGTATTTTGTGGCCTTTTATTGTGATTTGCATTCCCGGACCTCACGTCTACTATAATAACCAGCATGTGTTCACGTAAAGACTGGCGCATGTCAAGCATGTTGCATTGGTAGTAGTAGTCTAACTCCATGTGGAAAGGGTAGAGTTACAACAGTATTGAGGCTTTGGCAGCCATTTGTTGATACATTGCCTGTCGACGCATGTCTCGAGTTTTTCGGCCGACATTTGTTTGATGTACTGTCTGGCATTGACAGAGTTTTGTCCTCCAGTGCCGTTTGTAAACTGGAATACAGTCAGCTCCCGAAATTATGCAGTGTGTTTTACAATTTATGGTACAAATTGTAGAAGCTGTAAGGGGAGGAGCGGGGATAGCAAAGATAAAGTTTTAAATAAGAAGCCATTACCGGAAATGTCATCCAACGACGCCGTGGCCTGTATACTGTGAACTGTGAAACAAATGACTTCTACTGCAAGCTCTTTGCTTTTGGGAGAAGACTCTATGGGCTAAAACTACCTAAAATGCTTTTGGACTCTAAAATGCATACCTTAAGAATAATAATGGGTCGAACAATAGAATTGTTGTGTTTCAGCTTGTTGTGGCCTTCAGTTCAAATATTCGTCGCTCCACTGCGTAAGCCTTTTCATATCTGAATAAGAACGGCATCTACATCCCTCTGAACCTGCTTACTGTATTTGTCTCTTGATCTCCAACTGCGATTTTTACCTCTCCCCCACTCCGCTTCAAACCAACAAAAACTCACACACACTTCCCTACAGAGTCAAATTAAAGATTGTTTTTAAGTCTCAGACTACCAATCGAGCCCTTCTTTTACTTAAAATTTATTTTCTCTCCACTTGTTTAGAACCTTCAACATTCAATTGTAGTACCAAATTTTAAAATATTCTATTTTTTTAACTCCTACTTGTCAAAATTTCACTACCGTGCAAAGCTATGCTCCTTAAAAATGCCTTCAAAAATCTAAAACATAAATTAATATACTATTTTGAAAATTTTCACTACTTCAGAAATACTTTTCTTCCCACAGCCGTTCTGCATTTTATATCCTCTCTACATCGACTATCAATAGTTATTTTCTACACAAATAACAAAACTCAATTACTATTTTAATTGGACATTTCACCGTCGAAGGTTCGAGTCCTCCTTGGGGCATGTGTGTGTGTGTGTGTGTGTGTGTGTGTGTGTGTGTGTGTGTGTGCGTGTGTGTGTGTGTGTTTTTCTTAGCGTAAGTTAGTTTAAGTAGTTTGTTAGTCTAGGAACCTATGACCACTGCAGTTTGGTCCCATAGCTTTAGAAACATTTTAACATTTATTTCAATTGTCTCTATATAATCGAATTCTTTCAACATAGCCTGAATTTCTTAGACAGTATTTCATTACTCTTGTTTTCCTCTCGTTAATCTTCATTTTATACCCTCTTGCTCTTCCAGGTCCTTCACTTTCTCTGACAGAATTTTCGGCAAACCGCCATATTTAAGGCATGTCTTTTAGAGCCCCCGTTTACTATACTGCTCAAAACAGTTGGGGGATCAGGAGAATCATGTACAGTATACATATAGTATTTTATTCAGATATTGGTTGCAATTGTAATTTGTGTGTGATTTTGCTGTGAGGGATATTTGGCCATTCTTCCATGAGTGCAATATCCAGCTCTGCAAACTTATTATGAGGTTCTGGTCTGTCTACAATGCGTCTAAGGAGTAATTCCCACCACCACTATATCGTGGTGTTTCCTGCACATAATCAGGATTGTTCCGAGATCCAAGTTCTCTCCAAATGAGGGACTGACGAATGTCTAACTGAACACAAAATTTCGACTCATCTGTGAACAGAACCCAGTGCCATTCGATACGACTGCAATCCTTATATCCGCGGTGGAGTAGCCGAGCGGTCTAAAGCGCCTCACTGCGGAGCGCGCGGTTGTTCGCCGTCGAGGTTCGAGTCCTCCCTGGGGCACAGAATAAGGAGTATACAGAAAGGAAACTCCCGCTGCAGTCTGTCGTCCAAAATTTAGTGCGCATGCGCGGAATCGGCCATCTTGAAAAGCAGTAAACGTGTGATCACTCCCTACTCTGTTGCGTAGTAATGCGCCGTCTTTGTTTGCTAATTCTGTATTTGAACAGCCTGAATCGCATAAAAGTAAACAAGTATTTGGTACAGTGAAAAGAAAGAACTATGTGTCAGTAGTTGGAGCTGTTCCGTTTTTGTTATGAGCAGCAATAAAAGAAAATGCGGCCGATGGTGTTCGGCACCTAATTGCCGCAATAATTCGAATACAAATAAGGATATAAGTTTCTTCACCTTCCCAAAAGATGCTGAGCAGTAAGTGAACGTCGCTATATGTGTAGTGAAAGTTAAATGTTACCAGTTTCGAATGAGAGCAATGTGTGCATAATTATTAAAAGTAGCCTTGCTTCTTCTCTTGGCGATAACTCTCGCTGTTGCTGTTGCTGCAGCAGTTCAACAGCATCTAAATGTTGAAGTACATTTACATTTTATAAGTCTAACGTCGCAGGGAATAATATAAAATGAATGACAAAGAATAGTGCGTAAGTAGGCAGGTAAAATTTCACTTACGGCATTGGAGGCGTAGTGTGCTAATGTTGGCAACGAATGCTCTTCGGATACTCAAACAAATAGATGAAGGGGAATAATTATTTTATGCTGTTCCTGCTCTGTGGGTGACAGATTCCTCTATCTGTCCTTCTCCAATCAGTAAATTAATGATACTCCTAAAGCAAATACAACTTTTATATATGCCCAGACGTCATTAGTTCTGTGTAATCACATTGTACTGCTAAGTTTCAAATGTTCAAATGTTTGTTAAGCTTATGGGACTTAACTACGGGGTCATCAGTCCCTAAACTTACAAACTACTTATGAACTAGCTTACACTAAGGACGGCACAAATATCCATGCCAGAAGGGGGATTCGGACCGTAGTGGCCGTGCAGACCGTGACTGGAGCGCCTCAGTCTCCTCGGCACCACGGCCGGCTTACTGCTAAGTCTGACTCAATATTTTGTGCGAATTTATTCGTGTCAAATAAAACCTGGCAGTTGTAAAGTCACTGTCTTGTTTATAACTAATTTCCCACACATAACTCAGCATTATTTGAAATTTTTTTCGTAGTTGTATTAAAATTTAGGCCTATTTTTTTTTTTTTTTTTTTTTTTTTTTTTTTCGTTGGATTACAATTAGGTGCAAGAAGATGGCGCAAAATAGATGAAAGCCGTTTCCTTTCGTAAAAGTCGGTAAGATTAGCTGCAGTTCGTAAAAAGTCCATTTCCAATCAAAGTACTAAGTGGCTATAGTTCCGCGTTTACTGCTTTTCAATATGGCGTCGAGCGCAACGCTTGGTAACATGCAGATCAAAGGCGCCGCCTCCAGCTTTCCCTTCTGTATACTCCCTATTCTGTGCCTGGGGCATGGGTGTGTGTGTTTGTCCTTAGGTTAGTTTACCTAGGTTTATGTAGTTTGTAAGGTACCGTACTGATGACCACGCAGTTTCGTCCGATAGATTTACAAACATTTGAACATATTTTGCAATCCTTATATTCCTCCACCCAGTTTCTGCGTGCTAAACGGTGTCGTGATTTTAATGGAACACACACAACTGGCCTCCGGTCTTAAAGGCGACATTACGGAATGCGATTTCGGACTTTTTCTGTTGACATTGCATGTTCTGTTGCTGCCTGTAGGGTGCGTTGCATCTGAGTTGCATTCAGCCTCCTGTCTCGACGGGCTGTTTACTGGAGATGGCGGTCATCTATTGCTGATGTTACCTGTGGGCGACCTTGGCCTTGCCTTCTTTTAACTGTTTCTGTTCTTCCAGGTTCTAAATATTACACTTTGGGATACAGCAATAGCTGCAGACACCTCCCTCTGTGTCTATTCCGCTTTCAAGCTTGCTGTGTTTCTCCGTGTCATACCTTCGAATAAGTCACGTTGTTGTAGCATTGCACTGTCTGCTCATTATACTATTTGAACCGCACTGCTTGTGTTATTCGTTTGGTAGAGTAAACACATGTCAACAACAACACACTCTGCAGCAACGTTTTGTTATTACCTCTATCTCGGTTGCCGTAATGTTGTTCCCATCCGTAGAACCAACAGAAAGAAGTCGAACCACTTTAGTTCGTTGTGTCAATGATAATATTTCAAAACCCAGATATCTCCAATGATCCCCTAACTGTTTTGATTAGTGTATATACTTTGGAGAGCAAAGAGGTTGCAGTTTAAAGAGTTTCTTTCTTTCTTTTCTTTTTTTTTTTTTTTCTTTTCTTTATAGTATCGATGATGATTCAGTTATCATTGCATCTTTGCATGACATATCTGGGCATAGAATCCCGTGTAAAACTTAACCTACTGACTCCCTTCTAAAAGGTGTAGAAGTGTGTATCATGAGTTTCTAAATAAGTCATTTTTGCTGCGAAGGCTGCTCGGTCTATCTGCAACTTTCGTTAGCTGCTGAGCGTGAATCAAAAGATTCGCTTGAGGTTTTCTTCTATCTTATTGAAGTTGTTGCCATGTTTGCAGACCTTTACGGCTGCACGTGAAAGAGCTCTTCTCAGTTGTAAGTAGTTTCGAGTCCGGGAAATTAATATGCTTATTCGGCCTGTCACAGCCCATGCTCCGACCCATCGTGCAATGTCGTTTCCGTTCCGCAATCCTGGTGTTGATCCGTCAACACCAGACTCACCGAACTTAAACATTACAGGCTAGAGCACGCAGATGAACGACTGTGTCTGAGAATGGGCTGTGTGATACCGAAACTACAAATTTAAAAAAAAAAAAAAAAAAAAAAAAAAAAAAAAAAAAAAAAAAAAGTCGCGTTAACGAAAATGCTTTCTGTGGAGAAGAGCTACCACGCCCGCTCGTTCCGGAAAATCGTAGAGCTCTACAGACATGGCAACAATTTCAGTAACACAGAAAATCCAACAAGCTAAAGCAATCTTGGGTTCCTGTTCAGCAGAAAAGGCCTCATGGCAGGAAAAGGAAACCAACAGCAGAAAAGTGTTTAGACGTCAGCGCTTCAAGTTCGTATCATCTTCTGGCCGCGAGCTGGAGAGCATTCCACCACCAACGATGTTACCTCTTGGCCCTCTGGCACGCATGAAAATCAATTTATTATGTATTGTACTCATAATGAGGGCCAGTACCACTATACAGGGTAAGACAAAAGTCCCAGAACACTCCTTCATTTGGTAAACTCTGCTGGAGCTGGACAACCTAGATAATCCAGTAAGGCATGGCTGGGGTGGTCCATCTTTTACGGTATGTACCGAACGTGGGTGCCATCTGGAAATCACCCATCTTGAATGTATCTTTTCTTAAAGGAAACGGGTTCCTGTAGTATATCAAATAACATCAGCATATTCTGAAAAGCTCAGTCCTGTAAACAGGATCGGCGTAGCAGTTTGGTTCAAACGTTACAATTTTTTTTTTCGTATACAGAGTGGATTGTTCCCAGCAAAGAACAGTTATTTAATGAGTTCGGAATGCTGTCCGCTTTGGTCAACGGACAACTGAAGTGCTGAATTCAATCACCGTACGCTCGAAGAAGGATTTCCGCAGAAATGCTGGCACACGCTTCTCCAGTGCGTTTCTCGAGATGGTGTCTGTCTCTATTATCTTTAAATAAACTATTTGAATTAAATGAGCCAATAGAAAAAAGTCAAGTGGTTTGAGATAAAGTGATTTTGTGGTCATTTTAAAGAACCACGTCTACAAATCCAGTTACCAGGAAATTGACCATCTAACAACTAACGAACAACAACCCCGTAATATGGTGGCGCTCCATCCTGTTTAAAGTAAGAGGGAAAGCTCCCATCTTCATTCATAACTATGGGAAAGACCTCTTCTTGCAGTATTTACAGGTAGTAGCTTTGAGTGTTTTTCTGGTCAATGATGGTGTGTTCAGTTTCACGCCATACCTTAACCGTTATGTCACAAAGTACCTTTGATGGTTGCATCCAGTGTGAATTCTAGTCACCACATTATCAGCTGTTGTGACGGTTGACTTCACCACTGACGAAACTGCTCGCCTCTTCACTGAAAACATGCTTTGCTCAAAAAGGGACATCTTTGTAACTTTTCAACCATAACTGCTACGTTACAGGAATGAAGTTGTCAGTATATGCTGATGTTACTTGATATATATTACACGAACCCCGTTTCATAAAAATAAGATTTAGTTTCAAGATGGCCGATGTTAAAATGACAACCATGTTCGGTATTTACCGGAACAGATATACCACCTGACCCCTACTTTACTGGAATACTCAGGTTTCATAGACCCTGCAGAGTTTCAGACATAAACAGATGTATTGCGACTTTTGACTGGCCCTGTACTGAGTGTAGATTGCAGCTGAAACACTTAAACCCTGTGAAAACTGCGGCCATCAGCATAAACCGTGGAATTTTTTTATAGGCCTGAAGTGTTTGAGCTGCAATCTATGGATATTCGCAGTTTAATACTGGTCCCTATTCTGGTCTATGTAACATAATAAATCCAACTTTTCACTGATCAGGGGACCCGAAGATAACACTATGAAATGTGGAGACTGATAATAAAAAAACTCACGACTGAATATGTAATATTCCTTTAAGTTAACAGCGCTTCCTTAAAGATGGACGTACAAAAACTATCAAACAAACGTCGGCATCAAAACCTGAGACAGCAGCTAACAGGCAATATGTCAAGCGTTAAGTTATCCAGCCTCCGTGGCTCCCAGAGACGAGTGAAGGGAACACCTGTTCCTGTTGTTCCCCAGGTCGCAGCCACCGGCATGGGGCCTCCTCTACTCACCACAGCAGATCGGATCTCAACAGCCGGTCGCAGTCCCTACAGTCATCCACCGATTACCGTCCGCCTACCAGCCACAGCCAACGCGGGCTCCTCAGAGTTTCGAGTGGAACTCACCAAGAGACATAGGCTACACCAACCTGTACACTATCTTCAATGGACAGTTAGTGACTCCTGTCAAGCAGCCGGTGTATCACGTACCTCTCACTACCTCTAGGTTACCACTTAACAGGTCTCCATTTGCCCATTTTTCAACTACCACCTACAACCAACGACAGAACGATGGTTTGTTGCAGCAGTTGAATGAATTCTCTGCACTCCAGAAAGGTACATCAGGTTCAACATACTGGGGCTCTTTTGGCACATCTGACCGTATATTTACTCCAAATAATCAGGCAAGGTATGGTGACGCAAAGACCCAAACGCCGCCACCACGTGTGGGCAATTTCGGCGTTCTAGGGACGCACGGTTTTGGCAACTTATTCCAGAAGCCCAAAACGTCCCAGAATGTAATAAGGAATTCGGAAGATATGACGAACACTTCAGAGATTGTTAAAATAGAAGCAGATGCTCCTGCCAAACAAGTGGACAGAGAGCAAAATTTGAGTGAAGGAAGTGTCGCTAACGGAAGCTCAGATATCGAACAGAAGATGGAGAACGTAAACAATAAATCTGACAAAATAACGGAAGACCCATCCGGTGAAAGAAGACCAGTGTCTGTAGTTGAGAGCTTTCATGCTGACAGCAAGGAAACCACAAACCAGAAGCAGTCAGCGCTTTTGGGACCTGCCCTGTCAGCGCTGCGCGATGTCCTCGACCGACGACCCGAGTGGAACGACTCGCAGGACATTCTGGAGTGGAAGAAGAACTACACCGACCCCAGCAGGCCGCCCGGCACGACGACGCTGATCCTGAAGCCGGAGGCGGAGGCGGTGGCGGGATGCAACGGCACCGCCATAGCCAACCCCGTATCCCACGCCGTGGTCCCCATAGGGCAACCGGTGGACGTCCACTTCGAACCCAGGGCCGTGGCGGTAGCGGGCCCGGGAGGCACAGCCAAAGCGCACTCCGATCTGGTCGTGTCCTTTGTAGCGGCGACTGTGAGTGAAGAATCCGAGCAAGACATCACCACCACCTCGCCACAGTGACGCATCGACGACGTTTAAATGTGTCTAAAGAGTTCCGTTCTTGGAAAGGTCTATGTCATGTTATCACAGTAGATAACACTGAAAGTCGAGAGATGTCTATCGACAGACAGTGACAGTCCACAGCCTCACAGCCTTATTCATTATAAACGAAGATACAATTACTTACAAGAAGATTTCTGATATCCTGGCGAGTTTATAGTAACTGTTTTATGAACAATATACAGACTTAGCAAATGCCATTGGAGGTGCCTAATACAGGGTGTTTACAGGGATTTTCAGGGCGCGGTGGTATAGACGAATTGCAATAAAAAGTGCTGTGTAATATGGGGGCAATTTTATTGCGTACAGAGTACAGCTGCTAATATGTAGCCCAAACAAACTTAAATGAAAAGCAAATGACGACATTTTCAGTTATTCTTCCGTCGGTTGCCGGTGGAATATTATCACATTAAATTAAAAGCACAATTTTTTGTATGATTTAAAAATTTATTTTTATTTTGTTAGCCAGTGTTCGGCTTAGAAGGGCATCTTCAGACTTTCAAATAAATATAAAAAGCCTCGAGTTTGTTTGTATGGCCATCAAGTAAAGAAATATTTGATTTCGGAAATGAAACTGCCGTTAAATTACCAACATATGATGTAAACAAACGAATTACTAAGCAAGATACACTTTCAAACGTGCGAAAATGTAAAGATTGAAATTGTGAGACATAAAATGAACTACGAAAAACGCAAATTGTGGCGAAGCTGTTTGAATTCAACCATTGACCAGGTGAGAAGAACACCATGAAAATCGCGAGACTACAAAACGCCAGTAGCCTAAATTATTTCGAGTAAAACAAAGTGAATTGCTTGTAATCTGCTGAAGCGATATCAGTAAGAAAAATCGTAATTTCCAAATATAACAATCTACTGATGATGTCCTAAATTGAAGGTCGAAGCGCGTATGGAAGAAATAAAAGAATTGCAGCAAATAACGGCTGTTTCATTTCCAAAAACAAATAAAAACTCTTGTAGGGCATACTCATAATGGTAGTTTTAATGCAGTATTACTATGTTCTGCAAAGCACCGAAGGGAGAATCCGCGAAAGACTCTCATTTGCCTTTGATTTGCGTTTGCTTGACCTCTGTTTGGACTACATAGCACCAGCTCAATAAAATTGGACACTGGTTATAACGCATTTTTACTTCAATTCGTCCATATTGCCGCTCCCTAAAGTATTTACTTTTCTCCCTGAAACACCATGTATAGTGTATGGTCTACGTTGATCGTGCATCCTGCAGCTAGATGCCGAAGAGAAGAGTCTACAAATCCCTGGTGCTGTTCTAGGCGCATCTGACACCAAATCGTTTGCAGAGCGCCAGGCAATTATGGTCTTTTTCGAAAGTACAGGATCCATGGTATGAAATGTTCAAAACGTGTAAACCTCCTGGACTCAACTGTTGTGGCCATCAGTCACTAGACTTACAAACTACTTAAACTAACTTACGGTAAAAACAATACACACACCTATGCCCGAGAGAGGACTCGAACCTCCAGCGAGAACGGCCGCCCAGTCCGTATCATAACGTATTAGACTACTCGGCTATTAAGCGCGGCGATCCATGGTACTAAGCCAGCGTTTCATGGTCGTTGTAGCTCAAATCTGGGCACTGAGGCCATTCCTAACACTGACCTCCCTTTCATGTTCCTGGAACCATTCCTAGGCGGTATGGTAGAGATGTGACGGCGTGATTATCATCTTGAACCACCGCAAAACCGTAAGGGTATGGTAAGGTCAAAAGGCGGGTGAAGATGTTCGCCGAGGAGTTAAAAATACCACGGATCATTGCAAATCCCTTCAGAACTATAAGGGGTGCCATTCCCTTACGAGGAACAGGCATTACAGACCATAAAACCTTATTGGCAGGCGATATTCATTCATTCATATGGTCTGGGCCACACACGATGCCTTTCATCAGCGTCGTGGGGACGTAATCCTGATTCGCCCTACTATGTCACATTCCACCATTGTTGTGCTCTCAGTCCTTCATGAATGGTGGCAAATACATAGAGATTTGAGCGATGGTGTTAACACTGTCACCTGTGTGCAGAACCGGGTCCCGTCTACTGTAGAGCCCATGGTCCTGCGAATGGTCCACTGGGAGATATGTATAGCACATCTTGTTCGGAATTGAACCGTGATTGACTGCCATGTATCCCCAATTGAAGGTCCGACTGAGACGGTCATCGAGGGTAGCTGGACGACCCGTAGTTGAACTGCTATGGACTGTGACACCCACATTACACCATTCAAGATATGTCCTGGACAAGGTTGAATACGTCAGTCGGAATTCCTGCACCACTACCGAAATGGACGATCGCACTAGTCGGCACATTCAACCCAACAAATATTTCGAATGGCGTCAGCTCACACCGACCTTGCACGTGACACAAATCGCTCCCAAAAACATGATTCAGAAGGTCTCCTGTACAAATGTCGCTGTAGTGCGCAAACAACACACCTCCGACATGTTTCCCACTACTCCATTTGCTGAGTGAGTGTATTCTGATTGGTTACGTAGTCAGGTAGATATAATCGTGATTTTGGACATGTTCACTTCCAAGACTCCATCCTTAATAGAAGAAATGAATTGGTAGTGCTGCGAAAAGCTGGTTAGGTCGATTTTTTTTATTGCAGGCCACTCTTTTTGCACAGTGCGGCTTCAATGACGCGTTTCGGTATTACCATCAACAGATCAGTATCTCCATTCTGACGTACCCACACTTATGGAAATACTATGTGTGGCTACGTCACAATGGAGATACTAACCTGATGACGGTAATACCTAACCGCGTCACTGAAGTCGCACTGTATATGAAGTGTGGCCTGCAATTAAAATATTTTGCGACTTATCCAGCTTTTTGCAGCACTACCAATTTATTTCATCATGGTCGCCTACCTCCTCGACGACTTTATGTTGTATTTCCGATAATGTAAGACTTTCTAGTAGCGCACCGCAACATTCTCGGATAATTTCCACCTTCAACTACGCCCTCACTTGCTCCCTTCTTTAGATCAAAATAAAGGTTTCCGGAAACTCATTCAGTCACGACGTAAGGAAACCTAGTAATCAGTTTACTAACGTACACTGTGTTACCCGGCGTTGCCCAGTTAGCGTATTCATTCCAAACTAATATTACGTAAGACAAAGACTGGAACACACATCCGATTGTTTAAATGTCATCTGCTACATTTTTCAAAATCGTATTTAGTATCACTTTAGTGTGGCTAAGGTAGCACAGTAGTAGAGTGCGGCCTATGAATTCAAAGGTCGCGGGTTTGATCTCCGCTAGGTCCTAGGATTTCTATCTCTTACTTTCCACTCCTTTCACCTCTGCCATTGTTGCTTATGAGAAAAATCTCGAGTAGTACCGTGATTCAGAATCCACGTTAAACTATAGGCCCCGCGTTAAGCGACTGGGCATGTCAGTTCGAAGGTCAGAGGAAGGCAACGGCCTACCATCTCCAAACGGGACCATGCCCAGTAAAGCACTGTTGTGTTCAGATCAGTCTTCGGATTGTTGTTATCTTTTTATCTCCAGGGGCACTGCGCAGGAATGACCGAGCGGTTCTGGGCGCTATGTCAGAGACTGCGCCGCCCCTCCCACCGGAGGTTAGAGCCCTCCCTCGGGCATGGGTGTGTGTATGTGCGTTGTTCTTAGAGTAAGACAGGTTGAGTAGATTGTAAGTCTAGGGACTGATGACCACAGTAGCTTGCTCCCATAGTTTTATAAACATTTGTATATTTTTGAGTATCTACTGTTTCGAAATCCCTTTTTCGCCTTCAGGTAAACGGGTTTCCTTAGCATACAGTATATTTACAGTTAGTAAGCCATATGCGTGAGGCCAGATTTCTTAAAATTAAGTCCAGCATCATAAGTCATATGCCCACTCCATGTCACCTACTTTTACGCACATCAACATCACTAAAGATTAAATGTCACCAGCACTGCCTGTCAACACCAAATAATGTGCACTTGCCGCTAAATAACTTTCATTGTCTAACATTTTCACATGTCTCCATTTCATACCTGCGCCCTGTCGTTAGCGATATTTATCTCAAAAATATTTTTCCATTCAGTATTTCATATAATTAACTGATTTTACTGAAATATCTCTTGGTTTTCCAGTCTCAACATTTCACTTTTATCACATTTATCAAGTCATGTGTAAGTACCAGTACCGATTTATTTAAGATGAGGCATTCTACGGCTACTGCGGAAAATAGAACTTATTCCGGATGAAAACAATGGCGTAGTTGGCTACTTGGACGAATAATGCCTCTCGTTGCTGTACAGGAAGCAAGCATCTCTAAAACTACTTACCGGTGATTGAGTTAATATTCTAAGAAATTCACAAATAAAAAGGAAAAAACAAACCTTATTTACACCTGGATGGCTACCTAGATGTATTCTCTGTCCTAGTTGAGTGGTAAAGACAAAAAAGCTCCACGTCTCCTTCATTTTTGTTTCCTTAGGAGTGTGGTATTTATGTACGCTATTCCACTTTCTAGTTCTGGATAAGTGAATCTCGTTGTGGAATGGAAACTTAAGATTGCAAGAAGGTGCACTAACGAACTGAAATCGAAGTATAGTACATATTGTATCGGTTTTACACCAAAGTGTAATCTCTCAATTCGTTTCATCTGATTTACAACGCGTTTCTGAGTTGCCTTAGTTTGTTAGCAAACGATAAATATTATCTAGTTTTGTGATAATATTGTTATAGTCTGTAATATTATATAATTAAAACTCTGATGGAAAGTCGATGACGTAATAGTTCCAGTGGGTAGCCCACGAGGAAAAAGATTGCTCAATATCATATCGTTGAAGACAGGCTATCAAAAGTATTTTTAAGAAAAGAGTTCCTATCTTTTACGAAGAGTGTGCAATATCTATACTTAGTTACACAAATTATGTAGTTTAGTTAATTTTTTTTTTTTAATTTCTTTCATTTAATTCTGTTGAATGCAATCCATCTTATGTGGGCAGACAGTAGTTTTATTTGCAAAAAGCTCTTTCCTCCCTACGTAAGCAAACTATTTTTCTTTTTATATATGTTCTGTAATTTTTACAATCTACTATATATATGTATAGTATTCAACATTTTTCTGCATATGATTTTTTTATAATCCCATTGTTCTTCAAATTTATAAAATTTTTATAACAATTGACTTTGTACAAATAAACGATGTTATTATGACACTCTATATTTCATTTTAAATCGTAAGTTATAAATTCATTTACCTTAAACCATATTAGATGACATAACTAAGCAGTAGATATGAGATTTGTTCAGGGTGTTACAAGCTGATGTAGGAGACCCAACAAAAGAAATGTTGACATTAAGAAAGACCAGTGTACTTACCATGTACGTAGGAACATAGTTAATAAGTGTGGGATTGATTCTTTAAATGTATGTTCAGGATGGATGAAAATGGAATGTGAAAGTACAAAACTTCCTACTAGCATATAGGTTTTCTGTAGATTGGAAAGGTTCTATCATTACACACCATTACCAGGCCTACATTTATTAAATAATTGTATGGATACGTAACCGTAAGTAAGATGAGATTGGGGTACATTCAGCTACTATACGTCATATATCACTTGGTACTGTCTTTGGAAATGAAGAATATGGATAAGTATCGTCCGGAGATGAACTTATTCCACTCAGTTTCCAAATAATACATTAATTCGTTTACTGTTAAGTGACACTAATCATTTACTTTCACAGTGTGTTCAAAGATTTAAACTTCCATTATCAGGTTAATATATGTGAATTAAATCTGTAAGAAATGTTGAATCACAGCTTTGGAGTAATCTAGTGGAAACATTTTCGGTGGAAAAAGTCTGCTTAATTCTCCTCTTACATCACATTGTTTCTCCGTTCATAAACTTTTTGACGGTTCTTCATAGATCCCTATGTCGATGAAAATTTAATAATTAGACTTATAACAATAAAATGAGATTTTATATAGTAGACTTAATAAAGAAATCATTTCTGCAAATGCTGAAGATTATTTTCTAGCAATGCCCCCTCCTCCAGATTGGCCTTTATGAGATTGAGGAGCTCTACGATACAAGTAATTTCCAGCAACATTTACACTTATCCTCTCCATTATTGTGTGCAGTATGGAGCAAGGCGAGAAATGGAGTCCTTTACTTTTCCTCAACTACAATCACTGTATCTCAAAATAGCTGTTTCTGCAAACTGATAAAGAAAAACAAACACTGGTGCATTCATGTACACATAATTCTATTATTAGTCTTGAATTCAGTAAATAGTAACTCAAATTTCATTAAATCTACAAACTGACAATACACAACACAATTGAAACTTTCTGCTATTAGCATAAATTCCGATGGAGGGAGCAGAATTTTGTCTTACAGTTCTCACTACCGAAAAATAATAAGGTAAGTAAATAGATGTATACAATAAATATAAAAAATATGACGTAAGAATCTTTGGTTTGTTTTAAAATGCCTAGAAAAGGATGTATATTTACTAATCTGCACAAACATAAATTAACAAAGAGTACAAATGCTGAATAAGACTGGATTCTACACCTGGATTAATCTTCGCTCTTTAGCGGAATATGCGTTGTTTTCAAACTTTAGGTTTGTAAAAAAAGTACGGACAGTTCTGCTATTGATCGCGCAGTCTTGGACACGATTCACAGTTCCAACTCTCTCATTAGTCTCCCTTATTTTTCTAATATTTCTAATATATACATAGGTAGAAATGATCATCAGAATAAAGTAAGAGAAATCAGAGCTCTAACAGAGAGATTCAGGTGTTCTTTCTTCCCGCGCGCTATTCGAGAATGGAATGGGAGATAAATAGTATAATTGTGGTTCGATGAACCCTCTGCCAGGCACTTAAATGTGATTTGCAGAGTATCCCATGTAGATGTAGATGTAGAACATGACAGGAGAGCTAAAATCCTTATAAGAACTTTTAACTCATTATAATATTACCTCGTTTCCCGCCAGGTCAGATTAAAAATAGGAAAGTTGAAGCCAGAAGGTCAGTATAATTTTGCCGTCCTGCATTGCTTAAACTGAACTGAGAACCTCCTGAGATGGTTCAACAGGAAATGGATATGTTCTAGGTGCCCTAATTTTTTTATTTTCTATTTATTCATTTAATTTTTTTTAAATCGATCCAGGTTTATTGAGCAATTACGAAATGATGACTGACGGCATACATAAAGTGGAGCCAGATTCTTCTTTTCAGACAGCAATTGCTTAAATGTCATTTTCGTCATATAATGGAGATGGTGATGCGTAATTAATTTGGAATCAGAGCTTTTTCATAGAGATCCATATACTGAGTACATAAATATAAGATACACTCGCGATTTAAAAAAAAATACAGGTTATTTATAGGAAGGTCATATTCACAACACATCTTCTGATCAAACGGTTAGTATTTCAGTCAGTTTTGTTCAACGGGTGTCCTGTTGTAAATACAGTGCCCACCATTGGATCTTCCCGTGCGTCTAGGCATCGACTAGTGTGCGACCTTCCTATCGGTACTCACCAATAAGAATTGGGCAATACATAACTCAGGGTAGTAAAAAGTTTATAGTTAGTTGTCTCTGTTCAAAGGGGTGAGGCATGTATGTCAGCTTTTATGCCCTAAACAGCTAGCCAATCTGTTTAAACAAGATCAATAATTAATCTGTAGTTTAGCCATTCTATCAATCTGCATATGATGACGTGAAAATATATCTAAACAAACATAAATTAAACCTCTGAATAACCAACAAAATGGATTATAAGATAAAGAAGTGATTCACTCACGAAAAATTCTTTATAAATAGAGTTTATTTCTCTTTCTGGACATGAAAATGCGGAGGTGGTCCTACTTTATATATCGGTAAATAACAGAATATTTCCCCAACTATTGTTTAGGAGAGGCACTGTAAGTACCACATGCACTCGATAGTAAAAGTTCCAAACTGTCACTCGTAAATTAGTGTAGTCCATCGAACATTTCAATTCCTAAGTAATCCGCGATTAAAGTATTTGTTATAAAACACAGCTTGTAATCACACGAGTACACGATTGCTGAATTATCACAGTTCTACGGCCCTACTACCGTGCATAGTTTATCACTTTTCAAGCAGTCTCAGTCCCGTAAATTTTCCAAGTCCACAAAGGCCCATCTCCTCAAATCACAACCGCCCATAGTAACAAACTATCACCACCACGTCCAATATACGAGTCTACTCCCAAGCGTTCGAAAGCGTGCTCTACCTGCTCCCAAAATTGTATCCTTCCGCGCATCCTAACGCCTCAACTTTAAAATACAATTTCCCTCCAAAATATTATACATTCTAATATCACAGAATTAAATGCTTTGACCACCTCCCTACGAATTTTGTTACATTTAACAAACAAATATATATTTAACAACACTAAAAAAAAAAGGTTGAGACTGAACCTCTTTGCTCAGATAGTCATTAAGCATGACGTCTCTCTGTTCAAATATACTGCAGCCGTCGAAATATAGTTACATAATTAATATTTAATTTATCATGGCTTTTATAGAAATATATTCATTTCATGTCCACAAATACTTATAATTGTTTATATATGAATTATTTTTAGTCGGCCATAAAATATTTAAGTGGCAGTAAACAACATAAAAACGAACGTTACTAAGAATATATATATATATATATATATGTGTGTGTGTGTGTGTGTGTGTGTGTGTGTGTGTGTGCTTTGCCGGGTTCATGTTTTGTGTTTCTGTGGTGGAATCTATGTTCTGACACAAGAGTATTACTACCTCAACGAAAAGCAGAATAAGAGAGTAAAACAAAGTTTATTGAAAAAAAATACGGAAATAACGTGGTATGACTTTTAAGATAGGTAGCATGGCACAATGCTGCTCACTTGTTTCTAAACTGATAAACACTACATATCAATAATTGTAAATATAAATCTTATAATATTATTATTATTATTATTATAGTACTGAAATTTGTCGGCTTTTTATCTGTAAGGGATATTGAAAGTGTAATTACGGCGTTTGATTCTCACAAGTCTCCTGAATCCATTCATATAATTATATTTGCCGTATGATCATTCCCCGATTTTATATTGATTTTCAGAATAATGTGTGAGGCTATATTGTATATAAGATACAAGTGGCTTCCTGTGGTTCATCCCATTATAATGCACAATTTGGTTCCGTAGTTCACCTGTAGTGGTTGCAATTGGGTCATAGTACTGCCGCAGTCGTTTCACCATGTCCCACACATTTTCGATTGGCGACAGGTGTGGTGATCTCATGTGACGCGATTAACGACTCACTCGGTGCGTGATGGGGCGGTTTTCCGTGAACGTTACTTCAAAAATGTTCAAATGTTTGTATAGCTTATGGCACTTATCTACGGGGTCATCAGTCCCTAAACTTACAAACTACTTATGAACTAGCTTACACTAAGGACGGCACAAATATTCATGCCCGAGGGGGGATTCGAACCCCCGACCGTACTGGCCGTGCAGACCGTGACTGGAGCGCCTCAGTCCCCTCGGCCACCACGGCCGGCGTGAACGTTACTGTTTATGTTCTTATATCTTATGAACTACGTATCGTACTGTGATACAATTTAGAAGGTTCGTTCAGATATATGTTTTTATACTGTCTGTAAAATTTCCTGTGACTACAATTTCTAGTGTAGAAATTATAAATTGTAACGCCATACCGAATGCCTCAGTTTTGCTACATGAAAAAAGCGGAGACGTTGTAAGCGAGAAACTTTTTCCATTTCATCATTTTACTGTGGTTGTCATCTAGATAAAACATAGTAAAGGTTTGAAATTACCTTTAAAATTTGTTACAAGTCGCTAAAGTACTCTCATTCTCATACAGTGTATGAATAAAGTCTCGTCTCATTATGTGGCAGTTTTTCTGCGATTCCTATTGTTCATGACGTCATACTCCTCAACATGTGACGTACGTCAATATTAACACTGTAGCAGCTGTAACTTCATGGTAAGGATATGTGTATCAAATTTGGTTGAAATCGGTTCAGTGGTTTAAGGAGAAATGTTCAACATTGTCACGTGATGTAGCAGCTTTCCTCGTATCTCACTGTTTATGACGTTATACCTCGTGAACTATGTGTTGTACGTGATCCTTACACTTACGGCGATCATCCTCAGGGATTGAAGCTTACGTATGCAAAATTTCATAAAGATTGGAACAAAACTGTAGATTTGTATGCAATACGTGCACACAAAAACACTGGCATTTCACTTTGTGTATAAAGATGATCAAAAGTACATGACTTTAACATTCTAAAAATACGCATAGATACCACACCAATATATACAATACTGTCTTCATTTTGTAATTTATTTTAAAAGTTTACTCTGAACACTTTGTGAGTTCCGATCTATGACTGACACAATCGCGTTATTTCATGAAATTACGATATTTTCGCTACTAAAAAATAACCGGTAGCGTTTGCGTATAACAGCTGAGAGTTTGTCGAAGATATCAACTTAACGTCTACTTTCCATGACAGAAAAATGAAACACCACAAAAAATGATAGGTTTCTTGCTGACCGATTTGAAATGGAATGACCCTATTTGACGGTACGGTTCACGCATACGTCAGGGGTGCATCAAACTGATACATCAGATTCGGTTTATAGCGGTAACGAAAGCAAATGTTTCAAATGTTCAAATATTTGTATAGCTTATGGGACTTAACTACGGACTAATGACCCTGTAGTTAAGTCCCGTAAGCTTAACAAACATAAACTTAACTACGGGGTCATCACTTCGTAAATTTACAAACTACTTACGAACTTACACTAAGGACGGCACAAATATCCATTCCCAAGGTGGGATTCGAACCCCCGACCCTAGTGGCCGTGTAGACCGTGACTGGCGCGCCGCAGTCCCCTCGGCCACCACGGACGGCGTAACGAAAGCCGCATAGGCATTTTACCGTTACGTGGTGTTGCGCGGGTTGACGTTCAAACGCTAATCATGCAGAGCATACTAAATTATATTTCCTGTGAATTTTTACTTCCTGTATGTTTTCTTTCAAGGGGTTCTGATTTTCTGAAACATGACTATTAATGGAAAATCCTTCAATATCAAACTGACTAAATATTCAAATACTTGTAATCAAATATATGTAAAGTACTGCCACTATCATTCCCTAGGCATGCAAAGTACTTAAACGAACTTAAGAGCAACACACACACACACACACACATGCTCGAGGGAGGACTCAAACCTGTAACGGAGAGCAACCACGCGTTGTGCAACAAGGCGCCTTATAACGCTGGGGTACTTCACCGCCGTGCATACTGACATTCCTAGTGCAGTAATGTAACCATGTAATGCACACATTTCCAAATGTAGCGCTCATAGGCGGTGGAAGCAAAGAGCAAGGTGTGCATCAGTCATTATTCTTCGCGGCAACACGAGTATCGTGGTGTAACGGGCTTCTGCGTTCTGCCCGCGGAAGACATTTTCATGAGTTTCATGATAAATCCGCAGCTGCTTGTGGTCAGGAGCAGGTGTCCAGTTAATACACGTCAGGTGCCGGCCGTTAGTCTTCTGGCCGGTAACACACTTGGCACCGGGCTGGCATACATCGCCTCTGTGAGTCGCCCCACCCACACTTAGCAGGTGATTCAGGGATCGAGGGCCGAATACAGAAAGCGGCATCTACAACGACGGTGCCGTTCTCGGTTAAGCTAGGAATGTGCATGCGAGTTTTCCACTGTCAGAGAGCATTTGTCAGTAATACGTTCCGTGTAAAGAGCGCGGAAAGGCAGCTCGCCGACAGTTACCGAAAGTCAGATACACTGCCAAAAGGTAGGGAACCAGATGAGATATCGTACACAATACACATTTGGTAAGGTATTTTATTTAGTAATTGGTTATAATTGAGGGGTTTGGCGCAAGAAGGAGGCGGCTCCACCTTTTGGCTCTACTGAGTTGAAAATTCTATCACATATACAACAAACAAACAAACAAATACAAAAAACACCTCCACCCACTAGTTTTAGAGAAATCCAACCAGATCATTAATCGATTCTCAGAACCGGGCCACAGCTTTACGCCATGCGACACAGAGCGTTCGGTAATATAGAAAAGTGTTTGAGGTAGATGGAAAAAGTTTTTCTCCCAGTGGACTATGCTCGCATCATCAGAAGAACCAGCCCCTAATTTCATGTCACTGAAGTGGCCCAGAGATTTAGTTTCAACTTTGTTGACACGTTGAAGAATTTTTTGTTGTTATAAAGAACCCTTTCGTATCATTATCGAACAAGAAAAGAGGAAAATATTTAATCAAAGTACAAAATATTCCTCTATGGGCAGCCATACATCGGTAAAGGGGTTCTTAAATGCAGTGCAAACGTAGGGATGTCTGTCTTCGATAATGCGTAAATTCGCAACCAAGAACCTGCGAGTCTCATAACAATGGACCGCTTTCATCAAACTTATGATTGTCTCCTCCCGCTTAAAGCCCAAAACTTTAAAGATGTCTAAGAGTTGGCCGGAAAGTATGTTGGGCAAAACCAAATGTTGTTTTACGACCAGTTGACGTCAGATGCTTCAAACCATCCTGACGAGACTGAAGGGGAGCTATAAGACTGAAGAAGAACTATAGAATTAATGTATTATGCCAATAATGTAGTACTTACTTTATTAATAAATGTATTTTAAACTGAAATATAGTTAATTATGAAGAAAATAGTTCTACGAACAGTTTTTCATTTACCTTGGAGCAAAACGGAGGCAGCTCCGAAGTTCCAAATTTTATTGCACGTGCTTGAGTGCATGCATTTGTGCGTATTCTTGTCAGTAGTGTAAAACAAGGCTGATATTTTTTTCGTTTTGGACAGTATTGTACTACTCGATAACACGCCTAAAATCAATATTTATGTAAACATCTGTCGATAAACAAACGTCGACATATTTCAGCAATGTGAAAATAGCGTCCGAAAATCATTTAACACTTCATTAACATTTCAAAATGCCTGTACAAGGTATTTAAGATGTTCAGTGCATATTTGCGAACTGTCAATACATTTATTGGATGAAAGCAATTACATTTATTAAATGTAAAATAGACCAATATTCAAAATTTTGTCAAAATCCATATTTGACGAAAGAAAGGGAAACTTCGCTGTACACTGAGTTAATTTCGATACACTTATTCATAAAACACATGTCATATCAATTTCATGTATTATTTTTCCAATTCAACAGAGTGCAATTTATAAACAAGCATCACTAGATTTTAATTACAACGTGGCAACAACGTGTGATGCTTTTGATTGCAATACTCGCGTTCGATTTTCAAAACTACGGTCACATACATTTGTTTCTGTAGTATGGGTGTCACGGTACGAATGTAATATTTTTCATACAGTTTTGTCGAGTTCATGTCAAAGATGAAAAACTAGATTTTTCTATTTCTATAAGAGAAATTATAAGGGAATTACCTGGAAGTGAATTATTTCAATTGGTAAGAAGAACACTGAGGCATTGAATTTATTTCCTGCTGCAGGCGTGATTCAAACGTTTACAAAGAAACACGGGGAAGCTGATCCCTCATGCCGATAGATTAGGATCAGAACTATGGTGAAATAGTAATTGACCACAAACTATTTTGAACAGAGATAATTAGAAATGGAAAGACCAGAATTAAGTCAATAATGAAAATCGCACAAACTAAAGTAGTACAAAAGCCGCAAAAGAGCCTGGTACAAGATATGAGATCGGAGATAACTCTCTCTCGGCCAAGAAAAACTGCGCACGTAATTTATTGCACTTAGAAAGGTAAGAAACGATAACGCGTAATTGCAGGTAGGTGAGAGAGATAGGGTCCAATGATGGCAATAATTGAATCCCATTGACTTAGCGGCGGTACGGAAACGTCTTAGGTTCGGTTGCGATCCTTATCACCAGCGGCCACCCTAATTTCGGGTGGTGAGATTAAAACAACTAGCAGGCAATAAGAACATGCACTATTTCTCAAACTAAACGATCGTAACAGATCGATCTCCTGGAGGTCGTAGCACTTTAACTACACTTAGCACGCAGTACAGGAGAAGAAATACGAGTGTAGTTCGATGAATCTAGTAAATTTCCATGAAGGAATGGAACATTTTGTTTACGCTGTTCGTGAACTACTTATATTTTGGAAACAATAAATCTCACAAAAATATTAGTTGTAGATCCCACTGAAGAAGCCTTTAAAATAAAAGGCGAAACGTGTCTGGGAGTAATGAAATCAACTGCAGCAAACACAAGAAGTATTATGATATTGATGAAGACCGGAAATCTCCTATTTAGGGATCAAGATGGTTTCAGAAAGCCGGGATCATGTGGAACGCGGATCGTGCTATTCATCCATCTCGCCCAGAGGCTACTAAATACTGCCTTCCAGGTAGATGCCGTGTTTATTGACGTCACAAGGCATTTGATATAGTTCCGCACCGTCGTCTGACGACAAAGAGTGATCATTTGGAATATCAGACCAACTGTGTGATTGAAGAGTCTATAGTTAACAGGACGAAGCTTGTCATTCTCAACGCAGAGAAGTCTTGAGACAAGAAAGTGTTTTTGACGTGCCCCAAGGGAGTGTTACAGGTCCGTTGATTTCACACCTCTTTGACAACACCGCAAGTTCAATGGGGCTTTTTAATATGATGCATTAATATATGGATAAGTTACGGCGGGGCTTCTTTTTAAAAAGACAGGGAGGGTCGGTCAGTGCATAGTTGACAAAGTCCCTAAAACACCTCCCCTCTTTCATGCCTTCCCTCGGCGATGTTACCTTTGTAAACAGGGCAGCACTGCACGCGAGGTGCCGTGTTGATATGCAACTTCAGTACATATCTAAAATCACTCTTTTACTAACCTTGTGTCTTTTGTCGATGTCCCATTTCACAGGTGAAGCACACAGGTCGCGCATCCGTTGTACCTGAAGTGATGCTTAAAGAAGTGTTGAGATGTGGCTAGGAAGTACTGCACTACGATTAACTTTAGCTTTTATAGGATGCCAGTGCTTGTTTTTATTGAAGAAATGCCAGTGTATATCCAAGCACAAATATACAGACTGAGTAATATTAAATACATAAACGATACATAACGTATAAACTATCCCTGGCCCGCACTGAACTAACATGAACGTGCAAGGTATCACGGTCGGCGCTCGACTGACTGCCGCCGCACTTCGCTGCGCGCCACAAGCCACCGTTTTGGCGCCAAGCGAAACTTCTAGACTAACATTGTTCACCTTTATAAAATATACAAATAATAAAATCTTTGAATTAACCGGAATATAGCTTAACACAAAAGCATTACAGAAAGTATACAGATGATTTTAATAGACATAAAAAAGTTAAATATTAATAAAAGAAGCTTAAAGTTTTGACGAACAACTAGTATAGGGGGGAGCCAATCAGATTTCAACTTGCAATAGTGGCGGAGCTTTCCCACGGGATACAAGCTCATCTACTGTCTCTCTCTCTCTCACCCTTTGTCTTACGTAACACAGTTCTCCAACCAAGAAAACTTCTTTAATACCTAATATATTGATATGCGAAATAAACGGCTCCATGTCAGCTCCCTCACAAAGTCGCTACACTGAAAAAGGATAGCGGAATGCACGAGGTCTACAGCGTATCGACGTATGGTGTAGGGAATGGCATTTGACCCTCAACATGAATAACTGTGCTGAGTTTACATACAGAGATCCTTAACTTTATAATCAAACAATAGAAGCAGCCACTTTCATAAAATATCCAGGAGTAAAGATAAGGAGCGATTTGAAACGGACCGACCATATATGTGTGACAGACGCCAGACTGAGATTCATTGGAAGAAAATGTTCTCCTTCAACAACAAATGTAGGTTACAAAACACTCGTTCCGTCGACATTTGAGTATTGCTCATCAGTGTGGGGTTCGTACCAGTTATCGTTGATAGAAGACGTAGAGAAGATCCAACGGAGAGCAGCACGCTTCGTTACGGGCTCATTTAGAATGCATGAAAGCGTCAAGGAGATGATCGGAAAACTCCAGTGGCAGACTCTGCATGAGAGGCTTTGTGTATCGCGGTACGGCCTCCTGTGACAGTTCTGAGAGCACACGCTTCTCGAGGAGTCCACCAATGTAATACTTCCTGCTACGTATATTTCGCGGAACGACAAGCGTAAAATTAGTGATATTAGAGTACTCACAAGTATAAAATTAGAGCGATTAGAACGCTCACGGAGGCATAGCGGCAATCGTTTTCTCTGCGAATTTAATGAAGAGTGACAACGGTACACGAAGCCGCACATCTTCAGGTGTACGGATGTAAATGCACCTACCTACATGTAGAACTGATTTCTCACATTTGGCTCAGTGCCTTCCCCGAGTGCTCCCACGAGGTAATGCAGGCACTCAGCGTCGACCGTGGGCGGTATTGTTAGTACTTTGTCAGACAGTCTAACGTCCTCCATAGAGTCGGCTCTGTATGCTGGACCAGGTGCCTGGAGGACAGCGGCAGGCGGAATATGTGAGTTTTTCCGTGTTTCGACAAGCACCCACGACTCGTTGCATCACTCTGGCGTGATATCGCGTCATCCCAAGTGGCCTAATGCTGAAAGACTTCCAAGTAGCAAGAGGGACATTTCTGCATGTGAATTAATCGTTGTCTATGCGTCAACATATGGAGCCACAGCATCTTTTTGTCTACGGAAGCAACGGGACGCCATATTCACCAGTCGACCTATAACTGTCAGGCGTCATGCGAGTGGAAAATGTCAAAAGTTACACTCTCCTTCAAAAGTATCGTAACACACGGTCCAATTGGATTGAAGTGACCACCTGTCATGTGTAGTCTGCTCTCGAAGGAAGTAGCGGGAAAAACACTCTTTCGTGCAAAGAGTGTATGTCCTTCGTCAGACTGTGATATGAAACAGATAATCAACATGTGAGTGTGTGTGTGTGTGTGTGTGTGTGTGTGTGTGTGTGTGTGTGTGTGTGTAGGCTTGTCCAGTATTTTCTCCATAAGTACTTAATACCACCCACTCCTGGTTGCAGTGGTAGATAGCCCTTCGTCTGCATTTGTAAGTAAGGGAGTATCGGTTAGTTGAAGTTGGTGGACGTTGTTGTCATGAACAATGAAAATAGTGTGTTGGTGTCTTAACCGTGCATCGAAGTCTCTAACGAAAGTTTGCACATTCTCGTATGTTGCTTGGTAGACGGGAGGACATACCTCAGACTTCCACATCATTTGACTCATCACGATGAGAGTTAGCACAAGGGTGTATGATTTCATGGAGCAGGCGTTCATATTCCGTAAGCAACATGGTAGACGGTAAAGTATGAAGCCAACGACACTCTTCAAGATATGTTACCGTGTGACGAGAAAATTTAGACGCTGACTCATACTAAGCCTGCTGATAATGGAAATGTCAATTTCCCCATTGCATTTTTGAATTCGTTCAATGCTACAGGAATGCCATTACATTGCCCTAGTCTAAAAGTTGATTCGCCAAGCATTTTTGAGCGTAATTGTGTTGTGAATGGAATTGGTAGTGAAGACGTATTAAATAATAATATAGGTATGTGGAGGCTAATTTTCATGCAGTTCATTCATTGTAACGTCATGTCTCCTGAAATATGTCATGTATTATAAAATAATTTCAGAGGTATGTCAGTGATTTGTGTGAATACAGTCTGTAAATTATCTCACGCATAGAATCAGCAGTCAAGGAGCAATACATTGTAACATCAAGCTGAATGCGTTAATTTTACTGCATTAAGAACGGAAAAGCTTGTAAGCGACACTCTTATTTACTTTCATCATTTTGTTAGCGTTGTCAGCGAAAAAAAGTTTCGCGAAGACTTATATTTAAGAGTACAGTTGGTTGCAAGTCGCTAAGTTTCCTCGTCAAACGATGCATGAGTAAAGTTCCGTAGTATGATGTGGCGGGTTTCCAGGTATTTCATTATCCATGATGTCATAAATATGCAGTATTTGTGGTAGGTGCTTCCTTACTATCGTCAGATAGTAAGGAATATGTTTAGCAAGGTATATTAGGGGGAGATGTAGAACACACACACACACACACACACACACACACACACACACACACACACATATATACAGACACCACACACACACACACACACACACACACACACACACACACAAATACACACATATATACGGTGGTTCATTGACAGTGGCCGGGAAAATCTCTCACGAAATAAGTATCAAACGAAAAAAACTACTAAGACCAAAAGTTTTCTAGCTTGAAGAGGGAAACAGATGGCGCTATGGTTGGTTGGCCCGCTAGATGGCGCTGCCATAGGTCAAACGGATATACTTTTTTTTTTAAATAAATACCCCCATTTTTATTACATACTTGTCTAGTACGTAAATAAATATGAATGTTTCATTCGGAAAACTTTTGTCGCTTTGTGATAGATGGTGCTTTAATATTCACAAACATATTGCTCACAATTTTAGACGAACAATGGGTAACAGTTAGGTTTTTTCAATTAAAACACAGAACGTAGGTACGTTTGAACTTTATTTCCAATGTGATACACGTACTTTTGTGAAATTATCGTACATTATGAGAACGCATGCTGTTACTGCTTGATTACCTGTAACTACCTCATGACTTCAGTAAGAGCTCAGAATGATGTCCTCCAACTCCAATGCATTTGGCAATACGCGGTACAAAATTCTTCTGAAGTGGCAGTAGTTCGCCTTCAGTAATGTTCTCACATGCATTTACAATGCGCTGACGCAAGTTTTCAGGCGTTTTCGGTAAATCACGATAACAAATATCCTTCAATTTTACCCACGGAAAGATATCCGGGGATGTAAGATCCGGTGAACGTGCGGGCCATGGTATGGTTCTTCTACGATCACTCAAC
Source organism: Locusta migratoria (assembly GCA_026315105.1). NCBI lineage: Eukaryota > Metazoa > Arthropoda > Insecta > Orthoptera > Acrididae > Locusta > Locusta migratoria. The sequence goes on from CM048751.1 coordinate 64,293,725, forward strand.
CTGTCATTAAATATTCCATTTAAGACCACTTTAACTGCACGCGAGCCATGTACTGGACATGCAACATGTTGAAAGTACATCGCCATTCTGTCATGCAGTAAAATCAGTAGAACATTACGTAAGAAATCAGCATACATTGCACCATTTAGATTGCCGTCGATAAAATAGGGGCCAATTATCCTTCCTCCCATAACGCTGCACCACACATTAACCGGCCAAGGTCGCTGATGCTCCACTTGTCGCAGCCATCGTGGATTTTCCGTTGCCCAATAGTGCATGTTATGCTGGTTTGCGTTACCTCTGTTTGTGAATGACGCTTCGTCACTAAACAGAACGCGTGAAAAAATCTGTTATTGTCCCGTAATTTATTTTTTGGCCAGTGGCAAAACTGTACACGACGTTCAAAGTCTTCGCCACGCAAATCCTGGTGCATAGAAATAAGGTTCCGGTGACATTTAAGTTGATGTAGAATTCTCAATACAACGTTTTTGAGATTCTCGCTCAATTTGTCTGCTACTGATGTGCGGATTAGCCGCAACTGCAGCTAAAACACTTACTTTGGCATCATCATTTGTTATGGGTCGTGGTTTACGTTTCACTTGTGGCTAAACACTTTCTGTCTCTTTAAATAACGTAACTATCCGACGAAAGGACCGGACACTTGGATGATGTCTTCCAAGATAACAATCAACATACATAGCACAGGTCCATTGGGCATTTTGATCACAATAGCCTTACATAAATACCATATCGACCTTTTATGCAATTAGTAAACGGTAACACGAGTAATGTATCACGAAGCAAATACCGTCTACACTGGCGAAATGTTACGCGATACCAGTACTTATACGTTTGTGACTATTACAGCGCCATGTATCACAAACCGAAAAAAGTGTTACAAATAATACATTCAAATTTATTTACGTACTAGACTAATATCTAATAAAATGGGGGTACCTACTTCAATAAATTCAGTTGACCTATGGAAAGCCATCTAGCGGGTCAACCATAGCGCCATCAGTTTTCTCCTTCAAGCTAGAAAAGTTTTGTTCTTTGTAGTTTATTCGTTTGATGCTTATTTAGTGAGATATTTGGCCGCTCACTATCAATGAACCACCCTGTATATAGAATAGCTGAAAACCCGGTGTTGACGAGTTATTATTTATTATTATTTGTTTGAATCTTGTGTTAATTCGCTTCCTCTTCCATCTTCTGCCTGTCCATCACGTCGTATCCATTGTGTTCTCGTCCTCCTTCGGCTATCTAATGTCACTTCTTCTTATGCTACCTGTGAAAAATTATACACATGTACCAAGTTTTTGGGCAAGCGAAGAATCGGTGTTGAATTATTGGAAAGTATTCTCCCCCATTCACGTTAAAAAATTTTGATAGACTGCGTTGTTCCTCTTGTATGGAACTTGCGATTGTGAAATTACATCAATAACGGAATGAAATTGTAGATTGGTGTCAATGTCTATTTGAGGTACCCTCCACCATGAACTTTACGAAATCTATCAGAGACGATGCTCTGAATTTGAAGGTCAAGAGTGAACATTTCATCAAGATCAGAATAAATTATTAGATTGATGTCGAAATCTGCTGTAAAGAACTCTCCACCGTGCCCCACAGGAAATTTCATATATACACTGAAGATTCTCTTGTTTGGAAGATGAAATGTGCCAAATTTTATCTTGATCGAAATAAAATCGTAGATTTGGATTCGTTATAAACAAACTTTTCCGTGAATGGGCCGTTTATCATGTACCGTATTGTTTATTACGTCATATCGCCTGAACTACGTGTCGTACGTGGTATTTATCCCCACCTCACGTAAGAAATACGTTCAACAAATATGGTTGAAATCGGTCAAGTGGTTTAGGAAGAGATGTGCAAAATTATCGCATGTGTAGCAGTTTATCGCGAATTGTTTACGATGTCATATTTCTTTAACTATATGTAGTACATTATCCTTACACCTACAGTGTCCTTCCTCTTGTTTTTAAGGTCAAGTATACAGACTTTCAACAACATTGGTCCAAACTGTTAGTTTTGTATGTAATACAAAGAAACAGCTCCACAAACACACGGACTCAGTACCTTATGCATAATAGCTGTAAACCCGGCGTTTTCCGGGTATTTATTTATTTTTTCAAGCCTATAGTTAGTACTTCTCCTACCCCTTACCCTTCTGTCAATATCCATTTTTGTAAAAGCATATTATATTTAATAGAGAATGTATAAGAAGGCTGTCTTGCATAATGTACAGAGCTATTAGGACTGTATCCTAATAAAGACATGTAGTAATCAAAATACATTCATTTAAATCACAACTTGGCTATAAATATATTTCCTGTTACTTTTCCAGGATCTAAATATGAATAAATTCTTTGGTGAGCCCATGCCCTTGTGAAAAACATGGACATGTGAAAGCCACTCCGCAGTATTTAATGAACTGCCATGTGATTTATAAAGCGTAATAGAAAATATGAATCTCACTAGAAACCATCTCGTTGAGTTAAAAGGTGGATCTGTCGGAAATAATGAATACTCGTTGGATATTCACTGTTCCAATTGTTTAAGGTGCATCTCTTGAACTACAGTATATGTTGTTCTTACCCCTACAGAAGTTATTACCTCACGGTAAGGAATAAGTGTAGCCGGCCGCGGTGGCCGAGGGGACTAAGACGCTTCAGTCACGGTCCGCACGGCCACTGCGGTCGGGGGTTCGAATCCCCCCTCGGGCATGGATATTTGTGCCGTCCTAGTTTGTAAGTAGTTCATAAGTAGTTTGTAAGTTTAGGGACTGATGACCCCGTAGTTAAGTCCCATAGACTTTACACACATTTGAACATTTGAATAAGTGTACCAAATTTGGTTCAAATCGTCCAGTATTTTAGGAGAAAATGTGCAACATTGTTGTTTGATGCAGCAGGTGTTCGCGTATCTTATTGCTTATGACGCCATATCTCTGGAACTATGTGTTGTGCGTGAGTCTGTGATTCTTACACTTACCGAGACCGTCCACTTGGTTGGAAGGTCAAGTGCAAAATTCCATTAAGATTGGGAACAAAGTTGTATACAAACACACAAACATGCGGACACTCTGCTTTATGTATAAAGAAGAAGGAGTTAAGTTAAGCTACCTTAACGATGGTGGTATCAGACCCTTAACAATAACAATAATTATAATGTTTTCTGTTCCGCAGGACCTATTTGAGGAGTAAGATTCCATGGTCATGGAACAAGTCAATACATGAACTTTAACACAAGACTGGTAACAAAAATTTTTAAGTAGTCCTACGCACACGACAATCTCATAGCAAAGTGAAAAGAATCAATAAGGAAAAAAATGAATTAGTTTAATTGTTTAACTTTTCTAGACGTTCGTCGACAGAATAAACGGAGTGAGCCATGAGGTAACTTTTCAATTTATATTTGAAAGCGTGTGGATTAGTGCTAAGATTCTTTAGTTCTTGTGGCAAAATGGATGCTACAGAAAACTGCACACCTTTCTGCACAAGTGTCAAGGTGGTGTGATACAAATGTAGATTCGACTTCTGTCTAGTATTCACCGAGTGGAAGCTACTAACTCGTGGGAATAAGCTGATGTTATTAACAACAAACGACATTAAAGAAAAAGCGTATTGTGGCGCCAGCGTCAAAATTCCCAGACTACTGAGAAGGGGCAATATTAAAATACGAATATCTGTATACCTACTGGAACAAACTGCTATTGTCGTCAGTCCCTAGAATTACAAACTACCTAAATTAACTTACACTAAAGACAACACACACACACACACACGTCCGAACTTCTGGCGGGAGCGGCCTTAGACGACGCTGCTACTCCTGCGCGGCTAGCATTAGGCATTTTTTCTGATATCGTCACAAATATAATCTGTTCATCACATAGATAAAACTAAAAGCATTCAGAAATGCACTCATTTCCAGGCTCAACAGAATGCTACGCATCACAGGTCGGTTGCTGTTGTTGTGAGTACTGCTGGCAGCCTCGTTACTCTACCTGGCGTTGTGGTGTTGGTGGTGCACCCAGAGGCCATCCACCTATCGCGTGGGAGCCCTTTAGCTGCCTGCCCTAGGCTTACATATGCAGACCCTGCCCTGCCCTGCCCTGCCCTGTCGCCACAGTGACCTTGGCCGTCAGAGTGCAGGGCGGGCCACGCCCAACCGTTATGAGGCGGCCACGCCCGGCCGTCGACTCCGGCGGATCAGCGACCTACCGTGGACGACGCTTCTGACACCAGCGCCCACCTGGGCCCAGTGTTGCCAACCCGTGCGATATGTCCCTCAGATATTTAATTGCTGCCTCTGTATAGTAATAGTTATGGTACATACAACAGCAAAGATAAACATGTCACACAAGTATATGACTACCGTAGCGCACTTGACAAGTCATACAGAACGAACAGCATTAATTATTTATTTTCGCTCAACAAGGACGATTATTCCCCCATTCTCTTTGACTGGGATTCCAAAGAGTATTCCATGGTCGTTGCCAACGTCAGCGCACTACACTCTCGCTGCCGTAATTAAAAGTTATTCCTGTTTTTTCGATGAAATGTTTTTGTTTACTATGGGACACTTTATGCAGAACAGGGACATTTTCGGTTCCTTGGTGAGACTTTCGAGCTTCATTGGTTGGCATCACTGCTCCTGCTCTGCATAATCTAGCCAGCACCTAGCGAAGCACTCAATATAGCCGAGTAACAGAGAGTGGAAAACACCACAAACACGGCATTTTGCTGCAGCAAGTACGCTGTAGGAAAACATTTTACCGTTCAAATTAGCGTTAGTGCTTTCTGAAAATACAAGTCCTTTGTTGTTTACGAAGGAATCTTATCACTCTTTAAGCAAAATACTGATAAGTACACATAACGATGACGCTCCTTCACTACAAGATAGTAATGGCGATGTTACAGATATGAATGCTGTTAAAGTAGAGTTGCTAAATACAGCTTTCCGAAATTCTTTCCCCAAAGATGGCAATGTAAATATTTCACAAATCGAACCAAGAACAGCCTTCAGGATACAAAATTCAGAATTAGATGTCGTTTAGAGTACTAAAGCAGCTGAAATCTCTTAACAAAAACAATTTTTTACGGTCCTAATTGTATGCTAGAAAGGTTCATTTCCTTTCAGAGCAATTATATGTTATAGCTCCATACTTTGCACGTCAGTCTCTCTTTCAGCGGCATTGCAGTCTCAGGGTGTGTGAGCAATAGTGTTTCGGTGAGAGCAAAATTTCTATCAAGTTGGTACACAGAACCTCTTCTAACTTTGAACGCATCTCGCATGCCCTAGCCACCCCCTCCCCAATTGCGCTAATTTTTGCTTGGCAGCAATACGGTATGTTAAAAGTCCAATGACTTTGTATTTCCTTATATAATAGTTTCGTAACTTCTTTCTTGAATCACGGTTTACTCGGAACGTACTTCTACTGTGTCTTGAATTTTGTCCATTGTCGACTTTGTACGATATAGTTGCCATTATCATCACAGTATCCCCAACATGTATCACTCTTGCGATATAAATTAGTTCAGAAGTTGGAACCGTGTGCAATAAGCCGCCTGACCAAATTACTTTCGTTCTTTGCTACGACAGATTTCATGGCTTCGACGCCAAGTTTTCCTGCGCAGCCATTTGCATCACTGCTAATCGTTCGGAACTCTAACGTGACCTGCAGTTTCATGTTGGCTCCCTCCGCGTTTGTTTCGTGCTCACAGGTTTCGTCAGTGCGACCTGCGTTTTCTAGCTGTCGTCCTCTCACATTAAGCCTTCATCCTTTTCAAATGTTCAAATGTTTGTAATTCTATCGGACCAAACTGCGTGGTCATCAGTCCGTAGCTTACAAACTATTTAAACTAAGGTAAACTAACCTACGGACAAACACACACACCCATGCCCCAGGGAGGACTCGAACCTCCACGGCGAGCAGCCGCGCGCTCCGCAGCGAGACGCTTTAGACCGCTCGGCTACTCCACCGCGGCCTCATCCTTTTCAATGGCCGTACATGACGATCACTCAACAAACACTTACATCCACGTAGTAACTTAGAGTGTGATTTTTTTTCCTGCTTTCTCTGACTGCGGTGCTAATCTTCCATGTCTCTCTTGAAACACAAAATTCCAAACACTTGATTTGAGGAGCATCGACTTTACAGCCGACAACAACTTGTGAAGTTCTTATACACTAAACAAGGACAACATATGGATATCGGATGATTTAAATTCGTTTTACTTGTGATATACAGGGTGTTACAAAAAGGTACGGCCAAACGTTCAGGAAACATTCCTCACACACAAAGAAAGAAAATATGTGGATATGTGTCCGGAAACGCTTAATTTCCATGTTAGACCTCATTTTATTTCTTACAGGAAATGTTCAAAATGTCCTCTGTTAGCGAGGATACATGCATCCACCTCCGTTGCATGGAATCCCTGATGCTCTGATGCAGCCCTGTAGAATGGCGTATCACAGCCATCCACAATACGAACACGAAGAGTCTCTACATTTGGTACCGGGGTTGCGTAGACAAGAGCTTTCAAATGCACCCATAAATGAAAATCAAGACGGTTGAGGTCAGTAGAGCGTGGAGGCCATGGAATTGGTCCGCCTCTGCCAATCCATCGGTCACCGAATCTGTTGTTGAGAAGCGTACGAACACGTCGACTGAAATGTGCAGGAGCTCCATCGTGCATGAACCACATGTTGTGTCGTACTAGTAAAGGCACATGTTCTAGCAGCACAGGTAGAATATCCCGTATGAAATCATGATAACGTGCTCCAGTGAGCGTAGGTGGAAGAACATAAGGCCCAATCAAGACATCACGAACAATTCCTGCCCAAACGTTCACAGAAAATCTGTGCTGAGCTGATGACGTGAATCGATGAAGTACAGTATATACTAACGAAACAGTTGGGTATTTTGACAATTGTCTGCACGAATTATTTCAATTTACATTTAAATAGAGTTACTAAAATCAGCTCTAACATGGAAATTAAGCGTTTCCGGACACATGTCCACATAACATATTTTCTTTCTTTGTGTGTGAGGAATGTTTCCTGAAAGTTTGGCCGTACCTATTTGTAACACCCTGTATAAAAGTCGTCGAAAACCGGACGACTTCTCTCTCAAAAATTATCGAGAAAATCGGCTATGTGTTTTTTTTTTTTTTTTTTTTTTTTTTTTTTTTTTTTTTTTTTTTTTTTTTTTTTTTTTTTTTTTTGAGGACTTTTAACTACATACGAAACAGACAACATTTCCGTCAGTATCTATGCCTCATCGGTATCATTGTCAACCGATAATCAAGAAAACGTACGATCGACAGTTTGAATTCCAATACTCATTTTTTCGCCTTTATTTTCGAATACCGACGCCTTTAAAACATAAAACCAATCAAATATGTGATACTTAATTGTAATTTTTATGAAAAAATGTCCTTCTTATATTCTTAATTTTCATTAAAACACCATGTCTCAACCGCTACTATACCTTGCTCACTAAATTCTATGCCGAATACCATTCATTGGTAAGGTTTTATAACAGACTGCAAACATAGCGCGTGCTAAAAATATCAATACTTCTTAAACAGTAAAATTAAAGGCAGAACTGATCATGACTCAAACCTAAAAAAAGAAATACACTGCAAGTCTGGTATCTGTAAACTAAACTGTTTTGTGTGTCCGAAAATTTACATACCCATACTGGTAGGAGTTACACCATACAATATCAATAACACATGGACTCTCTCAGACCCAACAACCTAAATGAATCAGCTTTCGCTGTCCACTTATTCCATCATGGAAAAACATATAAACAACGAAGAAATTTTAGAACTATTACTTTCTGCGGGAAAAGGAAAACGAATAAATTTTTCAGAAGAATTCCAATTAAATAGCTACACTAAAAGAAAACATGACCACATGCTGAATGATTAACATGATTTATGAAATCAAGTGAACGTTCCAACTTTCATTCAACTCATAACTTCTGTATTACAGAAAAAATATTGTAATCAGAGAGAAAAATTGGTCTTTATTGGTGATTAACAGCAGCCTCCGACGCTACTTATAACTGTTTATGTATAAATCATCTGCTGCATATCTACTATTTTTATTCGGCTATGAAATATTTAAGAGGCAGTCTAAAACATAAAACGAACATTACTAAGAATAACATTAAATATATATATGTTCATATGTTTGTAATTCTATCGGACCAAACTGCGTGGTCATCAGTCCGTAGCTTACAAACTACTTAAACCTAGATAAACTAACCTACGGACAAACACACACACCCATGCCCCAGGAAGGACTCGAACCTCCACGGCGAGGAACCGCGCGCTCCGCAGCGAGACGCTTTAGACCGCTCGGCTACTCCACCGCGGCTAACATTAAATATAATAAAATGCATATACACATGTAATGCGCTTTACTGGGTTCATGTTTTGTTTTTCTGTGGTGGAGTCTATGTTCTGACACATGAATATTAACTACGTTAAACGAAAAGTGGAATTAGAGAGTTTATTGAAAGAATAAGAAAATAACGTGGTGCGTCTTTTAAGATAGGTAGCGTGGTGCAATGCTGTCCATTTGCTTCTTAAACTGTTACTGATAAACACTACGTATCAATAATTGTAAATATAAGCCTTATAATACTATTATTATAGTAATGAAGTTTATCGGCTTTTTATCTGTAAAGGATATAGAAATTATAATTATGGCGTTTGATTCTCCCAAGTCTCCTGAATTATTATATTTACCGTATTATCATTCCCAGATTTTATATGGACTTTTATAATAATGTGTGTGACTATATTGTATTTCAGTTGCAATCTGGGATAGCAATCCTCGCTAATCCAAGACCGCCGTTTCCTGTTTCCGAGCAGATTAGGGTTTTCCTAACGACCTGTATTCCGTTCACTAGGTCCAAACTGTTAGCCGGCCGCCTGGGGAACCCAACAGCTTTCCAAAAATTGATTTTTACACGGAAACAATCAGCTCCTCCCATTATCTGTAATGTCACAGTGTTCATTTATAATTTTTTCCTTTCGTTGTAAGTGTACAGTTAGAAATTGAAATGAAACGGAAATAACACAGCAGTAGAGAGAATGAAAGTTCGACTTCGGTATATCGAAAGAAATGCAGGGATGTATAGCTCGACTATAAAGGCTATCGCATAAAGATATATAATGTGACCTATTCATGGAATGACGTGGTAAATCTTCCGGTTAGTATGGCCGTGGTCTATGAAACTCTTCTATTCATGACGTTTCGTCCAAGACTGCGTTGGATATCCTCAGAGGCGCTCCACTTCCACTGAGGATATCCAATAAAGTCATGGACGCGTCTTCAGGAACATAAGAGTTTTAAAGATCGCGGCCATAGTACCCGTAAGGTTTACCAGCAACAGTATGATCTATTCTTGACTACTAGTGAAGAGTTTGGGATCCCCACCAGGATGTTTAAGGGAAGACATAAAAGTAATTCAGAGGCTTCCTGTTTTGATTTGTTATCATTAAGTTAGTTCAAAACACGAGTGTCAGATAAATGCTCAGTGAACTGAAATTAAAATTCATGGAGAGAAGACGACGTAGCTACTTTGCACCAAACGCTACTGAGGAAAGGACTGGAGCTTGCGACGGACTGCAAAACGATTCTAATTCCAGCCGTTTACATTTCGGTTAACAACTGAGACGACGAATTTAAGCTCAATTAAGAATTGTGATGGTGCAGCTGTTCTAAATATCGATTTAGTTGATTTTTTTTCTTTTTTTCAGCTGCTTCTTGGTGCCAGACATGGGCATATGAAAATTGGTACCAAGCCCAGAACTGGAACCCAGGTCTCCTGCTGGCTACTAGGCAGCTGGCCTCACCCTCGTTCTAGCCAGGCACGCAGACTTCACACATCTGCTCGGACTATTCATGCGCGTTCCCCTTCCAACACGAATTCCCTTATGTCCTCCGACTTCGACCAGTGCAATGCTCGCCACAAACATTGTATTCCCACCAACAGCCCAGTCCTATGTCATTCAGGTCGAGGACTGGTGCTTCTTTCAGTGTGGATGCCCAGAGTACTTTAACCCTTGCAGAAATGCAGGGTTAGTGGCAGGCTTGGATTACAAAGTGGGACAAAAGGATATTTGTGTGAGAGAGGGAAGGTGATTGCTTAGTCCATGAAGGTGTGTGAAGCCTGTGAGCAAGGGTTAACACGACTGCCTAGTAAGCAGAAGGCCTGGGTTCTAGCCCCGGTAATGGGCATGGCACAAATTTTAATATGTTCCTTTTGTTTGGTTACAGCCTCTACCAGCATATGAGGCAAAATCTCTCCAATTTATGAGAAAAGGAAAAAGTACAACTGTAAATTAATTAAGGCTCTTTGGAAAGCAAAGTTGGTTTTTCCCCTGGGGCAAGTTTTGCCATTTCGAAATGAACAGGAAAGGTAAAAACGTCTGGTAATACGGGGTATCCCAAAAAGAATGGCCCGATTTTAAATAGAATTATTATTAGGAAGAAGGGCTTAACACGAACAAAATGCACACTAAGTTACTCACAAAAGACAGAAGTTTTGAAAATCCACCGTAAATGTTCAATATGTCCTCCATTGGCTGTACGGAAGACATCTAGCCGATAGCCAAATTCTGAGTGTAAGGTGTCTTCTGTCACTGAAGCTGCAGCAGCTGGTATTCTGGTTTTTGGTTCAACAATGTCACAAGGTAAAGGAGGAACGTAAACAAATTGTTTAACATATCCCCATAGGAAGAAATCACATGGTACATCAAGGGAGTCAGGAGGTCAAGAGAGTCAAGCCTGGTCTCGCGGTCCTGTATGCCCTACCCAACGTTGAGGCACGTTGGCATTGACGAAAGTGTGCACGTTGTTGTGCAAGTTTGGTGGTGCTCCACCTTGCTGATAGATGAAATTGGCAGAGTCCAGTTGTGGGAATAACCAATTCCGTAGCATTGCAAGATATGAGAGTCCTGTTACGATTTCTTCCTCAAAAAAGCAGAGTCTATAAACCTTGCTTTGCGAAACAGCACAAAGAAATCACTTTTGGTGAATCATGTTCGTGTTCAATTATTTCCATTTTCGAGCCCCCATATACGCACATTATGGCGGTGAACCTTACCGCTAATACGGAAAGATGACTCAGGTAAACGCTCGTAGCGACATCTAGAAGATGTTTCTTTTTTTCTTTCTTTTTTTCTTTATGAAACTCTAGACTATGCGAATTACATCTAGTGCTGTTTCAGTTATCTAGTGACATCTGTCTCAATATTATTACAAGTAAAAATCGGATAATTCTTTTTTGGGACGTCCTATAGAACACAGTCTTCTACACCATGGTATTGGAATATGTACGTAAATGTCGATGCTACATGTAAATGTTGCAGTTGATGTAGATGTAGATGAAAGTAGAGTATGTATGTAAATGTGGATGATAGATGTAAATGTACAAGGTGATGTAGATGAGAGTGGGATATGTATGTAAAAGTGGATACTGGATGCAGATGAAGAAGTTGATGTACCGGGTGATCAAAAAGTCAGTATAAATTTGGAAACTTACGAAATCACGGAATAATGTAGATAGAGAGGTAAAAATTGACGCACATGCTTGGAATGACATGGGTTTTTGTTTGAAAAAAAAGTTCAAAAAATGTCCGACATATGGCGCTTCCACTGATCAGAAAAGCAATAATTAGCATAACAAATTAAGACCAATCAAAGATGCTGTTCTTTACAGGAAATGCTCAATATGTTCACCATCATTCCTCAACAATAGCTGTAGTCGAGGGATAATGTTGTGAAAAGCACTGTAAAGCACGTCCGAAGTCATGGTGAGGCATTGGCGTCGGATGTTGTCTTTCATCATCCCTAGACATGTCGTTCGATCACGATGCACTTGCGACTTCAGGTAACCCTGAAGCCAATAATTGCACGGTCTGAGGTCTGGTGTCCTGGGAGGCCAAGCATGACGAAAGTGGCGGCTGAGCTCAAGCTCATCACCAAACGACGCGCGCAAGAGATCTTTCACGCGTTTAGTAATATGGGGGTGGAGCACCATTCTGCATAAAAATCGTACGTCCCAGCAAGTGTTTATCAGCCAGGCTGGGGATGATGCGATTCTGTAACATATCTGCGTACCTCTCACCCGTCACGGTAGCAGTTACAAAACAAGAATCACGCAGTTCTTCGAAGAAATAAGGCCCGATAACTTTTTATTCGGTTCTAATAAAACCCCATGTCATTACAAGCATGCGTGTCAATTTTTACCTCTCTATTTACATTATTCCGAGATTTATTAAGTTTTCAAAATTAGACTGACTTTTTGATCACCCGGTAGATGTAGATGAGAGTAGAGTATGTATGTAAATGTGGATGCTAGATGTAAATATAAAAGTTGATGTAGATGTGGATGAGAGGACGGCCTCAGTGCTGACGGTGTGGCTGCCCCCACAGGAAGGAGCACCGCAGCGCGGCAGAGGAGCAGGAGGAGGAGGAGGACCAGGGCCCTCTGCGCTACTACGGCGGCGCCTCCGGCTTCTGGGACCCGTCCACCGGCCGCAGGATAGAGGAGCCCAGGGCGCCCTCCGACAGCGTCGCCATACAGCCGCCCCCTGAAGGTAAGCCATCACTCTCCCAAACTGAGAGATTTTAAATGGATATCCAGTTTATAGTGTTTAAATGGCAAAGCTAGACCTGTGTGCATGTAAGACACATACATTGCACATACCTCAGACATTTACCCATCCCCTGCCCCCACTCACTCTGACCATTTCCCATACTTTTATCCCCTCCTCATTCCACCCCTTGCTCACCCTCACTTTCTCCCCATTACCAGCCCACCTCGTCATCTCCCTACTCTCTGCCTGTCTCTTCCTTACCACCTCTCAGCTCATCTGGTCCTTCATGTCTTTCCATCCCTGCACCCTTCCCTTATCTGTCAATCGATCCATACAAAGCTTCTCCCAGCTGTGTCCGTCTGTGAGTTCAACTTTAACACAATATGAAAATTTATCACGGATCTTATATACAGTTCTGCGTGGTTAAGGTATATCGCCCTAAATTTTCGATTCTATAGGGGATTTCTTGTCAGAGAGGACACAGTTCGTAGTAATCGATGGTAAGGCATCAACTAAAACAGAGGTGATATCGGGCGTTCCACAGGGTAGTGTTATTGGTCCTCTGCTGTTACTTATTTACATAAACGATTTAGGGGACAATCTAAAGCATCTCTCTTAGGTTGTTTGCAGATTACGCCGCCATTTACCGTCTAGTAAAATCATCTGAAGATCAAACCCAGCACGATCTGAATAAGATAGCAGTATGGTGTAAAACTTGGCAATTGACTCTAAATAATGAGAAGTGTGAAGTCGTCCACATGAGTACGAAAAGAAATCCGTTAAACTTTGTTTACAAGATAAATCAATCAACAGTGAAGGCCGTAAACCACGATATACCTAGGAATTACTATTACATCAGACTTAAACAGGAAAGAACACGTAGATAATATCGTAGGAAAGGCGAACCAGAGACTGCGTATTATTGGCAGAACCCTTAAAACATGTAACAGAACTACAAAAGAAACTGCATACACTACTCTTGTCCGTCCATGTTTGGAGTATTGCAGCCCAGTGTGGGATCCTTATCAGGTGGGTTTAACGGAGGACATCGAAAGAGTCGAATGAAGGGCAGCTCGTTTCGTATTGTCACGATACAGGGGAGACGGCCTTACGGAAATGATACAGGATCTGGGATGGCAATCATTACAACAACGGCGCTTATCGCTGCGGCGTGGGCTATTTACGAAACTACAATCGCCAACATTCTCCTCCGAATGCGAAAATATATTGTTGACTCCCACCTACATAGGTATAAATGATCATAAGAATAAAATACGAGAATCAGAGCTCGAACGGAGAGATTCAGGTGTTCTTTCTTCCCGCGCGCTATTCGAGAGTGGAATGGGAGATGAATAGTATGAAGGTGGTTCGATGAACCCTCTGCCAGGCACTTAAATGTGATTTGCAGAGTATTCCATGTAGACGTAGATGTAGAATTCTGTAAATAGTTACTGTCATAATGTTCACTTTCAGTGTTGCTTTTTCATGTTACTACCTAAATCCATTACGGCGGGCTCAGAGATTAAAGGTAGACAGAGAGTATGATAAAAGTAATTGGAACGTTTTTTGTAAGCTACCTGTCTCTCTAACACTTTCTCTGATACTTTCCCTTGGAGGTGTTACCACCACTCTCATGCCAATGTCGCAATATTTAATTACGTAGCACTGCACGTGAGAGCCGTAGAACTACATGTATCGTCAGTGCTTGCAGTTAAAGCTTCTGTTCACTAACCCGGCTTCTTCTTTTCCGTTGTTATCCCCACGCAGAAGCATCGCACAGGTCGTTGATCCAACTATCTCGAAGTAAAGTGCTGTGAAACTTTTAAAATTGTGGCTATTTGTCAAATAAGAAGTGATTCCAGTTGTTGCATAATATTTATTTATATGTCATGAAACAAGAAGCGACATATACTGTCCATAATACTAGTAAACTTGATTTCTAATCACAGTAGTTGAAAAAATGTTTGAACTTCCTGACAGACTATTTTAAGAGCGCGACTGTGATAGTTGTTCACGCGAGAGCCGTCTGTGCTGGACTCCCCAGTGCTGGTCCCGCTTACCATCAATTTTGGCGCGACGCGCATTTTCTACAACTTCTAAATTCAACTGTTTTGTTAACTAGAGCATAATTACATAAACGAAACGTACCACAATAAAGCCTCATGTAAACACATTAATTATACTATATCATATTAAGTTATATAAAATAGTTATCTAATACTTATAATTGAAAAAATCATAGAGGGAGTCTCATATAGAGGTGGGGGCAACCATTCAGGCAGTATTAGCGCAATTTCTCACGGGAATGTAATATGTTACCATATGTCATCTCTTCCCTCCCATTCCACCTATGACGTGATCTGCAAGCTATGAAATTTCGTAACAACTAAATACCTATGGCCAAGAACCAGCCATACTACGCCATGCAGGGTATTTCTTCCCCACAACGGATGCCATGAACAGCATTCTTCTTGAATTAGCAATACTTGTCCTACTCTCTCGTTGTGACACAGCCCCAGAAATGTGAGGGCTGGGTTGGAGTTTTGTAAATCATTACATGTCGCAACCCCTAAACGTTAAAGCATGTTCTTTACCAAACAAGACACGGAATATCCAATTATCGCAACTGCAGCTTAGTTCACCGATGCTGAACAAACCAGAGACAACTACAGTTATTGTGACACACTTCCGAAGGCACAAGGTTGGTAATTTTTAGAAAACGTTGCCATTTTTTATCCCACATTGTCACTTCAACCTTTACACTATCACACATAAATTCCTATCGCCTCTTCAGTATTCCGTATTCTTGATTTTTAGTAGAAGCTAAAAATTACTGCTTTCGATCAGTCCCAACACCAATGTCCCAAAATATTTTGTGAAGTCCTTGGTCAATGAGAAGGCTCGCTTTTATTGTCCCTTATTTTCTAATCATACCTGAAGCTTGCCATCTAACCCAGTCGACCAATTTTGGGCCTGTCTCTTTCTCATTCCCTTATATTAAAGACCCCAGCTTGCTCCACTTATGTGGTCCTACTCCACCTTACGATCGTATCCTATGTCTTGCATATTTGACACTCTCTTAGCCCCTATCTTACTTCTCTTTCCACCGTCTGCTATACCCGACCCCACCCACCCAAAAAAATCTCTGTACATATCCTTTTTCCCTTACCTCTGTCCCTACTGTTATGCCTCATCTATCCACCTTATCGTTTCCCACACTGCTGCCCATTTCCTATTTGGCTCCCCGTTCTTTTTGCCCATATCTTCCTCACCGCTTCTCAACTCATTTCTTCCTTCCGACTTTTTAACGCATCTTTGCCCTCTCCATCTCTCTAGCCTGCGCTCGCTACCTCTCTCTACCCCTCATCTATCTGTATAAACGATCTTCAGATGCGTCCCTCCGTTATTGTCGCCATGAAACAAAATGACAAAGTTACTACTCGTAGTGCAAGCCAGCCTACATATCAGGGATATCACGTCCTTAACACCAGCAAGACCGCATCCGTCATTTTTACGGATACTATGTATTCGTAGATTTATTTCTGCTGAATTTTTATAAATATTTGTTAGTTACACGTCTGCAAATAATTGATCTTGTAAGACCATTCTGAAAGGCACTCGAATGACCCCATACTACAATAACTGGTACGAACATGTGAACAAAAACTTTTACAGCGGTTTACAGCCATTTGTTCATTGAATTCTGCAGATCCATTGTCCATGACCATAATATATGTAAACTATACTCACTTCTGGTACCTTCGTCATGTCAATGCACACATGTGAAGACAAAAACTATCTATGCTTTTGTAAGCATTTGCTGTAGCAAAGAAAATCATGTGTACGCAACAATTAAATTTATTCAAAGTACGCCGACTTTCAGTTTAGAATTCTAAGTCTGGATTAGTCTTAAATGGTGCAACAAATAAATGGTATTTCCGGCGGCGTAAGCCATTGTATCGCTTCGACTACTTTTTATTAACGCTACCTCTTCATTAAGTTTTACTGTATCATGTAGATACTTAATTTTGGACCTTTTTGTAAACTGGAAAGGAACTGTCCCGACAGAGAGGAAGGCGACAAGAAACAGATTTCAGACTACTTGACCGTTCCTTCACGTAAATTTCATCTGTAGTATCTTACAATGCGCTTTAGGCAAGATGTGACGAGTAAATTTTGACTGTTAGGAGAATTCTGCAGTGATTGGATCGCTGATTTAGAAAATCTATACAAAATCGAAGACAGCTTACAGTAAACTTACTCGTAACTAAAACCTTTAAGAAAAAAAAAGTTAAACACATTTCATATTGATTGAAGGAGGGTCACTTCTGATGTATTGTTTTTCTTAAGTTGTTTCACAGAGTAATATTGTACTACAGTTCCTCCTTTAAATCATCGCACGAACGAGAACGTGGCAGGTATGGAAATAAATTTCCAATTGATAGAAAAGCAAATGGGTCGCTCAACATAGGAAAGACCGCTGAAGCTGACTAGATACCAATTCGATTTTAGGCAAAGTATGGTAAGTTATTTCTACCACTCCAACAGCAATGTATCTTAGGTCTCTAGAGGAACGAAGCGTTCCCAATCATTTCCGTTTTCAAAAAGTATCATCTAACAGATACGCAAACTGTTCGTCTATATCTCTGACCTTTGTTTGTTGGAGAATTTTGAAACATCCCTATATTCGTTTATTATGATTTATTTCTGGAAACCAAAAGCGTCCTCTGTAGGAATCAACTTTGATTCCGGAAGATAAGCTCCTGTGAAACTCAGCTCCCTCCGCTGGTCTACGAGGCCAAGAATACAGCATTCCCGGCAGATGTCGTGTTTCTTGACTTCCTTAAGGCTTCCGTCACTGTCTCTTAGTGAACGAAATATGAGCGTTCGTAATACGAGACCAACGACGTAACTGGACTGGAGAGTTTTACGAAGCAGAACGCTTAACTCTTCCGACGTGGAAGTAATTTCTGGGCTCTCCCATGAGAGTGCAAGGATCATTACTTTTCCCAACATATGTCAATGATCTAGTAAACAGTGTCGTAAGTGAAATATTTCTGTGTCTAATTATATTTCCGAAAAATTCAATGACGACAAAATTAGGTAGACTAGAACCCTCACAGACACTACCCGGCTATGTTTCTTTCTGGATGACCATACAAAACTGAAAATAAAAAGGAGAACGTGACGGTGATACACACAATACCCTTCGCCACACACCATACTGTGAGACGACTGAGTAATGTGTTCGATAGATGGTACACGAATTGATATTTTCTTCTGACGAAACTTTTGAAGAGCGTTATTGAACAAATTATGACGGTGACGCGACCTCCTACAACAATTTTTATATGTTCATAGCATCTTCAGCAACAGTAGTCTATCGTATACTGCAAGCCAATATTATATTACACATTACAGTTATCACAATCGCGTGGCATAATATCACCCCATCATCTAACACCTTTTAATAAATCTTCATAATCAGCGAAAACGATCGTGAGAGAACATTCTATTGTGGCATTAGGCTAAACACTAATGTAGCAGAACTGTACACCTCAGGGTTTTTTTTTTTTTTTTTTTCTAACTTCCGTGAAACACGATAGAAATTTTGCGGCAACACTCTCGCACCGCGAAATACTCAGATTTTTAGACGATTTGATGGGAACATACTGAGTAGGATGGAAATCAAAAATACACCTGGGGATCGCAGCACTACTCAGCAATGTTTTAGAAACATTAACTACAGTTACAGTCAACTCGTGGGATGTATTTGTTTGAATAAAGCCGGCCGCGGTGGCCGAGAGGACTGAGGCGCTTCAGTCACGGTCTGCACGGCCTCTACGGTCGGGGGTTCGAATACCCCCTCGGGCATGGATATTTGTGCCGTCCTAGTTCGTAAGTAGTTCATAAGTAGTTTGTAAGTTTAGGGACTGATGACCCCGTAGTTAAGTCCCATAAGCTGTACAAACATTTGAACATTTGATTTGAATAAATGTTCGGATGCCATAGTCACATGCGAGCTCAAGGTCACTCCAGTTTCCGGTGCCGTAATTACAAAAAACGCTCTCTCTCCAAAGAGTGCCACAGAGTTCAGGTGAATCCAGCTAAGAAATGAGTTGCCTTTCACGCTGTGAAGGGGGACCTTTATTTTGGACGCGTGCGTCATTGAGAATGGAACCATGTTATTATCTTCCCAGGGCTCCTCTCACTACATTCTTTACAATTACTGAGGAAATTTCCTTATACCGGAAGAAATTATTTTTCCGTCTGACATCCAAGAGAAAAAAAATCAGCTCACGTTCCCCAGTCATTATCTGGTAGAACGTGAAGATGTTAGCCTTATCTCGGCTAATTACAGCTCGCAAAAGAGTAGGCACGGCATTATGCTCCCGTATCCCGTAGACATTTTAACAATACTGTAAAATTTTTCTCTCACTCCGGAAACATATGTTAAAGTACTCCGCAGCAACATAAAAACTAATTTTAAAGACATATTACCGAACTAAAGTTAGGCTATTTTTCATTTTAAGTCTGCAAATACTAACACTAAGGAAGAAGGAAGGGAACTCATGGATAAACGACTGCGTGGTGCAGGATCATGGTACAGATCATGTCTTCCATGACTTTCCAGATCGGTAGGGTTCGAAGCTATGCTCCTGGGTAGTCAAATAGCTCTTTGGATCTTTGGACATCCACCTGTTCCTAGGACTATTCTGCGGCTTTGTGTAGTAATCTGGCGACGTGTTATCGTCTAGAATCACGCCAGACCCGATGATTCAGAAAGCCCAAAATTGGGCGGAGATAGTCCCCAAACAACTCAGCTTACCATGCACCATTCAGAGTCTCTGACAAAACAACTGGAATGATGCGTCCCATACCATAACAGAGTCACCCTCGTCTTAGAACACACCTTTTGTCCACGTGGTCTCCATTGATTCATGCGGGATGCGGAACACACAGTACTTCCCATCGTGATTCATTCTAGCATTCTGAAATTATTCCAGTATTGGTCGCTGTACATTGACGACGAATGCAATCAATTTCCTTCTTGACGTTGTGCTAATAGCGGCACCTGCGTCTGTTTGCGGCTTCTATGGAACGAATTTTCCTGCGGACTGTGTAGTGATTTGTTGAGCTGTTGCCGTTCTGTCAGTTCTGAAGATGAGTCTAAGACGTCGTCTTCACCGTAACAAGGGTGCTGGGCGCTATTTTTCTTGTTAAGGGCTATTACACCCTCATTCACCCATTCAGCATACACCTTGGACGTTGTTGAAAATTTGGAGCCGATTTCCTGCACTTTCCCCCAAATGAAAATTCCCAATCTTCGGGCACTGACTACCATGTAACCATAGAACAGCATCAACACACAATAAAGTTGCACGTGACACAAAGAGAAGGTTTACTATACCACTGCTGCTAGCGTAACGACATTGAGATACGCAAAAACACATACCTGCGACATCTGTGACTCACTATCCTATTATTTTTGCTACGTCAGTCTATTCATTCACTCTAGGCACAGACTAATTAGTAGGTTTACCACCCAGGTACAAAAGATGAAGGAAGTTGTGTATGTTAAGGAAGCAAAGAATAAGATCCTTTTCGGGGGTTCTGCAATACATGCATGACATTAGAGAATGAATGAAATTTACGTATTTCCGTTTTACGTATTAACAATTTACGTATGTTGCTGGGTGCGATCTCTGTTTTACCTTGTTACTGTTTTACCAACATCGCTTTTTTTATCTACACAATTTTCGGTTTCGACTGATCTTGCAGTCATCATCAGATCTGTGGAAGTGTTCAATCTAATCATACCAGTAACATTTAGCTCTGTCTACACGGAGATCTGTGGGGTTGTCAAATACATAAAATTGCATAGTGATAAAAATCAATCATGGCCACCACAACATACACGACCGTCGACTTACGTCGCACACCAGAACGCTGTGTAGAGAGAGCTACATGTTACTGGTATGTCTGGATTCAACACAGTTCCAAAGATCTGAGGATGACTGAAAGATCAGTCGAAACGGTAATTGTGGTAGATAAAAAAAGAGATCTTGGTGAAACAGTAATAAGGGTCAGCATAAAATTAATTTCATTTGATGGTTTATGAGCTGCTTCATCAGTTTCATCTGAATTAGAGAAATGTGTAGCAAGAAATTTACTTGAATGTTTACGAGCTAGTTGATCCTATGAAGAGGGCAAAGCAATTAGCGTGGGTGGAGACTATTCCGATTCTACTCCATATGACAGGATCTTTTTAAATGTGGTGCTACAGACGAATGACGAAAATTAGACGTGTAGATCACGTAACTAATGAGGAGGTGCTTAACCGAATTGGGGAGAAAAGGAGTTTCTGGTATATCCTGACAAAGAGAAGGGATAGATTGGTGGGACACATTTTGAGACATCAAGAAATCGTCTACTTAGCATTAGAGGGAAGTGTGTGGGGTAAAAATCGTAGAGGGAGACCGACGGACGAATATTGTAAGTAGATTCAAAAGGATGTAGGTTGCCGAACTTATTCTCAGATGAAGAGAGTTGCACAGGACAGGGTAGCGTGGAGAGCTGCATCATACCAGTCTGTGGACTGAAGACCAAAACAAGGAATTCAGAGAGATAGATGATATAAGCTTTTTAAATGTGATGCTACAAACGAATGATGAAAAAATGATGGGTTTATCACGTAACTAATGAGGAGGTAGTTAACCGAATTGGGGAGAAAAGGAGTTTCTGGCATACCCTGACTAACAGAAGGGATATATTGGAGAGACAGATTTTGAGACATCAAGAAATAGTCAACTTAGCATTAGAGGGAAGTGTGTGGGGTACAAAATCGTAGAGGGAGACCGAGAGACGAATACAGTAAGCAGTTTCAAAAAGATATAGGTTGCTGAACCTATTCTCAGATGAATAGACTTGCACAGGACAGGGTAGCGTAGAGAGCTGCATCAAAACATGATGGTGATGATAGGGGATTTTTGGGCGCTCAACATCTAGGTCTTCAGCGCCCTATCAAATTAAAGAATATAAGGACCAACAAATGTGAACAGTAAGGAGACAAGGAAACGCGATCCAGCATGTAACACGTGTATCTGAACAGTATACTTGAAGCTGGTGAAAAGTACCCCAATACCAAAGCTGGAGAAAGAGTTGAAATTACTAAGCTGAGGAACACGCGCGGCTGACCACAGCGATATAAAATGTTGAGCCAGCCACGCCGCATCGTACTAAAACCTCCAGCCTATACGTTTAGGCCACAGTTGGGAGAAATCACAAAAATGGTATCCAAACAGTCTACGGAATGAAGAGCACAACAACAGTGATAGACACTGCACTTTGGTATGATACTTATTGTATTCCAGTACTGAGTTCGTTGTGACTAAAGTTTGCATCCAAGTGCAGACATGAGTCACACGGTATGTGAGTATAATGGTGTACAAAAATGTTTTGTATTAAAACACCAGGACACAAATGACATCTTGTGGGGCTCCTGAACCTCTCTGTTGATTGCCCCTAGAGATCCCCTTTGGTGAAACGGAGTGTCGTTTTTTCCGGCAGGTTCCTCGGTGGCGGAGGCTCGTCCCGTGGGGCTGAGCATCGCGGGCATCGGCGGCGTGGCGGCCAGCCGTCCGCAGGGCATGGCGCTGGTGGGGCCGGGCGGGCTGGCCATCTCGCGGCCCGTCGCCACCGCGATCGCCGGCGTGCCCGTGGGCGAGGCCATCGTGGGGCCGGGCGCAGGAGGGATAGGCGGCGGCGGCGCTGGTGGTGGCGGCGGCGGGGACGACAGCGGCAGCGGCGGCGACGGCGACGGCAGCAACGGAGGCTCCAGGTACTGCACGCCAGGCCACTGGCTGCCATGTTGGCCGAGGTGTGACGAAGTGCCACAACTTCAACATGTGTCATTAAGTCATGCTAGGACACTTCGACCTTATAAATAACTGTGGGAGTTCTGCTCAAATGCTTTGAAAGTGCTTAATTAATCAGTCATCCATACAAGGGTGAGTGGCTTGGAGTGGTAGAGTGCCGTAATACGAGGTACGTCCAGAAAGTAAGTTCCGTTTGGTTATATAAAACAAACTTGTACAGAAACAGAAAAAAATATTAAACTTCCGCCAGTACCTCGCCTCCTACTTTCCAACCTTCACAGAAGCTCTCCTGCGAACCATGCAAGACTAGCACTCCTGGAAGAAAGGATATGGTGGAGACATGGCTTAGCCACAGCCTAAGGGATGTTTCCAGAATGAAACTTTCACTCTGCGGCGGAGTGTGCGCTGATATGAAACTTCCTGGCAGATTAAAATTGTGTACCGGAACCGGGACTCGAACCTTGAACCTTTGCCTTTCGCGGGCAAGCGCACTACCGACTGTGCTATCCCGACACGACTCACGATGCGCCTCGGCAAAGGTCCCAGGTTCGGGTCCCGGTTCCGGCACACAATTTTAATCTGCCAGGAAGTTTCATATCAGCGCACACTCCGCTGCAGAGTGAAAGTTTCATTCTGGAAACATCCCTAAGGCTGTGGCTAAGCCATGTCTCCACCATATCCTTTCTTCCAGGAGTGCTAGTCTTGCATGGTTCGCAGGAGAGCTTCTGTGAAGCTTGGAAAGTAGGAGGCGAGGTACTGGCGGAAGTGAAGTTCTGAGGCGGCATCGTGAGTCGTGTCGGGATAGCACAGTCGGTAGTGCGCTTGCCCGCGAAAGGTAAAGGTCCCAGGTTCGAGTCCCGGTCCCGGCACACAATTTTAATCTGCCAGGAAGTTTCATATCACCGCACACTCCGCTGCAGAGTGAAAGTTTCATTCCAGAAAAAATATTTATTGTACAAAAATCTACAACTGTAAAACTACTTTTCTACATAGCTACCGTAATTTTTAGGCACTTGTCATAGCGTGGCACAAGTTTCTGTATGCCTTCTTCATAGAAGGTTGCCGTGCCATGTGGTAGCCATGTGGTAGCATGTTCTTTCAGCTCGTCATCGTTGAAATGTTGACAGGACAAATTTTAGGTGTAACAACAGAATTTCCATCAAAAGGTGTGATTGTTTCCACGATAGTGCCCGACCTCATGTGACCAAACAACTCTTACGGGAATTTCAGTTGGACGTGTTTGATCTGCATCCGTACAGCCCGGGCCTCGGTCCTAGCCACTTTCACCTCTTCTCACACCTAACAATCTGTCCTTGATGTTCAACATTTCAACGATGATGACGAGCTGAAAGAACATGCTACCACATGGCCGAATACACGGACGGTAACCTTCTATGAAGAAGGCATACAGAAACTTGTGCCACACTATGACAAGTGCCTACAAAATTTCGGTAGCTATGTAGAAAAGTAGTTTAACAGCTGTAGATTTTTGTACAATAAATATTTTAGGTGTAAGAAGAGAATTTCCATCAAAAGGTGCGTTTGTTTCCACGATAGTGCCCGATCTCATGTGGCGAATATGACCAAACAACAACTCTTTCGGGAATTTCACTTGGACATGTTTGATCATCATCCGTACAGCCCGGGTCTCGCTCCTAGCCACTTTCACCTCTTCTTACACCTAAAAATCAGTCCTTGGTGGTCAACATTTCAACGATGATGACGAGCTGAAAGGACATGCTACCACATGGCCGGATACATAGGCGGCAACCTTCTATGAAGAAGGCATACAGAAACTTGTGCCACGCTATGACAAGTGCCTACAAAATTTCGGCACCTATGTAGAAAAGTAGTTTAACAGTTGTAGATTTTTGTACAATAAATATTTTTTCTGTAACTGTACACGTTTGTTTTATATAACCAAACGGAACCTACTTTCTGGACGTACCTCGTATTAATTCATAGGTTTCCTAGATTTTTATCTATAACTGTTCACTTCTTTCACTCAAGGCAAAGTTGTCAATGCAAAAGTATCGTACTGCACCGTCATTCGTAATCCATGTTAAACTGTACTTCCCTAGATACCAATGGTAATACTAACGATGACAGTACTGCTAAAGCAGAATTGCTAAACACAGTTTTCGAAAATTCTTTCACCAAAGAAGACGAAATGAACACTATAGAATTCGAACTAAGAATAGCTGCGAGCACGCGAAATTTATAAGTAGATGTTCCTGGAGTAGTAAAACAGCTTAAGTCACTAAACAAAAACATATCTTCCGGGCCAGATTGTATACCAACTAGCTTCGTCTCTGCGTATGCTGAATCAATAGCTCCATACTTAATGAAATAAAAGGTTTCAACTTGGTAGGCGATGTGAGATGTTTATTCAATTAAAATTCACAATATATCGATTTCGTCACTATGATGGGACATCATCAGTGCGTGCAGAATTGCAAGTCATGATGACCTATGTGCTCTGCTTAAAACATTTTCCGTCATATCATAAAATACTTTTAAAAGCTCTTGCTGGTACAAGTCATAAGTGTACTTGTGACTTGTACCAGCAAGACGTGTTTTAAGCAGAGCACATAGGTCATCATGACTTGCAAGTCTGCACGCACTGATGATGTCCCATCATACAGACCAAATCGGTATGTTGCGAATTTTAATAAAATAAACATCTCACATCGCCTATCAAGCTGAAACTTTTATTTTATTTCATTATAATTTTGTGGTGGACTGGCACAGTATGGAATCTAATTACAAGCTCCATACTTAGCTATCATTTACAAACGATCACTCAGCGAAAGATCGATACCCAAAGACTGGAAATTTGTCCAGGTGACTGCAATATTCAAGAAAGGCAATAGAACTGATCCCCAAAATTACTGGCCCATCTCATTGACGCCGATTTGCTGTGTGATTTTGGAACATATACTTTGTTCGAACATTACGAACTATCTATTAACCAATAGTTAACACGGATTCAGAAAGTATCGCTCTTGCGAAACACAGCTTGTCCTTTATTCACATGAAGTGATAAGTGCCATCGACTAGGGATCTTAAATAGATTCCATATTTCTGGATTTACGGAAGGCTTTTGACAGTGTACCTCACAAGCGGCTTCTAATGAAATTACGTGCCTATGGAATATCGCCCCAACTGTGCTATTGGAGTCGCGATTTCTTATCAGAAAGGACACAGTTCGTAGTAACTGACGGTAAGTCATCGCGTAAAACAGGAGTGATATCTGGCATTCCCCAGGGAAGCGTTATAGGTCCCCTACTCTTCGTTGTGTTTTTAAACGATTTAGGATACGATATGAATTGCTCTCTTACACTGTTCGCGGATGATGCTGTCGGTTATCAGTTAGTGAAGTCAACAGAGGATCAATAGCAACTGCAAAGCGATTTAGACAAAAATTTTGCATGGTGCGAAAATTGGTAATTAACACTAAATAATGAAAAGTATGAAATAATACACATGACCACAAAATCAAATCCGCTGAACTTCAATTACACGATAAATCAGTCAAACCTTAAGGTCGTAAATTCTAACAAATACCTAGGAGTTTCAATTACGAACAACTTAGACTGGAGAGAACACATTGAAAATATTGTGGGTAAGGCGAACCAAAGGTTACGTTTCATTGGCAGAACGCTTCGAAGATGCAACAGCTCCACCAAACAGACTGCCTAAATCACACCTGGTGCGTCCTCTCCCGGAGTACTATTGCCCAGTGTGAGACCCTCACCACGTGGGACTGATGGAAGACAATAAGAAGGTTCAGAGAAGGGCAGCTCGTTTTGTTTTGTAACGTTACATGGGGAACAGCGTCACGGAAATGTTGCACGATTTGAGGTGGAAATCATGAAAAGAATGACGTTATTAGTTGTGGCAAGATCTATCTGCGAAATTTTAATCACCGACTTTTACTGCTGAATGTGAAAATATTTTGCTAGCACCCACCTACATTAAGGAGACATGACCGTCCCAGTAAAATAAGAGATAAAGGTAAGGTAAAGCAGTCAACAATCCGAAGATATCAGATCGAAAACGGAAAGATTTAGTTGTTCTTTCTTCCCGTGCGCTATTAGAGAATGTAACAGCAGAGAAAGGTTATGAAAATGGTAAATGAACCCTCTTATAGGCACTCAAATGAGATTTGCAGAGTATCTATTAGATGTAGATAGAACTGGCTGTGTAAGCCAGATCAAAGGTTGAAGGATGGCAGTGCTATACCACCTCCCAAAAGGACCATGCCTACTAAGGAACTGTGGTGTTCAAAGCAACATTGAGATGGTGACTGCTTTTCCTCTTTATTACCTTACCATATTTGAAAGTATAACCTCATTCTGATGCATTCTTGCTGACCCCTCATCAGACATTTAGATTGTACCATGTACTGCTTCGACTGTCTGACTACTTACACTGTTAGCAGGTAGTTGGGTGTACAATTTCTGTGAAAAATTTAGTAAAAGAGGAAAGATTTTTCCATGTGAGGATCAATGCGTTAAATTGCACTGTCATTTTAGTTAAAGACATAGAACCATACATTTTCACTGCACAGCATAGCAGTTTCTTTTTTGCAGACAATATTTATGGGAAACTAGAATCGAAGGGTTGAAAAATTTGTAGCTCATATATATCTGAATGCTTACTTGTATCACGTAAAAACTGGAAGTAAATTGCCAAGATTGTTTCGAGACACTGTTTCCCATTTATAAAGTATATGTAGTTTGCTATACTATCCTGTTTCTAGTTAACTAAGTACAGAATTATCAACAGTAAATCAAATATGAATAACCTAGGACTAGATCTAATAAGGAAGCTATAATTCTGTTCGTCTTAGAGTTAAAATCTAATGAATGTACTGTTGTAGCTTGGTATTCCAAAATAAAGGTGTGACAGTTAATTAGAAAATGCACACTCAAGTATAAAACTGGTTACTTATATTACTTGTTAATATTCACATACAGTCATGGTCGAAATAATATCGTTGTGCCTTTAAATTGAAAATATAAACATTTCAGTGAGAACTTGTGACCAAGTATAATTTACTAATTTCAAAATGCGAACTAAAGTAACAACAATAAAATAAAGAAGTAAAAGGATTGGAGATGTATAGCTGAAGGAAAAACGAAGACTGAAAAATGGATTGGATGATCTATAGACAAAATACTTGATGAAAATAGGGAAAACAATAAAATCCACATAACTCATCGAGCAACAGATGAGACATTAAAACTAGTTTATGATAGGACTTCATAATAAAATTCGGCAGTTTCATGTAAAGGAGAATACAGACGTCTAATATATGAGACAGATAGAAAGTGCAGCGTGCTATCATGTCTGTGAATGATAATATGCTACTTGTAAGAAAATAGAAACGTTTGCAGAAAACAGAAACAGCAACATGGTGATGAAAGTATTCAGGTGTCAAGAAACTATTTAAATAGGAAGAGAGACTGTTACGTGAAAAGAATATAAATAAGAGGACTATATAAACGGAAGAATGTTGAAAATAATGTAATGGAAGAGGGAAATTTATTACACAAAGATGAAAGGGATGAAAGGGAAGTTTATGTCACTACATGAAAACTATAATATATGATTTCCATACTTAATATGAAGCACGGAACTTTCAATAGACAGAATATTTTAGAATTATTGGCGTCCTTGTCAACCATAAAGAAGAAAGTTCTCTATAGAATAGGAGCCATCTAAACGCCACAGACCTCAAGAAAAAGAAACAAATATAAAAGGACTGAGGTGGTGATAGGTGAAAATAACAGTTTCGGTTCTGCAGAAGTGTGCTAAAACTTGAAGAAATAATGTTATGGTCTCTACGACTTACTACATGGGCAAAGAAATGGAAGGCCACATATAATGCAGTTATTTATTAAGAAAATGTTAGTGTAGCGTCATTTGTAATGTGTCCTTTGTTCATTTAAGTTATCTGGATGTTATACAGGATGTAAAGAGCACATATGTAGTGCAGATATCAGACATTAGTTCTATCAATAAACTAACTTGAAAGATAAACGATTTTATACCCAATCTTCGGGTTATTTAATTTTTTACATAAAACAAGTAATGAAATTATCTCAGGAATAATTGGAACAACATAAATGTTGAGTAGAAATACACTCATTTTAAACCTTGCATATGAAATTGTAATCCTGTCAAAGGTAGCAAAGATCTTATAAGAGTGGACAACATCTTGAAAATATGTTTACAAATATCAACAAAATTTAGACAACTGAACGGAATGCAGTGGTATTGAATTATTAGGTACTGATGAAATACAATTATGGAAACGAAACATTTAAGCAAGAAAAATTTTCTGAAAAAAGGTAGTCATTCTAATGTTTAACACAAATTTGTTGTTGTGGAGCATAAATTTGAAATTGTGTTTTGCTACTAATGTAGAATTTTGAGGATTAAAGGAAGAGCCTACATGGAGTAGCTAATCAGATGATACTGAACTCAACAAGGAGAAGGAAGATTCGTGGATAGGTTAATGTGACACTGAGGTAACAACGAGTACTTCAATTGATAAGGATGGAAAATTTTCAGCGGGAGATCAAGGCATGACTGTAGCAAGCTAGTAGAGGTTTACGTTTGTATAGAACAGTTAGGCAGAGAAAAATGACTTGTCCAAGAGAGAAAGTGAGGAGAACAGCAATTACCTGTCCTTCTGAGTATACACCACAGTGAATACATCACAAATATTGCCATTAGTACACTTCTGTGAATAAAGTTTTTTTATGTGTAGAAACATGATCATATCTACCACAGAGCTTTTCAATGAATAGACAATCCTACTACAATCGCTTTAAACATTTCATCCTTTAATTACTAAAGTTATTAGTTTCAAGCCATATTACTCTTATTGCAACAATACTAACGCTTCCATAAAACTGATAACTCTGATAATAAATGCAGGTCTAATATCAATGTTAGAGGCAGAATTTGGTAAGGATACTATTGTATTTTCTCGTTTCCATTATACTCAGTATCATAACTTATTTTCATTGCTTTGAGTATACAATGGATAGGAGAGAGAAACCAAATCACCTGCATTATTATTCTAATGAACACGCTTTAATCACATGTATAACATTAAATTTAAAGTTGGAAATTTCAAGTTAGAAAATTACGAAATGTGGTTCAGTTTACTTAGCTAATATCACATATGTTTTATGTACCGTTCTTCTCAATTCATTGCAGTAGTAAATAGTCTAGTAAAATGAAGGTAATAATTTGAAAAATTGTTTTCCATAGTGTGTAACAAATCTATGTCGATTAATCTTTGCAGTAATCTGTATATGCTTTTGGCCTCTAACATATTGTTTTGTATTTAAATTATGTCCTTTTTTAAATGAAAAGTAATCTCTGTTTGAAATTACATTATTTATTTCTTTTTAATGCGTTTCGTACTTTTGGTGCATCATCAGAACATTGTAACAGGGGAAATACACAAATGTCAGTTTCATTATTTATTTCCTTTTTATGCCCAAAATAAATAATATGTAAAGGTTAATAAAGGCATAAATTGTTATTCACTATTACAATTCCATCAATTAACACAGTGGCAATTAAACAAGTATTATAACTCATTTTATGTAAAAAAAATTTTATCTTTTATCTGTCCAACATTTCTTCGTTATATAGCTGTTGTTTTAATTTTTCCTTCATCGGAGCTCACCCTACTTTCAGTCCTGCCACTGATTTTCGTTTTGAGCCTTAATTGTCTGTCATACATTATTTGGTTCTTTTTCCTTCTGTTTTATTGTCATCTATGGTAGGTTGAATTTATTGTACATCTACTCTAGCTTTTTTATTTCTTGTGAAGTTTCTCTTCTTGTTCCACAATATTTCTCTGATTCTGCTACTAATTCTATTTCGTTGTTTTCATTACATCTACAAATCCTGAGATAAATTATTTTCTAGTCATTCTCATTATGGTTCTCTTTTCATGGGTACTGTTACATTTAAAGGAACTTCCAATTACAATTTACTTGACACAGTTTATTATATTTCTTCTAATTATTGTTCTTTATATGTTGACAATTCTGTCAATTTCTGCTGTCATGTTTTTTAAGATGTTTGTATATGTTGTTTTGGGTTGTTAATTGATTTGTAATGTTTGAATTTGTAGTGTATATTTTAGATTATAAATATGATTTATTCAATTCTATATGTTAATCTACTGTGGTGGTTTCTGTTTTAGGTTGTGCATAATGACTACATCCAAATCTTTAAATTAATCAGTTGTTTTTATTTCCTGTTCTTTTATTGTTTGCAAGTGGTGGAGCAGCAAACTCTCTGTTTTTCGAAACTTTTTTAAGGCCCCTATTCAGAACTATCTCTTGTAGAGATCACTTTGTTGTTTGGTGTCTTCATCACTGTTGGATACATCGAACGTCTTTTGTCAGAATCATATGCGATTTTGAAGTCTATGTACATTATTTCCAGATGACTGTTTCTCTTCATGGATTAGATTAGTACTTGTTCCATAGATCATGAATATGACACTTCGTAATGATGTGGAATGTGAAGGTTAATGAAAGGTGTCTTTACAAATTATTACTTTATACTAAATATTACATGAGACAGTAATTTTTTATTTTTTTTAGATTTACTAATTTATATCTAAAAATTCATGTATAGTGTAGAAGGAGTTACCATTCAGAAATTCTTTTAATTTAAATGCTAGTTGGCTATCTGTCAGGCTTTTGATGCTGTTTGCTAGGTGACAAAACACTTTTGTGGCAGCATAATTCTCCCCTTTCTGTGCAAAAGCTACATTTAACCTTGATTAGTGAAGATCATTCTTTCTCCTAGTGTTGTAGGTATGTACACTGCTATTGCTTTTAAATTCGGTGGGACTGGTAATAACAAATTTCATAAGTGAATATATATACTGAGAAGCTACTGTGAAGATTCCTAGCTCTTTAAATAAGTGTCTGCAGGATGATCTTGGATAGGCTCCAACAATTATTATGATTACACGCTTTTGTGAAATGAATACTATTTTACTCAATGATGAATTATCCCAGAAAATGATGCCATATGAAAGCAGAGAATGAAAATAGTCATAGTAAGCTAATTTACTGAGTTGTATATCACCGAAATTTGCAATTACCCTAATAGCATAAGTAGCTGAACTCAAACGTTTCAGCAGATCTTCAATGTGTTTTTTCCAGTTCAACTCCTCATCAATGCAAATACCTAAAATCTTTGACTATTCTACCTTTGCTACAGACTTCTGATCAAAGTCTATATTTATTAATGGTGTCATTCCATTTACTGTATGGAACTGTATGTACTGTATTTCGTCAAAATTTAATGATAGTCCATTTGCTGAGAACCACTTAATGATTTTCTGAAAGACATTGTTTACTTCTTCAGTTAGTTCTTGTCTATCAGGTGTGAAATTATACATGTATCATCAGCGAAATGAACCAGCTCTGCATCTTTATGGATATAGAATGGCAAGTCATTAATATATATTAAGAACAGCAAATGGCCCAAGACCGAACCTTATGGCACCCCATTTTTGATTGTTCCCCAGTTTGAGGAATCAGCTGTTTTTTGCATATTGTGTGAATTACTTCTGTCAACTTTCTGCACTCTTCCCGTTAGGTATGATTTAAACAATCTGTACCCTGTCCCATTCATACCACAGTACTTTAGTTTATCTAGAAGAATTCCATGATGTTCACAATCAAAAGCTTTGGAGAGATGACAAAAAATCCCATTGGGTGATATCCGGTTATTCAGAGCATTTAATAGTTCATTGGTGAAAGTATATACAGCATTTTCTGTTGAAAAACATTTCTGAAAACCAAACTGACATTTTGCTAGAACTTTATTTTTACCTATGTGTGAGACTTCTCTAGAATACATTACTTTTTCTAGAATTTTGGATAAGGCTGTCAGAAGTGATATTGGGTGGTAGTTGTTGATATCAGACGTTTTACCTATGTGTGAGACTTCTCTAGAATACATTACTTTTTCTAGAATTTTGGATAAGGCTGTCAGAAGTGATATTGGGTGGTAGTTGTTGATATCAGACGTATCCCCTTTTTTGTGTAGTGGTTTAACAATAGCATATTTCAGTCTATCAGGAAAAATATCCTGCTTCAGGGAACTATTACATATGTGGCTAAGAATCCTACTTATTTCTTGAGAACAAGCTTTTAGTACCCTGCTGGAAATAACATCAAATCAATGTGAGCTTTTACTCTTGAGAGAGTTTATTATTTTCTTAATTTCAGAAGGAGAGGTGGGTGGAATTTCTATTGTATCAAACTGTGTCGGTATGGCCTGTTCCATTAACTGCCTAGGTTCTTTTAATGAACATTTAGAACCTATTTTCTCTACAACATTTAAAAAATAAATATTAAAACTGATCCAACTTCTGCCTTGTTAGTTGTAAACTTTTCATTCAGTTTGATGGTAATCCTGTCTCCCTGTGCTTTTGGTTGCCCTGTCTCCCTGGTAATAATATTCCAAATTATTTTAATTTTGTTATCAGAGGTGCTAATCACAGAGATGATGCACATGCTTCTGGACTTTTTAATAACTTTTCTTAATGTAGCACAGTAGTTTTTCTAATATTTGACTGTTTCTGGCTCATCACTCTTTCTTGCTGTTAGATAAAATTTCCTTTTTCGGTTACAAGAAATTTTTATTCCTTTAGTAAGCCGTGGTATCTTGCAAAGTTTCTTCTCATTATACTTTTTTTCTTGGGGAAACAGTTTTCAAATACTCTTACAAATGTATCATGAAATAAGTTGTATTTTAAATTAGCATCAGCTTCCTAATACACCTCATCCCAGTCTAACTGCTGAAGATTTTTCCTGAAATTTCTAATTGTTGAATCGTTAACTGAATGCACAACTTTGGAGGGCTGTTTTTAATTACAGAAAGGAACTATGTCATTTACTGTAACTAGCTGTGCACCATGATCGGAAAGCCCATTCTCAACAGTACAAGCATTTATGTTTTTAAACTTATCTTGGTCTATAAAAAAGTTATGTATCAGTGTGCTGCTGTCCTTTATTACCCGAGTATGAAAATGAATTACTGATGACAAATTGAAAGAACTGAGTAAGACTTCCAGGTTATTTTTCCTATTTCATTCCTTTAGTGAGACAACATTAAACTCCCCACAAATAATAATTTGTTTTCCCTTATCTGACAATAGCACAACAAGGCCTCCAAAGTTTTCATAAATAACTCAATGTTTCCTGAAGAAGGACCTTTTTCAGTTTGGTGAATGGAGAATCTCATTATTACTTTAAAACTAATGCTCTGTTAAACATCGCTTCCGCATTGTATGAAAACTCCCTGATTTTCTCCTAACCACAAATTTTCCCTTCATTCTTTCACAAGGGATGATGGATAAAATTTTGAGTCTAGGGGGTAGAGTCAAATGTAGTTGATTGCTCTTGTGTAGTGGACGGATGATGACTGTGGCCCTATGATCAAGAAATGTATCACTAATCAATGTCATTATTAGACCGTTGAAGAAGGAGGCCTTCATTGTACCACTTAAATGTTACGATATAAAAAAAATCATATCTTCTCCGCATTGTTATCTTTGATTGCTTTCTCCACTTCTTGCAGCGTTGGAGGACTTATTAAGATTGATCCGATCTCTGTTTGAGGTTCTAAGACTGATTTTTCATAGTTGCTTGTGTTCTTCGTAGATACAAATTGCCATAATTTTATTCTTTTAGTTGTACCTTTAAACTGTTACCGGGTACCATCCTTACATTTTTATTACTAGCACATGTGTTCATACATTTGTAGTTGTTTCCAGAAATTTTGTAGACGTTCATGCAGGTTATTAGATGTTAATTATTCTGTGCAGTCATTACATCATCTATTACGATTATCAAACGTATTGTGTGATTTATTCTTGTTGGCATTATACAGGTATGGCGCTATACAATTTAATCGCCCTTGTTGCCTTTTTAACGGCATTTTTCACATTCTAATTATGACATGCATGTTTTCTACCCAGGTTGAAGGGAGCTAGTTTCTCAGCTTGTTTGTTCAAACTTCGTGTTTGCTCATCTCGATTATCTGTTAATTTAATTCTTTGTTTCATCTCTTGACACTTGACAAATGATGTAGCTGCTTCGTATTGTCCTTTGCCTTTAGCTTTCACAACCTCCATATATCCATTTTTGCTTTTCAGGGGCACTTCAAAGGCCCTGTTATGTTCAGGTATCCAGTAAGTATGTTCATGACTGTTTCCTATTTTTACACTCTCTAAAGGTTCCATGATATTTTCTGAGGTCAGTGTTACTTTTTCCGTCTAATAATACCGAGTGAAATTTCATATCATCACGTGATATCATGAAGAAACCTTTTCAGCATGTATTCTAATTTGGCTTCCACCTATAAGAAATAGATCGAGAGAACAGTGTCTTTAATTTATTAATGGCTTCTCCTCCGCATAGAAAGCTTCCTGAATTCATCACATGCTAATCATGCCTTGCATGAGTTAACCACGACTGTACATCAGAATATTTTTGATTATAGAGTAGCGGACATGATACAAGAGTTGAGTTGAATTTCGGACACCGACTTTCGCCTCCGAATCCGAAAATATATTATTGATTCCCACTTGGAGAAATGATCATCATAATAAAATAAGAGCAATCCGAGCTGGAATTGAGAGATGTAAGTTTTCTATCTTCCCACGAGCTCTTCAAAAATGCAATGGTAGATGTGGAGATATTTGTTGTAACCACGCTGCCATTTGTTGTATCATACTAGTTCCGGTCTAGTTGTCAGGAAAGGTATTGGTGCAGGAATCGATGGTCAGCTAAACATTTCTATAGAGATTAGTATTACAAGTTTTATTCACTGAAAATTACAATGATACTCAACTTTAGAACACATGTCTGTTTCTTCTCTCTTCTCACGGTGTTGTCCGTATGGCTGCACAGTGACCTAGTCATTGCTAAGTTCGTAGCCACGTTCTGACTTAGTACTGTCCTATTTCTGACTTTGTAGCTGACTAGTAACTGACGGGGATGTTCAGACGTATGTCAGCCAAGATATAGCCGCGTGTAGAGGGCGCGCATCTTCGGTTACTCCCTCCAGGATGCGCGGCGCCTGCTTGTGATCGGCTTTCAGTCAATCGCTGCCTTTTCCACGACCGTTCTCGTACGTCTGGCCTGTGGCGCTGACTTTACGCTACAATAATATTATCATTATAATTAAATACGAGAAGTCAGAAATCGATTGGAGGTCTAGATATTTAGGTGTGCTCTCTTCCATATCTCTTCGAAACTGGAGTGGTAGATAATTAATATGAAGGTAGTTAAATTAACCCTCCCCCATTCATTTAAATGTGATTTCTATGTAAATGTAGAGTTCTAGAGACCTGACTTGTTAATTCATCGTTTCTCTGAAATATGGCTAATTTCTGAACACTGTCTCTCACACACTCTTGCAGGAAAAAGGCGCACTCGCGCATCAGCTCGAGCAGCCCCCAGGAGCTGGCCGTGGGGCCTGGGGTGGCGGGCGCCGGCGGCAAGTACAGCATCATCCCCAGCTCCGTCTCCAAGGCGGCGCAGCCGCTGCTGCTGCTGCCGCTCAACTACTACTACTAGCCCCTGCCGTGCAGGCAACACTTCGTGCGTCGCTCTGCGACGTGCGGCGTACTCAACGCCGTCGTGCATAATCCAACCAAATGCAAAGCAGGCAACACTGAAAGGAATTCTCACGTAATTGTGTTGCTCATATAATTCCTTTGACGCAAAATTAGGAAATTTTCACAACAGTTCATTTCGTGTTTTCGTACTGAATGAGTTACAGTGTTTTGTTATTTAACACCTGCCATGTTTTCCGACACACTGATCTAATTCAAAGAAAAAATATGCTTGTAGTAGGATCATGCTATGTACATTTATAAAATTTCCATTCAAAATAAAGACTTTTTAAGAAACACACTACTGTCTTTTTTCAATGTTGTTTTTTGTGAACATGAGAAAATGCGAAGGAAAACATTTAGTTATCATATCTCATATATCTAACTAAATTTGATATATATATGCGATTGTTCATAATCAGAGAAGTACGGCTTCCAATTATTACAAATTTTGTTCCTCCTGATAACTAGTACTAAATGCTGTAAAATAAAAAAATTCACAAAAATCTGGCCCCCGGCGAAATATCATCTCTGTCATTGTATTCCACCAAGTCTGTAATTGGTGAGAAGTGTTTACCAACCCCTGTCAGTCTTGCCATTTATCTACATCTTAAAATTATTCCTTGAAATGCATGAATATTATGTTGATTTAGAGTTCTTCTTTTCACTGTGCGACCTTTCAATACTTTCCAAGACATCATGCAGATCACATATATCTCAAAATGTAGTATATTTAATTAATTTTCTGTAAACGATATTAATCAGAACACTTTTCGTCTCACCATTCATCGTTATCTAGTTTCATTTTTACCAATGTCTTTTATCTTTGCTATCTTACTGAAGGACAACGACTCAAATCTCTCCAACCTTTTGGATTCATATGCGATTGTAGGTTTTCCCGGCGGATTTCATGTATGAAGTCTTCGCGGGTTATCAGCCGAGTTTCTGAGTCGTCATCTCATAGCAAGGTTTTGATGAAATGCGTCTCTATCATCTTCAGACGCCTGAAGATGATGGAGACGGATACCATCGAAATGTTGCTATGAGACGATGACGAAGCAACTCGGCTGATAACCCGCGTAGATTTCATACATTGCGGATTCAAGCTCAACTTATGTTACCAGTAAACATTCGTAATTTCTCCTATACGTCTCTTTATGTGATCACGTTAAATGTAACAAAATGTTATGCATCTCGTGCATGTTTTGCTATTCACGGGCACTGTTTACATACAGAAATGTACATAGGTTAGCTG
Source organism: Locusta migratoria (assembly GCA_026315105.1). Lineage (NCBI taxonomy): Eukaryota > Metazoa > Arthropoda > Insecta > Orthoptera > Acrididae > Locusta > Locusta migratoria. Next base: position 64,331,186 of record CM048751.1, read on the forward strand.
TTTTAATGCAACATTCGTTACTCCTCAGTGTTGGGAGGGTAGCTGAGGTATTTGGCTGAGGAAGACAGTGGATGGCCAGTAAACTGAGGTTCAGTGAAATCTTCTGCTGGTCTTGATGTTTGTTGTGATTTATACAACCATCTGTGAGGAATGGAGGAAAGTTTGCATCATATGTGTGATGAAATGATAGTGTGATTCGTCATTATACGTGTCAGTTGTTCACTTACGATTTCCGTTTTCAGTCTTTTCGTCTGTGTCTCTGGTACATTCATAAAGCTGCTCCATGTTATTACTTTTGTGTACTATTTCATTTTTCATAGATTTTTCTTGTAAGACACACATGTATACATAAACTGTTCATGGGTATGTTAACGCTGTTACTACAGAATAATAAGCCGCAGTTGAAGTTGTGTAACAGTATCGATTATAGCATTTCAATCGATATACTCGATATTGATTGTATGACTGAAATTTTAGAGTTTTGAATTTATTAATTTCATTGCTTCATTTAGGATATTATCGATATATATTGTATTATGGATGAAGCTCTGTAATAGTATTCATTAATTTACTTTCGCCGATTTTGTACAAATTTTCGAGGTTTACTTAATATTTCATAGAATCTACTGGTTCTTTGGTGTGTGTAGCTAGTGATGATTTGTTAGATGTATTTTGTCTGTAGAAGTCGATATGTTATTGAAATCTAGTTCTGAAATATCTGCCTGCTTCACTTACATACTATTTGACACATTGGCTGAAGGTAATTTTCTAAATTACCTGATGGTTCAAATTATGTATCAGATGGTTCTATATTGTGAATAAGCCTTCTGTTTAGGTTGTTAGTTGCACTGAAACTAATATTTACTTTTGTGCTTCTGATTAGTCTTGCTGGTTTATCAGACATTATTCCAAGATACGCCAGTTTTAGATATTTAACTGCTGGGGCGATGTCTGCCATCAGTTCTGTATTGTGTTGTTTATTTGGTTCGTATTTTACCTGTTGTGAGATTATATTAATGAATGAGGATCAAATCCGTAGTTTATTGGAATGTAATTTATTGTTTTCTACATCTTGTTCGAGTTGTGTGTGTTTTAGTGGACATTTGTGGACTGTCTATAGCATTTATCAATGTCCTGCCATTTTGTGGAAGGTTGAAAGTGTGGAGGACTGTTGTATAGTGGTTTCTATCCAAGTAGGTTTCCTGTAAACATTGCAGTTTACTTTTCGAAACTGTTTGGATATTTTATGTGATTTCCAAAGGTTAATTTGATAGTTTCATGTAGGACACTGAATTTATTAAAACACTTAGTTGTCTCATAATATGTTTCATGAACAGATTGAGGACGTCATACACATATGTGATATATGATTTAATTTTATTTGTAATGTTATCTTGTAGCATTAATATTTAGTTCTCTGTATACTTGATGAATATTTCAGTTGATATGTTTCTAAAAGATTTTTGCATTCATAGTTCAAAGTATTGTTTGTAAATTTCTTCGTTGAAAAACAAGTAATTATGTGAGTGCAGTAAATTGAGTGCATCTATAGGTTCCATTCTTTTGGATGTCCTCACTGTATTGTTTTCCAAGAGTTTTATTTATATTACCACAATTGTTCCATAAACGGGAATGTTTACGATGTATAAGGATAAAAACATACCTTGAGGTGGCATTGTCAGGTCATTCATTCTATTGAGGAGTTTGCAGCTGTTCTTCTTGGTCTAAGTGTTTTCAAATTTGTATTTTTCAATTGGTAAATGATGTAATTACCTCATTAATTTGTATGCTGGACCATTGATTGATTTCACAAGAGGCTTAATTCATGTGTTGGTCTGATGGACCGTTGGCTGTGATCTGATTCCAGGGCCTTTAGGGGCTGTGCACTACATTACTATAAGGCTCTGTAATTCATTCTTGGTAAAGAGAAAGTTAAAGAGGCATTTTCTTATTTTATCTTGGAATTTAGGTATGAAGTAATAAAAGTGACTTTCGATTCCGTTTCTTGGGTCTGTGTGCTCCATGACTACAATATGATTAATATAACACATGGAATAAGCAGCATTGGCCGTGATATTTGCTTTATTAATAGCAAATCGATTTCAATCACAGAGTGGCCATCATCAGTGGAGATCTTTAAGCACTCATATGAAGTTGGTTAAAGAAAGACTTACTATACATATTATTTTGTTGTAAGATTTTATATATATGTTACTTTTCTAACCAAGTACAAGAAAAAATTACTTCACATATTATTATGTTGCCATATTTTATGTACATTTTATTTTCCTAAAGTAAAATGTTTACCAAATAATAAAACGTAATAACATGTATAGTAATTTTATCTTTAAACAACATCTTATGAGTGCTTGAAGATCTGCATTGATGACAGTGACTCTGTGTTTGAAATCAATTTCCTACTATTAAATCAAGGATTATGACAATGCTGCTTATTTCATGTGTTATACTAATAACTGTGAATCAAGATAATTAAATCACATCTGATACAAACGTAAGTATTCCCTACGGTCCAAACTCACAACCAACAATAACACCAGCAGGAAACGTCACTGCACTTCACTTTATAGCCATACACTGCCCCCGCCTTCCCTTTCACCAAATACCGCAGATACAACCGCAAAAAAAAACCGATAACAAATGTTTTATTAGAATAGATGAAGACAACCTAATGTAAGTAATTTTCTGTTTGTAACAAGCGCCTTAGGTTGAAAAGATGCTCTAAAGGTGGACATTAAGTTAAATATATAAAGTGCTTGGTAGTAGAAATTACGGATGTTCTTTATTTCGCACACTCACGATTACCAGCCTGAGCCATCATTTCTGCAATTAATTCTGTTACCTGTCCCTGCCAAGTAGGCAAGACTTCGTAAATCGCTGTGTGAAGTGTGACATACACAACGCCATCGTGGTGGATCTATTCAACATGCAGAGCAGACCATCTGAAAATAAATGTTCTGTAATAATTAAATGTCTCTACGATACGTATATAATTTCCTCGAAGCATAATTAGGAAACTGGGCAATAACCTACTTCATGTTTGGTACTCTATCGGTTATGGTGCTTTTTTTCTTCACACTTGCTCTGATTTTACAAATTTTGTTCGTCCTGCATTACTGTTTCTAAATATTGTAAAATGAAATGTGTTTTCTGAAAATCTTCCCTGTCCTCTTCAGTGAAATATCGTTCCGTCATCGACAGTGTGCTTCAGTCCGCCAAATCAGAAACTGATCATGAATATGTATCTATCCCTGTTACGTTAAGATTTCTTCATTGAAAAGCCTGCATATTCACTTTATTTCTCACTCTATGACACTTTTTTGCTTCCTTAGCATCAAGCAGAATACATACATCTCATAATTTTGCATATTTAATTAGTTTTCTGTGACGGATGTTAATCGGATTATTTTTCCTCTCACCATTCTGTCTGTTGAATAATTTCATTGTTTTCAATGTTCATTTTATTTTTATTATCTTGCTACGTCACAAGGTCTCAAATTTCTGTAACTTTTCTGATTCATACAGAGCCATAATTAATATTTAACAGTCATTCTGTTTATTGCTCACCTTGCTAGTCAATAGAGAACATGGCACACAGAAGTTGAATTAGAGTTTGTGACACAGAGAGAAGTCGTACTTAGACTATTCCTAGGAGCCTTAATCGCTAGTGTTGTGGTGGTCTAGTGGTTAAGATGTATGCCTGGTGAGCATGGAGGTCCCGGTTCGATTCCCAGCCGTAGCACAAATTTTAATTCATTGCATCACCTTCTAACTTCAATAGAGAACTGTTCCTTCCAACAATTTTTTAGGCATTGTAAATACAATTTTCTATGTCATTTGCATATAAAACATGCCTTTCTTTGACACTTCTCAAATATTCGGACATTATTCTATTCTAGATTTATTTATTACAAGACTTTATGATACTACATTGTCGACAAATGTCGTTTATATTCTCCATTATGTCATATCAGTTTTTTACTTGTTTGGCTATCATGCTCTATATTTTCATAATTAACTCTGATAATTGAAAATCATGTTTCTGCCAATGCGTCTTTCATTAGATGTTTTCCATAAATATAACAGCATTTATATTTATATCTAACATTGTTTGTGTTCCTAACAGTCTCAAACCAACGCCAATCATTGAACCATTCCTGCTTTTACGCTCAGCAGTCCAGGAGCGTCCCAATCACTTTTAATTCTCATGTCTTTGGTAGCTTTCTCTGCACCACTTCAAAATTCGTTTTTAAAAATATGCAAGCACTAATTTCATGGTATGAGGGATACGGGTGATAATTCTATGAACATAGTATCCTTTTGCTGTTGTTTCTTCTGTATAGTAACGACTCTTAGATCCAAGAATGATCTTTCTGTTTCTCAGTTTGATTTGTATTATTGGTAACTTTTGTCATTCAAATTACTCCTCTACCCTTGACTGATTCTTTCAGCAGATTAACTCGTGTATCATCTGTAACGTTACCCATTCGTCATTTTTACAACTTTTCATCACTTTACTCCTAATAACTCCCTAAGCTTCCTGTCTCTACGTCATCATTTTTTCCTCTTCACATAAACTGAAACTGATTCTCCTCACTGTAACAGTAACTCGTGCTTTTTTATGTAGATTCTGAAAATATATCTCTTATCATTGATTAGTTGATATTTCAGTATCTTTCCAGCACATCCTTCTTTCAGACCTCAAGCTATGTTATATTGCTGCGTCGAGTTTCTTCCTTTCCTAGAATCTAAAATTGTTCTGCTTCTTGCAAGATGCCACCTTGTACTGTCACTGCAGTTTCTCCAGTATTTGGACAGTACAACATCCTTCAACTTGATTAGTCCATGGGTGTTAATATATAGAAGTTTAGATCTTCCTTTCACAAGGTCCAGCTAGTCCATTCTCTGTGTTAAAGGAAATAATATTTGAAGATTCGACTAGTCTCCGAAGTTGTCTTCATGAAATTATTAAAACATCTGGAAACTGACTCCTTAGTTTACTGTTTAAAGACAAAATCTTCTTTAGAATTATACTGAACTTTATTACATTCAGAAGTAAGCTACTACATTAGCTTGACATGATTAGTTCTGGTGTATTTGGAATAGAAACTCCATTAATGGTGACTATACTACTAGATATATAACAAATGACAATTAATCACAGGAGTAATAGAGCTTCTTTCTTCATTGGCACTTTGCAGTCCTTTTACTCCATACAAGTGAGTCTATATTCACACACCAAAATTTGCTGAAATTAATTCCGTCTGGCAGTATTTACCCACACAGTGCCAAACTCCTTAAAAAATAAACTGTTGGGTCGACTGAGGAACCAGTAGTGTACAATGTTACACTACAGATCTCTCTCCCCCCCCCCCACTTTCACCACTCAGACACAAGATATCAAACTGCTTATTGTGAAACCTCCCAATACATTATTTACATGAGAAGTACAATCTATTACACATAACAAATAAGGTAATTAGTTTCATAATAGGTACATAGTTTCAACTTATTTGGTGTTCAATGTAATATTCAAGTCTATCAGGAAATTTATATACCAACAGATGAGTAGCCACATTTCAAACTTAGGCTGATATCTAAATAACTTTTTCAAAAATTTCATCTCTGAAGTCTCGTTCAGGATAAGAAATATGAACCGTAAAATTCTTTTTCTAGGGATGTTCAAACTTCTCGTGGGTAACTTCTTTAATTGGAAACTTGAGGATTCAACTCAATAGAAAGACAGGTAGCCTACTGATGCCTCAAGCAAAAATTAATAAATAAATAAAGAATAAAATTTAAAAAAAATCATTGACTGTACACCCTTCCTTCATCAGCCCTCTCTTTTATGCCATTGACATAAGATAGCAGCGTCTTTCTTGGGTCTGCTTACCCTACTAATAATCCAAAACAACCATTCTCTTCACCTCTTCTTTCACTGAGGACAGCTCCTTTCAGTCTGCTTCACTTTCCCATTTACGTCTCTTCTGTCCCTTGCCCAAGCTTATTTCTAAATTTTATCTTTTTACTTTACGAATGTGCACTCATAAATCTCCTAATCACTTCTTCCTCACACTTGAAACTACTGTACAGTGAGTAAATAAACCCAGCACATCAGTCTCACCAGTTCTCATCCATACAAGAATATGATTATTGTTCTTTTCTCGCTTTAAATGTTTTCTTTGCACTATATCCCTATGGCTAACACCTAAACCTAACCTCATGGATCTGTGTGTACTTTTATTTGCTATTGTAAAGAGGGATAAAAACCTCGCGAAGAGAAGACAGAAATGAAAACATGAAAACATAGGAAATCAGGAAGTTGCGGCAAATAAAAAAGAAAGCTTGAAACTTTAAAGACTGTAAACACATACAAACCCACCACAGTTTGCATTCATTACCATATTATACCAGGTATAAAACCTAAGTAAAAATTTAATGTCTAGGTGGATGACTTACGATTAAGTCTATCTCTTCCTTGTAGAGTAAGTAATGGTATCCTGTACCATAAAAAAGTAATCGGATGTACTCTGTGTGTAAACAGCAAACACTTGCAGAATCGTTAGTCTGTACTTAGACAAATTAATTATTACTATATGATATATTGTAATGAAATATCCTATGATTAAAGGATAAAGAAATATTATGTTAAATAGTGTATGACTTGTATAACAGTTACATACTGTCACACTCATAATATTACCTTTATATTTAGAAGGTAGTCCAACTCGTGTTGAAAGCAACAAATACTACTGCATCTTTATGTCACAATTCTGTGTAGTGTCATATTCAGGTTAAAAGATAGTAGAAGAAGATTAATGACAGAATTAAGGATAGTTAAAGAGTGATACTTATGTCTCGGAGAAAACTAATAGAGGAAATATCCGGACATAAGACTGAGATCTGACGGTCATCACTCCATCATATCGACACAGATGTCTATTCCTGTAAGGATTTTTATCGAATGCGGAGATATCTTAAGCCATATAAATTTCGAATCAGAATTACTTTCAGTTGTTTCAAAAGATAAACATTACATAACATCCCTGACGTTTCTTGTTATCGTCTGATACGTGAAATCAATATTTATAAAGTTTATTTTCTTGTCATAACCATTGTTTAGTCGGTATTGTTTGCAGCAAATTATTTATCATATTTGCATGTGGACCCTTGTTTATCGGGATGTATTACATGTAAACATCACATTTTTCTACTGGGGGTCTACGCCACGTTTAATTCTGGTCCTTGGTCCCAGACCAGAACTACGAATTTTGAATGTCTCTCATCTAAAATATAATTGAACTTAAATTTATACACCACTTCAGCACAATTTTTAAAATTCTGTACATGAAGGTTTCTTTGGAAGCTAAACTTTGGTAATATCCTAGACAAAACTCTTATGAAATAGTTAAGATGAACTTCTCCATTTATATTCACCTAATTTTTTCGATAAAATTATTCCTGAAGTAAAATTTAAATCATTCCCATTACAATTCTAAGTTAAATTGGCGAGCTTCTTGATAGGATTCGTAATTTTTTTTGGAATGTAATTCTGGGTTTGTACGCTCCAATTCAGCGTAATATCTATCAGATTGATGTCTTGCAAATTCCAAATTGGAACTTTTATCTTCTACTCCTTGTAAATCATTATTATTGATCTCATAAATTTTTTCGTTATTACGAACTTCAACCTTATGTTCCGAATCAACTGTATCACCCAAGTATAAATTTACATCTGTAATATTTTGACACTTTTCTAATGTAACAAGCTTTTCCTCCGTTATCGTAAACCTTTCATTAATTCGCAGCATTTTAGAGGGAGATATGTCCTCGACAACCTCGATTCTATTACATGTAGACTGTATATTTTGGTCTACCAACAAAAATTTCAGATTAACTTCCGCATTAAAAGATTCAACAAACTCTTGTGTTCCCTTGAAATTGTGTGATATTTGCTCTTTCAGAGTTCCCCTTTCTTTTTCAAATTTATGTTTTACAATTTGATCAGACAATTCTATTATTCACTCTCTAGGAACAGTTAATTCTCTCAAGGTTCTAACATCCTCACAGTCATTAATACGTTCGTCTATCATAATGTTTAAAGCTTATAATCTATCTTTCTGATCATTAATATTTTTGTTTAATTCATTGTACAGGCAATTAAATTTATCAGAAATAGTTTTACTAAGTTTATCTGACATTTGTTGAAAATGTCCTAATAAAGCAGGTGAGATTTCCTCCGTTTCTGACATGTCTGGTCTATTTAAGCTTACTACACAATTATAAATTACTCCCTCAACAATTAACGTTCAACACAGCATATTAACATCGCTGGGTATGCTCACCGCAGACTCACAGCACGCCCTGCAGCAGAAGATATGCGTCGGCTGCTACGGCGATCGTCGTAATCCTCCGCCCCGTCGGCTGGTTTAAGCGTTGACCAGAAACAGCAGCTCACGTTCTGGTATTTTACTGGTCTTTTACTGGTATTCCCAGTATTTATAATCGTTGTCTTTCTCTTTGAAACCGAGCGGGGTGGCGCAGTGGTAACGCACTGGACTCGCATTCGGGAGGATGGTGGTTCACATCCACCTCCGGCCATCCAGATTTAGGTTTTCTGTGATTTTCCTAAGTCACTCCAGGGAAATGCCGGGATGGTTCCTTTCAAAGGGCATGGCCGATTGCCTTCTCCATCCTTACCCAAAACGCCGAGCGTAAGCTCCGTCTCTAATGACCTAGCTGTCGACGGGACGTTATACCCTAAGCTTCCTTCCTTTCTCTTTGAAGTCGAAGATTCGATCGTTGTTGATCTCGGTAAACGAAAGCAACCAGTTCATTTACTTCGATTTTAGTACCGAAATTACGTATTAATTCTTCATTACTGCAGGTGAAGTACTTCTTAAATTTGAATTACACGGTCGCCTCCAATTTCCAGGTTGTCCCATTCTCCTTACGTCGCGTCCTGTTACATACTTGTACTATCACCAGGTGTTTTCTTCAGTATGTCAACATTACAATATCCTTCAGCGTCATTAGTCCTTAGGTATTAATACACAGAAATTAACATGTTTGTTTCAGTAGGTCCGGCTATTCTGTGCCCTGTGTTAAAGGAAATAATATTTGAAGATCCGATTTGAATCCGAAGTTGACTTCATGAAATTATTAGAACATCTGGTAAATGACTTCTTAGTTTACTGATTAAAGATTGTAAATATTATAAAGAACTTTATTACATTCAGAACTATGCTACTACATTAGCTTGACATGATTCGTTCTGATGTAATTTGAATAGAAACTCCATCAATAATGACTATAACTACTACATATAAAACAAATGATAATTAATTCTTCCTTGGCACTTTGCAGTCCCTTTACTCCATACAAGTGAATCGATATTCACACTACAAAACATGCAGACATATATTCAATTTGGCAGTATTGGCTCACACACTGCCAAACCCCTTATAAAATAAACTATCTGAGTATCTTGGGTCGAGTTAGCAACCAGTAGTGTACAATTTTGCATAGTGTTATTGATTTCCCTTATAAACTCGTTAATTAGCTCGCTTATTTCGCCTACATCTATTCTGGTCCGATGGTTAATTTATATTTACCAGTCAATCTCCTTAAATAAGTGGGTGTAAACTGTATTTTACAACAAAGCAGCTTCCTGTTTTAGGTCAGTTCGAAGTTCTTTAAGGTTCTTCACACGCTCTAACATTTAAGAGTTTTTTTTTTCGAAAAGAGGAAGTAGCAGCGGCTGAAAATTCTGCTCGGTGATTGTACCGATACAAGATTAGAGTTTGGATTATGGAGAAATAGATCTACAGTCGGCTACCTTAATTCTAATAGATACTGAGAGAAAGTGCAGCAGTTAATATATCTCTAATGTGGACTCACTCTTCACAGCTATCGGAAAAATATATAAGATGCTGATGCGAGTGCATGGCAGATATTAATGCATTTATAAGAGATAGCTAATCAAAAGCTATTCAAATGTTTGTTTAGTTTATGGGACTTAACTGTGGGGTTATCATCCCTAAACTTACAAACTACTTATAAACTAATGTATACTAAAGACAACACAAAAATCCATGCCCGAGGGAGGATTCGAACCCCGACAGGGAACACTAATCAAGGTTCTGATTATTTTTAAAAACTTGTTGCTTTGTGATATGTTATTGAATTTATCTTCAAATGTCATCGTCAAAAAGAAAAATACTGTATCAATCTCTCTGTAAAAGAGTAGCAGCAAGAAATTATCTTTACATTTCCTTTCATTTAATTATTTATTGGAAATATTAATAAGACATATTTTACTAAACTTCTGACACACAAAGTAATAAAATACGAAGAAAGTAAAATAGGTGGTGTGTTTCTTGTACCAGGAGCCCTGAAAGGAAAATTTGATGTAAGTATGGCGTGAAAAATTTACATTCTCAGAATTACCTGGTTTTCTTAATAATGGTTTAGATAACATCAACACTCTGGAAATATCTACTGAAAAGTTTTAAGTATCTGCCATTAACGTTTCCATTACTTATGTACTAATCTATTTCACCTGGCAAGATTAGGCCCATACTTTAGTGTGGCATCTTAAAGATGTATGATGATGTCACCTAGTAAAACTGTAGATGCAGAGTAACTGAATACGCTGATTTAATTATATGAGGGAGAACGTAAAAGTTTAGTTAACATAAGTAACTGAATCTCTTAAAGGAATTTTATAACATATTTTAACTGATGTGGTATAATTTCTGAAGGAAATACATTTACTTGTATAACGCAAGAAATACGGCATCTCGGTTAGAAATTCTGTATACATCTCTTACCAGGGTTTGCAGTATACTAATACACTCTAGAGGATCAGTATATCAAATAATCCTTACTGATATTCAACAGGTGTGAATTTAAAAGTAGTTATAACTCTTATTTTACATTTGTGTAATTACGTGAATATCTATTCAATGTAGAATGTTGATGCTAGATGTCACACACTGAAATGAACTTTATTAAATTTATCTCTTTTCATAGCATTCCAGGTTTAAATGCTTAATCTGTAAAATGTCAGTAAGAGATTGATAAGTGGCGTGGAGGGATTGCGTGGTTTATTTATTCTTATATTTTCAATAAGAATGATCGCATATTTTATTAACATTACAGGAATTTTCAATGCAGTACACGGATCTGCTCCTAAAGAACTGGAGTTTTGGTTGAAGGTTTTTAAGTGGAAATTTATGAAGACGTAATACATTACGTTTAGAGCCGGATACTACAAAGAAATAAAATGTAATTAAACTGCTTTCAATGCAGGTCAAGTTTATTCCATTTATAGACAGACCTCCCGCTACTTTAAGCCTTTCCATCAGAAACATACTTACACATAATCAACGCTTAATGTTGTATGTATGGGTTCGAATGTAATACCCATGTATTAACACAACAAAGCAGTTCAATAAGAATTAGTACATCCCAAAAGCACCATATTTCTGGAAACCACATCCCTATGATGCTTGCTTGAGATTTCTGAGAAAACTTCAATGTTTAATTGCTTCGTTGATCTTCTTAAGTCTTACTTTTGAGGGAATGTTATGCTGGAACAATCAAGACCAGTCGAACTATTACCTGTAAATAATATTTTTACTATAGGAGAACATCAGGGATATATTAGCAGAAAAAAGTAAAAATTTCGATAAACTGTAAGGTGTATCATAAATTGCTATTCTATCGATGACGAATAGTAATTATTCGATTCATAGGTGTTTTTCATAGCAATGGTTCTGCAGTGAGAACCTTCTCAACTGGAATGGGCGATATAAATAATCTGTCTTAATTTTCATTCTTTGATAATAACAATGAATAATCTTTATTTGAGCTTAACGACTTTTTACAGTCTAAACTTCAATTTTGTTCTACGAAAGTAGTTTCATGAAAAATTGAGTACCATAAAAGATCACAAAAACTGATATCAAATTGGCTCCATTATAGCCTCATTTTGGACGACAGACCAATTATCTGACCGCATAAACTGTTTATGATCTTTGCTGCATCCAGCTCTTATATTCTCACCTTTCCTTTTGCCCAGTTTCTTACCCTATTACTCTATCAATAGCCTTCGATTATGTTGCAGCCTATTACATTTCAGACATTCTTTTTTTATAAAACGAAGAGGCATTTCATAATGGCGGCAGTTAATTACCTTTCAGGTTAAAACTGGTATGGAAGCTACAGAACTTTATTAGGCATGTTTAAATTAAGGTTATAATGCTGGTTTCAACGGCCAAGTAATGTTTAAGGTAACGTCCAGCTATGGATCAACATAACAATAATCACATGACATTATCCATAAATTGTACTGCAATTTCTTATACGTTACTCATAGATTTCACTTCTGCTGTTCTTTAATGTCGAAGGGAATGTCTTACAAATCTGTTCTGACTTATTCCGCTCCTGTAAATATTTTAATGAAATCACATCTTGTAGTAGTCTGTCAGTAATATCACAATACTTTCCTTCCTCCTATATATTTCGATTAAAATAAAATAAATTAAAAATTTAAAATTTAAAAAACTAGAATTTTAAAGTTTCCAAATATATTATGTTCTTTGTTCAAGTGCAGCTAACTAATTTGTCTCTTCTATGGTGACAATATCATCATTTCCATTCACAATTTTTCGGGCCTTTTGTATTTCGTTACTTTTATTGAGTCCTACACTTCCCTGACTCGGGTGCTTATTCATATTTCTGGTAATCCTTAATTTAATAATTTGTGTAAGATAATGTCGACAATGTAGTTTTGGCATTTATGTTAGACATCTACGATGATGTAATTTTGAATTGTAACATTTTTTCTTGGATGCAGCGAATAAATTATTATGCATACAGTAAATAAACGTATTTGGTTTGCTAACTTCAAGGGACAGAGTCAAATTTTTCCTAGTTTTTTTTTTAGCATAGTGTCAATTATATTCTGTGTCAATGATTTTCTATTTTTGCATCCAGCGTGTTATTTCAGACTTCGTTATTGCAAGCACTAGAAATTCAGCAAATAAATTTAAATTACATTTACAATTGTTTGTTCTGACTTTCATTGTGAATCAAATAATGATGTTCGACTCGTTCTGAATCCAAAATACTCAAAAGTCAGTACTTTCGAATATTATATTCGGATTATAATAGTATGTGTCTACAAAGAAGCGAGGAAGCATAGAATTTCTCTACTCGTCTCCATAATCTAATAAATGTATTGTTCTGAAACTCATTTATTAACAGTTTTAATTATTTACTGTTAATTTTTCTAGTTTATAATTGAAGGAGTAACATACTGTTCGCGTAAACGTGTCAGGGAAATAGCTCTGGAAAATCTTATGAAACATGACTGCCCCTACGCTTCAGACCAGTGAGAGACGGACTCTACTAGTGTGTGCCTCAAAAACTTATCTCTCTAATTACCCTTCTGAATGCTACGATATGCAGTTGGACACTTCCACCGTTACCTCTTTAAATGCGCTAATCACAGTAACTAAGGAATACAATATGACAGGTAGAGTGTCAATATATCTCAGAAGAAAACTAGTACATCTTCACCGAATGGATCTGAAATTTAGTTTCTCGCTTTTTTAGTAACGTCTCCAATAATTAAAACTGAACGAAGACCTGGAAACAGGAAAGGAAAGGACAAAAATCATATCGATAATGTGGTTTTGTTGATTACAAATAACTCTTGGAAAAACATTACGACAGGCTATGTTAATTCTTACATTCAACAACTGTTCTATAACTAGTTTCGATGTGTTATAAAAGCATTAGAGTAGCGAATACTAAATAATTACTCTCAATATTAATACATTCGAGTTTCACAAGGGACTACTTGTGTGGTTACTGATACGTTATAAATGGAACAAAAGTAACCCAAAGTAATGAAAACCATCATTATTAGTATTATTTTAACTTTGTAGCATATAAGCTGTAACTAATCGTCATTCACCATTTTATTTCAAACTGAAATCTTGTTTATCCTGAATTACAATTTCGTGCATCATCTGAAGACAAGAAGCTGGAGATGGTATGGAGATGAGAGAGCAAACAATCCCGTCTAGTTGTAAGGCACTGACTCTCTTTCTGGGTCCATGGCTATTGCTAAATTAGGAATCTCTTTTTATTTTACTCAGTTTAAATGGACCATCAAACTCCCTACATACCCATCTATTCCACACTACTGTTATTTCAGGACGTACTGTAAAGTGAACTTTGTTAAGAAATGTTATTTTATATTTATCGACCATGCCAAAGAGGACGACATTAACAAGTTTTCAATGTAACAAAATGTTTGGTTCAAACAATCTGCCTGGTTCAGGATCTCTAGATAAATTACAGCTGCATACCCTGACGTACAACCAGAGTTGAATCTTTAGGGTAATACTACGCCTTCACTGAAGAATTCACTGGGTACGTTGGGAATTTCAGAGACAATCGACACAAGAATTTACCTGGTTTCTAGCAACTAGATTGCTCTGTTAACAGTCTCTTCCTCGAAAAAGCTGATAACTTTTTATGTCGCCATCAAGACTAATAACATTAGGATTCAACTTCACTCTGTGCGCTACACTTTATATGTGTGTTATATGTGATGGGGGTAGATATCCCAGTCATGCTTTTGCATGAAGCTACAGGCATCATAACTGACGGATCTACATACTTTATGAGGAATAACTAAACTTTATTGAAACACGAGTAGCTTAATGTGACCTGTGGCACAGTTCTATAAATGCTGTGGAAAAGATGCGCGTCTTAACTTTTACGTAAATTGTGCTTGATAGTTAAGTGGGCCTCACTGCGTCATGTTCCCTCAGTAACTGATCATTCGTGAGCGCTGTTTTCACGAAAAAAAGTCGGGAAGGGGGAGGGCATAAAATCTGAGTCATCTCGTGGCACACGATTTCACTTCCAGTATCTCTTCTCGTCGGCGGATAAATCTTTCACTGCACGTGCAAGGATAAATCTTTCACTGCACGTGCGAGGTTAAATCATTCACTTCACGTGGAAGGATCGTACGATATCCCGAAACGTCTTAGTGAAACATTGAAGCCGTACACTCCCTGATTTTATAAAGGGAAATGGTCAAACAAACACAACACATACGGTAGGAACCGTAGCCGCGGTGGAGTAGCCGAGCGGTCTAAGGCGCCTATCTGCGGAGCGCGCGGTTTCCCGCCGTCGGAGGTTCGAGTCCTCCCTGGGGCATGGGGGTGTGTGTGTTGTCCTTGGTTTAGTTTGCCTTAGTTTAAGTGGTTTGTAAGCTACGGACTGATGACCGTGCAGTTTGGTCTGATAGATTTACAAACATTTTAATTTTTTAGGATCCATCACAATTATGCCCTGACAAAGCTATTTACTCTTATTCAGCGCAGTTGTTTGATAAATTCCCTGATCATTACCAAAATACCTGAGAAAATGTTAAGCATAACACTCTTGAAAGCCAATTAGTATATGTTCAGAAATCTGACCGTTAAATACAAAAGCTGACACACATAAATCATCGACTATGTAATACTACGTTAGTCGCATACATATACATTAAGTAGGGATGTACGTCGTTAGTTTGTCATAGGAATTCAGCGCGTAAAGCTTCTTATACATTTTGGATAAAGATTCATTATCATTGTATCTACAGACATGCTCATACGAAGCCAATGGAGACAGATGGAAACTAACTAGAAGAAATACGAATCATCGCCATTTAGGATAAAATCAGTGATTCAGCTCATTATTCATTTTATACAGTGGCCGTTCTCTCCAGCTAAGGAGGCCGCAGTTAAAGCTGGAATGACGTTGACCACATGATGCCGAGCACTACGCATAAAAGAAGGCTCGGCCAACACGTAATTTAGGACAAAGGGAGTTAATAATTCAGCCATCTAACCGTATCTGATGAATTCAGGTGGAGAAACAAGTGCAAAATTAATCAATGATTTCATAACGCTAACACGCGAACGAAACAACTTCAAGTCTTTGTTTTAAGATCTACGTGATCTTCACACAAGCTGTGAATTAATCTTCATTCTTAATGGTGCTGTTAATAACAGGTATATACACTAAGTTATAAATCTTCACCCTACATGTAACCTAGCTCTCACTGTCTATGTCCAACAAGAGTTAAGAAATCTCCATCGGACGCTCAATTAGTTGTTGACTGAGGGACGTGCTCAACAACATGGTTTGTTATACCAACCAGGCCAGTTGGGAATGTGTTGGTGCTCGAGGCTCCAAGATCCAGTCTGAAATCAGAAAAGTTCCCGAATGTCCTACACGGAATTCCACAGGAGTAACCAAGGGTTTCCATTTCAGAAACGGTGGGAGTTATTGTAATCGATGTTGAAAGTTGTTCGTGTCACACATTTAGGAATAACGTCAGCGAACGATACAATGACTTCCAGAGAAAAGATTACGATTTCCTTTAACTTGAAGCCACGTGAAAATGTTCTGTTACTGTACTTGAGCTTGGAGTATGAAAATGAATTAGACAGTTTAGTGCAATTAGTAAATGAAAATTCCAATCAAATTAGATATCCAGTAGAAAACCACACATCGATTTTTGACAGATAATAACACGGGTTGGTTTAGAATTTCTGTTACAGGCTACTAGGGATTGTACGAGTTGTGAAGGTGACTTATCTGAAGAACTTTCAATAAGCTTGAATTCTGGTCGCTTCCATATTGCCGGCCCACGCACTGCACACAAATGGAAAGACGACGGCATGTTTTATGATATCGCATACCATTTTCGACTGACTATAACAGCTGCTGCGACAAACTGGTACATTCGCATTCGTGGTACTCCGGTGACGTGCCAGTCTCTCGACCTTGAATAAGACGACCCCGTCGCCATATAGAAAGCAAACCGAAGTCTATAGTACCAGAAAATTTGCGAGTGCCTTGGACTACTGTAGGGCACAGAATTCTATATCCACACTGCTGGCCATTAAAATTGCTACACCAAGAAGAAATGCAGATGATAAACAGGTATTCATTGGACAGGACTTGTAAGATGCGGTCGTGCTTTATCCTGGTGAAATGTAGGGTTTCACAGGGATCGAATGAAGGGCAGAGCCACGGGTCGTAACACTTCCGAAATGTAACGGCCACTGTTTAAAGTGCCGTCGATGCGTACAAGAGGTGACTGAGTCGTGTAATCAGTGGCACCCCATACCATCATGACGGGTGATACGCCAGTATGTCGATGACGAATACACGCTTCCAATGTGCATTAACCGCGATGTCGCCAGAAAAAATGACGTTTTGCCATTCGTGCATCCAGCTTCGTCGTTGCATCGCAGGCGCTCCTGTCAAGGGTAACCGCAGCTATCGTCTCTGAGCTGATAGTCCATTCTGCTGCGAACGTCGTCGAACTGTTCGGCAGATGGTTGTTGTCTTGCAAACGTTACCATCTGTTGACACAGGGATCGAGACGTGGTTGCACGATCCGTTACGGTCAAGCGGATAAGATGCCTCTCATCTCGACTGCTAGTGATACGAGGCCTTTGGGATCCAGCACGGCGTTCCGTATTGCCCTTCTGAACCCATCGATTCCATATTCTGCTAACAGTCATTGGATCGCGACCAACGCGAGCAGCAATGTCGCGATACGATCAACCACTATCGCGGTAGGCTACAATCCGACCTTTATCAAAGTCGGAAACGTGATGGTGCACATTTCTCCTTCTTACACGAGGTATCTCAACAAAGTTTGGCCAGGCAACGCCGGTCAACTGCTGTTTGTGTATGAGCAATCGGTTGGAAACTTTCCTCATGTCAGCACGTTTTAGGTGTCGCCACCGGCGCCAACCTTGTGTGAATATTCTGAAAAGCTTATCATTTACGTATCACAGCATCTCTTGCTCTCGGTTAAATTCCGCGTCTGTAGCACGCCATCTTCATGGTATAGCTATTTTAATGTTTTAATGGCCATGAGTGTACATGGGATACTCTGAAAATCACATTTAAGTGCCTGGCACTGCCTCCGCTGTGTGGTTACCGGAAATTCGTATGTGTTCCGATAATATTTTATATCAAAATGGCACATTTGCAGACGGCATTGCAAAGGTGGGATAGCTTCCGTGCCTCAACGATGCAGATAGCCGTACAGTAATTGTAAACACAGCGGTGGGGTATTTGTAGAGAACCGACCAACGTGTGGTTCCTAATGTTGGGCAGCAGCCTTTGAGGTAAAAATAGGAGCAACATTTTGGATCACTGACTGGTCTGGTCTTATAACATCGGCTAACATGGCTCTATCATACAGTTACTCTAAACGGATGCTACAATGGGAAACTACAACCATCGCTTTTCTATAGAACGTGCAGCCATACTGTATGCATACTCAGGATGACTTCTTTTTTGGCTAAATATTCCAAAGATAAAGCAGTCCCTCAATCCGAAATCTGGGTGGGGACTACTAAGGAGGATTTAGTCATCAAGAAAAATAAAACAGCCATTATACGGTTCGGAACGTGGGACATTATATCCATTAATTGGGAAGGTAAGTTACAAAATTTGAAAAGACATAGTTGAAGTTAAATATAATGCGAATTAGCAAAATTATATGTATAGGACATTTAGTCAGTTGACTGCGGGTACGTCTGATAGTGAATAAAGACAGTTCGAATGCTCGTAACCTTCTATTAGCAACATAACGAATGCATTATCGTAACCGACATAAACACCTAGCCCGCTTCCACCGCAATGCGAAAACGGCCATGCGTACAAATGCGCTTTGCCACGGATTGCTCGACCGCTCCCCGTTGGAGGTTCGAGTCCTCTCTCGGGTTTGGGTGTGATCGTTGTCCTTATCATAACTTAGTTTAAGTAGTCTGTACGCCGTAGAGGAACCGACGACGTCAGCAGTTTGATTCATTGCCCTTACAAAGATTTGAACATCTGAACCAACATTCACCACAGGATGTTTTCGACTTTCAAGCTGCCTGACCACACTAGCGTCTTAGTAATTTATTGCCTGTTGCGTCGGATACTTGCGATCGGTATAGGTGGCCCTTTATTTTTTCGACGGCATTTCCTTTGCATTCGCCATATAAAAGTAGTATATCCAAACTCTGCTCATTGGTGTACTCGTCTAAACGTAACGAATGTTGTAGCAGAAGTGAGCGTCCCGCAGTGCGCACAAGTGAACAGTCAAGTATGCGGACACAGCGAAGTGCGAAACTTCTTGGCGGTATTTGCACCTCTTTTGATTATTCCAACAACAGTGCTTTGCGACAGGTTTTGACGTTAATATTAACAAAATCTACGTCACTGTAATTGTCTTCCCTATAGCTAACGAATGGATGTTTACAGATATATGGTACAAAAACAGACTTCGTCTGTGTTATGTATGTGTCCACCCCTTATTTTGTTGATGTTTACGTTCCTGATGTGTACATGTGAATTATGTATGTGAGATTTTACACAGTTCAACGTCTAGATATTCTGTAAATTATTTTCACATGTCTCAGTGTGAAGTATTAGTAAGCTTAAAATTTCAGGTACATTCATTACACATTTACATAAAACTTTTCTCAGTGATACATACTCCCCCCGCCCCTCTCTCTCTCTCTCTCTCTCTCTCTCTCTCTCTCTCTCTCTCTCTCTCTCTCTCTCTCTCTCTCTCTTTCTCCCTCCCTCTGTCTTTCTCTCTATCTATCTCGCTATATATATATCTTTCTCTTTCCAACTCACTCGCATACACGACATACACACACACACACACACACACACACACACACACACACACACACACACACACAAACACACAAACACACACAAAAGTATCTAAACTGGCAACAACAACAGTATTGGTATGTAAGTCCAAACGATTACGGTATTTTAGAAGTGGCAGGATTTCAAATGAGTATTTTACAGTGAATAAAATAAAATTAGTCCTTTAAGTAACTAAACAAAATATCAAATACAGAAATGATAAATGAGACTACCACAGTCTGCTAGCAGCAAATAAACCCATAAACTGATAGCGGTAGCTTACGTGATTTTCGAACTGCCTCGGAACTTCGACTTTCCCTGACTTATGACTGTCAGATATTCACAGTTTTGCCAAGGGATTCAAATCCTATTAAGAATTCTGGGATTTGCAGAGGAAGTATCTTAGATACGATCAACGAATTCGGTCGATTTTTGACAGGTAGCTCCTGTATGAACAAAAGGAAGGAATGTAATATATTTTGGCTCATTACCTCCCTTAAATTTCAGAAGACTGTCTCTATTCGGAATTAACTAGTTCAATAAATAACTGTAAAATGGGCATTTTTCATCAACATATATGTTGTTATTGTTGTTGTTGTTATGGTCTTCAGTCCGGAGACTGGTTTGATGTAGCTCTCCACCCTACTCTATCCTGAGCGAGCCTTTCCATCTCATAAGAACGACAACCCACATCCACTTGAATCTGTTTACTATACGCGTCTCTTGGTCTGCCTCTGCGATTTTTACCCCACACACTTCCCTCCAATGCTAAATTTACGATTCCTCGATGTCTAAGAATGTGTCCTACCAAGCGATCCCTTCTTTTAGTCAGGGTATGCCAAAAATTTCTTTTCTCACCAATTCTGTTCAGTACCTCTTCATTAGTTATACGATCTACCCACCTAATCTTCAGCATTCTTCTGTAGCACCACATTTCAAAAGCCTCTATCCTCTTCCTGCCGCACAGCTTATCGTCCATGTTTCACTCCCGTAGAAGGCAACACTCCACACAAATGCCTTCAGAAAAGACTTCCTTACACTTAATATTCGATGTTAGCAAATTTCTCTTTCTCAAAAATGCTTTTCTTCCCACTGGCATTCTGCATTTTATATCCTCTGTACTGCGACCATAGCATGTTATTTTACTACCCAAGTAACAAAATTCATCTACCACCTTCATTGTTTCGTTACCTAATATAATCCCTTCAGCATCACCTGATTTTCTAATACCGCATTCCATTATTTTTGTTTTGCTCTTGTTAATGTTTATTTTATACGCTCTCTTCAACACACTGTCCATTCCATTCAACTGCTCTTGCAGGTCCTTTGCTGTCTCTGACAGAATTATGATGTCATCAGCAAAACGCAATGTTTTTATTTCTTCCCCCTGAACTTTAATCCCTATTCCAAATTTTTCCTTGCTTTCCTTCACCGCCTGCTCGATGTACAAATTGAATAGCATCGGGGAAAAGGCTACAACACTGCCTTACTCCCTTCCCAACTGATGCTTCCCTTTCATGCCCTTCGAGTCTAATAACTGCGGTCTGGCTTTTGTACAAGTTGTAAATAACTCTCCTTTCCCGGTATTTTATCACTGCTGACTTCAGAATTTGAAAGACTGTATTCCAGTCAACATTGTCAAAAGCTTTCTCCAAATCTACAAAAGCTAAAAATGTAGGTTTGCCTTTCCTTAATCTATTTTCTAAGATAAGACGTAAAGTGAGTATTGCCTCCCGGGTTCCTACGTTCCTCCTGAATCCAAACTGACCTTCCCCGAGGTCAGCTTCTACCAGCTTCTCCACTATCCTGTAGATAATTCGTATTACAATTTTGCAACCATGACTTATCAAACTGATGGTTCTGTAATTTTCACACCTGTCTACGCCTGATTTCTTTGGAATGGGGATTATTACATTTTTCTTAAAGTTTGAGGGTATTTCGCCTGTCTCATACATCCTACACACCAGTTCAAATAGTTTTGTCATGGTTGGCTGTCCCAGAGACTTTGGTAGCTCTGAGGGTATCTACTCCTGGGGCGGTGTTCCGACCTAGATCTTTCAAGGCTCTATCAAATTCATCTCTCAGTATAGTATCTCTTATTTCATCTTGATCTACTTCCTCTTCCCTTCCTACAACATCGTCTCTAAGTTCATTTCCTTTGTGGAGCTGCTCTATGTACTCTTTCCACCTTTCAGCTTTCCCTTCTTTTCTGCGAACTGGTTTCCCATCTGAGTTCTTGATATTCGTAGAGTTGCCTTTCTTGTTCCCAAATGTCTCTTATTTTCCTGTAGGCGGTATCTACTTTTCCCCTTCTTATACATTCTTCTACAGATTTGCATTTGGCTTGTAGTCACTCCTGCTTAGCCATTTTGCACTTCCTGTCAATCTCATTTCTTAGTCGTCTGTACTCCATTTTACCCGTTTTATTTATCGCATTTTCATACTTTCTCCTTTCATCAATTAAATTTAGTATTTCCTGTGATATCCAAGAATTTTTTGTAGGCCTTGCCTTTCTACCTATTTTGTCCTCTGCTGCCTTCACTATTTCATCTCTCAATGCTACCCATTCCTCTTCTACTGTTTTGTTTCCCCCTGTTTCTGTCAATTGATGCCTAAATCTCCCTCTGAATTTCTCCAGAACTTCACGTTCCTTCAATTTATTTAAGTCCCATCTCCTTATTTTCGTATCTTTCTGCAGTTTTTTTTTCAGTTTTAGCCTACAGTTCATGACAAACAAGTTATGGTCAGAATCTATATCTGCCCCTGGGTATGTCTTACAGTTTATCACCTGGTTCCGGAATCTATGTCTTACCATTATAAAATCTATCTGATACCTTCCGGTGTCTCCTAGTCTCTTCCACGTATACAACCTTCTTTTGTGATTCTTAAACCACGTGATTGTTACGATTAAATCATGTTCCGTGCAAAATTCTACCAGGCGGCTTCCTCTTTCATTCCTTCTTACCAGTCCATATTCACCTATTATTTTTCCTTCTCTTCCTTTTCCTACTACCGAATTCCAGTCTGCCATCACAATTAAGTTTTCTTCTCCCTTAACTGTCTGAATAATTTCCTTTAGCTCCTCATATATTTCTTCGATCTCCTCATCATCGGCAGAGCTAGTTGGCATATAAACCTGTATTACTGTTGTCGGTGTTGGCTTCGTATCTATCTTGACAATGATAATGCGATCACTGTGCTGCTCATAGTAGTTTATCCGCATTCCTATCTTCTTATTCATTATCAGTCCTACTCTTGCGATACCCCCAACTGATTTTGTCTTTATAATCCTGTACTCACCTGACCAGAAATCCTGTTCATCCTGCCACCGAACTTCACTAATCCCCACTATATCCATTTCCCTTTTTAAATTTTCTAATTTTCCTACCCGATTAAGGGATCTAACATTCCACGCTCCGATCCGTAGAATGCCAGTGTTGTCTTTCCTGATGATCGTATCCTCCTGAGTATTACCCGCCCGGAGATCCGAATGGGGGACTATTTTACCTCCGGAATATTTTACCCGAGAGGATGCTATCATCATATGTTCATACAGTAGAGCTGCATGTCCTCGGTAAAAGTAGCGGCTGTAGTTTCCCCTTGCTTTCAGCCGTTCGCAGTAACTGCATGGCAAAGCCACATTAGCTGATGTTACAAGGCCAGCTCAGTCAATCATCCAGCCTGTTGCCCCTGTAACTACTGAAAAGGCTGCTGCTCCTCTTCAGGAACCACACGTTTGTCTGGCCTCTCCACAGATACCTACGGTACGGCTGTCTGCATCGTTGAGGCACGCAAGCCACCCCTCCTCGGCAATGCCTGTGGTTCATGTTCTCCGGAATCGCGTCTTTTGCGAGAGATGAAACTTTGACGATTGTCAGTTAGACACGTAGTAAGGCAACCATAATCAAGGAAATCAGCGCTAGAGACCAGTGAGGCAGCTCAGACAGCTGGGTACCGTTTGTAATAAAAAAATAGATAAAAACTAAGGTCTTATCGGTATACATCAAACAAACCACACCCCTAAAAATGCCCAGTTTACAATTATCTCAAAATGTGGGAGGTACTGAGCCAAAATATCTTCCAAAATATTTTTAGTTTATTCACAAGCAACCTGTAAAAATGGATCGAATTAGTGGGCCATGCTACAGGTTTTTTCCTTGTGAGTAAACTTTCATACGGAACCTATGCCGATAATCTGCTTCCTATTGTCGTCTTCAGTCCTAAGACGGTTTGATGTAACGCTCCACGATATCCTGTATACTCCTCTTCTGCTCGAAATAACAACTGGCCCCGTATAATAGTGCTGTTTGGCAAGGAATGCCAATAGCTTGTTGAGTTCTTTAAAATATAAAAAATTCATTCGCTAGCACACAAAATACGATGTATACTATATTTTTGTTTGTTTCTATGTGTCCTGTATTATATTTATAATATCCTGGATTAACTAAGATGTACTTAATAATGTACAACATCTTAAGAGATTGACTTACAACAATCAGAGGTAGAATTCCGTATTCATATGCTTTCTATCACTTTAAATAGGGACCTTACGTGACTTGAAAGAACCCACTTCTTTTTAATACAAATCGAATAATGCTACAAGTTGAGGAGTTTATACGTGAAGAAAAAACTGTAGTTCTCTATCTGAGCAGAGTTCATTGTAACAAAATGCTTGAAGCATGGAATGAAAGGGATGTAACAGATAAATGAATTAAACCTCAAATAGATAAAACTCTGATTTTTGTGCGGAATTATTGCTACCGATTATTTGAGACTACTAATAACATAAACGCTTATTATTTCATCTGTAAAGTGAAAGTATGTATATTAGAATATTTTTGTCTCCAATGCTGTATAAACTAACAATTTCACTAAAATTAAAGCAATGCGTGTGAATCACTTGCTTGAGGCAGGAATTAATATTAGAGGAATAGATTTTACTGTCAAACTGGATATTCCTTTAATTCATGTAGGCAATTAAACAGTTCACAAGATTTTATGTAACATTATTCGCATTTTCCTCAAACTTTAAAATCCTGAGTCAGAAATTTTTAATTAAATTCCGAAGTGATATTTACTTGGTACATTAAATAAAGACAAACAAGGGTTACGATTTGATACATAGGGTAACTAACTACCTTTAATATATATAAAGGAAACGAATTTCCTGTGCGAGTCAGCGATCTTCATTTTTTTAATAAGATCTAAAAACTAGGTAGATATTTTATCATTGACACTGAACTTTACTGTGCAAGTCAGAGATTTTTAGATCTGATGATGGCAGGTGCCAGAATGTCGGAATAAATAAATATAATTTTAGCGACCTAGGCGGTTTTTATTCGTATCGAACTACTTTTAACCCTAAATTCAGAACATCTTCAACCACGATAGTAAACTATATATTTGAAATAACATGCAGTAATCAGAGGCTCAGAGACAATACAGTCCATAGAAGACTGACATCCAGAGACAAATGTTGTCTTTCGACTTTCAACTAACTCCTTTACGAGACTGGATCGTGTGACTAATGTGTTCAAACACTTCCGAAACAAAATTTATTACAGCGCTACCTCATATTTCTCTATATGCTGAGTATTTACATGCATCGACTCTAAGTATGAGCCAAATTGTGTAGCTAACGTCTTCGGAAAAAGTCTGTTTTGCGAACGTCTCCGTGACACATATGAGACATGTTACGTGCTATTGAGAGTGTATGTTCATCTGCTGTGGAATGCACTGAAATTGTATAGTGGTGTAACGGTACAAGAAGAAGTTAGAGGACGAACACACTCTGGAGTGCTTTGTCAGCGGGTCATTCGCCCTGTTTGCCATTTGTTGGGGATACAGTGACAAAACGTGGCCACCTGCGGAGCGAGGTGATGACTCAGCGCAAGGCCAGCGGCGTCACATCGCTACTCCGATACCGGAGAAGCCACGTCAGGGCCATCGGCAACTGACATCGCTTACTAAACCACAGCAGAAGAAAACATCGCTTACAGCTCCAGCACGACCCTACAAATTCACCCAGTAAAAAGAAGATGTTGTCGAAGTGAGACGTATGGGAAGGAGCTCAGCACTGAGTCACGAAAGCAAGTGTCACCAGAGAAGTAAATTCGAGTTGTGCTTGGTAGTGCACAGTAGGTGGAAGAAAGGTGTAGAAATCTTTCCTTTCATTGTGAACGTAAGTGAAATACACTGCTAGAAATACAAATTAGTACACCCTCTTACTGTTTTCCAATTCACTCAAGATTCGTTGTTGACACTGTACATATGGAGAAAATGATATGATTACATTTACAGGTCAACAGCTCAAGCAGTACTGAAGTATCAGGTGTACATCCATGCTGAAATACCGATATTACACTACTGGCCATTAAAATTGCTACAACAAGAAGAAATTCAGATTATAAACGGGTATTCATTGGACAAATATATTATACTAGAACTGACATGTGATTTTCACGCAATTCGGATGCATAGATCCTGAATAACCAGTATGCAGAATAACCACATCTGGCCGTAATAGCGGCCTCCATACGCTTGGGTATTGAGTCAAATAGAACTTCGATGGCGTGTACAGGTACAGATGCCCATGCAGCTTCAACACGATACCACAGTTCATCAAGAGTAGTTACTGGTGTATTGTTACGAGTCAGTTGTTCTGCCACCATTGACCAGACGTTTTGAATTGGTGAAAGATCTGGAGAATGTGCTGGCCAGGGCAGCAGTCGAACATTTTCCGTATGAACTTATGAACTAGCTTATACTAAAGATGGCACAGACATCCATACCCGAGGGGGGATTCGAGCCCCCGATCGCAGCAGCCGTGTAGACCGTGACTGGCACGCCGCAGACCGCTCGGTCACCGCGCCCGGCATTGGGGCAAGTCATTTAAAAGACCTGACTGGCCAGTGAAACCTGAAAATTAAAAAACGGAAATGTTTTTGTACGAATACGATTGAAAAAATCTGTTGAGAATAAAGTTACGAAATGGACTTAAGTCTTACCATATTATGGTGGGGCAAGGTGCTAAGTAGGCGGCCGATTTGACGGTGGAACGAACAAACATTTGACAATTAGTTGAGAAGCAGGCACAGATTCAAAATGGTGCCAAGTGATGACGCTGATAGCCGGAACCATCGAAAATATTGAATACAATGAGAATTGTTTGGAGTGAAAACGTGCATTGCATTTAAAATATTTTAATTTGTTTGAAATAATAAAAAACTTGGATCAAATAAGTGAAAAAATGTTTCCAACGTTAGAAATTTTAAAGTCAGTGTTACGTTTGTAAGACTGGAGTGGAGATGTGTTTGTGTATGGGATGGTGCCGGAAGAGGGGGGGGGGGAGGAGGAAGCTGAAATAAACATCGAAATGACAGGTGTGGCTAGTACATCTTAAAGAAAACGAAATTGATTAAATATAAAATCATCAGACATAATACCAAGGTGGTGCGTGATGAAGGTCGCAAAAAGAAGTAGGTAATGATTTACCAAAACTAATTAAATTTTGTCAAGGCTGTCATCATGGTATCATATAATATATTTTTTTTTTGTTAGCAGCTAATCATTTAGACCCAAATCTTATAATCGCTTTGAAAATTTAGCTACTTCAAATTCTTCCAAGAGGGTCAATTTTTCTCCCTTTGACGCTACATGTAGGATCCTTAGAGATTCAAGAGTAGGTTGCATGTGTTCGCCAGTGCCGAAATGTTCAGCAAAAGATGATTTATTTTTAACTGCGTTCCTTTTAGTGAGGAACGTTCATGAAAACTTGTGCTATAAAAGCACTTTGCAGCCTAGTTTTTAACCTAGAAATCAAGTTCTTCTTAGCTGAATATAGTCGGAAGACCATCTGGTCTGTAAGGTTTCTTTCCTCACGTACCCAAATCACGTTTTTCGATAGACACCCGAACTTAAAATGTCGAATAAGGAATATTGAACAACGCATACTCACGTATTTGGCTACAACCCTTGTTACTGCATGTTTCATTTCTTCCTCTGACTATGAAGCTCTTGGCTTTTTCCTTTTGTACTTACGAACCATCTGAAAAGAAACCAAGAAGTATTCGACGTTAAACGTTGATTAATCGAATAATGTGAACGAGCGGTAATAGCCCTACGTATACAAGGCAAAATAGCCCGATGTGGAGAGATTTGTAAGGACGCTCCAAATCAGAAGTTTGTGAAAAAAATCCAACAATGTCTGCTGACACACATATTGCATAACCTGCATTCTTATACAAATAATTGAAAGTGTTTGAAACTTCGCTTTATTGTGCGTGATACACTTGAATTTGTTCGTTGTTTTCTTTTTTCTACGACACCAATCCGTCACAATTCGCTTACCTGAAAAGATTTTTTCTTCTGTCTTGTCAATACTGTAACAGTAAATAGCCTCTGTACGTACAAGCACATGCGGCGACACATGTTTTCTGTGACATTCTGCAGGAGAAACAACCTAGACTGTGTGGAACTAACGCGCTATTCCAACAATTCTTATTTCAGACGGAGCACACCCTACTGATTGTCGACATAATGGTCCGATTGGCCCTTACATTACGACACTATATAGGACCATGTATGTTTCTTGATAGATTTGATAGTGGGAAATTCCTGAACCGCGTATTGGTGAGACGTGAACATAAATTATGTATATGGCCGAGACTAGTGCATTTGCATGTAATGAATTGACAATAGGAAACTTTAGGGGTTCTTCTGTAGACGACGAAATGGTAATGAGCTCTGCGTATGGCCACAGGAAATGACTTCATTCATAGAAATTGAATTGGTTACATACCCACAATGGAAAGTTTTCTTTCTCATAGCGACGAATCGGCCACAGTTTCCTTACGCGGAAGTTACATGTGTCTTGCCAATACTGGAAACATTTATCCTTATTGGTTTTTAAGCTAGTTTTTTCGCTGCTTTGTTATATTTAGGACAGAAGTGAAAGAACCTTGTAATCAATATACGGAAAACTACTTTTCATCTGAAATCAAAACTACCGTCAGATTATGGGCTGAATCCGGAAATTAGTAACGGTGCAATAAACGGGTTTATATTAAACGTGTCGCTACAGTATTGTTACGAAAATAACTGCGGTGGTCTCAATCCAAAATAAAAAATAATATAAAATTGTTTATTCCTTTGGCATTATCGCGGAGAATGTGGTTGCAGCACTGATGCAGTCCGTGTGCCTATGTTTGGCGCATTAAAGTTAGTGATTCCTAGGTGCCGGTATGACCGGAAACCATTTCAAGATCACTGAGTAGGCTTCCTGTCTAATATGTTACACTGTGACATGTACGACTTGCTTTTAAATATTAGACTGCGGGTCATAAAATGTGCAATAAATAAATAAATTGAACAATGAAAATTAATAATATTATCGTAAATATTTATTTTATTTTATTTATATGTCTTAACTACCGGTTTTCGGCACACTGAGTTACCATCTTCTGGTCTAGTATCTTACAGCATTTATGCGTTTATAAAGGCATTCATGCTCAAAAATTCCAGCCCATAATATGGTACCTCTGTGTGTTGAAACTGGTAGTCAAGACAATTAAATAAAATAAATATTGTCTTCTTCGCGTGTTATTAATCTGAATTCAAAAGAAGATCTCCAGTCCCAAAAATGATCAAATTAAGTGTAATTGAGTAATTGATCTGTAATTGTAATCAATAACGTTCTCTATGCACATTGTTTCAAAAAATCTTTAATGACTTGGAAATATTCTAAAAAGGTGTAACAATTGGACCTAGTTATGCAATAAGGCACCAACAAATATTTTTTTGGATTCTTGGATTGATATTGCAAAATGTGCTTGAAGGTGTACACCATGTTATACAAAATAGAATCACCTGTTTTCTGGAAAGTGCTGTCATCTAGAGAAAGCAGAACCAACTGCCAGCACTAGAATTAAAGATGCAGTGATTTGCTATACGGAACCAATTCATGTTTTAATGAGCCCAGAAACGCAGAGGACAAGGGAAAAAAATCCCCTACAGGTCAACAGGATGATAAAACATGACTTTAAAGGAACCTCACAACTTAAAAGAATACTGTCAATAGGAAAAAAGACATACATCCTCTTACCTTCATGTCCTTATGGTAAGTCTATACCACAGCCATTGTGCATCTCACATCCGAGTAGTGCTACCCCGTTTTACATTAATCTCTCTGTTGATTTTGGTATTGTGGATCATATTGAAGGGGTTGGTGGTGAGCTGAACTTCACTCTGGAGTAACATCCGAATTTTATTTTTTGCCATTGCACTGTAATAGTTTTATTTATTTATTTATTTATTTATTTTTATTTTTATTTTTTTTTTTTTTTTTTTTTTTTTTTTTTTTTTTTTTTTTTTGGAAAATAAAGTAAGTTTAATATATTAATACATGCAAACGTAACTATTGCAAAGTTTTTCAAGCTCCTGATGCACACTACACAATCCCTTGAAGTACAACACAAAAGAACCAAGTGAAATTTTAACTTTTTAAGGTAAGTAATAAGGAACCAACATCATTTAGACCCTTTCCACCTAGGAAACTCTAATTTTATGCCTTTCTTGATTTTGACAATTGTTATCTGAAATTTACACTGTAATAACATTCTCACTTGAAAGCTACTAGTCAGAATAATGTACATAACTCTTACCATAGCAACAGAAGATCTGGGAAGAAACACCAAACATCTTTATTATATTGAGAATTACAGAATTCCATTATAGAGGGTGTCTCACGAAAGACGCTTGACAGGCGTCCGCGCATTACCATCTGAGTAACCTAAGCGTACCTTTATGTACAGTAGATGTTCAATATGATGTCCGTCTATGGAAAGAGCGGCCTGACATCTCTTGAACACATTTGCGAAACTCGACTAATTTCGGCTTCCGCATTCTGGGAAATGACTAGTCGAATCCTGTCTTCCAACTCTTCAAGTGTATGAGGATTGTTTTCATACACCTTGTCTTTTAATATTCCCCAAAGATAAAAGTCACAGGGATTTAGATCTGGAGGACGAGGAGGCCAGCCAATCCTATCATCAAAAACACTTCGTATTACTGCCACAGAAGCATTGGCAGTGTGTGGTCTTGCATTGTCCTGCTTGAAATAACTGTACCATACTGAAAGGAAACTCGACAGCAAACTCAAAACAAAACACCCGAACACTGTCACGCAGTACAGAACACAAGGGCACGGTGTTTCTACCTGACGACAATAGGGCCGGACTCGGCGCTGTTGCCAAGTGTCGCAGAATACGCATAGCGGCGACCGGCAGGCGGAGCGGCAGCAGCCGGAAAACGCGCTGCGCTACTCGCGGTCCTCTCCCAGGCATCTTTCGAGAGACACCCTGTATCTCTAAAAGGCAAATGCCATCCAGTTAAAATTCTTTGGATTGCAATAACCTCTTCAACAAGCAAATATTCAAATTTTCCAGTTACTTCATCAATAGGAACAATTTACCAAATTTTCTATTTCCTTCATTAAAGCAGAATAGCAATAATGAAAAGACTCCAGACCTCAGGTGAGGCACAACATACTGGCAAAACAAACCAATGAAACGCTGCGGAAGCCAAGTATTAAATAATAATAATAAACGATATGCACACTAAATAACAGCCCCGACACAATTATTTTCAGGATTGAGATAGATTGAACAGTAAAATATATGTCTGGCTAGACATGGACCAATACATAAACACTATTCAGGAATCACATACTCTTTCCAGTGAGCAGTGGGCAAGTTATCATATTACGTCAACGAACCTGGGTAGCAACTTCAGCACAGACGGCCACAAGGCAGAACAAACCGTTGGAATACGTAGATACCGGAAGGGCCAAACAACAATACCCAAATAGGGATAAACACTGCAATAACCTTACAAACATCGACACGGCATATTTAGGTGCCAATTACGTGAAAATAAATCATTACCCAACGCACTAAGAGAAGCACTTGCAACTCCGGAGGCTTACATACCAGAAGGAAATCATCACTGCTTAAAAACTTTCCACTTTTTACGAGACAACACAAGGAGTTGCGCCGATCCAGACAGCACCCCGGACAAGTACTCGCAGTCCAAGGTAACGGCGTGCTCGTACCGCTAACAGGCATTCAACCAGAACATGCTGCGACAGTCAATCCAGTGATCTAGCTCCCGATCCAGCATCTCA
Organism: Locusta migratoria; assembly: GCA_026315105.1. Taxonomy (NCBI): domain Eukaryota; kingdom Metazoa; phylum Arthropoda; class Insecta; order Orthoptera; family Acrididae; genus Locusta; species Locusta migratoria. The sequence goes on from CM048751.1 coordinate 64,363,137, forward strand.
ATCAACACCAGGTGGTGCCCTTTTAGAACCTCCATGCCTCGCGACTCACGAAAGCCTCCACCAGAAGTTCAAACCAGCTGAGTACCCCGTCCGTACATAATATCCGCCAATGACCACGTGTTACACTCCAAGTCACCTCATTCCGGGCTCCACTACGCTACAGCCCATACTGACTCTGCACACCGCCGTGATGGAGTAGCCGAGCAACCGGGCGCCGTGGCTCAGCGCGCCCGGTCAAGGGGTTAAAAGCCCTCTGTAATAAAAGAGATGAGCCAACCCTTCAACGAACAATCACGAACGAATTGAACGAACGACCGCGAACCTGATGGGAAAAAAAAAAAAAAAAAAAAAAAAAAAAAAAAAAAAAAAAAAAAAAGTTTAAGGCACCTTGCTGCTGAGCGCGCGGTTGCTCGCCGTAGGAGCTTCGAGTCCTCCCTGGGGCATGGGTGTGTGTGTTGTCAATACGTTAGTTTACCTTAGTTTAACTACTTTCTAAGCTACGGACTGATGACCACGAAGTTTGGTCCGATTTATTTACAAACACTTTAACATTTTTGTATTATTTATTTTTTTCTCTATATATCGACTATTTCTGGCCAAGCATGGGATAGAAACGATCTTTAGACCCACAAAGAAGATCAAAGAATGTTGAAAATCGGCAAAAGATGCTGTTGTGGTCAAGTATACATTGGTACAACGAAAAGAAATGTCAATACCCGTTTAACAGAACACAAAAGGGTACGTCGTCTGGGACACACCGACTAATGTATTAGGAAGAACATCACGTTACTGTGCATGATTTTATATGGAAGCCATTGAGATTCAAAAAATACCAGAACAGTTTCAATAGAAAAGAAGAATGTTAGACAAAATATGGGTGTCGACTATACGCCAACAAAACGACAATCGATAACTTTCAATCGAGAATGACGACAGGATCCAGAGACAGCCACATAGTCGTTATCACCTGATGACCGGAGGCGCCCTCTCTGCTCTATATAAATGCGAGAACGTCTCCAGCCACATTGGCAGTAACCGGAAAACCTCAGATGATGTCGCCCGCAGATGGAGACGAAACGTTTGGAAGAAGAATTTATATGCATGGACGACGGCCTCTCAGCCCGAAAGTTTTTTTCTGAAGAGTTTCATTTTACTGTTTTGCAAAAACTGATGTAGCTAAAAATGATAAATTTGGAGTTGGTTCCATATTTGCACAACTGGGCGCAATTATTTCCAGCTCTGAATACTGACGCTGGAGTCCAACGCCCAGAATTGGCAGTATTCAGAGGTTGTCGCTTCCCGTTCCCGTCGATAACACTGTCACCCGTGCACAGGCGTGGCAGACGTGAGGCCGATGGCCACACGGCCCCGTGGCCAGCAGATAATCCTGGCGGTGACCGTGCTTCGCTTGCAGTGTCTGGCAGCGTCTTCAGACTCCGTCGCTCTTTCAGAAGCAGCGATTGCGGCGTCGTCGTGATGCGGCCGCGTCATTGAAGAGGAGCCAGCGATGCCGCAAGGCGATGCGACGCGAAATGCAGCCTCGGTGTCCTCGGCGCAGCCGCGCTGACTAATCCCAGCCCAGCCCAGCCGCGCTCCGCGGATCAGCGGCAGTTCAGTTCCTGGACCGCGGCGCGTGCCACACATGCGCGGCTGCGCAGGCGCCGACGTCCCGGCAGCTACGCGGCACATTCTGCTCCCGCTGAATACCCAAGCCTCCCAGCGACGTCTCAGCAGCGTCTCAAACAGATGAGCTCTGTCACAGACGAGCGGTGCCTACATTAGGCTTGCTCACTCAGAGGCCGTTTCCTTCCCTCTCACGTCCGCTCCTCTCAGTTGTATTAGAAATGGCACAGTTTGAAAAACAAACCTTGTGATCCATATTGTATCTTCTCTAGATTACCGCACAGATCACAAAATGGAAGATATCGAAATAATTGACAGAGGGATAAAAAAACAAAATCGCTCAAAAGGGGAGCCGGCCGCGGTGCCCGAGGGGACTGAGACGCTCCAGTCACGGTCTGCACGGCCACTACGGTCGGGGGTTCGAATCCCCCCTCGGGCATGGATATTTGTGCCGTCCTAGTTCGTAAGTAGTTCATAAGTAGTTTTTAAGTTTAGGGACTGATGACCCCGTAGTTAAGTCCCATAAGCTTAACAAACATTTGAATTTGAATTTTCAAAAGGGGAAAGGCCGCAGGACCAGATAGAATACCTGTTCATTTTTACACGGAGTACGCGAAGGAACTTGCCCCCCTTTTTGCAGTGGTGTACCGTAGGTGTCCTGAAGAGCGTAGCGTTCCGAAAGATTGGAAACTGGCGCAGGTCATCCCCGTTTTTAAGAAATGTTCAAATGTTTGTAGAGCTTATGGGACTTAACTACGGGGTCATCAGTTCCTAAACTTACAAACTACTTATGAACTAGCTAATCCTAAGGACGGCACAAATATCCAAGCCCGAAGGGGGATTCGAACCCCCGACCGTAGTGGCCGTGCAGACCGTGGCTGGAGCGCCTCTTCCTTCTTTTCTCCCTGGACTGCAATTCCTTTCCCTTACCTTCCTTTCCTATCCTCATTCCTTCCCCTCCCTACCAGGACTGATGACCTACGCAGTTTAGTCCATTTGTCCCAAATCACCAACCAACCAACAAACACAAAACCAAAGTGGTCGTACTTTATGTCAGGTTGTTTGACGCAGATTCCAATGTTGACCAGAGAGCTTGTCGAAATTTCTTTTATATAAGACCCATAATTGGACGTAGATTTTCACCTACTACTTAAGCTTAAAGTTTAAGGTAGATATAGATTGTTGAGATAAACAGTATGACATAAATAAATGTATAAAATCATAAAGAGTGCAGTGAAAAATTGTGTGTTGAAAATCGTGAATTGACATTTCGTGGAGTGGGATAGACATGAGGGAAGTGCAGCAGTTGCGGCGTACCACTGTTTATTATAGTCCAACCGAAATACGATGATCCCTGGCGCTTGAGCCAATCGGCTTTGAGCGCCGGCTGCTGCAACAGACCCTTGGAGTAAACATATGACCACTTAGACACAATTATTAACAGTTTGGGTGTCAAAACTAATCATTGGGTTAGTCACGATAGTCTTTGGGTCTTCTCTGCTTCTTCCTGAAACCATTACTGGTTTGATTACGAAGCGATGTGGCAATCTGTTATCATTTTGAAACACCACAGCCCAATCACGATATTGGAAAGCCATGGGTGGAGAGGCTCCTAGAGCAGTTAAACATATCACGGACTATTCAATGCATCTTCCAGAACAAGTACGGGACCCATTCTATACCCAACCTATACCTCAGACCATATCAGACAGACCGACACATTTACAATATGTGATCAAACGTATCCGAACACCCCATAAACATAAGTTTTTCATATTAGGTTCATAGTGCTGCCACCTACTGCCAGGTACTCCAAATCAGCGACTACAGTAGGCATCGTGAGAGAGCGGAGTGGGGCAATCCGCGGAACTCACAGACATCGAACGTGCTCCGGTGAGTGGGTGTCATGTCAAAAGTCTATACACGAGATTTACACACTCCTAAACATCCGTAGGTCCACTGTTTCTGATGTGATAGTATAGTAGAAACGTGAAGGGACACGTACAGCACGAAATCATAAAGGCCAACGTCGTCTGTTGACTGAAAGAGACCGCTGACAGTTGAAGAGGATCATAGAGTCTTTATAGGACACAGACACAGGAAGTCCAAACTGCTTGAGGATCGACTCCATGTACTAAGACAGGCGGGAGGCAAGAAAGCGGCTGTCCATAAGCCACACAAGATACAGTTCAGTGGCAAAAGACGCATCACTTGCTGTAAGGAGCGTAAACATTGGACAATTGAACAGTGCAAAAACTTTGTGGCAATCCGATGGCGGGGTTTGGATATGGCGAATGCCTGGTGAACGTCATCTGCTAGCATGTGTGGTGCCAACAGGGAAATTCGGAGACGGTGGTGTTATTGTGTGATCGTGTTTTTCATGGAAGGGGCTTGCACCTGATGTTGTTTTCCGTGACACTATCACAGCAGAGGCCTATACTGATGTTTTAAGCACCTTCGTGCTTCCCAATGTTGAATGGAAGTTCAGAGATGGCGATTGTATCTGTCAATATGATCGAGCACCTGTTCATAATGGCCGGCCTACTTTGGACAGGCCTGCACAGAGTCTCGACTTAAATCATATAGATCATCATTAGATATTTTGAAATGCTGACTTCGTGCCAGGCCTCACCGATATCTGACCTCAGTGCAGCACTCCGTGAAGAATGGGCTGCCATTTTCCAAGAAACCTTCCAGCACCTGTTTCATGAGTGCCTGAGAGAGTGGATGTTGTTATCAATGCTAAGGGTGGGGCAACACCTTACTGAATTCCAGCATTACCGATGGAAGACACCATGAACTTGTAACTCATTTTTAGCCTGAGCCACTTTTCATAAAATAGTGCACTTAGTGGGTGACATCTAACCATTCATGAGGCCTGGTCCACATGCAGTGGCTCCGATAGGGATGGTGTCGTTGAAATCACGACCAGTTCGACTAATTCACCTTCCCTCCTTGTTCCAGTGCTCATCCCTGGTGATTGGTGGCAAATGAAAGCCGTTGGGCGCGATTTGTTGACAGTGGCACACGTGTACGGCGCCTCCTTACATATCCCTCGGAGCTCGTTTTCCTACGTATTGTGTACTAACAGGCGTGTGTACCATGTCCTGTATTGAAGTGGGCCGAAATTAGTTGCACTGTTGCCCTCTGTGACTATCGACGGTTTGTCTCAGTGGTCGCCAGTGTCGGTCTTCGAGGGTGACTACAACGGTAGTTCGTCTATTGTGGACTGTGACATTCTCATTCAACCACTCACAATATATCCCGCACACGGCTGAACGAGGGAAGCAGAATCCCTCCCTACAGCCAACATCGAAATTCCCATCCGTGTGGCACCGACCACCGTACCCTGTTCGAACGGTGTCAGATTGCTGAATTTTGCACAAATTGTTACATTCTCTGGTAAAATAGGAATACAGGCGCCTTATTAAACATCAGTCATATGCGAGTGTTACGAGTTATGTCAGAGATGGGTTTTAACTAAGCATAGTACTAATCAGTTAAAACTAAGAACGTAAAATGATAAATGTTATCTTAGTCCTTTGTTTAATAATATAAAAAGGCAATGCGTAATTTTTACTGGTCCTTTTGTGATGTAAGCTACTGTATTGAGAAGACGAAAGGAAGAAGGCATTGAAAATTTTTAGAATCGTCCTGGATTGTTGTTGACCAATTACAATTTTAAGTCAATAAAAGTCTTCTGGGTATGAGACCGCGTTGTCATTTTTATAAAATCTACCGACGTTTCGGCCACTGTTTCAGGAGCACTTCATCAAGGTCTGCTTCTGTTGAATGTGAGATAGCTTTTAATTTATATAATAGCGGTTTGATGAAGAGGAAGAGGGATGTTAGTCTTTCTTTGTTGGTGTTTATAATATTATACGCCATTGGAGAAAAAGGGCGTCAATGATTGGTATTTTCATGACAAGTATTTCGTATGATTGGAGGTAGGCCACTGTTTCAGGAGCACTTCATGAAGGTATGCTTCTGCTGAATGTGAGATAGCTTGTAATTTATATAATAGCGGTTTGATGAAGAGGAAGAGGGATGTTGGTCTTTCTTTTTTGGTGTTTATATAATTATACGCCATTGGAGAAAAAGGGCGTCAATAATTGGTATTTTCATGACAAGTTTTTCGTATGATTGGAGGTAGGATTCTTCCCTCTGATTGGTGAAAATGGGCGTCTTCGATTGGCTTTTGTATTGGAACTTGCTACTGGTGGGGTAGAGATCAGGGAACTGCAGCAGTTATGGCGTGGCGCTGTTTACTATAGTCGAGCCGAAATACGACGATCCCTGGTGCTTGAGCCAATGGGCTTTGAGCGCCCACTGTGGCAACAGACTATTGGAGTAAGTCAAACGTGAACTTTTCTCTGCGCATGCGCGCGTCCAGCTGCGTTGTGCACTTTTGCCAGTTCTGTCACACAACAGCGACTGTTAAAGCTATACTGTCCGGCAGCGAACTAACTACTTGGCAACATCGTTGCACTCAGTTTCCGCGGCTGGGGCGGTCTCCCAGCCCAGTAGGCGGAGCATGGATCATCGTGTTTCGGCCCGACTATAGTCGCCTTGCGCGGACGGCGGGGGGCCAGTGCGCTGCGTGTGCGCCACGGAGCCGCTGTGGTCCCCAGGGCACCTGCATTGAGTCCCAGTAGGCTCGGCCACAGATTGTGTAGAAAAGCCACCAGCACGGGCAGCTGTCTCCACGGATCCTCCCACCATCACTCCATGCACAGGAAGTCTGCTCTTCACACACTAACAACACAGTCTAAAACAGACAGTCGCGAATCTCAGTAGGGAAAAAAATGCAACCATTTGACAGCTGACGCGATACAACCGCTCCAAGCGGCTGGGTAGGAAGCTCAGTAGGAGAAAATGGCACTACCGAAACGAAGAATTTATTTATTGCTGCTGTTGTTTAAATATTTCCTAGGTATTAAACCGTGGTACTGTATTTAGTGACACAAATACGAAAACATTATTAAACGAAAATCCCGTTTCCTCTTGATGTCAGTTTGTAATAATAACATGCCAGTGCACTGTAATACTTACGACTCAGACTCACACGGTCGTAATCATAACATCCAAAATCGATTTAAGACAAGAAGCGAATTGTAACATGGAGCGTTTAAGTTCAAAAGCAACTGATTTGTAGTTATATAACGCTCCTCGGTTGCACAGAGGTAGAGTGCCAGACTACAAATCCAAAGGTCGCGGGTTCGACCGCCGCCAGCTCCTAGGATTTTTAACTGTCACTTTCCACTTCTTTCACCTCTGGCAGTATTGCTCATGTGAAAAATACCGAGTAGCACCGTGGTTCGGAACCCACGTTAAACTGTATGTCCCCCTATAACTGGCTGGGTAAGTCAGTTCAAAGGTCGGAGGAAGACAACGGCATACCACCTCCAAACAGGACCATGCCTAGTAAAGCACTGTGGTGTTCAAACCATCTTCGGATTGTTGACTGCTTTACTTACTTTAATGTACTGGTGCATAGTTACACGTTCCACGTGTATTTATTCTGCAGATTTTGAACATCTTAATACATTTGATACTGGTACTAGACACGATTTTTACAATCTTAGAGACTACGTGTTACGTCTTATAAAAGCCGTTTTCGCTTTATTCTTGCTCAGGTGGTTTTCATGTGCCTTTCCTGTCATGTTTTCATCGTACCTACTCCCCAGGAATGTAAAGGTACTGTATATCTTTAAGAATCTTTTCCTGCTAAAATCTCAGTTTGTCTGTACACGTTAAACTACAGTTACTTGCGTTTTATTTTACATTTTGTGCAAACAAATTCCTGTTAACTTTCGACTATCATTACTGCATCACCAATAGTAGACTACTGTGCAAAAAATTGTTTTGACTTCCACAAAGCTGTCAGTAGACTACCAAAAATAACTCTGAAGAAAAATACTGAGTTCGTTACCTCTCTCTCTCTCTGTTACAGGTTCCATACACTTTAAAATTCAACATACTTTATTCTGTCCTACACTGTAAGAGCTTTCCATAGTTGAGAAAATGTACATTTTCTTAGTTTTCCTCTAACTACAATTTATCGCACCGCAATAAGCTCCGGAATGCAGTCGCCTATTAAACGTGTCGATCGACTTCATATCTAATTCACAATGGTTTCTCGCCCTTCGGTATGTTCTTACGACCCGGCCGCTTGGCAGCGCTGCAGTCGCCAGGCTGCAGAAAACTACCGGGAGTTTCGCGACTCTTTACGTTAGAATCTGCTAACAACGACAGCCCACAGAATTAGCGATGCCGATCACCTACAGACGGAATTCCGACTCCATAGGCAAGGATGTAGTTGCAAAACTGAATAATGCCGGCGTCTATGAAATCAGCTGCGAGTGTGGGGTGGTGTATATAGTAGAGACCAGACGAGCAATCGGTATGAGGCTTTCTGGATGACAAAGGTATACAAGGCTTGGACAGCACACAGAGTTAGCGGTTTCAGAACACTACAAAGTCAACAATCCGAAGATTGGTTTGAACACCACAGTGCTTTACTAGGCATGGTCCTGTTTGGAGGTGGTATGCCGTTGCCTTCCTCCGACCTTCGAACTGACTTACCCAGTCAGTTATAGGGGGACCTACAGCTTAACGTGGGTTCCGAACCACGGCGGTACTCGGTATTTTTCACATGGGCAATATTGCCAGAGGTGAAAGAAGTGGAAATTGACAGATAAAAATCCTAGGACGTGGCGGGGATCGAACCCGGGACTTTTGAATTTGTAGTCTGGCCCTATAGCACTGTGCTACGGAGCCGCACACTACAATCGGACATAAAACGTTTATCTTTCGGCGAGGCCTGCGTACTAGCGAAACAACCAGTCTCAACGTAGAGGAAGATTAGGGAAGCTATAGAAATAGCCAAGCGCAGAGCCAATGTGAACAGGGAAGATGAATACACACTTTTGGCGTCTTGGCATCTGCGCAAGGCGACTATAGTCGGGCCGAAATACGATGACCCATGATACGCCTACTGGGCTGGGAGACCGTCCCGGCCGCGGTAACGGAATTCAACCATGAAGCCAAGTAGTTAGTTCCCTGCCGCACAGTTTAGCTATAATGGTTGCTGTTGTGTGAAAGAAATGGCAAAAGTGCACAGCGCAGACGAACGCGTGCATGCGCAGAACAAAGTTCGCGTTTTGATTGACTCCAATGGAGTCTCCCATACTCTGGGATGTCATAGAACGCAGGCTTCCGTGCCACTGATCCTGCACCCTCAAACACACCGGAACCGTCTGCCACTCTACAATCGGCCTGTTGTATTCAGAGGAATCGCAGAGACTCCACTGTGTATCACCACTTTTTGCGTAATCAGAGGAGACCCTACCCGATATTGGATGCTTATCTGCTACAGTAGCACGAGTTGTGGCAGGGAAGTTAGTTAGAATTCGAGCTCCATAATCGATGGGTCGCTGGATCTAATCTTGCTCAGCCTTTAATTTTAGACTGTGATATATAATTATAATGACAGTGCATCTATGCACTGTTACATATGTTATATACCAACTGATTGACATTACAAGATTATGGCCTTGTAAAATGATTTTATTGGACCAGATGATGCTGACGTAGTTCAGCGAAACCGGTCGTCTTAAATAAAAATTGATGATCAGCGATCTTGGCTTTTTTTATATCTTTCTACAATATATAATTTAACACTGGCAATATGTTGTCTATAAAATTCGTCGTGTGTATGGATGAATGTATTTGTTATGTACGTATGATCCCTATAGACAATTTTGATGAAATCTTTAGGAATCTTCATATTAGCCCAGCGGTTGATCCTGTGAAGATTGATAGCGATTCCATCGAGATATTTACTAATATATACATGAAAGTTAGCTTCTAGTATTTGGAACGCCAGTAGCACCCCTAGCGGAGAAAGAGCAAACCGACATTCTTCTGTAATTATTGCGCTGCCGTCTGGAGCGCTAGCGTAGCTTTCATAACTGTTCGTCACGAATATTTGCAGTGAACATGTAAGTTTGTGAATTACAGCAGCACCGAATAACGATCCAACAGCACATGTGTTCTCTCAGCTGGAGTAGCAGTAACCGTGCAGTTCGTAATATATATATATATATATATATATATATATATATATATATATATATATTTAATTTAATTTCCTTTTTTTGTCACTGAACGGTGTGATGACAACTGCATGCATATTTATGATTAGAACACAACTTTGATTTTATGGATACTCTGTTAAGGAGCACGCAACAGGCGGACGTGATGGTGGCTAAATAATTGCAAGGTAGACTATACAATAAAGGTTTTGGGTTCGAAACAAATTATGTTTCAGATGTTTGTATAGCTTATGGGACTTCACTACTGGGTCATCAGTCCCTAAACTTACAAACTACTTATGAGCTAACTAATACTAAGGACGGCACAAATATCCATGCCCGAGGGGGGATTCGAACCCCCGACCGCAGAGGCCGTGCAGACCGTGACTGGAGCGCCTAAGTCCCCTCGGCCACCGCGGCCGGCTCAAATTATGTAATACATTCTTTTCTGTTTTATTAAGGGAGGTCTCTTCTGTGTCGGTCACAAGAGATAATTAAAGAACATTACCATACCATAACACATCATTGCATTACTTGAGAGTACTGTCAGGCCGGGGCGGAGTGGCCAAGCGCATTCAGGCGCTATGCTGCGATTCTCGAGGGCGCTCCCCGTCGGGCGTTCGAATCCCCCCCCCCTAGGACATGGATATTTGTACTTTCTTTAGTATAAGGTGGTTCATAAGTAGGTTGTAAGTTTAGGGACTGATGACTCCACAGTTAAGTCCCATAAGCTGTAAAAACATTTGAACACAATCTAGTCTACTGTTGGGCATCAGAACTAATTCACGTTATTGTTTTGGCATATGCATGGCTCACTGAAAGAAAAAATTGTGCTAAGAGTCTAAAATATAACATTTGTTCATGTGCAAGGGATTATGCGATCCTTTGCTTAATCTTTTCATAACACAGTTTCAAACTCTATCCGTTCCGTTAATGTGCGAATTAAAATCAACAGAAACTTTTGTCATTGCCTGTAACTTCCAGGCCGTAGTAACTTTATCCGATTTTTTCTTTCTATTGTGTACTACTATTGCCCCTAAAAGATTTCTGTAAGTAAATCTTTTTCGTGTTGGGAGATGATTCAATATCTCTCTTTTTCCTGTTTGTTTCCTTCAAATGTTCAAAAGTTCAAATGTTTGTATAGTCTATAGTACTTAACTACGGGGTCATCAGTCCCTAAACTTACAAACTACTTATGAACTACTTACGAACTAGGACGGCACAAATATCCATGCCCGAGGGGGGATTCGAACCCCCGACCGTAGTGGCCGTGCAGACCGTGACTGGAGCGCCTCAGTCTCCTCGGCAACCGCGGCCGGCTTTGTTTCCTTCCAGCTTTAGAACATGAAGGCTTTGATAACAAATGTCTATCGATTAATATCTGCGATCGAGGCGCAATAACCATGCCGCTAGCCGATTTTAGCGGTGTTGCCAAGCATCTCCCGTGCTGACTCGGATCAACGTTGAACCGGCTTCGGCGAATCTAAGTTCAGCGCTGTACAATAGAGCGAAGGGTTTAACAGAGTTTAATTTCTGAACTAATGTCAGATTTGATCTCCAGTCAGCGATGTTCATACAATCAAACCGTGAACATTTTTAAATACACATTCTACTGTGGTATTAGTTGTACACATAGATTAAACACGCTGAAGATCGTATGGAATGTAGTGTGTGACATCATGTTAGTACGACATAGTGTCGAATAAAATATATACATACACAGATTTTTTATAGATATAAAAATATAAATTGCACTCGTGAGGAGCCGGTCGTGGCCGGTCTACAAGTTTCTTATGAAAAACATAATTTTTCGATACAAAATGATCAGATTAACTCCCATTAAAAACAAAGCACGGGAAAATTCTGTAAGTCAGAGAGTTTAAATATTTAGGAGAAATCATGCAAAAATCTGAGCCAAACACAAAAGCAAACGAAAAAAGAGTCTCAAAATTACAGAGAGCCTATAAACTCACTTGGTCCCACTACAACAAAAACTTAATTTCCCTGGCCGCAAAACTACGACACTACAACACAGTAGTCTTTCCAGAAGCACTCTACGCATCAGAAACTACGAGCACCAAAGCAATGGCAAAAAACAAGGAGATTGAAAAACAAGAAAGGAAAATTCTGAGAAAAATCCACGGTGCAGGTTTTAGAGAAAATATCTGGCAAAAGACCCACAGAAGAACTATACAGACACTGTGAAACAATCACGACACACAGAAAACACAGAGCAATATTTTTCATGCATATCACCAGAATGAATGACACCAGATTAAGAAAAAGAATATTCAACATAAGTTCTACATCAAAATTGGGCTGATCTTGGTACAAAGTAACCACAAAAGACCTGAAAAAATTAAACATCTCTATGGAAGACCGCAAAACCTGAAGGGCAAAAAATAAGAAACCAAAAAGCTGACTTTAAGTCACAACACAAAAACAACAGACGAAAATGGGAAGATGAACAAAAGAAGGCACAAAGTGAAAGAATGAATGGTTTTTGGGAAGAAAAAAAGAAGAAAAAAGACGGGAATAAAAGCTAGATTTTTATTTTTTAGCGGTCTCCTTAAGGGGAATGTACGCAAATAATAATAATATAGTGCCTGACATAAAATTGATGCGGACCGGAGTCTTTGGAAGTGAATAAAACTACATAGAATTAAACACCGCGTGACTTTATTGAAATGATTCCAATATTACGAGAATGAGACAAGGCAGTTAGAAGTTGCAGATGGAAGATTGGTGCAAGGCTGAAACGTGTCATCAACCTCTGGCAGCATTGCATGTCCTTATGCGGTTCGGAATGGCGTCAAACAGCTTTTGGAAACACCCGTAAGGCCAGTTTGATCACATGTGATGCAATCTGTCACTTCAGATCCCGTGGGCTGGTTCTGGAACGAAGGCCTCGTCCAGCGTTCCACTTGTGCTCAATGACAGAGAACCTTAACACACTCCAGACAAACGTTTTATTGTCGGGACAATGTCCCAGGTTGCACTAGCGCTGCGTCTGTGTTGAATAGCTTAATTCTTGGAGTTACGGCTGTCTCTCTGTCCACAATATGGTCAAGACGAGACCACTGCCATGGCGACGCCAAATACTAACACGATGGTCATCGGAAGTTGTGGGCAGCGCGGGAGTAGCCGAGCGGTCTGGAGCGTCACTTTATGGGTCGCACGGCCTCCTGCGTCGGAGGTTCGAATCCTCCCTCGGGCATGGATGTGTGTGTTGTCCTTAGGTTAGTTCAACTTAGTTTAAGTTCAAATGTTTGTTAAGCTTAAGGAACTTAACTGCGGGGTCATCAGTCCCTAAACTTACAAACTACTTATGAACTACCTTACGCTAAAAACGACAGAAACATCCATGCCTGAGGAGGGATTCGAGCCCTCGACGTAGCGAGCGTGCAGACTGTAACTGGCGCGCCGCATATCGCTCGGCCACTGCGGCCGGCTTAGTTTAAGTAGTTTGTAAGACTAGGAACTGATGAGCAACGTAATTTGGTCCCATAGGATTAACAAACATTTTTTGGAGGCTGTAGGAAACGGGACTTACCATTAAATTCGATGCAACATCGTTCGTCCTCTGCCCTTGCCTATAGGACACGGGACAGCTTTAAACACCGTACCTGGTGTCACTGTGATATGTACATAAACGTGTACGTTGACTGTGTGACTCAAGGCAGTTGACTGGTACCAAGTTCGTAACAACAGGGCGCTGACATAAGGTGAGCGCTCTAATTATTACTCCAGACATAAATAGTATCCATATATAAAGAAAGAGAATAGGAAGGAGGAATGGTATAAGGAAGGTGCAGGGGGAGGAATAACAACCTCGTAAAAAAAGAAACCTGGGTCTATCTGGCTTCGGATGATAGTACACAGTAAGAGCCCCATCCTAGGGTTACAGTGAAACCCGTTCAACGGTCTCAGAGGCGGATATGGAATATTACTTCCCAGCGGCTGAGAGAGCGGAAGAATGTAATGGAGAAAAACCATCATTTCGGACTATCAGATCTTACTTCCAAAAAAATGTAAATTGCAATGTACTGTTATATTTCAGAGATAATATAAAGAAAAATACCAGTAAATGAAACTTCCTGGCAGATTAAAATTGTGTGCCGGAACCGGGACTCGAACCTGGGACCTTTGCCTTTCGCGGGCAAGCGCACTACCGACTGTGCTATCCCGACACGACTCACGATGCCGCCTCACAACTTTACTTCCGCCAGTACCTCGCCTCCTACTTTCCAAACTTCACAAAAGCTCTCCTGCAAACACGCAAAACTAGCACTCCTGGAAGAAAGGATATGGTTGAGACATGGCTTAGCCACAGCCTAAGGGATGTTTCCAGAATGAAACTTCACTCTGCAGCGGAGTGTGCGCTGATATGAAACTTCCTGGCTGGGGCTAAGCCATGTCTCCACCATATCCTTTGTTCCAGGAGTGCTAGTCTTGCGTGTTTGTAGGAGAGCTTCTGTGAAGTTAGGAAAGTAGGAGGCGAGGTACTGGTGGAAGTAAAGTTGTGAGGCGGCATCGTGAGTCGTGTCGGGATAGCACAGTCGGTAGTGCGCTTGTCCGCGAAAGGCAAAGGTCCCAGGTTCGAGTCTCGGTTCCGGCACACAATTTTAATCTGCCAGGAAGTTTCATATCAGCGCACACTCCGCTGCAGAGTGAAGTTTCATTCTAAAAATACCTGTGTTTACATGGTATCGTATCAAATTTCCATTGCTATTGCAGCAATTATTATATGCACCCAATCGTGAACCAAACAACAAAACGGATATATATATATATATATATATATATATATATATATATATATATATATATATATATAAAATCACGTGCCACGATGTTTGTCCGCGATGAACTTCCCTCACATTTTTGAAACCGTTTACTTAGTGTTCTTCTTGTTTCCTTGCTAGTTGGACCGAGTTGAAGCCCCTTCCGCCGCGCTGGCCCAGTGCGCTCCCCTTGCGCTGTGGACGGTGTCCGCGGCGGGTGGCAGAGTGGCACGCCCGCGGTTGCAGCACCGGCCCAGCGGCCGGCTAGGCCACGCCAGGCCAGCCACTGTGCGCCGCCCCGCCTCGCGTCTTCACCCACGCCTCGCCTTGCGCCACTGTACGCGTCCTGGCTGCCGAGGCACCGCGTTGGCCAACCCGCGCCGTGGCTGCGGCCCTTCTATTTCATACGCAGCGGACCCAGCCGCCGGGGGCTGCAACGTCGGTACAGCCAGCGCCGGCGCATGCTTGGTGCAAACGATTCAGCTAGGAATGTACAATCACCGACTCACTCACGGTCGAGACGTGTGACTTCGATCATCTCATACGAAGAGAGAACATGAAACGTATTCTTACAGGACAGCTTGTCCCACACTTTTTTGGTCAAATTGAAGCAGATGATTGACACCACGTAATAACTCGTACTAATAGACACACTACTCGCCATTAAAATTGCTACACCAAGAAGAAATGCAGATGATAAACGGGTATTCATTGGACAAATATGTTATACTAGAACTGACATGTGATTACATATTCACGCAATTTGGGTGCATAGATCCTGAGAAATCAGTGCCCAGAACAACCACTCTGGCCGTAAGAACAGCCTTGATACGCCTGTGCATTGAGTCAAACATAGCTTGGGTCGCATGTAGAGGTACAGATGCCCATGCAGCTTCAACACGATACCACAGTTCATCAAGAACAGTGACTGGCGTATCGTGACGAGTCAGTAGCTCGGCCACCATTGACCAAATGTATTCAACTGGTGACAGACCTGGAGAATGTGCTGGTCAGGGCAGCAGTCGAACATCTTCCGTATTTAGAAACGCCCGTACAGGACCTGCAATATGCGGTTGTGCATTATCCTGCTGAAATGTAGGGTTTCGCAGGGATCGAATGAAGGGTAGAGCCACGGGTCGTAACACATCTGAAATGTAACGGCCACTGTTCAAAGTGCCATCGATGTGAACATGAGGTAACCGAGACGTGTAACCAATGGCGCCCCATACCATGACGCCGGGTGATACGCCAATATGGCGATGACTAATACACTCTTCCAATGTGCGTAGACCGCGATGTCGCCAAACACGAATGCGACCATCGTGATGCTGTAAACAGAACCTGGATTCATGCGAAAAAATGACGTCTTGCCATTCGTGCGCCCAGGTTTGTCGCTACATTCACCATCGCAGGGACTCGTGTCTGTGTTGCAGCGTCAAGGGTAACCGCAGCCATGGTTTCCGAGCTGATAGTCCATGCTGCTGCAAACGTCGTCGAACTGTTCGTGCAGATGGTTGTGCCGGCCGCGGTGGCCGAGGGGACTGAGGCGCTCCAGTCACAGTCTGCACGGCCACTACGGTCGGGGTTTCGAATCCCCCCTCGGGCATGGATATTTGTGCCGTCCTTAGGATAAGCTAGTTGATAAGTAGTTGTAAGTTTAGGGACTGATGACCCAGTAGTTAAGTCCCATAAGCTATACAAACATTTGAACATTTGAACAGATGGTTGTTGTGTTGCAAACGTCCCCATCTGTTGACTTAGGGATCGAGACGTGTCTGCACGATCCGTTACAGCTATGCGGATGAGATGCCTGTCATCTCGACTGCTAGTGATAAGAGACCGTTGGGATCCAGCACGGCGTTCCGTATTGCCCTCTTCAACCCACCGATTCTATATTCTGCTAACAGTCATTGAATCGCGACCAACGTGGCAGCAATCGCGATAGTCTACAATGCGACCTTTATTAAAGCTTTATTCTAGCTTTTATACATTTGGAGAAGGCTTTTGACAATGTTGATTGGAATAAACTCTTTCAAGTTCTGAAGCAAGAAGGAGAAAAATATAGGGAGCATAATGTTATTTACAACTTGCACAAAAACCAGACAGCAGTTGTTACAGTTGAAGGGCATGAAAGGGATGCAGTGGTTGTGAAGGGAGTAAGACAGGGTTGTAGCCTTTCTCCAATGTTATTCCATTTGTACATTGAGGAAGGTATAAAGAAAAGCAAGGAGCAATACGGAGAAGGGATTAAAGTTCAGGGTGAAGAATTAAAAACATTGCGTTTTGCCGACGACATAGTAATTCTGTCAGAGACAGCAAAGGACCAGGAAGAGCAGCTGAACAGAATGGACAGTGTGCTGAAAGGTGCATATAAAATAAACATTAATAAGAGTAAAACAAGGGTAATAGAGTGCAGTCTAAGAAAATCAGGTGATGCTGAAGGAATTAGATTAGGTAACGAAACAATAAAGGAGGTAGATGAGTTTTGTTATTTGGGCAGTAAAATAACAAATGATAGTCGCAGTACAGAGGATATAAAATGCAGAATGGCAATGGGTAGAAAAGCGTTCTTGAAAAAGAGAAATTTGTTAACCTCAAATATTGATTTAAGCCTAAGGAAGTCTTAGACATCAAGGAATCATGAATTTAGCATTGGATGGAAGTGTGTGGGGTAAAAACCGCAGAGGAAGACCAAGAGATGGATATAGTAAGCAGATTCAGACAGATGTAGGTTGCCGTTTTTATGTGGAGTTAAAGAGGCTTGCTCAGGATAGGGTATTGTGGAGCGCTGCATCAAACCATTCTCCGGACTGAAGACCACAACAACAACACTATTTGTAAGGTTACTGGAGTGATTATCGTCATTTGCGTATTGCTGTTAGGCCCTTTTGGCATTTAAGTAATCCCGAGGTTTCTTTTGTATTGTGCCTGTCCACGCTGCCCTAGCTCCCCGGTTCGGCGGCGTAATCAAAGGAAAGAATTGTTTTCCTGTCTCCTCCATTTGCACTAGTAGGCTCCAAGTTTCCTGCCAGCTCCACAACATCAATGGAGCTTAATTTCCTGAAGATGGTCTAGAATAAGACCGAAACTAGTCGAAAAAATAAAAAAATAAAAAAATCCACTCTAGACTTTTCTTTATATATACATTTAAATAAGAGTGCTGTTCCCCATAAGTGAAACAACAATGTTTTCAAAAATATGTGTTAAAATATTGAGTTTCGGTTGTTAGTAAGTGTACGTGTATATATAAAATAGATTCTCCAAGGGTTCATTGTGTTTGTACTGCGGGCATACTGTGTCTGGTCTGCGTCTTTTCGGTGTTATACATCCAATTTGAATATAAACTTCCTTAACGAGGTTATTGCAATCTAATGTATTTAAACAATTGATACTATTAATGTAGTAACTACTTGTTACTGACATTATGGTAATTCAAGGAATTTTAATCTGGTGGAATTGCACTTTTATAAATAAAATGGAATTGTGCAAATTTAGAAATGACAAAGATGTTTTGTATCTCTTCCGAGCACTTCCATATTGAGAGTAGTATTTATTTAGTCTCTTTAGGAGCTTTTAAACGTCTCTTAACACGCAAGCACATGGACGTACGCATGAGCGAAGTTGCGGTTCAGATCTGACACCATTCACCGAACATTTTAGACACGAGTAGTATGTGTCCTTTCTTACACCGTTTCAAAAAACGAGAGCAGCGTAGTTTAATGGCCAGATTACCCGCTCACGAGGACCATTAGGTGGCGGGCGTTGGCTTGCGGCCGCAGACACGTGGGCGTATCGTAGCGGATCATCGTCTGAGGTGACGGGCGTCCGTGCGTGGCAGGCTGACTCACCCCCCATTTCCCTGGCAGCTTGCAGGCGTCGTTCTGCCACACCTGCGGCCCGAACCGCGACCGTGCCTTCCACGTAGCACTCCCCCACCTGCTTCCCAGAAGGGACGCCACTCATTTGCCACTCGTGCACGACCGCAAGTTGATACTTCTGCCGTTTTCCCGAGGTAGACAAAGGAACGCACTGCCGATCTAACTACTGTTAGCTAATGATACCGTTTTCGCATCTCGGATCGAACAATGTAGTTATTTACAAAGCACTTCTGCAGAATATCCTTCCAAGACCTGGTGTCAATTTTAATTGGATAGAGTTTGATATCCTGTTATTAAAGTTCCTGCGTTTCCTTTCCTAGTACCTGTGGTTCATTTGGCTGGACAGTCTGGTGCAGCTTCCAGAACGAGAAACTACGTTCAATTGGCGCAATTAAATATACAGGGTGTGACAAAAAGGTACAGCCAAACTTTCAGTTAACATTTCTCACACACAAAGAAAGAAAATATGTTATGTGGATATGTGTCCGGAAGCGCTTAATTTCCATGTTATAGCTCGTTTTATTAACTTCTCTTCAAATAACATTAATCATGGAATGGAAACACACAGCAACATAACGTATCAGCGTGACTTCAAACACTTTGTTACAGGAAATGTTCAAAATGTCCTCCGTTAGCGAGGATACATGCATCCACCCTTCGTCGCATGGAATGCCTGATGCGCTGATGCAGCCCTGGAGAATGGCGTATTGTAACATAGCCGTCCACAATACGAGCACGAAGAGTCTTTACATTTGGTACCGGGGTTGCGTAGACAAGACCTTTCAAATGCCCCCATAAATGAAAGTCAAGAGGTTTGAGGTCAGGAGAGCGTGGAGGCCATGGAATTGGTCCGCCTCTACCAATCCATCGGTCACCGAATCTGTTGTTGAAAAGCGTACGAACACGTCGACTGAAATGTGCAGGAGCTCCATCGTGCATGAACTACATGTTGTGTCATACTTGTAAAGGCACATGTTCTACCAGCACAGGTAGAGTATTCCACATGAAATCATAATAACATGCTCCAGTGAGCGTAGGTGGAAGAACATGAAAAATACTAAAATGAGCTCTAGCATGGAAATTAAGCGTTTCCGGACACAAGTCCACATGACAAATTTTCTTTCTTTGTGTGTGAGGAATGTTTCCTGAAAGTTTGGCCGTACCTTTTGGAAACACCCTATATATATATATATATATATATATATATATATATATATATATATATATGTGTGTGTGTGTGTGTGTGTGTGTGTGTGTGTGTGTGTGTGTGTAGGGTGGTCCATTGATAGTAACCGGGCCAAATATCTCACGAAATAAGCATCAGAGAACAAAACTTTTTTTAGCTTGAAGGGGGAAAAAAGTTGGTGCTATGGTTGTACTATAAGATTACGATGCCACAGGTCAAACTGTTATCAACTGCATTTCTTTTAAATAGGTACCCCCATTTTTATTACATATCCGTCTAGTACGTAAATAAAAATTAATGTTTTATTTGGAACACTTTTGTCGCTTTGTGATAGATTACGCTGTAATATTCACAAACATATTGCTCACAATTTTAGACGAACAGTGGGTAACAGTAAGGTTTTTTAAATTAAAACACAGAACATACGTACGTTTGAAATTTATTTCGCTTGTTCCACTGTGATGTATGTACTTTTGTTACATTATCATACATTATGAGAACGCATGCTGTTACTGTGTGATTACCTGTAATTACCTCATGACTTCAATAAATGCTCAAAATGATGTCCTTCAACTTCAGTGCATTTGGTAATAGGCGTAACGAAATTCCTCTCAACAGCGAGTAGATCACCTTCAGTAATGTTCTCAAATGCGTTGACAATGTGCTGACGCATGTTTTCAGGCGTCGTCGGTGAATCACGATAGCAAATATCCTTCAATTTTCCCCATAGAAAGAAATCCGGGAATTAAGATCCGGTGAACGTACGGTGCTTCTACGACCAATCAAATTATCATTAAATATTCCATTTTAGACCGCTTCAACTGCACGCGAGCCACGTGCCGGACATCCATCATGTTGAAAGTACATCACCATTCTGTCATGCAGTGAAACGTAGTAAAATCGGTAGAAAAATAACGTAATAAATAAGCATATATTGCACCATTTAGATTGCCATCGATAAAATAGGGGCCAATTATCTTTCCTCCCATAATGCCGCACCATACATTAACCCGCCAAGGTCGCTGATGTTCCACTTGTCGCAGCCATCGTGGATTTTCCGTTGCCCAATAGTGCATATTATGCCGGTTTACGTTACCTCTGTTTGTGAATTATGCTTGGTCACTAAACAGAACGAGTGAAAAAAATCTGTTATTGTCCTGTAATTTATTTTGTGCCCAGTGGCAGAACAGTACAAGACGTTCAAAGTCTTCGCCATGCAAATCCTGGTGCATAGAAATATGGAACGGGTGAAATTTATGGTGATATAGAATTCTCAACACCGACGTTTTTAAGATTCCCGATTCTGGCTACTGGTCGTGGATGACGTTTCACTTGTAGCTGAACACTTCCTGTCTCTTTAAATAACATAACTATCCGACGAAAGGTTCGGACACTTGGAAGATGTCTTCCAGGATAACGATCAACATACATAACACATGCCCTTAAGGCATTTAGATCACAATAGTCATACATAAATACCATATCGACCTTTTATGCAATTGGTAAACGGTCCATTTTAACACGAATAATGTATCAGGAAGCAAATAACGTCTGCACTGGCGAAATGTTACGCGATAC
The DNA here is from genome assembly GCA_026315105.1 of Locusta migratoria. Lineage (NCBI taxonomy): Eukaryota > Metazoa > Arthropoda > Insecta > Orthoptera > Acrididae > Locusta > Locusta migratoria. The sequence goes on from CM048751.1 coordinate 64,384,282, forward strand.
CACGTGCTTATACCGTTGTGACTATTACAGCGCCATCTATCGCAAAGCGAAAAAAGTGTTCCAAATAAAACATTCATATTTATTTACGTACTAGACGAATATGTAATAAAAATGGGGGTATCTTTTTAAAAAAAAATGCAGTTGATATTCTTTTGATCTATGACAGCGCCATCTAGTGGGCCAACCAGAGCGCCCCCTGTTTTCCCTCTTCAAGCTAGAAAAGCTTTGTTCTTTGTAGCTTTTTTCGTTTGATGCTTATTTCGTGAGATATTTGGCCCGGTCACTATCAGTGGAGCACGCTATATATACACTACTGGCCATTAAAATTGCTGCACCAAGAAGAAATGCAGATGATAAACGGGTATTCATTGGACAAATATATTATACAAGAACTGACATGTGATTATATTTTCACGCAATTTGGGTGCATAGATCCTGAGAAATCAGTATCCAGTACAACCATCTCTGGCCGTAATAACGGCCTTGATACGCCTGGACATTGAGTCAAACAGAGAGTGGATGGCGTGTACAGGTACAGATGCCTATGCAGCTTCAACATGACACCGTAGTTCATCAAGAGTAGTGACTGGTGTATTGTGACGAGCCAGTTGCTCGGCCACCATTGACTAAAAGTTGTCAGTTAGTGAGAGATCTGGAGAATGTGCTGGCCAGGGCAGCAGTCGAACAACTACAGTATCCAGAAAGGCCCGTACAGGACCTGCAACATGCGGTCCTGCATTATCTTGCTGAAATGTAGGGTTTCGCAGGGATCGAATCAAGGATAGAGCCACGGATCGTAACACATCTGAAATGTAACGTCCACTGTTCAAAGTGTCGTCGATGCGAACAAGAGGTGACCGAGACGTGTAACCAATAGCACACGCATACCATCACGCCAAGCGTAGACGAATACACACTTCCACTGTGCGTTCATCGTGATGTCGCCAAACACAGATGCGCCCATCATGATGCTGTAAACAGAACCTGAATTCATCCGAGAAAATGATGCTTTGCCATTCTTGCACCAAGGTTCGTCGCTGCGTACACCATCGCAGGCGCTTCTGTCTGTGATGCAGCGTCAAGGGTAACAGCAACCATGGTCTCTGAGCTGATATTCCATGCTGCTGCAAACATCGTCGAACTGTTCGTGCAGATGGTTCTTGTCCTGCAAACGTCCCCATCTGTTGATTTAGGAATCGAGACGCGGCTGCACGATCCGTTACAGCCATGCGGTTAAAATGCCTTTCATCTTGATTGCTAGTGATACGAGGCCGTTGAGATCCAGCACGGCGTACAGTATTGCTCTCCTGAACCCATCGATTCCATATTCTGCTAACAGTCATTGGATCAACGCGAATAGCAATGTCTCGATACGATAAACCGCAATCGCGATAGGCTACAATCCGACCTTTATCAAAGTCGGAAACGTAATGGTGCGCATTTCTCCTCCTTACACGAGGCATCATAACAACGTTTCACCAGGCAACGCTGATCAAATGCTATTTGTGTATGAGAAATCGGTTGGAAACTTTCATGTCAGCATGTTGTATGTGTCGCCACCGGCGCCAACCTTGCGTGAATGCTCTGAAAATTAATATGCATACCACCGCATCTTCTTCCTATTGATTAAATTTCGCGTCTGTAGTACGTCATCTTCGTGGTGTAGCAATTTTAATGGCCATGAGTGAATAGATTGCAAGCTTACAAGCGGATTTTTTTAAACTGTTTGTAGTTAATGAGAAAAAGACACTGTTGTGTGCATGGTAATGGTGCGCATTTCTCCTCCTTACACGAGGCATCATAACAAAGTTTCACCAGGCAACGCTGATCAAATGCTATTTGTGTATGAGAAATCGGTTGGAAACTTTCATGTCAGCATGTTGTATGTGTTGCCACCGGCGCCAACCTTGCGTGAATGCTCTGAAAATTAATATGCATACCACCGCATCTTCTTCCTGTTGATTAAATTTCGCGTCTGTAGTACGTCATCTTCGTGGTGTAGCAATTTTAATGGCCATGAGTGAATATATTGCAAGCTTACAAGCGGATTTTTTTAAACTGTTTGTAGTTAATGAGAAAAAGACACTGTTGTGTGCATGGTGATGAAATTATACACAAAATACTCAGTTACTTACTTCAGTTGGCTCTAGCCCCCAATGCTACAGCACGAAATAATAACACAAATAATTCACCCTTTCTCAGCCTGTGTTTCCTTGGGGCTCTGTGAAGTGCGGCTGTAGACCCTATTTGCTACTTGAACTGGCTGTGTTGTGCCTAGAGGTACCAGCCACACCTGCTGCGATGTCCCCAACATGGTTTACGTTAGATAAATGCAGGCAGAAACAATAAACACACAAACGACACACACACTATAACTATAACTAATAAACACCAGTCATGACTTTAGAGGAAACCCTGAGTTATTTAAGGCTGCCACATAAATAAATGGATACTTAACTGAATACTTTTTAAGTCCCACAGTCGCTGAATAAAATTAAAGTTCAGCAACAATCCTGAACAATTTTAAATTCCACTGTCGCAGAATAGCGTCCATGAAGCATCACTGAAGATTATTCTAAGTCCCACAAATATAGTTAAATAGCACGAAGCACCACAGAACAAATTTTGTAAGTTCCACACTCGAACACCGCTGAAACTTTACAAGTCTTCAAGCGACTTCCCAATCACCCATCATAACGCACACGTCTTGTTTATCTGACTAACACTAACAGACTGCCCCCACTAACCAAAATGGCCGCTTTAAGTACCCTCGCTAGCTTACTATGAAGTCAAATCAGTGTCCTATATCCACAAAAATACCTCTTTTAGATATAATATGAATAAAACTAGTACATGTATAAAAGGGAAATTTTCCGCTGAAACAGAATATGGCATCAAAAATATTGTACATATCTTACCTTCCACATAATCAACAAATTAAACATTTCGGTTATGATTTTTTTATATTTAAAACACAGATCATTCACTAAGCTATTGATATTATTTCATTAGCTATTTACTTAAGTCTAGTTTATGGTACTACCTCTAATACTACAGTTATTATTGTTTATTTAAAATCCAGCTTTTATACCTGCAAACCATGTTTTTGGCCTCTTATTCAAATTTACTAAATATGCGCAAAACACTATATATATAGTATGCTCGTATGTAGCATTTGGTTAAGCCGTTTTCAGGATATATTGTTTACGAAATTATTATTTTACAATGATTTTTGATTTACTATTACTCATAAACTATTAAAGTGACAGAAGCAACGTTTCCATGAGCGCAATCGTCTAATTGTCACGTTTGAAATGAGCCTACGTGTTCCTTAGTACCATATATGGATCATTAGTTATTAATTTTTAAGTAATTTAATGCATATTTCTGGAAGGCCAAACGTAATTCTCCTGCCGACCGCGATGGAGTCCATAACCGCCGGGATTTTCCAGTCGCGTGACTATACACAAAGCGAGACGCCAGACGCTCGTTTGACAGATGAGAGGAACCGCTATCTATTGATTAACCCCTGAACTATGACGACTCAATAGCTGTCAAAACACATAACTCAGAACCAGTAGGCTATTTGTTAATATACACTCACAATTCCCGAATGTGTGCGCGTTTTATCACAGAATTACAAAGTGGAACCACAAAGCTGGCCCCTTACGAAATATATACGTGGTTTGGAAGTTAAATAGTGGCAACTATTTATCCACAACCGATAAAAACGTGTTATAAGTTTGGACCTCTTACTTTCCTTTAAAGTAGTCACCAACTTTGTGTAGATCCCATTGCTATCAATGTGGAAGACGTACTATACCATTAGCAGAGCCTGTTCTGTTGATAGTGCGACGGATTGGTCTACGCCTGTTGAATCTATGGAATAGTTCTGAAGCGAATGTCACAAAGTGGTTCCTTCATCTTTGGAATAAAATCAAAGTGACAAGGATTTAAGACCGGAGAGTATGGTGGATTGTACAGTACTTCCTAGTTCCAGGGAACTTGCGCTGTATGGGAATCGTGGGCGAACTCACGAACCGTGTGGCGTCGATCACTGTCCACTAACGCGGAAAGAGTATGCATTTCTTCTTCAGAGATGGTAGTACAACCGGCCCGATGCATGTCTGCCACGGTCTGCGGACCTTCGTTGAAGGCTTTTACCCGACGTGCCACTGTTCTGCATGGCAACGCCGAATATCCGCATGCCCCTTGAAGATCTTGGAGACTGTCGTGCTGTAAGACCTCTGGCATATTCAATCTTGATCCAGCTCCGTTTTTCCTGTATCTAAATCGTAGTGACACCGTTACGTTAGACCACTCGCTGACAAGTGACTAGTGTTTCCCTCGATTGTGCGGACGCCGGTGACGTGAGACAGGCGAGCCCATTTGGTCGGAGGTAAGGTCCATTACTTTGAGGTGCTCCACGACCACACAATGATGAACTCACCAGATGTAATTAGCAGCATTGGCCGTTAATGTTTTATTTTAAAAAACCACAGATCGATTTCGATCACATAATGATCATGCAGTTGCGTTCAGGGCATGCATATGCTCGGTATGTATATGCATGCATATGCATGCCCTGAACGCAACTGCATGATCATTATGTGATCGAAATCGATCTGTGGTTTTTTAAAATAAAACATTAACGGCCAATGCTGCTAATTACATCTGGTGAGATTCCATATAACTTCTGAAATGTTTTTAGTATAGTCATTCTATGTTAAGAAGTTTTCCGTAATATGGCATGCTTCTTTAATTATGGTTACAAAATACAGTCATGTTATAAAAATAATTAGAATACCTTGGACCACTAGAGTTAGAAAGTTCATAGTAACAGGACATGTTCCTTAGCTCGTTGTCTAGGAATCGTTAGCATTTCACTGACCTCGGCTAAGCACGTATCCTGTTGTCTTTAAGGCAGAGGGTGCGCATTTTCACGCTGATAACGTGTGGCATGCGTTTTGTCATCGGCGCTTTTGAGACACGAATAGCGTTTATCCATGTCTCGTTCACCTGGTTCTAAAATTCATCTGTTGTGGATGGCATTCGGTCACAGTCGTGTGCCCGCCGTTTCACCATATCCCAGGTATTTTCGATTGGTGAAATGTCCGGTGATCCGGCGGGCCAGTGCAAAAGGCTGACATCGTGTGACACCATGAAGGTGCAGTAACAAATGGCCATGCATTGCATTGCTGAAAAATGCCTTCTGCGGTATAGCGCAAAAAGGGCATGGCTTTGGATCTTAGGTAAAACTGGTTAGACATAACTGGACATGAGCCATCTACGATTTGTGACTGTACCCATTTGCACCATACACCACAAGGCCTTAATTGGTGACGTATCTCTTGCCAGAATGCAATCGTTGTTACACTGCTCGCCCTGTCTGCGGCGAGCCATAATGTGGACATAATTTTTAATCTACATTAGTCCGAAACACTGTGTGATGCCATTCCTGTCACCACCAACGCCATTGTATAGTCTGTTGCCATCTAACATCGTTCTGCACATTAGCCACAGTTAATCACGTAACCCAAATCGTGATAAAAGGCATCGAACTGTCACCGCTTGTAATGGGCTACATTATTCCAATCGCGTGCCAGTCAAGGAGGATGTAAATCTGCCTTACACTTCCATTCGTATGAGGTGTCTATGTTCTTGGCGGATGGTGTGGTCGTGCAACACGATCCATCTCGCGTTCTATGACCTTCCATGATCCATTCTGCACACACCCATTGCACTGCCGAAATACTTCATCCTATACGTACTGCCGTTTTCTCGATTGATACATCACTTTCTCTCATGCCAGTAATGAACCTTTTAGCAGATTTCACTGCACTGTTCATGCATACCTCTGCAGTGCATCCTCGCGTGTGCTCAAGTCTCGCTGATCCATTACCTTCTCTTTATACTGATAACCAGAGTTGGAAGCATATTTTACAAGTAGGTGGTATTGCAGAGCGATTTCAATTTTTTTACATGTACTTTGCAATGTATGTAGGGACTTTCATCAGCACAGACTTCTACGCATCAGTGTCGATAATGTTACCTAATTTTAATGCATTTATTGTTAATTTTAATTAGCAAAGCAACTACTATGTTAATGTAACGGTATTGTAAAGGATACAGATCAAAGCTCCGTTCGGAATAAATTTTAGATCACGTTTTGAATGAAGATGTGTCAGCTCTTGAGGTCAGCGAGGACGACGACGATGATGTCGATCTGCTAGGTGTCGCAGAACAGCATCACCATTTCTCTCCTCACAGGGAACAGGACAGCAATATCCTTAGACAAATCGTTATTTGGTTTTAAATATGTCATACTCAAGCTGTGCTACTAACTTTCATTTTTGGGGCCATTAATAATTGCGCAGACAAAGTTTGCTTCAATGCGAAACATTATCGAGGAAAAGTGAAAGATGAATTATTAAGATTCCACATGCAGCATTAAGTGGCACAGACGTGATTCACAGGATAACAAGTTTTACAGGATCTGCGTCAGAACAGGAAAGTGGACTACAAGAAATTATTGGCCACTTTATAGATCGGGAAACTGCAAATGCTTAGTATCGGTACATGATTGACGAAATTAAAAATGGTCACCAAAACAATAGAATCCTGGAGTATCTTGAATATCTTACAACTGCAGAGCATTTGTCTAGTGGCGAAAAGAAACAATACTCCGAATCAGATGCGAAGATTAATACACCAGCAATACAGGAGTATTCGCATGAAGTTTCAGGAATCACTGGATAGGCCATGCGCTCTAAGCCACCTTCCAGCGTTTGGTCCCACAGCTTTACAAAAATTTGAACATTAAAATGTTTTTAAGCATACAGGAGCAAACTGCAGTGGTCATCAGTCCCGAGACTTACAGACTACTTAAACTAAGGACAACACACACACACACTCACTCACTCACTCACGCACACGCACACACACACACACACACACACACACACACACACACACATACACACACACACACAGGCCCAAGGCAGGACTCTAACCTCCAGCATCACGGCCGCACGTAGCATGAGGCCTCAGACCACGTGGCAATTTCGCGAGGCGAATATTTGAGGAACCATCGATGGCGGATAGCAAGTGTTTTATTCTAAAGTTTGCTAATGATGTACGCAAATTCAGATATTACTTTTATTTGATCAAATTCGTTCCCTATTGGAAGTGGTCAGAATCATAAATTAAATAAAATGGTTAAACAGTTGATTCATCTCCAATAAGAAACTGATAGCACATTCCCCAGACTCAGTAATCATAATTTTAAGAAAACAGAAAATCTGTATATTTCGCGAGCACTCAACATGAAATAGTCGAAATAGTTTAAGTTTCCCAAACACCATTACTTCACTCGTAAGTTCTTTGCTTAAAAACATAAACACGTATTAGCTGCAATGGCGTTCTCGCCAAATTCGTGATTCCGAGAGGCTATCCATCGAATCACTCGAGAAGGGTCCATCTTGTGCGAAGACTAGACATGGAGCTCCCTTTTACGCGAACGGCTTCACTCGGCTCCCCTCTCCCTCCCCTTGGCTGCTTCCTCATTGGCCGATCGCCATCCCCTCCAAAGTAAAATACGAGATATGAAACTGACCGTATGAAACCACTTTCTCACTTATATAACACTGGCTTATATGCCCTTGCTTTACAACAGTTCTTAAAGAAGGACATGTGCATATCATGGCTTTGTAGGGTTCCATACTTCAGTCAGTAAAAATCCTTGTTGGATCACTCTGCCAATAAATTCAGTTATCCTAGCCAAGATGTCAAGTGTAAGTAAAATTCATTGTGCGAAACGATATATATTCATAAAGATATCAAATGTATGTAAAAGACATCCTCCGAAACGATGTATCTTCATAAAGTTTTTGATACAAAATGAAACATGCCAAAAGAAGCGAAAAAAAAGTAGTTAAGTATTTAATACATAAAGCTAAATCAGTAACACTATGTTCAATGTTTGTTGGTATTCGCATTGATTGCTTAATTCTATCACAGACATTCGCTTCCTTGCTGTACTACCCCATACTTATTTCACAACAGCGTCGTCTATTAGTTTTTTGGTGCAGTGCAGCACCTATATCGATTGTTTGCTGTACTATGTCATCCATATTTCAAGCATAGCCTACATCTAAATAATTTTTCCGTGATCTCACTTTTATGAAACAAAGTTGATTCATGCAAATCCGTGAAGTAGTTTAGGAGATAAGGTGTTTCTAGTAGATGAACAGACAGTTACTGAAAACACTTAAGATTACGATGTTTTCTTCTGCACTCTGATTTTAGATGAAATCATGCCTATATGTTGCCCCAATCTTAACTTAAGTTTCCTGTGAAAACCGAATAAAAATGTGTCGGTAGATGATGGGTTCTTTTTTTTTTTTTTTTTTTTTTTTTTTTTTTTTTTTTTGCGTGGGGAGCTGTATAAAACCAGTCTGCGGACTGAAGACCACCACCACAACAACAACACCTAGGAGTTACAATTACGAACAACTTAGACTGGAGAGCACACATAGAAAATCTTGTGGGGAAGGCGTACCAAAGGTTACGTTTCATTGGCAGAACGCTTCGAAGTTGCAACAGCTCCACCAAGGAGACTGCCTACATCACAGTTATGCGTCCTCTCCTGGAGGACTGTTGCCCCTTGTGGGACCCTAACCAGGTGGGAGTGACGGAAGACATTGAGAAGGTTCAGAGAAGGGCAGCTCGTTTTGTATTGTCACCTTACGGGGGGGCAAGCGTCACGGAAATGTTGCACGAATTGGGGTGGAAATCATTAAAAGAAAGACGTTATTCATTGCGGCGTGATCTGTTTGCGAAGTTTCAATCACCGACTTTTACTTCTGAATGTGAAAATCTTTTGCTAGCGCCCACCTACTTAGGGAAACATGACCGTCCCAATAAAAAAGAGAAATCAGAACGAAAACCGAAGTATTTAGGTTTTATTGCTTCCCGCGCGCTGTTAGAGAATGGAACGGTAGAGAAAAGTTGTGAAAGTGGTTAATGAACCTCTGCCAGGCACTTAAATGTGATTTTCAGAGTATCTATGTAGATATATATGTAGATGTACGAATGCTGTGGGCCCAATGTTTAAACAATATTTCGTCGCCAAGGAGATCCCATTCTTCCGAACAATTATTAAGTGTAAACAATAATTACCAGCTACACCACACCACCGCTTCAAAGCAATTAACCGTCCTTAGATGTGTAATGCTAAGCCAATGTTTAGTTTTTCAAAGGATCAATTGCGAACTTGTGTGCAATTAATTAGTGTCGATAAAATTATTCACCTACGACACTATCCAAACAGGTTCCTATTCTGGTATCTTTAATATCCCGAGGCTCAACCTGAACGACGAAAGACTTTATGCAAATATAATCAAAATCAGTAGATTTTTGAAAGATTTCATTAAGAAAATGACAATTAATACAATTGTTGGTCATTGATTATGAGTATGTTGTGTAATCACTAAATAGTACAATGTAGTGATTATTAATTTTGTATCAGGTATTCAATTTACCTATGCTAAAATTTCACTGAAGCACTTGGTTAAAACATTAAAAAACCTTAACAATTCAATTACATTGCAAAACATTTTTGATGGTAGATACGTTGTTGGTATTATAGGGAGCAATAAAATATAATTTTACTCCTCAGAAATGGTATTTTATTCAATTTGTTAAAGAAAGGTAAATTTCATAATTCCTCAGTAAATAACTCACGTAATCAGTCAGCTAGTCATTGTAGGCGCAATTTAACCACAGCAGTTTCAGTTACTATTGCTAATCAAGGTACAGTAAATTGGCATGGCAAGCATTATGGTGATGGCTTGATTTTATGTAAAATTATTTCATGAATTTTTTCTTATAACAATTTTCATGTTCATTAGAATAATTTGTGTTAATTATTTCCATTTCATACGTAACCTAAATTTACTGATTTTATATTGCTCTGTGTATTCTGATATTGTGACATGCTCGCATTGTCTGCATTCTGTGACCCCGTTGTATCTAAATTAACCAATCGGTTATTACTGCTACTGTCCAGTATATTTCCACTTAATAAATTTGTTGCTCGTACATCGAGATAGCGACCGTGTCTATTTAGCTATTCTAAATTGTTCACTCATTACAATTTTGTCCTCAGCTTACCAATTTTAAGACATTTATTCACAATTTCCCTCACCAAACGAGCATCATTGCGAATTAGATCGCAAAATGTCGTTTGTGTGTGTAATCCCCACTACGTTATCGGTTTCGCCAGCGGTAGCCTTATCCGGGTAATTAATTCATTAGACACATGGGTTATTTTAAAGTCCAATCACTCGCGATTGTCGGTAAGGTTACACGTTCCCAGACCCGCCTGATAAGGTTCGACACGACAGAACTCCAAAATAGGACCCCAAGAGTTGTGTAGGCAGTTTCTTTAGGAGAACCGTTGCATCTTCTAAGTGTTGTGCCAAACACGCTGCGTTTTGTTTGCCTTCCCCACGATAGTTTTGGTATGTTCTTTACAATGTAAGTTCTTCGTAGTTGTAATTCCAAGTCATTTAGTTCAATTCACAGTCTTTAGAATGACATTTATGGTAAAAATGAACTTTAATCAACTCGTTTTACTGCTCTCATAGCTCACTCTACACTTTTCACCATTTAGGATCAATTTCCAATTTTCGTACCATGTAGATGATTTATTAAATCATTTTGTCGTTACTTTTGATACTACTAACAGAAACATCCCAGCAGTTTTGTAGTATGTTTGTAAATCTATAGGACATAATTCCAATAGACTTACGACCTACTTAAACTAACCTAAGTACAACACACAGACACAGACACACCCACCCACCCACACACACACACACACACACACACACACACACACACACACACGCGCGCGTGCTCGATGGAGGACCAAAACTTTCGACGGGGAGAAACCACACCCTCAACAGCAAAGCACCATAGAGCGCTCGGCCATTCTACCGCGGCCCCACCAGTGTTTTAGAGTGTCTGCTGTACCAAGCACCACGTTTGGAAGACATTCTAATTCCTTGCTGTCTTCATTAGCCATTTGTGAGACGTCGTGGCCATTTTGATGCACTTGAAATAATTTTAACCGTCTTGACCATAATTGCACTTTATTAAGACCTTAAACGTTTCGACATGTCGTCATTATCAAAGGCTTATAAAAAGACAATGGTATTAGTATTCCATTCAACACTTAGATAAAACATAACACATTTGTAACACTATCTTTACACTTACCAAAACTATTAAAAACTATATTTAAAAAAAACTAAAAAATTGCCCGTAAAACTGTTAGTGTCATAGACATATGTCATACATAAAAGAAGTTTACAGTTCGCCCCAAACATCTCTGTAGGATGGTCAAGTGGAAACTTAGGTCTGCTTAACAGTCAGTGACTATGTGGAAAATCCACCAGATGGCGACACTGTCTTTCTGCTTCCTCCTCCTCTCGCTCTCTCTCTCTTTCTCTCTCTCTCTCTCTCTCTCTCTCTCTCCACACACGCACACTCACTCAGTCCCTCTGTAGATTTCATTTTTTAACAAATTTTGTAACAGTTTTAGTCAGAGTAAAGATAGTGCTACTCATTGGCTACAATACAGCCCTGATTGATGGAATTTTGCACAAAAAGCAAAAGAAGAAAATTTTACCCCTCCTCTATGCTCCCTCTGATTTCCCCTCCAATGAATGCAGAAAATAGTGTACAATACCATACTTAGGACAAATATCACAACAAGTATCTAAACCACTGAAATCCTGCAACTACACGGTTTCCTACCACACCAAAAACACCACAGCTCAGTGTATCTTTAGTGCCAGGGACCTGGGCACGTGTTACACCACACGTGCCATTTGGATAGTACCAACCAACACCAGTCCCTCAGAGCTACGGAGGTGGGAACTTGCCCTCCAACATATCCTCTCCTCCCGCCACCCCCCTGGCCTAAATCTACGCTAACCCCTCCCCTTCCTCCATCCTCAGCTCACCTATTCATTATCCGTTCCTTACCCCCCCCTCTCTCTCTACCGCCCTCTCGCTCTCTCTGTCATTCTCTCTATCTCTCTCTCTCTCTCTGTGTGTGTGTGTGTGTGTGTGTGTGTGTGTGTGTGTGTGTGTGTGTGTGTATCCATCCATATTTCCCTGTTTATGAAAAACGTTTTAGACACCCCCCCCCGCCCCTCCTACACCCCTCAGCATCATTAATTTCACTCTCTTCTCTTCTCTTTACTACTTGATCTTTCCTTTTTAGTTATATTTATCCTCTCTGGCTTGGCTCAGTACATACATGCAGTATCTCTGACGCCCACACTTCCGAAACACCACCTTCATGACCTAGGTCGTGAACCACCTTTCCCTTCTATTCCCATCCTTTATACTTCCCTTCTCTCCCACCTGACGAAGGAACTCTGTTCCGAAAGCTTGTCCCTTTGTCCCTTTTTTTCTGTTTTTTCATTTTGTGTTACTATCGGCGGTACAACACAATGGTAAGTACTGGCCAGCCATTCTATCTCATTTCAACAATATTTGTATCTTTAGTAGCAAAGACAAGACTCCTTTACTAAACAATAGTGGAGTATATAAAAATTACTTGTCAAGATTATGATAAGTTTTATATTGGTCAGTCAGGCAGAAGTATAGCTAGATTAGCTGATCATGAACGCAGCTGGAGACTACAGAATCAAGAGTCCACATTTGCTGAGCATGTACTGAGTGAGGGCCATAGCTACCAGGCACAGTTTCAAGTCCTTCACTTAGCAAACAAGTGCCAAAAACGCAACCTATTAGAAGTTTTTGAAATCAATAAGCACCTAACCGATAGCCCTGATTTAGTATTAAATGATCAAACACAACTAAACAGTTCACCCCTACTGGATTTCACTTAATTCATCCCTGAGTTACATTCCAGTCTCTTCATGCATTTCCTCACAGTACAATCAATTGTCTAAGTTTTCCACCAACTCCCACACTGGCTGTTCCGTTCCTCCATTACAAAAACCTAAGTTTAGACCTAACCTTTTTATTTATTTGTATAACTAATATATCAAAGTCAGACAATCACAGTTTCAATATTAATTCTAAAAACTGGATTCCTTGTTTACCCCCACAGTACCGAACCCCTGTGTATTTATTTATTATGATTTACTCTTAAGTTTTGAAAATTTCGTCCGGGTGTAACTTACAACATAATATCCATTTTCAGCTACCTGATTTTTTTATAATACCAATTTCATTAGATAGATTTGTTTTATTTTAATCTAATGCTGTAACTATTCATTTTAAGTTCTAGATGCCACTATAAACCTGGACTTACAACTGTCATATGTAACATCATCTATAATTATCGCCCAAAATTATTATCAAAGCACTTATATATATTTATTTATCAGCATTATCAGTTTGTTTACATCTACATCTACATAGATACTCTGCAAATCACATTTAAGTGCCTGGCAGAGGGTTCATTAACCACTTTCATAACTTTTCTCTACCGTTCCATTCTCTAACAGCGCACGGGAAGAAAGTACACCTAAATCGTTCCGTTTTCGATCTGATTTCTCTTATTTTATTGGGATGGTCATGTCTCCCTAAGTAGGTGGATGCTAGCAAAATATTTTCACATTCAGAAGTAAAAGTCCGTGATTGAAACTTCGCAAACAGATCACGCCGCAATGAATAACGTCTTTCTTTTAATGATTTCCACCCCAATTCGTGCAACATTTCGGTGACGCTTCCCCCCCCCCCCCCGTAACGTGTTAATCGAAACGAGCTGCACTTCTCTGAAACTTCTCAATATCTTCCGTCAGTCCCACCTGGTGAGGGTCCCACAAGGGGCAACAGTACTCCAGGAGAGGACGCACAAGTGTGATGTAGCCAGTCTCTGTGGTGGAGCTGGTGCATCTTCGAAGCGTTCTGCCAATGAAACGTAATCTTTGATTCGCCTTACCCACAATATTTTCTATGTGTTCTCTCCAGTCAACGTTGTTCGTAATTGTAACTCCTAGGTATTTGGAATATACGACCTTAAGGTTTGACTGATTTCTCGCATAATTGAAGTTCAGTGGATTTCTTTTAGTGGTCAAGTGTATTACTTCACACTTTTCTTTATTTAGTGTCAATAGCCAATTTTCGCACCAAGTAGAAATTTTGTCTAAATCGCTTTGCAGTTGCTTTTGATCCTCTGTTGACTTCACTAACCGATAAACGACAGCATCATCCACGAACAGTCTAAGAGAGCTATTCAGATTGTCTCCTAAATCGTTTATAAACACGAGGAAGAGTAGGGGACCTATAACGCTTCTCTATGGAACGCCAGATATCACTTCTGTTTTACTCGATGGCTTACCGCCAATTACAACGAACTGTGTCCTTTCTGATAGTAAATCGTGAATCCAATCGCACAATTGGGAAGATATTCCATAAGCACGCAATTTCATTAGAAGCCGCTTGTGGGGTACAGTATCAAAAGCCTTACGGAAATCCAGAAATATGGAATCGATTTGAGATCCCTTGTCGATGGCACTTAACACTTCATGTGAATAAAGGGCAAGCTGTGTTTCGGAAGAGCGATACTTTCTGAATCCCTGATGACTATTGGTTAAAAGTTCATAATATTCGAACAAATTATATGTTCCAAAATCCTACTGCAAATCGACGTCAATGAGATAGGCCTGTAATTTTGGGGATCACTCCTTTTGGCTTTCTTGAATATTGGAGTAACTTGGGCAACTTTCCAGTCTTTGGGTACAGATCTTTCGCTGAGTGATCGGTTGTAAATTATAGCTAAGTACGAAGCTATTGCATCGGCATACTCTGAGAGGAATCTAGTTGGTATACAATCTGGCCCGGAAGATTTGTTTTTGTTTAGTGACTTAAATTGTTTTACTACTCCAGGAACATCTACTTCTAAGTTTCGCATGCTGGCAACTGTTCTTGGATTGAATACTGGAGTGTTCACTTCGTGTTCTTTGGTGAACGAATTTCGGAAACCTGTGTTTAGTAATTCTGCCTTAGCAGTACTGTCGTCGGTACTATTACTATTGCTATCGCGTAGTGAAGGTATTGTTTGTGTTTTGCCGCTAGTGTACTTCACATATGACCAGAATTTCTGCAAGATTACGAGACAGGATTTCGTTGAGGTAACTACTATAGGCTTCTCGCATTTATGTCCGCGCTAGGTTGCGTGTTTCAGTAAAAGATTGCCAGTCTTGTGGATTCTGTGTCTAATAGTAGGTAGTTCGAGTTCCCAGGTTACATTCAAATTTATTCCTTGTTTTATCCTCCACAGATTGTATATTCATTTATTACTGTTTATTTTTATGTCGATAACTGTAATAACACAAAGAAGTTTTTTACTATGTGTGTCGATCTAAGTGTAGACATTTCTCATCTCTTCCCATACTGCATCAAACATTGTAACCTCTTTGACACAGCAGTCAGTACTCTGAAGATGGCCTAATAAGCCGAAATGCGGTTAAGTAAATAAAAATAAACTTGTAGAACACACACAAAATTGTGTTGTTTTTTTTTAATTTATTCTATTATGTTCTACCAAGCAGCGACGGAAGAATCAGTCAAAACGTTACTCATATGTTTTATCAAAGTTTTGGATGGAATATTAACACCATTGTCTTTTTATAGTCTTTGATAATGACGAAATGTCGAAACCCCTAAGACCTTAATAAAGTGGAATTGTGTTCAAGACAGTTAAAATTATTTCAAGCGTATGCTAATTCATAATAAGCTTTTGTCGTTTACAGTTACCGGTGCAGAGCAATAACGTCAAACAACTCGCGTTGCCATAAACTAATGTATATGCGAGGCAGACCGCAAGAGCGTTAGTCGTGTATTTAAACTAACACAGCAGGAGGTTCACGGTCACCTCAAGAGTTCCGCCGTGGCTCGAAACCTTATTTGCAAACGAGTAGAGAAGTGATGGCCGCTTACGTCTTCACGAATTACAGACGTCCCTCCTGGGTGTTCAGCAGACAGGGTCGTAAACCTGTGGCGACTGGGCAGTAAACGAGCTGCGGAATTACCGCCCCGCCAATCGGAGGCAGCCAGCCGTAAGATGCTGGCTGTGGCCGCCGGAGCGCCGCGCCCTTCCTGAGAAATCCTAACCGCAAGCAGCACGACAGGGGGCGGCAACAGGACGCGAATAGCGGCATTCTGCGCGCTCGCTTTTACTCCGTTCTGCCGTCTACTTCAACAATATATATATATATATCTGTGTGTGTGTGTGTGTGTCTGTGTGTGTGTGTGTGTGTGCGACCGAGCGCTCAATAATCTATTTATTTATATTTACGGAATGTGTGACATTAAGAGCTGCAAATGGGTAAAGTTTAAAATATGTACCCAGTCGGGACTCGAATCGGGGTGTCCTGCTTTCTAGGCAGTTGCGCTGACCACTACACCATTGGCGACACAGCGATCAGCACACTTGCACGGAATTACTCAAGTACGCCTCCCGTCAGATACAAATTCTCAACTTCACCCTGCTCTAACTCATAGTTTTGTAGACATTCCCGTAAGAGTAAGGCCCTAGGAGCGCCTCCGCACTGAAGAAAGGATCATTTCCCATCATCGGCATATATATATATATATATATATATATATATATATATATATATGTGTGTGTGTGTGTGTGTGTGTGTGTGTGTGTGTGCGTGTGTGTGTGTGTGTGTCCGTGTATATGTGTGTGTGTGTGTCTGTATGTGTGTGTGTGGCGTCTGTTCCTTTAGACAAGTCCCAAAGAATAGAAGTCAGCTTTTACATTAACTGCCAATGGGTGAAGTTGACGGGCAATGATCCTTTCTTCAGTACGGAGTTACTCCTAGGCCCTTAGTCTTATGGGAATCAATTTCCAATAACTACGAGTTTGAGTTCTAATGAGCAGGGTAAAGTTGAGAATTTGTATCAGACGGGACGTGTACTTGAGTAATTTCGGGCAGGTGTGGTTATCGCTGTGTCCAACGTGGTGTAGGAGACCAGCGAAACTGCTGAAAGAAGAGACACCACATATATATAATTTATTTATTTTCAAAATGTGTGAAGGAAGGAAGAAGCAAACAGCTTGGTGAAATGACACAGTCAAGGCAGCCTGTAAAAGGAAAAACAAGGCTTTTCGGAAATGGCTCCATATTAGAACACAGGCTGACAGAGAAAGTTATGTTGAAGAAAGGAATAAGGCCAGATAATTACAGAATTCAAGCAGAAATCATGGTAAGACTTTGGAAATAAGCTAGAAACTTCGGGTAAAGCCGCAAGAAAACCAACCTGGGGCGTAATTAACAGTCTTCGAAAGGCATTTATAAAGGAATTTACAAGTGTTTTCGACAGATCAGGAAAGCTGCTAGTGAAACCTGTGGATGCCTTGGGCAGATGAAGGGAATATTTTGAACAAGGTAGGTGAAAAGTTTAAGATTTGACAGATGTTGAGGTAAATGGCATAGAAATGATGATAGAATCATTATCACGTTTGACAAGTTATATATAACAATGAATTTAACCGTCACTGGTTGTGAAGAAACGTAAGAGAGTAGATATATTCTTCACGATTACTGACGGATACTAATTACGTTCACGGTAAAAAAAAAATGAAACGCTGAAGAAATAGCAGATTTCAAAACATGTGCCTGTTGGCTCACTGCAGACGAGGATATTACCGTAGACGAAACTGGAAAACATGTCCAGAAAATTTGAAATTTGTAAAAAATTCTGAAAACCATTTTATGTATGGGATTTTTGTATCAACTCATGACCATAACTTACGGCTGCTCCAGGGATGCGCATCTTTCTTCTTTCTTTCATTGTGGCTCTGAAAAAGTTACCAGGAAAAACAGAAACATCGGAGATAATAATTGGTTTTGAATGCACCGTTGATCATAAGTGACGATATGAATGACATCAATGCTTTACAAGAATAAAGAGGCACGAAGGAGTGGCTGCAAGTAAATGAAACAGCGCACGATGAAAGCCCGTGTGAGTTTATTTAATTACAATGTGGGGTGAAAGAGACAGGGCTTTTGGTAGTTGCGGATGGAACGCTGGCACATGGTCAGTACAGTTCCACGCCCGTTCTGATCGCAACACATGACGTGATGTTCAAATTGTTCAAATGTTTGTATAGTCTATGGGACTTAACTACGGGGTCATCAGTCCCTAAACTTACATACTACTTATGAACTACTTACGAACTAGGACGGCACAAATATCCATGCCCAAGGGGGGATTAGAACCCCCGACCGTAGTAGCCGTGCAGACCGTGACTGGAGCGCCTTAGTCTCCTCGGCCACCGCGGTCGGCTGACTTGATGTGATCCGGACATCTGTGAATCTGTGTATCACCCCGTATGGCCAGTTTGTCCACGGCGGTTTGGTACTGGGACACAGGCCGCTTCCAGTGACATGCCACACGTATATTATGTTATCTGTGGATCTTGGTGACATGCTGTAGGCAGCCTATAGACAAAGATGATGTGTGTGGACAGGCATTACTTTGTTGCAACTCTGACCCTGGACAGAGAGAGATGGTGCCTTGTTAACGCAATGGACTCGCACTCGGGATGACGGTGCTTCAAATCCACCTCCTGCCATTCAGAGTTAAGTTTCCTTTTATTTCGATAAATCCCTTCAGCCAAATTCTAGGATATTTTATTTGGCACCACTATTTTTTTTCACCGCCCTTAAACAAAATTCCGACCGTGATCACTGTCTCTAATGGGTACGCTGTCGATTGAACGTTAAAAACCTAAGCTTCCTTCCTCCCTTTCTGTACCAGGGTGCTGTACCATCAGTGGTAGAACATTCGGACGCATAATGTCAGTGATGCATGAGTGTTCCGTAAAAGATTGCCGAAGCACGATTTGGGCTGGCATCAGTGCATGACCTACGGCTCCACCCAGCATGATGCCAGAAGCTACACCAGTCTGTTTGACTGCAGCATTAGCAATATGTGCCCTTTGGCCTCGATGCCGCTAAACCCGATCACGATGGTCACTGGAGGTTATGGGGAAGTGGGACTCATCGCTGAATATTACGCAACTCTACTCATCCTTTGTTCATGCCTCCGACTACGGCACCACACCAACATTAGCATTGGTGGTCTGGTGTCAATGTCAATCGACGGATGGAGCCGCAGGACTCTAATCCGACAGACTCTAATCATCGATACAGTTTGTAAGAACTCAAGGATGTTGTAGGATCTCCTGTATATATTCGCATTTGGCGGGTGCCGAGGGCTTGCGATCCCGCATTGCTTGACGCTCAATATGATGATCCTACATCGGGTGTGATGCTGCAGCATGTGTCTGGTACCGAAACGTTCCCACTGATCCCAACATGGGGCGACTGTGACATCTGAGTGGCCGACCCCCTGGCAAATACAGGGTGTCTCACGAAACACGCCTGCCAGGCGTCCACGGATCGCACGGTACGGCTTCCTTGTTGGCATTGAACACATTACTTGCACATCAATGACACGCATGTATAGCCATTCTGATTATGGATGCTTAAAAACTTAGGAAGTATTTTTGGCACGGAAGCAATTTTTTTATGGAGAAGGCTTCGCATTCGGCAAGTGACTATATTGAGCTTGGTGGGGAAGCATCTACATTATTTAACCACACTTGGCACTTGTATGTATGGTTTTAGGACACGATTGGTGTACCTACAAGTCACCGGATGCTACTTGACGGAGAGTACAATGCAACAAATTTTGATACTGCTTGACTGATCAGCTTGAAAGTTTGTAGATGTATGTAATTTTTCAGCGAGGGGAGAAGGTAGGATGGAGAGTAGATAGTCTAAAGTGGGTGGAAGTGGACCTAAGAGGAAGAAGGTGGTGGACAGAAGTGTGAAGAGATGGACCGAGAGACAGGGGTAAGATGTTTCCGGGGTGTTATCGGGAAGGTGACGTAGATACTCTTCGATAAAAAGAGTCCAGACACTTAAATGATCCTTCAAATTTCGTTTGACAGTCCTGATTATTTCCAAGTATCAATGTAAAAAAGATGAGGACTACGATCTGCGTAACGAACGCACATCGTCCTCAATCGCAGGACACAAACTAGACGGAAGCATACACTTATTTACAGGCCGTATGTTCCAACTATTTCACTATGATCCCGCCAATCAGGTTTCACACTGTGGCACTGTTCGTTACGCGCGACCTCAGACGCAAATATGGAAAGTGATAGTGCCAGCTTGTCAGAGAACCCTTGTCCTGGAGATTCTGTATAAATAGGGCGTAGTTGTCTCTGGTGTCATCACTCCCTAAAACCCTACAAGAAAGATGAAGAGATGTAGGTGTGAGGAGAAGACCGGCGTAGAACGTAGGAGAGGATGAGGAGCTGAAGAGAAAGATGGACAAGAGGAGACGCACAAAGAGATGGTGGAGGATGACCAAATGAATAAAGGAGATGGATTAATGCAAGGCTGGAATAAACAGATAATGCAAGAAATGTTACTGACAACTCCACATTCCATTATTTTTAAGACAAGGAGGGGAGGAGGAGATGTGGTGGCGTGGTTGGTTGAAGGAAGAGGAGAAGAATATCGATGCACATATAGATAGAACAGACTAAGTTATGTACGTAGGGAGGTGGGTACGTGGGCAGGCGGTAAGTCATCGAGTAGAACAGAAGCAATGTCTGACGTTCCCCACGGACCTGCTATAAGGTCCCTACTGTTTATTATTTTTCGTGAACTATTTAGGAGACAATCTGAGTAGCTCTCTTAGATTGTTCGCGGATAATGCTGTCGTTTATCGGTTAGCAAAGTCACCAGAAGATCGAAATCAACTGCAAAATGTTTAAGATAAAATATCTGCATGGTGAAAAAATTGATAATTGACCCTTAATAATAATAAGTTTGAGGTCATCCACTTGACCACTGAAAGAAAGCCGTTAAACTTCATTTACACGATGAATCAATCACTTCTACAGGTTGTAAATTCACCTAAATACCTAGGAGACAATTACGGACAGCTGAAATTGGAATGAACAACAGAACTATAGATAACTATAGAGAAATATCATAAAAGTGGTTCGATACACTCTTTGCCATGCACTTCAATGTGACTTGCAGAGTATCCATGTAGATGTAGATAGAAAGGATGAGATGGACTAGTAGAACGTTCTAACAAATAACAGGAAGAAAGAAAAATTAGGGTTCGATATCCCGTCCACGTTGTCCTCATTACTTACGGGGCGAACCTGGGATAGGTAAAACACTTAATTTTCCTGGAGTGTTTTAGGGAATTGACGCGAAACGTAAATCTGGATGGTAGGGACCGGGTTTGAAACGCCTTCATCATAAACCCGAGTCCAATGTGTTACACCTATGTCACTTCGTTCGATTTTGAACAAATGCGCAATCTAGCAACGCTGGGCTTCTCCTAGGAAACGGGAAATGAAAGAGTAACAAGACATTGTGCGTTAATTACAGCGGAATAGCACTGTTGTGCCAGCTGTATGGTGATTTATGAACTTTTAGAGAGAATCTGGAATAATGTACAACGACAATTAAGGATTTAAACCCGCAAGATCAACTATAGATGCCATATTTACTGCCAAATTGGCTGTAGAATAGCACTGGGAATTTTGGAAATGCATGATAGCTGCATTCATAGGAAAACAAAGGCTGACAAAAGAATAGATATGGAAAGGTCTGAATAGCCTCAAACTGTCAAAGGAAATGTAAGTGAAAAACTGGAAGAGCTACAAAAATTGCCTTAACTGCGTCATAAAAGCTGAAAAAAAAAAAACAGTACAGAAGGGTTTAGAAAGGAAGGGTGCCAGTGATTTTTAAAACAGTAACGAATTTTGGAAATACATGATAGCTGCATTCATAGGAAAGAAAGACTGACAAATAAATAGCGAACAGCACTGTGAGGAAGAAATCATAGTTGGCAGCCCTGCGCTAGGCCAGACGCGGCAGCTTCGTCCTCTCGGGAAAGATAAGTAATTTAGATTGTAATAAGACTTAGTTTTACACCGATAAGTAATTAAATACATTTATTAGAGTCCTGTCCTAGCTTACAGTTAAAGGTTTCACTTTTCCTTGCGTAGTTTTTCATTTATCGCGAAAAGTCCATACAGCAGTGTTACAGCCGTAGGTTTCGTTTACGTTCTTGCACAGCAAATCTAAATAAACTGGTTTATTAGTTCTTTTGCCTTTATTACAAGTTAAGTATACCTTATCCGTTCATTGCTTCTCACTTATCATTCAAGTAGAGTTGATTAAGATTTTATTTGCTCTCCCAGAAACTTCGCATTTCCTTTGTTTACATTCGGAGACTAGGCCTAATTTTCAGAGTACACAGATTTAGCGTTAACACGTAGTAGAAGTTGCTTTTACGTCACTGTACGACTAAGTATTTACATATATTAGTGCCCTATTCAACTTTAGTGCTCCTTTATATCTGTATCTAATTTAATTCTTTCCGTTTTCATCTAGCTTAATACAGGAAACAACCATGAGTGTTAAGTGTTTGAGATGCCGTAGGAAAGTTAGTTCAGGGGTTCTATGCAGCTGTTGTGACAGTCGGTTTCACTGGGGAGAATGTAGTGGCGTGGGTATTGGGGAAGCAATGGAGACTCTTCCTTTCTTGTGCAGTGTTTGTACAAGGGATAAGAAAATAGAGGAACAAGAGGGGAAAATCAGAGCCCTTCAGGCTGAATTAGATAGTGTTAGAGAAGAACTGTCAAGGTTAAGGGGGGAGGAGGGTAACCAGAGGTGGGAAGTGGTAGCAGGGAACAGTGGCCTCAGTAAGAGTACAGTGTGTGACAGTTTCATCATTGGCACAAACAATAGGTTTGCCTTGCTGCCACAGTCTAACGAGGAAGAGCCTCCAGTAGATGTAGGTGTAATTAAGGAGCAACAGAATTTCATTGGGAAACCAAAGGTTTAAAAAAAAGTAGAAAGTAGGAGGAAAATTCTGTTGCTAGGTAGCAGCCACGGAAGAGGTGTGGGCCAAATTGTGCAGGAAAAATTAGGTGACAGGTACCAGGTCACAAACTTTTTTAAGCCCAGTGCAAGTCTGAGCCAGGTGGTAGAGGATTTAGATTCATTGTGCAAAGGGTTTACTAAGGAGGATCATGTTGTGATAGTGGGTGGTGTGGGAAACAGTATTGATAGAGATCAGGGCTACAGTATTGAGTGTGACCTGGTGAAAATAGCATCTGCAGCAAACCATACGAATGTTCGGATGGTGCCTGCCTTCATGCGGTATGATCAGCCTCGGTTGAACAGCTCTGTAAGGAGGGTCAACATGGAGTTAGATCAGCTGCGCAGGGCGGCCACTCTGTCGGACATTGGTTTGGTCGCTGTTGATGCTATTGATAGGTGGGACTTTACTAGGCATGGCCTGCACCTCAATAGGAAAGGAAAGGGAAAACTGGCTCGGTTGATAGGAAAATCTATAAGGGGGGACACTGCAACTCTTGGGAGTACCTCTTTTTTAGGATAAGTTCAGTGTCCAATGAGAAGCCTAGATAGGCAGGTAATAAAGCTGTTAAAATATCACAAGATTCTAACAATAGTAAATTAAAAAATAATGTTTGTATTTTTCATCAAAATATTGGGGGTTTAAAGAATAAAGTAGATGAGCTCCTGATTTGTTTAGAAACTATAGAAGCTGACAATGTAATAGATATGCTATGCCTGTCTGAGCATCACATTATCACTGATATGAATAAAGTTAATATTAGTGGGTATAAACTAGCAGCACATGTAAGTAGAGAAAAGGAGGTGTGGGGAGGAGTTGCCATTTATGTCAAAAATTGTCACAGTGTAAAAAATTTAGAAACAAAAAATTTTTGTATAGAGTAACACATAGAAGCATGTGCCTGTGAGCTTAAACTGAAGGGCGGTTCTTTTATAATTGTTACAGTGTATAGGCCCCCATCATGAAACTTTCATTTATTCCTGGAATACTTGGATGCCTTGTTGTGCTATCTGTCAGATAGGGGGAAGCAAATTATTATCTGTGGGGATTTCAATGTTGATTCACTGCAAGAGTGTAATAAGAAGAATGACCTGGAAGTCTTACTCGGTTCTTTCAATTTGACATCTGTTATTGATTTTCCTACTCGGGTAGTAAAGAACAGCAGCACACTGATAGACAATTTTTTTATAGACCAAGATAGATTTAACAACATTAGTGCATCTCCTGTTGAGAATGGTCTTTCTGATCATGGTGCACAGCTAGTTACATTATATGATATAGCTCCTTTCTGTAATTTGAATCAGTCCTCCAAAGTTGTTCGTACAATTAATGAATCGACAATTAGAAATTTCACGGAAAGTCTTAAGCAGTTAGATTGGGGTGAAGTCTACAAGGAACCTGATGCTAATTTAAAATACAATTTATTTCATGATACTTTTGTAAGGGTATTTGATAACTGTTTCCCCAAGAAATTAGTCAAATTTAATTGTAAGGAACCAAGCAAAAAACCATGGCTCACCAAAGGTATAAAAATATCTTGTAACCGGAAAAGGGAACTGTATCTGACAGCAAGAGAGAGTAGTGACCCAGAAATACTCAACTATTATAAAAACTACTGTTCTGTATTAAGGAAAGTTATTAAAAAATCCAAAAGCATGTGCATCATGTCTGAGATTAGTACATCAAATAATAAAATTAAAACAATCTGGAATATTATAACAAGGGAGACAGGGCAACCAAGAACACAGGAAGACAGCATTACCACCAAAGTGAATGAAAAAATTACAAACAAAAAGTCAGATGTTGAAAACACTTTTAATAATTATTTCTTTAAATGTTGTGGAGAATATAGGATCCAAATGTTCATTAGAAGAAGCTAGGCAGTTAATAGAACAGGGAATACCTAGACAGTATGATACAATGGAAATCCCACCCACCTCTCAAACTGAAATTAAGAAATTAATAAACTCTCTCAAGAGCAAAAGCTCTCATGGCATTGATGGCATATCCAGCAGGGTATTAAAAGCTTGTTCCCAAGAAATATGTAGGATTCTTAGCCACATTTGTAATAGCTCACTGGAGCAGGGTATTTTCCCTGATAGACTGAAATATGCTATTGTCAAACCACTTCATAAAAAAGGTGATACATTGGATGTCAACAACTACCGCCCAATCTCACTTCTGACTGCTCTATCAAAAATTCTTGAAAAAGTAATGTATTCCAGAGTAACTTCATATATTAATAAAAATAAAGTTCTAACAAAATGTCAGTTTGGTTTCCAGAAAGGTTTTTCAACAGAAAATGCAATACACGTTTTCACTAATGAAATATTAAATGCTCTGGATAACCGTAAATTCTTCTAGATAAGCTTAAGTACTGTGGTATGAGTGGGAAAGTGCACAAATGGTTTAAATCTTACCTAACTGGAAGAGTTCAGAAAGTTGATATAAGTAATTCACATAATATACAAAAAACAGCCGAGTCCTCAAACTGGGGAACTATCAAGCATGGGGTGCCACAGGGTTCGGTACTGGGATCTTTGCTGTTCTTAATATATATTAATGATTTGCCTTTCTATATTCATAAAGATGCCAAGCTAGTTCTCTTTGCTGATGATACAAGTATCGCTATCACACTCGAATCACAGGAATTAACTGATGAAATCGTCAATGAAGTATTTCAGAGAATTATTAGGTGGTTCTCTGTAAATGGACTCTCTTTAAATTTTGAAAAAACACAGTATATTCAGTTTCACACAATGAATGGCATCACACCATTAATTAATATTGACTTCAACCAGAAATCTATAGCTAAGGTAGAATATTCAAAATTTTTAGGTTTATGCATTGATGAGGGGTTGAATTGGAAGAAACACATTGAAAATCTGCTGAAACGTTTGAGCTCAGCTACTTATGCTATTAGGGTGATTGCAAACTTTGGTGATGTACAACTCAGTAAACTAGCATACTATGCCTATTTTCATTCTCTGCTTTCTTATGGCATCATATTCTAGGGCAATTCATCATTTAGTAAGAAAGTATTCATTGCCCAAAAGCGGGTCATCAGAATAATTGCTGGAGCCCACCCAAGATCATCCTGCAGACATTTGTTTAAGGATCTAGGAATCTTTACAGTAGCTCCACAATATATATATATTCACTTATGAAATTTGTTATTAACAATCCAACTGAATTCAAATGTAACAGCAGTGTGCATAGCTACAACACTAGGAGAAAGGGTGACATACACTATTCAAGGTTAAATTTAGCTCTGTCACAGAAAGGGGTTTATTATTCTGCCACAAAAGTCTTTGGTCACTTACCTAGTAGTATCAAAATTCTGACAGATAGCCAACTAGCATTTAAAAATAAATTAAGAGAATTTCCTATGGCAATTCCTTCTACACATTAGATGAATTTCTAAATAAAAGTTAGAACTTTAGGAAAAACTTAAAAAATAAAAAATAATATAAAAAATAAAAACAAATAAAAAAATAAAAATTCAAATATTGAGTGTCATGTAATATTATGTATAGACACACTTCATTTAACTGACACGTTACACATCATTACGAAGTGTCGTATTCATGATCTATGGAACAAGTATTAATCTAATCTAATCTAATGTCAACACCTGTCAGAAAATAATTGAGGAAGCGAAGAATGTTGCAGGCGCTGTATAGTTGTTCTTCTAGGTTAATCGCTGAGTTCTTGGCTCATATTCTTTAGTAGAGGGTACATCCCTCTGAACGCGCTGATCCATCGATCCGCCACCGGTTGAGCTACCCTGGCACGCCTCACGACCCGTCTTCACAGCGTTACTTCTGCAAGCATCTCGCCTCCTAAATTTCGAACTTCACAGAAGCTCTCCTGCGAACCTTGGAACCTTCCAGGACTAACAGTCCTGGAAGAAAGGATATTGCGGAGACATAGCTTAGCCACAGTGTGGGGGATGTGCAAATTCAAACGTCTGTAAGCCTAAGTAATGCTCTATTCATCGGTCCCTGGACTAAGAAACTAAACTAACACTATGTACAACACACACAGCCATGTCCAAGAGGGAGGACTTAAAGCTTCGGAGGGAGCGGCCGCGCAATCCGCGATGTGGCGGTCCGGTACATGAACTCAGAATGGTATTTTGACTCAAGTTTTCTATGATTTGAATCTTCCAGGTATATTAAAAATGTGTGCCGGATCGCGATTGGAACACGCGACTTTTGCCTTTCTTGGACATAGGTTTATCCTACTGCCAGGAATTTTTAAATCTGTGAACACACCGCGGAAGAGCGAAAATATCATTCTGAATAGAAAGTTGTTCGAAATGGTATTATTGAGGATCGGACGTAATTCGCAAGCGGAAAATACTTGATGAATCAAATATTGTGATATACATATCATATCAACTGCCAATTTTGACCTATGAATCAGAATGTCAGGTAAAGGAAGAACTGAGCAGGAGACAAACAGCAGAATTCCGGTTTCTACTAGGTATCCTTAGTAAAACGAGAATAAGAAGTGAAGTAACATAGTGTTACACATCAAACGCCTAGATTAAATTCTGTAAGGTAATAGTATTTTCTCTATTGCAGCGACCTCTTCACCTTTCTTTTCTTCCTCTCTTCTTATTATTTTTTTTTTTTTTATTTAATTTTTTTTTTTAAATCCGCCACCAGACCTATTTATTTATAAGGCTGTCATTTATATATTTTAGTTATTTTTATTATTATTGTTATTTAACGGTTTCGGGGACTTCTTAGGGCAGGTGTTGTTATAATGTGTTCAGTCTGAAGGCTTTAGCAACATATGTCTGAAGAAGGGCACTAAGTGCCGAAACCGATATATGACAACTTAAAAACAAAGTGGTACTAGTTGTTGTCATTTTGTAAAATGAAAGTAATAGGCAATAATACTTTGGGCACATGAAAAGAATGGAACCAGAAACACTTTCTAGAAGTGCCGGACAATGGACAGACCCGGCACGAGAGCAACTGGAACGGTAACGAAATGCAGGACGATGTACAGCGTATTAACGGATAGGGCAGGCTATGGCAACTGAGCGTCAATATAACCTAAGTGTTGCGTTTGGATAAAAAGAGAGACCCTGTATTGTATAATTGCGCAGTAGTTCGTCAATCTCTATATCATAAAAGATCTAGCAGTAGATATAAGTAGCGATTTGAAATGCAACTTGTGGTGTCGCACAAGTATGAAGTGCGCGCCACGTACTTACACCGCGTGCCGCCATGCACGCACGGCGCGGCGTTCCTACGACGTCAGCCACGAGCGCCCTCTGCTGCAACTACGCTCGTGGCCACGACTGCTGCATCGTTCACTTGGGACTGAGATAGGAATGAGTTAACACTTGGGAATCAGAGAGGCACCAGTGAAGACTTGGCTATCGGATAGGCACTAGGAATCATCAGTAGGCAGGCCTCTATCTAAACTATGTATCAGCATTCTGCAGTCAATAACTATATAAAAGCTAAGTATTACCAATACTCTATGAAATATATATCTCGTTCTAATTTATTCTAGTGTTTCTAGTTTCTGCTGTCCCACTGGCTGGTCACCTCCGTACCTGCACACGCGTGCATCCTGTATTCCTGTGTCGGTCTCTTTCTACTCGGCTAGCTTAAACCCCCGGCTCCGCTCGCGTGTTGGTTGACTATGATAGATAAGCTACCTTTCAGTAGTGTACTATGAGACTGGTTTTGAAGGATGAAATGAAATACAATACCTTCTTTAGAAACAAACCTACGACGACCGGCGGAAACGAGACACAAAACAACTACCACATAAAATTAGTCTTCAATACGACAGATGCCGGTCTCCTTCCAATCAATAACCAAGGTCCGCCAAATTTAGGGTAACAAGTTTTAGGACTACAAATAAATATTTTAAGTAATCTTTCAACGATGATAACATTCAAACCAAGCTCTAAATAACCAGACAACTTATTAATAGACAATAATTCTCATTCAGTAGCACACATGCAAGCACTAATACAACCTGATTCATTCGTCACTGGTGCAGGTACCATACAACAACAACTTACAACAAGTTCGAAATGCGGTCCCATAGTGCTTTAAATCAGGGCCTTCCCACTACAGGGCTCATTTCCTCTTGAGATATTGCAACACAGGCTATAAGGAATAATGTATGTATTATTCATTGTAAATCATTAAGCACTTCACATAATTTTTTTATTTGAATGTCCAAATTCATTTTAATTTCATTTTCTGGCATTTTGGTAAACTACGTTACTTGTAGTATTATTTGGAGCGTAAATGTAGAGATTTGTTGGGTTGCCCACGCTTGAGGAAGCGACGTATAATTGGCCATGAAACATGAGGACTGTAAATGTATATTCCTATCAGACTGCAGAAGTCTGTGCTATTACCGTTTATCAGGAAAGTAAGCGGTGTAGATCAAATCACACGTAAAAATGCACTCGTTTCGCAGATTCCAATCACGAAATTGATTAATAATGATTATAATAATATCACAAGCAATCACTTGATGTAATGCGCGAAACGTCAAATGGATTTTTTTAAAGAGATGTATTAAAAGAAATTTCCTTTTCACTGCTTTATGTATTTATTCTTATATTTTCTTATTCGTATGCTTATTCTTACAGAGAAAGAGCTGAAGACATAGTAGCACGCATAGACCAAAGATGTGGCCTGTGGCATCACGTTTCGCTGTACGTAACCTCCTTGCTATAGAGTCACAAACACAAATTTCACAACTTTCGACCACCATATCTTCCACCTCCTTATAGCTATCGGATGGAACTGCTATGGTGTACAACGGGAGACTTCGGACAACAATTACACACAGACCATTCGTTTGTGTTCTGTAGTTTCCGCTGCAGAGCGAAATATTAACACACACACACACACACACACACGTAGAATTTTATATACACCGATAACTTTCCATCCAAATATACTCCACCCTTTTATTATTATCGACCCTCAAGCAACAATGCAACAAATAAAACCATTTTGAAAGAGTAAATATAATTTTCAAAGAGTAATTATTGTTCCGAAATTCGCGTCATATTCTTCAAATTACTAAATTTCTGTCAGATCGCTATATAACCGTGCCTAAAACGTTCCTCAGGTATAAATTAGTAACTGTACAAATATTTAAGTCTCTGCGTCTTATCGTTCGGACGTTATAAGCGTACACCGAATAGACATTCACATTAATGTATATAGATGGCGCATTCAAACCGCGCCTAAAGCCTTCCCCGGGTAGACATTAGTAACTGTACAAATTTTTAGCTCTTTATGTCTTGTGGTTCAGACGTTATAAACGTACAGTGAACAGACATTCACATTTAAAGTTATAGATGAACTGTGAAGTGTTTTACTGTGCTGGTGTTTCTTGCTTGCTTATCTCCACCAGTTGGTGTTTATATGACATTTCAATGACTGTTTTCCTACAGCCAATGTATTCAGGCAGCGCCATTGTCTTATGTTAATTTGTGATTTCTTGTTTGTTAAAAGGAGTAGTTGTTGCTTTATGTTTGAGAGGAAATGAGCCCTGTAGTGGGAAGGCCATTATTTAAAGCACTATGGGACCGCATTTCGAGCTTGTTGTAAGTTGTTGTTGTATGGTACCTGCACCAGCCTGCACCAGTGACGAATGAATCAGGTTGTATCAGTGCTTGCATGTGTGCTACTGAATGAGAATTATTGTCTATTAATAAGTTGTCTGGTTATTTGGAGCTTGGTTTGAATGTTATTATCGTTGAAAGATTTCTTAACATATTTATTTGTAGTCGTAAAACTTGTTACCCTAAATTTGGCGGACCTTGTTTATTGATTGGAACCACCGTGGGTGGATGTTAATTTTATTTAAACGGCCGTGTAACGTTTTAAGGACATTTGATGTTCAAAAACCACTGCGGGTGAGATTGCACCTGTCTTTGTTTCTTGTTTATTGAATTGTTCATGAACTGGAGCGACTTTGCGGGGGGGGGGGGGGGGGGGCGGAATGTAATATGTTTGGTGTTTTAAGGGGACTTTAACATTTTAAGAACTTGCATTACTTATTGATAGTACACTAGTTCATGTTTGATGAAACTTGCACATTGCGCAAGATATTGCCTCTGGCCTTGTTGTTTCAGCCTGTTGTTTGGCACGGAGTCTGGATTACCAGCGGTGGCGCGGGGTTGGGAAACTTGGCGGAGCGTTGCCGATGTTGCTGTTGTGTCCAGTCGGCCCCACCGTTACTCGGCCGTGCACCTTGAGATAAGTATTTCACGCAAGGCGGCAGTCTTCCGCCAAGATCCGACAGCTCCTTTCCCCTCACTGGTCACAGTGAAAGAGACTGAACTTGTAGAATTTTGCAACTTAAAATTTTATTGTTTCCTTGAATCTGTTCTTAAAACTCTGTAGTCACCGATATTTCATGTGGCTAATCTTTACTGTTAGTGAAGTGGGTCTGATGGACCAACACTTGTTGCAATTGAGAATTAGGATTGTAAATTGTCTTACTCATGTCACATTTGAGCTTAAAACATTTAAATATTTTAACTAGTTTCGGTTACTTTGTTTACTGTAATTATCAGAAAATTTTAAGCTGTTGCTCTTACTCATGTCGCGTTTGAGCTTCAAGTTATTTAGATACTGTGTTTGTCTATGAAAACCTGACGATCATTTTTTTTTTGTTATTTTAAGTAGCTATTGATTTTCTCAATTGAGTATTTGTTAATAAAGATAAAGACAACAACCTTCTATTGTGGGCTTCCCCTTCCACCACCCAATCTCCGGCCGCGGTGGCCGAGGGGGCTGAGGCGCTCCAGTCACGGTCTGCACGGCCACTACGGTCGGGGGTTCGAATCCCCCTCGGACATGGATATTTCTGCCGTCCTTAGTTGTAGTTAGTTCATAAGTAGTTTGTAAGTTTAGGGACTGATGACCCCGTAGTTAAGTCCCGTAAGTTTAACAAACATTTGAACATTTGATTTGAACCACCCAATCCTATCTTGCGTTATTTACAAAACTTAGTGGTAATGCCGCTGTGATTCGAGGGGATCTCACTTTTATAAGAGTGCATAGAGGGCACCATCATTTTCATCACTTGTTGACAGTGTGGGTGTTACCAGATGGTGTCGTCCTTCTCGATTAAAGGCAATCGACTGTCGTTTCGCTCTTGCAAAGTCGACATATATATCTGTAGGTAGAGCAGCACGTTTCGTTACAGGCTAATTTAGTAAGCGTTGAAACGTCACTGAGTTGTTGAGGAAATCGCAGTGGCAGACGCTGTAAGAGAGAAGTTCTGTATCGCGGTATGGGTTTATGCCAAAGTTCTGAGAGTTTACCAATATATTTTTTCCTCCTACGTATACGGCACAAAAAAGGCCCACAAAAATGACGGGGATTAAAGCCCACACGATGCATACCGACAGTAGGGTTTTCCCCCCCACAAACAATATGCGGCTGGAATAGGAGAAGGAAGTGACGATGCTACACAAAGAACCCACCGCCATACACCGTGAAGTGGCATGCGGAGTACATACAGCTATACATGGATGTTGTTGTAAAAGGCCACGAGCAGGTGCAGGAAGAGGACTGTAGTGGGAAGAGGTGCTGAACAGACCATGGGGAAAAAGAGAAGTTCGGAAAGGCTCTGTCAGTGACGTGAATCAGCAGAAACGTTGCAAGAAGAATCAAAGGGTATGCCGTACAGCACATCGCGGCTCGTCACGAAACAGTAGCGTCGCGTTGGAGGCCCCCTTTGGTAACAGGTTATGTTAGAGCCAGGCGGTGTCGGTGGTGAGGAATGGCACGCTTGCCGGTAGCGGGAAGCGGCGGTGACCGCCGGTGACCCCGGCACAAGTAGCGGCGGTGGCCACGCCCACACCGCGCCCCGCCCACGCACAGTGGCAGCCGCAGCCGCAGCCACTGACCGCAGGGGGGGAAGGGGAGTCACCGTGCCGCCGAGCCGGATCTGCGCGTGTGAGTGTGTGTGTGTGTGTGGGCGCGCGGCTCCATTAACGCTGCCGCACCAGTCTCGCCGACACCGAAACTGAACCTAATAAATTAGGGCTGACGTCCAGCCAAGAGGAAAAAAGAGACACCGTAGCTAAATGTTGTTGTGCTGTGTTCTGGGTTCAACGTCTCGATCTCAAGTGCAACTGGCGCGGAGCTCTCCTTTCCTGAAAGATACTGCGTGCCACTCCAAGCTGTCCTCTCGTGAACCTGTAACGACTGGGGACGTCGATAAAATATCGATACCTCGATATATGAGTATTTTTGCGAAAAATATCGATATCTCTCAATGATATTGTTTTAACTATTCACCTATTTTTATATCAGAATGTTAGTATCGAGTGGCGATACTTCAATTTTATTTTCGTAATTTTCGGCGAATATTTGAAACTACCCCTTCAAAATTGTAGTAGAAAATAATACAATTTAATTTTGTGTGTGTAAAATAGATTTTCTTTTGAATGAAATAAATCACATTTTGCGATGTTATTGCTTCACTGTATGAGGTTCAGATGGAATACGAAACTGTGGCGAATGAAAATTTGTGCCCGGCCGGGATTCCAACCCGGGCTCTCCTGCTTACTAGGCAGACGCGTTGACCTCTCCGCCACCGAGGAAACAGTGACCCGCCCCATTGCAGAGGACTCTTCCCTGCACGTCTTCCGCCACACACAAATCTCCATTCGCCGAGCTGTCTCTTTCCGATACCACAGCCTATTTATTCGCCACAGTTTGGTATTCCATCTAAACCTCATACAGTGAAGCCATAACATCGCAAATTGCGATTTATTTCATTCATTTGAACGCTGTAATTCGTCAAAAATATATATAAATTTTCTTTTAGTTTTCATCATTTCCAATCTTTCTCTACAACTGCAACTATAGGTGGCACAAAAGGACACCGATTACATCGGAGGATAACGTTATGAATGTAATGAGATTTCAGATGGAAAGAAGTAACTCGTCAATTGCGCTATTACGTCACATCGACATTCTTCAATGTCAGTATCTGAAGATGACACATTTACCAAATGACAAAATTTATTTTTGAATCATAGTATTCCTGTGACTAAACGGCAGACTTACCTGCTAGATTTCAGACATGAGATAATTCAATGGAGCAGTCGGAAGTTTCTTCTTACAATGAATGCACCGTGTGAAATATTTTGAATTTTCCTGCTTAAGAGTGAAAAAATTATTTCCACATGTATACTGTGGGACAGGGAAGGAAGGAAGGAATCTTACGGTTTAACGTCCCGTCGACAGCGTAGTCATTAGAGACGTAGCTCAGACTCGGATGTTTGGGTAAGGATGGTGGAAGGAAATCGGCCGTGCCCTGTGTAAGGAACCATCCGGCATTTTCCTGGAGTGATTTTGGTAAATCATAGAAAACCTAAATCTGGATGGCAGGAGGTGGATTTGAACCACCATACTTCAGAATACAAGTCCAGTGTCTTACCACTGCGCCACCTCGCTCGGTATATACTCTGACAGATTAAGAAACTTGGATATGAGTGGTCAACTGAAATGAAATACTGTTGTGCTGGAGTGGCCGGACATGGTAGTCGTATTAGTATACTTGTCTGAATGATTGCGTGAATGTATGGCCGAAAATTTAAGTTGTAAAAATTTAATTATATATTTTCCTGCCCTTTTTTTTTTTTTTTTTTTTTTTTTTTTTTTTTTTTTTTTTTTAATATTTCTTGAAAGAAAAATTAAACTTCCTCTTCTGCGGTGGTTACCCGTATTAGTGTGAGGGTCCTCTTCTTCTTCTTCTTTTTTATAAATATAACCAAAGCTGGTTGCAAGGTGTCGGGACAGTATGTGCACTTAGTAGCTGTCTCTCCTTGCCAGTAAGGAACTAAAAAGTGTGGAACGTTCTTCTTAGGGTGAAAAACTAAAGAGAAATAAAAGAAATAAAGAAATCCTCTCCGCGGTTAGTTCAGTCACATGGAAGCCTCCAGCGTTCGTCTTCTCGAATTGGTCTTGCAAGTGGTCCGTTTCAGTTACAACTTTTACTGTTTCCGACGTGTAGTTTTGCATGCGTCTTCTCATAACACTGATGGCTCCATGGCTTTAATAGCCGCGTTTCTGTGAGCACTAAAGTCCATAACTTGATACTATCTGTAATATCTTTATGTCTTCACCATAATTTTCAACATATTTCCGTATGTGTTCGTGTAATCACTTTGTAGTCTTATTTTGTCATGTTCGTATTCCAAGTAAGCGCGATAATCGGCAAGTGATGCTGAACGGTTATAGATGGCATAGACAGCAGTGTGGCCTAAAAGCCAAATCGCTGCATTGTTCTTCTTACGGGGGTACCTCAGTTTTTCTGGTCGTAATAACTCTAAAATATCTATGTTTTGCGAAACCGTTCGGTCGATAATGGCCAATCTGCATAGCATGAATTCCACGATCAACTCAGTTGTACCGCAGGTGAGTCTGTGAATTAATGTGTCCACGTATCCACAGTTTGTACAGGCGGGTGTTGGGGCCAGGTGAATGTTGTTAAGTTTCTCATTAGTCGGCACTTTATCATTAACAATTATGTACCACATTGATTTGATGCGTGACGGTAGTATAGGACTGTGCACGTTTCTCCAGATCGTATTCCATTTTCAATGTGGATATTTGTTTGTTATCCGGTTTTCTCTGCCATCTGTTGTTAAGAAGTTGTAGATTTTCTTATTCGTATAGGGCGGGTTGATGTCATCAGCGTGCTTTATATAACTGAATTCTCTGTAGTAAAATCTGACATGGCGAAAGTTTAAAGGTATTGCAGCTTCATAAATTGGTGGCATCAAACTGCTCGGCTTCCAGTGTGATATTAACCATTGGGTTAGGCTCGGCGTCCGTTTATTTATAATTTTACTAATGCGACCGATTAGTAAAGTCCGGCATTTATATCTGGCGTGAATTAAACCAAGACCTCCGCGTTCATGAGGTAAAGTTAAGATGTCAAAGCAGACTTTAAAAATATGGCCCCTTAGAACGTACCAGCAGAACGCCTTCTGGATACTATCTGCTAGGTGATTTGACACCGGTATGATCTGGGCCAAATAAAACATCCTGTTCGCTATCGATATCCTGACTGTGTGCACTCTTTGCAACAAATCCAAATCTCTGTCAGAATAAATACGAGTTGTGGCTCGGATCTTGTGTAACATGTCTGTCCAATTCTTTGTTGCCATGGCATCTGGTGTCGCGCTCCAGTAGACTCCAAGCGATTTATGTTGCACTTTTGTTTCACACCAGTCTAGGTAGGTGGTGTTGCCGATGCCTCTTCCTATGTGCAGCAGTGTTGTTTTCTTCGTATTCAACTTCGCTCCGGTTGCTATGTTAAAAGTAGTAATTACTTCCCTCACTTTCGCCAGATCGTCCGTGGATGTTATTGCCAAACATACGTCATCCACATATGCAATGCAAGCAATTTTCCACATTCCTATACTGATTCCCGCCGTCGCGCGTGTTATGCTTGCCAGCAAAGGCTCGACAGCTATGGCGTATAAAGCCATTGATAGAGGACAACCTTGCCGGATAGATCTCCTTATGGATAGTGTCTCAGTCATGTGACCGTTAATCAACACACGTGATGTAGCATTAGAGACACAGTTCTGTAGCAGGTGGAGAAAACGTTGCCGAAACCCCATCCTCGACATTGCCTTGAATAGATAGTCGTGGCTGATACGATCATAGGCCTTTTCAAAATCTAAAAATAGTAGGGCGTCGGGTTCATCATTTTCTGCTAGGGTACATATAATATCCCGTAATTCGCAGGCGGCTGATATCACACTGCGTCCCGGTAATGCGCTGTACTGGTATTCGCCTAGTATCTTATGTAACACTGATTGCATCCGCTTCTTGATTGCCCTCGTTATAATTTTATAATCCGCATTTAATAGCGTAATAGAAGCAATTCCTGAATCTTCTTGCTGTTTCCTTTCTTCTTCAGCGGCACAATAAAACCTTCTTTCAGTTCATTCGGGATTGTTTGAAGTAGGTACATTTCGTTTGCAATTTGTGTTAAGGTTGGGCCCAATATATGCCAGTAGTGTTGATATAGTTCAGAACCTAGTCCATCGGGTCCGGGAGACTTCCGCTTTGCTGCATTGTGTACTGCCTCTTGAATATCTTCCTCGGTGAAAGGAGCTTCGAGGCCCTCGTTGTCTTCGTCAGAGAGGAGGGAGACTATTTCGTCAGTGACGTCATGAGAAGATCTATCATTTGTCTCGTGCCTGTATACCCGTTGTATTATGTCACGTTGTCTAGTAGATATGTTCCCTGCACCATCATCTACCTCTTCAATTAGTTTTGCTTTTTGACGTCGCAGTGTCCGTAGGGTGTGGTATAGCGTCGCCGTTTCCTCCGTTGCAATGTCTTTCGGCTGGGAACGTATTATTGCGCCCTCCAGTTGTTTGCGGTACAAATTTGTTATCTTTGCCTTGTACCTTTTGATGCGCCGGTAAGCATCCTCAACTCTGACATCTGCGGAATGATAAAGATCCCGAAGGCAAGAAAAATAGAATTCTATGGTCCGTTTATTCCAATAGGACTTTTGGTAAGCATAACTCTTTATCGTTGAACGAATTTTGGGTTTCGCTCTACGTAACCACCATTCAACAGTTGATCTGTATTGGGTTCGGGAGCATTGTACGTTCTCCCACACTCGCTGGATTTCCTCATCCAGTTGTTTGTCTCGTAATAGACTCACGTTCATCTTCCAGTAGCCTCTCCCGCGAAACACTTGGGGGCGCTGGAGGTTTATATAACATTGGTGGACACTGTGATCAGAGAAGCCAACGGGTGAAATGTCACTGTTCACTACATTGGGAGCGAGAGTTTCGGATACATAGAAACGATCAATCCGGCTGGCCGAATTACTCGTTATATGGGTATACACGATGCGGTTTCCATGTATTTTTTCCCAGGTGTCTATCAAATTGATCCCATGGACTAGATGGTCAAGTTCTAAACACTTGTTGAAATGTGGTGTCTGATCTTTGGCTGAGATTACACAATTAAAATCTCCCCCAATAATACAGTTCGTGGCACATTCGTTGATTAAAAAAGGCACCTCATGTTTATAGGAGGAGGAGCGTTCCCGTCGGCGGTTGTTGCCCGACGGCGCATACAAATTTATAAGTTGAACGCCATTAATTTTACAGGCTATGCCACGACCATTTGTTGTTGTTGTTGTGGTCTTCAGTCCGGAGACTGGTTTGATGCAGCTCTCCACAATACCCTATCCTGAGCAAGCCTCTTCATCTCCACATAAGAGCGACAACCTACATCTGTCTGAATCTGCTTACTGTATCCATCTCTTGGTCTTCCCCTGCGATTGTTTCCCCATACACTTCCCTCCAACGCTAAATTCACAATTCCTTGATGTCTAAGAATGTGTCCTACCAATCTATCCCTTCTTTTAGTCAAGGTATGCCAGAAATTCCTTTTCTCCCCAATTCTGTTCAGTACCTCATTAGTTACGCGATCCACCCACCTAATCTTTAGCATTCTTCTATAGCACCATATTTCAAAAGCCTCAATCCTCCTCCTGTCCGCACTGTTTATCGTCCATGTCTCACTCCCATACAAGGCAACACTCCATACAAATGCCTTCAGAAAGGACTTCCTTAGGTTTAAATTAATATTCGATGTTAACAAATTTCTCTTTTTCAAGAACGCTTTTCTACCCATTGCCATTCTGCATTTTATATCCTCTGTACTGCGACCATCATTTGTTATTTTACTGCCCAAGTAACAAAACTCATCTACCTCCTTTATTGCTACGTTTCCCAATCTAATTCCTTCAGCATCACCTGATTTTCTAAGACCGCATTCCATTACCCTAGTTTTGCTCTTGTTAATGTTCATCTTATATGCACCTTTCAGCACACTGTCCATTCCGTTCAATTGCTCTTCCAGGTCCTTTGCTGTATCTGACAGAATTACTATGTCGTCGGCAAAACGCAATGTTTTTAATTCTTCACCCTGAACTTTAATTCCTTCTCCAAATTTCTCCTTGCTTTCCTTTATAGCTTGCTCAATGTACAAATTGAACAACATTGGGGAAAGGCTACAACCCTGTCTTACTCCCTTTCCAACCACTGCATCCCTTTCATGCCCTTCAACTCTGACAACCGCTGTCTGGTTTTTGTACAAGTTGTCGACCATTTGTAAGTCGAACGATATGCGAGTGAGGAATGCCATCGCGTAGTAAGATTGCCGTTCCTGTGTGGTCTTCTTCACTGATGTTCGTGAGTGTGACAAACCCCTCTACGTTTGGCTCCACGCTAACTTCTTGAAGGAGCCCAATATCTACGTTCGTGTTATATAAGAAGTCCTTAAGCGTTCTAAATTTTAATTCACTCTGGATTCTACAGATATTAATAGTTGTTATATTGTATGTAAAATTACCATTCATTTTTGGGGAAAGATTCAAGTAACATTATATACTGCTATATCAACACAAAACACATATTATTATAAGCTATGTTTGGTACTCGTTAGTATCCATTCCGTCATCTTGCGGAGACGGTTCATCCAAAACTTTTCGTAAACATGGGCCGTGATCTGTTCTATCTGCGGAAGTGGTGGCGGGTGCTCCTAGATTTCCAAGTAGCTGATTTTTTTAATTTTGCAGCAACTTGTTGTGCTACAGGCCTCAGCTGATTGGCTACTTCAGCAGCACCCCCACGAGCAACCCGTATTTTCTTTTTTTCAGGGGAGGTTTGCCCTTTAACTTCCTTCTGTGAATCCGATGACGACTTTTTAGATTTTTTTGCGCCAGAGACCTGTCTATCAGTAGTCATCAAAGGTTTGTCAAGGGTTCCATGGGAGTCTGTCACGCCTTCGTCGAGTTTTTCTATCTGTTGTGGAGTATTACCGTTGATGGTTGCAGATACACACGGAGAATCAGTTGGGGAGGTGTCGGAAGTCGCACTTGTCGTGTCCGACGATGCATCGGGCGCGCCCTCTTTCTCTCCGAGAACATCCGTCAAAAGTGTGTCACCCGCTGGGTTACATGTGACAGAACTCAGTTCGGCAACAGCACTTAATTGTGGGGTCGGTTTGTTGCCTTCACGAGCTTCCGACATTTCAACGTCATCGCTCCACGACAGTGCATTTGTTGGCGGCACTACAGAGTTTGCTGCCGCGGCAGCTAGCACTACGTCATCGGGAGGGGTGGCGTCGCGCTCCGTTCCAGTAAACAAACGGCTGGCGACTGAGGCATACTGAGGGCGCGGTCTGCCTTCCGCATCGACCTCGACGGGGAGCTGAACTGGTGCACGCCTGCGTGGACATTCCGCTCTAAGGTGTCCAGGCAGATTACAAGCGGAGCAAGTGCGTGGTTGTCCCTCATATACCACGAGAGCCCTGAAGCCACATACATTAACGAAGGACGGTATGTGTGACTGAAGGTCAATTTTAACTGTTCTCACACCATTATCGATCTTATAATGCATGTTGCCGCCCCAACGATCAGCAGTCACTGCATATACTGTTCCAAATTTCGATAGCGCCTGTTTGATATGCGTAAATTCAACTTCAAACGGTAGCAGATGCACTTTAACATTCCTGAGACCCAAACCGGCGTACGAAATAGAAACTCGACTCACCTCGCCTGTGCTGCTCTTATACTCGGCTGTTCCATTTGTTTTGTCCATTATCCTTTGGCACCAGTCGTCATTCCGTAGCTTCACGATGTACTCGTTACTTAGAAAATCGTATGCCATCCCAAGGACATCCTCTTCTGGTACTTGAAAACATCCGTTGAACCAATCATCAAATTCGTATATCTTAGGTCGTGCAACACCGAAAACGAAACTGAACTTCAATGTATACTTCCGCAAGTGCGACTCCATTTCAGACACTAAGTATCACACAGCGCGCGCGAAGTAAACAAGCAGCGGCGGCACCGAAGACCGCAGCAAGCACACGTACCGACCGCTACGGCGGTCTGGCCGCGAATGACCCGTCAGAGAGCCTCTTTACGGTGAGTACTTATCTATCCTCCACTACTGAAATGAAATACTTCAGGATATGTGTCATGCACACAGTTGTTAATTAACAACACAACAGTCGACCAAAACTATAGCAAAACAAGCTGTAATCTGCAAAATGTTCCATTATTAATTCACAAATTTTTATTTTCAACGTTTCTCTTCAAATTCTTGTTGTAAGGGGAGTAAACACGCTGTTAGCGTGTTAATGTACAGTACGCAATTTCTAACAGAAAATCAGTACTTAAAAGTACAATTCTAAAACCGGCAGTATATTTGCAATGTGAAGTCATTTTTATAATCCGATATTTCGATATGTGACGGGTCCGATATTGGTGTATTTTTAAATACTGATATATCGGATTCCAGATATTTTCTTAAAATATCTAGATCTGCAGTAGCGACCCCATGTCTCATACCTCACTTTATGCTGAAACTACAATTGTGCGTTTTTAGTTTTGAGACAGAAATGACTCAATGTTACACAGAGCCTTCATAGTCTAGCACAGTAATTAAAAGGAGAC
Organism: Locusta migratoria; assembly: GCA_026315105.1. Classification (NCBI taxonomy): domain Eukaryota; kingdom Metazoa; phylum Arthropoda; class Insecta; order Orthoptera; family Acrididae; genus Locusta; species Locusta migratoria. The sequence continues at coordinate 64,425,802 of CM048751.1, forward strand.
TTACATGAAAGTCATTACCAAAGAAAACATGATCCGTTGAAGAACATACAGTATTGCACCAACAGATAGCATTGTGACACAGCTGCCATAACGGCATCGGTATGTAACCTTTAATAGTGAATGTTTTCAGTAATAAGCCTCAGTGTTTTATCAGCGTGTGAAACAAACAGGCGCCATGTTACGGAGATACACTTGTGCTTCCTACAACCAAAAAACCAAGCACTCTGACTGCTGCGTTTATCCTTCCCGAGAATTTCCGTGCAAGTTGGAACGCCGCCAGCGTCAATTTCCCAACAATTCTGGTTGCCATGGTAACGTGAACAGAACGTTCGACGAGGTACTGGATGATCATGCAGCACAGACGTCCGCCAAGACCGTCACATTGTACGAGCAGCTCATAGGGGGCTGAGGGTCTGTCAGCCCAGAAGCGTCAATGCGAAGTCCTGCTAACAGGTTACTGGCAGTGGGGCTACGGACGTGCACATCCCTGTCCTCCAGTCGCGCCACAGCAACGACGTGCACGTCTCCTCTAGTGCCATCACATGGAACTCTACATATCTACATCTACATCCATAATCCCCAGCCCACCCAAAGGTGCGTGGCAGATGGTACTCAGTACCACTACTAGTTATTTGTTATCCTGTTCCTCTCCCAGATAAACGAGGGAAAATTACTTACATGCATCCATACGAGCTATAATCTGTCTGACCTTATCTTTGTGATCTTTAGGCGAATTGTAGCTTGGCAGCAGTAGAATCGTTTTGCAGTGCGCCTCAAATTCCGGCCTTGGGAATTTCTTCAACAGTGCTTCTCGACAACAACGTTCCCTCCCCTCCAACGATTCCCAGTTGAGTTCCCGAATCATTTCAGTAACACTCGCGCTCTGAATTGCCTCTATGTCTTCCTTTAAACCGATCTGGTGGAAATCCCAAACACTTGAGCAATTCTCAAGATCGGGGTCGTACAAGGGTTTTATATGAGGTCTCCTTTAGAGACGAATCACACTTTCCCAAAATTCTCCCAAGAAAACTTAGTCTACCATTTGTCTTCTCCACGATTCGTTCCACTTCATATCGCTGTGCATCGTTACGCCTAGAAATTTGAACGACGCGACTGTATAATGTTGTATTCGAACGTTACGGGATTGTTTCTGCTACTCATCTGCATTACCTTTCATGTTTCTGCATTTTGCGCTAGCTGCTATTCCTCACACCACCAAGAAATTTGGTCCAAGTCATCCTACATCCTACTACACCACAGCATCATTAGCAAACAGCAGCAGATTGCAACTAACTCTGTCCGTCAGATCATTTATATAGATAGAAAATAATAGCTCGTTCCTCAATTTCCTGGTGCTCCACTGACGATACTCTAGTCTCTGATGAACACTCGCCATCGAGGACAACGTACCGTGTTCTATTACATAAGTAGTCTTCGAGCCGAAATTGCAGGCCGTGGTCTTAAGCATTGAAAGCAGCTTCTACCTGCATGTTGGCACCAATGACGCAAATCCGGTAAGCGTTGTCTCTTACACTGGCCCCATCCCAGTCCTTATGGTGTAGGGCGCTATAAGCTACAACTTTCAGTCACCATTCACCTTCGATGTTAGCGGAGAGAACGCTGACCAGCACTCGGTACGTGCAGAATGTTGTAAGACCTGTTCTTTTTCCATTCTTGCAACAGAAATATGTGTTCTTCCAACACGATAATGTTCACCCACATATTCAACATCTAAGAGTTGCAGTTACTTCCCTGGTTACCACACTATATCCTACCTTGTCTTCAGTCGAGTACGTATCGGATGTCATCTAACGGACACGTGCGACTGGTCAACCCAAAACTGTTGCAGATCTTCGTTAAGAATGAGAATGTGTGGAATAATGTAGGCCTTGACAGTATTGCCCCTCTCTATGATCTGTGCTGAACAGACTATCGGGAGAAAAGAGAAGCTCGGTAACGCAGGAGTAGGTCTGATAATGATTGAACAATAGGAATGCGGGTATGTTACTATGAACAGCGTAGTTAGCGCATTATCGTAGCAAAAATGGAAACGAAATCAACAGCGAACACAGAAGTACAAGTTTATATACCAACTAGCTCTGCCGATGACGAGCAGATCCAAAAAATGTATGAGGAGATAAAATAAATTATTCTGATCGTTGAGGAGATGAAAACTTGATTGTGATGGGGAAATGCAATTTGTTAGAAGGGGAGAGAAGGAAATATGTGAATATGGAAAAAAGGAATGAAAGTAGAGATCGCCTCATAGAATTTTAGGCAGAGCAAAATTTAACAATCACAAACACTTGGTTTAATAATCATGAAAGAAGGTTATATACGCGGAATATACCAGGAGACACTGGAAGGTACAATGTTGACTTTATAATGGTAAGGCAATGGTATAGTAACCACGTTGTAACTGTAAGCCACATCCATAGGCAGAGACTCTAAAGCATGACTTATTGGTTATGATCAGTAGTTTAGAAATTGAAAGATTGCAAAAAGATAGAAAATTAAGGAGATGGAATCTGGAGAGAACTACAGAGTGTTGAAAGTTTCAGAAGGAGCATTAGGATAGCATCGGGTGAAACTGGCAAAGTAAGACTGTAGAAGAAAAATGGGTAGCTCTAAGAGGTAGAGTAGTGAAGGTCGCAGAGGATCATATAGACAGAAGGACAAGGCCTAATAGAAATCCCTGAATTACACTCGAGATACTGAACTTAACTGATGGAAGGAGAAAATATAAAGATGCATCAAGTGACGCAGGCAAAATAGAATACAGACGTCTGAGAAATGAGGTTGACTGAAAATGCAGATTGCCCAGGCAGGAGTGACTAGAGACGAAACACAAGACCGTAAAGAATCTACAACAAGCGGAAAGATAGATTCCGCCTACAGAAAAATAAGACATTTGGAGGCAGGAAAACCAGCTCCGGTGAAAACCAAGCAAACAAGGGATAGCTAGAAGGTGGAAAGAATATTTAGAGAGCCTCTATCCAGAAATGGAGGACGGATTGGGAGCTACCAAGAGAGAACGGCCGGTGGAGATCCAAATGCACGCCGTGACGGACTATATCGGGAGGAGTTGCCTGGAAGAAGAGACTAACCGAGGTCTATATCGCCGCACGCAATGTACCACAAGTCTGTTCTACTGTGGCCTTTCTATTAAAGGAATTTTGTAGACAGCGAAGTTCGCCGGTGCGAGTGTACTGTATTTCGAGTCCTACACATGAGTTTAGTTGATTGTAGTGGTTACAGTGATATTACGAGTAACTTGAAAAAGGCTCACTGGTCAAAGGGTGCGACGCTAGTCTGTTGTGGTTAAGCAGTGGTATTGGAGTTAATTTAACTTGCACTGCATACGTTGCGTATTTTAAATGGGTACTTGGCTCTGTAGCTGTCTTCAAATGAGAGTCCTCAACTAATTGAGTGTCTTGCTTTGGTATTTATTTACAATAAATACTCGTGGCTGATATTGTTTCTGGAATATTATTTGAAATTGGTCCGCACACCGTAAGTTACGTGAATTCAAAATTTTATATGGAACTGATAATTTTGCAAAATCTGGTAACCTTATATATATATATATATATATATATATATATATATATATATATATATATACTGCCCCTTGTACAATTGTTGACAAATGAAATGATTTTGTTTAATGAGAGTGCTTGCCTTGTGTTGTTTGAGTTGGTATTCTTATATTAAAGACTGTATTGCACAGCAGGAAAGTACTATGGTACAGTTTTAAAGATGTGTTTCTTAATTAACAGAAAGGATTTAACGATTCATTGAGTGGATTGAATATAAATTATTATCCTTTTGGAAACTGCTACGTTGAATAAAATTGTTATTACTTTGGCTATAACAGAAGTTCAAAATTTTGTTTAAAATTGAAAATAAAATTAGTCTTACGAGGGGCAGAAGCTTCTCACAGCTCAATCCAGTCCTACTACTCCCTCTACTGGTGCAGTTAGGTTAGGGTAGATTAGCAGTCTGTACTGTGGTATCGTGTCAAACGCCTTTCGAAAATCGAGAAATATGCAGTCTGTCTTTTCCCCTTCATCCATTGCACGCAAGATGTCATGATAGAAAAGGACAAGCTGCGTTTCGCATGATCGATGCTTTCTAAAGCAGTGCTGATGCATGGAAGTAAGCTTTTCCGTCTCAAGAAAATTCGCTATATTAGAAATGAGAATATGTTCAAGAATTGATGTTAACGATGTGATGGCAGAAAATGTGGGCCAGGATTAAAGGTGGGAACAATTGATTGAGTTACAGTCTTGCACAATTAATAATATTTATTGACAGTTAAGTTGAAAAGAAATTAGAAAACTTCTCTCAATGATGCTGGTCATCAAATCGTTTGACATTAATTTGTTTCTTAACCACTTTCAATATTAATTTAAAAACCGACCATGATAATGTACAAATATTCAATTATGTGGCGTTAGCATACAACTGAACAAATTCCAAATCTAGTATACACTACAGCAATAACTAGGGAATATGAAAGTTAAAATAATTATTAAATTCAAACAAACGTATGCTTTCCTCTCAGAATTTTATCCAGTACAGAAAACAATATTCCTTTATAGTGTTATCCAGCTCCTTGGTAACCTCATAACTCAGTTCAGTAAATAAATTGAGCTTCCTCCCATATACTGTAACAACATGTTCCAAGATGACGCACCTGCAACAGACTAGTATTCACGGTTTGTCAATGTGCACCAAAATACGTCACCACAGTTTCATCAGCTCAATGTTAATTAGCACACCCCACTATTAATAGCGGTATTAAGTATAGTACACCATCGAGGAACCACCCCTAAACAAAATCAACCAACGAAAACCAAATGTCAAGCAGTTCATACAGTTTAGCAGACATTGAAACTCAAAATGTGGCTTAGCCATATAGAAATGTCCACCGAATCTCACAGCAAGTTACACTTGATATCGCTCGGGCAGATTTCAAGCAGCGAACACAATCACAGTACCTGCATTGCTGTATGCCATAACATGGGGCACTTGCACTTGCCATACGTCAATACATCTTTCGCCGACGTGACCTTAACATACACGCCGACAATACACTGTATGATTTGGTCAAACTTGTCTCCGTGCAGTTCCTCCCCGGAAACGAAAGATAGTACAGTCTTCCAACACAATCAGCAAGCGTAACCTCCTGCACTTGCCCGTACCGACTAGTGTCGGTACTCAGTGTAACAGCGAACAACAACAACAACCTCCCCACGCTGTCACAGGAAGGCACTTCCTTCTCGCTCGCCCCGTAACCGACTGTTCACCGACCAATCCACCGCCAAAGATCGCTATTTTCCTCCACCGGAGTTCGTATTTGCGGAAGAAAGCCAACGCCAAAATCGATCACAGGGTAGCCAATCTACTCATGTGCCTTACACGGCACAATATAGACCTGTACTTTCGTCGGTCCGTTCTTTTTGTCCTTCTTATAGATGGGAGATACCTGCACTTTTTTTCCAATCGGTTGCAAATTTTCGCTGGATCAAAGTACGGCGATAAATGTTGCCATCTCATTCCAGTTGTGCCTCGTAAACGTGCAGGGTGTTAGCAGTCGAAACACAGGTGACTGTCTCAGATGTTGCGCGGTTGCACTGCTGCGAGTTATCTGAACGTGTGATGTCGCAGGCAGGCGCTGAAGTTACACACGGGCCCGTCGGTCGCAAGAGCAGCGTTTCGCACCTCACCTCGCGGGACGCCCGCCTCGCCTCGCCTGTTGTGGAGTCGGGGCACGGGCCGCGACCCGCGCCGTGTACCCGCGGGCCGCATACCCGGGCGCCGCCGTTTCGTCAGCGGTCTGCAACCGCCGCGTCGCCAAGGACGGAGGGGAGCCACCGACCGCTAATCCCCAGCAGGCACAGAGGAGGCTAGCAGAGTGTCATCTAACGCGACTGTTCTCATCAGACAATGCAGACAGCCAAGCAACCAAGCAACACATGCAAAGGATCAAGACCCCATTAAAATATACACAGCCCGACACACACACACACATATATATATATATATATATATATATATATATATATATATATATATATATACGTGAATGTCTGTTAGGTGTACGTTTATCACGTCTGAACCACAAGACATAAAGAGCTAAATATTTGTACAGTTACTAATGTATACCCGGGGAAGGCTTTAGGCACGGTTTTATGGCGATCGGATAGCTATTTATCTATATATATTAATGTGAATGTCCGTTCGGTGTACGCTTATCACGTCCGAACGATAAGACGCAGAGACTTAAATATTTGTACAGCTGCTAATTTATACCTGAGGAAGGTTTTAGGCACGGATTTATAGCGATCTGATAGATACTTAGTAATTTGAAGAATATAACGTAAAATGTGGAACAATTTGAAAATTATATTTACTCTTTCGTTTTATGGGTTGCATTGTTGCTTGAGGGTTGATAATGATAACAGGTTGGAGTATGTTGGGATGGAAAGTTATTGGTGTATATAAAATTCTACGTGTGTGTGTTTTTGTGTGTGTGTGTGTAAGTGTGTGTTAATATTTCGCTCTGCAACGAAAACTACAGAACGAAAACGAATGGTCTTTGTGTAATTGTTGTTCTAAGTCTCCCGTTGTACACCATATCAGTTCCATGCCGATAGCTACAAGGGGGTGGAAGATATAGTGGTTGAAAGTCGTCAAATTATAAAAAAATTCGGACTGAAGACGAGCGATAACGTTTGCGACTCTATAGCAAGGAGGTTACATACAGAGAAACGTGATGCCACAGACCATATCGCCGGAAGCGGTGACCGAGGGGACTGAGGCGCTCCAGTCACGGTCTGCACGACCACTACGGTCGGGGGTTCGAATCCCCCCTCAGGCATGGATATTTGTGCCGTCTTAGTTCGTAAGTAGTTCATAAGTAGTTTGTAAGTTTAGGGACTGATGACCCCGTAGTTAAGTCCCATAAGCTTAACAAACATTTTGAAAACAGACCATATCTTTGGTCTATGCGTGCTACTATGTCTTCAGCTCTTTCTCTGTAAGGATAAGCATATGAATAAGGAAATATAAGAATAAATAAATAAAACAGTAAAAAAGAAATTTCTTTTAATACATCTCTTTAAAAAAATTGATTTGACGTTTCGCGCATTACATCAAGTCATCAATATGTCATATTATTACAATCATTATTGTTGAATTTCGTGATTTGATCTATACTACTTACTTCACATATTTTTATTTTTTATTTGTATGTTGATTAAAAATGTTTGTTTCTACAGAAAATTATGTTTTTTTTTTTTTTTTTTTTTTTTTTTTTTTTTTTTTTTTTTTTTTTTTTTAATGGACACCCTATATGTTTTCTTCATCAATCCATAGCATGACAAATCACATAAACAATGGGATTGATTGCATTGCAATATTCCAATTACATCCCGAGATATTACGACGCGAAGTTGTCGCTTGAAAAACCCGAAATGCGCTGCTAGCGCACGTCCTGAGGCTCAGGCGTGAACCTCATGCTGCCCGTAATCGCGATGTGATTGACATGCGTAATCGCACTTCCATACTTATCAAGAGGTCCGAAACGAATAATACGGTCTGCTGCCATCAACTCTCATAAGCACATAATGGTTTCCCCTCTCGCACGTTTTATGTGTCTACGTACACAATATGAACCAGTACCGATCGGTATACACCAGTCAATGCCGGAACTGGTAAGCCCCTCCCACTTGTTCCCAATTGGGATTCCCCCTTTGCCCCACTATCAGCTTGTCTGATAATTGGCTGAATAGAACCGCGACTCTTTATGGGCCGGATCTCAAACAGCCCGCTCCACTCTTCGGAGTGGAGAATGAAAAGAGAAGTTTTTTTTTTTTTTTTTTTTTTTTTTTTTTTTTTTTTTTTTTTTTTTTTTTGTATACACCAGTCAGTGAAGGATGCTGTTTACCAACATGAACCAACAACACCAGAGGACATGAAGCAACGCATAATTGATGCTTGTATAGCCATCAAAGAGGAAACAGTAGGACGAAGTAGGGCATCCTTCATCCGCAGAGTGACCCTATGTATGCAAGCCAATGGTTATCACTTTGACCATTATATGTGAACGCTAACTTTAGTATGTAGTGCGGGTATCACAGTGCAAGTTTCTACAAAGGGCCATTTTACCCAGTAATGTTCAGAAACATTTGTTTGAAACAATTTGTCATGTAACGCATTAGATAAACATAACATTGATAATTATGTGATAATGAAACTAATTTGTTAAACATGTTTACATTCATATGCTATGTCTTACTTGAGCTTCTCAAATCAAAACATTTTTACCTAAACAACGGTAAAACTTTTAGTCCACTTGCTCGTTTCACTAAAACCATTGACATGAATTTTACTATTATGAGTGAATAATTCACTGTCACTTGCGCTAGATCTACAGTAAAGTTAAATTTTAACGTTGAACGGCATTACCTTTTTAGTAACGGATTAACGATAAGCGAAGATAACTTTGTGACTAACGTTGCGGTACACAGATATGTTACAGAACCGCATCACCCCTAGCCTATGGGATAAGTACCTGCTGGAATGTACGACTTTAATGCAGGATGGCAGCAGACCGTATTATTCGTTTCGGACCTCTAGGTAAGTATGGAAGTGCGATTACGCATGTCAATCACATCGCGATTACGGGCAGCATGTGGTTCAAGCCTGAGCCTCAGGACGTGCGCTAGCAGCGCATTTCGGGTTTTTCAAGCGTCAACTTCGCGTCGCAATATCTCGGGATGTAATTGGAATATTGCGATGCAATCAACGCCATTGTTTATGTGATTTGTCATGCTATGGATTGCTGCAGAAAAAACATAGGGTGTCCATTTTAAAAAAATATAAGTTTGTGTTAAAAAACACATTTGCTTTCGTTTTAGAATGTTTCGAAATATGTACATTCATGGGCCCCAGCCGTACATTGATACCTGTGAAAGTCGTTTTCCAATAGCTGTTATTGTTCCAAAGATATTTTGAATGGTCAAGATAGCTGGGACACCCTGCTGTTCGTTAGTCTCGCTAAAACTCGAGAACGGCTCAACCGATTTGGCTACTTTTAGTCTTGAAACATTCGGGCAAGTCCAGAGAAGGTTTAAACGGTGAAAAAAATATGGAAAAGTTGTCCAGACAAGAGGAAAATCGGGAAAAACTGAAAGAAGCTTTTTCCAAAAAGCTGTCACTACCGTTCGTCCAATTGCGATAAAATGTTCTGTATTTCATGTTGAAAGCAAGAGGAAGGTTCGAGTCAAATAAAAATTTGGAAAAGTCGCCCAGAAATTAGGAAAATTTAGGAAAATCCGAAAGCGATTTTTTTTCTATGAATAAAAATCAATTGCCACAGAGTTGTAAGAGCATAACTTGAGTACGGCTTGACTGGACAAAGTTTGTGTGAAATACATTTTTTGGAAAATCTACCAGAAAATTGGAAAATTTGATAAAAATTGAAAGTTCGTTTTTCAATGTGTATTTGATTGACTTTACCACTATAACTGACTATTCACACGACGGAGAGGAGTAATTCATTTTTCGTTTCGTTCATTATAGTCTTGGAAAAGTTAAAAAAAAGACAGTTAAAAAGGAAAGTCGCAAATTTCGAACCAAGTTCCTTTTTCAATGTGTTTATAAATGTAGTCAACACTATCAGTTGAGAACCTTTCATGCGATTGCGATAAAATTTTCATCATTTGTCGTACAACGAAAGATGAACGTTCTTATGAACTAAAAATTTGGGAAAGTTACCCGGAAAATTTTGAAATTCGCGATAAACTGAATGTGCTTTTTTCAATGGGATATCAATATCATTCGTCTGATTGCGATAACATTTTGTATATTTGACCTTCAAAGCAAGAGAAACGTTCTTATGAAATAAAAATTTGGAAAATTGGAAAATCCAGAAAAAATGAAAAGAGATTTTTCTATGAACTGTCAATACCATCTATCTGATTGTGATACAATTTTGCACATTCGACGTTCAAAGTGAGAGGAACGTTTCAGTGAAGTAAAAGTTAGGAATAGTTGGCCAGAAAAAAGGAAAATTTGTGGAAAACTGAAAGAGCTCTTTTCTTTGTGATATCAATATCATTCGTACGAGTGCGATAAAATTTTGCACATTTGACTTTGAAAGAAAGGGTACATACATATTAGCAAATGCGAAGCATTGCCGGGTCGACTAGATGACTCGGTGGACTTCGTATCAATTCTTAATATAAACCATATTAATTTAAATCATATGTATTTTAGACCAAGTAGCTTTTTAAAGTCGTCATCAAATAGTCTAAGTATCGGCTCGATAGTGGGCGGAAAGAGTGGCCAAATCACGTACACATGTCCAGGATAATGTTCATATCACATTCGTGGTAGTTCAGGGAAGGTTTAAATGGTGATAAAATATAGAAAAATTTATGGTCATTCATATTAAATATGGCTTATATTAAGAGTTACGAAGTTCATCTAGTAAAAATAATAAATAAATAAAAATAAAATAAAAAAATTTACAAGTGGATAGACGATGCCCATTTTCATCCGCTGAGGGCATAAGAAGAGTAGGAAATAGAGAGAGGAGGGAGAAGCACATGGACTAACAGAATTTTGCAATAAATAACTACCTGACCCTTGGTTTTCAGTTAGCTTGGCTCGGTAGCATAAAGGTACAGTGCCAGACTATGAATCCAAACGGTGCCAGGTCCTAGGATTTTTAACTTCTTTCACCTCTGTCAGTGTTGCACATGTCAAAAATATTGAGTAGCACCGTGGTTCGGAATCCACGTTAAACTGTAAGTGCCCCTACAACTGGCTGGGTAAGTTAGTTCGAAGCTAGGAGGAAGACAACGCCATACCATCTTCAAACAAGACCGTGCCTAGAAAAACACTGTGGTGTACAAAACAAACTTCGGATTGTTGGCTGTTTTACCTTTGTAACACAAAAGGACAAAGAGGAAAGTAGACATTGAGGGGAGGGGGGGGGGGAGAGATTAGCGGACGGAGTGTAGGATGTGTATCCAACTCGCATGTTGCCAGACTTAGTAGTATAAAACAAATATTTTAGAAAGCATATTGTAGACAAACAGCGACCTTGATGCAAGTAGTTAAAATTAAAATTAAAAACAGGCCAGATAGCAAAATTGTTGTTTTCAGTCTATATAGGCCGTTTTTAAATGATTACTACCATGCTGGTAGTCGGTAGTCAAAGCAAGCAGCACGAACGTGAACTGCTGTCTCCACCACCACCGCCTGCCATCATGGTAGTATTCATCTGAAGTTGGTTTATATAGTCTGAAAGCGATCATGAAATGAAAAAAAATTTGACATATGGCCTGTCATGTCAAAATAATACAGCAGGTCTGCCGAAACGGGTAACAAAATTCTAAATGGATCATATCACTAATTATATAGTACGAATAGAGCAATGTGAAAGCTTGGAATTGATAATAAACACAAAGAAAACCTGATATGTTATCCTACAGAAAAGAGAGAACCATCAGACTTAGACAATGGAGGAAAAATAGCAACTAGGGACAAAATTAGATGAACATTGGAAAAGTAACACACAAAATAAACCCATAAATTTCAAAACGAAGCAGTTGGCCCTACATTCAGATTGACAGATTAAGTAAATAATAAAGGAAAAAACTTCAAATGATTAACATAGTAATTCAAAGTATCGTTACCTAAGGTGCAGAAATTTGGTAGCTCTGAACGACTAATCTAAATGGAATTTTAGCTATAGAAATGCTAAGCAGGTCAGCGAAAAAATGAAAATTTTATCAACATAGCTCGCGGCGAAACAATGCATTCCTATAGACTTATTAAAGTACAGACAACGACGTAAGAGAGAGTTCCACAACAAATTGTGGAATGGACCATACCAGAAATAAGGAAAAGAGAAACTGTAGGAAAGACGTAGAAGAGGTACTCAATGCTTTGATTTCAAGACAGGAAGGGCCGCAGCAGTGGAAAGACAGAACGGATCGGTATTTAGTTCTCGGAAGATGAAAGCAGCACTCATGACACCGATGAAGAAGGCGTCAAGGAAGAAGGAAGAGTAAATGCGGTCATTAGATATACGGAGCACACGCTTAAATTTTTGGGTAAGCATGCGGAATGAAATCGAGCGTGTCCTTTCAAAGCAACCATCCCGGGATTTGCCAGGGGGGTTTTACGGAAATCCCGAAAATCTAAATCTCGATGACAGGACATTGTTTTTTTTTTTATTCGAATCAGAAGCATCAAATATACATGAGTATAAAAGGTAGAACAAACTGAAATTAATTAATTACATACTTATAACATACAAAACTGTAAACAACAAGCAGAAACATTATATATATTTTGGCCGAAAAGCTGCTTACGTCGACAGCGTTTGGAGTTGCCAACATCAAGTCCTCTAAAGTGCAATGTGAAGGACATTCGTTTGTTGGGTCGTCCGCACGTTTCCATAATCACAGAGGTTAGATGTAGTAAAATAACCCCACTTCATATAACTATCTCTTGTCCGTGCACTGTTGGTGCGTAACCTGTTTAGTGACCTCCATATCGTCCAGTCCTCATTGTGGGCTGGTGGCGATTCTTCATTTGGTTTCATCCAGTGCCTATCCCCTGACCTCATCCACCTCTCCACCCCACATCCCGGGTGCTATGACAGGCCCTCGGTATGACAGGAGGCGACTTCAAAACACCGATCTCTCAAATGCGGCTCCGGTATGTTGCCACCTCGCTCTGTGCAAAGAATAACACAAACGACATAATCGATAAGCTTAAAATCAATATTGGCTACCGTGGAGAAGATGGTGGATTTCTGAAGTCTTTGAGGTGTCCAAGATTTTGGAAGATATCAAAGACCTCGCGCAATAGTACGATAACGTAGATCGTTATCCTCATCAAGTGCTGCCAGAGACTAATCCACAAGTGGCTGCAGGCGTTACACCTGTGGCCTTCCACCACCGTGGTCGGTTCTAGGCGCACTCTCTGCGTTTCGCGCCCGATGGACGTGTTGTTCTAGGTAGGACTGTCTGTCCGTGTGGAGACATGCATGCCATGAACTGAAGAAGTCGGGCTGTTTACTTCGTCTCCCGTCTCGCGTTCGTCCGTCCCTCGCCAAGCGTAAAAGCTGTCAACAACTGGTACTCCGCACTCAGCCCCGGCTGCGCCTAGCGTCGTTCCAGCCGATTTTCATCTGCGATGTACGAAATGTTTCCGGGCGTTAGTCGACACCCTCCTCCTACACCATCGCGAGGGTGCCTGTACTCGTCGTGGAGTAAGAAATAAATAAGTTAAGTGACTGATACAGTCCTGCTCCTAAGATTTGTGTCTGTGAATCTGTCACGATCGGTGGTCGTTCCACAGGGGTAGTCGTTGCCTGTTTCTACGTTGTTAGTTGTTTATTCATGTGTTATTCTTCACTTTTAGTTCGGTTCAATTGAGTTATTGTCTTCTCTTTGCTCTGAGTAGCAAGTACTCTATATTCATTAACTTGGTTAACGTAACTGGAGAATTTATCTGGTTTGTGCCCCTCTTCTAGCTCGCATCTGCATGGGCGGCGGTTGTATAGCGTTAATATATATTATTATTTGCGTACATTCCCCTTAAGGAGAGCGCTAAAAACACAAAAATCTAGTTTTTATTCTCGTCTTTCTTCTTCTTTTTTTCTTCCCAAAAACCTTTCATTCTTTCACTTTGTGCCTTCTTTTGTTCATCTGTCCATTTTCGTCTGTTGTTTTTGTGTTGTGTCTTAAAGTCAACTTTTTGGTTTCTGATTTTTTCCCTACAGGTTTTGCGGTCTTGCATGTCTTCTATAGGGGTGTTTAATGTTTCTGGTCTTCTATGGTTTCTTTGCACCAAGATGTGCCCAGTTTCGATGTAGAAATTATGTTGAATATTCTTTTAGTTAGTCTGGTGTCATTCATTCTGGCGATATGCATGAAAAATTTTGCTCTGCGTTTTCTGATATGTGTCGTGATTGTTTCAGAGTGTCTGTATAGTTCTTCCGTGGGTCTTTTTTGCCAGATATTTTCTCTAAAAACTGCACCGTGGATTTTTCTCAGAATTTTCCTTTCTTATTTTTCAATCTCCTTGATTTTTGCCACTCCTTTGGTGCTCGTAGCTTCTGATGCGTAGAGAGCTTCTGGTAAGACTACTGTGGTGTAGTGTGGTGTAGTGTCGTAGTTTTGCGGCCATGGAAATACATTTTTTATTGTAGTTGGACCAGGTGAGTTTATAGGCTCTCTGTAATTGTGAGACTCTTTCTTCGTTTGCTTTTGTGTTTAGCCCAGATTTTTGCATTATATTTTAAAATAAATCTAACCTGAACTCACTAAGCTTACTTAAGTTCACCAACCAACTACCCACCGCTCCCGCAAACCTACCGTCTCAACACTGCTGCCAAGTGATCAATGTGGTTTCCTTCTGAATACATGCAGAAACGGCAACTGGCCACCTTTCTCCAGTTCTTTGGCGAAATTTTTGTTTGGGTGCCAAGAGTTCACATGTTTAAGAAACTCAATAGGTGTCTCCCTACCATGAAGCCAGATCACAAATGACCATCCACGTATGTAAACAAACATGTTGGTTTATTTCATGCTAATGCTTTCATCACCGATGTATGTATTACCAAATGATGAACCACGGGAGCAAGTGGGCTGACCATGGCTACACCCTCAGTGTTCTCATAATATTGAACCCCGTAGAGAAATGAGTTGGAGGTTAGTGCAAGTCTAAAGAGGTCCAACAGAGCGTCGTCACATTTCTCAACAATCAGATACCAGGGTTTCTTCTAGTTGTACTCCGGTGAACAGGAATGCCACAGCAAAGCCGATCATTATATCGGATTCTGTGATACATAATTCCTTGAGACGTTGCAAGTTGACCCATGAATTGCAGGTGTGGCGAGTACTCGTTCTTACATATGGGCGCAGCAGTTACTTCGAGTATTTGCGTACTGGATATGTTGATGCACTAGTGTTTCTGACAAGGGGGCGGAGTGGCGCCTCTTCTTTAAGTACTTTCAGTAGCCCGTTTAGAGTAAGTGGAACTGGAACTGATCGTAGTTATTTGATGACCTTGTCATCCACCCCCGTTTCCTTCAAGAGAGCCTCGGTAATCTTGCCCACCTTGCTTGTAGAATTCTGCTTACTTCTCTTATCTTCATTGGAAACACAACCTTGTATAGAAGTGAATAATGTGCCATGGAAAAAGCAGCAACGTGAAAATAAAGATTTGAAAATTAGGAATACTGATAACAAAACGAGGAAGCAAAAAGTTGACAGGACATGTTTTAAGTTATCGCAGAACTTCCAAGGTAAAATACGGAGTTTTAAAGGTTAAAGCAGTAAGGAACGAGAGTGATTGGTATATACTTGATGACAAGTAATAACTAAGGACGTATGCTTCAGCTGCTATTCTGAGATGAAGGGGCTAGCACAGGAGCGAGGTTCGTAACGGGCCGCGTCACATCCATTAGGACACTCCTGGAGAAAAAGAGAAACGAATTTAACGTGATGTAAATTCCTTTGCAGGTAGGTTCAGTCGGGCAAGAAGCTAACCGGTCGCTATGAGTCACCGACTTTAAAAAGCACAGCCGTTGCTTTGGAACACTGTAGATGGAGAAGTATCAACTGCTCATGTAACTCTCTACTGCACTCCTCGTAGCTAAAAGGTGAGTATGTGAAAATTTCTAACACTCCATTCTGGTGCGCCTCGGTTGCACAGTGGTAGAGTGCCAGACTACAAATCCAAAGGTCCCGGGTTCGATCCCCGCCAGGTCCTAGGATTTTTATCTGTTACTTTCCACTTCTTTCACCTCTGGCAGTATTCTTCATGTGAAAAATACCGAGTAGCACCGTGGTTCGGAACCCACGTTAAACTGTAGGTCCCACTGTAACTGGCTGGGTAAGTCAGTTCGAAGGTCGGAGGAAGGCAACGGCATACCACCTCCAAACAGGACCATGCCTAGTAAATCACCGTGGTGTTCAAACCAATCTTCGGATTGTTGACTGCTTTACCCTTCTGGACGAGTTTTTTGGTGTGTGTATTTATGGAATCAAATATTTCGTAGCGAAGAGAAGACAATGGAAGGACAGTGACCATACAGTGAGTACTATTTGGCCACGATAACTTGACGATTCGCGCGCTGGCTGCCAGGAGCGTGTCTTGCACGAACGGGAGGCAGCATCGGCTGCTTGCTGCAGTGCTGGAACCGTTACCCTAACAATGTGTACATTAATTCTTCGCGTCAAGGACTATTGCAAGGTTGGCAGCGCATGTAAATAAAAGAATAACTTTCAACTGGTGTCGATTTTCTCCGCTTGTAGCAGCACCAACTAAATCGTCAAGTTATCGTGGCCAAATAGTAAGTGGTCCGTTGTGTTGGTGGCCCCACACTTACTGCCCAATCATTCTACAAGAAATAGTACATCATTCTTAGACATGTAACATGACTTACGAACAGTGATTGCAAAAACATAGTAAGCATCAGGAAACAGAGAGAAGAAGTTGTCAGTCAGTACAGGTCCATCACGAATAACTGACGAAGCATATAATACGAAGAGAACTTGCTCATAACGTTAACTAAAGCAGCTAGTCCTCAATGGTACACACAGTGCAACAGCTATCCACAGCTGCGCTGTGTGGACAGACTTGATGCAATTTGGTCCCTTTCCAAATCACGTGAGGCTATTTCAACACTTACGGCTCAATGAGAATTACACATTAAAAATAAAACCTCGACAACCGTAGAATTTTTTTCTGGAGATATCCATATATCAATGTACCTATTGGTATCATAAATGAAAATCTCTTAAAGTATAAAAAATGTCTCACGAATCAGTTTACAAATTAATATCATTACTAAACATGACCTTATCCTACAATTATATTAATTTCAATGGTCAAATACATAAACGTTCTTGCAGTAGGTAGTTGTCCGTCTGGCACTCTGACCACCTAGAAAATAAATTCTTTGATAACAAGACCAGTGGAAAAAAGGTAATATATACTGAAAAACTTACAGAAGCAGGTGGGATATCATACATAATATAACATTATAACGTAAATTCCTGACCATTAAAATTTCTACACCACGAACATGTGCTACAGATGCGAAATTTAACCGACAGGAAGAAGATGCTGTGATATGAAAATAATTAGCTTTTCAGAGCATTCACACAAGGTTGGCGCCGGTGGCGACACCTACAACGTGCTGACATGAGGAAAGTTTCCAATCGATTTCTCATACACATACAACAGTTGACCGGTGTTGCCTGGTGAAACGTTGTTGTGATGCCACGTGTAAGGAGGAGAAATGCGTACCATCACGTTTCCAACTTTGATAAAGGTCGGATTGTAGTTTATCGCGATTGCGGATATTGCATCACGACATTGCTGCTCGCCTTGGTGCCATTACACGTCTTGGTCACCTCTTGTTTGCAACGACGGCACTTTGAACAGTGGCCGTTACATTTCACACGTGTTACGTTCCGTGGCTCTACCCTTCATTCGATACCTGCGAAACCCTACATTTCTGCAGGATAATGCACGAATGCATGTTTCAGGTCCTGTACGGGCCATTCTGGATACGGAAAATGTTCGACTGCTGCCATGGCCAGCACATTCTCCAGATTTCTCACCAACTGAAAAGGTCTGGTCAATGGTGGCCGAGCAACTGCCTCGTCACAATACGCCAGTCACTACTTTTGATGAACTGTGGTATCGTGTTGAAGCTACATGGGTATCCGTACCTGTACACGCCATCCAAGCTCTGTGTGACACAATGCCCAGGCGTATGAAGGCCGTTATTACGGCCAGAGTTGGCCTCTAAAATGGTGTGTGATCATCTCGAACGGCCAGTACAGTTTTTGATTATATGGCCATTCTTCCATGAGTGCAGTATTCAGCTCTGAAAGCTTGTGGTAGGAGTTGGTCTGGTTGCAATTCATCTTCCAAGTGCATCGCAGACGTGTTGAACAAGCTGGCCACTCATTTCCCTCAGCTTCAAGCATTTTGTCACCAGAACAGCTTTGTGCAGACGAGAGTTATCGTCCACCAGAAGAAACCCATCTCCTATGACACCAGTATAGAGCACAACAAAAATTCGAAGGATCTCGTCTCTATACCTCTGAGCAGTAAAAGCGCCATTCTGTACGACGCAGATGTCCGTACGTCCGCCAATACTGCCTGCTTCCGACGCCATTCGTCCACCATCATGATGTGGTGATGTTTCAAGTTCCTCGTTCTCTCCAGATGAGGAAAATATATATATAGGGTTGTCCATAAAGTAAGGTTCCCAATTTTATTAACGAAAAACAAATTAATTTAAATAACATTATATACTGAAAAAAGCTAGGAATATTTCCTATTTTACGACATAATCGCCGTTAAGAATAATGCATTTTTGCATTCGGTGTACCATCTTCTTGATGTCTGCGTCGTAGAATTCTCCCGCCGCGCTGCGAAGGTAGCGTAGAACTTCTTCTTTCACTTCATCTACGGTTGCGTAATGCGTCCCGCCCAGGTGTTTCAATTCGGGGAAGAGATGATAGTCACTTGGGGCTAAATCTGGACTGTAGGGCGGATGTGTGACAATATCCCATTGAAAGCTGTCGATCAGTTCAGTTGTCACACGGGCGACATGCGGATGAGCGTTGTCTTGATGAAAACTCACTCCCTCCGTCAGAATGCCCCTCCTCTTGTTCTGAATCGCTCGGCGAAGGTTCCTTAATGTTTCACAATAACGATCAACATTTATTGTTGTCCCAGTAGGCATAAAATCGCACAACAATAACCCCTTCCTGTCCCAAAACTCGCTCGCCATCACTTTGCCGACAGACAGATGTTGCTTAAACTTACGCGGCTTCGGTGACGATGGATGTTTCCACTGACGGGATTGTGCCTCCGTTTCCGGTGTCGAATAGTGAACCCAGGTCTCATCCCCAGTGACAATGGAGTCCAAGAATTCCTCTCCATGGCTTTCGTAGGCCTGGAGAAATTCGCAGGCCGCTTGAACGCGTTGCCATTTGTGGTCTTCCGTAAGCATTCTCGGGAACCACCTTGCATAAACCTTGGAGTAACCTAAATTTTCTGTCAAAATGTTGTTTATGGTGGACTTCCTTACATCAGGGATAAGCTCACATAGTTCCCGAACTGTTATTCGTCGATCCTTCAGCATTGTCTCTTCCACTTTTGCGATCGTTTCGTTCGAAACCGATGGCCTACCAGAACGCCGTTCGTCATGGACATCTGTACGTCCTTCTTTAAATTCTTTGCACCACTTACGAACGTGTTGTACACTCGCACTTGTCACCATAAACTTCACACAGTTGTGCATGAATATCCATCGGCGCAGTGTTTTTTGGTCACATTTGTCTCCTGAAAAGGAGTCTATCGATCTAGATTTGGATTGCGGCTTACCTAACAGAGCTCTTTCAGGTTGGCTATCTATCTCGATTATGGTATGGCTGTCTCTTCCCATCGGCTGGGAAAGACGGCCATAGTGCTTAATCAGACATAGTGGAAGTAAACTCAAACATACCTACGTACTGGTATGCAATCAGACCTAAAGAATTATATGTTATGTTCCATCACTACTCAAAACCTAAGCTATGTTAATACGAAAGGTTATGACATATCACATTATTTCAAGGTATACTGAAAACTAAAATCATGAAAATACTTACTTTTAATTAATATAAAGACTCAACCTGAAGACGTACTCAATACCAACTCACCGGCATCTCTGTACAGCAGACAGTGGAAATATTTCAGGCGCTTACCTTCTCTCACGTATGGCCGTCTATCCCGGAATTCCCCTGCCAAACAATAGAGCCAAATAAAAATTTAAAACGGATTTCTTGCAAAACTTTTAATTCAAACACAAATAGTAAATAAGTTACTAAAGCGAAATTTCTCTTCGTCAAAAGCTGATTCTTTATCCCCTATTATCCAGTGAACTCTGGCGCGAGAGGTACTACAGCAAAAACGGGACCTTTGCTCTTTATTAGCTGCACACCTCCCCCTATCGTTAGTTTAACGTGAGCTCACGTCCTCCCTCGCCTCTTGATTATAACCAGCAATTTTAGCATGAAACAGCAGTTATTTTACACGAGATGAAACTACAAGAAGTTACACAAGAAAACAACAATGCCACGTAAAAGCAAAATCACAAACATGTTATCTCTCACTGAATGCCTGCTAAGAACTCTTATCCATTTGATTTTTTTCTGTAGAAATAATGAGATAAGCTAAGATAGAATTTATGCTTCTTCTTCATCAGACCTTTTTCGTGTACCGCTGCTTAAAAGCAGAAATCAGTTAAATTTAGTAACACAAACGAAGAAATTCCATTAACAAAGTGAAATATACCGGCTTCTTCTCTTGACGATTAATTTTAGCAGTTATTAATGTTTAAGCTGCCTCAAGACCACTTAGCTATGAGTTAACTTTCAAGTAATCTCGACGGAGGAGAACCAGTATTAAAAAGAGAACAAACGTTCGTTTCCAAGAGGAAATATCTCATACAGGAATGTATGCTATCTAACAAGACCCACTAGTGGTTTGCCTGAACGAAAGAAATAAAAAATTCAGAGATTCATCTCTACTGTAATCTACCACACGCTACAGTTGCCGGCTAATTGGCACTAATAATTGACCCGTGTGCCTAATATCCCTAGTTGACTAAGAAAGGCACTCTTATTAAGTTCAGTGGAAGGTATAAGCGAACCGTTATTGCAATGTTGCCATCCAGCAGTTAGGAGAATGTTTAAAAAACTATCATAAAATTAGCAAGATGTAGAAGAAATCATGCATCGTGAATGAATTTAGATAAAGAACTGATAAGAACAATAGAGAAAAATAACTGATTGCAGAAAAATGAAATGCTGATTAATTAATTAAGTCAATGGGCGGGTATGGACGAACACATCGTTCGCTAAGCACAGAAACAAAGAACGCAGGCAAGAAATTGCGTTATTGTTAAATGGATAAATTAATAAGCTACATCACGGTAATCATTAGACAACAAGTTGCACTGTTGCACTGCACTAGTTGCACTGCAATATCAATAATGGCGGTAAGATACGTGTTTCACCGTAAAACGTATCGTTTGATGTTGCTAAGGGATTTTGGTTAAGTTCCAGAAATATTATTATGAATATTCCGTTGTAATTGTACGCTTAAATAAAGTGACTGCTGGTTCAAACACGATATAAACATATTTTGCAAAATGCTAAGTCAAGTATTTTGTTTTTAACTGAAACATTTGTTTTACTATCAAATAGAACTTTGTTGTCTAATGTTAATCACACTAATTCAGTGCCATTAACAATTATTTATATTGGAACTGAAAATATTTTCAATAATTCAGTAACAAACCTGCATGATATCGGTCCATAATTACACGGATTTCTTTTTTATTATTATTTATTTATTACCTTCCGTATGAACAGCAGTCACCTGCGATTTTTGCAGTCTCTTGTTACTTCGAATTGGGCCAAAGTTTCGCGAGAAATGCAAGGTATGTAAGGATCCATTGCCATATAGTATGGTAGTCGTTGTACAACCCAACTGGAATTCGACCAGTACTTGCTGATTTCTATAGCTGTATCGGCTGCTTCTCTATACCAGGAGTGCTCTATTACTATTTCCTCCATTCTGGAATCCGCAAGATGCTCAAACCAGGTAATGTTTGTATGCTCTTGTATGAACGATTTCGTAAATGTGACATTTACAATTTGAGATATGTGATATCTACTAAGGTTACCAGAAACTTTCGACTACGTGCTGCGGAACAAACGGATAATCCTATTCGGAATATCTCAATAAATATTGAGCACCCCCCGATGTAGCACAAAATGATGATATTTTGATGCACCGCAGGTAGCGCTGGATAACGGATTGCTATTTCAGATCAGCAAAAGTTATTTTGATATTCAAGGAGCTCTCTCGCAAGGTGCTGAAACAGGATTTCTGTATCTTTCTTGACAGCTGAATAGCCAAGAACCAGCAAGAAACGCATGCGTAATGGAAGTTTAATCGTATGCACCGCAATCCATGAAATATGCATTTAATGGAATCGACCGGATCTCGCTGGCAGCGCCGCGTCCTAGGTGCGATGGCGTCAGGCAGCCCGCTACGTGCCTAGGTTGACAGTTGACACTCGCTCAGCCCGGGAAGACACTGCCGGCTTCCGGTCGACCACACCCACTGTGACAGCGCAGAATCCTGCGAGGAGGATCCGAAAGCTAGCAAGGTACAGAAATACATTAAAACGTAGAGGCTTTGATTTTCCTTACGTGAAGGATAGTAAAACTACTTGTTAGTGAATGATGATGATCAACTTGTTTATAAACGAAACTAATTTCCTGTAGAATGCGCGATAATCATTGTCTCACGAATAAGACTGTCTTGACTGTTGTAACAGTCGTTTTGGCAATAATCAGAACTGCGATTAAGACGAAAGGAAGATACAGAGTAACAGATGTTTACTTTACTGTATCGATACAAAGTAAGAGACATTAATCCGGAAGTGACCGAGTCGAAACATTTCCACGAAAGTCCAGTTCCTTCACGGGGCGTGGCACACACTGACACCCTGGACTTGCATTCGGGAGGACAGTGATTCAAACTCACCTCCGGTCAGTCTGATTTAGGGTTTCCGTGATTTCCTTACAGCACTCCAGTCAAATATATGAATGGTTCCTTCCATGTGGTATGACCCATTTCATTCCCCATTCTAATGACCATGATGTCGACGGGGCGTTAAAACCTAATCTTCTTATCCATTTCCTCCTAAGCTAAGCGAGAAAATGAAAGTAAGGAGGAGAATATCCGTATATAACATTTTGATTCTGTTGTCCATCACCGATACTGTTTCACAATTGCAGCAATCAGCTGCTGTTGAAATGGTTTCATAATTACCGCTTTGCTCACTTAGTGCGTGTTTTTTATTGGCCATCAGAAACGCAGCACACGCTAGGGTGGAGAATGAAATGGACCGTACAACGTGGAAGGAACCTTTCATGTATTTTTCTGGAGTGATGGAAGGAAATCACGGAGATCCTAAATAAGAGTGACCGGAGGTGAGTTTGAACCACCGTCCTCCCGAATGCGAGTCCAGGGTGTCAGTGTGTGCCACGCTCCGTGAAGGAACTGGAGTAGACTTTCGTCGATATGTTTCGACTCTGGCACTTCCGGACTAATGTCTCTTACCTCCGATCGATACGGTACCAATTGGGAGAGTTACTTTTTTTAAATAACTAAGTTACAGTTAAAGTTGCTTCCCTTAAAGGTAACTTAGTTACAGTTTTAGTTACTATACATCGAAAGTAACTGTATCAGTTGCAAGTAAATACAAATATACAAGCCCTGAGACGGATTTCTGTATTTACATTGATATTTATATCACTTTAAATAGGAATGTTCCAATATCTCCATTGCCGAGGTGCTATCTGCTGCATGGAGAGCCTTGGCAGTAGTGGCAATGTCCTTTGGAACACAGAAGCTGAATTAAAGTTTCTGATGAGAAGGAAATCGTGCTTAGACTATTCCGAGATGCCTTAATCGCTAGTGATGCGGTGGTCTAGCAGTAGCCGGGCGCCGTGGCTCAGCGCGCTCGGTCAGGGGGCTCAACGCCCTCTGTAATAAAAAAAGCTGAGCCAAGAACACTTCGAACATCAACGAACAAATACGAACAGCGTCCGCAACGAACAGAACTACCCATAGAGCAAAAAAAAAAAAAAAAAAAAAAAAAAAAAAAAAAAAAAAAAAAAAAGCAGTAAGACGTCTGACTAGTAAGCATGGAGGTCCGGGTTCGATTCCCGGTCGCATCACAAACTTTAATTCAATGCTTCAGATTTATCATTGATGTAGTTGTAAATAACTTAACAGGTATTTTTACTGTTATTTTAAGAACTGTAACTAATTTGTAAATCCGTAATATATGTTAGGAACGTAGATCTATATGATTTTGCTGCTGATAATGCAGGAGGAGCAAGAATGTGACTAAAATCAACGTGAATTAATAATAGAGGAATGGGAGGTGGAGAACCGGCCGCGGTGGCCGAGGGGACTGAGGCGCGCCACTCACGGTCTGCACGGCCACTACGGTCGGGGGTTCGAATCCCCCCTCGGGCATGGATATTTGTGCCGTCCTTAGTGTTAGCTAGTTCATAAGTAGTGTGTAAGTTTAGGGACTGATGACCCCATAGTTAAGTCCCATAAGCTATACAAACATTTGAACATTTTTTGAATCCGTAATAAACCTTACTCGTGTAGAAATGAAACAAGCTTTAGTGTTAGTCAATAATTAAATAATTAGTACGAACATAATTCACAATAATACATACTTAATGCAATGTTAATTAAATTGTCCACAGCATTCTCTATCTCACTGTATCTCAATTTCAATGTTTGTTCATTTTCACCAAATGTAGTTTTTCTAACGTTCTGTCTCATGGGAGTTACGTTTCAGCTTGTTCGTTGTTCGCGTCTCCATGAAACTGCCGATTTTGTTGTCTACTATATATTCGCAGCGTCCGTTACGCTAAAATGGCAGCAATGAGCAAACATTTCAAACTTTTCATTCGCATCGAGATCTACGCTATGACAGATGAAGAGGAAGAATTTGTGATATGGGGCGCTGCAAGCAAAAAACTAATTGTACATGAATTCCTAAGTTCGCTTTGGAGTTTCGACTCCTTTGAATTGTTTTCCCACCGCGACACAATTTGCAGTAAAATGAATCATTTTTTCCATCCAACGTCAAAAATTCGAAAACTTCAAGCTCGCTGGAGCTCAGTTAGTGGGAGCATCCGTGACGTTTCACTAGCGACTCTATCCTCCATAATGAGAGCGTACACTAAACAAGGTAAGACAGGCCAAGGAATGCGTGTGTCTTCTACCGTCTGTGTGTCGAAAGGAGTGGAAAATAATCGGAGACTGTTTACGTGTGTCGCGTCAGGCGATTGTTGTATGCTCATTGTGGCGTATATAATTATGAAATAAAAATGTTATCAATGAACTGATACGATTAAATGTTATAACGGTACTAAAATATATAATTCATACATTTCCAATGTACGTCGTTGAAAATATGTAATTTAGAAATATATATTGTTTCGTTTTTCTCTTCACTAAAATCAAAATCTGCTATTCTGCAGTCTTGAGATCTTTACAAACAATACGTTACGCTGCTAGCGACAAAAAAGTAACGATACTTCCGTTATATCGTTAACCTATAAATGTAATTTGGTTACAGTTAAAGTTAGTTTAGACAAATAATAACGCCGTTACCGTCAGTTACCTTTGCAAAGTAACTGTTACTAGTAACGGCGTTACAAGTAACGCGTTATTCCCCAACCGTGCTCCTTTGAATGGAACCGCGTACACCTTATAACTGATTCAGATAGCTCTTGAAAAGACACTAACAGTGATATAGCGTTGGATTCGTGCACGTGCGTCGACGTACATCACCTAACAACGTCACATGTCATCCACTCTTGGGGTATTATCCGATATTTCTGTCTTACATTACGTGTCTCATAGTCATCCGCTGTGAGTCGCTTCGGAGGTTTTTAAACGTTAACGAGAAACGTTCTATTCGCAGCTGATGGGCAAAATAATATGATCACCATGCAGTATGCAACTTATTGCCATGTTGGCACCACTGCGTACGTGTTAACACTGAGACGAGACCGCAGTGGACCATACAGTTACTATTAGTCTTATCATGCGTTTTGTCCTGCAACGAACATCGCAAGTGATCGGTGATGTGCGTGATCCCTCAAAGTGGCCAGCTCGCTGGAGCTCAGTTCGTGGGAGCATCCGTGACGTTTCTCTAGCGACCCTATCCTCCATAATAAGAGCGTACACTAAACAAGGTACGACATCACTGATGAAGAGGGATAGGGAGCGAAAACCGAAGTTAACCGACAACACCCCAGTGACTGACTATAGCTATCGGAGGTCCGGGGCGGCGGCAAACCAACATGAGGCCCGCCGTCCACTTGGAAATACATTTGAGTAGCCTAATATCAAACCTGGACATCTGACCTAATGGTCGAAATCTAGTTAGCAGGCGATCCTAGGAGAAGTTTTTCCGCTGTTTTCATTGGTGAAGTCCGGTTTTTCCAAAAATTGACGTAAATGTGATAAATCACAAGTTAAGGTCGACTGTTCACTTCAAAAGCGGACACCTACATAAGAGCTTGATATCAAATTCGGATACTTGTTGAATAAAGCAGCGTGCACCAATGGGAACACAGCATATGACCACATGACCTCGAAAGTCAGACATAGCGACAGTATGTGCCAGGTACTAAGACATATTAGCCCGCATTTAAGTTTTTCAGTATTTTTAATAATATTACTAGTAGTAACCATCTTGAAGCGAGTCAAACGAAACATAATATATCACCAGCGACGGAAGGAAAAGCTAGCAAACGGTTGAGACAACCTGAAAAGTGAAAAATGAACGTTGAAAAGAAACAAAGGTAAGACTAGCTTGTAAACTACACTTTTCTATTTTCAGGAGTGTTGTACGAAATTTTCACTTGTTGGAAAGAAGTTCAATGTCAGATATAACGTAAGGATGTTTACGGAAAAATCTGGCGACAGTTTCAACAGACCTTATGCTAATAATTTTAGAGATTCAGTGCCATATCATGTCATTTTGTATATAAAATTAAAAAAAATATATTATGATTATTGTAGTTCTTCATTTTTCCAATATGTAATAGAGTTCAAAATTTAATATTTTGCACTTTATGTCGATATTCCTAAATTTTCCAGATTACAAATCTGTAAAAGATTATTGTCAGCAGTAAAAGAGTCTCTATGCATCAAAAAAGGACATCTGAAAGCATGTTCACATGACATTTACACGTTTTGGTTTGAAAGACGGACATCTATATTTTCAAACACGATTTGAAGGTACTCGAGTACTCAAATTGATATTAGCCACTTCCAGGTATACATCCTCAAGTATTAAAGTTGATAATGCTCAAATCAGCTTATAAATACATTTGCTCTACGTTTCGCAATAAAAATGACGTTTATCTGTTTCTAGCAAACGACAGATGTCCATCTTTCATAATAGGCTACTCATGTATTACTATTAAAAAGTAACTTTTGAGATTTTGAGGCTCCCGCGAGCACGTAAATGTGCCGCAATACGACGTGGCATGGACTCGATTAATGTCAAATGTAGAGCTGCAGGAAATCACCACAATGCATTCTGCAGGTCTCTCTATAAATCTGTAAGTACAAGGGGTGGAGATAACTTCTGAACAGCACGGAGCAAGGCATCCCGGATATGCTTGGTGTTTACGTCTGGGAACCCAAAAGATTGTGCCTCGAGCCACTCTGTAGCAAAAATCAAATGTTTGTACAGCTTAGGGGACTTAACTACGGGGTCATCAGTCCCTAAACTTACAAACTACTTATGAAATACTTACGAACTAGGACGGTGCAAATATCCATGCCCGTGGGGGGGATTCGAACCCCCGACCGTAGTGGCCGTGCAGACCGTGACTGAAGCGCCTCAGTCCCCTCGGCCTCCGCGGCCGGCCACTCTGTACCAATTCTGGACGTGGGGATGTCGCATTGTCCTGCTGGAATTGCCCAAGACCGTCGGAATGCACAATGGAGCAGGTAATCAGCCGGCGTTCTTCCGTACGTGACCCTGTCTGAACCGTATGTAGACATATCAAGGGTGGACAGATGATATGATACCAGCCGCAGTGGCCGAGCGGTATGTGGCGCGCCAGTCACAGTCTGCACGGCTGCTATGGTCGGAGGTTCGAATCCCTCCTCGGGCATGGATGTTTGTGTCGTCTTTAGTATAAGGTAGTTCATAAGTAGTTTGTAAGTTAGGGACTGATGACCCCGCAATTAATACCCTTAAACTTAACAAACATTTGAACATTTTTGATGGTTTGATGGTACCAGTAATGCTCTGCTAGAATAATCTAAAGAAAATCTTTGCATCACCGTCTTTGTCATTGCACCAAGAATTCAAGAATTCTGCCCTCCATCACACCAGCGTCTGTAATCAAGAAGACCAGTAAGTGTCACTGCAGGGCGACTCATTGGTGATGGATTTGACCTAAACAAAAGCTGGAGGCATGAGTGGTCAACAAAAATAAAATTGGGAACAAGTGCCCACCATCTTGATGCAACAAAGAAGCCAAACGGCTTTGACCTACCGAGGAACATCTGGTGCAGCATCAACAGGTTGAGGTTACTGCAGTTATTTCAGGCAGAAGTGGGGTTGGATCAGTTCACCAATGTATGAATGTAACCTTCGAGAACAGATGATCGAACATCCGGTCCAACGCTGTCCTTTCGTACCCCGGCATTCCTATTTGTTCGGTCTCACAGCCGCATTCACTGAATGGTTGAGAAGAACAAAGTTTGATTTTACCTTGTTATGTATAATTGTATATTGTATAAAAATTACTATACGATTAAATAAATATCAGGTATCTCATTTCACTCCATCTCCATACGCTCCACACCAATACAGAGCCTCCGCCAGCTTGAAGAATCCCCTGCTGACATGCAGGGTCGATGGCATGGTGAGGGTGCGTCCGCTCGATACAATGTTGGAAAATGAGACTCGTCAGAACAGGCGACTTGTTTTCAGTCATCGACCGTCGAATGTCGTTGCTGATGGGCCCATGCTAGGCGTAAAGGACAGTAAGGGTACACGAGTGCGCCCTGAAGAAGCCCATATTGATGATTTTTCCTTGTAATATTCGGACATGATATTTGTTGATGGCCCAGCATTGAGATCCGTGCAAATCTGCAGACAGCACTGACTACATGGTGTTAGGATTATAGAATTTTTTTATATATGGTACGTGAAATTCAAAACTTAAATAACAATCAGCCAATGCAATTTGACGCAGGTTTTGAAAGCACAGCCGGCCGCGGTGGCCGAGGAGATTGAGGCGCTCCAGTCACGGTCTGCACGGCCACTACGGTCGGGGGTTCGAATCCCCCCTCGGGCATGGATATTTGTGCCGTCCTTAGTTGTAAGTAGTTCATAATTAGTTTGTAAGTTTAGGGACTGATGACCCCGTAGTTAAGTCCCATAGACTCTACAAACATTTGAACATTTGAATTTTGAAAGCACATGTAAGGACCGATAATTAAAATAGTTGCAGCATTTGTCGGTGTATCTCAGGTGATAGCGGTTTGGGTTAGCAACCACACCATCGGTAGTTCGAATCCCGCTGTGACAATTTTTTTCGTTGTGTTCAAATAGTTACACAATTTTCATATTTATTGGTAATTATTGTGTAAAATACACGTATCTTTATTTATTCGTAATTTGCTATATTCTGTAATACTATTTCCTTCATAGAGGATATACACTATTTCAATTTCAGTTACATAAAACATTTTGGAATATCGAATTCCAATGTTTTGGCAGTTTTTGATTATGATTATGTAGACGAGTTGAAATGTTATAATGTTTGTAATTCTATGGGACCAAACTATATTGATCACAAGTCCCTAGTCTTACATACTACTTAAACTAAGGTAAACTAAGCTAAGGACAACACACACATCCATGCCCGAGGATGGATTCGAAGCTCCGACGCGGGAGGCCGCACGATCCGTAATGTGGCGCTCCAGACCTCTCGGACACTCCCTCGTGGCTGTAGACGTTTGGAACACCTTTTTGTCTCCTAAAACGATGAATGAGTAGTTTAGCTGATTGGAACGCTGTTAGTAGCTATGCAGATGACTTTCGAAAAACAGCTTCGTAGCTCTTCACAAAATCAACGATCAAAGACAATCGTTGTCAACTAATAGTGAAGCAAATAGTATAAACATGTAACTTCTTATGTTTCTTGATTGAAACCATCATTATTAATAACCTTTTATAGTATATAGAAAAATTACGAATCAAGTACGTGCATGTTCGTAATAATAACCATTAGATATGAAAATTGAGTTAAGTATTGGAACACAAGAAAAAAACTAACACGGCGGGATTCGAACCACCGACCGTGCGGCTGTAAGATCAGAACGCTACTACCTGAGATACAACTGTTTTGATTATTGGTTGCTTCAATTTATTTGCAAAATTTCAAAGTCGATTTTCTGCAGAATTTTTTACAGTTACGTCGAATGGCTTTAGTTGATTGTTATTTGAGTTTTGAACTTCACGTACCATAAATATCAAAATTCTAAAATCCAATACCCATGTGGTCTTCTTGTGAGATCCGCGACATATTTGCGAAAGGATTGCACTTCTATCTCGTTGAACTTTTCTCTTCAGTCGTTGTTGGTCCTGTTCTTGAATGATCTTTCTCCGATCGCAGGGATGTTAGATTTCCCAGATTGCCGATGTTCACGGTGCACTCTTGAAATGGTCATACAGGATCCTTATTAGGTGGATTTGACGAAGGACATCGAAAGAGTCCAGAGTCCAGAGAAGGGCAGCTCGATTCGTATTGTCACAATACAGGGGAGACAGCGTTACGGAAATGATACAGGATCTGGGATGGGAATTGTTACAACAACGGCGCTTATCGCTGCGGCGTGGGCTACTTTCGAAACTCCAATCGCCAAAATTCTCCTCCGAATGCGAAAATATATTCTTGACTCCTACTTATATAGGTAGAAATGACCATTAGAATAAAATAAGGGAAATCAGAGCTCGAACGGAGAGATCCAGGTGTTGGAATGGGAGATAAATAGTATAACGGTGGTTCCATGAACCCTTTGCTAGGCACTTAAATGTGATCTGCAGAGTATCCCATGTAGATGTAAATGTAGGAAAAACATCGTCTAAGGCGCCTCGCTGCGGAGCGCGCGATTGTTTGCTGTCGGAGTTTCCAGTCCTCCCTAGGGTAGGGGTGTGTGTATTGTCCTTAGGTTAGTTTACCTTAGTTTAAGTAGTTTGTAAGCTATGGACTGATGACCACGCAGTTTGGTCCGATAGATTTACAAACATTTGAAACAGGAGAAACTTCGCTACCTCGGAGATGCCCCACGTCTCGTGGGCCGACTGCAACACTGTACTTGCAATCCGAACACCTCCCGTTGGAAACGTGTGGCGATCTCACGGCTGTTGATTTGTTTACAAACCGGGTTATAACATGTCTTCTATCAGGCAATAAAGCAAGTGTGCAACTGAAGCGCATCCTTCCTCTACAGTGCTCGGTATACACAGTTTCTGATGTCCAGATGACCGAATCCTATGCAAACTCCCTTAAATCGTGACAAAATCTCTCTGTAGCAGCGACCTGGTGACTTACATAGCCGTTAAAGACGTTAACGCCGTCAACTAAGTCTTTACATATCTCTGTGTTTGTACACGCCTGCGTCTACCAGTCGTTTTGGCTCTACAGTTTATTTTCTTCTTGAAATTTGCAAAGTGAGCGATACAGTATTGGGAAACAGTTATGAAATAATAAAATGTTCTTCGTTTGTGTGGCCATGATGTTCGTAGTTGCTTTCATAATTATGACAGGCATGTTTGTCCGTCTATGCGACTACAAATAAAATGCTTTTTTTGTCACCAGTGGTGTTTCCTTTTAATGACAATAAAACATCTTCAGTGGACTGTGATCACTCTACGGGTTTTTTTTATTTTATTATTATTATTATTATTTTCATCGAAAACAGTTCGTTAGCCAGACATGTAAAGTAGGCCTACTGTTTTGTTACGAAAATTTTAGTGCTGATTTCCGCCTTACATCACGAAATGCAAGTTTGTTTCATGCACTATCGCTGATTCTTCTTCCTGTATCAATATTTTTGCATTAATGTCCACTTCACCGAAGCATTGTCCATAATCATGTCTGCACACTAGAACAACAAACTGTTTAAACAGAGTCACAATGAAAACAAATACGTCTCATCTGTGAAAATGTTCAAATGTTTGAAAATCTATGGGACTTAACTGCTCGGTTATTAGTTCCTAGCTTAAACTAAGTTAAAGTAACGTAAGGACAACACATACAGCCATGACCGCGGGAGGACTCGAACTCCGACGGCGAACGGCCGCGCGCACGGCTATTCCGCCGCGGCTGATCTGTAAAAAAAATATAATTATGGACAGTCCATCAGTGAAGTAGTGATGCAGAAGGAAGAATTTGCGATACTGCATGAAACAAACCGGCAATCCGTGATGTAAGGCGGAAACCAAGACTAAAAATTTCCGAGTACAAAATCAATACGCCTACTTTACTTGTTTTGCAAGCGAACTATTTTACTATTTTCGATCCAAAATAAAAATAAATTGACGTGGCTGACTAACAGCAACCGTAATCCAATTTTTAACAAATTTATATAATAGATGGTTGCGTAATTTGTAGGTTCTTGGCCTAGGTTTCGTTGCCACTAAGGACAACTTCATCAGAAGAATAAAATAGTTACCTAATTGTCATAACAATGAAATAAATATCTTACATATAGAAAAAAGTTTTACACAGGCGAAAAAGTAAAATTATCAGTAATTACATGAAAGTCAAAAATATTACGATCAGGGTTGCTCAAGTCAATTACAATGAAAATAAGCATTCTGGCCATGAAAATAAAATACAAATTACACCAGTATGGTGTGAAGGGCAAGAAGGAACTTCCTACAAGGTACTAGATACATGGCCACGTAAATGTGCACTAGGGCGCGCATCACACCAACTACACCTAGAGAGAAGGCCGCGGCGCTGTCGTGTGACGTCAGGCAGAGTAGGTTGCGCGCGCATAGCTGACTGGCTAGCTGCTTCGGCATAGTGGGCCGTGCCCCAGCGGCTACCCAGTCAGCTATGCCCGCGAAACCTACTCAGCCTGACAAGGCCTTCTCTCAAGGTGGTGGTGGCCACACGCGGACCACTAGTCACCTGGGCAGTACTATCTTGTAACATAGAATGAAGGCTTTCACGGCAGGTGTCGTCAATACTTAAAGCTTCAGGGCTGAGATGCCGTGGTCCATATATGAAACTTTCCCCTCACGTTTCGCCCTCATCTGCGGAAGGCATCCTCGGCAGTACGCCGCTTTACCTCCGAGGATGCCTTCCGCAGACGAGGACGAAACGTCAGGGGAATGTTTCATTTATGGACCACGACATCTCAGCCCGGAAGCTTTAAGTAATGACTATCTTGTAATGTTGGAATACAATATTGTTAAAAAATTGTTTAACCTTTCACAAATGTAAGCTATTATGTCCGTAATTCTATAACAATACAAGCTAGTACTGCCCACATGACTAGTAGCCTGCGTCTGGCGCGCCCTAGTGCAAGTTTACGTGGCTACGTGGTTAGTGCCTTGTACGCAGTTCCTTCATCGCCTTCACACCATAACGGTGTAATCTGTATTTTATTTTCATGGGCAGAATGCTTATGTTTATTGTAATTGACTTGAGCAACCCTGCTCGTAATATTTTTGACGTCATGTAAGTACTGGTGACTTTTCGCCTGTGTAAAGTTTTTTCTTTATGTAAGATATTTATTTCATTGTTAACATATATAGGTAACTATTTTATTCTTCTGATGAAGTTGTCCTTAGTGGCAACCGAAACATAGGTCAAGAACCTAAAAATTACGCATTCGGACGGCTGATATATAAAATAGTTAAAATAAAATAAAATAAAATCTGTAAATTTCTTTGACTGCAGACCACTAAAGATATTCAATTATCATTATAACGAAACGACTCTGGTGGGAAAACTCGCATTTTATTTGTAGTTGCTTAGACGGAGAGACATTAGCCATAGTCTACATCGACATCTACATGGGATACTTTGCAAATCACATTTAAGTGCCTGGCAAAGGGTTCATCGAACCACCATTATACTATTTATCAGCCATTACATTCTCAAATAGCGCGCGGGAAGAAAGAACACCTGAATCTCTCCGTTCTAGCACTGATTTCTCGTATTTTATTCTGATGATCATTTCTACCTATGTAAGTGGAAGTCAACAATATATTTTCGCATTCGGAGGAGAATGTTGACGATTGGAGTTTCGTAAGTAGCCCACGCCGCAGCGATAAGCGCCGTTATTGTAATGATTCCCATCCCAGATCCTGTATCATTTCCGGAACGCTGTCTCCCCTGTATCATGACAATACGAAACGAGCTGCCCTTCTCTAGACTCTTTCGATGTCCACCGTCAAACCCACCTGATAAGGATACCACACTGGGCAGCAATACTCCAAAAATGGACGGACAAGCGTAATGTATGCAGTTTCTTTAGTAGTTCTGTTGCATCTTTTAAAGTTCCTGCCAATAAAATGCAGTCTCTGGTTCGCCCTTCCCACGACATTATCTACGTGTTCTTCCAGTTTAAGGCTGAAGTAATAGTAATTCCTAGGTATTTTGTGGAGTTTACGGCCTTCACTTTTGATTGATTTTCTTTTCTTACCAATTTTGCCAATTTTTACACCATAGTGATATCAGATCGTTCTGCAGTTGGTTTTGATCTTCAGATGATTTTATTAGACGGTAAATGACGGCGTCATCTGCAAACAACCTAAGAAATCTACTTATATTTTCCCCTAAATCGTTTATGTAAATAAGGAACAGCAGAGGCCCAATAACACTACCCTGTGGAACGCCCGATATCACTTCTGTTTTAGTCGCTGCCTTACCATCGATTACTACGCACTGTGTCCCCTCCGACAGGAAATACCCTATCCAATCGCAAATTTGGGGCGATATACCGTAACCACGCAATTTGAAAGCCGTTTGTGAGGTACGGTGTCAAAACCCTTCTGGAAATCAAGAAATACGGAATCGATTTGCGAACCCATGTCGATAGCGCCCATCACTTCGTGTGAATAAAGAGCTAATAATGAACAAATCGTGTGGCGACGATGTGATGGCAGCAGAGAGCAGGGGTTGTCAGAACCCGGCTGCCAGCACCCGTGAGACGTCGTCAAGGACAGCGGCTGTTTGGTGCCGCCGCAGACCGCAAGGCGTTCCCGCTGACAGCAGGGGACGGGACAATGGCGTGGGCAGCCTCTGACTCAGCGCAGTGCAGAGGAATGCCCGCTGCCTCTGGCGACGACTCTGTGCGTGGCCTGGCGGCGCAGGTGGGCGGCTGGAAAACCACCGCCGCTCACGCACGGGACTGACCGCTGCTTCAACCAGCTGACCGGTCTGCCCTCCCATGTGGTACCTCAGGCTATGTACTTCCCCACACTACGACCAGCTGATGAACGATCCCAGCAATCATTTCATTTACGGTACTGCATAAACACATGAAAATACACTATCGGAAACAAAAATTAGTATTATCTCAGCTTTTTCCAATTCACTCCAAATGTACACGCCTTGCCATTAAAATTGCTACACCACGAAGATGACGTGCTACAGAGGCGAAATTTAACCGACAGGAAGAAAATGTTGTGATATGCAAATGATTTGTTTTTCAGAGTATTCTGGCGACACCTACAAAGTGCTGACATTAGGAAAGGTTCCAACCGATTTCTCATACACAAACAGCAGTTGACCGGCATTGCCTGGTGAAAAGTTGTTGTGACGCCTCTTGTAAGGAGGAGAAATGCGTACCATCACGTTTTTCACTTTGATAACAGTCGAATTGTAGGCTATCACGATTGCGGTTTATCGTATCGCGACATTGCTGCTCGCGTTGGTCGCGATCCAATGACTGTTAGCAGAATATGGAATCGGTAGGTTCAAGACGGCAATACAGAACGCTGTACTGGATCCCAACGGCCTCGTATCAATAGCAGTCGAGATGACAGGCATCTTATACGAATGGTTGTAACGGATCGTGCAGCCACGTCTCGATCCCTGAGTCAACAGATGGTGACGTTTGCAAGACAACAACCATCTGCACGAACAGTTAGACGACGATTGCAGCAGCATGGACTATCAGCATGGAGACCATGGCTGCAGTTACCCCTGACGCTGCATAACAGACGTGAGCGTCTGCAATAGTGTACGCAACGTTGAACCTGGGTGCACGAATGCAAAACGTAATTTTTTCGGATGAATCCAGGTTATATTTACAGCATCATGATAGTCGCATCCGTGTTTGGTGACAATGCGGTGAACGCACATTAGAAGCGTATATTCGTAATCGCCATACTGGCGTATCACCCGGCGTGGTGGTATGGGGTGCCACAGGTTACACGTCTCGGTCACCTTATGTTCGCATCGACACTTTGAACAGTGGCTGTTACATTTCCCTGCGAAACCCTACATTTCAGCAGGATAATGCACGACAGCATGTTGCAGGTCCTGTATGGGCCTCTCTGGATAGGAAAAATGTTGGACTGCTGCCCTGGCCAGTACTTTCTCCAGATGTATCACCAATTGAAAACGTCTGGTCAATGGTAGCCGAGCAACTGGCTCGTCACAACACGCCAGTCACTACTCTTGATGAATTGTGGTATCGTGTTGGAGCTGCATGGGCATCTGTACCTGTACACGCCATCCACGCTCTGCTCAGGCGTATCAAGGCCGTTATTACGGCCATAGGTGGTCGCTCTGGGTACTGATTTCTTAGGATCTATACACCCAAATTGCGTGAAACTGTAATCACATGTCAGTTCTAGTATAGTATATTTGTCCAATGAATACCAGTTTATCATCAGCATTTCTTCTTGGTGTAGCAATTTTAATGGCTAGTAGTGTATTATTGACAAATAAGAGTGTCGCAAAGATATTTTGAAGAGTAACATCAGTGATTCCCTAACAGAGTGTCCCAACACTCCATGGTGTCCAGAAGTAGATGTGAGTCGCCAGAGTGGCACATCCATAATTAAAAATAGATTTAAAACATATGACATAATGAAACAAAACATTCTTCTCATAATTTACATCACATAATAAATGAGTGATCGGAATGATGCACTTCTATCTGTAGTTTCAGTTACGCCATCACCCTGACTTCCGTTTCTGTACAACGGCGTTGTCTATTGGTCCATGAATTAACAACAATCGTTCTTGCCTATGGCTGGTTGGTGGTTTGGTTGGTTGTTTGGGATAGGGGGATCAAACTGCTAAGGTTATAAGTCCCCTGGTGTTGAGGGGAAGGAGTGAGATAGGAAAGGATGGGAAGGGAAAGGAAATGCTGTCCATGGAGCAAAGAATAAAGAAAGACTGCATTATCTCGGGGCCCCGTGCTCGCCATACACGTACTCGCGAAAGATCCGTGAGCC
Organism: Locusta migratoria; assembly: GCA_026315105.1. NCBI lineage: Eukaryota > Metazoa > Arthropoda > Insecta > Orthoptera > Acrididae > Locusta > Locusta migratoria. Next base: position 64,462,982 of record CM048751.1, read on the forward strand.
CCCTAGGGAGGCCTTCTCTATAAATGCCTAGTTTCGCGGTGAGTATTACAACATTTTCTCGACCTTTCAGCCTGGGCAGATGGTTTCATACTGGCTGACGAGTTTTGAAGCGTTTTATTTCTTGTCTTTGTTCTGTTGATGGCAATTTTTTACTATTTTTCTTTCTTTCAAAGTCATACAATTTTACAGACGTCATCTGAAACGAATAAATTTAAATTCAGAAATAGACCTTTGCAGTCAGTGACACATCAGAGGCAGAATATCTCCCAAGTCAATATAACAACAAATACTCTGTCCCAAAATGCCTTACAGTGGCAACAACACACTCTTCAAGTTCAATCTGCCGCAATTTTCTTTCAATTATACGTGTGACAGTGCAGTTTTTGTTATGGTTAATAAAAAATATACTGTTCGAAGTAAAAAATTAGTAATTCTTCTTAGAGTTTCCTATTTCACTGAATATTTATTTCTGAATCACTGCACATGAAGTACATTAAATGATTACATTTACCGTTCAAAAGCCAAGCGATACTGAAGTTTGGTTGGATTTTTGACATGAAGGGATTGAGAAATTAACGGCTACCGGTATTAACGACCACTCTTTTCAAATGTGCGAATACTGAAGTTGCACAACGGGCGCCTGAAGATGGTGTGATTGTAACACCGAAACCGGTTGCGCAATTAAATAAGTAATTGTTATACAGCTGCTGGTACTTTCTTCCACCATCAAATTTATCAGCTGTTGTCCCAATAAATCGATTATGGAGAGAATCAAACTTAAAGTACCATACGTCGGTCCATGCTGCAACACAATTATAGCACGTGGTGTAGCATCCAAGGTCACCATACTGATGGTGAGTATTGTCTTGGGGTACATTATTCCACGCCTGCTGGACCTGTTGTGGGTTGAGGAGTCCCACGTGTCAGTTGCCGTCACATTCCACACGTGCTCCATTGGAAACCAGCCCGTAAATCGAGCTGGCCAGCGAAACTGTTGTGCGTCTCGTACATGCGCAGTGTTTGGGCGATCATTATCCTGTTTAAGCAACATATTACTTTCCTTTTGTATGGATGGCAAAAGAACGCCTCTTACGACATTGTGCAAGTACCAAGTACGATGTAATACGAAACTGATTCGCATTGTATTAGTAATTTGAAAATTGAATGAAATATTATATTAGTATTAGAATATTACTTTATGAAAACTAAATTAATTATACTAACTCCATCCAGCGGTGGTCTCCATATGGTATGCACCTGATTTCGTAGGAAGTAGATGATGTGGGACTATGTATTCTATTTTATGGTAATGACACATGGCAGTCACACAAAGTGTTTTAAACGGAGAATAATTGTTGTAACATAAAGTAATCGTAAGTGTGACATTATTTGTTCATTGTTAATCATAGCATGTAAGGAAATATGCGATCGCGTACTGGTACGAGTATGCAACTTTAGCCTTGGAAAATGACCCAAATACTAAACAAATAAGGCTTAAATAAATTATTAACTGTCCTCAAGACATTTGTCTTACTTTTCAAGTGCATCCTAATGAGCACTATATGTCACTGAAGTCTAAAGCACACAATAATATCGTTCCTCCCTTACAAATAAACACTGACATTGATAAATCAGGGCTATTTGGGAGTGGAATAGGAAACTGGTACAATGTAGCCTCCGCCACGCACCTTACGGTGGATTTCGGAGTATGTATGTAGATGTAGATGAAGTAATTCGGAATGTAAAGGAAATTGAAAGTCTAATAATAAATGGGGTTTGGAAGACAGTTGTAGGGGATGTAAGATGTGGTTGTGAAGAATTAAAAAATTGTTCAAGGAATGAGAAAGACGAAATAGTACTGTAACAATTTTAATATCGTAATTGAAACACCGTGTTCAAGCGCCATGAGAGCAGAAATTATACCTGAGAAGACACACAGCATAATCCCGCTGGACTACATCATGGTCAGACAGACATATATGGCATATTCGTGTGCAGATGTTGACTCTAATCACGATTTACGGAATAGACAATGTCTTGAAAAGATAAGATGAACATTAACAAGTGTAAAACAAGGGTAATGGAATGGACTGTAAGAAGATCTGGCGATGTTGAAGCAATTAGATTCGATACGAGACAATAAAAGAAGTAGATCACTTCTTTTATTTCGATACCAAATAACTTCTCATGGCCGAAGTAAAGAAGATGTAAAATGCATAATGGCTATGGGAAGGAAATAATTTCCAAGCAAGAGAAATTTGCTGACATCCAATATTAATTTAAATATTAGGAAGTCCTTTCTGAAAGCATTTGTCTGGAGTGTAGTAGTGTATGGGTGTATAATGTGGACGATAATCAGTTCAGAAAAAATGGTCGACAGAAGCTTTTGAAATGTGGAGCTACAAAAAAATGCTGAAGATTTCCTGGGTAGATAGCGTAACTAATTAGGGAGCAAATTCTTAAATATTAAGGAATCGCCAACTTATTATTTAAGGGAACTGTGTGGGGAAAAAGTCGCAGAGGGAGACAGAGAGAGGAATACAGTAAACTGGTTCAAATGAATGTTTATTGCCGTTTCCAGCGAACAGGGTAGAGCGGAGAGCTGCATCAAACTAGTCTTTGGACCGAAGACCACAGCAATAACTATTTAGTAACGATAATGAGTATATCGATGATTAATAGAATCATCGGAAACAACGAATGTGGGACGGTATGGGATAGTACTGGGGAATTTGACGTATTTAAAACGTTGGTAGTGAAATATGAAGTGATCATCGAAAAATCTGACTCAGCTTACAGAATAATCAAAACAGATTTTGCTGAAATTCAAAACCAACGTGGTAACACTAAGAGTGCAAAGATAATTTCACTGATAAAAGCGATTAAGAGAGCGGATTTATGAAAAAAAGTATATCGAAGGCCCCTATGAGGGAGAAGAAATTGATAATGCGGTAGAAGAAGATACTCCATGAGCGTTAGAATTAAAAGCATCTCTGGAAAAATGTGGCAAAATAAAGCAAAAGGAATAAATAACTTTTCATTTAAAAACCGATGGACGAAATTGGCAAACACGCGATTAATCAGTTTGGTGTACAATATTTACGAAAGTGGCAACATTCCATGATACATTTCTAAAAATATCATCCATACAGTTACAAGTAGATCAAAGGCATAAAAAAGCAAGAATATCATGCAATCTAGTTAACCTTTCATGCATCCAATCTACAGAGGAGAATAGTATACAGAATAATAGAAGAGGAAGTCGAGATACGCTCAAGCTGTAGCAATGACAGCGTCTGCAGTTGTGGCCGATTCCGAGAAAATGTGATAATATTGTGAACGTTGACTTCTCAGAACCGAAAACTTAATTTTTTTGCTGTTATTTCACCCCCTCCCACCCCTCCACCGGGTCCCTCCCACACGACATACCCCATCAGAAATGATGACGTTAAAAAGTACAGATCGTGAGTTTCGCTCTTTATAAGATAAAAGGCTAGATCCCAAGATTGTTTTTTAAATAGAGTGTGCTTTACGAATTAGAAGTATAGACGAATTCCAATAAGAAAATACATTATATGTGCAATTTTTATTTAGTACAGAGATACAAAAACTGCAGATAAAATCAATCTGAAAACGGCACTGTAAGCGGAAAATCGCTTAATTAAATTAAAAGAAACTTTTGGTAAATAAAATGTAATGTATTTTTAATTAAATATGAAGATTTTCTGCCGCGGTGGAGTATCCGGGTGGTCTAAGGTGCCTCTCTGCAAAGCGCGCGGTTGCTCGCTGTCGGAGGTTCGAGTCCTCCCTGGGGCATGGGTGTGTGTGTGTGTTGTCCTTAGGTTAGTTTAAATTCAAATGCTTGTAGAACTTATGGGACTTAACTACGGGGTCATCAGTCCCTAAGCTTACAAACTACTTATGAACTAGCTAAGACTAAGAACGGCACAAATATCCATTCCCGAGGGGGGATTCGAACCCCCGGCCGTAGTGGCCGTGCAGACCGTGACTGGAGCGCCTCAGTCCCGTCGGCCACCGCGGCCGTCTAGGTTAGTTTACCTTATATTAAGTAGTTTGTAACCTACGGACTGATGACCATGCAGTTGGTCCGATAGATTTACAAATATTTGAACATTTTTATTTGAGATTTTGTATCAAGAACTGACGGAAGAATCAAGGAATTCATTTACAGTTGTTATACTTTTTTTTAATTACTTAGTAACAGCTAACATATCTCTACTTAATGAAAACATTGTACACATGTTACGTGGCATTTTTTATTGCAATTCGTCTATACTACCACCTCCCACAATATTTATTACTCCTCGTGAAACAGATTGTATTTAGAGATACGTGAAGAAAGTTACGAGTTTATGTAGTTTTCCGCAGATTAGGGCATTGTGTGATTTGTAGGTGAATAGTGTGCGCCCATGTGGATGACTGTTTGTCTGAGGTAATCCTGAATCTATTACATTCTCATACAGTTGACAGGCTGTGAAAGTCCTCACGAGAGTGACACACGTGCTGGGAACAGGGCGACGTAATTGCTCCGTGTTACGTTTTTTTCTTCATCCTGACGTCACCCCTATTCGTATGCCCGCCGTATGCAAAAGGACTGAACGGAATATTCAAGGCGTAGCCAGCGATCCGCAAAGGCAGCGCTGAAGACAATGGCAGGGCCGCTCCCAAGCGGTACGTATGGAACGCTTCCGACAGCTGGCGGTGACGTAGAGGACAGATGGGCAGCTGGACAGGTGGACAAGACGGACCGCCCAAGGCGTCAGGGAGGGACACTGTGCTTCAGCCATGGGAGTGGCCAAGTATCCTGTCCACATGATGAGTGAGAAGGCGTGCTAATACCCTCTTTCTTGAATTACTTAGGGAACTACATCTGCCCATATACTGTATGTACATGATATGGGAAGTATATACTGATGAAAGAACCGAGAAATATTTGCAAGCAGGGTGTGGTAGAGAAGCTGGGAAGGATAACAAAGAATACTGAAGAAATTAAAGATGTTAGGAACGTAGATCTATATAATTATGCTGCTGATAATGCAGGAGGAGCAAGAATGTGACTAAAATCAACGTGAATTAATAATAGAGGAATGGGTGGTGGAGAGCCGGCCGCGGTGGCCGAGGGGACTGAGGCGCTCCAGTCACGGTCTGCACGGCCACTACCGTCGGGAGTTCGAATTCCCCCTCGGGCATGGATATTTGTGCCGTCCTAAGAATTAGTTAGTTCGTAAGTAGTTTGTAAGTTTAGGGACTGATGATCCCGTAGTTAAGTCCCATAAGCTGTACAAACATTTGAACATTTGGAGGTGGAGAAGGTTATCCACGATCACAAGGAAAGAAAAGGGTTGTGATCAACAACTTCGACTGGAGAGAACACACAGAAAATATTGTGGGGAAGGCGAACGAAAGATAACGTTTCATTGGCAGAACGCTTCACTAAAGAGACTGCCTACATCAAACTTATGCGTCCTCTCCTGGAGTACTGTTGCCCATTGTGGGACCCTCGCCAGGTGGGACTGACGGAAGACATTGAGAAGGTTTAGAGAAGGGCATCTCGTTTTGTTTTATCACGTTTTATCACGTCTATTAGAGAATGGAACGGTAGAGAAACTTATGAAAGTGGTTAATGGACCCTCTGCCAGGCACTTAAATGTGATTTGCAGAGTATCTACGTAGATGTTTATCAAATATCAGCTAAAGCATTGAAAGCTTTAGAGAATGAGGTATAACCAGAATTACAAATCTACTCAATAGACGATAATGGTTCCCTTACCAAATGCAATGTCAGACAGTGTAAAAATTACACGACAATTAGTTTTATATGCAATATTACCAAAGCTGTGGCCAGACTAGTGCTGAGAAGAATAGGAAAATAGGGGACAATATAGGAGAATATGTTTGGATTTAGAAAAGGACAAATGACTAGTAAAAGAGGTCACAGATACTGGTATTTATTGGAAGGATACAAGAATGATAAAACAAGTGTATGTGGCACAGAAAGTGGTGGTTCGAATAGATGAAACTGAAGAGGTAGCTATTGGAATAGGTGTGATTCAAGTTTGTTGTATGTCACCAGCATTTTTAATATACATGGTAAAAAGCTATTCAATAAGACCTTGGGAAAATCAAAACCACTTGTTGTGAGAAGCGAAAGAATAAAAACTATTAAGTATGCATATGATATGACCGTACTACCAGAAACAAAAGACAAAAATGGGGAATATTGTAAGTGTGGGGAAAGAATTCAGAATGAAACTGAACATCGATAAGACCAAAGTGATGGAAATCGGAAAAGAAGATGATCAATTTATCACAAGGTGGAAGAAAACTGAAACAGGTTCAGTCATTGCAGTATTTTTGAAACTTGATAACTTCCAATGAAAGTTGCACAGAAGAAGTGGATCACAGAATATAGAGGTACAAGAAAGAGTTTGGGAGAGTGAAAGTTTCACTGACTTACAGGAATATCCCCATCAATCTCCGGAAAATGTCCGCTAAATGTTTTGTGGAGAGTCGTGTCTTCTGGTTCTGAAATGTGAACAGTCATACAGAAATCATTTAATTTTTTTTTATTTATTTTTTTTTTTTTTTTTTATTTTGCTATGGATAAAGTGAAATACCGAAAAACTGAGATGGTGTTTAGGAGGGTAAAAAAGAAAAGTAACTTCACTAGGATGATACAAATGAGGGAAGCATATTGACTGTGACACATGTTATACAGGAACTATCTGTTGCAGAGGGTAATGGAGAGAAAACTAGAGGGAAGAAGAGGTTTAAGAAGAAGAACGTTTGGTATGTTAACAAACGTCAAGAAATGAAGAAGCTACAAACAAATGACGGAACATGTCCAGGTCAGAGACGTCAAGGATATCCAGATGACAGACTTACTTAAAGAAGAAGGAAGCTTGGAGTTTAACGTCCCGTCGACAGCGTGCTCAATAGAGACGGAGCTTACACTAGGAGTATTTGGGTAAGGATGTGGAAGGAAATCGGCCGTGCCCTTTCAAAGGAACCATCCCGGCATTTGCCTGGAGTGATTTAGGGGAATCAAGGGCAACCTAAATCTGGATTGCCTGAGGTGGATTTGAACCACCATCCTTAAACAAGAAGAAAGATACATGTTGGTTATGGAAATTTACACCATCTCTCAAGAATCCTGCCTCATTGCAAAATCTGTCGGATTGCCAGTTATAATAATACATAAGAAGGGGGAAACCTGTGTGAAACTCGATACCATTTTTAAAATTCGTCATACACGTCAAGTCTGTGTATGAACAAACGTTAACAAAAGGGAATATGAAGCATCACGTATCGAAAGGATTATCAAAATCTTATTCCACGTCAAAACAGTTTTTACATTCATAAAAGTATGGAAAGTAAATGTTTATGATATATTTTCAAGCTGTTAGTATTGATATTACATAAGATTAATTCAAAATGTAAAACACGTTAATACTTACATATTATGAAAATCCATCTACATATATACTCCGCAATCGACCGTAAAGTGCGTGGCGGAAGGTACACTATACCACTACTAGGCATTTCCTTTCCTATTTCACTCCCAAATAGAACTAGGGAAAAATAGAATGTCTATACGCCTCTGCACGAGACCTAATTTCTCTTGTCTTTGTGCTCTTTACGCGAAATGTAAGTAGGCGGCAGGAAGATCGTTCTGCAGTCAGTTTCAAATTCCGTTCCTCTAAATTTCCTCAACAGAATTTCTTCAAAAGAGCGTCGTCTTTCCTCCAGCGATTTGAGTTCCCGGAGCATTTCTGTGACACTTGCGCATTGGTCGAACCAACCAGCAACGAACCTAGCTGCTCGCCTCTGAACTGCTTCTATGTCTTCCTTTAAACTGATCTGCTGCGGGTCCCAAACACTTAAGTAATACTTAATACGTGTCGTACACGCATTTTATACGCGGTCTCCTTAACAGATGAAGTACATCTTCCCAAAATTATCCCAATAAACCGAAATCGGTTGTACGCCTTACTCACTAATGCTGTATTCGAACATTATGGTATTGTTTTTCCTACTCATGTGCATCATACTACATTTAGAGCTAGCTGTCATTCTTCACACTAACTAGAAATTTTGTCAGTTAAAGACGACATCCTCCCATACACCTCAGCATCATCAGCAAACAGCCGCAAATTACAAGTTCCTCAGTCCTTCAGAACATTTATATAGATAGAAAATAATAGGGGTCCTATCACACTCCTCTGTGGCACGCTTGACGATACTCTTCTCTGATGAACATTCGCCGTTGAGAACAACGTACTGCGTTCAATTACTTAGGGAGTCTGCCAGCCAGTCACAAATATGTGAACCTATTCCATATGCTCGTTAGCAGTCTGTAGTGTGGCACCCTGTCAAATGCCTTTTTGAAATCGAGAAAAGCACAATCTACCTGTTACCCTTCATCCATGGTTCGCAAGATGTCATTTGAGAAAGGGCAAGCTGAGTTTCACACGAACGATGTTTCCTAAATACGTGCTAATTCATAGCTTATCCGTCTCTAGGAAATTTTACTGTTTTCGAGCCGAGAATATGCTCTAAAATTCTACAGTAAACTGATGTTAACGATATAGACCTATAATTATGTGGATCAGTTCTTTTACCTTCCTTGTAAATGGGACTCACCTACGCTTTGTTCCAATTACAAGGTACTTTGCGCTGAATTAAAGATTCGCGATATATACAAGCTAAGTAAGGAGTCAATGCCGCAGAATACTCTTTGTAAAACCGAACTGGTATTCCATACGGACTAGGTGACTTTTGGTATACTGCTCTCTCACTTGCTTCTCTACACCGGAAATACCTGTTACTATGTCCTCCATTTGGGAGTTTGTGCGTTGATCAAATGATTGTACTTTGTATGTTCCTCCTGCGTGAAAGTTTTCTTAAAGGTTAAATTTAGAACTTCATTTTTCCGTTTTCCTTTTCTATTAATGCCCCGGAATTTGCTAGTTGAATTTTGAGACACTGTTTAACAAAAAGGCTATTATTTCGATGTAAATGATGTAATATTTTATAAATTCCCCTAAATGTAGTACATAAAGAAACACTCTAGATTCAGAATCATGACCTACACAAATTTCAATTTTACCAGCTTAATGACTGTTTGCATTGTAGATACAAGATACTCGAAACGTCCGTCACCGACTTTCTCTCATATCAATGTCTATTCATAAAAATATTGTTTTGAATGTAATTATTTCGACTAAACATGAGTGTACGCGTAGTATGTTATATTAACACAAATGTAATGTTCGAAAAGAGGGAGTTGTCACTCTCATTTGGACAGGAGAGCACATAATTCATATGTCCCTCTCATATGTAATTCAGTATTATTTTATGTTTGCTACCAAAGTCCTTTGTACATGAACGGTACCGGGAAGGAAAGATGAGTGAAAGTTACGTAATGTGGTAATATAAAGTAAAGGTGTTTACGACAAACTGAAATTACTTTTTTTTTTTTCATCGAAGACAACGATGCCATGAACGCTTCTCAGAACTCAAGATAAGAAATTGAAGCACACTCTACCGTCTTAATATTAATATATGCAAAAGATGAAATCTCGCTCACAATGTGTATTGAAAATATTTATGGATATTTACTTAGCAGAGTGGTTTTTTCACAGTGTAACTACTGTGCTAATATTCGCAAGCAAGCGTCCTGCAGTCCCTCCAAGAAAAGAAAGTTTTTTAGAAGCTATGCGTTTCCAGAGCCATTATTACTTTTCTTGTTTACTTACTTACTTTTCTTGTTTCGATGAGTAGTCCCGCCTCGGACAGTATTCGACACACTAACTATTTATCATTCGTCTTGCTGCACTTAGCAATGAGCCTGGCTTTTCTCTGAGCCCAGGCTTCCCTCATTCGTTGTGAGTGAGTGGGGCAGCTTGCGCTCTTCTGTCCAAGGGACACCGTGTCTTCTTTTCGGATGCTGGTCTCGAGTTATTCCGTTTGTCACTATCTTCTTTCTGAAAAGAACTCTGTCAAAGGCATCTCCCGGTTTAATATGTAGCATCTGAAAGTCTTCTTTTGTGTTTTTAATCCATGGCATCATAATTTTTGGTTTTGAACCCCACTATTCGACACTAATATATATATATATATATATATATATATATATATATATATATATATACAGGGTTTTTCACCAAGTGTGTTTGCCTCTGTAACTTATAAAATAATAGGTGACGGGAAATTTTAACGCGGTAGGTCAACACAAGAAATGTTACACTTTCTGCGGAGCTATGAACATAGTTTATTGTATCATTTTCCAAACAGTTACAGCACAAAGATATATTTTTTTTTTAAATGGAACAATAGTTTTTTTCTATCGTGCATTAGAATCGTTGAAACCAGCTGCGTCCAAATCAATTTAAACTATATTCCTATTACTGTTAGTCTGGGAGCTACAACCATTTAAAGTTTCATGGGCAGATATCACACGCTCTAAATAATACATGGCTGTGTGGTGGCTGATGGATTTTATGGCTGTGGGAAGTTGATTTACATGAGATGTTCAAATGTGTGTCCATGTTCCTCAATGCATAATGCAATGCGCTGTCGAAAGTATCTGCGGACGAGATGTAACATCACCGGTGTGACGGAGCGACATGCGTCCTCGATGCGCCGTTTTAGATCATCTGGGGATGTGGGCTCAGTGACATCAACACGATCCGTTAGATATCCCCACAAAAAGAAATCTACTGCTGTTAAATCGGGCGACCTTGCTGGCCATGAATGAGGACCATGGCACCCCAACCATCTTCCTGCAAACCTGTTGTTTAGTTCTTCCACAACAGCACGCGCAGAATGAGCTGGGTGACCATCGTGCTGCATCCACATATGGACTCTCGTGTGTAGACACACATGTTCAAGGAGACCACCCAAACTGTCGGCTATAAAAGCGCGATATAACTCACCTGTCAGTGTACCTGAGAAGTAGTGTGGACCGATGATTTCATCCCCAAGGATTTCACACCACACTTTAATAGACCACCTACGTTGACGGTCGACAGGTCGTACCCATCGAGGACTGTCTGCGGCCCAGTAGTGCATGTTATGGCGATTCACTGCACCATAATTTGTGAACGTGGACTCATCAGAGAACATAACACTTTGTAAAGACTCCAGCGTGAAATTACGCATGACCCACTCACAGAATGTCACTCTTGTACGGAAATCGTTCCCATGCAGCTCCTGGGTAAGTGACAGGCGGTACGGGTGAAACCTGTGGCCGTGTACTATACGCCACACAGATGTGAGACTGACACCAGCGACTGCAGCAACGGCTCCTAAGCTGACATGAGTATCGTGTTGTAGTGCAGCTAAAACAAACACCTCCTCATTTCTTGCAGGTCTTCGTCTGTTACTGCGGCGCATTACCAAGCTGCCTGTTTTCCGAAGTCGTTCGGTATGTAAGAACGTAAGGATATCTCACGGCATACGCCGTGGCTGCTTCAGTGGCATCGTGTCGGCACTCGCCAAGCATCAGCAACATGTCAACGTACTCGTCATACGATGTCAGTAACTGTGGTATATTGAGCCCCAGTTGTTTGTGTGGCTCCAACTGTCGGGTATACGGTCGTGTGCGGCGACAGTCGGTAGTGTAACAGCGCATCGAGGAAGCTTCTCGCTCCGTGACACCGGCGACGTTACAACTCCACCGCACCACATTTAGAAGGCGCATTGCATTATGCGCAGCGTTTGTGGTATCTGCCCCTGAAACTTTGAAGGGTTGTAGCTCCCAAACTAACAGTGATAGGAATGTAGTTTAAATTGATTTGAACGCAGCTGGTTTCAACGAATTCAATGCTCGATATAAAAACCTATTGTTCCATTTAAAAAAATTATATCTTTGTGCTGTAACTCTTTGGAAAATGATACAATAAACTATGTTCATAGCTCCGCATAAAGTGTAACATTTCTTGTGTTGACCTACCGCATTAAAATTTCCCGTCACCTATTATTTTATAAGTTACAGAGGCAAACACACTTAGTGAAACACCCTATGTGTATGTGTGTGTGTGTGTGTGTGTGTGTGTGTGTGTGTGTACATCCTGTGTACGACAGATAATCCAGTGCTGGCTGGCTTTAACTTGTTTATTAAGTCACGACGAAATGAGCACAAAACTAAGAATGACATGAAAGGACAGCAGGAACTGTTATGTGCGCGAGAGCCACGCATCGAAAGACCTCGGAAGCTGATAGCTGTTCGTGTGGTCTCCCAAAATTATAACACGTGTACACGCATACTCGTGAACTCTGCCGTTAAGGGAGCTGTTGGAGCGGGAGAACTGAACACGGCTCTCCACACGCAAACAGGTTCGCAGCAGGACGAAAATAATTTGGTGTAAGAGCCCCGTGAATCGGAGAGAGGGGGAACTCTGGCGCTGCTCGTGCCGGCGCCCTGTGTTCGCTGCCGGTCGTGACGGGACGTAATGCCGCGCATGCGCCGTAAGTAAGTCGCAACAAGTGGCCGTTTCGTCCTCACTGTGTGAGAATGCGGCAGTTTAGGCACGCACGCCGGATGAACGCGTCGAAAAAACAGCGGCGTGACTCGATACTCGCCTGTAGCAGGCAGTTTCCAGCAAAATGAAGACCAATTGTTAGCACGTCGCAGTAACTTAGATAATGCTGATGACCCAGGAAACTGCTGCGCCTTCACCAATGCTCACGACTGATCCTGCACGATATAGACCTTGCAGCCCCAAGGAAGCGACGAAGGAATATACGTGATATGTTGACTTTTACTAAAAATAAAAAAAACAGAATGACTATATATAGGAAGTTCATATTCACAGAGCATGCAATGTAGTACAGTCTTCAGAAATGAGAAACATTTGAACCACGATGCCTACGGGCTCAAGGTCAACATCTATATTGCGGCTTTCGTTGTCGCTGTAGACAACGATGATGAGTTTGACTTGAGCAGACTGAAGGTATTGGATGAGTTTGACTTGAGCACACGAGTAAGAAGCCTTGCAAACTTGTGCGAACTAGAGCCCCTAAAAACACAGGCTGGCGCATCCACCATTTCCATTCCCTGAGAATGCTATACACAAAATGCAGATTATGCGAACAGTGTTGTTCTGTTCAAGTTCAGTAAAATATTTTAGAAATGTCCTATTTGCATTCCGCTATTATTCACATCGATGGATTAAGCACAAAAATCTCGCGTATTCTTTACTTATTGCTGCTTTTCTTTGCTGTCCGAAGAAAGAAATAAAAAGCGCAAGAAACATATATATTTCTGTGATAAAAATCTCGTACTACTTTTAATTCTGCCGAAACGGGTCATCTAGAAAAAAGTTTTAACCTATATTGGCTTGGGAATGTTTAATATGTCCGGTGCGATCCGATTGGGCTACGGTGTTGCTTCGGCAGCGCTAGTAGCTCACGTCTCCAGCCTGTTTTCCATACAAGTCTCTCCGCAAGATAGCTTTTTTTTTTTCTTTTTTCTTCAAAAATAACACTCGTGATGTTCTATTGGTGTTCTATTTATATTTTCTTGTATTTCTATTACCTGTAAAATGAAGACACAATTTAGACATGTGTTTTTAGCTATTATCACAAGGAAAATCTTTCCTAAATGTCAGTCGAAATTCATAGGACGAGTCCCTTACCAGCTGTTTCTATGTGCCTAAAATCCGAGTAGTCACTACAGTGTGAGAACAATAGAAATAACAAAATCAATCTGTTAGCTGGCAGTGAACAAGTTTTAGTCACCACGGAGTTTCCTTCAATCTTCAGCTGACAGTGGGTGAGGATACCTTTCTGCTGGAGACAAGCCCACCAATAAACAAAAACACAACAACAAACAAAGTGGCACACGCTTCTCATTATTTACTGACCTGACCTGACCTGAATTGCCATTGAGAAAAAGAAAATTGTCAACAAATTATTCAGCAAAATATTCGTAGAAACGCAGTCCCGTTCAGACAGCTTCTTCACAGAGCACCGCCACGCAAAATTTTGCTACTTGTTCAACTCCATACAGGAGGGGGAAATTTTTTATTTTTCTGCCGCGCCGGCAGTGACCGGACGTGCGTTGGACTCTGTCCATCACACGTCCGTCCACGTGCCTGCAGCCTCAGGCCTGCATGGTGGTTCTGCACTATTGGCCCACCAACCAGTGAGCTCCAGGTAATCACTTGACCACCGGGCCCAATGCATTACCACGGCCACGGTGCAGTAGCCTCGCTGCCGAGCGTGCGGCTGCTCCCCGTCGGAGGTTCGAGTCCTCCTTGGGGCATGAGTATGTGTTGGTGTGTGTGTTGTTCTTATGTTAGTTTACCTTAGTTTAACTAGTTTGTAAGCTACGGACTGATGACCACGCAGTTTGGTCCGATAGATTTACAAACATTTGAACATTTTTGAGCCTTACCACGTTCCTTCTTCGATCTCGAGCCTCCTCCCTGATGGGATGTCTTGAGTTTTAGCTAATTTCTCCCCACCTGTGGCCATGCTCCACAGGGGCAGCTATTCGGCCTTCCTTATTCCGACTGCCTTTTAGAAAGTGTACATTTTAATTTATTAAATGCAGAGTTAACCCACATCCTCCTCTATTTATTTCACATATTGCTACCTGCCCACACACCATGAGCCTTCCTGTTACAATAGTAGTAATATTAATAACAGAATTCTGAGTCCTGTATAGAGTTCTTTGAATGAAGATAGGTTGAAATACAATACAACATGTCCCAAATAAAACCGGTAAACCTCGTGTATACCATCACTTGCAACATATCTTACAAGGAGGTACCTATATGTTTTAATGTTACTTTTATCTATTCGTTTTTACTTAGTTCGGTTTTACTTAGTACGTTCTTGTTTTGATCTTGGACGTGAGTGATATCTATTGCTTTTATGCAGGACAAGCTGTACACAGTTATTTTTACTCTGTGGTACGACTTATCTGAGAGCTACAAAAGCGAAAATGAAAGAAAATTATATATGACTTAGGCGTAAATGTATCTATAAATTTCAGTATAATTTTGGGGTTTTTCCTTTTATCATTTCCAACTACAAAGCCTATAAGTAGGTCAGATAATTTCATTTTAGCCCATCAGCGCCAAAGTTGCACTTTACATTAATTTATTCTTCTCTTATAGTTCCAGACACGAAATATATATTCCATTAACTGTAGAATGAGAACAACAAATCTGTTATATGCGTCTTACAAATTATGACCTCATGTAAAACCATAGCAGATCATTGTCAATTGTAATCGGTCGCCACCGAAGAGAAAATATATTATATTGTTTTCTGGTTTTGGGTCATTAACACATCGCCATGTACTGAAACACGTGGCCAGCAATTTATTTTTTCGGTGCCGCAGTGCTTCACGCTACGCCCAATACCCGTCAAATTTGTAGGCTTGCGATCGTGGCATGGCACTGCTCAGATAACTCGCAATTACTTGTGAAAGGAGTTTGACATCAGTGCGAATACCACCGCAAAACCTTGAACTTTTATCTCCATGTCACAAAACAACTGCACACTATCCAAATGTTTCAATACACTATTCGTAAATCAAGCGTCGCACTTAACAAATAGCGTCATTTGAAAGCGACTGTTATGAAAAGTTAAATGACTTATTTGAAAGATAATATGTTTTACTACCACGTGTCCAAGAATCTGATTTTTAATCGCATACTTTCAACAAAGTCGACTGAGGAGCGTTACGAAACTGAAAACCCGCGTGGAATAAATAGTAGACATTTTCTTTTTCCACAGACAAATCGAAGCTTATACGGAAAAAGTAGGTTGATAAAACGATCTGTGGTGGTAATATGTACAGTCAAACTTTTTTGCAACGTGGAAATCGTAAAAGTTAATATTCCCCCTCTTTTTCGTATCGTCTCGGCCCAGCGCGCAGTGTGAACACCCAGGCCGGTGGCGTGCGCCGACTAAGCGTGAGCTTTCTCGGCACATTCCGGCTCGGCTCGGTCCGGCCGGCAGTGTGAACGCAGCCGCATACGCGTAGATGTCATGCTGTTTGGGTATAGTATGCATATATTGCCAAAACAGATCTGATGTAGCAGCTTATGGTGCCTCAATGGTCACCCATTCAGCAATCATCGACCTTCCATTTTCGAGAGGCCGGCCGCAGTGGCCGAGCGGCCTACGGCGCACTAGTCACAGTCTGCACGGTCGCTACGGTCGGGGGTTCGAATCCCCCCTCGGGCATGGATGTTTTTGTCGTATTTAGTATAAGCTAGTTCATAAGTAGTTTGTAAGTTTAGGGACTGATGACCCCGCACTTAAGTCCCTTAAAAATGTTCAAATGTTTGTTAAGCTTATGGGACTTAACTACGGGTCATCAGTCCCTAAACTTACAAACTACTTATGAACTACTTACGAACTAGGACGGCACAAATATCAATGCCCGAGGGGGGATTCGAACCCCCGACCGTAGTGGCCGTGCTGACCGTGACTGGAGCGCCTCAGTCACCTCGGCCACCGCGGCCGGCCTTAAGTCCCTTAAGCTTAACAAACATTTGAACATTTTTTAACATTTTCGAGAGGCTAGAGATCAATATTCAGATGTTTGTAAGCTTATTAAACCAAACTGCTACGTACATAGGTCCCTAGATTTACAAACTTCCTAAACTAAGGACAACACACATCCATACCCGAATAAGGACTGGAACCTCCTCGGGAATGGCAGCCTCGTGCGTAGAATGACACCTTAGAACACGCGTCCAATCTACGTGGCTCCTTTTTTTTTAATTATTACGTTTATTTTTACAAAATCAGCAGACTTATCGCCTCCAAAATACCCTCAGTCCGTGAGATTCACTGCCTTTTCACAGAACTCACCCTCGCTACGTTTTCCGTATTATGGATGAGTTCTACTGCTAAAACTGGCGCTGTTTTTAAGCGACCACGTTTACTTGTAGCTTCTAAGTATTTGTCATCACCTTCTGAAGTGACTTTTGCCCTGCACTGTCTGGTTCTGTCAATACTGTGGGCAGTATCTACATGTTTCTGCAAGGTATAGTGGACATCAGAAAGAAATATGTTATTTGTCGCATAGTAATACAGGATGCAGGTAAAGGCACATCTGCACAACGTCTTTTTGTTGAAATCTCCTCTCTTCGTCCGATTATCGATATTCACACTAAGCATTCACTGAAGTTCACCGTTTGGTAACTTCGTGCCCCAGTCTTATCCGTAACAGTTTTTTATCGATTTGTTGAAATCCAATTAACGCCATTTAGAGAGGAAAGATTCTATTCTACCAGCGAAGTACAATATACGCGGATTTAATTACTGGAACCTGAACAGAAACTTAGGTTTTGTACGATTTCATTTTTCGAAATGTGGAAGACTAGTCTTACATTATGATACTGGGGAAGTGGCGCGAGCCGGTCGCGGTAGCCGAGCAGTCTACGGCATGCCAGTCACGGTCTGCACGGCCGCTGCGGTCGGGGGTTCGAATCACCCCCTCGGGCATGGATGTTTGTGCCGTCTTTAGTATAAGTTTGTTTGTAAGTAGTTTGTAGGTTTAGGGACTGATGACCCCGTAGTTAAGTCCCATAAGCTGTACAAACATTTGAACATTTGATTTGAAGTCGCGCGGTATGGCCGCGTCGTCTAAGGCGTCATGCTGCGGACTAAGCGGCTGTTCCCGCCAGAGGTTCGAGATCTTTTTCGGGTATGGGTGTGTGTGTTGTCCTTAGTGTAAGTTAGTTTAAGTGATTTTTAAGTCTAGGGAATGGAGACTATAGCAGTTTGGTCCAATAGCTTTACCAAAATTTTAAAATTGTTTGAACACTGGAGAAATTACAAAACTAATTCGTATTTTAACCTGATAACTAGCATTTTTATCTTACTTTTAGGGCATTCGAAAACTTTTCAGCGATAGTGTAGTAGTAGGCCTAACGACGAGTATTTGGATGGGGTAATTGGAGCAATTCATAGGCACGTCACCACTCCGTGTAAACCCGGGGGAAAGTCTGCAACGGCCGCGCGTGCGAATGCCAGGAGACCGCTGATGAGTTGAGCCGATGCAACATCGTGAACAATGAAGGCGATAGTAAAGCAGCGAAAGTTCACGCGTGTCTGGAAAACGAACGCGGGACTGCCTCCGTGGTTGGTTGGACCGCTGCCGCTCTGTTCTAGATTATTCACAACCTTCCTAGACCGATCACGCGCAGCTGATGGCATGTGCGCGACTTCCAGGTGCTGTTCTGTGTAGTACCGCACTCTCGCCTAGCTTACAAATTAAGTATATACAAAATATTCAAGCAAATATACGACTGCATTCGGTGGAGCCGCGGCAGAATAGCCGTGCGCACTAAGGCTCCCAGCTGCGGTGCGCGCGGCCGATCGCCGTCGGGGGTTCGAGTTCTACCTCGAGGAGAGCTGTTTGTGTTGTCCTTAGCATACGTTGAATTAGAGTAAGTAGTCGGTAAGCTTGGGGACTAATGGCCGCCGCGGTGGAGTAACCGAGCAGTCTAAAGCGCCTCGCTGCGGAGCGCGCGGTTGCTCGCCGTGGAGGTTCGAGTCCTCCCTTGGGCATGGGTGTGTGTGTGTGTTGTCTTTAGGTTAGTTTAGTTTAAGTAGTTTGTAAGCTACGGACTGATGACCACGCAGTTTGGTCCGATAGAATTACAAACATTTGCACATTTGACTAATGACCAACGTATTTAAGTTCCTTAGATTTACAAACAATTGAACAAATGAATTGGATTCGGTGGATCCTAGTCACAGATTTCAGAATGTCGTAGTTAATGGATTGTCCTCGTTCAAAGCGAGGTCGTTGAAAATAGGATCGCTGCTATATTTCATACTAATAATAAAAAATTTTGATGCTGTTTTCCAAGACGAGCGACATTCGGGAAAACAATGAAACTTTGTTGCTTGGTGGGGGATTAATATGAAACTTTCCTATTTTAATTAATTACTGCTTGGAAGTTAGGTCAAAGCTTATCATTGCGAGTTGTTAATTCTGATAAGAAGACTGCAGAAAAATTTAGTAAAATACCTCTTCTTACTCCCAGATGGTAGTTTTAATTTTGACCAAATTTGTAACGGAATATTTGAATGACGCTCTCTACGGAGCTGAAATGAATTTGCATCTTACTATTACAACACTATGATATTGATAAAAATGGAGAGGGAGTTTTGCACATTAGCAGAAAAAAGGTGAAGTTTTATATTAAGTGATATAATACAAGTTGTTGTTGTTGTCGTCTTCAGTCCGCAAACTGGTTTGATGCGGCTCTCCACGCTACCCTGTCCTGTGCAAGCCTCTTGACTTCAGAATACGTACGACAACCTACGTCCTTTTGAATATGCTTACTGTGTTCGTCCCTCTGTCTCCTTCTACTATTTTTACTCCACACACATCCTTGTAATGCTTAGTTGACGATTCCTTGATGTCTCAGAATGTGTCCCACCAACCTTTCTCTCCTCTTAAGTCAGGATATGCCATAAACTCATTTTCTCCCCAATTCTGTCGAGCACCTCCTGATTAGTTACATGATCTACCCATCTAATCTTCATCATTCGTCTGTAGCACCACATTTCGAAAGCGTCTTTTATCTTTTTTTCTGAATTCCTTATCGTCCAAGTTTCAATTTCAATAAACTCTGCCGTTCTTAGGCCGTCATCATTACCACATCAAACAATGAAAAGCGATACTAGGGCACATGATAAAATTGTCTGTGCCGTGGTGAGATCCTCGGGGACCATCTCCACCGATTTTTGGCCTTCGATCATATTTTCGAATAATATTTTCAAAACTTTTCAAGTCTTAGTAGCAACTAAATCCAAATGAAATCCGTATCAGGAAATTAATCTACAACAGAAAAAAAAAAATTCTAAAATGTGGTTTATGTCATACTGAACCACTTTTACACCCGCTTTCGTTACTGACTGGAAGATTTCAGATACCTCTCGTCGAAGAAAGGCACTTACATCTTATATATGTTATTTTCGAAATACGTAGCAGTCTCAGAAATACTAAAAGGAGTTCATATTTAAATAAAGCGATCCTTTGCTTGTAATGCGACGATCTGGGTGACTACTCAGTACTTGACTCGCGAGTGGATCATAGTGCTACGTATCTCCACCAATCAAAACAATTAGGGTATCAGTTGAGATATCTAGGTTCTGAAGGATTTTCATCGGCTGAATGAACTGTCGGTTCTACGGAATGGAAGCAACAACATTACGTCAACCGAGATAGTGTTAATAACAGAATAATGTCGAGAATATACAATAATAACAAGAAATTACTGCAGAGGGGTTGGTGTTGACTTAGGTTTAATTTACCGACGAATTACACAAGGAGTTGAGTTCAGATAGTGAATGGAAGTGCAATGCATCAATTACGTGCATTACCCCATGTTATGGTATGGAGAGCCATAGAAAGGATGGAAGCGGGACAGACACAGAGGGAGGTGTCTTCAGCGATTGGAGTGTCTCAAAGTGTAACTTCCAGCACCTGCATGCTGTTTCAGGTACCAGTAACCGTTGAAAGAATGTCAAGGTTGTAGACGGGTAATATCAGCAAGAGATGACCGTTATCTCTGGTTAACAGCCCGTCGAGACAGGAGACTGAACTCAGCTGCAGCGCACCCTCTATCAGCGACAGGACGCGAAATATCAACCCAGACAGAAATCGCCTTTGGGAAGTGGCCTCTATGCACAGAGGCCTGTGGTGTGTTTTCCATTAAAACCACGACACCGTTCAGCTCGCAGATGGTGAGAGGAGGAAGGTTGAGGATTGTAGTCGTAACGAATGGCGCTGGCTTCTGTTCACAGATAAGTCAAGACTTTGTATTCGGCCTGAGAATCGTCAATCAGTCATCTGGAGAGAATGTGGAACCTGAAACAATCCTGCTTACGTGCAGGAAATATTACCATATTATGGTGTTGGAAGAATGATGTGGGCAAGAATCGGTATTGGCGGACGTGCGAACCTGTGTTGTTCTAAATGGCGCTTTTACTGCTCAGATGTAAAGAGACGAGATAATCCGACCATTCTTCGTGCCCTATGCTGGTGCCATAGCAGATGGGGTCTTTCTGGTGGACGATAACACTCGCCCCCACAGGGTGGTTCAAATCCACCTCTGGCCATCCTGATTTAGGTTATCCTAAATGACTCCAGGCAAATGGCGGGATGATTCCTTTCAAAGGGCGCGGCCAATTTCCTTCTGTATCCTTACCCAAACATTCCGAGCGTAAGCTCCGTCTCTAATGACCATGCTGTCGACGGGACGTTAAACTCCAAGCTTCCTTCCTTCCCCAATAGGGCTGCACTAGTGGACAACATGCTTCAAGCTGAGTGAATTGTAGTGGCCAGCTTCTTCACCGGACTTAGCCGCGGTGGAGTAGCCGAGCGGTCTAAGACACTTCGCTGCGGAGCGTGCAGTTGTTCGAGTCCTCCCTGGGACATGGATGTGTGTGTTGTCCTTAGGTGAGTTTAAGTAGTTTGTAAAATACGGACTGATGACCACGCTGTTTGGTCCGATAGATTTACAAACATTTGAACATTTTCACCGGATTTAAACCAGATTGAGCATTTCTGGTGTACTTGGCAGATGCATTGCAGGCAGACCAGCACCTCCCGAAAAAGGTTGCAGTTGGTTCCCACTCACGGTAGAATCGCCATATCTCTCAGAAGCTGAATGATAACCTCATACTGGCAAGTGTGCGACTGTACTGGCCGTGCAAGGTGATCACACATCATACGAATAACTTTTTCACTATTATGGTACCCCATTGTGCCTCACTCTAAGTGTGTTTGTACAGCTTAGTACAGTCGGATAGTGGGAGTCAGCAACCCAAGCCTATTCTCCGCCACTGCCATCCATTGTTCTTCCCACAAGTGCACGGACCTCCGACGCAACACAGACGGCGTCCTGCAGGGGAACAGCCCGTTGTGTCACATTGTCGTCTCCAGCGGTTTGTTGGCAAGGTGCTCTACCTGTTTATTCTCCCTAATCCCTACATGTCCTGGCATCACCTGTCGTTTGAAGAAGTGCAGTTGGTCACCTATCAACTGTATTAATTTCTAAGCTGGTAACAGGTTCTGCAACGAATGTTTGCGCTTAGTAAAACGGAACAGATGAGAAACCGGATCTGCTCAAGTAGATAAGATTAGATTGAGACTTGTTCCATAGATCATAAATACTAGATTTCGTAATAAGGTGGAACATGCCAGCAGAAGGAGTTGTCATTCAGAAATTCTTTCAATTTGATTTTAAATGCTGGTTTGCCATCTTTCAGACATGACGTTATGTGATAACTGACGAAAGACTTTTATGGCAGCATAATTTACCCCCTTCAGTGTCAAAGTTAGATTTTCATCTTGAATAGTGTAAACGATCCTTTCTCCTAGTGTTGTAGTTTGTACTCTGCTATTACGTTTGAATTGAGTTGGTTTATTAATGACGAATGTCTCACACACATACTACTGTGGAGATCTTTAGATGCTGCAGGATGATCTTGGTTGGGCTCCATAAATTATTCTAATTACAGGCTTTCGTGCAATGAAAACTTTTTTGCTCATTGATGAATTGCCCCAAAATATGATGCAAATAGGCATAGTAACGTCATTTACTGTTTCCCACCTAAATTTGCTGAACTCAAATGTGTCAGAAGTTCAAAAATGTTCAAATGTTTGTATAGCTTATAGGAGTTAACTACGGGGTCATCAGTTCCTAAACTTACAGACCACTTATGAACTAGCTAAGTCTAAAGACGGCACAAATATCCATGCCCGACGGGGGATTCGAATCCCTGACCGTAGTGGCCGTACAGAAAGTGACTGGAGCGCCTCAGTCCCCTCGGCCACCGCGGCCGGCCCCATCCTATCGCGGCTCGGGTTCTACCCTATCAAAAAATTTACAACTCTTCAGTCACCTTATTATACTACTTACACTTCGATCCACAACTCTAAGTTCTCTGATCATATTTTTAAAACCTTAGTTATATCCATTTATAAGAGCTTCTAATCAAAATGTTTCAGCAGAAAATTTCTTTATTGTCAGTCTATAATTTAGCTATATGCCTAACATTCATCCAATAGGCTGCTTCTTAGCTTCAGCAGTTCCGTTTTCCGTAATATTCCTCTGTATCTAACAGAACTCATACCGAATTGATAGTCCAAAAAGTTGAATGAAAATAACTCAGTTCTCACTTTGCTGCCGCCCGCGGTGGCCGAGGGGACTGAGGCGCTCCAGTCACGGTCTGCACGGCCACTACGGTCGGGGGTTCGAATCCCCCCTCGGGCATGGATATTTGTGCCGTCCTTAGTTGTATGTAGTTCATAAGTAGTTTGTAAGTTTAGGGACTGATGACCCCGTAGTTAAGTCCCATAGACTCTACAAACATTTGAAGATTTTGAACTCACTTTTCTACTTCCCGTTCTCGAATGAATTCACAGTCTTATCATATAATCAAAACACTTTAATTTTCACTTGAATGTATCGAGGACACGATGACTCCCTCTCAACGATCGAAAGTTATCTAGTAGACCGCTCGGCCACTGCGGCCGTAAGTAAACGCCATGTAAGTGTGAAGTAAAGAGTTGAACAGGAAAATATTGTGCTGTATTACAAACAAATTACAATTGTGACCAACATCTAAATAAAACACGTTACTGTATGTATATTGTGTGTGAAAATTCACCTGATCACCAAACTGTTTTGAGCAGTGCATGAGGGAAAGCCGTCTAATGCAGGGGCCATGATCCATCTATGTGTGCGCTGCCAATTTCCGCAGGAGGACGCGATCAGTTCGGTGTTCACTTCGCCGCCACTCGCCTCCGTGGCGCCTGCGCAGAACTCCTCCCGCGCGCTCCCGTTCGGAGGCGATGCCTCGGCAACCGGTTGCGGGCTGGTATAACGGGTTCCGCCGCCAGCCAAAAGCCAGCAGGCAGCAGCCACGACCAGCCAGCACAGCCGCCAGCGACGGCCTTGCGTCCGCTAGAGTTCACGGTCGCGCCGTCCTGCTGTTAATAGTCACGGGAACTGAATGCCTCCGCGGCTCCTGACGATGGAGTGGCGATAGCTGGTCGCGCAGATCAATGATAACATAGATTTTAGCTGACGTCGTTGTTGTTGTGGTCTTCAATCTTGTTTGATGCAACTCACTCACCGTAATCTGTCCTGATCAAGTCCCTTCAACTCCGCATCGGAACAGTAACACACACCTATTTGAACCTAATTACTATATCAATCCTTTGGTCTCCCTCTGCGATTTTTACTCCACACACATCCCTCCAGAACTTAAGTGACGATTCCTTGATGTCTCACAATGGTTCGTTCTTTTAGTCAAGGTATGCCAGAAATTACTTTTCTCCCCAATTTTGTTAAGTACTTCCTCGGTAGTTACGTGATCTCCCCACCTAATTTTCATCTTTCATCTGTAGCACCACGTTCCCTTACTTTCTTGCATGAATACTTATAAAAGGTATTAAACATGAGGAGAGGCATTGACTTAAAATTATGATGTGGCTGGGATTCGAACCTGGGATCTCATACTTACTAGGTAGGCACTTTAGAGCACTCACCTAACACAGTGTTGCAGCCAACGCGACTACACGGACTTTCTTAAAGCACGTCTCCCTCAACATCTTATCCTTTAATTCTGCCTCATCTTCCGTGTGAAATGCGTATCAAATTGCCAGGGCTCTCCTTCATTGGAATAGCACACCAGCAAAGAACGCGAATAGGAACAATCCCGCCTTGTTTCTCAGGCCGAGGTGATATAAATATTAACAAATAATACAATTCAAATTCAAATGTTTGTAAATCTATCGGACCAAACTGCGTGGTCATCAGTCCGTAGCTTACAAACTACTTAAACCTAGGTAAACTAACCTAAGGACAACACACACACCCATGCCCCAGGGAGGACTCGAAACCTCCACAGCGAGCAACCTTGCGCTCCGCAGCGAGGTGCTTTAGACCACTCGGCTACTCCACCGTGGCAATAATACAATTCCTTGAGACATTTCACGCAGAACATGAGGCAGAATGAAAGTATATGATGTGGAGGGAGACGTGCTTTAAGACAGTCCGTGTAGTCGCTTTGGCTGCAACTCTGTGTTAGCATAGTTCGAGCTAAGAGAAAACGACAATTGAAGATTTTTCGTTCGTGCGCTTCTCGTGGTTAATGTGATCTTGTTTTTGCGCAATATAATTGCGGTTTTTATAAAGTGCTGCAAAATATTTTGCGAATATGAATGAAAAAAGAGGATCGTCGTATATTTTAGTTTCTAAGCATTCCTTTCATTAGCGAGAAACGATATATGGACTGCTCAGGAAGCCGAATAATAATTTCTTTATGTTATGACCAAGGAAAAAAAAGTGGTCTAAAGCACCTACCTAGTAAGTAGGAGGTCCCAGGTTCGAATCCCAGCCACAGCATAAATTTTAATTCAGTGCCTCTCCTTATGTTTAATACCTTTGGTATAACGAGACAATGTTGTCTCAAGGAATTGTATTATTTGTTGAACTACTTATCGTTCATTCTGCATTCCCTTACGATGCTGTACTCCACACAAATGCCCTCGGAAAAAACTTCCTAGCTCTAAAATCTGTATTTCATGTTAAGAAAATATTCTTTAAGAAGCACTTTTCTTCCGATTCCCTTTATACGTTTTATATCATCTGTACTACAACCATCGTATTTTACTGCTCGAGTAAAACATACCATCTACAACCTTCATTGTTTCGCAGTGGCTGACTAAAGCTGTCGGAGGCCAGGGGCGGCGGCAAAACAAAATGAGACTCCCGTCCACTTGCAAAGACCGGTATTACTTTAAAAAGTTACTTTTGAGCTTTAAAGCCCCCCCCCCCCCCCCCCCCCCAAGGATGAGAGGCACGGAAAAGTGTAAAAAAAACATCTTGCGATATTTGGAAGCCCCAGAAAGAGAGGCCAAACAGCCCTAAAAAATAAAAATAAATAAATGAATAAAATAAAAACACGTGCTTTCGAGGTATTTTGAAAGCCTCCCCCCCCCCCCCCAAAACGAGAGGTGGTCCGCCCCACTCTCTGTTGTCTCGTTACCTCATCTAATCTCTTCAGCATCGCTTGAGTATTCATTGCCCCTCTTTGTTTCTTGTAAATTTACATCCGTATTCACCTCTCAGAAAACTGTTCATTCCGTCCTGTTGCTCTTCCACGTCTTTTGCTGTCTCTAAAAAAAAAAAAAAAAAAAAAAAAAAAAAAAAAAAAAAAAAAA
Source organism: Locusta migratoria (assembly GCA_026315105.1). Classification (NCBI taxonomy): domain Eukaryota; kingdom Metazoa; phylum Arthropoda; class Insecta; order Orthoptera; family Acrididae; genus Locusta; species Locusta migratoria. The sequence goes on from CM048751.1 coordinate 64,489,227, forward strand.
AAAAAATAACACCAATTTCAGCGGTGAATGGCAAAGTTTTCATTTCTGCTTCAAATTTTTCCTTGCTTTCTTTCATAGCTTGCTCAAGGAAGAGATGGAAAAATAATGGAGAAGAACTACAACACTGTTTTACTCCGTTTCTGAACACTGCGCCTCTAGAATTCAAATTCAAATGTTTGTATATCTAAGTGACTTAACTGCTGGTGTTACAAACTACTTAATTTATGCTAAGGACATCACACACACATGCCCGAGGGAGGACTCGAAGCTCCTTCGGAGAGCAACCGCGCATTCCGCAAGAAGGCATCTTCGACCGTTCCGCCACTCCACCGTGACACATTGCATCTCTTTCAACGTTTATAGCTGCTGCATGTTCTAAATAATCTCTTTTTTCCTAAGTTTAACCCCTGATGACTTCAGAATTTGAAACAGTGTATTCCAGTCAATGATGTCAAAAGTTTTCTCCAAATCTTCAAAAGCCATAAATGTTGGTTTGCCTTTTTTAATACAAAATACGCGGTAGAGTCAATATACTTTCGAGTTCGTACACTTATACTAAATGAAATCTAGGATTTTTTTCTCCTTCTGTAAATAATTCATGTTAGAATTTTGCTACATAACTTATTAAACTGATCTGTAAGTTTGACACCTGCTGCGCGTGACGTCTTTATACCGGTACAAATATCTAAGTCGCATTACTCCGGGTGGAAAAGCGCTTTCGTAATTACGAGCAATGCAAATTAGAACTTTCAGTTGTAGTTTTCCTCATTTGTATATGACATTAAGTGTAGATTATAACAATAAAATATTTTAAGGTACTCTTATAACTCATTTACCAGTATAGATTACGTTATTTCTCAGTAATTCCCAATACGATCACGCACTCATTGTCAATGCGTGATAGATACGGTAGCACTGTAGGGCTCGTAGAACTCTAGCGCCAGAGGAGAGACGACTGTTACTGGTCCAGAAAATGTACAACAACAGTGTGTAACGCTTCATTCGTTTTCTCCAATTCATTTTTTCTCTCCATATGCCGTGGTGATGGTGTCACTGACGTGTACAATGTGCGTTCGTGGGTGCGACAGTTTAGAGAAAGGAAAGCGTCATGTGACAACTCACCGAGACAACCTCAGCCTCGCGCGAGTCTCTTTGACGACACGAGCGAGCGAGTGGCCGCTCCTCGTAGCTCAGTGGACAGCATCCAGGGAGCCTCGGTTCAATTCCTGGCTGGGGATTAGCTGTTGTGACTTGGCCTCCTCATCTCAGCATCGACATGCATTCAAAAGAGTAAACGGTTGGTCAACCCCAGACGGAGTCTCCTGGCCAATACTTTGCAGAAACAACTTACGTCTTTTACTACAGGGTGTCCCTCGAAAGACGCCTGCCAGGCCTCCACAAATCACGTGGTATGGCTCCCGGCTGCCGCCACCGCATCCGCTGGCTACGGCAGCGCCCGATTTTCGCACTCTGTTGTGCCGTGGGTGCATACACTGAGTTAAAGTCTAAAAAACATTGCCATCTGAGTAACATAGGCTTACCTTTATTTACAGTAGATGTTCAAAATGATGTCCCTCTATGGAAATGGCGGCTCGACATCTCCGGAATAAATTTTAGCATTTCTGCTGCCGAAATCTGGGAAATGACTAGTCGATTCTTTTTTCACGAAACAATAAATTCTGGCAGATATGTGAACAATATCCTGCATCCATTTTTTCAAGAACTTTCACCCAACGAAAAGCTGTACGGTTATTTTATGCAGGACAATCCATGACCACACATTGCCAATGCTTCTATGGCAGCAATACGAAGTGTTTTTGATGATAGGATAGCTGACTGGCCTCCTCGTTCCCCAGATCTAAATCCCTGTGACTTTTATCTTTGGGGAATGCTAAAAAACAAGGTGTATACAAGCAATCCCCATACACTCGAAGAATTGGAAGATAGGATTCGACTAGTCATTTCGCAGATTTCAGCAGCCAAAATTCGTCGAGTGTTCGCAAATGTGTTCAAGAGATGTCAGGCCTCTTTTTCCATAGACAGACAGCATTTTGAACATCTACTGTAAATAAAGGTAAGCTTAGGTTACTCAGATGGCAATGTTTTTTAGACTTTAACTCAGTGTCCGGCGGATGCGGTGGCGGCGGCCGGGAGCAATACCGCGCGATCCGGACGCCTGGCAGGCGTCTTTCGTGAGACACCCTGTAGTAAATCTACCTTTCCGTCAGGAACTACTAATTTCCAGGCACGATTAACTAATTATAAATAACGTTTGTCAATTTGATGCTTCTAATTGTTTATTATTTCAACAGCTGTTTCGGCTTTGGGCCATGTTCAAGCAATCTGTGAATGAACATATATTGCATATTTTGGATTTAGATAACTTTTTTACTTAAAATTGAGAGATAAAGACAATAAACGTTTTGAAGCTACATGCAGTATTTACCTGTCAGAAGCTTACTGAACGTTCGGCTTCGCTAATTGTACATTTGTACTTATAGCGTGTAACTATGACGAACTATTTATTAAATCTTTATGGTGTTCGTATGTACCGTTATGACAGTTTCCTTTCAGATTACAAAGATGGTGCTTTTCGTATATTTTGTATTATCTTTAATCACTCAAACTGCTGCGAGCCCAATACAGAAGAAGATTAACTAATTTTCTGCGTTTAATTTCAGCTTGTTGGAGATGGGTTTAAAGTCAATATAAACGATAAGCGACTTGCATGTCAGGGAAACAAAATTCAATGTAATTTTTTTTAATTTAAAAGTGGTCGTTACACGTCATTTATGGGCCTTAAGCCCCGTCCACCGTCCGTCATCTGTGAAAACGAACTCTCTTCGCAGTGTTGCAATTCCTGTACTTCTACATAGTGTAGAAAAATTAACTTACGACAAAATGTGTGCCTCACACCAGCATAGCTTTCTCACTGGCTATTTTCCGGGACACCCGATAGATATTTTTCATAATTTATTTTTAGGTAAGTCCATAGCCGCAAAATACCTAAGAACTAGGAAAAACGTGATAAAGATTCATGAATGAAAATGCGCAACACGTGATATTATTTTTTCCCAAAATTTTTATAGTGCACAAACGTTTCTGAAGTACATATTTCTTATCATTTCTCTGGTGAATATACGTCGTAATTTCACCGTGTGTACTTGCCTCTTACTGATTTTAATTTTAACTCTTCCTTGGAAAAATCATTTGTTCTCATTAAAAAGACGATTTTCCTTCTCGCTACTACCTTTCCTGCCATGGAGTTATTAAAAGAATTTGTCAGATTATAAAGTTTCTACCTACGAGACACTTCAAAAACAATCCAGCCGCGTCCGTATTATTCGTCTTCCGGGATCTAAAGTAAATGTTCAAATGTTTGTAAACCCATAGGACCAAACTGCTATGGTCATCAGTCCCTAGACTTACGAACTACTTAAGCTGATTTACACTAAGGATAACACTCACACACATGACCAAAGCAGGACTCGAACCTCCGGCGTATGCGGCCGCGCAATCTGTGACACGGTGCCTCAGACCGCACGACAATCCCAACGCGGCCCGATTCTACCATATCAAAAAATTTACAACTCTTCAGTCACCTTATTATACTACTTACACCTCGATCCATAACTCTACGTTCTCTGATCATTTTTAAGGCCTTAGTTATAAGCATTTATAAAGGTTTCTAATCAGAAGGTTTCAGCGGATAATTTCTTTATTGTCAGTCTATAATTTAGCTGTAGGCCTAACATTCATTTAGTAGGTTACTTCTTAGCTTCAGAAGTTTTCATTAATATTCCTATCTTACAGAACTCAACCCGAAATTAACCTTGCTTATTGATAGTCCGAAGAGTTAAATGAAAATGACTCAGTTTTCTCTTCCCCGCTTCCCGTTCTCGAATGCACTCACAGTCTTATATAAGGAAAACACTTTAATTTTCACTAAAAAAATTGTTCAAATGTTTGTAAAGCTTATGGGACTTAACTACGGGGTCATCAGTCCCTAAACTTACAAACTACTTATGAACTACTTACGAACTAGGACGGCACAAATATCCATGCCCGAAGGGGGATTCGAACCCCCGACCGTAGTGGCCGTGCTGACCGTGACTGGAGCGCCTTAGTCACCTCGGCCACCGCGGCCGGCTAATTTTCACTTAAATGTATCGAGGACACCATGACTCCCTCTCAGCAATCGAAAGTTATCTAGTAACTCATTCCTATACCGAAAATCAACTGCCGCGATGCACTTGATCATAAAGGCCAAGTGCAAAATCATTTCCTTTTCCACGATGTATAAAAGAATTCAAGTTATTCATTCACATTTTTGTGATTTAACGATACATGAGTGTCGCAATTATGTTTAAACACGTTTTAAATTCTGACGAAAATGATTGTGTGCATTTCCTCGCGTTTGATGAAAAGGAAAGAATATGTAGGATTTCGTCTGGCCTTTTAGAGGTTCGCACATGGCTCGTTGGTCCGTAGATTCCGTTTCCATTAAATACACAGACCTCTTTTACAGAAGTTCGACCATTTATGATTAATTAGGGTAAGTGTACCAGTAATCGGCACTGTCCGAGTAATTTGCACTTTAGTAATTGTACATTTAAAATGCGTATTTAATCGTTAAAAAGAGCCGTCATGAATAAATAAAAATTTACGTCCTATTGGTGATAAATAGTAACAATGAGTGCCGATAACAGGGTGTCGTCACATTTTGTACTGCAGATCACTGGTACGAAAGGTGCATATTACAAATGTAATTATTTAAGTTGAACTGATTTTTATTACAAGGACTTCCGCATATCCATAGGAAACCAGATTGATTTATGTGGTGCGTCAAAATACTTTACAACCAATGTTGTAGAATTAAAAAGAATTTACACTTGATATTTAATGGGAATCGCCTTAAGAAGCCGATAACTGGTTCACTAGCCCTAACTGTTATGTACACGAACTAGAGGAAAATTTAAAATTATTCAGGTAGATGTTATTCGTACACTATCTTCTGTCTCATAAAACAGAGTTCCCGTCCCGCAAAATATTTTGTAATATTAAAGTCGGGCAGAAAGTCAGACAAACGCAGAAATAGTGACAAACTGCTAATATAATTGGTCTTACAGTTCTGAAACACAGAAATAGGTACTTACCCTCCGAACCACACTGCTGCCGAGGATTCCAAGTGCTATCGTTTACCAGAAAGAACAACACATTTTACCGATAATTTGATTAACTAACATAGAAATGTAATACTGCCATTTTTACGGTTAGTGTGCGTCGGTATATGGAAAGGATGCCACAGAGCAACAATTATCCACCACTGCTGGCAACAGAGTGAGTGGAGATACGCGTGGAGCCAAGAGGCGCGCGCAGCTCTGTGGGGTAATAATTGTGACTCGACGGCGTCGTCCCAGAGTTGGGACATCTTGGCACTGGGCAGCGGCGAGGAGGCGCTAGGTGCACAGTAATAACTACATTCGTCACGTGCTGGACAGCTATCTTTGCCGAAGGAGTGGCCAACAAGACGCAACATTTGAGTTGCTGTCCTGACGCAGCATTGAAGTCTCTACTGTGCAGTCCCGCGGCTGGTTGCAATTCGCGAACGCCTTCTGGCGCCATTGGCACACGCGAACGCCTGCCCATCCTCCCACACGTCGCCTGCGGGGCGGGAGCTTGGCATCCACGTATGCGGCGGAGTTGAGACATGCGCCTTCGACCTCCCGCGGTGAAGTAACCGCCAGGCGCAGGTGCGCGTTCGCCCGCAATCGATTCTAACCATCTCGGCTCTTTTACTGCAGAACTGTCGCTTCTTCGTCCTGAATTAGTAAACAAACTTACGATGCGGTCTCTCAGATGTTTCCTACTAGCAACTAAGCGGAAGGATATGTGACCGTAATGCATTAACAATTGGTGATGAACTCTGTGTGTTTTGCATCCGTAGTCAAACAAATGCCAATTCTTTCAGTTATATATTGCGTATCTAACTTCTGTTGAAGATGAAATAATAATTTTCGTAAGTTGTCTACATTTAGAGAAGAAAAGTATTCAAATACCATAACACGTTAACAAAAATTACAGGTAAAATTAAACCCAGTTTTCTATTTGATGAGTGTTTTCAAGAATTGGTTGATAATCAGTGATATGCGATAATTTTTTCATTTGAGAAATCGACAAAGAAAATGAGTTAAAATACAAAAAATTGCCAGCTAGATATAGCTCATTCTACGTCTGTGATGAACAATATTAGCATAAACGTAATTAGACTTGCAATAATTATTTATCCGGCAAACGCCGGCCGCGGTGGCCGAGGGGACTGAGGCGCTTCAGTCACGGTCTGCACGGCCACTACGGTCGGGGGTTCGAATCCCCCCTCGAGCATGGATATTTGTGCCGTCCTAGCTCGTAAGTAGTTCATAAGTAGTTTGTAAGTCTAGGGACTGATGACCCCGTAGTTAAGTCCCATAAGATTAACAAACATTTGAACATTTAAGTTATCCGGCAAATGCAATTATGTTTTTGACTGTCGGTCTTCTTAGGAGAATTACAACAAAGTCGCAATGATAAATGCTAGTGCGAATGACCTTACGTGTAACAACTTGCTGAAATCTTCTTGGGAAGAGCTGAGCAAAACACATTATCAACCTTGCTGCAAGTTTCAACGAATCTATTAGAATGAATGAGAGATTCACTATGCTGCAGAGTGTGAGATTATATCAAACTTCCTGGCAGATTAAAAACGGTGCGCCGAAACCGGGATTCGAACCTGGGACCATTACCTTTCGTGGACAAGGGCTCTGCCAAGCAAGCTATGGCGGCACGCTTCAAGGCCCTCCGTCATAGCTTTACTTCCTTCTACTTTCCAGAATTTACAGAAGTTCTCCTGCTAATTACGAGACGAGGTACTGACGGAAGTAAAGCTGCAACGGTGAGCCGGAAAGCGTGCTAGGAGAGCTCAGTTGGCAGAGCGCTTGCTCGCAAAAGTCGAGGGTTCCAAGTTCGAATCCCGGTTACGACATACAGTTTTAATGTGCCAGGAAGGTTCATGTCAGCGCACACTCCTCTGTAGAGTGAAAATATTATTCTTAAAACATCCAGTAGGCTGTGGCTAAGGCATATCTTCATCATATCCTTTCTTCCAGAAGTGCGTGTTCTCTAAGTTTCGCAGGAGAACGGCCGTGGAGTTTGGAAAGTAAGAGGCGAGTTACAGTAAAGCTGTGAGCACGGGCAGAGAAGCGTATCGGGATAGCTCAGTTGGCAGAGTGTTTTCCGGCGAAAGGCGAAGGTTCCAAGCTCGGATCCCAGTTTCGGTACACATGTCATCTACCAGAAAGTTTCAAACTATTAAAATGCTTGCCTCCATCCAGTGAAATATCTTAAACACAAGGGAAGGTATTGCTATTTACTGACATTCTCCTGACAATGATCTTGCCAGTGTTCTCCCTTTCCGAGTGTAACGTCATGTTTTACTGTCTAGATGATGTGTGAAGAGCAAAATACGTTGCAAAATTTCTGTATAATATATAATATTTAAACATAATATTTTAAGTTTATGAACCCACACTTGTGAATACCCAATAAAAAATTATCGTGGATAATGCTTACGCTGATGTAGCCGCGTCTAGATTTATAAGTCAACTGCTTCATTTGATATCTGAAATGATGTTGACGTTTCAATAGCAAATAAAAGTGTACGGACTGTTTGTTTTTATCCAGCAAAAGTCAACTGCTTCATTTGATATCTGAAATGATGTTGACGTTTCAATAGCAAATAAAAGTGTACGGACTGTTTGTTTTTATCCAGCAAAAAGAGACATACATGATACAATCTAATGCGCTACCGTGTTGCCGCCTAACCAATACTGAAACACGAAAATACGAGTGTTGGAATTCATATAGTGGTAATTATTTATTCACAACCGATACAAAAGCGTTACACGTTTGCACCTGTTACTGTCCTTCAAAGTAGTCATCTGCATTGTGTAGTACCCGTTGCCAGCGATGTGAAAGGCGTAGCATACCGTTAGCAGAGCCTCTTCTGTAGATTGTTTTTAAGCGACTGCCACGAGTGGTTAATTTATCTTCGGAATCAAACCAAAGTCAGGGATTTAAGTCCGAGGAGTCTGGTGGATGGTACAGTACTTCCATCGTCGAACAGATTAGCCTGAGCTTGTGCTGTATGCGCCCGCGCATTGTCGTGGAAAATGATGGGTGGGTTAAGCAGAAAGCGTTGTCGCTTCTTTCGCAAGCTGGTAGCAGGTGATGCTCCAAACAGTAGTATTGTGCACTGACGTTCGGCCGTGGAGGAACGTAATGTCCGCCGTGTAGGAACGTAATGTCTTAGTATAAACCATCACAGTCGTATACGAGAATTACTATAACTTTCGACATACTGTGGATCTCCCAGCAGGCCTCTTGAAGACCTTGATGAAACTATCGTGCTCTACGATCTCTGGCATATTCAATCTCGATCCAACTCCGTTGTTCCTGTTTCGAAAACATAGTGACACCGTTGGTTTAGACCGCTCGCTCGTAAGTGAATGTTACCCTCGATTGTGCGGACGCTTGTGACGTGGGACGCGCGAGTCCATTTGCTCGGAGGTAAGGTAGATATATCAACAAAGTATGCTATCAGTGACAATAGTAGATTCCATTGCATAGTGCCTCCACAATAGTATTGCCACTATTTAAGTTCTAACCTTCGTATATACGATGCACTCTAATATGCTACCGTAAGTGTTGCCACCTTACCAATACTGAAACACAAAAATACATTGGCAATCTAAATTACCTGTACCTATTAAAACTATCTTTACCCTTACTCTTCCGACATTCTGATTTCTTCAGGAACTTGTAAAAGGTGGACTGTGACATCTTTGATATGGCATCAAAAAAGTGTTTCAGTTCAAATAATGTTTCCCGTTATATGCAATTGAAGGCTGGTTGTATAAGAAACAGAAAGCGGCATGCCACTACAGCCTCAACGAGCTACATCAGGCCGGTGGCGGTTTTGCTGTCATCTGTTCTGCGGTGATTCAAGTATAACACTTTCACAAGTGCTTATGTCCGCACAATGGGATTTAACAGACTTTGAACACGGAATGGTGATTGGATTTATATGTACTGGATATTCCCTTTCGTGAATCGTTAGGTAGTTCAAAGACGCACAGTTCCGAGATGCACAGTGTCAGGAGTGTGCTGAGAACACACGATTTCAGGCACTGCCTCTCACCACGCAACCCCCATTGTAGCACACATTCCGTGGCAGCCCTTTGAAAACCCATTACAAAAGTTGACGCATATACATGAAGGTTGTAATTGTCAGCACTGAATTTATGTTTGTCAGAGCACTCGTAAGGTTGCAGTTGTTACAGGTATCTGGATCTTGCTACCCAGGTATGTCAATTCATTGACGTTCTCAAGGGATGCACCATCGGACATAATACTTGCTTGGGTTCCGTACTTATTTACAGTTGAAATTTTAGTTTTGCTTCTGGTGATCTTCATTCCGTACTTATTAAACATTGATTGAACATGGATGTTAACTCTTCTTCATTGTCTGTTACCACTGCGATATCTTCAGTAAATCGAAGCATGTCAACTATTCTCCTCGTATCACCACATCTCCCTTCCTATTCTGGATCTTTTCTCTAGCTGTATCCAATCCTATTTGAATATATACATTGAATAAAAAGAGGCAAAAGTGCGCATCCTGGCCTCACTCCATTTTCTATTTTTGCTTCCTGTACATACAGTTCATAATTAATTACAGCTGTTTCATGTCGATATAATTTCCTAATTATTATTCTATTTATATATTTCACCTGTGATTCTTTCAAAATATTAAACAGAATATCATATTTTACGTTATCAAAAGCCTTTTCTAAATCCACAAAGCCTCACTGCTAAAATTGCTTCGCTAGTTTATCTTCTTCTTCTAAAACCAAACTGTTCGCCAGTAAGCAAAGCTTTCTGTTTTCCATTCAATACTATTCAATATTATTGTTGTCAATAGTTTTGAAACATGCGAAATGATACTGTACAATAATGTTCACTTTTCGTGACTCTTTTAGGCAGTTGTATGATGATACATTTGTTGAACTCTACAGGTAAAGTTCCAGTTTCATATATTTCACATAAAAATCTAAACAATGCTCTTTCATTTCATATCAGGTACTTCTGAAGGCAAGTCGATCATTCCTAGTGTTTTTTACCTTTCATTTTGTTTATCGCATAATCAAATTCATCTCTCTTTATACTCTCTCCAAGTTCGCCCGTATGTAATTCCGAGTTGTTTTCAAGGACATCATGATTGGTTAGTGATCTGTTTCGTAAAGTCTGTCGAGATATTTCTTTCGCGCTTGCATAAATTCACGGCCTTCATATGCTAAGTGTCCATCATCCCCCATAATACCATTGCATTTAATCTTCTGCGTCCCAAAAAAATGTATTGACTGTGTTATGGGCTGCTTCCAGTTTACCGCTGGTGGAAGGATCCTCTACTTCCTTGCATATTTTTTCCTAATACTGTTCTTTTTCTTCCTCTGCTTGTCTAGTTACTCCCTTTCCTAATTTCTGGTAGTTTTGCTCTTCTTCTGGTTGTCTGAATTTTTTAGCTCTCTTCTTTTTCCTATGCTATTTTGCAGATATTTGCTAATCCAGTTTTCTTTACAACGTCTCAAATGTTTACCCACGATTTCCTCTGCTACTGTTGTAATCTTATCCATTATTGAATCCCATAGATTCTGTATTGTTCCTGCAGTATGTTACTGGTGATATTTTCGTTCTATTACTGTATTCTAAGAGAATCATGTTTTCAAAATTCATCGAGAGCCTTTAGCCTTCTTAAATTATTTGAATTTCAAGAGGCATTTTGCTACCACCATGTCGTAATTACTGTTCACATATGGACTTGCATGGCTTCCACAGTTATTCACTTGGATCTTAAATCTCTCTTTGACTACAATGTAATCTGTTTGGTATCTTCTCTTGACTCAAAACTGCGAGGATGATACAAGAATAATGTACTGGTTACTATCAAATTATTTCGGGCACAGAATTCTATCAATCGTTCTCCTCGGTCATTTCTTTCTTCCAATGCGTGACATCCAACTATTGATCATTCCTTTTTGTTTTACCAACTTTTGAGTTCCAGTCGCCCATTATCAAATTGTCATCACCTTTTATACCATAAATAATCTGATTTAAATCTCCATACACTTTTCCTACTTCCTCATATTCGTGGCTTGATACTGGCATGTATACTTGAACACTTACGGTATTCTTTGGTTTGGTTTTCAATTTTACAAAAATAATCCACTAAATTGCACATGTCCCACACACAACTTCCCATCCCGTTTCTAAGTGTAATCTCCACTCCTCCTTCACCTGGTCTGTCTGCAATTGAACCTGTTTGAATTATTCTAAAACCACCACTCCAAATTTCTCCATTGCCAAGTCATTTCATTTCTTAAATTCCAAGAATTTCCAGATTCATTATTTTCATCTTCACTTTCAGATTTATAAGTGTTACAGACTGAACATTTAATGTTCCTATTCGTTTCTTGAATTTATTCGTCGATGGTGCTTGATCTGCCCCTGCCAGGAGATACGATTGAGGGACTATTTTAAATTCGGAACATTTTACTTAAGCATGTTTAAAATGCTGATACTCCAGCTATCCAAGAGGATCTTTAATGTGGTGGTCTCCCCTTGCCTTAGACATCCTTTGTCGTTGGTCAATTAGTGGCTCATCCGCCTTTAGCGGCAGTTTCCCACCCCAAGTGAAAGAGATTACCAGCTCATCCGCCCTCCAGTGAATCCTTTCGCACATAGAGTTGTACCACTTTTACCGGCAGCAACACGAATGGAGTTTTCCTGAATATCTTCTAATTTTCTTACGTTCTTCCTTTCCCGACACTATTTTAGATTATGAGATGGTGAAGTTGTCTCTGGTCACTTTGAGAAAGGTGCGCCTCGGGGCAGTGTTTTAAGTCTCACTGTGTTTGTCAAAGCTGTTAACAGTAGTTGAATGTCCTGTCCAATGTCTTTTGTTTGTTGATAACTACTACGTACTTTGCTTTTCTTCAAGCCTTGCAAAATTCTTCTACGTTTGGAGGCATCGGTGGGTAAGAGTGACTTTAAATTTTCAACTGAGACGTGTTAGTGATGATTTCGTGTGGTATTTATGGCCGTTAGACCCCAGTTGGGGTCGTGTTCGGCCTGCCTAGCGGAAGTCTTCAGGTGACGCCACATGCGCGTCGATGATGATGGCGCCACAATACCCAACCCACGAGTGGAGAAAATTATGGAGCGGACCGGGAATCGAACGCGGGGCCCTTGCATGGCCATCAGCAGGCTGTCTACTGAACTACGGAGGTGGACAGAAGTCTTAGTCTGTACGTTTTAACCGTTCCCGTTTGGTTTTCAACTTCTTAACTAAAGATATAGGACACTGTATTGAATACTAAAGACGACTTTCTAGGCGTTATATGCGACTCCAGACTTACAAGATTGCCACACTTTAGAGAATGAAGAGACGCGCGTTCAAGAAGTATTTTAAAATGTCTTAGCCACACTACGTTTGGCGTGGACAGGTCTGCTCCGATCTTATTCATCCTTAGTTCGATCTCGGCTGGATTATGTAGGCACGGTTTTGAAAGATTTTTTTAATTAAATTATTTATTTTAAAAGGAGTTGGACGAGAGATTCGGCTTTCTAGTGGATCTTTCAGAACAAGTGCCACATCCTTTCTCTGTGCTCAGCCACCTCTGTACATTGGCGACATCTAATAATGGTGCGCCAGGCATACAAAACGCTCTCCACGCCGTACACGCCAGCGTACCATAGGGCACTGTAGCTCGTCCTCCCGTGGAAAGACTGTTTCGAACTCGAAGACTTTGGGATGCGCTCAAAGGATTGTCTTTTAGAGACGAGTGATTTTTATGTTTTACATTGAGATTAGAGCAGATTTTCAGCGTGTCTCCACCAAAGGCCTAGACTTCCTTTAAACGAATTTTAAGAGAGACTGTATCTCTGTGCTTTTTCCACAATGTAAACAGGCATCGCCGTTTTACAGTGGTGTGCACTGAAGGTTCCAAACGCAGGGACTCCCTTGACTCTTCCGTTGTGTTCCTCGATAGCTTCGTCAACATTGGCCTCCACACTGCATATTCAGTCTTTTCAGCAGAGCTTCACGTGATTGTGAAAGCATTGTAGTACTAGTGGCGCATTGTACAAAATGGATTAATTCATACTTAACTGGAAGGTTGCTGAAATTTGATATAACTGGTTAAGGTAAACTTCAGAAATCAGCTGATTCCTCAAATTGGGCCGCTATCAAAAATGGGGTTCCATAGGGTTCGATCTTGGGTCTTTGGCTTTTCTTGATATATATTTATGACTTACTATTGTATATCCACGAAGAAAAGTTAGTTCTTTCTGCTGAGTAATAGTAAAAACACACGACAAACAAGAATTAAGTAATGAAATTGTAAATTATTTCTTTCACAAAACTATTAAGTGGCTCTCGGCAAGTGATATTGATCAAACACAGTATATACAGTTTCAAACGGTAAATGGCGTGACGCCATTAGTAAATATAGCCTGTGAACAGAAGTCTGTAGCTAAGGTAGAATATTCAATTTTTTATGTTTGTGCATTGATCAAAAACTGCATTGAAAGCAACACATTAATGATCCAATGACACGTTTGAGTTAAGCAACTTATGCTATTAGGGTAATAGCAAATTTAGGTGGCAAACATCTCAATAAATTACGTTACTATGCCTATTTTCATTCACTGCTTTAATATGGCATCATATTTTGGCGTAATTTATCACTGAGCAAAACAGTATTCATTGCTCGAAAGACTGTAATTAGAATAATTACTGGAGCCCATCCAAGATCATACTGCAGACACTTATTTAAGCCTCTAAAGATCTTCACAGTAGCTTCATATGTGTGTATGTCTTAAATTCGTCATTAATCAACCAACTCTGTTCAAAAGTAATAGCAGTGTACAAAGCTACAACACTAGGAGAAAGGATCGTCTACACTATTCAAGGTAAAATCTAACTTTGGCACAGACGGGGGTAAATTATGCTGCCATAAAAGTCTTTCGTCATTTATCAGATAATTTCAAATGTCTGACAGATGGCCAACCAGCATTTAAAAATAAATTGAAAGAATGTCTGAACTCCTTCTGCTCACACGTTTCACTTCATTACGATATCTCGTATTTATGATCTATGGAACAAGTCTCAGTCTAATCTAATCTACTGGAGCGGAGGAGTTCTGTTCGGATCAGTCGGTTTCTCATCTGCTCCGTTTTACTAAGTGTAAAAGTTCGTTACAGAACCTGTTACCAGCTTAGAATTTAATACGGTTGCTAGGTGACCAACTGCACTTCTTTAAAAGACGGGGGATGCAGATCTAATTCTGCTGGGTGCCGGGACATGTAGGGATTAGGGAGAATGAACGGGTATTCACCTTGGCAACGAAGCCTGTGGAGACGACAATATGGCATAACGGGCTGTTCCCCTGCCGGAAGCTTTCTGTGTTGCGGCGGAGGTCCGTGCACTTGTGGGAAGAACAATGGATGGCAGTGGCGGAGAAGAGACTGTGGTTGCTGACTCCCACTACCCGACCGCGGCGGTCCTCCTGCCGATGTCTCAGACGTTACGAGGAGATCCTGACACATCTTTTTGTATCTGGCACTGCCCCCTTAGACAATACTACCCGTCCTGTGATGCCTGTGGGGTCCAAAGCTCTGCATACCACATCCTAAACGAGTGCGTTTTATATCGTCGTGAGAGGGCGGAATCGGATCTTGGTGCGGATCTGTACTATATTTTAGCTGATGATGAGACGAGTGCCATCAATACTTTAAAATTTTATGATTTGTCTGGACTCTGGCTTCAGCTTCTAAGCAGGAGATTTTACTGTGTTTCAGACTTTGTTGGCTTGTCTCTTTTATTGCAGTGATCAGTCCGCTATGGTCATCTGTCATGTTGTTTTAACTTCTTCTGTCACATTCTTGGCCGCGGTGGAATAGCCGTTCGCACTAAGGCGACCATTTGCCGTGGGCAGCCCTTGGGCATCAGTGTTTGTGTTGTCCTTAGCAAAAGCTACTTAGTGTAGGCAGTTTGTAAGCCTAGGGACTAATGACCAACGTAGCTAAGTCCCTTAGATTTACAATCATTTGAACACCACGTTCTTCCCTTTAGTCAAAGCATAAACTTAAGATGCAAACACTTTTTCTTGTCGCGCGTTACGTGCACGCGTGATTTTTTGTCAGTCTTCATAACTTCTACATTTATTACTGTCATCTGTTCTTGTCTACTTTTTTAACACTGATTAATTTCGTCTGGTAGCTGAAAGCCTAGCTACTAAGCTCACTAATCCTCATATCATTATTACGTCTAACTGCATCGATCACGCCACGGCAGATTATCCATGCGTACTGGGGCACCGTTCGCCGTCGAGGGTTCGAGTCCCCCCCACCCCCTCGGGCATGGGAGTTTGTGTTGTAGTTAGGTTACTTTATATTAATTTAAGTAGTATGTAAGCTACGAACTGATGACCACGCAGTTGAGCCCGATATACAAACATTTGAACATTTTTGCATCAATCGCTTACTGTAAGTCAGTTATTCTACTGCCTGGAGACCATTTGCAGCCGTTGCATCGACTGTGCTCACAACATTATGGACAGAGCTCCAGCCGGTCTCGTTCAGCGGTAGTTAGTCAGGGGGACGACGCCCGAGTCTGACTCGTGCGACGCTAAAAGGTTGTAGGGACCATTGCACAACCTGCCCTCTTGGTGACTATGTAAAATGAAGAAGGGAGATTCTATGCACTGTGCTACCACATAGTGAGTTAAATTCTATTTGTACACAACAAAGGGCTTACTATTTCCCACTAACTGTTGACCCCAACACTGCTTTCGTCATTTATCTGTGTTACTTTCTGCCGAGTGCTCGCATTCTTCATATTCTCGACTCGGCGAATTCAGACATTTTTCAGTACCCTGTAAGAGGAAATAGGCTTTATCTGTCAACTCATATGTAAAAGTCTTTTAGAAAATAAAACATGATTTACTATAAAAGTTGTGCATCGGCCAATTTTTATATTAATTAATAATTTTTTGAATAGATAAAATAGTTTTTTTTAATTATTGCATTCATAGAAATCTGTAATTTTCAGAAAACGTGTTAGAAACAACAGACCGGCTACCCCATCCACGGTAACTGACGCCAGTCTTCAATAAGTCGGACAATCCGCCTTGTCACCTAACCGCAACTGTTCGCAACTGAATAATTGAATTCAAGAACTTTATCGACAGTTTCAGCAAACGATTTGGCCTTCCAGATCGCCCAACATGAATCTCATAGGACATTTATTGGACATAATCGAGATAGATGTAGATGTAGTAGTATGTTCATGCAAAAAATTCTACATCAGTAACACATTCGCAATTATCTATGACTATATAGTTATCATGCAGGAGACACCTAACGGCTTGAGTTCATGAAACGTCGATTTGGAACATTTAGCAGATTCAAAATATGTACGTCACGATATTGATAGGTACCCACTGATTTTAGTCACCCAGTTGTATGTATTTATGTATGAGAAACAATAGTGAATGTAACATTGCACCTTGTGGAAGCCTATTAAGGATTCCTCCCTATTTAGTTGAATCTCCCACTATCCGCTGACGTTTTCTGAATTATTAAGTACCATTCCAATGTTTTGGGTCGGTCTCACATTCTGCAGTTGCTACTTGCTCGCTCAATTAGACAAATCTCCATTTATGTTTGTGTTTATTTAATTAAGTGTTTAGTCATTTATTTAACCTGCCTAGATTAGGGATTTCAGGCACTATATTAGACCTAATTAGGCGTTCTACATATTTTTCATTGCCAATGTGACAGTAGTTACACTAAATCTAGAAAAAATGAAAGTTTCAAACGGTAAAGATCACAATGAAGATTTGCACACAGTTTATATTAATACTTGATAAAAACAATCAAAAAGGTGTACATTTCAGTGTGGTATTAATTATGGCTGCTAGCAGTAATGGGCATGGACGAAATGATGGGAGAGGGAGGGAAATTTGAGTGTATTAAGACACAGAGGGAACAAAGTGACGGTAGAGCAGATGGCGTGGTTTATGAAGAAAGAAAGAGAAGGAGATAAATAACGGAGAGAAGAGAGAACAACACTGGTGTTACTATTAGACAGAAAGTTGACTGTATAAGGGAGGGTTTGGGAAAGTTTGATGTGCTTCAGCGTTTTTTTAAATGTACCTGAAGACTGAAAGGTGCGAGAAGAGTATGACAGCTTCTTTGCAAATGTTATTATTTTATAAACGGGCACATGTAGGATATTAGATAAGTGGGATCTTTTGTTAATGTTATGATGGCACGAAAGTCATTTAAATTGTGAGGCGAGGTACTGGGGAACATGCTCACTAACCAGTCGATCCGGTAGACACAGCAAATGTTACGTACACATGCATTCATAGTATAACCGTCTTATGTATTTGCTATTTGTACCATGCTGTACCATAATAGTGAAGGTTCGGTAGAGCAAGCTCTTCCTCCAGTTCGCATTTTTCATATTACGGAAGTGTCGTTACGAAACTTTTTGAGGGGATAGAAACAAGAGCAGGCCTTCCTTCACACGATGACGGGACAATCTGCCCAAATTTCGTTGCGGTTTTCTGATGTGGTATTTGGATACCGTCAAGTTGAATGGAAGATAACTGCTCGCGTAATTCTGAACTCTATTACGTGCTATTTACTTGCATTTAATTAAAGTCCCAGGTTTTCGCCCAAATTACTGAACATATACAATCTTCGAAGATGCACTTGATGTTCAAAAAATTCCCCAAATAAATTAGTGATAGCTGGACTCAAAGGACTACCCATGGCCACCCCTTCAATTTCCTCATAAAATTCAGTGTTGTACTGAAAATAAGTTCTGGATAGGCAGTTTCGAAATAAAGATACTATGTTATGTTGTTATGATCTTCAGTCCGGAGACTGGTTTGATGCAGCTCTCCACCCTACTCTATCCTGAGCAAGCCTTTTCATCTCCTCATAAGAACGGCAACCCACATCCACTTGAATATGCTTAGTATACGCGTCTCTTGGCCTCCCTCTGCGATTTTTACCCCACACACTTCCCTCCAATGCTAAATTTACGATTCCTCGATGTCTAAGAATGTGTCCTACCAAGCGATCCCTTCTTTTAGTTAGGGTATGCCAAAACTTCCTTTTCTCACCAATTCTGTTCAGTACCTCTTCATTAGTTATGTGATCTACCCACCTAATCTTCAGCATTCTTCTGTAACACCACATTTCAAAAGCCTCTATTCTCTTCCTGTCCGCACTGCTTATCGTCCATGTTTCACTCCCGTACAATGCAACACTCCACACAAATGCCTTCAGAAAAGACTTCCTTACCCTTAAATTAATATTCGATGTTAGCAAATTTCTCTTTTTCAAAAATGCTTTTCTTCCCATTGCCATTCTGAATTTTACATCCTCTGTACTGCGACCGTCGCATGCTATTTTACTACCCAAGTAACAAAACTCATCTACCACCTTCATTGTTTCGTTACCTAATCTAATTCCTTCAGCATCGCCTGATTTTCTAAGACCGCTTTCCATTATTTTGTTTTGCTCTTGTTAATGTTCATTTTGTACGCTCTCTTCAACACCATTCCATTCAACTGCTCTTCCAGGTCGCTCGCTGTCTCTGACAGAATTACAATGTCATCAACAAAACGCAATGTATTTATTTCTTCCCCCTGAACTTTAATCCCTATTCCAAAATTATCCTTGCTTTCCTCCACCGCCTGCTCAATGTACAAATTGAATAACATCGGAGAAAGGCTACAACCCTGTCTTACTCCCTTCCCAACTGATGCTTCCCTTTCATGCCCTTCGAGTCTAATAACTGCGGTCTGGCTTTTGTACAAGTTGTAGATAACTCTCCTTTCCCTGTATTTTATCCCTGCTGACTTCAGAATTTGAAAGAGTGTAGTCCAGTCAACATTGTCAAACGCTTTCTCCAAATCTACAAAGGCTAAAAATGTAGGTTTGCCTTTCCTTAATCTATCTTCTAAGATAAGACGTAAGGTAAGTATTGCCTCCCGGGTTCCTACGTTCCTCCTGAATCCAAACTGATCTTCTCCTAGGTCAGCTTCTACCAGGTTTTCTATTCTCCTGTAGATAATTCGTGTTAAAATTTTGCAACCATGACTTATCAAACTGATGGTTCTGTAATTTTCACACCTGTCTGCACCTGATTTCTTTGGAATGGGGATTATTACATTTTTCTTAAAGTCTGAGGGTATTTCGCCTGTCTCATACATCCTACACACCAGTTCAAATAGTCTTGTCATGGCTGGCTCTCCCAGAGACTTTAGTAGCTCTGAGGGTATGTCATCTACTCCTGGGGTCTTGTTCCGACCTAGGTCTTTCAAGGCTCTGTCAAATTCATCTCTCAGTATAGTATCTCCTATTTCATCTTGATCTACTTCCTCTTCCCTTCCTACAACATCGTCTGTAAGTTCATTTCCTTTGTAGAGCTGCTCTATGTACTCTTTCCACCTTTCAGCCTTCCCTTCTTTGCTGAGAACTGGTTTCCCATCTGAGTTCTTGATATTCGTAGAATTGCTTTTCTTGTCCCCAAATGTCTCTTTGATTTTCCTGTAGGCGGTATCTACTTTTCCCCTTCTTATACATTCTTCTACAGATTTGCATTTGGCTTCTAGCCACTCCTGCTTAGCCATTTTGCACTTTCTATCAATCTCATTTCTTAGTCGTCTGTACTCCATTTTGTCTGTTTGATTTACTGCATTTTTATATTTTCTCCTTCCATCAATTAAATTTAGTATTTCCTTTGTTATCCAAGGATATTTTGTAGGTCTTGCCTTTCTACCTATTTTCTCTTCTGCTGCCTTCACTATTTCATCTCTCAATGCTACCCATTCCTCTTCTACTGTTTTATTTCCCCCTGTTTCTGTCAATTGTTGCCTAAATCTCCCTCTGAAATTCTCCAGAACTTCCCGTTCCTTCAATTTATCTAGGTCCCATCTCCTTATTTTCCTACCTTTCTGCAGTTTTTTCAGTTTCAGCCTTCAGTTCATGACTAACAAGTTATGGTCAGAGTCTATATCTGCCCCTGGGTATGTCTTGCGGTTTATAACCTGGTTCCGGAATCTATGTTTTACCATTATAAAATCTATCTGATACCTTCCGGTGTCTCCTGGTCTCTTCCAAGTATACAACCTTCTTTTGTGATTCTTAAACCACGTGTTTGTTATGATTAAATTATGTTCCGTGCAAAATTCTACCAGGCGTCTTCCTCTTTCATTCCTTCTGCCCAGTCCATATTCACCTACTATTTTTCCTTCTCTTCCTTTTCCTACTACCGAATTCCAGTCTCCCATTACAATTAAGTTTTCCTCTCCCTTAACTGCCTGAATAATTTCCTTTAGCTCCTCATATATTTTTTCGATCTCCTCATCATCGGCAGAGCTAGTTGGCATATAAACCTGTACTACTGTTGTCGGTGTTGGCTTCGTATCTATCTTGACAAGGATAATGCGATCACTGTCCTGCTCATAGTAGTTTACCCGCATTCCTATTTTCTTATTCATTATTAGTCCTACTCCTGTGATACCCCCAACTGATTTTGTATTTATAATCCTGTACTCACCTGACCAGAAATCCTGTTCATCCTGCCACCGAACTTCACTAATCCCCACTATGTCTAACTTCAACCTATCCATTTCCCTTTTTAAATTTTCTAATTTTCCTACCCGATTAAGGGACCTAACATTCCACGCTCCGATCCGTAGAATGCCAGTATTGTCTTTCCTGATGATAACATCCTCCTGAGTAGTCCCCGCCCGGAGATCCGAATGGGGGACTATTTTACCTCCGGAATATTTTACCCGAGAGGATGCCATCATCATATTTTCATACAGTAGAGCTGCATGTCCTCGGGAAAAGTAACGGCTGTAGTTTCCCCTTGCTTTCAGCCTTTCGCAGTAACCGTGTGGCAAAGCCACATTAGCTGATGTTACAAGGCCAGCTCAGTCAATCATCCAGACTGTTGCCCCTGTAACTACTGAAAAGGCTGCTGCCCCTCTTCAGGAACCACACGTTTGTCTGGCCTCTCCACAGATACCCCTCCGTTGTGGTTGCACCTACGGTACGGCTATCTGCATCGTTGAGGCACGCAAGCCACCCCACCTCGGCAATGTCTGTGGTTCATGGCGGTGGAAAGATACTATATCAGTTGGAATCATGTCAGCTATATAAGAAAGAGCTTCGTCAACTGGGACCATGGTGAACAAAGATGCTACATCAAAATTTTTATTGATGGACCCCGGCAACTTAGCCCGGAAGTTTTAATTAAATCAGCGCAAAGTTCCTAGTGATTGGAAAAAAGCGCAGGTGACTCCCGTTTATAAGAAAGGAAGGAAAACTGACCCACACAATTGCAGGCCAATATCGTTGACATCAGTTTCATGTAGAATTTTGGAGCATATTCTCAGTTCGAATATAGTAAATTTCCTTGAAACGGAAAAGCTTCTTTCCATGAATCAGCACGGGTTTAGGAAACATTGTTCATGTGAAACTAAGCTTGCTCTTTTCTCACATGACATCTTGCGAGCCATGGATGAAGGGCAACCGGCGGATTGTGTCTTTCTCGACATCAAAAAGGCGTTCGACGCGGTGCCACACTACAGACTGCTAACGAAGATACGAGCTTATGGAATAGGTTCACAGATTTGTGACTGGCTGGAAGACTTCCTAAGTAATAGAACGCAGTACGTTGTTCTGGACGGCGAGTGTTCATCAGAGACGAGTGTATCGTCAGGCGTGCCCCAGGGGAGTGTGATAGGACCGCTATTATTTTCTATCTATATAAATGATCTGATGGACAGAGTATGTTGTAATTTGCTGATGTTTACTGATGATGCTGTAGTGTATGGGAGGGTGGCGTCTGTAACTGACTGTAATAGCATACAGGATGACTTAGACAAAATTTCTAGCTGGTGCGAAGAATGGCAGCTAGCTCTCAATGTAGAAAAATGTAAGGTGATGCGCATGAGTAGAAAACAACAATCCCATAATGTTCGAATACAGCATTAGTGGTGAGCTTCTTGATGCTGTCGCGTCTTTCAAATATCTAGGCGTAACATTGCAGCGCGATATGAAATGGAACGAGCATGTAAGGACAGTTGTGAGTAAGGCGGACAGCCGACTTCGGTTTATTGGGAGAATTTTGGGAAGATGTAGTTCACCTGTAAAGGAGACTGCGTATAAAACGCTTGTACGACCACCTCTTGAGTGTTGCTCAAGTGTTTGGGATCCGCAGCAGGTCAGTTTAAAGGAAGACATAGAGGCAGTTCATAGGCGAACAGTTAGGTTTGTTACTGGTAGGTTCGACCAATGCGCGAGTGTCACGGAAATGCTCCGGCAACTCAATTAGGGATCGCTGGAGGAAAGACGACGTTCTTTTCGTTAATTTATGTTGAGGAAATTTAGAGGGCCGGAATTTGAAGCTGACTGTAGTAAAGATCACAAAGAGAAATTAGGGCTCGTACGGAGCTATATAGGCATTTTTTTTTTTTTTTCGGAGCGCGCGTTTGCTCGCCGTGGAGGTTCGAGTGCTCCCTGGGGCATGGGTGTGTGTGTTGTCCTTAGGTTAGTTTACCTAGGTTTAAGTAGTTTGTAAGCTACGGACTGATGACCACGCAGTTTGGTCCGATAGATTTACAGACATTTGAACCTTTTTGTATGTATGTAGATGTAGAAGACGCCGGCCGTGAAAGCCTACAGTCTATGAATAATGATTGTATGGTGCCCTGCAGGAGCGCCCCGCGCTGTTCTCGCGTGCTGGCGGTGTGCAGGGAGGGGCCGCCCGCGCCTCGGCCGGCCGTGTCAATGC
This sequence comes from Locusta migratoria, assembly GCA_026315105.1. Classification (NCBI taxonomy): domain Eukaryota; kingdom Metazoa; phylum Arthropoda; class Insecta; order Orthoptera; family Acrididae; genus Locusta; species Locusta migratoria. Next base: position 64,512,208 of record CM048751.1, read on the forward strand.
CACGGCTGCTTCGCGATCCAGGCCACCGCAGCCAGCGAGGCTCCCCTCCAGGGCGCTCCCCTATAAAGGCGCCCCGCCAGGCGCGCCGCCGCAATCCGCTACCGACCTCCGCCCCGACCACACCATGGCGCACCTGCAACAGGTGAGTGGCCGCCGCAGCCGCCGACTGTTGGTAAACAAACGGCCCACACACCTGGCGAGACTCTTTCTTTTGCCCTCCGTGTATATCGCGATAACACCGCCTGTTACTCGCGCTTTGCCGGCTGCGGTGGCCGAGGGGACTGAAGCGCTCCAGTCACGGTCTGCACGGCCACTAGGGTCGGGGGTTCGAATCCCCCCTCGGGCATGGATATTTGTGCCGTCCATAGTTTTAGCTAGTTCATAAGTAGTTTGAAAGCTTAGGGACTGATGACCTCGTAGTTAAGCCCGATAAGTTCTACAAACATTTGAACATTTACTCGCGCTTTGTGCGAAACAATTTCATTCAGAGATGCAATAAGGAAGCACCAAACTTCCACAGTGCGTTTCGGACATTTAAGTTTCCATCATCATACGGATATTTTTATTTTTTATTTTTGTGTGCTAAACTAATTGCGCGTGTTCTCTTATGACTTTAGGGTATTGGTGCTCAATAAGGAAGCACCAAACTTCCACAATGCGTTTCGGTCATCTAAGTTTCCATCATCAGACATATATATATATAAATTTTTGTGTGCTAAACTAATTGCGCGTTTTCTCTCATGACTTTAGGGTAGTGGTTCTCAACCTGTACTTCGCGGACCATAAGTTGTCCGGAAGAGTTTAAATATGAAGATTACCTGACGTAGTCAAGTTTGGGGGCGATCTGATGGTTTTATAATTTTCAAAATGAAATGCCAAGATCTCATTTCAATAACTTATTCACTGACGACCGATTTCGGTGAATTGTGTCACCATCATCTGGTCACATACATATTACAAGCTGGTCATCTTGTTAAAAAAAAAATTTGTAAGCTGTCGTATTTTTAACTTGTGTATATTTTTATATAGTGACTAAGTGCAATGTTGCACTTGTTATTTTATTAAAAAGTTTTTAACAAGATGACCAGCTTGTAATATGTATGTGACCAGATGATGGTGACAATTCATCGAAACCGGTCGTCAGTGAATAAATTTCATTTTGAAAAATTCTTCATTAAAACATAAGGTATTTCTGTTACCAGTCACTTTGTTTTATTGTACCCACAACGCGTTTCGATGGTTTAAACCCCCATCATCAGGTGGAGTAATATTATACTGTGTAGATTTAGGTTAGGTTGACATGTTCCACTGTCTACAAGAGAAATACAAAACACTACATCAGAATGTGACTTTCTAAAATAGTTCCATGAAGTTAAATGTAAACACAGTGGTCACATTTGTATGTTATTCGTTTACATTTAACTTCATTGAACAAATGTACGAAGTCACATTCTGATGTAGTGTTTTGTATTTCTCTTGTAGACAGTGCAACAGGTCAACCTAACCCAAATGAACACGGTATAATATTACTCCGCCTGATAATGGGGGTTTAAAACCTCGAAACGCGTTGCGGATGGAATAAAACAAAGTGATTGGTAACAGAAATACGTTGTGCTTTAATCAATTTCAAACAACAATCACGGCAAAGCCTTAACTAAAATGATTTCATTTAAACATAAATTCTTACTTTTATTTATTTTAAATTCCTAGTCACATGATCAGCCGATCGCACTGTGTGTTCACGATAACTTGACCAACTTCACTTGTGATGACAGAAGTGGATAACATCGGTACAATTTGAAATTTACTCATTTTCTGTCCCACTTTTCTGAAAGCTTATCGGACGCCAAATTATAGAAAAGTATTTGAACTTTTACGCAGTTTTGTTGCAATAAGAGGAAAAAAGTACAATAATATTCCGGGAATCGCCTTCAGTTGTCTTACGATTTTCTGCACGACTTCTATAGGTGCACAAGGACTATCTGCTTAAAAACAAATCTAGGACTCGATTTTTCAATCGGTGAAGAAATGCATTTAGCTTTGAGCAACGTCACTAGCACTAGAAAGAATTGCAAAATAAAAATATCTAAAATCAGATTACTGTAAACCGAATTTCATTTTGTACTAAAAGATTCTGCCATAAAACCTTACATATTTTGTAGACAAAGATCTAATAGGTCGTATTTTGTCAGTGATTATTTACATTCTAATCTTCTGCGCATGTTTAGCTTGTTTGGTATCATCAATGATTTACGTTCACACTTTATTTTCTGTGGCCACTAGTTTTTGTATGAGCGCTAGATTGACACTACGTTCCTATAAATAATTTCAAAGGTCCTGGGATTCATATGTGTCACTATCCGTTTCTTTCACCTCTGGTAACGTTGGTTATATGAAAAATATCGAGTAGCACCGTAGTTCGGAATCCACGTTAAACTGTAGGTCCCCCTACAACTGGCTGGGTAAGTCAGTTTGGAGGCCGGAGGAAGGCAAGGAGACACCAACTACAAACACAACCATGCTTAGTAAAGCACTGTGGTGTTCAGATTTTGACTACTTTACCTTTTTCAATAATTTCGATGCAAACAATCTTGATCGCGTAGTACTGATTTTATTTATTAAGATGAGTTCAAAATGTTCAAATGTTTGTATAGATTATGGGACTTAACTACGGGGTCATCAGTCCCTAAACTTACAAACCATCTATCGACTAGCTTATCCTAAGGACGGCACAAATATCCATGCCCGAGGGAGATTCGAACCCCCGACCGTAGTGGCCGTGCAGACCGTGACTGAAGCGCCTGAAGCGTCCCCTCGGCCATCGCGGCCGGCTATTAAGATGAGTGATTTCGATCTGAATGATATCATCTTCAGATCTGTTCACTGATGATAGCAGAACTGCCATAGACTAGACCCATCTGTAAGTGCAGCAGTGTCTCCAAGCGCTACAGATGGGTCTGCTCGACGACAGTTCAAATGTTTGTAAGCTATGGGACCAAACTACGTTGATCATAAGTCCCTAGTCTAACAAACAACTTAAACTAAGTTAAACTAACCTAAGGATAACACACACATCTATGCCCGAGGGAGGATTCGAACCTCCGACGCGGGAGGACGCGCGACCAGTAACGTGGTGCTCCAGACCGCTCGTATACTCCCGCGCGGCTCGACGACACTTCCATCTTTATCACCGAGCAGATCTGAAGATGATATCATTGAAACCGAAACCAGTCGTTTTAATTAATAAAATCAATCCTAAGCTATCACAACTGTTTGTACCGAAATTTTTTCACTAAAATAGATTTCTGACTCATAGGAACGATGCCCACGAAATATTTGAATGTCCAAACCATCTAGAAGTACGTAAACATTATTAAGGTCATTAGAGACGAAGCACAAGCTCGAATTGTTTTGCTATGGATGGGGGAAAGAAATCTGCTTTTCAAATTAACTGCGTTTCCATTTACCTGGATACGTAAAACCAAAATCTGAATGGCCGATGAAGGTTTGAACCGCCATCCTCCTGGATACGAGTCCAGTGTGCTAACACGCCACCTCATCCCCATCCAAAAGCCACCGAGCACTCAAGGAACTGCACGCTTAAAACCACTGATGATGCGTAATAAAAATGGCAGAAACAAGTTGAAAATAAAAATGAACATTATGTCAAAAAAGGCAAATAACATTTATTCTTATCTGAATAATAAACGTAACTCAAGTAGAACTGAGTGTCAATAGCGCCAAATATTACCGTTATAATCGCACTGTTTCTTCGTGCTGCATGGTGTTTCCCTTACTCATGTAAATAATGAAATTCCCATATCTGTTGCAGCAAAACATTCTTGTTGCGAATGAATTCCGATAAAATGTCACTGTATGACTTATACCTTCAGCTTGAAGCCATTTTAAAAATCTGTTTAGATATGAAGCACCAGAATATATTTGGGTCAGATGAATATCTTACCAAATCTTAATTACTTACAATCAATCTCACGGATGGACATATGGCTGCACATATGACAGCCATTACAGTAAAATGTTACCATTAACCCTAGCTTAGTAACATCCGTCAAAATGACGGCTACGTTCAAATTGTCAGTGAGCTGTGACGCTTTGAAGAACAATTGATGAACAGGTACACACGGATAGAGTGTTGGTTTGGAATCATATTCGCCGAATTGACATGTTACCAAGTTCAAAAAACCCTGAAAAACGAGTGTTAGTAGCGAGCGTTAAAATCAGGTATTAGTAACGGCGGATTAAGCTAATTTTTTATTGCCTAATTCAGCCACAAACCGTATAAAATTTGCCATAACAGTTGTTTTTCGTGCAGTGTAGTGCTAAACAAGAAAGCAATTTGTGATTTTTTTTAAAGGTGTCACGGGAGAATTGCCTTGAATGTTGTAGAACCTTCTTTACTATGTAAAATTCTTGCACATAACAGCAAAGTAGAAATTTTATATTACAACGGAACATGGGTCAGCGATTACAGTGATTAACAAGTACAAAGACAATTGAAAATTCTTACTTTGTTTGTCACATTTCTATAACCCTTTATTTGGCATCCATAGTAATTATACGAAGAAAAACTATAATGTTACTTAAATTAGATGTATCGAGTCATATGAACAATTTAATATCAATGTCTTTAAAACATATTTTCTCTCCTGCAAGTAAGACTGTCCATAAAAAACGCATGGCTGCGACATTATAAAAACCAAACTGTTGTTCCTATCACTGTAGAAATCATTTTGGAATATTTCCTGTGAAATTTCCAAAATCAAGTCAGTTTTGTAAAAATTCCAGTACAATCCACAATTTCCATAGACCTTCTGGCCCACAATCCGACAAGTGACAGTAACTGTTATATCGTACATAATTCACTGGTCCATGAGATGCTCATTTCTTATTCTAGACTGATTTACCGTTTAGTAGTTGTGTACCAGACCTACTGTTGCAAATAAATAGGTCCATTTGCAGTGTTCAGATAAACAATTCGTCAACACTTTTCCATGAAAAACCATCTTCATGGCATCATATTTTCCATCATAAGGATCTTTTCATATATCAGAAATAATATCGTCACAACATTGAAATAAAATAGAATTCCAGTACCTTTTGCTGAGAATGTCTGCTAGACATTCAAATTACTGTGAAACGTTTCAGAAAATACAAAGACATAATGCTGAATTTGCAAGCTTAAATATTGGTTTCAAGCGCTATTACCCATCCAAAGACTAGAGTTGAAAATTGTTACAGAAATTAGTTCGCAGTTTTCATGTTACTTGAGAGCAACTTTTAAATATGACAATTTATTCTTAACTTATCCTTAAATAACAATGTTCTGTAAATTGTGATTTTTGTTCAACTAATAAAGAAGAGCTGAAATGATATCTTTGTGATGGTTAAGAAAGGCAATTAAATAAAGCAGTTAAGTATTGTTGGATTCTATAGGATTGAAAAAAATGTGACGAGATCAGAGTCTCCTGAACATCAATGCTAATAGAGCACGCTTCCAGATTCGAATAGTGTCTCCAAGATAAATTTTTTATTTATACTGGTGAAGTTGACAAAAGTCATGTGACACCCCGTAATCTGGCTTCTACCTACAGAAGTACTGTGACTGAACCTGTCATGTATTAAAGTTGTTTGAAGTTATCTAAACAGATACTAAGTCCCATGGTCGACCACGATTCCGAAATCTCCCATTGGCTTTATCCAAATGTTCTTCAAATCATAGTGAACAATTTTGAGGCGGTGGGATGGTGACAATTCCGAAGTAAAAATGAAGCAATTGTTTGCCAAGATCGTGAATATATTTCTTTTTTCATTCACGGACGGTTTCTGCACACAAAGTTCCCATCTTCTGGTCACTGAAGATAGGTTACGTTTATACATGTAGCATGTCATCAGTGACTTTCTGCTCGGCCTGAAATTGAAAGTGGGGATTTTTCTGAAATTTTTTATATTCTCGGAAAAGTACACTGTCACGTCGCATAGAGGTGTTGTGTGGCTAAGTATATGTAGTCAGTTGTAAGGCGAATAGTAGAATTTAGCTGTGGCCCAAACATTGTGTGAGTACTACTCATCTAGGCTGGGAAGCAATATTCCACAACCAACCAGTATCAGAGAGTGCTGGTGGAAAGGATCCAGCCGGCCGCGGTGGCCGATAGGACTGAGGCGCTCCAGTGACGGTCTGCACGGCCACTACGGTCGGGGGTTCGAATCCCCCCTCGGGCATGGATATTTGTGCCGTCCTTAGTCTTAGGTAGTTCATTAATAGTTTGTAAGCTTAGGGACTGATGACCCCGTAGTTAAGTCCCATAAGTTCTACAAACATTTGAACCTTTGAAAGGATCCATATGAGTTTCTGGTGGATGTATTTTCAACTTTTGATTTTGACAATGTTCTTAAGAGTCAAGCGCGACCCGCAACATATTTTGGGGCTTCTATTCCGTCTAACTTACCCTTGTTGAAAGTGAATCATTGGCACCTTATTGCTCAACTTGCAACTGAAACGTTCAGACGTCTGTCTTTGCGGCACTTCAAAACCCACGTGAGGAAAAATTCTATTTCTACAGCTACATAGACAATACGCAATCCACGGTAAGGTGCGTGGCAGAGGTACTACACCTAACAACTAGTTATTTCCTTCTTTCCCACTCACAGATGCCGGGAGAGGAAAACGAATGCTGGTATTCCCTAATTTCTTATATAGTCATAGTCTTTGCGTGAAATCTAAGTTGGCGATAGTAGAAAGGTTTTGCAGTTCGTTTTAAATTCTGGTCCTCTAAACTTCAACGTTCCTCGAAAAGAACGTCGCCTTCCCCCAGCGACTTACATTTGAAGTGTCTCTCTAACTCTCGCACATAGATCTGACCTACCAGCAACAATCCTAGCAGCCCGTCTCTGAACTGCTTTTAAGTCTTGCTGTAAACAGATTTGGTTGGGATCCCAAACATTCGAGAAAAGAAGACGTTGCACAATCATTCCATACCTGGTCCTCTCAGACTTCTCTGGAACACCCCTAACAATCCCCCTGACGCTGATGAACATTCACCGTCGAGGATAACGTACAGGGTTTTACTACTTAAGTAGTCTTCGAGCCACTCAGATATTTGGCTGCCTATTCCATGTCCTCGTACCTTCGTTAGCAGCCTGCAGTGTCACGCCGCGTCAAAACGCTTTTCGGATATCAAGGAATGTGCATTCTGCCCTTCACACATGGCACTCGTCATGTGAGAAAAGAGCAAATTGAATTCCACACGTGTGATAATTTATAACGTTGTACTGATTATTGTACAGTAATAACTTCGATGCAAGGAAAAATAAAATACTCAAACAGAATATGTTCGAAAAGCTTATGTTAATCGGTCTGTAATTACGCGGGCTCATTCTCTCAATTTTCTTATCTTTCTACGCTTTTTTTTTCAGTCACTTGGGATTTTGTGCTGGATCAAAGATTCGCGGTAAATGCAAGCTAAGTAAGGGGCCATTGCCGTGGAATATTCTCTGTAAAACTGAACTGGGATTCCACTGAACCTCTCGACTTACTTGTTTTGGGCTCTCTCAGCAGCTGTTCTAAAGGAGTGGTGCCTATTAGTGTGTCCTTCATTTTGCAGCTTGTGCGATGATGATATGTTTGTGTGTTCCTCGTCCGTAAACGATTTCTTAAACGTGAAATTTAAAAACTTCTACTTTCTTTTTGGCGTCTTGTATTGCCAGCACAGAATGACCAGCTAGTGACTGAATAGAGGCCTTCGAGCACCTGTCGATTTTACGTCGAACCAGAAGATTTTTTTCGGGCTCCAGTCGAGATCTTTTCCCATGGTTGGCCAGTGGCAGTCATTGCATGCTTTACGCATCTGACTTTTTATAGAAGTGCGAATCTCTATTAAGTTTGGCCTTTCTTCTTTTGCATGCTAAACTGTCTGTGTTTCTTCAGTATTTTCCAAATATTATTTTCCGTGCTCAATCCATTTTGTTGGCACGTATATCTCAAGCGCTTTATTTACATTTCACTTAAATTTTGTACCTTCACGTCCATCGTACCGGAACTAAACGATATCCATTCATTCTCAAACTTTGATACTAACAATTGGCTACCAGCTATTCAAATGTTTGTAAGCCTATTGAACCAAACTGCTATATCAGTCCGTTGACTTACAAACAACTTCTATTAACCTAAAGACAACGCACACAACCATGCCCCACGCAGGACTGGAGCCAGATATTTCTAGCATAAACATTGTCCTAGACGTTTTGACTGGTTTATTAACTTCGCTATTGTCATTATGACATCATGATCACTAGTCCATTAAGGATGGAATAAATCCACGGTGGCATAATGGATACTGCGAAATCAAAGGCTGTTGCACTCTCAGTTCAAAAAAGAACAAGCAAATCAAGAGAGACTAAGGTTAGCAGAAATTCGTGCGTCTATAAAAAGATCGATTCTCGAATCATATAATAATTACACAGCCATATCTTAGCAAAAGATCTTTCCAAACCCGAAAAATTCTGGTCCTATGTAAAATCGATAAGCGGGTCAAAAACCACTATTCAGTCACTCGATGATTATTCGTGACAGTAACAGAAGAAAGCAAACGGAAAGTTTAAGTTCTATATTTAATCCTTAAAAAATCAGTCACGCAGGAGAACCGTACAAACATACCATCATTGGTCAACGCACTAACTCACAAATGGAAGAGATACTAATAGGTATTTCAGGAGTAGAGAAGCAGCTGAGAGAGCTGAATACAAAAAAGTATCGTGGTCAGGTTGGAATAGCAATTCGGCACTGGCCCCTTACTTAGCTTCCATTTATCGTGAATCTATAATTCAACGAAACGTTCCTAGTGAATGGAAAAAAGCACGGATGGCCAATATCGTTGACATCAGTTTCGTGTAGAATTTTGGAGCATATTCTCAGCTCTAATACAGTAAATTTCCTTGAGACAGATTAGCTACTATGAATCGGCACGGGTCTAGGAAACATCGTTCGTGTGAAACACAGCTTGCCCTTTTCTCACATGTCTTTCGAGTCATGAATGAAGGGTAACAGGCAGACTGTGTTATTCTCGATTTCAAAACGGCGTTTGACGCGGTGCCACACGAAGTAATAGAACGCAGTACGTTGTTCTCAACAGTGAGTGTTCACCATAGACCAGTATATTGTCAGGAGTGCCACAGGGGAGTGTGATAGAACCGCTATTATTTTCTATCTATGTAAATGATCTGATGGACAGAGTAACATGTAATTTGCGGCTGTCTGCTGATGATGCTGTGTTGTATGGGCGGGTGTCGTCATTAATTGACTGTAATAGCACACAGGATGACTTAGACAAAATTTCTAGTTGGTGTGAAAAATGGCAACTAGCTCTAAAAGTGGAAAAATGCAAGGTGACGCTCATGAGTAGGAAAAAAAATCGTATAATGTTCGAATACAGCATTAATTGTAAGCTTCTCGATACAGTCGAGTCGTTCAAATATATAGGCGATATGAAATGGAACGAATATGTAAAGACAGTTGTGAGTAAGGCGGACAGCCGACCACGGTTTATTGTGAGAATTTTCGGAAGATGTACTTCATCTGTAAAGGAGAGCAAGTATAAAACGCTTGTACGACCACGTCTTCAGTATTGCTCAAGTGTTTGGAACCCGCAACATACCAGTTAATTGGAAGACATGGAAACAGTTCAGAGGCGAGCAGCTAGGTTCGTTACTGGTACGTTCGATCAATGCGCGATTGTCACAGAAATGCTTCGGGAACTTAAACTGGAATCTCTGGAGGAAACACAAAGCTCGTTTCGAGCACTTCTGTTGAGGAAATTTAGAGGAACGGAATTTGAAGCTGACTGCAGAACGATCTAGTTGACGCCAACTGACATTTCGCGTAAAGATCACAAAGACGAGAGAAATTAGGGTTGGTACAGAGGCATATAGATATTCCTTTTTCCCCTCGTTTTATTTGGGAGTGTAATAGGAACGGAAATGCCTAGTAGTGGTACAGTGTACCTTTCGTCACGCACGTTACCGGATTGCGGAGTATATATGTAGATGTAGATACCCAAACTTAATTGATGTATGTAGTAGTATGTACAAACTGAACGCGAGAGAGTCTTGGACAGATCCTTGTGTCTATTGCTTAGCGTCAGCAGTGAACTTATCTCGTTGGCAGTAAGTACATAGAAACATCGATTACTTAGTACTTCATAGGTTAAACTGCCAGTTTCTAGGTTTGGATTGACTTCTACAAATTTCAATACGACTCCTTGCCTCACGCTGTATCACACACAACCATCAGACTATTGAATGCGACTGATCATGTCTCCAGATTACGAAATCCGTGTTCTATGAATCATTTTTAAGGAGTCGGTCTGCTCATCTTCGGTAATGTATGTATTCTGCCTACTCCACCGGTAAGTTAGCAAATACCTTGTGACATATTCTGCTGTGCATCTTTTTTTCTAGTAGCTTCAATAGCATACTGAGTAGAGCTATGGGCTTACCTTTGGGTTACCACTTTTCAGAACAACTACGACTTTTGATCTTTCATGTCGTTTGACGTGATTCCCATTTTCAGGAAGTTTGTGAAAAACACGGCATACTTGCCACAATTGTGAAAGAATTCTACGTAACTGGAATGAATGATGGGGTCTTTCCCTGCTTTCATTTCTTTTTTGGCAGTCATTACTTCATCACTACTGAATAGTATTCTTTAATAAATGAGAACTATATCTACATCTACATACATACTCCGCAATTCACCGTAAGGTGCTTGGCTGAGGGTACACTGTACCACTACTAGGCATTTCCTTTCCTATACCACTCCCAAATAGAATGAGAAAAAAAAGAATGCCTATATGCCTCTGTACGAGCCCTAATTTCTCTTATCTTGTCTTTGTGATCACCACGAGAAATGTAAGTAGGCGTCAGCAAGATCGTACTACACTCAGCTTCGAATTCCGACCATCTAAATTTCCTCAACATAAATTCACGAAAAGAACGTCGTCTTTCCTCCAGCGATCCCCAGCTGAGTTGCCGGAGCATGTCCGTGACACTCACGCATTGGTCGAACCTACCAGTAACAAACCTAGCTGCTCGCCTCTGAACCGCCACTATGTCTTCCTTCAAACCGATCTGCTGCGGGTCCCAAACACTTGAGTAATACTTAAGGCGTGGTTGTACAAGCGTTTAATACGCGGTCTCCTTTACAGGTGAAGTACATCTTCCCAAAACTCTCCCAATAAACCGAAGTCGGCTGTCCGCCTTACTCACAACTGTCCTTACATGTTCGTTCCATTTCTGCAATGTTACGCCTAGATATTTGAACGACGCGACAGCATCAAGAAGCTCACTACTAATGCTGCCTTCGAACATTATGGGATTGTTTTTCCTACTCATGCGCATCACGTTGCAGTTTTCTACATTGAGAGCTAGCTGCTATTTTTCGCACCAACTAGAAATTTTGTGTAAGTCATCCTGTATGCTATTACAGTCAGTTACAGACGCCACCCTCCCATACACCACAGCATCATCAGCAAATAGCCGCGAATTACAACTTGCTCTGTCCATCAGATCATTTATATAGATAGAAAATAATAGCGGTCCTATCACTCTCCCCTGGGGAACGCCTGACGATACACTCGTCTCTGATGAACACTCGCCGTCGAGAACAACGTACTGCGTTCTATTACTTAGGAAGTCTTCCAGCCAGTCACAAATCTGTGAACCTATTCCATAAACTCGTATCTTCGTTAGCAGTCTGCACTGTGGCACCGCGTCGAACGCCTTTTTGAAGTCGAAAAAACCACAATCCGCCTGTTTCCCTTCATCCATGGCTCCCAAGATGTCATGTGAAAAAAGGGCAAGCTGAGTTTCACATGAACGATGTTTCCTAAACCCGTGCTGATTCATAGAAAGAAGCTTTCTCGTTTCAAGGAAATTTACTATATTCGAACTAAGAATATGCTCCAAAATTCTACATGAAATTGATGTCAACGATATTGGCCTGTAATTGTGTGAGTCAGTTCTGTTTCCTTTCTTATAAACGGGAGTCACCTGCGCTTTTCTCCAATCACTAGGAACTTTGCGCTGAAATAAAGATTCGCGATAAATGCAAGCTAAGAAGGGGGCCAATTCTGCAGAATACTCTTTGTAAAACCGATCTGGTATTCCATCCGCACCAATAATGCAGACCGATTATTAGATTTGCTCCAGTAGCGAAAATAAAGGTTTATAGTCAGTGCAAAAAGCAAAATTTTAGTGTTATTACACCACCATATCCCTTGCTGTTCACCTTATACACAAGCAACTATTTTTCGACGTTTTGTATGCAATATCTCTACGAATAAACAGTACACGCCAGAGCCAGAGGAGCTTTCCGGTACACAGACGTCGGTAATTGGCATTCACGGTGGACAAGGCTCTGAACAGCTGCTACGCGCTCCAGCCAAGCGGAACGAAACAGCTCGATGGGAGGAAGAACAGCGATACTGCGAATACGGCCGCGTAGCGGGCGCCTGCCAGAATGTCGATCAGCCACTGCCGCAGGAGTGGGGAATGCCGAACGTGAGGAACAGATGTGACTGGCGGCCACAATAACGACCTTCTCTCACTTCGTAGATCGTGGGTAGAGCGCAGCTTGCATGTTTAAATAGTTTCTAATGAAGGTGGCCCCACTGACTTACGCAATAAAAATAACTGACGAAACAGATATTTCAGTCCTGTTTACTATTGCGAAAAGGAATTGAGAAACCTCTGCATAGCTTCTTTCTCCCCTTGCTTGTGCTTCCTTGCATAGTAAAGTGTCTCAATCTCTGCTATTCCTTGCATACTAAACTGCGTCAGTCGTGGCTACTCCGTGCATGTTACGCCTGTGTTGTCTGAGTTTTTAAACAACAGTTAGTTGTATTCTTATATATATGTTGTCCTGAATGTACAAATTATAAAAGATCAAATTCTTTGGATAACGCTAAAGGTTGTAGTGAGTCTGAAGTTTCACTGCTCGAAACAAATAGGGAATCTGGTGAGATGTCATACACATTTGCAAATGCTTGTTAAAGGAAGGGAAGGAAGAAGGATAGGAAAGAAAGGATTGAAAGTGGCCGCGTTTGGGCATTGATATATTAAGCAATGGCGACACGTTAAAATGTGAGCCGGATCGGGAATCGAACCCGGGTCTCCCGCTTCGGGCCAGCGGTCGCCTTAACCACTTGGCCACCCGCCGTCTCAAATTCCCACAAGTCGCACGCTATGTTTGTAGCGCCCCTATCGTCCATGCCCTCTTACACTCGCCATTACGGATTCCCGTGCAAGGTTGGACGTATGATCGTATCTGCGGTGAAATAACTGAAGCTAACGCCGTCGTCGCGTTTAATACTTAATGTATTGGTGTGGGGTCTGTTCTTCCGGACGTCCGAAAGAACAGACACCACACCAATACAATAAATATCATACATAATATAACTACGGTATCATCTACATCAACATGGGATACTCTACAAATCACATTTAAGTGCCTGCCAGAGGATTCATCGAACCACCTTTATATTATTTATCTCCCATCCCATTCTCGAATAGTGCGCGGGAAGAAGGAACACCTGAATCTCTCTGTTCGAGCTCTGATTTCTCATATTTTATTCTGATGATAATTTCTACCTATGTAACTGGCAGTCAACAATATATTTTCGCATTCGGAGGAAAATGTTGGCGATTGGAGTTTCGTAAGTCGCCAATTTTTACACCATAGTGATATCTTATTTAGATCGTTCTGCAGTTGGTTTTGATCTTCAGATGATTTTACTAGACGTTAAATGATGACGTCATCTGCAAACAACCTAAGACAGCTGCTTAGATTTTTTTCCCAAATCGTTTATGTAAATAAGGAACAGGAGAGGACCAATAACAGTACCCTGTGGAACGCCGGATATCACGCCCTTTATAGTCGATGCCTTATCATCGATTACTACAAAATGTGTCGTCTCTGACAGGAAATCTCCTATCCAGTCGCAAATCAGGGACGATATACCATAACCATAACGTATTTTATTCAGACATTGGTTGCAATTGTAATTTGCGTATGATCCAGTACGATATTTTGACTACCCTTTACTTGAGATTCACATGGAGTTTTCTTAGAGCGAGGCACTATAGGGCTACCGTACTAGTCAAAAGGTAATTCGCGTTTCCCTCTAATATGATATGTGATTACCTCGGAGGGCCAGAATAGTTGCACACCTACGTGGCATGGACCGTATGAGCTCTTGAGATATATTCAGCCATTCCTACATGAGTGCAATATCCAGCTCTGCAACCGTGAGAGTTGCTGGTCCGGCTGCAGTGCGTCTGCCAAGTGCTTCCCAGTCATGATGACTCGGGTTCTAGTCCGCCGAACAAGTTGACTACACAATACGTTCAATTACTTCAGCTTGTCCACCAGTGCAACTATGTGAGCACCACCGTTATCGTCCACCAGAAGGAACTCGTCTTCTATGGCAGCAGCATAGGTCACAACAAAAGGTCCAAGGATCTCGTGTCTGTAGCCTTCAGCAGACAAAGCGCTATTCTGATCGACATTAATTTCCGCTCACCCGCCAATATTGACTACTGCTGACACCATTGGTACACGACCATGATATGGCTGCACGTAATGAGGGGTTTACAGAGTTCCACGCTCTATCCAGATGAGGGAACAACGATTGTCCGTCTGAACACTAAATCTAGACTCATCTGTGAACAGAACCCGGCCCTATTCATTACGATCTCAATCCTGATGTTCCTCCGCCCAGTTTCTGCCGGTTAAATGGTGTCGTGGTATTAATGCAACACAAACTGTAGGCCTCCGACGCTGAGGCCGAAGTTCCGAAGGCGACTTCGGAGTATTTGTGGTGACATTGTACGCCTTGTTGCTGTCTGGAGGGTGCGTTGCAGCTGAGGTGCATTCAGACTTCTGTCACGATGGACTGTTAACCAGAGATATCGCTCGTGTCTTGCTGATGTTAGTCGTAGACGACCTGGTGCTTGTCTTATTTTAACGACTTCTGTTCTCTAAAATCGCGTCCAGGAACTGGTAATTAGACTCAGGATATTGCACTACCTGCTCAATACACATTCTGAACCCAACTGCCTCTATAATTTGCTTGGAAGAGTAAAACACAAGTCAACAGCAAACGCATCTTCAGCAGCTTTCTGATATCACATCTCGGTTGGCGTAATGTAATTGTCTCCGTAAAACTGACATAAAGATGTCGAACCACTTTAGTTAGTTCTGCCGATGACAAGAGAACCTAGATACTTCATGGCAGATTAAAATTGTGTGTCGAATCCGGGACTCGAATCTGGGACCTTTGCCTTTCGCGGGCAAGGGCGAGGTTCGAGTCCCGTTTCCGGCGCACAATTTTAATCTGCCAGGAAGTTTCATATCAGCGCACACTCCGCTGCAGAGTGAAAGTTTCATTCTAGATCCTAGATATCTCAACTCATCCCCTAATTATTCTTACCGATGTTTTTACAATCGAAGGATTCTGTGAAACTTCCACTTCCTGATCGATTAAAACTGATTGCGAGATCAGTATGGATCTCATTTCCTTCTTCTACGTTTCTCTTCCGTCTCACTTCCCCAAAATACTCGCAGTTAACCATTCGCTTTCCATTCTACTTAATTTAGGTGTATCTCCTATATTTTAATCGCTTGTTACTATTATCCCCAAATATTTCAACATCCGTGATGGTATTCAAACGTTGACCATTACACTGCGGACCTTATTCCTTCCAGCTACTATTCAGTACCCGGTACAAATATTGTCTCGCTAAGAATTTCTTGGCCGGCAATCACCGACAACGTTTTCTTGCAGACAACTACTTTTTACGCTCAGAGTGTAGTTTCGGGTCCTATCTGTGAAATGCTCTTTTGTGTATAATGTAATTAGCGCCTATCGTTACATGCTTGATTTACTTTGTGGGACAGATTTATTTTGCTCTCTATGTGTGTGGTGTTGCCACCAAAATAGACAAAATGGTACACTTTACGGTTCACATTGTCGAAAATATGGGATACTCCGTTTAATATGTTAGTATGCATGCACTAGTTATAAAAGTGTTTCATTCTGTTGAAGTTTCCAGAATGAATTACGATAGTTGCAAAGAAGCTCCTCGTCTGGCAGGAACATCGTATTGATTGATCTCCAAATTAGGTGTAAATTCTTCAAACAAACGAGCGTTTGGTATGGTAAGAATAGAAATGGTTTTTAAAGTAGTGGCACATAAATTGTTTTTTCAATGACCCGATTCTGGAATTTAGTACCTTTCTTGAGATATGTATTAGCATCCGTGTTTATCACATCTAGCACCAGCAGATAATCTCCAAACAAAATATAATAACACTTCTTAGGATGTGAGACCGCATCGTCAATTTTCAAATCTTTCCGATATTTAGGTCACTGTTGCAAGCGGCCTTCTTCTTGGTACACGTCAGACACATATCCAGTACACGGTTACTTGGAACCCTGGGCGAATCGTCGGACAGTTTTAAAAACTGACAATCGCTCTCACACCCTGAGGAATTTCAATGATAGTGACAACGAAAACGGACGTGTGCGCTTACAGAAACGTAGTTTATCCCAAATGTATTAAAAAGTGAATAAATGCAATTGACATGTGATAGACCTTGCTTTCAGTACGAAGGAAAATAGGATAACCAATTAAAAGCACGCCTATTTACGAGTATGTTTCCCTGTCATTTTTATTATGCAGGGCCTTGCACGTACCGCAGCACTTAAGTACTTCAGAAACAATAATGTTGTTGCGTTCTTCAGTCCAAAGAGGGTTTGATGCAACTCTCCATGCTGCCATATCCTTGGGCAATCCTAACCCTCTGAATCGGGAATTTACGTCATTTTGAACCTGATACCAGTATTCTTCTTTTTGTCTTTCACTGCGAATTATCCTACCCCCACCCACTTCCCTACTGTCCTAGACTGATGATTCCTAGAAATCGTCCCCTTTCTACAAATCTATAAAAGCTAAAAACGTAGGTTTGCCTGTCTTTAACCTACATATGCGTACAGGATATTCTCTGCTTGCTGTCTGATATATCAAATCCCCGGAGCTTTCCCACATATTTACAGTGGTCAGAACAATTAAGGGATCAGTTAAGATGTCTAGGTTCTGAAGTATTGTAATCGGAGGAATGAACTGAAATAGTTCCACGTCTTTCTTCTGGTTCTACGGAATGGAGACTATAACATTATGGCAACGGAGAAAAGTGGTAATATCAGAAAGTTGCTGCAAAGGAAGTTGCTGTTGACTTGTGTTTACTCTACCAAACAAATTACATAAGGAGTCGGGTTCAAATAATGTAGTACGCAGGTACTGCAATGGAAAAACAATGTGACTTACTTGAACCTGTGTCAGGGAGAGCCATACTAGGAAGGTTGGAAGCGGGGTAGCTGCAGATATTGGAGTGTCCCAACGTGTAACTTCCAGGTCGTGGACGCGATTTCAGACAACAGGAACCGTTAAAAGAAGGCAAGGCCAAGGACGTGCACAGGGTAACGTCAGTAAGAGATGACGTTATCTGCGGCTAACAGCTCGTCAAGACAGGAGGACTGAAAGACTGAAAGACCTATGCTGTGTTTTCATTAAACGGACGACACCGTTTAGCCCGTCAAAACTGGGCGGAGGAACATTAAGATTGGGGTCGTAACGAATGGCCTCTGGCTCTGTTCACAGATTTTGCGTTCAGTCGATCAATCGTCGTTCCTTCATCCGTAGAAAATGTGGAATAATCCTGCTTATGTGCAAAAAATATCACTATATCGTGGTGGACGAATAGTGTGGGCAGGAGTCAGTATCGCGGACTTACGGAACTGTTTGTCGTTCAGAATGGCACTTTGTCTGCTCAGAAGTATAAAGACGATATCCTTAGACCTTATGTTGAGCCCTACGCTGGTGCCATATGAGAGACATTCCTTGTGGTGGACGAAATCGTTTGACTCCACAGAGTTGCATTGCTGGACGACATGCTTCAAGCTGATGGAATTGAACTAATTCAGTGACCAGGTTGTTCACTGGACTTAGTCCTTATTGAGCATGGCTGGGACGGATTGGCAGACACATTGCAGCCAGACCAACACCTTCCGCAACGGTTGCAGAGGTCGATATTTCACTTATGCAAGAGTGGCCAAATATCATCAAGAGCTGATTGATAACCTAATATTGTCCGTTCCACGCAGGTGTTCAACTACACTACTGGAAAATGAAAAAAGAACACCATCAATTCTTCAACCCATCAGAACGAAATTTTATTGACACATTCTTGAAGATGTATACAACACACGATCACGCAGTCAGAACGATACGCACGTCAGTACAGTGACTACACAATGTCGACGCTAGTATCGTGCACACCCTCCTTTTGCAGCAATTTATGGTGCAACTTTCACATGAAGACTATCGTTGAAGTGCCCAAGGAAGTCTTACGGTATGGCAAGTTCCATCTGATTGCCTCAGTTGGACCAGATCTCGTGCCGGACGTGTAAACTGCGCCAAGATGACGTTTCATCTGACTCCAGACATGCTCAATGGGGGACATATCTGGGGATAATGATAGGCAGGGTAGTTGACGTACACCTAGAAGAGCACGTTAGGTTGTACAGGATACGTGCATTGCCTATTAGAAAAGCACATCGCCTTGTTAGTGCATGAACGATGGTAAGACGGGTTGAATGATGGTTTCACTGTACCGTGTACTGTTAAATTTTCCCACAACGAACATCAGGGGAGAACGGCCAGTGTATGATATGGCTCCCCACACCAAGATATCAGGTGTCGGTCCCGTTTGCCATCGTCGCTTACACTTCGAATTTTTGCACTCCCCTGCACGACACGACATACGCGTACGACCATCATTGACATCGAGGCAGCGACGACTCTCATCAATGACGACGTCTACATTCGTCCTTTCATAAGCGCCTATCATGACACCATTGGAAGCGGGCTGAACGATGTTGCGGCGTGAGCAGAGGACACTCTAACGGCACACGGTGCATCATTGTGAGAGAAGTGATATTCTACACTCGCCATTCTCCTCTAGTAATCGTCTAGAGAACATTGAACAGTACAGAGAAACCATCATTTAACTCATTTTGTACCAGTCATGCACCAACATGTTTTTCGAACAGGACAATGCAGATCCAGATGTATCCTGTACATGCCGCGGTGGAGTAGCCGAGCGGTCTAAAGCACCTCGCTGCGGAGCGCGCGGTTGCTCGCCGTGGAGGTTCGAGTCCTCCCTGTGGCATGGATTGTGTGTGTGTCCGTAGGTTAGTTTACATAGGTTTAAGTAGTTTGTAAGCTACGGATTGATGACTACGCAGTTTGGTCCGATAGATTTACAAACATTTGATTTTTTTTTTGTATCCTGTACAACCTAACGTGCTCTTGTAGGTGTACGTCAACTACCCTGGGCAGCACGATCATCAGATCTCTCCCCCTTGAGCATTTTTTGACCGCATGAAACGCCATGTTGGGCGGTATCCGTGAGCGGCACGAATCTGTCTCAAATGAGGCACCAGGTGGAAATTGCATGGCAGGCCATTGCACATAACCACATTAGGAACCTCTACGATCGTATCCGTGAAAAAATTGCATTGCTGCAAAAGGAAGGTATACACAGTAATAAAGTCAACACTGCGGCCACTCTGGTGACTGTACTCACGTGCACACGGCTCTACCTACGTGATCTTGTGTTGCATACAACCTCAAGAATGTGTCAATAAAATTTCTCTCTTCTGGGTCGACGAATTCATGGTGTTCTTTTCTCATTTTCAGGAGTGTCTTTTTGAATATTATGGTGCCTCGCTTTGAGTAAACACCATTCAAACCTCAAATGGTTGACACACTAATATATCGTACTGTATCACACACAAATTACAATTGTATCCAGTGTTTGATTGAAATATGTTACCATATGAATATTGTGTATGATATCTCACGTGATCCCCAAATTGTTTGGAACATCGTAATTCATGTGTTTACAGGACATGTTATGCTTGTTGTCACGTCCTGTATTGACTTCCCGGATCGTTCCCGCGTATTTAGTTACACCCTCTATATCTTAAATTTTGCTGTTTTCCGTAACTGTCAAAATTCGGACTCATTTTCGTAGGTCTTCTTCGACTTATTTACACAATTTTTCTCGTCTTAAATTGTGTGACACTGTATATGAGGAGCATTGTTTCAAATCGTATTATGTCCAAAAGATTAAATTTTACAGGGGAAGCAAAATACTGATAACGTAACCTGAGGAACATTTCACATATTTTAATATTTTGTAGTTGTTTTATTTGAGGTGCACTTACAGGTACGTGAAAAAGTAAAATACATTTTTGTTTGTTCTTCAAATTTAAAGAAAATGTGTTAGACTTAATATACTTTGATACAATAATTTGTAAAATATTCAAATAAAAAACGATTACTGTGGTAAAAATATAACTAAGAATTTATTTTTGTTTCTTTATGGAATAACATTAACAGTCTCAGATTTAAGTTAACGGGAATACTCTTTCCTTTTTTTCGGCTTCACGTTGAATTATCATCAACAGCAATTTCTTCCACCATAATCGAAAAACTACTCTCTTACACAAAGTTGTAATATAATCGTGATTATTGAATGTGTAGCATTGTTGAAAATAGCACGCCAGCTGTCAGCATAGCCAACAGAGCAAAGTGACAGTACTGCTTCACGCTGCTTAGATTAGATTAGATTAATACTTGTTCCATAGATCATATATACGACGTTTCGTAATGATGTTGTACGTGTCAGTTTAGTAAATGTTGTCCTTGACAATCAATAATTTAAGGAATTTTTTTATATTTATTTTTTATTTTATTTAATTTTTTTAAGTTTTATCTAAAAATTCATCTACATTGTAAAAGGAGTTGCCATTCAGAAATTCCTTTAATTTTTTTTAAATACTAGGTGGCTATCTGTCAGACTTTTGATGCTACTTTTGTGGCAGCTTAATTCACCCCTTTCTGAGCTAAAGTTAGATTTAACCTTGAATAGTGAATATCATCCTTTTTCCTAGTGTTGTAGCTATGCGCACTGCTATTACTTTTGAATTGGGTCGGATTGTTAATAACAAATTTCATTAGTGAATATATATATTGTGAAGCTACAGTGAGTATCCCTAGATCCCTAAACAAATGTCTGCAGGATGCTCTTGGGTGGGCTCCAGCAATTATTCTGATTACACGCTTTTGTGCAATGAATACTTTTTTACTCAGTGTTGAATTGCCCCAGAATATGATCCCATATGAAAGCAGAGAATGAAAATAGGCGTAGTAAGCTAATTTACTGAGATGTATATCACCAAATTTTGCAATGACTCTGATAGCATAAGTAGCTGAACTCAGACGTTTCAGGAGATTTTCAATATGTTTCTTCCAATTCAGTCCCTCGTCAATGCAAACAACTAAAATTTTGAATATTCTACCTTAGCTACAGATTTATGTTCAAAGTCTAAATTTATTAATGGTGTCATGCCATTTACTGTATGAAACTGTATATACTGGGTTTTATCAAAGTTTAATGAGAGTCCATTTGTAGAGAAACATTTAATAACTTTCTGGAAGATATCATTTACAATTTCATCAGTTAATTCCTGTTTGTCAGGTGTGATATCTATACTTGTATCATCAGCAAAAAGTACTAGCTTAGCATCTTCGTGAATGTAGAATGGCAAGTCATTAATATATATTAAGAACAGCAAAGGACCCAAGACCGAACCTTGTGGGTCCCTATTTTTGATAACTCCCCAGTTAGAAGAATTAATTGTTTGATCTATATCATGTGAACTGCTTATTTCAACTTTCTTCACTCTTCCAGTTACGTATGATTTAAACCATTTGTGCACTGTCCCACTCATACCAAAATACTTAAGCTTATCTAGAAGAATCCTATGATTTACACAATCAAAAGCCATTGAGAGATCACAAAAAATCCCAACTGGTGATGTCCGGTTATTCAAAGCTGGACACAATATGATATGAAACACACGCTACAGTAGACTGAATTTGAAACAATTACTACTTTACGCAGTTTACGCTGTTAGTGAATCCGATTAGTTACATTCTGATTTGACAGCATGAAAGATCACTATGTAAACTATACAGAAATGTATCAAACTCAATTTTGTACACAGGTGAATACGATATGAAACGATGCTCGGCCGGCCGCGGTGGCCGAGGGGACTGAGGAGATCCAGTCACGGTCTGCACGGCCGCTACGGTCGGGGGTTCGAATCCCCCCTCGGGCATGGATATTTGTGCCGTCCTAGTTCATAAGTAGTTTGTAAGTTTAGGGACTGATGACCCTGTAGTTAAGTCCCATAAGCTTAACAAACATTTGAAAATTTTTTTGAATCGATGCTCCTCATATGTTAGTTTATTTTTTCCCCAAGTGACGCTCCTTGCGACACATGTGTACAGTGATGTAGTGACCAGCAGTAGCGGTTAGCCTGGCCTGCCCGGCGCCGCTGTTCTGCGTTGTCAGCGTGAGGCAGGTGCCAGAAGCGTCGCGCCGCGGGCGTCGGCGCCGGCCTGCCTGGCCCGCTATGCGCGTCACGCGGCCGTTGTGTCATTGTCCTCCCTGTGTTGCAGCGGCTGACCTTGGCGGCCTGTCTGGCGCTGCTGGCGTGCGTGCAGCGCGCATGCGCGGGCGTCGCCTACTACGGCACCGCGGCGCAGGCGCAGCAGCTGCTGCCCCACTCGGCCAGCGTCGTGCTCGTCCCCCAGGGCAGCACCGCCAACCTCGCCAGGTAACTACTACCACAGACTAACATATACAGAGGAGAAGCCCCTCACCCCCTAAACCTCTGTCCTACGCTGCACTCGTAGTGCCGTAAGATGCTAGCAGGTGTCAGACGGTTCCCTGGCTTAGTACCAGTAGACGACACTAGAGGCGCTTCTGAGGGTAGCGTGGAGGGGAGGCTGAGGGGAGAGCTCGTACCACCTGCTACGAGGCCACGGCTTTGTTCGGTGTGCCAGCGTTTGAGGGAAAATGGTGTTGGGGGCAGCCGCTAACTGCCACCTGCTCTGGCCAGTTTAAAGGGCTGCTTCTGACTGCAGCGCCAACATGGGACATCTTACGGAACCTTCCCTCCCCACACCCTTGAGCGTGTGACCGGGCTCTTACGGAGGTTTCCCATCTGTATATATTTCTCTGTGCTACTACTGTCTGTGCTACTACCACAGAGTAAAATATACAGAGGAGAAGCCCCTCCTAAACCACTGTCCTACGCTCCCCTCATAGTTACATAAGATGCTAGCAGGTGGCAGGCAGTTCCCTGGCTTAGTACCGGTAGACCACACTAGAGGCACTTCTGAGGGTGCTTCTCGCACGTCAGAGGGTAGTGTGGAGGGGAGACTGAGGGGAGAGCTCATGACGCCTGCCACGAGGCCACAACTGTGTCCGGCTTGCTGGCGTTTGACGGGAGGTGGTGGTGGGGACAGCCACTACCTGCCACTTGCTCTGGCCAGTTTAAAGGGCTGCTTCTGACCGTAGTGCCATCATGGGACATCTTATGGAACTGTTTCAGCAACCCCGCCCCACACCCCTGAGCGTGGGATCGGGCGCTTACGGAGGTTTCCCGTCTGTATATATTTGTCTGTGCTACTACTACAGAGTAACATATATTTGTCTGTGCTACTACCCACTGCACACCACACACACCCCCCGATTACATGGGCTCCGAAAACCTGATTTCGTAAACCCCAATTCCGCTTTTGGTTGGTCATGTAAACATTCCAAAATCGATTCTCGTAATCCGCTTCTCTAAAGCGGTTTTCCAGTTCCACAATCGATTTTCGTGCACATGTAAACGCAATCGTTTTTGAAGCGTTTTTGGCTCGTCAGATTCTGTTTTCTTGTTAAGAATTTCCAGCACGTATGGAAAGAGCGATATTTTCTAATATGAAATAAAAGTATAAATATTAGAGTGAACATAAATCTGTGTATTGAAATAAAGAAAAATAGCGATTGTGCAGACTAAATAAGGATCTGAATCAGCTGTTAAATTTACGATTCATTGATGTTTAAGAATGTGTCCTACCAAGCCATCAGTTTAATAGATCATGATTGCAAAATTTTAACATGAATTATTTACAGAAGGATGGGTTCTGTAATTGTCACACCAATATAGATAGGCAATTCATATTCACAGGTGATGTATAGTACTATGTTCTAAAGAAATTTCAGTCACCTCGATTCAACATGTGTCCTGTTTCGTGGTAGGCACAGTGTTTTCAATGGTCTATGATAACTTGTTCCATGTGTGATGGCATGGATACGTGTAAGGCGCATATGGCGTCCTGTGTTATAAGCATCCTTGCTGCATTTACTAGGTACGAAAGTTCATTTGAGCCGGCGGCAGTGGCCAAGCGATCTGTGCCATGCCAGTCAGGGTCTGCACAGCTGCCGGCCGCGGTGGCTGAGGAGACTAAGGCGCTCCAGTCACGGTCTGCAAGGCCACTACGGTCGGGGGTTCGAATCCCCCCTCGGGCATGGATATTTGTGCCGTCCTAGTTCGTAAGTAGTTCATAAGTAGTTTGTAAGTTTAGGTACTGTTGACCCCGTAGTTAAGTCCCATAGACTATACAAACAAAACAAAAAACAAAACAATCTTCACAGCTGCTGCGGTCGGGGATTCGAATCCCCCCTCGGGCCTGGATGTTCGTGCAGTCTTTATTATAAGCTAGTTCGTAAGTTTAGAGACTGATGACCGCATAGTTAAGTCCCATAAACTCTACAAACAACAACAGTTCATTTGAATGGTTGGCAGTGTGTCACAACGCTGCACCATTCATTCCACCATATCCATACACTTCCGCCATGCAATACGTTTTCGATTCGCGACACTTCTGGTGATCACGTCTTGTGACACCAGATACGTCTTGGTACAGCAATATGTAGTCGTGCAGAAGGGGTATGGGTTGTAGGATGTCACCCATGCGGGAAAACACATCACAGTGCCCCGGACGTGCGCCAGCTGTGATTTCTGCGTGTAACGTTGACCCGACGTATTATCTCCCGTTGGTTTTTACTTTGGTCATCCCTGTCAGGAAACAAATTGCGAGCGATTAAACCTCTGCCTGATCTTTGGTCAACTTCATCTCGACCCTCTCGCCGAGGGAAGATTCTTCTGGCTCAGCTTCGTATTGGCCACTGCCGTTATAGCTACCAGTATTTACTCCGTGCTGACCCTGCTCCCTTATGTGAGCACTTTGATGAACCTTTTACTGTGTACCACCTTTTAGTGCAATGTCCGTTTTTTAATCGTCTACGTCATGTTCTATGTTTAGCATTACAAATGTCTCATATTTTAGCGGATGATCGCCATTCTGCTGACCGAGTTTTACTTTTTATACACCGTGCAAATATGGCGAAAGCCATTTAAGTTCTAACCCCGGTTCAATGTTACTATGGGCAGTGTTGGGTGCTATTGACCTAAGTAGTTTTGCGCCCTAAAATAAGAACAAAAAACAAAAACAAGGCGTGGAGTTGGCGCTCTATGCAGTCACTGTGATTCTCTCCCACAGTCTGCGACAAACCAAAATACCAACGTTGTTTTTCCACAAACAAAACCCGCATTGGTCGAAAACTGTATCTGATGCTATTCCTGAATCCAGAGACGTCGTTCTACACAACAATGCCGTCTAGCATGTTTTTGGACATGATTGAAAGGTAGGCGGAGTCGTCGACGGCGCCGACGGCGACCTGATACTGTTCCACCGCTGCGATGCAATTCGGATGTGTCGATCTTCTCGGTGGTGTGGTTCGGGGGGGGGGGGGGTTAGGGGTGTTCTGGGTGTTACGAGGGGTGCCCAAATGGAAAGGTACGAAACGTGTTAACAACCAAACCGGCTGAAATTTCAATATGCCGCTTGCAGATAACGTAGTGCGACATATATAGAGGCGAAATTTGTGTCGTCACCTCCCCCGAAAGGAAATGAAGTCTGTGCCCTCAGCAAGTAAGCTGATGCTCACCGTCTTTGTCGACGTCTAAGGTCCGACGCTCATCGAATCCTCGAGCACCGAAAAGCCATTAATAGTGACACGAAAATCGTTAGTATGAAAGTGAATATCGACATAAGTGAATCAGACAACGATTCAGACACCAGATGCATCCCTGTCTACTACATCACACACAGGTGGCGAAACAAATTGCATCATACAGGAAGACAAGCAGAAGACAGAAATATATCTTAGTTTATTGCCCCCCCCCCCCATAACTACCAGTAATAATAAATTTGTTAAGTGAATTATAGATAACATAAGCATCTCTGATTGTATTTGAATTGAAAAGTAGTCTCTGTTGCAAATTATAAGATTTATTACTTTTAACGCTTTTCGTGCTTTTGGCGCATCATCAGGACACTTTAATAGGGGAAATATAAAAATATTTCAGTTTTATGCCGCGTACACATCTACTACAATAACAGGAAGCAATGAATTGGAGGTGTGAACATACCTCAGAAACAGCTGGAGCCGGCCGCGGTGGTCGAGGGGACTGAGGCACTCCAGTCACGGTCTGCACGGCCACTACGGCCGGGGGTTCGAATCCCCCCTCGGGCATGTATATTTGTGCCGTCCTTAGTCTTAGCTAGTTCGTAAGTAGTTTGTAAGCTTAGGGACTGATGACCCCGTAGTTAAGTCCCATATGTTGTACAAACATTTGAACATTTTTTGAAACAGCTGGATGTCATTAGTTGGTGTAAAAGCACACGATGCTCAACATTTTGGTCGACAGATTTTA
This sequence comes from Locusta migratoria, assembly GCA_026315105.1. Lineage (NCBI taxonomy): Eukaryota > Metazoa > Arthropoda > Insecta > Orthoptera > Acrididae > Locusta > Locusta migratoria. The sequence goes on from CM048751.1 coordinate 64,539,027, forward strand.
TCCAGTCCAAAATGCCGAGTATCGTGTGCTTTTACACCAACTAATGCCATCCATATGTTTCTGAGGAATGTTCACACCTCCAGTTCAATGTTTCCTGTTATTGCAGTGGATAGGTCTGCGGTCGGGAACGACATATTTTGTATTTTTTCCTGTTGCAGTGTTCTGTAGATGCGTCAAAAGCACGAAACGCGTTAAAAAGTAATAAATATGAGAACTTGCAATTCAATTCAAATATGGAGTCTCTGTTGCTACACCAGGCCAACGAACTTTGGAGCAACGTATATTTCTGTATGTATAAAAAGCGCATTACGATGAGCGAAACATGCTCGAAACTCGTTGTGCTGTATTACATGAAACGCTAACAAACAAAGTGACTGGGAGCAGAAATACGAATATTTATTGCTTCACACAGTCATGGTTTCTAAATTTAGTCATCATCACTACAATTAATAAACATATTTGTTTTGGCAAGCAAAGGTGGAAATTTTTGGTTCTAAGCTCAGTTTATAGTACAAGGGAAAAGTTTAATTCATTGAGCTGTCTGTTACTTGCAAAGAATATGTTCACATTAATGGAGTCAAGCAAGTGGCAACACAATTTTGAAGTCTTCGCTTTACCACTTAAACCGATAGAAGGAATCATCTGTGAGTTGTCATTTTGTATGAGTGGGAGGAAGTGTGGGAGCTTTAACCTCTGTCCAGAGTTTCCGAGCGCCTTTGTCCTGCGTCGTTGGCACTTGCTATGACTCGGAGCTGCCACGCGTGGTCGACTTAGAAATGCAGCCTGCGTCTTCGGCCATAGCGGGTGCGTCCGGCGGGACCAGAAGGCGTGACCAGACTGGGTCGCTGGAGCGTCGCCCCTGCAATAATCGGTGTGCTATTAATACCACCAAGGAAAACATACCAAACCGACGTTTCATTACAACAACGAGTCCAAAACTGATGTACTCATAAAGATGAGGAATTATTAATGCAGCCGCGGCGGATTAGCCGTGCGCATTAGGGCGCAATGCTGCGGTGCGCGCGGCCGGTCGCCGTCGGGGGTTCGAGTCCCCCCTCAAGCATGGGAGTTTGTGTTGTCCTTAGGTTAGTTTACCTTAGATTAAGTAGTTGTAAGCAACGGACTAATAACCCAGCGGTTTTGAAGTTGCAACAGACTTCTGTGTACAGCTATAATCGTCATGTAAGTTTGTAGGTATATGTAATTTTTCACACACATAGCAAAACAAGTGGTTCACCACCTTGGTTCCAAAGTCTTCTGAACACTGACGTTGGCCGCGGTGGAGTAACCGAGCGGTCTAAGGCGCCTCGCTGCGGAGCGCACGGTTGCTCGCCATCGGAGGTTCGAGTCCTCCCTTGGGCATGGGTGTGTGTGTTGTCCTTAGCTTAGTTTACCTTAGTTTAAGTAGTTTGTAAGCTGCGGACTGATGACCACGCAGTTTGGCCAGATAGATTTACAAACATTTGATTTCACTGACGTTGAATATGTATATTGCATCAAGAACACAATTCCTTAGATTGTCTCTCATTGTTACCACGTGGTCTAAGCCATCATACTACGAACTGGGCGACCGCTCCGCCGGAGGTTCGAATAGTCCTTCGGCCATTGTGCCTGTGTTGTCCTTAGGATAAGTTAGTTGAAATAGTTTGCTGATGACCGTAACAGTTTGGTACAATATGTTTACAAAAGAAACTCCCAGGCAAATTGAAATTGTGTGCCGGAAACGGGATTCGAAACTGGGACCTTTTCTTTTGCGGGGAAACGCTTTAACGACTGAGCTCTCTCGGCATGCTTCAACGTTCGTCCTTACAACTCTACTGAAGTATGTCGCCACCTACTTTCCAAACATGTTGTGAAGACGAACCGTGAAGCGTGCCGGGATAGCTCAGTCGTTAGATCGCTTGCCCGCGCAAAGCAGAGCTCCCAGGTTCGAATCCTGTTCGGCCACACAATTATAATCTACCGGGAGGTTTCATATCAGTGCACACTCATTTGCAGAGTGAAAGTTTCATTCTGGAAACAATCCTTAGCCTATGTTTAAGCCATGTATCGACCATATCCCTTCTCCCAGGAGTGCTAGTGCTGTAAAGTTCGCAGGAGAACGTCTGCGATGTTTCGAAAATAGGAGGCGAGCTACTGGTAAAAGTAGTGAGGATGGTCCGTGAAGTGTGCCAAGATAGCTCAGTCGTTAGAGCTGTTTCCCGCGAAAGGCAAATGTCCCAGGTTCGAATCCCGGATCCGGCAAACAATTTTAATCTGCCATAAAGTTTCATATCAGGACACACTCCGCTGCAGGGTGAGAGTTTATGTTTACAAACAATTGAACATCCCGCAAAAGGACGTAGACAGCCACGCATGAGCAGAGCCAGTGTGACCGATTGTGTAAGACGGCTGATTAGTTACAGTCGTAACTCCAGTAAGGAAGTACACTGCTTGTGTTGACTGTAGTTCTGTCATGCCTGGAAGGTTAATTCCTAAGTGTTATTTTTTTATCTCACCAAGAGAAGTTCCCATACGTCTTGGAGTGAACCAAAGCTACGTTGTTGGGATGTGAATGAGGTAGAGAGACACAAGAACTCTCTATAACTTATTTCGTTCTGGCCGTCCAAAGGCTATCACGGCAGCTGCAGATCGCTACTTTGGGATTTCAGCTCAGAGGAAGCGTAGAGGAACGCCACCACGCTGAGTAATTTTCGCGCAGGTCGTCGTGTTTCGATTCAAGGTGTACATAATAGGCTGTTTGACAGGAATCTTCACTCTGACGTCCATGATGAGATTCAGCTTAGACACTATGCAGCGTGATATAGATCGGCCCAACAGCATGCACAATGGACTCGTCAAACTTGGCCATTCACAGGTGATAACTCGAATACGCCTTCAACCAGACTTCGATTTTTGAGGCAGCCTGGTCAACGTCTTAAGACACACCGTCCAACGAGTGTAGCAAGGTGGTCGATCCAGAGTGTTATGGGGTGGCATTGTGCTGGTGGTTGTAGAATCAACGGTTATTCGGTACAGGGATGTCTTCATCCGACGTAAAGTGCAACCGTATCGGCAGCATTTCGGGGAGGGATTCGCCTTAAAGGAGGATAATTCTCTAGTTACCTGGCATTTTACTCCTGTGGAGAGCGATCTGCTTATGCCGGCCGCGGTGGCCGAGGGGACTGAGGCGCTCCAGTCACGGTCTGCACGGCCACTACGGTCGGGGGTTCGAATCCCCCCTCGGGCATGGATATTTGTGCCGTTCTTAGTGTTAGCTAGTTCGTAAGTAGTTTGTAAGTTTAGGGACTAATAACCCCGTAGTTAAGTTAGTTAAGTCCCATAAACTATACAAACATTTGATTTTGATCTGCTTATAATATTAATAAAAATACACCTTCTTCAGGCTGTTGAGCCAGGATCGCCAATAAAATATATTTATTTCTCTTAACCGGTTTCAGTGACTTATATCACCACCTTCAGAAGGTTTTAAACATTTTCACTTAGGAGGACATGTGAAATAGTTTCTCGTCGAAATGTAAAATGAATAAAAATTAATGGTTAACATGATAAAATATACGAGACCAAAATAGATCGTCATGTCAGAATAAAAAAAAATATGACTGTTTGGAACGTAAGTATATGACAGACTGACTCTAAATATATTTCATTGGCGATCTTGGCTTAACAACCTGATGAAGGTGATTTTCATTAAGAGATTAATTCTCTCACTCATCGTACACATCTCACATCTCGTTATCCTTCAGGATAACGACATCGTTAGATTAGAATGGCCAGCATGATCTGCATACATGAATCCTGTTGAACATGCCTGGGACACACTGAAAAAGGCTGTTTTTGGAAGACCCACCGAGAGGTTTACGCCATATCCCACTGGAAGAGCGAGTCATTCTGAACCAACCGCCTATTGATGATCTAGTGGACAGTATGCCGCGAAGAATACAGCAATTGTGCTACAATTTGAAACACCAGCTGGGGATGTTTACTGTCGTAAAACTTGTCAATTTCCCTTTCACGAGCAATAATGAGAATTGAAATGTTGTCTGTGTATACCTCTACTCATTTTTTATGTAAATGGCCATCAATCGTTGTGATGCAACACTTTTGTGTGTTTGTGTGTACAGGCATGAGGAGGAGTTGGCGTGAGGGAGACAGAGGATGAAATGGACAGAGAGAGAGACAGAAGGAGATGGGAAGTTGACAAAGATGGGGAACGAGAAGAATAGGAGTATGTGAGAGGAAGAGATTGAGAGAGAACTGAGGGAGCAAATGATGGATAAGCCACATTATCAGATGAAGAGAGTGAAGGAGCTACAGGAAAAAGAGAAATAGGGAAGGAAGAGAAAGAAAAATGGAAGATTGTAATACATTCAGAAAGTAGGACCAATATGGTAATATATTTTATAACTAAATCTATAAAATCTGAAACACATGTCCAGTAGCAAAAACTTTCCAAGAGAAGCAAAAATGTGATTATCAGAAGAAAAATAATTGAAAATTGTTGGAAAAAATTCAAATTTTCAGCTATATGCTGTGTGATTCTACACGAAAAATGTTGCACGTATCTATTATAGGAACTAAAATATTAATATCAATACCTACTGAACATGAGGTGTTTCTGCTCCAAAATGTGCGCATGAGGGGTTTCTACTTCACACAAGTTGCAAAAATAATTCATTTTGAGTGTTTTATTAATGAAAGAAATAAAATATATTACAACAAGTTAACCATGTAATTAAAATACAACATAATATAGTGCAACATGCACGTCTTCACATTCTTCTCAAGTTTACGTTTCTGTGGATGTGGGTAGCCCAAATATCTGGACATAATCCACACTCACCTGAGGCTTTTCATGCAGATGATATATCTTTCATTTTCTCTTGACTTATGGACATATTACCATTGTAAGCTCTTCATGTAGGATGAGCATGAAAAACTCTTTTTAACACGTTGAACGTAGATGCTACGAGCCCATAAATGAAGGGTTTTGTTGTCATTATACGTTTCATTTTTAAGTGGTTGTATTGTGAGACTTAAAAATTTAATATTCTTGTCTGATGACTCATTAGCTATTTTGGTTTCCTCGGTATATGCCATGTAATTTTTAATATCAGAAGTTTCAATCATTTTCACTTCAAACTTATTTTGCACACTTGACTGTAGAATAAGTTCTGCATATTCTCTAGAAGTATAAATTCGGTCAGTCTCTTTCTTCTCTTGACCTTGCTGAAGATATAAATGGCCTCTCCTTTTGTGTAGAAATGCCTCATGTCTGAACAAAACATTAAAATTTACCATCTCACAACATAGAAACCGTTTTGTGGACATGAAGTATTTCTGTCTCAGTTAATGTCGCTACCTCCAGAGAAACATAATCCGCCACTATCTCATTTTACTAAAAAAAGTGGACATGATGGATTCTGAATTGATCGATTCGTTGAGTACAGTCTCATCTCGACGACGATGAAGGGTGAGCAGCAAGATTTGCTGAAACTGACCATGAATTGAAATAAAATAATTTTGTGAGGCGAATGTCAATGCCGCAATATATTTCATAAAATGCATTTTTAAAACCATCGGCTGTTTATTAAAAACCTTATATGTCAAGCAGTTTCGGTCAATAGACCATCACCATGGATAAATAGGTGTTAAAACTGAATAGCAAAATGCATCACATAAAATACATCTAGTTGAGACAAACGGGTGTCAGTATAACTAAAAATATTAAAAATACAGTGGTCATCTTAGATAAAATCTATCGGTCAACACAACATAAAAGGTAAGGTATGATAGTCTGTTCTTACCTTTTATGTTCATACTTTACCTTTTATGTTGTGTTGACCGATAGATTTTATCTAAGATGACCACTGTATTTTTAATATTTTTAGTTATACTGACTCCTGTTTGTCTCAACTAGATGTATTTTATTTGATGCATTTTACTATTCCGTTTTAATACCTTTTTATCCATGATGATAGTCTATTGACCGAAACTGGTTGATATATAAGGTTTTTAATAAACAGCCGATGGTTTTAAAAATGCATTTTATGAAATAAAATATTTTCAACGAAGAGGTGTTGGCAGTCCACCGCAGAAATAATTTAGGAATGTTATTGTAAATTAGATGCAACATTACGCGCTATAGCAGAAGGATGTGGCACGAGATGGACCGAGGAAGATTCGTAGAAAGAGGGAAGGGTGGAGGAGGAGAAGGAGGAGGGAGGGTAGAGGGTAAGAAATCGGGAGAGACAGCGATGGCAGTACGAAATAGACAGGAACAGGTGGTACAAGTGTTTGACAAAAAACTGGAATAAATACATACAGATAGGGACTCATGAAATATTCTTACCATGTAACGACTCCGCCGCCGAAGACGCTAAGGCACTCCTGTATGCTGGCGTTCGACTGGGAGGTAAACCGGTTCGATACCTGGCAGTGGAAAATTTTCACTGCCTGTATTTGGCCGGCACAGGACGACAGGCGGTGGACCCAGCCGCCTTGCGATCACTTCTTTGTGCCACTGTCGTGTTGTTCTTCTGCTGGCCAGCGCTCCCCTGGTGGTCTGCCTCAACCATGGACTCACTGCGCACTGGACAGCTCTGAGGAGTGGTCAGAACAGTCGCTTACCGTTGCAGTCGTCCAAGTAACGTTTAAACAGTCCAACCTTTCCGCACGATCAAATTTATTTTCAATGTCTTCATCCATTTATTTCCATATTGTATTGCACATTGACCCCTTATCTAACAAGGTAACATCATCAACTCGACCTCATATTTTCTTGAGAAAAAATTACCCCAGAAATGGATATCACGTGAAAATTGGGCCATTATTCAGATACTGCGCAGTTACGGCCTCCTCAAATTCATCTTTTAAACATTCGCGCGCTCGGGTTGATCCTCATTCTGCCCGCTTCACTGCGGCCGCTTAATGCCCGAACGTCTAGCACTGTGAGTAGAGTCTGGTAAGAGGTTTAAAAGGCCCAAAATCAGTGGTGTATAATAGCACGTCCATTGTTCTGTGTGCATTATGGAATCTCGTGTGCGAAATCGCCAGTTCCCATGCGTGTCCAAAGTACATGAAATAAAGCATTTTACACACAAATTAGTAACATAGTCATGATATTTCAGTTTACACTGAAAGAAAAGTCATTGATTAGTACATATCTACAGAAAAACTTTGCCCCAAATTCAAGTGGTACAGATGGGGTCATGGTATTAAAACATATTGCCGCGAGAGAGCACGTACACCGACTGGCGGCGTCGCGCGGGGGTAGCGTCACAGACTACGGTGCAGAAGGTCGCCGGCAAAAATTTATTTCTTTGTAATTAAAAATTCCAGAAGGTTCTACATCTTTCTTATGTTCACTTGTAAATTCTTCTTGTTTCTTATGTTAACCGTTCTTCTAATTTCTCGTAAATTTTGTCTGTGTATAAATAGCAGAGCACTCTGCCTGAGAGGCAGTCAGTGCTGCGTGTATGTTGAGTTCGTAATAAACGTGCTTTCAGTATAAGTGGTGTGTTTAGTTTCCTTCTAAGTCAAGCCTGTTTCCATTTCAACGCGACAATATTTAAACAGTCCTGTGGTGTCCAACCTTTCCGCTCGATCGGATTTATTTTCAATGTCTTCATCCATTTATTTCCATATTGTAAGGCACACTGACCCCTTATCTAACAAGGGAACATCATCAACTCGACCTCATATTTTCTTGAGAAAAAAATAAGTGAGCTACATATCAACCCCAGAAATCGATATCGCATGAAAATTTGGGCCATTACTCAGATACTACGCAGTTACGCCCCCCTCAAAGTACATCTTATAAACATTCGCGCGCTCGGGGTGTTCCTCATTCGGCCCGCTTCACTGCGTCCGCTTAATGTCCAAAGTCTAGTACAGTGACCAGAGTCTGGTAAGAGGTTTGTGTTCGCTGTCACGCGACATCTCCAGGAGCTGTATAGAATTATGACTAATCTGTAAGGATTAAATCTCAAAGAATTAGATTCGTTACCGGTAAGCATTATCATTGCAGTTATTAGACGTACTATACACGATGATAAAAATACATGGCACTTTCTTTATACTTATATCTTTCAACTGCATTGCAGATAACATAGACAGTTACACTGATGAAGACGTGAAGACGTAGTAGAAAATAGCAGGTTGACGTTCGGTGCAGATTTACAAGGGGATGACGTCGACGATACCGACAATGCCATTTCACTACCGTCAGATTCGTCGAGAACTTTCATTGTTTCAACGGTGATTGGACGTGTAATTGAGGTGGTCAGTGATGGTGATAGCTGATTTGATGATTTTAAATCGGCAAATACCACCTTACTCGTCTCCGTAACGGAAGAATATATGCAACGAGCCGTTTGCGTTTTATACAGCGCGTCACGACTGCAGTGGAAACGAATGACACGGTTTTTCAAGCAGTCTAACGTAATTTTCAATACGTCTTATGCACATCATTTTGTTATATGTAAAGCTGGTACTATTGAAATGGAGTAAACCTGAAACAGTTACAGTACATACGTTTCATTTTGTAATATTATTTCCTCCCCCACTTCCCTAGCTCTTCAAATTTCACTTTTTCGGTTACTCGCTGTTGTCCCTTCATTGTACAACACTACTTGTTGGGACATTAAGCGGCAGCAGTGAAGCGGGCCAAGTGAGGACCAACCCAAGCACGAGAATGTTTGAAAGCTGTGCTTTGAGTATCTCAATAATGGGCCAAATTTTCACGTGATATCGATTTCTGGGATTGATATCCAGCTCATGGTTTTTTTTTTTTTTTTTTTTTTTTTTTTTTTTTTTTTTTTTTTTTTTTTTCTCCCTTAAGATTCCGAACTAGTTTCTAATCCGTATAGTAAGATGTACACTCATTTCCCACAGTTTTATCCCCAATTCAGGTAATACATTTTAAGTTAAGGTGGGAAAGTTGAAAAATAACTTAGAAATTACATTGTGGTAGACAATCAGCTGTTCTTTAGTTTGCTCAAATCTAACGGTTTCAATCTTGGATCACTTTCAAGCCACAGCAGAGCGATATAAGCTTCTTATAACCACAACTGATGACAGCTAATATTTCGTTGCTGCATGATTTAGTGTTGATATTAGGTTTCTATGGACTTTTTAATCGATTGTACTTCACTGTTGTTAGTTGAGTTTCCTTATTGCCATTTTTTTTTTTTTTTATTTGGAGACTCAGTGCCCACGGGGTAAATCAGAAAGTTTTCCACATGTTCTTCCGTTAAAGCTAATAGAGGGAGGACAGTTTCGAAGGCAGTCAAATGTTTTCCATCTCAGTTTGGATTGGGAATTCGTAAACACCTGGATCAGTCATTCCCAGAAAATTGGGTAGGAGGAGCAGGTCCTGTTTTGTGCGTTCACCTTATCCCGCCCCACTTGACTTCTTCTAGGTCCAACACAAAAGTTTTTCGAACCAGACGGTTGACGGGACTGTAGAGTAACTCCTACTAAAAATATTCGCTGCCTGTTCAAATGACTAAGGGCATGTTAGAACAGTCCTTGTGCAACGATCCCATACCGGCATTGACAACCTATTAGGTGACTGCGAAACTTGTATAAGAAAATAGAATTCATTATTACTGTACCATGCACCACTGATTTTTCGGTCTGTCTGACATGAAGTTACTAGCGTCATTATTACTCCAACAGACGAAGCTACCTAATTGTGTGGTAGAGTATATTCAGTACGAATTCTGTACGTCATGATCCGGTTCAGGAGTAAATTACGGTTAAGGTGAAACTTCGTTTCCGAATGGACAACTCGTCGTCTAGAGTACATGTGCAAGAATGGGATGCTTTGTACTCATGACTTTTACCTTTGACATATTAAGTTTTTTGCAGTTTTTTTTATCAGTGTGATGTCCGTAAATGGTAACGTTTTCATAATTTGAGCGCAGTCTCAGCTCGACGACGATGAAATAAAAGCATCTGAGGATGGCAGCAAGGTCTGCTGAAACTGGTTACGAATTGAAAAAAAAAAAATAGTTTCAGCAAAGCGGTCTTAGCAATCCAAGTCAGTAAACACGTTAAGCAACCGAAAAACGTGATGAAGTGACGTCATCGATCACCTGATTCAAAGATCAAGTTACGTTATCAGGAACAAATGACCTTTCCTGATGAGACCTCAGAAGAAGCAAAGAAAAAGTTTGTCTCTGATTGCCGACAAAGGGTTTACAAAGCGTATCTATAGACAACTCGTTTTATTCCCATTGGTTCTGCATGCGACCGCCTATGGTTTGAATATACGGAGTGAAAGGATTGACAAAAGGTGAAAATAATGGGAAATGAACAGAGAGAGCAAGGGGGGGGGATGGACATCGTATTGTGACTGAAGGATATCCAAGTTTGCACAACACACATTTATTGACAAAAGTTAGTCTTAAACGTCCAGGTAACAAGTATCTCTCTTCTCGATTAATATTTTCACGAGACGACGTAGGGAAACAACAGATAAAGTACTTATAAACAGTTCAAGATACAATACATCGTAAGCCGTTGATGTTGTAATTCCTTTATTTGCTAGTTTTGGTAACTCACTGCGCCTCGGTTGCTCAGTGGTAGACTGCCAGACTACAAATCCAAAGGTCGCGGGTTCGATCCCCGCCAGCTCCTGGGATTTTTATCCGACACTTTCCACTTCTTTCACCTCTGGCAGTGTTGCTCATGTGAAAAATACCGAGTAGCACCATGGTTCGGAACCCACGTTAAACTGTAGGTCTCCCTATAACTGGCTGGGTAAGTCAGTTCGAAGGTCGGAGGAAGGCAACGGCATAGCACCTCCAAACAGGACCATGCCTAGTAAAGCACTCTGGTGTTCAAACCGATCTTCGGATTGTGGACTGTTTTTACCTTGGTAACTCATGGTTACCACCTTCAGATCCCTGTTTAGTTGACTATTATTATATAACCAGGACCCACTTAGATGATCACGAATGTAGACTCATCTTATATACCTATCTAACGAAATATCAACAGAGTGTCAAGTAACTGTGCAGTTCAGTTGCCCCATTGAGTTGCACAGTTGGCTGACAGTCGTCTTTTAAATACTTCGTTAGAGAGGTATACGTGATCGTGTAAATGGATCCTGGTTACATGATCATAGTCCACTAAATCGGGGTGCAGATTCTAACAATGAGTTACAGAAACTAGTAAATAAACGATTTACAACATTAACGGCTGAAGGTGTATGTTGATTTATAAGTAATTATACAGCCGTATCCCAGTGATCCGAGACACGACGCACGTACAAAGATAGATAAAGTAAGTTATTACAGGCGTCAACAAAATATAAGTTGTTGCACGCATACCAGCATCAAGGAACGAAAAGTTAGAGTTACAGAGAAATCACGTTTACCTTAATAGCACTGCCAAAATGATGACGGATGCATATCTTCATACAGACCTTATGTCGTGTCTGAGATATAAATCCAAAGAAATTCCTGAGGCGCAGCGAGGGTCTTCGTCCGGAGGTAAATTTTTTAGTAGTGGGCATACTGAGGCGAACGCGCTGGGGCCGGCTGCTTGCCTGGATACAGCCGGCTGCAGCCAACTCGGTGCTAGAGTAGCGATACTTCCCGCAGTGCTGTTCTGCAGCTATTCTGTTTGCTTCTGGCCCCACCTGCAACAAGTAGTGCACTTTGGATTTGTTGTTCTTGTTGTTATTATTAGCGTACGCGAGAATGTCAATCGTCTGTGAAGCTTCTTAGATGAATGTATTGTCTGAGGTACGCCTGTGGTGTAGGCTGCCGGGAACACTTAACGTTTCAGTGGTTTGCCGGCTCAGACAGGCTATCCTGAAACCAGAGGGTAGAGAGAGATGAAGAGAGAAAAGAGAGGGGAAGATAGAGATAGGAGGAAAGTGGAGGTGGACTGATAGAAGATTGGAATATAAAACGTATTGAGCTGGTTTGTCATTTACTGACTGTTGAGATCCAATTTTAAAGTTTCAATAATAACTTGAAAACCAAGCATTCTTCTGAAATAAACCCCAGGAAACTGAAAAACACCACCTTGAAATTGTCGACCCAGCAGAGGGAAATTTTATTGACACTTTCTTGAGGTTGTGTACAACACACTATTACATAGTCACAGCCATACACACGTAAGTTCAGGCCCCAGAGCTTGTACAATAACTTGTACCGTGTGTGCCCTCCTTATGCAGAAACGCAAGCTGCAATTTTCCAACGGAGATGATCTTAGTGGTCTGGAATGAAGTCTTGCCGAATGGCCTACCATGCAATTTCCACCGGTTGCCTCAGTTGCACCAGATTTTTTGAGGGTCGTGCAGACCGCGCCAAGATGACGTTTCATGCGGTTCCAAACTTACTTAATTGGGGAGATATCTGTGGATCGTGCTGGCCATGGTAGTTGATGTATACCTTGAAGAGCACGTTGGATGGTACGGGATTGATGTGGAGGCGCATTGTCCGGTTGGAAAAGCATATCGTCTTGTTGGTTGATGATGGTTTGAATTTACCGTGCGCTGTTCAATATTCCCTCGACGATCACTAGAGGAGAACGGCCAGTGTAGGATATAGCTCCCCACATCATGCAGCAAGATCATGAGTGCCGTTAGGGCGCCTTCCGCTCACGCCCCATGTCATTCAACCCGCCTTAAGTGGTGTCGCGAAACGCGCTTATGGAAGGAAGAATGGAGAGTCGCTACTGCCAGAGTGCCAGTGATGGTTGTACGCGAAAATCTGGAGTGTATACGACAGAGGCACACTGTACCTACATCTGGCACCATCTTGTGGGTAGCCATATCCTACAGGTGATCGTTCACCTCTGGTGATTGTCAAGGGGAACATTGAACAGTTCTCAGTACATTGAAATGATCATTACACCCCTCTTGCTAGCGCCCCTGCCGCAATAAGGCGATATGCTTTTCCCACAGGACAATGCACGTCCACGTGTACACCGTATCACCAAAAGTGCTTTTCATTGCACTTGAGCATGTATGCGGAATAAAAAAGGAAGGAATATTAGGTTTTAACGTCCCGTCGACAGCGTGGTCATTAGAGACGGAGCTAACGCTCGGAGTTTTGGGTACGGATGAGCAAGGAAATCGGTCGTGCCCTTTCAAACGAACCATCCCGGCATTTGCCTGGAGTGATTTAGGGAAATCACGGAAAACGTAAATCTGGATGGCAGGAGGTGGATTTGAACTACCATCCTTCCGAATGCGAGTCCAGTATGTTACCACTCCGCCACCTCGCTCGGTAGCAGGTATGCGAGCAGATGAAAAGTCATCTTGAGCGGTCTGTACGACCGGCACGAAATCTGGCAGAAATGAGGCATCAGGGGGGGGGGGGGGGGAATTGCATGGCAGGTCATTTCATTTCTCAAGAGTACATTCGCCGCTTCTAACATCGTGCCCATGGGAGATTGCGGGTTACTATGCTGCTCACGCTCTGTTGACTGCACTCACGCGCGTATGGCTCTGTCTTTGTGATCGCGTGTTGTATACAACTTTAAGAACGTTCAATTAAATTTCACTTTGGTGGAACGACGAATTCATAGTGTTCTTTCTTCATCTACCAGGTATATATATATGTATAGGGTGTTTCACTAAGTGTGTTTGGCTCTGTAACTTATAAAATAATAGGTGACGGGAAATTTAATGCGGTAGGTCAACACAAGAAATCTTACACTTTCTGCGGAGCTATGAACATAGTTTATTGTATCATTTTCCAAAGAGTTACACGACAAAGATATAATTGTTTTAAATAGAACAATAGTTTTTTTCTGTCGTGTATTGGATTCGTTTAAACCAGCTGCGTCCAAATCAATTTAAACTACATTCCTATCACTGTTAGTTTGGGAGCTACAACCCTTCAACGTTCCGGGGGCGGTGGCTGCGATAGCGTAGCTGACTGGCCGAGTGGCTATCCCCTGGGGCACGGCCCACTGTCTCATGACCACCAGCCAGTCAGCTACGCTGTCGTTGCCTCCGCCCTCTAAACTTCAAAATTTCATGCGTCAACTTCGCGTCGCAATATCTCGGGATGTAATTGGAATATTGCGATGCAATCAACGCCATTGTTTATGTGATTTGTCATGCTATGGATTGCTGAAGAAAAAAATATAGGGTGTCCATTTAAAAAAAAAACATAAATTTGTGTTAAAAAACACATTTTCTTTCGTTTTAGAGTGTTTACAAATATGTACCTTCATGGGCCCCAGCCGTACATTGATACGGTGAAAGTCGTTTTCCAATAGCTGTTATTGTTCCAGAGATATTTTGGGTGGACAAGATAGCTGGGACACCATATATATATATATATATATATTGTAACTTTGATCACTGTGTCCAGGACAGCTGTGAGAGTGTGCCTCGTTCTCGGTTGCAGCGTGTCGTCGGCGGTGCCAGTGGTGTACGTGGGCGGCGCGCCCGGCAGCGGCGTGGGGGCGGTGCTGCTGCGAGAAGGCGCCGACGGGGGCGGTGCGGAGGGCGGCTCCGAGGGCGGCTCTGGGGGCAGCTTCGTGGACTCCTTCCTGTCCTGGATCCCGCACATCCCCATCATCAACCCCGCGCCCACGCCGGCGCCCGTGGAGGGCTCCAAGGTGAGCCGACGTCACGAGCTGCAGCTGTGATAAACCGCAATTCATCAGACCTGCCTTCTGCGTCTGACTAGCAGGAGCTCACTGATATAATGTACCGATGTTAAGAAAGAGACACTCAGCCTCTTTATAAAGTGCTGTGAACTTCTGCTACTAATACACAAGGAAAGAGAACTGACCCACATAATTACAGGCCAATATCGTTGACATCAGTTTCCTGTAGAATTTTGGAGCATATTCTCAGTTCGAATATAGCAAATTTCCTTGAGACGGGAAAGCTTCTTTCTGAACCGCAATTCATCGGACCTGCCATCTGAGTCTGACTACAAGGAGCTCACTGATATACTTTGCTGATGTTAAGGAAGATCCCATCAACCTCTTTATGAAGTGCTGCAGAGAGAACTTCTGCTACTACTACACAAGGAAAGAAAACTGGCCAAGATAATTACTGGCTAATATCGTTGCGTCAATAATTAACCCTTTTAAACTATATAGTCACGCGAAGAATACTCAAGTAATAGAACCCATATGATCAAAGCACTAATTCTCAAATGGATGACACAGTAATAGGTATTTCCGGTGTAGAGAAGCAGCTGAGGGAGCTGAATACAAAAAATCCTGGTTGGGATGGAATACCAGTTCGGTTTTATAAAGTGTATTCTGCGGCATTGGCCCATTACTTAGCTTGCATTTATCGCAAATGTTTAATTCAGCGCAAAGTCCTAGTGAGTGGAAGAAAGCGCAGGTGACTCCCGTTTATAAGAAAGGTAAAAGCCAATATCGTTCTTTAGTTTCCTGTAGAATTTTGGAGCATATTCTTAATTGGAATATAGTACATTTCCTTGAGACGGAAAAGCTTCTTTCTGTGAATCAGCACAGGTTTAGGAAACATCGTTCATGTGAATCTCAGTTACCCTTTTCTCACATGACATCTTGCGAGCCATGGATGAAGGGCAACAGGCAGACTGTGTTTTTCTCGATTTCAAAAACGCATTTGACGCGATTCCGCACTGTAGACTGCTAACGTAGATACGAGCATATGGAATAGGTTCACAGATTTGAGACTGGCTGGAATACTTTCTAAGTAATAGGACGCAGTACGTTGTTCTCGACGGCAAGTGTTCATCAGAGACGAGAGTATCGTCGGGCGAGCCCCAGGAGAGGGTGATAGGACCGCTATTATTTTCTATCTATATAAATGATCTGATGGACCGAGTAGTAATTTGCAGCTGATGCTGTAGTGTATGGGTGTCGTCTTTGATTGACTCTAATAGCATACAGGATGACTCAGACAAAATTTCTAGTTGTTGCGAAGAATGGCAGCTAGCTCTCAATGTAGAAAAGTGTGAGGTGATGCGCTTGAGTAGGAAAAACGATCCCATAATGTTCGAATACAGCATCAGTAATGAGCTTCTTGTTGCAGTCGTGACGTTCAAATATCTAGGCGTAACATTGCAGAACGATATGAAACGGAACGAACATGTAAGGACAGTTGTGAGTAAGACGGACAGCCGACTTCGGTTTATTGGGAGAATTTTGAGAAGATGTACTTCACCTGTAAAGGAGACCGCGTATAAAACGCTTGTACGGCCACGTCTTGAGAATTTCTCAAATGTTTGAGACCCACAGGAGATCATTTTAAAGGAATACGTGGAAGCAGTTCAGAGGCGAGCAGCTAGGTTTGTTACTGGAAGGTTCGACCAATACACGAGTGTCACGGAAATTCTCCGGCAACTCAATGGGGGATCGCTGGAGGTAAGACAGGTTCTTTTCGTGAATTTCTGTTACGTTGTACACCTCAGATGAAACATTCCAGGAAAAAAGATTGGTAGTTATGGGCACGTATCTTGACCACGTATCGTTTTAGTACGCATAGCATAGCCGTCATAAAGGAAAGCAAGGACGACCTCTTAAGAGCTGCACGTCGTGCATCGAGTTCGTACTGGAATGTTTGAAAATCGACAGTGAACGATAACATTTGATTTTTTATTTGGTTGTATATGCTAACAACTGAATCTCTATCAATAAAATTCTTCTGGGTATGATACCGCGTCGTCATTTTGTAAACTTTGCCGACGTTTCGGCCACTATTGCAGGTGGCCTTCATCAGGGTCTGTGTCTGATGATTGGTAATTATGGGCACGTGTCTTGCCCACCAATGCCCCTGTACCGTACCGCTTTCGATATCTAATATTGGGGGGTGGGGGGTGTTTACGACGGCGTTCAAAGGAGAAGCCCTTTTGATAGTTTTTGTACGCATAGCATAGCCGTCATAAAGGAAAGCAAGGACGACCTCTTAAGATCTGCACGTCGTGGTTCGTACTGGAATGTTTGAAAATCGACAGTGAACGATAACATCGACACTGAACGATGCTAACAACTGAATCTCTGTTCTACATTTAGCTTCAAATTACGGCCCTCTAAATTTCCTCAACAGGAGCCTTGTCATGGTGGAAGAGAATACGCATTCTTGTAACCAAAGGAATCTCGATCAATGCTGGAAGCTCATTCTCAAGTATACGTACATAACGCGGTCCTGTAAGACGATGCATAATACAACAGGCCCAATCAACCGATTGTTTATCGAACCACACCAAACATTTACAGAGAAAACGTTCTTAATAATGTGTCTCCACAATGGACCGCTGATGTAAATTACCAGTGTTACTGATGCCTTCACGAATCGAAGTGGCTTCATTAGTGGAAAGAAAAAAATAGAATTACTTGGAGATTTTCAACAATCTAATGACAACGTTACAGTCATCTTTATCCATGCTCCAAGCTGATGTTATTGTTGTTGTGGTCTGCAGTACGGTTTGATGCTGCTCTCCACCCTATTCTACCCTGAGCCAGCATCTTCTCTACATCCATTTGAATCTGCTTACTGTATTCATCTCTTGGTCTCCCGCTGCGATTTTTACCCCACATACTTCCCTCTAGCGCTAAATACACAATTCCTTTATGTCTAAGAATGTGCACTATCAATCGATCCCTTTTAGTCAAGATATGGCAGAAATTCCTTTTCTCCCAAATTCCTTTCAGTACCTACTCAATAATTACCCACCTAATCTTCAGCATTCTTCTATAGCACTACATGTCAAAAGTCACTATCCTCTTCCTGGCCTGAATGTTCATCGTCCATGTTTCACTCCAATACAATACTCCACACAAATGCTTTCAGAAAGGACTTCCTTACCCTTAAATCAATATTCTATGTTAACAAATTCCTCTTTTTCAAAACTGTTTTTCTTCCCATAGCCATTCTGCATTTTATGTCCTCTGTACTGCGACCACCATATGTTATTTTACTGCCCAAGTAACAAAACGCATCTACCACCTTTACTGATTCGTTACCTAATCTAATTCCTTCAGCATGGCCTGATTTTCTAAGCCGGCATACCATTATCTTCGTTTTCCTCTTATTAATGTCCATCTTAACGCTCTTTTCAACACACTGTCAATTCCGTTGAATTGCTCCTCCAGGTCCTTTGCTGTCTCAATGTCATCAGCAAAACGCATGTTTTATTTCTTCACCCTCAGTTCCTTCTCCAAATTTGTCCTTGCTTGCATTTATAGCTTACTCAATATACAAACTGAACAACATTGTAGAAAGGCTACAACCCTGTCTTACATCATTCCTAAATCTACAGCCCTTTCATGCCCTTCACCTCTGAAAGCTGCTGTCTGGTTTTTTGCACAATTCTGTAAATTACATTCCGTTCCCTATATTTTAGTCCTATATAAAGTGTAAATCATACGGATGAAAGTCATGCTTACGTAATATCCGCCGTGTCTATGGCACACTAAAATGTGCAGGAATTGCACGTGTGCTAGTTGAAGAACCACGTTCTATACACAACAATATCTTCTACTTCAATCAGAGGTTCAGATGCTAATGTATCAGTGACAAGCAGTGTTTTGAGGACACGAGTAAACTCTTGAGTCTGGTAGTCTGTAATCAGGAAATCGTATGCTGTATTCTATACGAGCAACAGCAGAATTTCCGTAGCAAAATTCGTCCACAACACCGTATCGGCATATTCGACATGCGAAAATACGCGCGGCTTGTTTACGCGATACACTACAGTAGAAGCGGACAATAAATGAAAATTACAACATCAATGTAATCCGAAGCCCGACTTTACAACTTCAAAATTAAGATTGCGATGTAAATATTTAAGTAATCGGTCTATGCAATTGAATAATTAAAGATTTATACTGCCCTATGCATTTCGCCTTTATTTGTAACGCATAATCACTGGCAATATTTGGTGGATGCTGGTTTATATGTAGTTCTGATTGCTAACATTAGGTTGTTTCGTTTCCAGTATTATCCCTTGCCGTTTTTTGTTTTAGGACTTCACCACTAGCACTGAACCGATTAGTGGTGCTAGCGCTGAAGTGCTAAAACAAAAACGCCAAGGGATAACATTGGAAACCACACAACCTAAAGTCAGAAATCAGCAACACATAAACCAGCATACATCTAATATTGCCACTGATGACGTCTTAAAAATAAAGGCGAAACGCATGTGGCAGTATAGAGCATAGAGCATAGAGCGATTAGTTAAATATTTACATTATAATATAAAAAAGCAACTGTGGGAACATAGGACAAAAATTAACTTACAATGTCAAAATCAACACTCTACTGCTGCAACCTGTAGCAACTGGTGTACCAACACGCAAAACGAAAGTACATTGAACTCTGCTGAATCTCTGTACAGATAAAAATTTGACACACGTTACATGGCATGTTTCTTGCAATTCGTCTATACTAGCACCTACTGAAATATTTATTGTTAGTCCTAAAACAGCCTGTGTGTTCCGCTGTAAGTGTGAACAGGAATGCCGGAACATTAAGTTGGGCTGCGTGTTCTTCGCGGCAGCTGCTGGAACGTTCGCAAAGTGGCCTTGATTCGCGGCCCGCTATTTGCATCGCACATCGGCCGCCGTTAAACCGGACAGACGGGTCAACGGCCGCCAGGTGGCGACGTCTCGCATTCCGGACCAGTGGACGCCAGGCGAAGCTGCCGGCGCCGCGTCCAAAAACAACCAACAACCAACAACCGGCAACCGGTGGCAGGGGCGACGACCGCTCCAGCCGCCGCTGCTGTTTGTCAATATTTGCCCACGGCCACTCACCGGCCTTTCTGCTCGTGCGGCGGAGCAGTTAACACACCGATGGTAGCGCCATGCTGCATCGCACCTACTGACGATTTCGCGGTCCAAGCAAATGAAGGCGCTGATTTATACAATTAAAATTGCTACACCAACAAGAAATGCAGATGATTAACAGGTATTCATTGGACAAATCTCTATCTATATACGAGGGGCGTCCAGAAAGTAAGTTCTGTTTGGTTATATAAAACGAACGGGTACAGATACAGGAAAAACATTGATTGTACAAACATCTACAACTGCTAAACTACTTTTCTACATAGCTTCCGAAATTTTGTAGGCAATTGTCATAGCATGGCACAATGTTTTGTGTGCCTTTTTCATAGAATGTTGCCGCCTGTGTATTCAAATGTTTGTAAATCTATCGGACCAAACTGCGTGGTCATCAGTCCGTAGCTTACAAAGTTCTTAAATCTAGGTAGACTAACCTAAGGACAAACACACACCCATGCCCCAGGGAGGACTCGAACCTCCACGGCTACTCCACCGCGGCGCCTGTGTATTCAACCAAGTGGTAACATGTTCTTTCAGTTCCTCATCATCGTTGAAGTGTTCTCCACCAAGGACAGATTTTAGGTGTAAGAAGAGGATTACTGTCAAAAGATTTTTTTTCACGATAATGCTTGACCTAAATCAAAAATGTTCAAATGTTTGTTAAGCTTATGGGACTTAACTACGGGGTCATCAGTTCCTAAACTTACAAACTACCTATCAACTACCTTATACTAAGGACGACACAAATATCCATGCCCGAGGGGGGATTCGAACCCCCGACCGTAGTGGCCGTGCAGACCGTGACTGGAGCGGTCCAGTCCCCTCGGCCACCGCGGCCGACAATGCTTGACCACACACACCGAACGTGACCAAATAATTCTTACGGAAATTTCAATGGGACCTGTTTGATCATCCTCCATACAGCTCGAACCTCTCTCCTAGCGACTTTCATCTCTTCTTACACCTACAATCTCGGAGATCAACACTTCAACGACGATAAAAAGCTGTTACCACGTGGTTGAATACACAGGCGGCAACCTTCTTTGAAGGATGCATGCAAAAACTTGTGGCACGCTATGAGAAGTGCCTACAAAATTTCGGCAGTTACGTGGGAAAGTAGTTTAAGAGTTGTAGAATTTTGTGCAATAAAAATTTCTTCTGCATCTGTGTATAATTTCATTTTATTACCAAACGGAACTTACTTTCTGGACGCGCCTCGTATTTCTAAATAACTTAAACCATTCATCAGTTCGAAACACCACAGTGCTATAATAGATTGGTCCTGTTCGGAGGAGGTATGCCGTTGTCTTTCGCCGACTTTTCGTCCGTCTTACCCAGCCAGTTATAGCGAGACCTACAGCTCAACGCAGATACTACTCGACATTTTTCACATCGGCAACATTCCTAGAAGTTAAAGAAGTTAAAAGTGGCAAAAATCCTGGTACCTTAGAAGTAATAATCTGGCACAGTGGTACTGTGCTACGTGCCTCGTAAAAGCAAAAGTACATACACTCACTCACTCACTGACTAAACACGAAACCTCGAAAACTACTTCACCTATGAAACTGAAATTTGGCAGTAATGTACTTTACAGGAAGAAAACTTCCGCGAATAAAGAATTTTGCGATAGGAGCGATAGTTCAGGAGATATGGCGTCATAAACAATGAAAACTTCCCCGTCTTGCGACACGTGATGGTGTGTCTTTATCAATCTACTATTTGAGAAGGAGAGCACTTAGCGACTTGCAACGAACTTTAAACATAATTTCAAACCTTTAGGAAACTGTTCTCGCTGACAACACCAGCAAAATGATGAAACGAAGAAAGTTTATCGCTTACTACTTTTTCGGCGCTCATGCAGCAAAATTGCGGCATTTGGCATTACGCTACAATTTATTACTCGTACACTGTTAATTGTATTCGTGACAATTCTTACAGACAGCATACATACATACCACTGAACGTACGTTCCAAATTTTGTTATAGTACGACATGCAGTTCATGAGATATGGAGTCATAAACAATTAGGATAACGAAAAACCGCCTAATCAGGCATGACGGTTTGATTTATTGCGTCTTTCCTAATATCTCTGTTCGCTACGTATTTTGCAGACCTTCACATACATACCACTGGGTGTACCTTCGAAATAATATCGTATTACTACATATAGTTCAGGTGCTACGACGTCAAAGACAATGAAATGCATGAAAATTCGCCCTAATAAGCATGAGGTTGTACTTTACTACATCTTTACACTAAACACGAAATCTCTAAAACTAATGCACCTGTGAAGCTGAAATTTTGCGGGTATGTAGTTTATAGGTATAAGACGTCATCTAAGAAAGTATTTTGCGATAGGACAGAATTAAGGTGTATGGGGAAGGATACTTTTATTACAGACTGACGAAATCTACAGTTTCATTCCGATCTTCACGAAATTTTGCACGCATGACCTTCAATACAAGAGGAAGGTCAGCGTCTACCTAAAGTTTCATACGATGCATGGAGAAGGGTATCTTAAAACATAAAAATATATTCGTAAATACCTTGGTCACGCCATAACTTGAGAACAGATTAAACCTTTAGGCAGCTCCAGATGTAAACAACGGGTGGCCAACATTACGGGTATATTTTATACTTATTTTAAATACTCACTTTAGAACTAATTTATCCCTCTAATAATATATAATGTATCATTACAGCTGTGGTTTGATGATGGTCATGTATGTGACTGAAACCGGTTACCAGTGAAATAAAAGAAATTGCGATCTAGACTGCCTTGTTACTTGAATGTAAAAAAATATATGATGTATGGCGAATGTTTCGCGTTGCAGGGAAACAAATTATCTTCTTAAGTTCCACTTCCCAGGCAATCCCTAGAGATGTTAATGTCTTTTAGAATTTCTCCAAATCATTTATTGCCTCTCGTTGATTTAGATATCGATTGGTTCCTGAAAACAGTTTTCAAGATTTTTGGTTGTCTATCTTTAGAATAGCGTACTTCCTGTAATTAAGTCTGTTCTGTTCAAACGTTAAA
Source organism: Locusta migratoria (assembly GCA_026315105.1). Lineage (NCBI taxonomy): Eukaryota > Metazoa > Arthropoda > Insecta > Orthoptera > Acrididae > Locusta > Locusta migratoria. The sequence continues at coordinate 64,561,832 of CM048751.1, forward strand.
ATGCTATGCGACTCAACGACTTAGGTTAAACTAACGACGACAAATACACTCATGCCCAAGAGAGGACTCGAACCTCCGACGGGGAACGGCCACGCTCACCGCAGCAAGGCACCTTGGTGCGATCGGCTATTCCGCCGCGGCTGTTCGATCCTAAATATAATTGATGATAACAAGGAATTAAGTAATTTTCCTAAATAATAAATTTCACTTTTCATAGCCAACTGAACGCTAAGTACCCAGACATGCGCTAGTCTGGTTGTTCTATGCCGGCCGCGGTGGCCGAGGGGACTGAGGCGCTCCAGTCACGGTCTGCACGGCCACTACGGTCGGGGTTCGAATCCCCCCTCGGGCATGGATATTTGTGCCGTCCTCAGTTGTAGCTAGTTCGTAAGTAGTTTGTAAGTTTAGGGACTGATGACCCCGTAGTCAAGTCCCATAAGATCTACAAAAATTTGAATTTGATTTTGGTTGTTCTATGGCACAAGTACTTCCTCCTTTCACTGCGACACTCCGACCAAGACTCTGCGACCCACAGGTTGAAAAACAGTGCTTTAGATGAAACTTCCTTCTGAGTCCTCTTTAACATTGGAGAAATGCTAACTTTTTTTTATTATTATTAAAATTAATTTCTATGATTTGCAGGTACTTTAGAAGCGATCTGTTATTGGTTTCGGGAATTTTAGAAAAGTGTTTAATGCTTCTAAAGCCTCAGCCCAAGAGATATGAGTTGTAAGCGTTTGTTCCTCGTTCCTGTCAGTTTCCGGCGAATCCCGTGGGTTGACAGCACTTTGTAACATCACATCGTCAGTCAGTTCTTCTTCGGCAGCTGGATTTCTGTCAATGTCGAACCGTTTGTCAACTTACTCTGCTGAAAACACACTCGGGCCATCGGCGGATGCAGATTTCAAACACCTACACAATTTAAAAGCGATCAGGTGTCGACTCATCGTCAGTTACACTGCTTTTCATCCCGGTTGATTCTACCAATTTAGGCCATACTTTTCTCCAGGCCCTGTGCAATATATTTTTCACAGAGGATCAAGCAATTGCAACAGTGAAAATTGCGTCTTTAATATTAAATTGCGTTGGAACTCTTTGACGCTGCAATCTGAGTTCAGCAGTTTTAAAGGAAAACCTTCCTCTGTATCACTACTTGAACTGTTGTATGATTCCTTAGTCCATGGGTTGAATTAGTGACGTGATCTTTGCAGGAAGAAATGTGCAACAATAATATTCGCGAAAAACCGCAATTTTTCTAAGTTGCCTATGTGATGCGTATGTGAAACATCCGATTATGGCAATATAATATGCCGAAACGGATTATGTAAATAAAAAAATAATTAATGATCTTCGAGATTTTCATACAATACAGTTATTTCGTTTATTTAGCCTGATAAGATTAGGGCCATCAGGCCAGCTCCTAGATGTGACTAGGGTTTTACACAAGAGTTCTTGTCACATCTGATTTACTTATGATGTAACTTTGATTGTAGTAGGGAAAAGATTAATAAAATATTAATAGCATTATTTAACTGGATTGTAATCGTGTAAAGAGGATAAACAGTGTTGGATAAAATGTAATTTCATTAATACTAGCCGGCCGCGGTGGCCGAGGGGATTGAGGCGCTCCAGTCACGGTCTCCACGGCCACTACGGTCGGGGGTTCGAATCCCCCCTCGGGCATGGATATTTGTGCCGTCCTTAGTATTAGCTAGTTCATAAGTAGTTTGTAAGTTTAGGGACTGATGACCCAGTAGTTAAGTCCCATAAGCTATACAAACATTTGAACATTAATACTAGCAGCGCTACTCAAACAGTTTCTGTTGTTGCCACTGTAATAAAGAATTAATAACAGTGATATTGGTAGATGAAAAATATACTCTTGGATATGCAGAAATTAATTGTGACTTGGAGATTGCTGATGGAAGGAAGTTAGGAAAACTGTACTTTCCGATAGGAATCGCAATCAGAGACAATTTGTTAGGCAATATGGATGTGAAAGGGTACCTGGGGCGTAGGAGAACAGAGATTGGCGCTATTTTTGCTTCGATAGACCCATTCGTTGGCTTTTGAAGCTAGTAGCGGCATTCACTTCCCTGATAAAGTGCGGAGGCCGGCCGCGGTGGCCGAGGGGACTGCGGCGTTCCAGTCACGGTCTGCACGGCCACTACGGTCGGGGGTTCGAATCCCCCCTCGGGAATGGATATTTGTGCCGTCCTAGTTCGTAAGTAGTTCATAAGTAGTTTGTAAGTTTAGGGACTGATGACCCCGTTGTTAAGTCCCATAACCAATACAAACATTTGAACATAAAGTGCGGGAAGTTTTTCCCGGGGCTGTTTCCTGCTACTGAAAAGGACTTCGAGGAAAGCGACTGAGTGGAATGAGTATTTGTAATGTTTTTCAGACAAGAGTGTTAATCTCTGGGAAATTTATGAACGGCAGTGAGTAGAGGAGACTGTATGAAAATTTCTCTGCGTGTTATCAGGAAGCCTGTATGTAGCAGGGTGAAATATGCTCAAACAGACGGATGTTATGTTATATGTAGATCGAACGCAGGCTTTCGTGACCAGATTTCCAGAGAAAGACCGTGCAAACTAACATCGCTGTAACCAGTAATTTTGATTATGTCAAGAGGAGAGGTCTTTGTACTTATGTAGTGCACGGGTAAGACGTTGATTCTTTTTACAAACAGCAAGTGTGTGCTAAGCTCAATTTATTCTCTCGTCTGCAATCACTCCCATACTTTTTAGCGAGGGCAAAAAATAGCTATCTGTACCCTTTAACATTGATGACGGTAGAAATTCGTGATATTCCTGGCGAATGAGACTCAAATGACCTACCACAATCACTCCAGTTTTACTTGGATTGAGCTTTAACCCTGCATTCCCTCCCATTTTGGTAGTTCGCATAGGTCATTATTGAATTTATTGATTTGCCGTCTTCACGTTTCTTGGTGTTACACTTAGTTGCAGCTGCACATAAGTGGTATTTACAAAATGACAAAAGTGAAGACACGTAATTCACGTACAACGAAAGGAGTATTGAACCTAACAGCAAGCGCTAGGATACACTTGATACTATTTTTTTCCAATGTGACTTCATGGTGCTGGACATACGAACTGATGGAGAAACGCCAAGTACGACCGAAGCTTTGGCATCTATTGCAGCCGCAGCCGAGCGGCCGAGCGCATTGAGGCGCTATGCTGCGATGCGCGAGGCAGTTTCCGTCGAATTTCGAATCCCCCTCGGGCACTAATGTTGGTGCCGTTTCTAGTATAAGCTAGTTCATAAGTAGTTTGTAAGTTTAGGGACTGATGAACCCGTAGTTAAGTCCCATAAGCTCTACAAACATTTGAGCTTATAGTGCAGATATGTAATTATACATTCATCTGTAGCTATTACTTGAGCTGCTCGATTGATTAATGAATTTTCTGTGATTCTTAATTTTACTAGGTCTTTTGCAGTTTCTTTTAAACAATTTGTTTTTAGATTACGGAAGAAGTCAAAGATTTGTTATTATCAGGGTTCATTCATAGAACATGGCCACAAACATTTGTTCTTTTTCACATAGTATCCGAGAGCGTTTCCAATTTCTATGTAGAGCGCTTCGTCCTTGACGTATATTATCCTGAAATTTCAGTTCTCTGATGTTTCTTATGGTTTGCTTTTAACACCAGTTTTCCTTTCTGGCCTTTGAAATTCGTATTTATTTATTTATTTTGTTGCATTACTGTTTTATAATGTTTAATCTCCGAAGAAAGGGATTTCTTATAGTATGTATCTTTTGTTATTTAGAAGGCCAGTTCATTTCTTTTTTTATTTATTTATTTCGTCATGAACTCCGTCTTTTTTTCTTAATGCTTTTTTATACTTGAACTCTTTTCCTATTTCTGAATTCCAGTCTTGGCCTTTGAGGTATTCACCTGAAAGTTTGCCTTTTGGCATAATTCTGGTATTTTTGAAGCGATATGAAGACCTGTTTTAGCTGCTTGTAATAGTTTAAAGATTTGCTCCCTTGCTGCCTCCATTGGTTCAGGGAACAATCTGCAAGACAAACATACGGCTTTTGAGGATCTTCTTCTTGCAACCCTGTCTAATCTCTTTATATTTTGGTTCCATTCTCTGACAACTTCCTCAATTGCACAACTAATCAACAACGGTAAAACTCCATCCCCCTGTCGAACATCTGATCGTACTTCACCTGTGAACTATCGAAACGTGTGTTTATCCACTAATCATTTTTATGATACTCAGCCTTGAGTATGTGGACATATTGTTTTGCTAATCCGTTCAGATCTATTAACAGAATATAAAATAGTGGTTTCTTCAACTTATACTGTGAGTTCCACGACAACAAGAGCCTGATGATTTATTCAGTGATAGGTATTGAGCTAAAAATTTTTAGCGTATGAATGATACCTATTTTGATACTGCGGCAATGTTCCAAATAGTACTTATTCTCTCTATGTATCTACTTACCTTTCCTCGAAGCACTGTAACCTCATGAGCTTAAGCACTTTTCAGATTTCAATGTATTTGTAGCTGTCAGGAGTCCCCACTGCTTCTACAAGGGAACAGCAATTGAGTCATATGTTCTTTTCCAGTAAAAGAACTTTGAGCATGCTCTGTTTACATGATGGCTTTGCCCTTGCTTACCCTCTCTCTCCCCAAACTGTCGTCGTCTTACAGCTTAACGCCAGAATTAATTTATGGCTTGAAGCTCCGCAGCTATACACCGTGTTTCTGTTGTTTGCACAAACCCTTTTCCGTTATTTCCCCCATCTGGCGATCCGAACCTTTCTATCTGGTTTCCTTTCTGAGACTCATAATGTAAACGTACCCTTATTCATATCACAGAGTCACCATCTTCCGTACTTGCTTCACTCATTCTAGATACCGACAGCTGTGTTCGCTTCGCGTGTAGAACGACCATCGGCATAAATTGCAGCCGACGAGCATTTTTCGCCTTACCAGGGCGTCCCCTATATATAGAGCGCGTGTCGCCAGGACGTGTCGCTTTAGCAGCCTCCTACATATTTTCCTTCGTGGACTGGTACTCTCGTCCCTTTGCCACATCTCAATTTCTTCTTCAGTGAATTATTTATGTAGCTAAATACAGTTTTAATTAGACTAGTCATACGAAAACGGAACAGTTCAGTTATCATCTCTCTTTTCTGTGTTTGCGAAATATGGGACGTGATATATAACTTGAACCGTCTCAGCAAGACGAATTAGGGTGTAAGGGTACCAATAAAAATGTACAGTTTTATTTCGATGTTGTTGAAATTTTTGCCCGTTTGGGCTTCAAAACAAGAGCGAGATTACTGTATACATAAAATTTCGTTTGATGCCTGGCGGAGGATACTTGAGCGCAGACTTTGGCATCAATCTAATTCTGATCTTAATGAACTTTTTCACTCTTAAAGTTCAAAACAACAGGATCGCTACTGTGTACATACGTTTTCATGCAGTATGCAGTAGAGAGTACCTTGAAGTAAACTCTGAGAGTGATCGATTAAATATGAGAGCTGACAGATGTAGGGTGACAAGGAGAAAGATATTATAATCCGCACTGTAAGACAAAGGGTAGCTTCGTATAAACTTCAAAGCAATTCACGAATCAGCATGTGAGTTGGTAGGTAAACGTAATTTTTGATAGAAAAGAGGATGGACTGGTGGAGGCAGAGGAGTAAGAAGGATATGAACAGACAAAGGAGATGGAGTTGGATACAATGGGCGGGGAGGGGAAGATGGGCAAAGAGACGGTGAGGAGGAGAGGAACAGAAAGAGAGAGGAGAGGAGGAAATGTATGTAATAAAAAATACCAGAGCAACACTGTGTTTTCTGCTAGTAAATAATAAAAAACAGACACTAACGCCGACTAGCAGTGGAATACACATGGTAACTGGTTTGTCAGGCAAAAGCTAGAATGCAGTTGCCTTTGTGGAGAACGGAGCTGTAGCGATGCGTGTTCTATTATACAGTAGCAGGAAATGTTTTAAATGCGGAATAACTTTTAGGGTAACATTTGCTGCGTCATTCAAGACACTATAAAATGTGTGAAGGGGTACTGATAAAAGGGTCATTCCTAGCTTTTGAAAATGACGAATGTCGAAAGGAGTTAGACATAAATAAATTTCAAGACATTTATATGACGAACTTCGGAACTGTGCCTGCCAGCTACCGATAACGAAGATACGAGCATATGGAAAAGGTTCACAGATTTGTGACTGGCTAGAAGACTTCCTAAGTGGTAGATCGCAGTACGTTGTTGTCGACAGCGAGTGTTTCTCTGAGACTTAGGGTGTCGTCTGGCGTGCCCTAGGGGAGTGTGATAGCACCGCTATTATTTTCTATCTATATAAATAATCTGATGGACAGAGTTACTAGTGATTTTCAGCCGTTTGCTGATGATGCTGTGGTGTATGGGAGTGTGTCGTGTTTAACTGACTGTAATAGGATACAGGATGACGTAGACAATATTTCTAGTTGGTGTGAAGAATGTAAGGTGATGCCCATGACTAGGAAAAGCAATCCCATAAATACAGCATTAGTAGTGAGCTTCTTGATGCAGTCACGTCGTTCAAATATCTACGCGTTACAGTGCATAGCGATATGAAATGCAACGAACATATAAGGACAGTTGTGAGTAAGGAGGAGAATTTTGGGAAGATGTACTTCACCTGTAAAGGAGACCGCATATAAAAGGCTTGTATGACCACGTCTTGAGTATTGCTCAAGTGTTTGGGACCCGCAGTAGATGAATTTAAAGGAAGACATGGAAGCAGTTTAGAGGCGAGCAGCTAGGTTTGTTACTTGGAGGTTCAAACGATGCGCGACTGTCACCGAAATTCCCCGGGAACTCAAATGGGGATCGCTGGAGGAAAGACGACGTTCTTTTCGAGAAATTCTGTTGAGGAGATTTAGAGGGCCGTAATATGAAGCTAGAGGTAGAACGATCTTCTTGCCGCTTACTTATATTTCGCGTAAAGACCACAAAGACAAGATAAGAGAAATTAGGTCTCGCACGGAAGCATATAGACGCTCTTTTTTTTTCCTCGTCCTGTTTGGGTGTGGAATAGAAAAGGAAATGCCTAGTACTGGTACAGTGTACCCTGCGCCACGCACCTTATTGCGGAGTATGTATGTGGATGTACCGCCGCTGAGCTAACCTCCTTCCACCCCTAAGGCCCTCTCGCCATCTCCTTACTCAGCGCCGAACTGCCGTGCCTTGCGCATGGGCCACCAGATACACCCGCCGATCGAAGCAACCAGCGCCGGCATCGAGACAAACTAAAACTAGCCACTCTAATCGCAGTGAAGTAACGAAGAGATATCGATACGCGAGTTGAAGCAAGGTAACTGGCGGCAATATAGTAAATCGAACCAGCACATATCAGTAACATGGGGTATGTCATTCAAGGCACAAAAAGAAATGTGTGATGGGGTACTGTTGCAAGTGTCATTTGTACCTTATGAAAATGAAGAAGTTTGAAAAGCTTTCAAGACATTTGTATTGTATTCGAAGTAATGAATAACTGCGGAACTGAGGCTGGCAGCTACCGGTAGCAGGGGTAATGCCCAGTTTACACGACGATCGAAAGTTCACAAGAAAGATTATGGTCTGCTGCAGCGCTCCAAGTATACTAACTCGGTACTAATTGTGGTGTCGCACAAGTCTAAAGTGCGCGCCACCTACTTTCGCCGCGCTCCGCCATGCACGCACGGCGCGGCGTTCTTACGACGTTAGCCACGAGCGCCCTCTGCTGCTATCCCGCTCGTGGCCACCACTGAACGACATCGTTCACTTGGGACTGAGATAGGAACCAGCTAACACTTCGGAATCAGATAGGCACCAGTGAAGACTTGGCTATCGGATAGGCACTAGGCAGGCCTCTAGCTTAACTATGTATCAGCATTCTGCAGTACTGAGCTATGTAAAGGTTAAGTATTACTGAGTCTCTAAGAAATATATATCTCGTTCTAATTTACTCTAGTTTCTGCTGTCCCACTGGCTGGTCACCTCCTACCTGCACAAGCGTGCATCCTTTATTCCTGTGTCGGTCTTTCTACTCTGCCACTGACACCTACGGCGGAAACGAGACACAAAAGCGGCGACGAGGCAGGGACACAAAACTAATGACGTGTGATCACACAGTCTTGGTTGCGTTTATACGATAATAGAAATTTATGTTTATGTTCTACTTACTTTCAGCGGAGTAAGCTTCAAATACACACATATTAGTAAGGGACTGTTTGCTTAGACCAAGACCACATTTTATTCATTATGACAAACCACCCTGTGATGAAAAATTGTAACAAGATGTTTACTTGCGTTAGAATGTTATGTCTCTATTTTTACATATGACGCTAAGTGTTTGTACTGGACCTTCTGAAGATGGTGACTGTGCTCACCGAAACCGATTAAGTGACATAAAATGAATTTTTAGCGATCTTGGCTCAATGAACTGTTTCATATAAACTGTTGATCGCTCTCCAGTGGCGTAAAATGCCTTTTAACTATATCATTAATATATAGTAAGAATAGCAAAGGACCCAAGACCGAACCTTGTGGAACACCATTTTTGATAAATCCCCAGTTAGAAAAATTAATTGTTTCATCTATATCATGTGAACTGCTTATTTCAAATTTCTGGACTCTTCCAGTTAAGTATGATTTAAACCATTTCTGCACTGTCCCACTCATACCACAATACTTAAGCTTATCTAGAAGAATCCCATGATTTACACAATCAGAAGCCTTTGAGAGATCACAAAAAATCCCAACTTTTGATGTCCGGTTATTCAAAGCATTTAATATTTCATCAGTGATGGTATATATAGGATTTTCAGTTGAAAAGCTTTTTTGAAACCCAAATTTTTACTAATATGTTAGACTGTGCTACTAGCAGCTAGCTCTCAATGTAGAAAAATGTAAGGTGATGCGCATGAGTAGAAAAAACAATCCCATAATGTTCGAATACAGCATTAGTAGTGAACTTCTTGATGCTGTCGCGTCGTTCAAATATCTAGGCGTAACATTGCAGAGCGATATGAAATGGAACGAGCATGTAAGGACAGTTGTGAGTAAGGCAGACAGCCGACTTCGGTTTATTGGGAGAATTTTGGGAAGATGTACTTCACCTGTAAAGGAGACCGCGTATAAAACGCTTGTACGACCACGTCTTGAGTATTGCTCAAGTATTTGGGACCCGCAGCAGATCGGTTTGAAGGAAGACATAGAGGCGGTTCAGAGGCGAGCAGCTAGATTTGTTACCGGTAGGTTCGACCAATGCGCGAGTGTTACGGAAATGCTCCGACAACTCAATTGGGGATCGCTGGAGGAAAGACAACGTTCTTTTCGTGAATTTCTGTTGAGGAAATTTAGAGGGCCGGAATTTGAAGCTGAGTGTAGTACGATATTGCTGCCGCCTACTTACATTTCGCGTAAAGATCACAAAGACAAGATAAGAGCAATTAGGGCTCGTACGGAGGCATATAGGCATTCTTTCTTTCCTCGTTCAATTTGGGAGTGGAATAGGAAAGGAAATGCCTAGTAGTGGTACAGTGTACCCTCCGCCACGCACCTTACGGTGAATTGCGGAGTACATATGTAGATGTAGCACGATCATCGCGTAAAGTGGGCTTGAGACGGTCGCGTTGCTTGTTGCAGCCGGAGAAGGTGGAGAACCCGACGGCGTCGCCCCCGGCAGCCGGTGCCCAGTCGCCGGCTGAGGCGGCGGCGGAGCCTGCAGCAGGAGCGGCGCCGGCGCGCCTGGAGGACCTGGACGAGGGACTGCCCCCTGCCGAGCAGCCGGCGCTCAGCCCACAGCCGCTGCCGCTGCCGCTGTCGCCGCTGGCGCCGCGGCCGGGCCAGAAGTTCGTGCTGGTGGGGCAGCCGCAGTTCTTCGGCAACTACGACGTGCTGCGCCAGCTGGGCTTCCAGAACGTCGGCACGCGCGGTCTGCTGCCGCCCGGCGCCGCGCTCACGCCCTCAGCCTTCGCGCCGCCCAGGCACCTGGGGGGCAAGCCCGCCCCGGAGAAGGTGCAGCAGCGACAGCCCGAGGCCGCGCCCGTCGCTGCCGCCGCCGCCGCAGACGCCGCCGACACCGGCTTCCAGAGGTACGGTCTTCCAGTAAATACAGTGCCTCATTTGCAGGACATCGGTGTTGTCACAAGTTTCATCAGGTCCTCCAAGATTTCGTTCATGCAAGGGTAGACATTATATCAACCTTTAGCCAGCACCCCCTGTAGAAGAAAGCCTGCGCACGACGTCACAACATGGCGGCGGAGAGAACAATTCGCCAATTACAGAACTTCACAAAGGTGCGTAACGAAGAAAAGACTTGGACTTCTTCTGCAGCAGTCATGAGACTACTGTGGAGGGCAGTGCGCTGATGCCCAATCAGAGAGGAGGGGAGAGAAGGAGGACGTTCCAAAAGACGGGAGTACGGGCTAAAGCAGCACCCCCTATAGAAGGAAGCCTGCGCACGACGTCACAACATGGCTGCGGTGAGAGGCTTAGAGTCCCTTGAAAGATTGTAAACATTAGCAGTGCACGCAGTTTATACTGCATTTTTTCCAATGTTTCAAATATTTGTTTAGCTTATGGGACTTAACTACGGGGTTATCAGTCCCTAAACTTACAAACTACTTACGAACTACCTTACACTAAGGACGGCACAAATATCCATGCCCGAGGAGGGATTCGAAACCCCGACCGTAGTGGCCGTGCAGACCGTGACTGAAGCGCCTCAGTCCCCTCGGCATTTTTTCGTTCAGGACTGTATTTATTACGTAAATTGGTGTTGTGTATCGTGTGATCGCTACGCTGGACGATTTGTGTGTGAGAGAACAACGTGTGATCTCTTTTTTACTGAAAAAATGCCGTTTCGCTGTTCTTTGCCGAAATGTAGAAGAAATTACGACTCTGGCCCAAAAGTTACCGTCTTTAAACGTCCGGAGAAGAATAAGCTAATGGGGGTGGTTACGTAAACTAAATGAATCACAACATCCAACGGTAAACAGTCATGACTTAAAACTCTTTTTTAACATTAAACAAAAAGGAAAACTTACTTATTAACTTGAAGAAGGAGCCAAGTTATCTTGGGAATTCTTGATATCCATTTCTTCTTCTCCGGACGTTTAAAGACGGTAACGTTCCGGCCGCAGTCGTAATTTCCTCTACATTTTGGCACAGAACAGCGAAACGGCATTTTTTTTTTCAGTAAAAACAGATCATATGTTGTTCTCACACACACAAATCGCCTAGCGTAGCGATCTCACCGTACACAACACCAATTTACGTAATAAATACAGTCCTGAACGAAAGAATGCAGTATAAACAACGTGCACTGCTAATGTTTACAATCTTTCAGAGGACTCTAAGCCTCTCACCGCCGCCATGTTGTGACGTCGTGCGCAGGCTTTCTTCTATAGGGGGTGCTGCTTTAGCCCGTACTCCCGTCTTTTGGAACGTCCTCCTTCTCTCCCCTCCTCTCTGATTGGGCATCAACGCTCTGCCCTTCACAGTAGTCTCATGACTGTTGCATACGAAGTCCAAGTCTTTTCTTCGTTACGCACCTTTCTGAAGTTCTGTAATTGACGAATTGCTCTCTCCGCTCCCGATCAAAAAAAAGGTTCAAATGTTTGTAGAGTCTATGGGACTTAACTACGGGGTCATCAGTCCCTAAACTTACAAACTACTTATGAACTACTTACAACTAAGGATGGCACAAATATCCATGCCCGAGTGGGGATTCGAACCCCCGACCGTAGTGGCCTTGCAGACCGTGACTGGAGCGCCTCAGTCCCCTCGGCCACCGGTCAAAACAGACCGAGGTGTACGCTGATGTCTTTGTTTTCCCCGATCCAATGTAGGCCGTGTATCCTCCAGTTTTGTGTTTTTCTTTTCACAGTCAAATCCAAGTCCGTAAAATTGCAAAAAATCTACGCTACTGGTCATTAACATTACTACACCAAGAAGAAATGCAGATGATAAACGGGTCTTCATTGGAAAAATATATTCTACTAGAACTGACATGTGATTACATTTTCAATTTGGGAGCATAAATCCGGAGAAAACAGTATTTACAACAACAACCTCTGCCAGTAACAACGGCCTTGTTATGCCTGGGCATTGACTCAAACAGAGCTTCAGATCAAATGTTTGTAAGTCTATCGGACCAAACTGCGAGGTCATCAGTCCGTAGCTTACAAACTACTTAAACCTAGGTAAACTAACCTAAGGACAACACACAAACCCATGCCCCAGGGAGGATTCGAACCTCCACGGCGAGCAACCGCGCGCTCCGCAGCGAGATGCTTTAGACCGCTCGGCTACTCCAAAGCGGCACAATTTGTGATGTGACCGGGAATCGAACCCGGACCTCCATGCCTACTAGGCGGACGTCTTATCGCTAGACCAGCGCATCACTGCGTATCAGCACTCTGCCCTCCAAGGCAGCCTCAAGCCTGTTGCAGAGGAAGACTTCTCTCCCCTCCCCTTCTCAATGCGTATCAGCGCTCTGCTCTCTACAGTAGCCTCAAGGCTCTTGAAGAGGAAGTCTCTTCTTCGTTGTCATCTGTCTGAAGTTCTGTAATTAACGAATTGCTCTCTCCTCTCCCGGTCAAACAAGACCGACGTATACGATGAATGTCTTTATTCTCCCCGGTCCAATGTACGCCGCGTATCCTCAAGTTTTGTGTTTTTCCTTTCACAGCTCCAAGTCCGTAAGATGGCAAAAAATCTACGCTACTGGCCATTAAAATTGCTAAAACAACAACAAATTCAGATTCATTGGACAGATATTTTATACTAGAACTGATATGGGATTACATTTTCGTGCAATTTGGGTGCTAGATCCTGAGAAATCAGTACCCAGAACAACCACCTCTGGACGTAATAACGGCCTTGATACGCCTGGGCATTGAGTCAGAGCTTGTATGGCGTGTACAGGTACAGATGCCCATGTAGGCTCATCACGATACCACAGTTCATCAAGAGTAGTGACTGGCGAATTGTGACGAGCCAGTTGCTCGGTCACCATTGCCCAGACGTTTTCAATACATGAATTAGTGAGAGATCTGGAGAATGGGCTGGCCAGCGCAGCAGTCGAACAATTTTCGTATCCAGAAAGGCCCGTACAGGACCTGCAGAATGCCGTCGTGCATTATCCAGCTGAAATGTATGGTTTCGCAGTGATCGAATGAAGGGTAGAGGCACGGGTCGTAACACATCTGAAATGTAACGGCCAGTGTTCAAAGCGCAATCGATGCGAACAAGAGGTGACCGAGATATGTAAACAATCACGCCGAGTGATTCGCCACTATGGCGATGACGAATATATGCTTCCAATGTCCGTTCACCGCAATGTCTTAAACACGGATGCGACCATCATGATGCTGTAAACAGACCCTGGATTCATCCGAAAAAATGACGTTTTGCCATTCGAGTACCTAGGTTCGTCACTGCGTACACCATCGCAGACGCTCCTGTCTGTGATGCTGCGTCAACTGCTGTTTGTGTATGAGAAGTCGGTTGGAAACTCTTCTCGTATCAGCACGTTGTAGGTGTCGCCACCGTTGCCAACCTTGTTTAAATGCTCTGAAAAGCTAAACATTTGCATATCACAGCATGTTCTTCCTATCGGTTAAATTTCGCTTCTGTAGCACGTCATCTTCGTGGTGTAGCAATTTTAATGGCCAGGAATGTACTAACCCTTAGCCCGTACACCGGTGTTTTGGACCGAAAAGTCCCCATTCTCTCCCCTCCCCTTCTCAATGCATAAGAACGCTCTGACCTCCACAGTAGCCTCAAGGCCGTTGAATAGGAAGTCGAAGTCTTTTCTTCGTTGAGCATCTGTCTGAAGTTCTGTAATTAACGAATTGCTCTCTCCGTTCCCGGTCAAAAAAGACCGAGGCGTACGCTGATGTCTTTATTTTCCCCGGTCCAATGTACGCCTTGTATCCTCAAGGTCTGTGTTTTACCTTTTACAGTTAGCTGCAAGTCCGTAAAATTGCGAAAAATCTATATATCAAGTGTGTGATAAAACTGTGGGGGTGTATGATGGGGAAGCGGGAGAACTAGTGGTGCACTAAATGGATTTTAAGACAATTAGATGGTAAAAATGTCGAAAGAAACTGAGAGAAACGGAACCCCGGTCTGAAAGATCGAGTGTATGCTTTGTGTCCCGTAAGGAGATTACGGGCTGAAGGTTAAATTACAAGAAATGAAGAGCTGAAAAAGGTGGTACAAGCGACAAAATAAATTAAAAAAATTGTGATATTATATGGCAAAATTGTCCTACGCCACATAAAGAACTTGGAAAAAAATTGTACAATTGTACCTTTGATTGGTGCTAACATCTGGTGTCACAGAGCATGAAGAAATCCAGAGAACGCTTAGAAAACAAATGGTACAAGTGATTCAGCTGTTTGTGTGTGAACTGTCAGATGGAGAACAAAGAGGGAGGAAAGCAACTATGTTTTTATGGAATGAATCAATCGCCTCCTTTGGCTAGAAAGAAGTTGCTTCCTCTTTGAATGCTTAACTATCCAAATGCTTAACATCTCATAGCATATAGTGACTGCTGTGGAGGGCAGAACAGGAACAAGAACAAAGCGAAATTATAGATGTATGTTGCTAAGGGAGGAATTCTTGAGACGCCAGGCGAACCTTATGTGGAATGTGACAGGGACTCCGGGGTAACTGAGAAACGCAAACAGAAAATTTAATATACACAGGTTTCCAGCCATGACCGCGTTTTATTCATTCGGATGAGAGGTTTAATTAGATATACATCATTAGATTTCCTGCACACATTTCCTCAATGGCTGAAAAAATTATGTATATAATTCTACAATCACTGTTTATATTCCACATCTGTATGGATGCATGCAGTTCTACCGAGAATTTTTGTAATAAGAGACAGTAGCTAGGGCCTACGTGAGCTGTAACATCGAGATGTACAGGAGATGAGAAAATGACGTCTCAGACAAGGCGAAACCTCTCATCCGAATGAATAAAACGCGAACCTGGCTGGAAACCTGTGTAAATTGGTAAATTCATTCCAGGATCGCCCCAACTAACCATGAGTTCCAAGCATAAAATGTAATATGTTTTTATACCTGAAGAATTGGCAGACGCAATTTCTAATGCAAGCAACATCTTCATCATGGTAAAAATGCAGCAGAGTGATTTTATTTCTTATGACGCAAAGAACGCCATTGTTAATCCTGTGGTATCTCAATGGTACTAGGTACCGATAGAGATTTTCTTTGTAATCTATATCTATAAAAATCGATGTGTGTATGTATTCATGTTCCCTATTTACGCCAAGACGTCTGGAGCAATTTGGTAGTGGTCTGATTAAGATATTTATAAAAGTATATTTAAAAGGTTACTTCTGGCACTTGGTGTTACAGTACCCCCCCTCCCCCCCTTCCCCATTTTCCAAGCGGAGAAAGAGCCAACCGTTTCATCAAATGTTCAAATGTTTGTGAAGCTTATGGGACTTAACTGCGGGGTCATCAGTCCCTAAACTTACAATCTACTTATGAACTACCTTACACTAAAGACGACGAGAGGGTATTGGAACCCTCGACGGGGAACGGCCTCGCCAACGAAGTATGGCGCCTCAATGAGCTCGGCCTCTCCGCCGCGGCAACCGCTTTGTTATGCCTTTTTTTGTTACTGTGACTGCTGACATACATTACGGTTGACTTCGTCGGCTAGGTACGCTGCTGTGGTACCTAGTGCCAAACGCTGCCTTTCATGTACGTTAAACAATGATATTAGTATATAAATATGGATTAAACACTGAGGGCCATGTAACCATGGTATTCATTGTGGTTAATTATATTAAATCCAATAAATTACATATTCATATCAATTTTTATTTATATATATATATATATATATATATATATATATATATATATATATATATACAATATAAGTTTCACCAGTGGCTCGCTAGTAATAGCATTATACTGTATACTCTGCTAGCATTAGTTTACAGCTGGTTCAGCGCCCAGACTCCAGACCACAGGTATGACACTCGTGTTGAGCGGGAAGCCTGTATTGACTTCTGTAGGGTGAACCATGACATTCACTGCAGATTGCGATTCACGTTGGAATCAAACTTATTGCGCTTAAGAAATAATACTTCAGTAAGGATATATCCACTCCCATGAACCACAGACATTGCCGAGGTGGGGTGGCTTGCATGCCTCAACGATACAGATAGCCGTACCGTAGGTGCAACCACAGCGGAGGGGTATCTGTGGAGAGGCCAGACAAACGTGTGGTTCCTGAAGAGGGGCAGCAGCCTTTTCAGTAGTTACAGGGGCAACAGTCTGGATGATTGACTGAGCTGGCCTTGTAACATCAGCTAATGTGGCTTTGCCACACAGCTACTGCGAACGGCTGAAAGCAAGGGGAAACTACAGCCGTTATTTTTCCCGAGGACATGCAGCTCTACTGTGTGAACATATGATGATGGCATCCTCTCGGGTAAAATATTCCGGAGGTAAAATAGTCCCCCATTCGGATCTCCGGGCGGGGACTACTCAGGAGGATGTGATCATCAGGAAAGACAATACTGGCATTCTACGGGTCGGAGCGTGGAATGTTAGATCCCTTAATCGAGTAGGAAAATTAGAAAATTTAAAAAGGGAAATGGATAGGTTGAAGTTAGATATAGTGGGGATTAGTGAAGTTCGGTGGCAGGATGAACAGGATTTCTGGTCAGGCGAGTACAGGATTATAAATACAAAATCAGTTGGGGGTATCACAGGAGTAGGATTGATAATGAATAAGAAAATAGGAATGCGGGTAAACTACTATGACCAGCACAGCGATCGCATTATCATTGTCAAGATAGATACGAAGCCAACACCGACCACAGTAGTACAGGTTTATATGCCAAC
The DNA here is from genome assembly GCA_026315105.1 of Locusta migratoria. Taxonomy (NCBI): domain Eukaryota; kingdom Metazoa; phylum Arthropoda; class Insecta; order Orthoptera; family Acrididae; genus Locusta; species Locusta migratoria. Next base: position 64,578,764 of record CM048751.1, read on the forward strand.
TAGCTCTGCCGATGATGAGGAGATCGAAGAAATATATGAGGAGCTAAAGGAAATTATTCAGACAATTAAGGGAGAGGAAAACTTAATTGTTATGGGAGACTGGAATTCGGTAGTAGGACAAGGAAGGGAAGGGAAGATAGTGGGTGAATATGGTCTGGGCAAACGGAATGAAAGAGGAAGCCGCCTGGTAGAATTTTGCATGGAACATAATTTAGTTATAACAAACACCTGGTTTAAGAATCACAAAAGAAGGTTGTATACGTGGAAGAGACCAGGAGACACCGGGAGATACCAGATAGATTTTATAATGGTAAGACATAGATTTCGGAACAAGGTTTTGAAGTGTAGGACATACCCAGGGGCAGACATAGACTCTGACCATAACTTGTTGGTTTTGAACTGTAGGCTGAAACTGAAGAAACTACAGAAAGGTAGGAATATAAGGAGATGGGACCTAGATAAATTGAAGGAACCTGAATTTCTTAAGAATTTCAGAGGGAGCTTCAGGCAACAATTGACAGAAACAGGGGAAAATAAAACAGTAGAGGAGGAATGGGTAAAATTGAGAGATGAAATAGTGAAGGCAGCAGAGGACAAAATAGGTAGGAAGGCAAGACCTACAAAGAATCCTTGGATATCACAGGAGATACTAAATTTAATTGATGAAAGGAGAAAATATAAAAATGCAGTAAATGAAACAGGCAAAATGGAGTACAGACGACTAAGAAATGAGATTGACAGGAAGTGCAAAATGGCTAAGCAGGAATGGCTAGAAGGCAAATGCAAGGATGTAGAAGAATGTATAAATAGGGGAAAAATAGATACAGCCTACCGGAAAATAAAAGAAACATTTGGCGATAAGAACAACAGCTCTATGAATATCAAGGACACTGATGGAAAACCAGTTCTCAGCAAAGAAGGGAAAGCCAAAAGGTGGAAAGAGTATATAGAGGGGCTCTACAAAGGAAATGAACTTCGAGACACTATTGTAGGAAGGGAAGAGGATGTAGATGATGATGAAATAGGAGATACTATACTGAGAGATGAATTTGACAGGGCACTGAAAGACCTAAGTCGAAACAAGGCCCCTGGAGTAGATGATATCCCGTCAGAGTTACCGAAGTCTCTGGGAGAACCAGCCATGACAAAATTGTTTCACATTGTGTGTAAGACGTATGAGACAGGCGAAGTACCCTCAGACTTTAAGAAAAATGTTATAATCCCCATTCCAAAGAAAGCGGGTGCAGACAGTTGTGAAAACTACAGAACCATCAGTTTAATAAGTCATGGTTGCAAAATATTAACACGAATTATATACAGAAGGATGGAAAAGCTGGTAGAAGCAGACCTCGGGGAAGATCAGTTTGGGTTCGGGAGAAATGTAGGAACACGGGAGGCAATACTCACTTTACGGCTTATCCTAGAAGATAGATTAAGAAAAGGCAAACCAACATTTCTAGCTTTTGTAGATTTGGAGAAGGCTTTTGACAATGTTGATTGGAATAAACTCTTTCAAGTTCTGAAGCAAGCAGGAGTAAAATATAGGGAGCGTAAGGTTATTTGCAACTTGTACAAAAACCAGACAGCGGTTGTCAGAGTTGAAGGGCATGAAAGGGTTGCAGTGGTTGGAAAGGGAGTAAGACAGGGTTGTAGCCTTTCCCCAATGTTGTTCAATTTGTACATTGAGCAAGCTATAAAGGAAAGCAAGGAGAAATTTGGAGAAGGAATTAAAGTTCAGGGTGAAGAATTAAAAACATTGTGTTTTGCCGACGACATAGTAATTCTGTCAGATACAGCAAACGACCTGGAAGAGCAATTGAACGGAATGGACAGTGTGCTGAAAGGTGCATATAAGATGAACATTAACAAGAGCAAAACTAGGGTAATGGAGTGCAGTGTAAGAAAATCAGGTGATGCTGAAGGAATTAGACTAGGTAACGAAACAATAAAGGAGGTAGATGAGTTTTGTTACTTGAGCAGTAAAATAACAAATGATGGTCGCAGTACAAATGATATAAAATGCAGAATGGCAATGGGTAGAAAGGCGTTTTTGAAAAAGAGAAATTTGTTAACATCGAATATTGATTTAAGCCTAAGGAAGTCCTTTCTGAAGGCATTTGTATGGAGTGTTGCCTTGTATGGGAGTGAAACATGGACGATAAGCAGTGTGGACAGAAAGAGGATAGAGGCTTTTGAAATGTGGTGCTACAGAAGAATGCTGAAGATTAGGTGGGTGGATCGCGTAACTAATGAGGAGGTACTGAACCGAATTGGGGAGAAAAGAAATTTCTGGCATACCTTGACTAAAAGAAGGGATAGATTGGTAGGACACATTCTTAGACATCAAGGAATTGTGAATTTAGCATTGGAGGTAAGTGTGTGGGGTACAAATCGCAGAGGGAGACCAAGAGACGCGTATAGTAAGCAGATTCAAGTGGATGTGGGTTGTCGTTCTTATGAGGAGATGAAAAGGCGTGCTCAGGATAGAGTAGGGTGGAGAGCTGCATCAAACCAGTCTCTGGACTGAAGACCACAACAACAACAAGGATATATATATATATATATATATATATATAGCCTTTTTAAGAATATGTCATTTTAACTGCTCTGCAATGGTTTTAGTGTGGTAAGAAACCGAAGAAAAAGTACAGCATTAATGAATTACAGAATCTGTTTGTCGGTCAGTAATTATGTGCTAATAATCATGAAGCAATTAACGAATAAAACTAGGGTGTTAATTCTAAATAAAGACATTGAATCGTATCGATAACCACAGATCTGATGAAAAATTCAAATTTGTCCGCACTTGATACCCACTCCCATACCACCCCGTGCATGAGTGGCCGAAGTCAACGATGGAATCTTTAATGTGACTCCCCATTTTTATTGCATTTCATATTACCACAGTCGGCACTGTAATAAGAGGAATCGGAATGGATACACAATCGTAGTTTACAACACGCTACTCAGCGTCCATTTAATATGCAGTGGTACATGGGATACTTACTGGAAACCGATCGATGTGACGCAGTGGTAACACACTGGACCCGCATTCGGAAGAACGTAGGTTCAAACCCGCTTCCGACAATCCAGATATAGGTTTTCCGTGATTTCCCTAAATCACTCCAGCCAAGTCCTTTCAAAGAGAAAGATCGATTTGCTTTCCTGTCCCTGTCAAAACTATCCGAGCATGCTCTCCGTTTCTAATAGACAAGATGTCAACGGGACGTTTAATCTTCGTTCCTTCTGCCTTTTCCCTGCGGTGAGTAGCACAGGCCAGTATTTCATAACCTAATTGCAAACCCCAATCGCAACTTTTACTCCGACAGGGGACTACTCGATGGTATCGAGAATATCACGATTCATACCTTTTGATAAAAATAGCGAGAAACGGTTAAATTATTACTTAATCTCAGATGATATCAGTTATGAATATGCACAATATTTGAGAGAGTAATTGATTACTTAATAAATGACAGCAACTACACTGCGATGTAGCGAATACTACAACTATTTAATCGGCTGTTTCCTTCAGAGTGTGATTTGTTATAAAGTCGAGTCCTTTATTGAATAGTCAATTACTCTCTCAAAGCTTGTATAGAATTCGTAATGGCGTCTACAAGCAATACGAACTGAGATTAATCAATTTTCATTTTTCGCTATTTTTATCAAAAAGGGGCAATCGCGATATTCTCGTTATCCCATCTGCTTCGACAATCGCCATTGTTTGCGCAGATTTACTGTCAATGATTAATTTCTAGTTAGTAGTAATTTTCTTGTTTATTGTGAAAAAGAACTGATTTACCTTGGAACCCACTCTTTTATACAAGTAGTTACAGAATACCTTTGTTTTTTATTATGATGTTTATAAGGTTTAATTTATAACTTATTTATATTACGAGGTGTATTCGAATGGAAAGGTACAAAACGTCTTAACAATCAAACCGGTTGATATTTGCATTTGATTATGTCACTTCGGGATAAAGTAGTGCTACGTCTATGGACGCAAAGAATGCGTCGTCACCTCCCTCTAAAAACGTCAGGGCTGTCCCTCAGCAGGCAAGGTGATGCTTAAAGTCTTTTTCGACGTCCGAGGTCCGATACTCGTCGAATTCCTCGAGCACGAAAGAACCATTAACAGTGATGTGTACTGTGAGACACTCCGTAGTTCAGGAGATATGAGGTGGTAAACAATGAGTCACATAAACATTCCCAAATATAAATAGATATTTTTATAGTCATGTTCTGAATTAATGTAATGTCATACATCATTTGTATTTTATTACAATTTTTCATTCTTTCGATACTGAACTTAAAGTTTTGTACATTGAGCATTATTTCATTGTTTTACTGTTTCGTAATTTCTAAGCTTTTTTGATGGATACATGAAGATGAAATCTTTTCATAGTTTTGATTTTAGTTTCTAATACAGGACTGGAAAATGCATATATACCTGGGCTATGCCACGTGTAGCTGCTAGTAAACATTAAAGTAACTCTCACACACAAACTTCTGTCATTATAATATGTGTAGACGAGGCTGTTCCAACAGGCTGCTCCGTGAGCAGGAGCGCACAAGAGCGCTCACTACCAAATCCCGGAGCTGCGGTGGTGGGGGAAGCTGACGTCACGCACGCCGGTACTCGGCAGACATAAGTAAACAGACGCACTGACTTAGTTCTCGTCAAAGGGTAGTTATTACAACAGCAAAAACGTGTAGTTGTCAAAGCCCAGTGCCTGCTTCGTTAGAGGAACTGTATCTCTTCACTAACAGAGACGGACGTTCAGAATGTCCTATGCCACAAAACTTTTATTACGCAGAAATTATTCTACAGCAACATTACAGAAAGAAAAGGACAGACCCTATTTTTTATTATTTGTATGACATCCCCACAATTTCTATGAAGAAGCAAATTGTGTCGGTATTTTCTTGCAGTGTCGTTCTAAATTCTTTGTGATAAATACTGGATCGTCCGACGTGCCACCTATTGTTGCTCCTGTTTCGCCCATTCTGAAACTTTTAAGACTGGTAGACTTTTGGTTACTCTAGTTACTGCAAAGAGGGTAGTGTGTTACGAATTTATCAGAAGTAAGCTACTATGCCTAAGCGCAAATGTACCATTTCTTTGCACTACTTTTATCGGAGGACGAAATCCACTGTAAAATTCGAATTACCATATTTACGATCAACTTGGTTCGGTTCAGCGTGATAAATCAGTCATAATCCCGCTGCTCTTAATACCCTATCAACAATTTCTCTAACAAATGTGTTATTCATTAAAAAATAACGGAAAAATTTATTATACACTTGATAAGAAATACTCCTTACGCTGGTTCCATGGAACACGCATTTAGTATGTAAAATAATGCCACCATAAACACGTTTCATTAAATTCCAGTGATGAGACCACATCATTGATATTTAGGACGGCAGAATTTTTGTATTAATTATAAAAACGAAAGACATTATCACTGGGTTGACCTGGTGTCACAATGAGAAAAATGGTAGGCTCTATTTAAGAAATAATTATGACAGTCGCCGGAATACTAGCTAAAACCCGCGGCTCCGCTCGCGTGTTGGTTGATAATGATAGATAAGCTATCTTTCAGTAGTGTGCTATGAGATCAAATCACTCGTAAAAATGCAATTGTTTCTAAGCATTCAATCAGGAAATTCAAGAATAATGTTTGTAATAATATCGCAGATCGATCACTCAATGTAATGCGCAAAACGTCAAATCGATTTTTAAAGAGGTGTATTAAAACAAATTTCTTTTTTACTGCTTTATTTATTGATTGTTATATTCCCTTATTCGAATGCTTATCCTTACAGAGAAAGAGCTTAAGACATTGTAGCACGAATAGACCAAAGATATGGTATGTGGCACCACGTTTCGCTGTATGTAACCTCCGTGCTATAGAGTCGCAAACGTCGTCGATGGCCTTCAGTCAAAATTTTTTTTATAATTTGACGACTTTCAACCACCATATCTTCCACCCCCTTATAGCTGTCGGTATGGAACTTCTATGGTGTACAACGGGAGACTTCGGACAACAAATACGCACAGACCATTCGTTTGCGTTCTGTAGTTTTCACTGCAGAGCGAAATATTAAAACCCGAACACGTAGAATTTTATATACACCGATAATTTTTTATCCCAATATACTCCATCCTTTTATCGTTATCAACCCTCAAGCAACAATGCAACCAATAAAATCATTTTCAAAGGGTAAATATAATTTTCAAAGAGTAATTATTGTTCCGCATTTCGCGTTATATTCTTCAAATTACTAAATATCTATCAGGGCGCTATAAAACCGTGGCTAAAACCCTCCGTAGGTATAAATTAGTAACTGCACAAATATTTAAGTCTCTACGTCTTGTCGTTCGGACATGATAAGCGTACACCGACCAGACATCCACATTAATATATACAGATAAATAGCTATCCGATTGCCATAAAACCGTGCTTAAAGCCTTCTCCGGGTATACATTAGTAACTGTACAAATTTTTAGCTCTTTATGTCTTGTGGTCCAGACGTGATAAACGTACATCGAACAGACATTCACATATAAGTCATCGAGTAAAACAGAAGGGATATCTGGCGTTCCACAGGGAAGCGTTATAGGTCTCCTACTCTTCCTCGTATTTATAAACGATTTAGGAGACTTTAGAACGACATGTTGACCATAGCTGTTTATTAATTCTCAATGCTACCGGTTTCGGTTATTTATCATTATCAAGCGTTAGCAGAGATTAGCTAATAGCTTAACATGTCGAAATAAGGTATTAGCTAATCTCTGCTAACGTTTTACAATGGTAAATAACCGAAAACGGTAGCATTGAGAATTAATAAACAGCTATGGTCAACATGTCATTCTGCAATTATCTGAAAGCTGTTATGCCCCATCTATTCACCTTTATAAAGATTTGGGAGACAATCTGAATAGCTCCCTTAGACTGTTCGCCTATGATGCTGTCTTTATCGATTAGTGAAGTCCACAGAGGATCAAAAGCAACTGAAAAGCGATTTAGACAAAATTTCTACTTGGTGCGAAAATTGGCTATTGACACTAAATAAAGAAAAGTGTGAAGTAATACACATGACCACTAAAAGAAATCCGCTGAACTTCAATTACGCGATAAATCAGTCAAACCTTAAGGTCGTAAATTCTACCAAATAAATAGGAGTTACAATTACGAACAACTTTGACTGGAGAGAACACATAGAAAATATTGTGGGGAAGGCGAACCAAAGGTTACGTTTCATTGGCAGAAAGCTTCGAAGATGCACCAGTTCCACCAAAGAGACTTCACTTGTGCGTCCTCTCCTGGAGTACTGTTGCCCATTGTGGGACCCCCACCAGATGGGACTGACAGAAGACATTGAGAAGGTTCAGAGAAGGGCAGCTCGTTCTGTTTTATCACGTTACGGGGGGAGAGGGGGAAAGCGTCAGGGAAATGTTGCACGAATTGGGGTGGAAATCATTAAAAGAAGACGTTATTCATTGCGGCGTGATCTGTTTCCGAAGTTTCAATCACCGACTTTTTCTGCAGTATGTGAAAATATTTTTCTAGCTCCTACCTACTTAGGGAGACATGACCATCCCAATAATATAAGAGAAATCAGGTCGAAAACGGAACGATTTAGGTGTTCTTTCTTCCCGCGCGCTATTCGAGAATGGAACGGTAGAGAAAAGTTATGAAAGTGGTTAATGAACCCTCTGGCAGGCACTTAAATTTGATCTGCAGAGTATCTATGTAGATGTAGATGTATATAGTAACTATGTAAAATTCTGCTTCCACCAGGTACAGCCAGCAAGGGGCCCTGCTGTCGCAGCGCCTGCGGGATATCGCCGCCGCCAACAGCGGCTCTCCGGCTTCCGACGACTCGAGCAGCGGCAGCGAGGAGAAGCCTTCGGATAACGAAGACGCGGAGCAGGTGGTGGGCGCGGAGCCGCCGGGCCCCAGCGTGGCGCAGGTGAAGCCGCAGGCGCTGGCGCTGGCCGGGCCGGGCGGCGTGGCGGCCGCAGCGCCGCTGGGCACGGCGCTCGTGGGGCCGGGCGGGCTAGCCGTAGCCGCGCCCGCCGCCACCGCCATCGCCGGGCCCGCGGGCGGCACCCCGCCCATCGGCATCGTGCCCGCCTCGCACGCCTACAAGCAGTACCTCGAGGCCCAGAAGGCCGTCCAGAACCACAGCCAGCAGCAGCAGCGCAAGCAGAACCGCAGGCCCGCCTTCATCGCGTACAACGCGTAGGCTACACCAAAGGGAACCGGTACCACACTTCTGAAGGCTTCCTAGTGCGTTGCAGCTCTGAATCGTCCCAAATTTCTTTTTAAATAGTTGCTGTTTGTGGTACAAACCTGTCCCTCCCCCCACCCCCTTCCCCCGTCAACCCGCACGCATACACATCACATTACCATAATCATATATCGATGCCCTTTGTAAAGAAAGGTTCCTTTCCTGACGGAGCATCGAATTCTCCATTGCATCTTCATCAGAAACCTAAAGATAGCTGACCAAAATATTCGTAGCTGATGCCCTGTGTAAAGCAAGGTTCCTTTCCTGACGGAGCATCGAAGTCTCCATTGCATACTTATCAGAAACCTAAACATAGCTGACCAAAATATTCGTTGTTGATGCCCTGCGTAAAGCAAGGTTCCTTTCTTGACGGAGCATCGAAGTCTCCATTGCATCGTTATCAGAAACCCAAACATAGCTGACCAACATATTCGGTGTTGATGTGATTCTCTTCCACTCCACCTTGCAGTACAAATAACTGTTGTGGAATTTCAGTCACACCCCCTTCAACTTCCTCAACCTACACATCAATACACACGCATACTCACATACATCTATTCTTTTCCGCTCATATATCGATGCTCTGTGTTGGCCAAGGTTTCTTTCCTGACTATGCATTGAAGTCCCCATTGCTACCCTATCAGAAACCCAATTTCTCAGTGTAAAAACACCCAACAAAAAATATAATTTTTCTGCCGATAATTTTCCACTCCACCTAACAGTACAAATGACTGTTCTGGGAGTTATGTATTCCCGTTAGTCAGAGGGCAGGCAGTGTTCTCGACGTGTAAGAATCTAAAGAAACATTACTGAGTGCTATTCTCCTTAATTGTGAGAACATGACATTCAAATTTATGCACAACGTACTATTTTTCTTTTCATCTAAAATGGCGTTCAATACAGTTTCGAAATTACATTCAAAAATCAGTTCCTTTGTTCCTCTTACAGCAGCAATTTTCCCTCCCTATTTCCTTTACACATTAAATTCCATAGCGAGCTTTCAGGACAGTCCGGCGCTCTGCGATGGTCCCCGAGTAAAATGCTTCCTATTTGGGTGCGACTTACAGCCACCGCAGCTGACCTGCAGTCTCATATTACGACAGGACGAAGCTATCGATCAAGACAGACTACGACGTACAGGTTTTCCTCACAGTGAGAAACCTCCATTCTACAGGTGACTGACATCAAGTTGCGACTATTTGACATTTACTACATTGCAAGATAAATCGTGTAACTTATTTCGTGTGGAGACTGCATCAGCTGGGTGTGATTTCGTCCGAAATTTTACTGTCAGAAAGCACCGTTTATTTATACTTTTTTACTGTGAATATTGCAGCATGAGTGAGAGTAATGTGAAAATTGTAGCGTTCCAAATCTTAAATAAATTGTTGTTAACTGCATTATGAGTTTTTTCTTGTGCTTTTGCCTGCTCCAATGTTAAAATGTGTACTCTCCCAAAAGAAACACTATTAATAATAAGTAAAGAAAATTTATGTATTATCAGAATAATCCCTTATCCCATTTGCCTAGCACAAAAGCAACAAGTTTGGTCGACTGCGTAATATTTCTTTTTTTTCCTAAAATTTTACGTTTTTGAAGGTACAGATTTTGTTCATTGAATGTAACTTATGTTCAATTTCTTGTGTACGTGCTCATCACATTAAAGAAACCATGCCGAGATGATATGTACTAGTGGTAATAATAGCCATTAGCATGGATCATCTCTTACCTTGGACATTGTTTCAGACTTTTTAACATTGTTATTACAATTCTTATGTAGGCTATCACTGTATTTATATAATACATAATCAGTCTTTATTTCAGCCTTTGATGGAATAGTAATACATGAATTCACTATGAGCATAGTAACTGTGCTCTAAACTCTTTCAGTGCTTTTTTTGGGATACACCCATCAGTACCTAATACTACTTTAGAAATCCTGGTGATCTAATTGATCTGCAGATATATAGCCATTCCTAGTTACGTACCTGAAGTCAACGTCTCATTTAGATATTACTAGGTTCTCCAGCTGTCAGTATTGGCCATGTGCCACTGGAGAAACAAACTCCTTTAGTTATTTGGGATGATTATTATTATTACGTTATGAATTATAGATGCTCTTACAAATACCTTGCTATCACGGCACCCACAGCTGCTTTCTTCCATAAACGTGTAACACACAAATTACTGGCCATTTGTTGATGAAGATAATGTTTTTATTTTGGCCACTCATTCTTAGCAAAGTTTCTACGCTTATCCACGTACTTACAATTTTACTGTAAAGTTCAGAGTTTGCTACATACTATCAGCCAAAAGACAAGTAGTAGAAAAACCATAACTACAATATCCATCTAAAATCTTGAGGGTTTGAGCGGATTATTGATACAAAGAACACTTCATATCTGAAAACACGAAATCCCATAAAGAACAAGTAGAAACATTAGAAGGCAGGAAAGATGATTCCCACCATCACAGCTGTCAAGGAAGACAGCCACAGAGTAAACATAACGTAAAATTAAAATTCGGATGTTGGCTCACTTTGGAAAGAATATTAGTGGTTATGGATTCATTACATGACAGGTTGACATGATATCATTATTAATTTTAGTTGATAATGATAAACACCTCAGTTTATTACTAAATCGAAAGAAAATGTATGACGGCTGCAGCAACGGCATGAAAAGTATTGCCACTGACTTAATTTTAAAATATTTGGGAACCATGATTAACTGATACAGTTTCTACAGGCACAACATCTTTCCAGAAAGATATTTTCATATCATACTAAGATTTAAAGCAGTACTTCCTTCTGTGTTGAGAAATATAATAATATCGTTCCCTTAGGTGTTTACCACTCTAGGAGACAAATGAAACATTGGCATTGTACTCACTTAAGCGCGTGCTGTATTGTAGGTCACTATATCTGATGGTAGTGCCCACTGATGTGCACGTGTTTCAGCATGCAGTGATGTAGACATTCCTACAATATGTTTGGTTGCACCCAGGGCTAAACTCACCGGTTACAAGTAGTCGATGTGCGTTGAAAAAAACCACCTCTTCTCACAAGTCTTGTGCTAGTATGCATATTATATCAGATCCTGAATTATATCGCCCCGATCAAGTTATTTTGATAGTTAATAGATAACCTGTGAATCAACTGTAGCGCATAGAGGACTTCGTTAAGCAATAAATGTACCGCTTACTGAATGACTGTCACTTCGCCTATAATTTTCGGTGTCCTGACAAAAGCACCCAGTAACATTTGCAGCCAGTGACATTAGCACCCAGTTATGGTTGAGGGGCGGTCCGCTTATCACCCCGTCCGGTCTCTGCCCGGCAGGTAGAAGAGCCGAGGGCTGTGAGGTCGCATTGACACGGGCCGTGCTTTACGGCAATGCGTGGCCGCAATAGCATTGCTGCAATTTATAATGGAAGCCAGACTGAAGAGGAACCAAGACATAGTCATAAGACTTGTGACCTGGAAAAAGCCTTCGATAATGTAAGGTGCTGCATGAAGTTCGTAATTCTGAGAAAACTAGGAGTAAGCTGTTGGTATTACATTGTTTGTATAAGAACCAAGTGAATACAATAAGCGTCGAAAGTCAAGAACAAAGTGCTCAGATTAAAAACGGTGTAAGAAAAGGTTGTGGACTGTCGCCATTACTGTTTAACTTGCGCAATGAAAACGTAATGTCGGAAATAAAGAAGAGGTTCAAGGCTGTGATAAAAGTTCTGGGTAAAAGGATATCAATGATAAGTTTTGCTGATGAATCCCAAATCCATATCTTGTTAAAGTTTTTATGGATACTATTTGACTTACTGCCTGCTGGCGTCTGTCTCCTTTTTTTATGTCGACGTTCGATAATTAGATGTTTCGCCGACACGGACGGCTGGCATTGCCGAAATTTCATCTTCCAACAGCAGTGGAATCGAAACTTCAACAATGTTACCACAATTACTCTGATATCGTATTGTCGAAACCTAAGTTAAAACATCAAACGAACATTGGCCGAAAAATTCGAGACAGAAGACAAGAAATTTTAAGTACCATTAACACACAGATCTCCATATCTGCTGCGTACATGTTTTTTGTAAACGTCATAGATGAATGGTCCTATTCGTTTTAAAAATACATACATGATTAAATAATAAATGATATATAATGTTTGTTTAATTCTTCTCCTCATCGATGGCTAAGAAACATGGAATACGTAAGCAAAACGCAAGTTATTTCACACGTAATCAACACATCGATTTAAATCCCAACTCAATCATCACAATAAGTTGCGAAACATTCCCAGCTTAGCTTTCATTCAAATCTGCCATTTCGCTGTGTATTCGTAGCCGAGACAAAGAACATATTGAAGCACATATTTCACGTTTTAATACCAAATTACAAACACCCCGCCGCTAACGTCATGTATAAGTCGGGTTTTGTAAAAAAAGCAGGTAATTATTTCCAGTTCGTTTGTGTTTCAAAATGTCTCTGACAACACACCTTACTTTCAGTTATTATGATACCGACAAATAAAATCAAATTAGTGCGCATTCCATAATATTTCTGAAAACTATGAAAATATCTATATTTTCAAACATTGATGTTTTCACAGCGATGTTATTTAACATCGATGTTTGTCCGTCTGAACATCGATGTATTTCAGAGAGATGTTGCATTCTTACTGATGACTCAAAAAAAATTTTTGTATTGTTTTCACAGATGATTGGCTTGTCCCGAAACTGATCATAAATAAAAAATTGTGACTGCGTCAGAGAGACCATGTGCTGTTTACCGACTATTCGTAATAAACCTACTCCTATCACACTTTTATCCAGACTTCGGACTGGCTAAAAGGCAGAAGTAAATTGTCATTTAGATGTGTTTGAAATCAGTTTTATTTATTTTTTATATGCCTTTTTATTTTATTTTTATTCTTGTTTTAATTTTTTTAAAATTTCAAATTTATTAACCTTTTCCACGTTCTCTTGTCTAATAAGACACCTAAGAAGTTACTTTATAGTGGTCATTGATATCTCCGTATCGAACCTATACGCTCTCAAACACACAAGCTGCATCAACCGAACACTACGATATTCAGAATTGTACTGACAATTAGCAGTCATCCGCAGAGGTGGATAAGGACCTTGGGACTGCGGGCAGACAGTGTCGAGAGAGCGTTTCCGGTGAGCGAGGACTCCCGGGGGTGAGGGTGGCGCGGACACAGGAGCGGCTTAGCTGCAGGTAGGTCGTGACGTAATAAACAGGTAGTTTCCAGTCAGACTGGGTACAAATGTCACAGATTTTTGGTTGGGTGCAAATGTCACTGGGTGCAATTGTCACATATCCATAATTTTCGTTGAAGGACTTGCGCAATTCAACTGTGAATTAATCCGCTACGTACACAAATTATTTTTAACAAGTGATATGTTAGAAAGAAAATTTATTACATTTGATTGCTATCGCGAACATAGCAACCTGAACAAAAGTAATCATAACTCCACACACAAAACATTAATTAAAAAGGGTCACCACCAGCATTCGATCAGGACGACTGTAGCGGTGTAAAATAGAATATAACAATCGGAATAATAAAGATTTTTTTTTTTTTAAGTGGAGGCATGAACTTGTAAAAATGCAATTGATTCTAGAGTGAAGCCGGCGTTATTAGAAAATTATCTCGAATGTTCCCTTTGCCACATTTTGCATGATATTCTTGAAGGGTTTGTCAGTTTGAATGCTCAGACAAAGCTGTAAACTGCAGAGATTCATACGTCTATCCTTTCTCACGCTCTGATGTACGTCAAATTGTGCATGGCAAATGCGGCCTTACTATGGTCGAATGAGGGATGGTTCTGTAGCGACGCTGCGAAGGCGTGAGCCGACGTCTGCCGGCTGCGACCGCGTCCACAAGGAAGCACCACCAGACTAGACCAAAAGTTAATGTAAAATTTCACCTGTTACCCTACAAGCTTCAGGAAGGTGATGGTGCCATCATTTCAGCCAGTAGACCCGTAGAGTTAACTTTCCTCCCAATCAAGAGCCTTAAAGGCAGTGTTCTAACTCTCCCCAGTCAGTTAAACATGTACATCCATGGTTGACCTGTAAATGGAGAAGAGCGACGATTTTTCGAATTCTCACTCCACGGCCTCGCCCATTATGTAAATCCAAGGAACGTTCGTACAGTTTTCTAGTCGATTTCCCGCGGGAAGCCAGAATAGGGTATTTTCCTGTGTTAAAAATATGGTTCGCATTGTTGTTATTCTGAATGATTATAACATTCAGACAGCATTTTCGCTCATAATTCTTACAAAACCTGTTATTTTTACGTAATCAAAGCTTAAAAATCATCAAATTTCACGATTAGATCACGTGATCGAAAACGCTCCGTTATTGGCTGAAGTACTGGTGACGTCATAGAACACCTACAGCGCGGCAACTAGAAGTCGGAACTGTATTATTGTACGCGTTTCCTCCATTTCGCAGCTTTAAGTTCAGTTTTTTCGTGATCTAAACGAATTTACAGGTTTTATGCCACAATGGAAGATGGTTATGTGAAGCTGACAGCGGAAACCTCCCTAAAGTTTATACAATTATGGTGTCTCATTCTTTAAAAACAATCAAAATTTTTACGTGCCAGAAATAAGAAACGTGAAAACTGCATTGTAAGTAACGCATACCTACATTTTAAAGCTAATTATTTCGATGGATATTTTGTGCCATTGAAAAAAAAGTACCCTATTTGTTGATGTCAGCAGACTTAATCTGAAGTCACCATATTATGCAATAAAGGGTGAAATTTTATCTTCTATCCAAGCGGCGTTGAGTGACTATGTTGGCAACATCAATAACAAGATAGAAAATCTTTGTCCAGATGTTCAGACCACATAGAATGACTAGATTAGTGTATCGTACAGACCATGAAGTAAATAAATAATGCTGTTCCTGCTCTATGACTCTTGCATGTACAGTACCCTTGTCCAGCCAGTAAAAGTAACTGCCCTCGTAAATCAAAGGTTTCACGACAAAATATTTGCGCTGTCACGCGATTGGCTAATGGCGACGTCTCATGATTCTCGCTATTCAGCATCTGTTCCCAACATAGTCACAGGAAGCCGCCGGGATAGTTAGTAAAATTTAACCCAGTAAAGCACGCAGTTAAGAGAGTAATTTTATTTAACTACTTCAATAATTGTGCAAAGTGAAACATCAAAACCTGTAAAATACAGCAAAAATGCCTTGTGTATAATTGTACAATATATCTATATTCTAGGACAGGGACAGCGGGTTGCGTCGGCGTTTTCATATCGCTCGTAGGTTGCCGAGGCACATTTCGCGTAGCCAAAGGCATGTCACTTTCACGTAAACATTGCGAGCGAGACACGATGGAATAAATTTATACCGCCGAAATTACAGCGTTTTTCTGGCTTGTTGTTTTTGTGAGTGAATGTTTGCAATTTTGTGTAAACTTTCTGCCACGCAAATCAGTATTTACCTTACATATTCAAGATTTGGTTTGATATGAATTTGTCACTCCTTTTGACACTACAAACTAATCCATTTACTTTTACTCGTCCACATACGAAGCCCCATGATTTAATTAAAAAACGCTAATTAGTTGAAACGTTATTTATTTTGCAATGAAAATTGCTTGGTAGAGCCCTGTTCAGAAGAAAAGGTTTACGTTATTTTATCTAAGATCTATTGGTGATAAAATTGCACTTACTGGAGATAAATAATCAGTGCTATACTTTTATAGTTGCCTGCAACAATATTCATAAAGTTCTTTCACCAAATATATTAAAAAACGGCTTTAATTACACATAAATCGTAGGCGTGTAACATTATGAAGTTTTACTTCGCAAATGTAAACATCAGGTCATTAACCTACACATACTACTTTACACCTTTGCAGAAAAAGAGAATGATACTAAACAGTTTAGTTTACCAATGGAATAATATTGTTTACTTAGATCAAAATGATCCTCACAGAAATACACACATGAAGTAGCCGCTATTTCATTTGGATCTCTTCGCGCCAGTGTCAACCACTTTTTGTGTATCTTCTCATTTTTTGGTACTTGCAAGAACAATTTTTCTGGAGTCTTGACAGATACATTGGTACAGTGCGGGACTAAGCACTATTTGTAGGTCATTATTCATACGTTGACGCCCAAACACGAGGCCTCGGCCCAAACAATATACTGGTATTCGTTTATCTTACGAGAGCAGCAGTAGCGTGTTGTATGACGTCACAGGCATCACGTGACTCAAATGTAGCGTTTTTAGCGGACTTTCAAATGATTTGAATTTCATTTCTTTTTTTTAAAAAAAGTACTGAAATCCACGAGGTAAAAAAGCATGTTCGGACCATAATATGACATAATTAACAATTTAAAACGATTTCCAGAAAACAGTCAAATACCCTATTGGGAAAGATTGAACAATACATTTTTTGCGAAAGACAGAGTGAATCCTTCCGCTAGGACTAGCGGGTATTTACGGCATGACGCGTCGCCGGGCGACTCTTCTTGACCAACACGAGTTCTTTACCTGTCTAACTGACCACGTCTCGGGCCTACGAGTTCGCATCATTGTCCACAACTGACAGGCGGGTGCTCTAACGAAACTTTAAACATGTAAACATTAAAAAAAATACTTAATGTTTGCAATTTCCAATTGATACCATTTTGGCGTAATATTATCACAAAACTTATTTAAAATAAATTTAATAAGAATAACATAAAAATTGAGAGGCCTAAGGCATAAGAGATTAAAGCGTATGCATTGTCTTCTTTCGTAGTGTAAAAGTTGTTGTATAGGCCTGAACTAAGATTTCCACAAGGCCTAAAGACAATAGATAGGTGCTAGGAAGAAGAACGTCTTGGCTGCTAGGTGCAGCTGAAGATACAGCGTTCTGCAAAAGCTTAACCTTGATACATAACTTTTAAGTGATGTCTTCTCCAAATATTTTAGGCTCTTGACATCAATCTACCTATAGGGACAAAGTCTGGCACTACTTAGTTCAGAGATTGAATTATCATTTGCTAACTATAACTGTTGAACGGAATGTAAGTGCCTTGAAATGAGGGTATTAGATGAATATAACAAGAGTAAAACAAGGATAATGGAATGTAGTGTCAGAATATGAGGTTATGCAGAAGGAATTAGATTAGGTAATGAGACAATAAAACTAGTACATGAGTTTTATTATTTGGGAAGCAAAATTACTTATGATGACCGAAGTAAAGAAGATATAAATACAGAATGGCTATGGAAAAGCGTTTCTGTAGAAATGAAATTTGTTGACATACAATATTAATATAAATGTTAGCAAATCCTTTCTGAAAGCATTTGTCTGGGGTGTAGCATTGTATGGTAGCGAAACATCGACGATTAGAAATTTGGACAAAAAGATGGTGCTACAGACGAATGATGAAAATTAGATGCGCATATCATGTAAGTAATGAGTAAGTGTTCAAAAGATTTGGGAGAAAAGGAGTTTCTGGCATAGGGATACGTTGGTGGGACACAGTCTGAGACATCAAGGAATTGGCAACGTAACATTGGAAAGAATCATGTGGGGTAAAAATTGTAGAGAAAGACCGAGAGACAAATACAATAATCAGGTTCAAAAGGATAAGGTTGCCGTTATTAATCCCAGATGAAGAGATTTGCACAGGACAGGGTAGTATGGAGAGCTGCATCAAACCAGTCTACAGACTGAAGATAACAACAACAATTATAACTGCTCCAGCAACAGGAGAAATACTAAGGATCACTATCAGCGGATATGATGGCTATCGACGTTATCTGTTGTGCTAAGCAAGGAGTTCTTCGTGGCGACTGCCTTGTACTCGCGAGCCCTTAGAACTGAGAGGCGAAGTGCAGAGCGGCGTGACCGACTTGGACCAACACCATCTAGAAGACAAGGCCTCACAACTGGCCGTGCCTACGTCACACCTAAAGGCCGCGGCCGCCAGCTCACTGGCTGGCCGCTGGGGCACGCCCACCGTAGCGTAGCGGCCGGCCAATCAGCTAGCGTTCGCGGCCTTGGTGTGTCGTAGACCGGCCAGTAGTTGAGGCCTTGTCTTCTAGGTGGTGTTGCTTGGACACACGATGGCGCTACGTCGCGATCCTGCGATGACTGAACGACCTAGCCGCGGTCGACGTGTAGTATCGAGCTGTGATACTACAAAAGTGCTTCCAATTAGATTTTTTCCTTCTTCTGTATCGACATCGCGATCGGTTAGCATTGAGAAGTACGAGTGTGTTGTGATCTGTGTGTGAAATACTGAGTTCGAAATTTCATTTTCTTTCGCCTCAGTAAAGTTTCCCTATCGTGATTAGCATTCATTTGTAGGAAGAAAACCTCAATGTTTTCATATAGTAAGTGACTTGAAATGTCATTTGAAAACATAGCTGCACGACGAAGTTGGTCAGCGATGCTAATAGTTAGACATTAAATAGTTTTACGAAATCGGTCAACAATAATACAGATAAGCCGACAGTTCTATTTTATGATTACCTTAAATAAATTTCTTACGATAGATAAACTAAATAAGGACGCCTGACGATATTGGACCCCAATAGCCTATTATAATTTTAAGCTGACATCGTTAAAAGTGGTATAATCCTAACACTAGTTACTATGACGGCGATCAACTTGACATGCTTGTGTTTGGCTACATTAAATCAAAATTCATAATAGTAACTTAATTAACAGTTTCTCCTGGGCTACGTGTTGAGAGGTGAGGAGGGTCGCAATGAAATAGACACCAGAACTACAGATAAATTTTTAAAGTGCCTTTAGCCGCCATAACGTTGATTAAAACTGCGTCGATACTACCTAAACGGCAAAAAAGAATAGGAACCAGCCACAATGCCTTCGGTTTGGTCCCTGAGAACGTACCGTGTTTCTATTCCGGAAGCCTGTATCAGTTAACAGTGTCACCGCAACATCCCTACAGTAATAAAAGCTGATCATAATTTTAACGATCATCAGGTGAATCACTGATTTCCTCTTAGAGACTCATTACATTTGTCCGCCAAGTATATTCTTTGACAACAAGGTAGGATAGTTGGGTACATTAAATTGAGAAAAAAGAAGAACGCAAAGTATGTGGAAATGAGATTAAAGATATGAAATGCAAAGGCTGGAGGAGGCTGGGGCTTCACAGTGTGACCCAATAGCAAACGACAAAAGTACTTCACTTTCGATATCACAGCGAAGTGTTCCATGTTAGGACGTTTATAACGTTTTTGCTCACAAAAATTTATTCGGAGAAGGTGGGGCCCTGCAAAACAGAGCTGATGTAGGAAAGTGGGACTCATCAAAATATTTGCATCTCGAATCTATAGGTAGTATACTATAATTAAAAAGTAACACAAGAATATTTTGTTGTCATGAATACTTATTTGAGACGTAAAAATATCATTCAACAACTGAGAACATAGCTGATTACCTAGAATTTGGGACAGTAGTCAATATGTTTTATCCTAACTTTTGTTGCACCAGCTTACTGTTTTCCAATAATTTGTCAGGCATGACTTAGAAACAAAGTTATTTCTGAGTGACATACTTCTGATGATAGAGAATTTTTCTGAATGACATCCATAATAAAAATTATCGGCTTTTTCCATATTCTTAATTAATTACGTGTTTTATTCTAATTTCTGTTAACATCATAATTATCAGTGCTCTTATACTGACCCTCACTTGTTTCAAGTTCTTTAAAGACATGTGAAGATATTCCGCTGCACAGTAGAGACTTGGCTGTTGTGAATTACTTGTTTGCAAAGGTTTCATGATTCCTTAAATTGCATTCATTTTAATTCATAAAGCGTAAATAGTGTAACGTAATGATGCGAAAATATCATATTTTCTTTCGTTATTTCCGACAACACTTCTCCAATCTGGCCACCTCAGCGCTAAAGTCACAATTAGACAAAGACTCAACATTTCCAATAATCCAACACTTCTTTTCAAACAAACTGGATACACATTTTCCATTACAGCCTTTGAAAGCAGTTACAAGTGTAAAATGGTCCTATGTTTCTGTTATATGGCTCTGCGACAACAGAGTCAACAAATCAGCAGCAATCGTCAAAGCTTAATGTGCATACAGACATTTATGTCCTGTAGAGGAAGTTACGAAATCGGAGGTCTCTGTGAGCTACCTCCGCTCTGGAAGAAGTTTATATAAAACGAATAATTCGTACAACGAGTGGAACAATATAGAAGGAATACAAGAGTGTACGGGAGCTACAACTCAAATCAGTTCTGTATATATGAAGAAAAAACAAAAATGTTAGTAGCCACGAACTATACACAAAAGTAAACGATATATCTTAAAAGTAAATAAAAACAGACTTCAACCAAACGTTTCAAGAAAACTACACCACCCAAACCTGTAGTACTATAAACCACTATTTAATGTCAAGATAATTACTCGAAACAGACATTGCGATTGAAAACACCGTGTGAAAAATCTATTCATCATTCTCTCTCTCTCTCTCTCTCTCTCTCTCTCTCTCTCTCTCCATTCTCATATTTAACTGCCGGCCGCGGTGGCCAAGGGGATTGAGGCGCTTCAGTCACGGTCTGCACGGCCACTATGGTCGGGGGTTCGAATCCCCCCTCGGGCATGGATATTTGTGCCGTCCTTAGTTGTAAGTAGTTCATAAGTAGTTCTTAAGTTTAGGGACTGATGACCCATAGTTAAGTCCCTTAAGCTTAACAAACATTTGAACATTTTTTTCATATTTAACTCTACCTCCTCCCTTTTTTCCTTTAAATGTCGTTATCAAATCAATCTCTCTGCCCTAATTTACATGTATTGTTTGTTGCCTATTATTATCTTCATCCTGCCCTCAGATATCTTCCGCTTGATTCTGGGGTGGTTTCGTTCAAAGAGCACGGCATATTACCTCCTCCATGCACAGAAAGCATCAATCCAAGAATGGGCTCTGTTTCGGGACGTTAAAGCCTGATTTCCTTTCTTCCTTCTTCTGCTTGCCACCTGCTCTCCACCCGATCTTTAACTCACGCTACTCCTTTATTTCACTTATTAAAACTACAAGTTTATATAGTTAGTACAAGTCAATATAACAAAGGACAGACGAAAGAAACATTTCTCGCTTAAGTGGGAAAAAACTTTCTGTCAACATGGCAGAAATTCGCTCACAGTTAACTTGCAGACACATGAAGCCATGATACCTACAACAGGTCCAAGCAAATAATTTCTCATATTAGCGATAATTCGATATTAACTGCCACGAGTAAAAATCACATCTAACTACCTTTTGCGAAGGACTGTTCTTGGATTGAGAAGGCAAACCGAAATTTAAAATATGTTCACAGCAGACCATTGACAATATTTTGTATCACTGCAAGGAAAAGTGTATGTGCAGACAAATATATTTTTTTATTTGGTTAGTTCTGTATTTATTTTATTTATTTATTTATTTTTTTCATCTGAACGTGAATTATTCATATTTTTGAAACTCATAATAGCTGAAAAATCAGGTCAATGACAACTATAAAAAGCTACAATCATAAACCAGATTTTTTTTCTTCGAGCGTATGCCCAGATTGTATTTTACTCGAACTGCAATCAAATTAAGTTGTAAAGACTGGTGTATTTTACGAGCTGTTCCAGATATCGTTCTCGGCAAATCAGCACTACGTTGGTAAACGATAAAGAGCTGTAGTTCTTGTATCAATTGAGATGTGCTACCAGGAATTTTATATTCAACCGTCAATTTTTCATAGCTTCAATAGTTCTTGGGAAAAGAATTACAGTGACGTAGCTCTTGTCAATACTGACGGTGAAATTTTGCTCAAGAAAGAACGCTATAAAACTACTCTACTTGGAAAGCAATGTGGCCGGAGTCGGCTATTGCCATACAAACACAGCCAAAGCCATCTCCCACGACAGACGTCGTATCTACAATACGGCTGGATGAGTCTACATAATTAAGATGAAACCTCATTTCCCATGCGACATAGACAGAATAAGATTTTTTTTTATGTGGAAATTCAAGAAATTTTAGTTTCTGACTAATCAAATGGGGCTTAAGTAAGCTATTCTTACTTATGAATAGCCTACCTCGACCTATTGGATGCTGTTTTGAAAATTATACGGTTACATTATATAAAAATACAATTTAAAAAAACACTTGCTTATCTTGATTGTTGCAAGATATACGACTGTTTATTACGTAGGAAACTACGTGCTGCTTTGGGGGGCCAATCTTTTGGCGAAAAACTTATTCCAATATTTGAAACCTTTCATCATTCACGAAATTAAATGAGTGGTCCGTCTTACATAACTCACCCCGTCTTAGTATATTTTTGAGATATTTCGTAATAACTTTTCCAATCTGCAAATGGTAGAAATTTTTTGGTGTTCTGATGATCTGAGTTTCGATTTAAGTATTTTATGGAGGGGTTCATGGGAGAGTAAAGGAAACGGGATTTTTACTCTTTTACCTTTAGTGTAAGCAGTTACTTTCTTGATATGTGTAATTGATCACTTAACGGAATTTTCTTTTCTGCTTTGATTTCTTTGAACGTGACAATTTTCTGGTAGAGTTACAAGACACTTTTTCTGTTTACTCTAATTATATTCATGTCCTGTTCTGTGCATGTTGCGTCTTGATTGTGTTCCCGTTGGTGTTCAGGAAAGCTGAAACGCTGAAGCATAACAGAGCTTCAATGTCCGACAGGGTCAATGTCTACATGTAATCTCTCCCCTGTGATTTGTGAGACACAGAACGGCTTCAGGTCTGTACTGTCAACAATATAAACAGGAGAAAATATTGTTTCACTTATACTTTCATCATTTGAATTTAAAGTATCTGTTAATGGTACGCTTGCGGACGTCAGCAAAACATTTGACTCTGTCAGCCACAAAATTCTCCTAAGGAAACTCTATTGCTATTGATTCAGAGAAATAGCTCTGATCAGTTCCTACCTGAGTGATAGAAAACAAATTGTACAGCTTAACAAAATCAGATCAAATGTCTTAGATATCATAGGGTTCTGTACTTGGCCCTCTTCTCTTCATTATACTTCTAAATGTCTTGCCCATCTCATATCGTCTAAATTTGGAAAAGACATAGCAGCAATAAAGCAAGAAAGTAGGGAATTAGGGATCTTCTCATTGCAGCCAATAAGTGGTTCCAAATGAATGAATTGAGAATTAAATATTCTCTTCAGTTTGTGTGTTATAGATGATGACAATGATTGTTTTTCAGCTACATTTCTTGGTATACATCTGGACTCTAAATTAACATTGAAAAGTTATACTGATTATGTGTGTGCTAAGTTAGCGCGAGTCACATATTTATTAAATTAAGGTCCTGTGTTAGTCATAAACTATTGCTCAATGACTAGTATGCCTTTTTTCACATCCACTTATGGGGAGACTCCCATGGAGCCAAACAAGTTTTCATCTGGCAAAAGAAGGCAATCAGAAGCATCTGTGGAGTCGTACATCATGCATCTTGTAGAACATATTTAAAGAAACGAAAAATACCAACAGTTACGTCCCTCTTTATGTCAAGTTCTCTGATAGCCTACACACAACAGTAAACCTACATAAACTGCAACATGCTGTCCATCAGCATAACTCGAAAAAAACCGCACATTGATGTCATAGTTGCTAGACTTAAAAACGTATAAGATAGTTGGGAATACATAGGTATAAAACTATTTAACATGTTGCCAGAAGAAGCACACAATGTATTGTTGAGTATATTTAAAAACGCCATGCAGTAATGGCTAAAAGAATTCTCACCATGTTCTAAAGATGACCGGAAGTTCTAACATGGATCATACAATGAGGTAAAATTTTTATCATGATAACCAAAATTGGTGTAAAATCTTTCACAATATGAATGCCACTTGTGTAACTGCAATTTAAGAATATGACACTTATGTGAATGTACATTTAAGTGTCTCTGTATACAAATTACGGAATCGATTGCATTGTTAATGCTTAAAGAAGGATGATAAATAAACATCACAAAGAGGCAACAGAGGACTTTCCGAGGCTGGCGGTACCGGTGCCGCAGAGACATCTGTTGGGCCTTTCAGTAGTTGCTTGGAGGAATTAAAGGACGGCCATAGTTTCGGAGGTAGCGCGTCGTCCTGCCATCTGTCGGCCATTCTATGTAACATTGAAACATACATGGGATATTATTGTGCTATTCCCAATTTTGCAGGAAATTGTTAAAACCATTACCACCTGCTGTCGCAGATCAATTACCTATATTTGTGGGGTCATGAACATTTCTATAAGTCCCTATGTCTTTTGCGTGTTCTCAAGGAAATTACTTTATACCCTGCATCTTCCATCCTAAAGTGTTCTGCATTATTCACACTCGCATTTGACATACTTGTAACCCAGTGTACTTCGTGAATATTCATACAATACAAATTTTACGCGACTGTAGAATAATGGGGTTACGCAACTATTGGCCAACTAACTGATTGGCCTTCGAGTTTCTTGCACATGATGGCTGGAGGTGACAAGCAATATATATTGACAGAGAAGACCATCTGATGTAAAGAGGGAAATACGTTTAATTTTTCTCGTAGTTTTGGCATGATGCTCTGAACAAAATTTAAACCTTGCACTCGATACCTTTCTCATCCAGACTGACAGTGTCTACATCCTTACTTAATTAATTGTTGTATATGTTTGTCAATAAGATTAATACTTCAGTTTAAAGACGTGATCTTTCACGGCGAGGTATTGGTGTGATTGTAGGTAAATCCCTCCTTCACACCGGACAGGGAGAGAGAAACAAGAGTGAGCGAGTGAGACACAGCTGATGCGACTGACTTGTGAATGTTGGGCTGGTTTCACACCGTGGGCAACCGCAGTGACATCACGCACCGGCAAACGTCCACATGTGTTCCCACTGCGAGGAACGACAGGATACGACAAATATCAAGAACCATTTGGAGCGTAGTGGGAAACTCAGTGCTGGTCGCTTCAGAATGCCTTTGACGAAATAAAGAACTGGTAAGGCGAGCAAGACGAGTTGAAAAAATGCTCCTGAAGAGAATTTCATACGCTGTATAGAGAACTGGAAGAGGAGGAGACGACATCTTATAAATATCTTCGGATGTCGAGTCAACAATATTTCATTTGTTGTCTGTGATAAGTGGGAGGATAGAAAAAGTAGACACAAACATGCGCCTTGCAATTTCCTCAAGAGAAAACCTAATAGTTTGTTTGAGGTGAGTGGTATTTTAGCTTTGTCAGTTATTTATGGACTTTTTGTTCCGGACGTTTACATATTTAATAGACGAAAATATCAGTTTTAATAGAGCGCACTATCAAAAACTTACATATAAACGTAGGCTATTTGTCAATTCAAAGTTCAAGTACATACTGGTTCATATCCTAATAACAGAAAGCTGCTATAAAAATAGTATCCCTAGGCTCTATATATTATCATTAGTTAATATACAAGGCTCTTGAACAATACCGACAAACATCAATCCCAGAGTTAATTTAGATGGACCTTTGTGTAGTTTGAATGTAAATATGTTTTCCTCAGATCCCACATACAGGTAGGCTAACATACCGAATTACTGATTACATTTAAATATAGCCTAACAAAGAAAGACTCATTAGCTGATTATTGTTCCAGTTGATCCATCTGTTACAAATTCTTATTTGCACTGAAATCAAGTTGTTCAGCAAATTATGCAGTAGTAAGTACCTGCTGTTTATCGACCAAAAACGGTAAGCAGTTTTCTGATTTTCAAAAGGATTCAAAATCTGTGAATGAAATTTACACTAATTTATTGTTGTTTGGGTATGAATGTATTTTGCATGTAATTAGTCAATAAAAGAAAGGTAAAGGATGAAGTGTGTATCCTTCTTTTGAGAAACACAGGTCATTAAGATTTGTTACATCTCCTATTTGTCAATTCCTGGAAAGGAAATACTTCACTAGGTATGGTTTGCACCTAAACATCCATGGAAATAAATGGATAGGTACTAAAATAGAACGAAATAGCTAAAATGATGTGCATAAACAACAACACCATGCCTATTATTATACCATCATATGACAGAGAAGCCATCTCATCACAGGTGATTGCACCAACAAAAATAGCAGCTGAAGAACAAACACAACAAGTAACAGTGACACCGAACGTAGCAGCACAAACTACAGTCAAAGAAGAAACGCCGCCAAAAACATCAATGCAAACAGCAGTAATCCAATCAATAATAGAAGCAGCAGAATATGGAAACAACCATCCGTGGGGCAGCAAGTAGACGGAAAAGAACATCTCCTTCCCATCTGAAGAATTTTTTAAATGTAGGTATGACAAATAGGAAATCAAATGTTCATATGTTTGTCAAGCTTAAGGGACTTAACTGCGAGGTCATCAGTCCCTAAACTTACAAACTACTTATGAACAACCTTATACTAAAGACGATACAAACTTCCATGCCCGAGGGGAGATTCGAACCCCCGACGGGGAACGGTCTCGCGCATCGGAGCATAGCGCCTCAAGGCGCCTGGCCACTCCGCCGCGAACAAAAAGGAAACTACCAATATAAATAACAATAAATATCTAACAATTCTTCAGCGAAGTATGCAAAGTGTAAAAAGCGAAGTTCAACAAAGTAGAGTTAAGTTCTCAGACAGCTCGATTATCTGCATTACAGAGCACTGGTGTAATGAAAATGAAATTTTACACATTAACTTTCCCTCATATGTCCAAGCATATTCTTACTGCAGAAACACTGTGAAAGATGAAGGATTATGTATTTATATTAAAAATAGTACTGAATTTAAAGTAGGAAATTATATAAGCTACAAACGACAACAGCCAATGAAAACACTTTCCACCACTGAGGTAGGATATGTGCAGGTCGTAAGTATGCTCTGATCATGATCTGCGCTGTGTGAAACAAATTCGTGAGCGAACGTCTATAAAAAGGGAAAACTTCTATAAGAAATGTTGGCTCATCATCTCCAGTACTTTTAGAATATGCGTTGGCCGAGGGGCATGTGATGCACTTTAGAATAACATTTGGACGATACGAACCCTGTCCCTTACACTTACGATTACCATAAATAACACACTACAAGCACAGCACTGGGTCACAACACCCGCTCGCTATGCGTTTAATTTGGAGAGTCAAGGTTTACATTTCAGATAGTTTCGAGATGGTTCGACCAACCAGTCTGAGTACGATTTATAGTCGATTTCCACACTCATATAGATGAGTAGTAGCAAAATCGTTTCCAGCATTTCTAAGGTAACGCTAAAATAAGAAGATATGTGACTACACATCCGTAGCCAATATGAAATAAACGTGAGTTATTTTTACCGCATAAACAACAAATAATAACAACAAATAATACTATCACCAAAAAAACCGTTTTCTTAGCTTGCAAATATTGCTACAAGTTAATTACGAAATATTATAAATAGGACGGATAACAATAAATAAAAACATAATTTTCAACAGAAAGTAAGAAAAACTTACTGAACTTTCGACAATGACTTTGTTAAATGCAATTTTGAATTATTCTCGTAAGATGATAATTTGAGTGAGTAATAATTCTAAAAGTCCGGTCAATTTTATCAGTTAGAAAAATACCAGCGATTGTCTCGTTGAAACGTAGGTATGCAATGTTAATAACGTTGAATGTCTGTAAAATCATATCTCTGGCTCCGCGAGAACAATCTTTGGTATGCGCGGTCCCGCGTTTGAGCTTAAGGAGTTTGATGGCCGGCCTCCGACGGTTGAGCAGGAATAGTGTTGTGCAAGCAGCCTTTGGAATGTAATCGTAAATTGCAGCGTGAGCTTGAATCATTTGAATCTTTTTATGTGCGATAATGTTGAGAAATATTTGAATTTGAAAATTTTCTGAGATTATGAAGAATAAAGGTAAGGAGAGTCATATTTTCAAACCTACGTTTTTAGCGTTTGTCGATTTGGAGAAAGCTTTTGACAATGTCGAGTGGAATACACTCTTCCAAATTCGGAAGGTATCAGGGGTAAAATATAGGGAGCGAAGAGTTATATTCAACCTACACAAAAACCAGACAACGGTTATTAGAGTCGAAGGGCAAGAAAGGGACGCAGAGGTTGGGAAGGGAGGGAGACAGGGTTGTAGCCTTTTCCCAATGTTGTTCAATCTGTACATGTGAGCAGGCAGTGAAGGAATGGAATCAGTAATTTGGAGAGGGCATTAAAGTGCAGGGAGAAGAAATAAAAACATTGCGGTTTGTCGACGACACAGTAATTCTGTCAGAGACCGCAAAAGATATGGAGGAGCAATTGAATGGAATGGACAGTGTCTTGAAAGGAAGATATAAGATGAACATTAACAAGAGTAAAACGAAGGTAATAGAATGTAATGTCAGAAAATCAGGCGATGCTGAAGGAATTAGATTAGGTAATGAGGCAATAAAAGTAGTAGATGAATTTTGTTATTTGGGTGGCAAGATAACTTCCGATGGCCAAAGTAAAGAAGATGTAAAATTCAGAATGTATATGGGAAGAAAAGCATTTCTAAAGAAGCGAAACTTGTTAACATCCAATATTAATTTAAATGTTAGGAAATCCTTTCTGAAAGCATTTGTGTGGAGTGTAGCATTGTATGGGAGTGAAACATGGAAGATAAGGGGTTCAGAAAAAAAGATGATAGAAGCTTTTGAAATGTGGTACTACAGACGAATGATGAAAATTAGATGGGTAGACCACGTAACTAATGAGGAGGTGCTTAACCGAATCGGGGAGAAAAGGAGTTTCTGGCATATCCTGACTAAGAGAAGGGATAGATTGGTTGGACACATTCTGAGACATCACGGAATTGTCATCTTAGCATTAGAAGGAAGCGTGTGGGGTAAAAATTGTAGAGGGAGACCGAGGGACGAATATAGTAAGCAGATTCAAAAAGGATGTTGATTGCCGAACGTATTCTCAGATGAAGAGACTTGAACAGGGCAGGGTAGCATGGAGAGCTGGATCAAACCAGTCTGCGGACTGAAGACCATATCAATAACAACAACAACAATAACAATCATTAAAATATTTTCATTATTAACAACTTTCACTTGGCGATATCTCTGTAAGGAACGGAGACTGCGAATCTTTTGAAATTTTGTGTTCAGACTGTGCACTGCTCTCGTAGTTTGCATGGTACATTTATCACCTCCCAATTTTTGTCAACTAATAACGAGCAGCATTTGAACCAAATATTTAGATCCGTATTTCTTTTTCCTTTTTTGTATCAATACCCATTTTCGTTATGACGCGTTCTACTGTTAATAACAAATCGCATACAGTCTCTGTTTCACACAAAGATAGTGTTCCAAACAATTCCGGTAATAATTCTGCCACTCCAGATTCGGTATTCGCTGATGTAACAGATACCGGCACAACAATGAATGAGAATACCAGTTTCAGGTCTGCGTGCGAGGCGCGTGACGGCTACCCACAAAAGTCCGGCGTCAACACTGTTCCTAAACAAACTTTTCTCTTGCAAACGTTTCATCAGATATGAGATTGGATGGGCAAGATTCTGCCTTAACCGTCAACAATATAACCAACACACACTCATTTGCAGACGACACCACATCCATATTCTTCCAGTCAACTGGCATGCCGAATTCGGCACAGAATAATGAAGTTAGATCTAGCCTGGAAATCATTTTACAACAGGACAAACTCAAATACTATCTTTCTCAAAGACAGAACGAACTCAAACATGAGCTTTTGCAAAAACAGGACGAACACACGAAACAAACTAATGCCCTTTTACAATAACATGAACGTATCAAAAAACATATTCAGCTTCTTCAACAGAATTTTTCACAACTTAATGATTAAATTTCGAAAGTTGCTTCTCGAATTAATGACGTTGAGAGTGCTCATCAACAATTGAAGTTTCAAGTTACTTAAACAGAGACCGAAGTTTCCGAAGAGTTACAGCAACTCCAAAATAATTACAAAAAAAGACAAGGATCTCATTCTTGCAAAAATCAATAATGTTGTTCCTAGCTCCGTTATATCAAATCTAAAGAAAACGTCTGGCGATTACACACCACATCCGTTCGGTAATGAGCAAATATTTAAACATCATCATATCACGTCACTAATACACGAAAGAGAATTTTTCAATTAACAGAGACTCAGTCAGTATCATGACAAGATTGTATTCTGTGTGATGTACATTTCAGATCGTGTGCGTATGTTAGTGTTTACCACACAATTTACTTTGCCCCTCCCCGTACAAACGCTGTCCACCTGTAAGTACATGATAGGTTCCAAAGTCTTTTCTTATGTACTGACTACATTCGTCTTTTTTTAATTTAAACAAAATAATTAATACAAAAAACTTTTATCCATTTGTGACAAAGACCGTGCCACACAGTAAAAGGCTTGGGCAATGCACCAAACAATGCGTCTTGGAAGGAACAGTTTTGAATGTAAATAGTACCTTTGTGATTGGAACATTGTCATTTTCTTTCATTTTTCATGTATATTTCAAGTTCTGTCCCTTTGTATATATTATTTTATTTTATTTTTAATTGGGGGGGACGAATTTTGCAGAGTAAACCTGGCCACTTACCATCTTCATTCTGCAAAATTCTGGCCGGAGAGGTGGAGAGGTAATGAAACGTAAGCATGCAATGTTAACAACGTTTAATGTCTGTAAATTACATATTTTGCTCCGCGAAGACAATCTTTGCTGTGCGCTGTCTTGCATTTGAGATTAGGCAGTTTGTTGGCCGGCCTCCGACGGGTGAGCAGGAGTGGTGTTGGGCAAGCAGCCTTTGGAATGTAGTTGGAAATTGCAGCGTGAGCTTCAATCATTTGAATCTTTTTATGTGTGATAATGTTGAGAAATATTTGAATTTGAAAATGTTCTATGAAGAATAATGGCAAGGAAAGTCATCTTTTCATTATTAGCCGCTTCGCGTAATTGTAGTCCACCTCTAACAGACATTCAACATGAAGAGATTAATTTTCGTCTTTTATGACCATTCCTTAAAATAATTAAAAGTATAGTACAGAATTTAGTATATTTTTAGTGTACAAAAAAAACGCAGAAAATGTGATGTAGACAATTTAGATATTTTTATTTCCATTGTATAAAGTACTAGCTAGTTTTTAATTTGTTGAAAATATCAGTAGAAGTAAATGAGTTTCTGGAAATATTTACGTAATCACCATATTTGTACAATATTGTTTAAGTTCATGTTATCCTTTAAAAAAAATGTATAAAGTGCTTCAATTTAATCTTCAACCTTAGGTCTGTTTCTTGTTTGTCATTTACCCCGAAATCCAATTAATTGTTTGTTTTAAATTCTAAAGAGAGGGACAAAATTGGTATTTTCGTAGTTAGTGGGTCGCATTGCACTCCGGCGAATTCTGTAGTTAGTTTTTGAGCTTGCAATAGTAGCATGTTTTGGCAGTAATTCTGAGGGCAGTTGCACATGTCTCCTTGCGCACAGGTAGGCCATAAAATCATTGTAAACCCTTGAGTGAGATAATTCAGGAATAATTGTCGAACTCAGCTGTATTTGCCAACCTCATTTCTGTAGCAAACTTATGTCCTATTGTTCAAACAATTGCAATATTTAATGAAACAGATTATTTTCTTCCAGAGGTTAAATTTCCCATTCTATGAATAAAGTCACCGGGTCAGAATTGGTTTTTATTATATATTTGGTTTTTGTTCCAAGTAATGCTTAACTAATTGGATAAAATATTCAGTCAGATCAGCAAGTTTGAGTTCAATTGCAGATTCATTTACAGCTACCCACACACATACAACTACACACATCACAATTGTTTGAGAAGTCACTAAAGTACAATCAAGCAATTTTTATTGACAAGTCGCGAGAACAATACTTAACAGTACTATTTTAATTACAATACCAGTCAATATATATTTATTTTGATCAATAACAATCATTACAATATTTTTATTATTAACAACTTTCATCGTGCCTATCAATAAAATAACTTACGTACAGTGTATCATATGGAAATTTCTGTATTACTTAGTATATGTTAACTCTGGAAGCGAAATCCTTCACACCAGGGAGGCCTCACATATTTCCATACTTTGACGGTCAACGACAATTAAAAACAACTGTAATTATTAAATCACCGAATTTTTTGCTGCTATATTCCAATTCTGTTGCACGTATTCTGTAATATAAATAAATAGTCTGCAATATCCGCTTATGAAGACGCAGTCAGATACAGAGGCTCATTGACAAGATACGCCACGGCGGATTAGCCGCGCGTACTGGAGCGCCGTGTTGCGATGCGCGTGGCCGTCCGCCGTCGGGGGTTCGAATCCCCCCTCGGGCATGGATGTTTGTGTCGTCTTTAGTATAAGGTAGTTCATAAGTAGTTTGTAAGTTTAGGGACTGATGACCACGTAGTTAAGTCCCTTAAGCTCAACAAACATTTGAACATTTTTTGACAAGGTATTCGAACCTGACTACGTTTTACCTTACATCATCACTCTTATTTTAACTATCAGCTTTCACCCACACCAACTGATTGACTGAAACTAAACCTTTTGAAATAAAATAAAAATTAAAAGAGAAAAAAATCCTTAGAAACAGCGACGACATCAATGATGAAATTAATATTTAAATAAGTTTTCATCTTTAACATGTAACTTAAAGATACTTGAAACTACGTCTGGCTGCAGACTTCAAGATTAATATGTTTCAAATTCAACCGATACAATTTTAGAGCACCACATATACCTTTTCCAAAGTATAACGACTTGTTATGTCACCGAGCTAAAACTGTTATTCAACTCTTATCTTTTAGAAACGAAAGTTTTAACACGAAATGTGGCGACAAACAGCTGGAGTGTATGAAAATACCGAATCATACCACTCCATTTTCAAAAAATGTTAAAATGTTTGTATAGTCTATGGGACTTAACTGCGGGGTCATCAGTCCCTAAACTTACGAACTAGGACGGCACAAATATCCATGCCCGAGGGGGGATTCGAACCCCCGACCGTAGTGGCCGTGCAGACCGTGACTGGAGCGCCTTAGTCCCCTCGGCCACCGCGGACGGCCAACTCCATTTTAATTTCCTGTACAATATTAAAAACTACGAGCAGATCACTTTAGAAGTTCTGTATCACCAAAACCAAATCTCATGAAGAAATCGGTCCTTTCAGGGAAATAATGTTACGTACAAATCAATGAGCAGATGATGTAACGCCAATCATTCGTCTACTCTACTCAGTCGCAGCGGATGTCTCGTCATCGAGTTGGTGGTTGAGGCCGGCGCGACTTCTGCACTGTAGTAAACAGTGTCGCTTAAAGGTGCGTTGATTTTGGATAAACAAACTTTATTCTTACAGGGCAACCTACTGAAGTTAACACTCACGGAATGATATACAGTTTGGAAATGTTCAAATGTTTGTTACGCTTATCGGACTTAACTGCGGGGTCATCCGTCTCTAAATTTACAAACTACTTATGAACTAACGTATACTAAAGACAGCACAAACATTCATGCCCGAGGAAGGATTCGAACCCCCGACGGAGAACGGCCTCTCATATCGCAGCATAGCGCCTCAATGCACTCGGCCACTCCGCCGCGGCATTCAGTTTGCCTCAGACTATATTGAATGCTATTTGCGTTAAGTGTACTAGCAATATGAAACGGTTACATAATAGGAGTGTTTCATAGTATCTGACCAACACTTCACTTATAAATAAACTCTTCAACATAGTAAGGGTAAATTCACCACCTATCGACAGTAGAATGAACACCTAAAATATCAAAAGTTTTCTTGTTGGTGTTTCAAAACGGAAAACGTTCGATGTTCCTTCCATGCTCTGTATATGTTTTTGGATGGCGGATTTTCTTATTTCTAAAAAATCAATTTGATAAACTAATCTAATTTAAATAATATTAGACAGAATTATTTATTGTTTACAAGATACAATGAGTCAAATATTGACATTTTCAAAACTAAACAATAAATAAATAAATAAAATAAGAAATACTTTAAATCGATTTCCTCGGCAGCAGCTAAACAATTACAGTTCCCAAAATTTTCCAAATATTCTCCGCAAACATACTGTGCAAACAATTAAAATACTGGTTAGCTAAATATGAAGGAAGATCAAAGGAAATTAAGGGTTTAATGATCCGTCGACAGTCTGGTCACCAGACATGGAGCTCACGGTGGAATGTTTAATGAAGGGGAAAGAAGTCGCCAATGCTTTTCCGGAATTTGTCTGGAGTTATTTAAGGAAATCAAGGAAAATGGCCAGAGGTTGATTTGAACCATTGTCCTTCCGAAAGCGGGTCTAGTGTGTTTCCACTGCGCCACCACGCTAAGTATCTTACGTATGAACAAAAATTAGAAAGATTTTGCTATTAGTCACTCCTGTAAAAACGTAAGAACGAGACGTTATGTTCATAGTAACAGATTAACAGATATGTGCTATTTGTGAACCCTGTTTATATATATCAGCAAATTTTCTCTGATACGATTTTCCTATTTTCTAGAAAAATGAGTTATTTGCTCTTTAACAACGTTCAAATCAAATAGAACACACGACTAAGAGGCTTAATTCAGTACAAATCCCGAATCAAGTGCTAAGACTTTAAAAAAAAGTTATGAACCTCTTCTTATTACTCATGGTAACAGTACCATATGTGGCAGGAGAGTAAAGGTATTGAGGCCAATAACATTATCCCTCTACCATTACCAAATGTATTTTGTTATGCGTCGGAATTCATTTCGTTACTTTAATAACGTTTCACGGATTAATCTTTCAACCAATAGAAACGTTATTAAAGTTATTCCTTTTCTGTTACCCAAAGTTGTTAGGTTACGTATCTTTGTTCATTTCGTTACTGTGATAATGTTACACCGCATAACGTTTTTACTGAGAATAACGTTATTCCGCTACCGTGGGACCATAAGGATACTATTCAAATGGACCGCGTAACAAAACAGTTTAATAAGTTATGTTCAAATGTTTGTAAAGCTTAACCCTTTCCGACCTGATTTTTTCCTCTATCGAGGAAATTATTTTTAATGTTGTAATACTCTTAAGTTACATTTTTTATGATTTTAGAAGCGCGATTTATGCAATTATATGCACCCATTTTCATACTACAACAGTGCGTTTACTAAAAACAAGGCTTTTTTTAAGGACTAAGTTAATTAATTTTGTAGTGCCAACTGTTGTACTAAATAAACTGATCGTTCAATAACTACATCGCAAAATAACAACAACTACTTTCAGTTATACAGTGGAATACAAGTTACCCACAATTTTCGTGTTCTTCGAAGTTCGCAAACTGCTGCGCAGTACGACACTCGCTTCTCACTATTTTTATAGTTATGTTTCGCTAATGGCAGTAATTGTGCATGATATATATTTATATTTAGCGTATGGCAAGTACAAATCACGTTTATGGAAAAATATACTGCTACAATAATGAAATGATTGAACAATCAGGTGTCGTATACATGTTCTTTCCATTGAGAAAAAATGCTTCTGAACCATCTTAGACACCGTAGAAGTTATGCACAAATTTGTAACCAGTGGGTCCGAAAGGGTTAAGGGACTTAACTGCGGGGTCATCAGTTCCTAAACTTACAAACTACTTATGAACTACCTTATACTAAAGACGACACAAACAACCACGCCAGAGGGGGGATTCGAACCCCCGACGGCGGACGGCCGCACGCACCGCAACATGGGGCTCCAGTACGCGCGGCTAATCCGCCGCGGCAATAAGTTATGGGTCCCGCATAACGTTTCATCTACATCTACATACATACTCCGCAATTCACCGTAAGGTGCGTGGCGGAGGGTACACTGTACTACTACTAGGCTTTTCCTTTCGTATTCCAATCCCAAATTGAACGAGGAAAAAAAGAATGCCTATATGCCTCTGTACGAGCCCTAATTTCTCTTATCTTGTCTTTGTTATCTTTACGCGAAATGTAAGTAGGCGGCAGCAAGATCGTACTACACTCACCTTCAAATTCCTGGCCTCTAAATTTCCTCAACAGAAAAGAACGTCGTCTTTCTTCCAGCGATCCCCAATTGAGTTGCGAGAGCATTTCCGTGACACTCGCGCATTGGTCGAACCTACCGGTAACAAATGTAGCTGCTCGTCTCTGATCTGCTGCGGGTCCCAAACACTTGAGCAATACTCAAGACGTGGTCGTACAAGCTTTTTATACGCGGTCTCCTTTACAGGTGAAGCACATCTTCCCAAAATTCTCCCAATAAACCGAAGTCGGCTGTCCGCCTTATTCACAACTGTCCTTACATGCTCGTTCCACTTCATATCCCTCTCCAATGTTACGCCTAGATATTTGAACGACGCGACAGCATCAAGAAGCTCACTACTAATACTGTATTCGAACATTATGGGATTGCTTTTTCTACTCATGCGCATCACCTTACATTTTTCTAAATTGAGGGATAGCTGCCATTAATACGTTACGTTAAGTTACGGGCCCTTACTACTCGTACAGTCACGTACAGTCCTGCTGGATGCATGCTATCAGTTCCCTCAAGCTCTAGTTCAGACATCAGTCGAGTACATGCCACGTCGTGTACGCTTTCACCTAATCCTAAAATCCCAAAAAAATCCGAGTGCGTGCGTCCTGACATCCGGTGCGCGCTTCATTCTCATGCAAATGAACGCACCTTCGACTCACTTAGCGTTCCGGGCATGCGTTCCTGCACCGGGGTCGTACGCGTTCGGCTACTTCTGCGGAACCAGGAAAGCACGGGGAGTATCTGAATGCGGGAGACGGGCAGTCATTTCGTCACGAGGCGCGCCTGATGACGGACTCGCCGCGCGCATGCGCAGTCGCCTCGGCGACCAGCAAGTGAGGCAACGGCGGGCAACCGCGCTGGACGTGAGCGCCATGGGCGGCACTTCCGCGGGAGAAAGGGGTCGCTCGTCTGTCAGCGTGCCAGCGGAAAACGAAAGCCGCCAGCCCTCCGTGGACGCGTCCTGCTGGTGCGTCAGCCGCTGCAGCACCAGCCACTGGCGGCTGCTGGGGTTCGAGTGGTAGACTGACCACGGCCGTCCGCACACACATTGATTCACACTCCGCCTTTTCCTTCTGTCTTCTCGCGCCTTCCAACAGAGATCTACGAAACTGGATTTTAATTGTAGCGGTCAGTCCTGAGACTGGTTTGGTGCAGCTCCCCACGCTACCCTCTGCTTACAAGCCTCTTCTTCTCTGACTAAGAACGGCAACTTATATCCTTTGACAAAAACTATTTTATATTTGGGCATCTGCAGTTGAAATGCATTATTGTTAAGAAATTCTAGGAGGTAACACGTTCCTTTCAATGAATTTTTATAATCCGCCTGTCTTTTACGCCTTTATTAGGTCACAATCGGTTCGCAGCGTTAAAGGTGCATCTTCAGGTATCTTCTTTAGTAGACTTATTCAAGCTGGGAGCCGAGTTTTGGGGCTCTTCCTTAAAGTCATTACAAGACAAACAGGTTTGTATGTGCCATCATTAAGTGAATCCTATAGGGTTGAAGTCACTGTTGGTTAAACCAGATTCACTTACTAAGATACTTTATTACACCTAACGTTGGGAGCATGTTGTATCTCTCCTGTCAAAATGTTCAAATGTTTGTAAAGCTTATGGGACTTAACTACGGGGTCATCAGTCCCTAAACTTACAAACTACTTATGAACTAACTAATACTAAAGACGGCACCAGGAGATCAAAAAGTCAATATAAATTTGAAAACTTAATAAATCACGGAATAACGTAGATAGAGAGGTAAAAATTGACAAATATGCTTGGAATGACATGGAGTTTTATTAGAACCAAGGGGGAAAAAAAACAAAAATTCAAAAAAGTCCGACAGATGGCGCTTCATCTGATCAGAAAAGCAATAATTAGCATAACAAATTAAGACAAAGAAAAGATGATGTTCTTTACAAGAAATGGTCAATATGTTCACCATCACTCCTCAACAATAGCTGTAGTCGAGGAATAATGTTGTGAATAGCACTGTAAAGCATATACGGAGTTATGGTGAGGCATTGGCGTCAGATGTTGTCTTTCATCATCCCTAGAGATGTCGATCGACCACGACACACTTGCGACGTCAGGTAACTCCAAAGCCAATAATCGCACAGACTGAGGTCTGGGGACCTGGGGGGTCAAGCATGAGGAAAGTGGCGGCTGACCACACGATCATCACCAAACGAGGCACGCAAAAGATTTTTTTTTTTTTTTTGAATTTTTTTTTTCCTAAATAAACCCCATGTCATTCCAATCATGTGTCTATATTTTACCTCTTTATCTATATTATTCGGTGATTTATTAAGTTTTCAAATTTATACTGACTTTTTGATCACCCGGTACATTATTGTTAAGAAATTTTAGAAGGTAACACAGACAATTATGCCAGGATTCCTTTCAATGGATTTTCATATTCTACCTATCCTTTATCCCTTTATTAGGTCACAACCGGTTTCGCACCGTTAAAGGTCTATCGTCAGGAGGGAAGACTTATTATGAAGTCCCAATATTCATGCCTCGTTCCGAGTTTTTGGGGCCCCTCCTTAAAGTTCTTAAAAGATAAATAGCTTTGTATGTGACATAATTAAGTGGACGTCTATAGGGTTGAAGTCACTGTTGGTTAAACCAAGTTCACTTCCTAAAATGCTTTATTAGACTGAACGTTGGGAGCGTGTTGTATCTCCCCTGAATCTGAAGTAAGAATGTGTAAAAAATCAGAAGCGTAGTCGACAGTCTGTATTTTGATATATAGTGACACGATCTTAAAGGACGGCAATAATTTTTCAGGACTATTGCACTTACTAATTTATTAAATGATACTGTTTGTTCATTAGAGTACATTTTGCGCTTTTAAAAGACAATAACGCTTTTATGCATAATGCCCTCATAATGATCCCTAAAATTTTAGTACTTTTGATACATTAAAATACAGACTTTTGATTACAAACCGCTTCTCGTTTTTGTTAAGTGTTTTACCAGATACGACATGAACCTAATGGTAAAACAACACATTCTTACTTCAGATTCAGGGAAGATACAACACGCTCCCAACGTTCAGTCTAATAAAGCATTTTAGAAAATGAACTTGGTTTAATCAACAGTGACTTCAACCCTAAAGACGTTCACTTATTTATCTCTTAATAACATTAAGGAGAGGCCCCGCAAAACTCGGCACCCAACATGAATATTGGGACGTCTTAAGTCTTCCCACCTCATGTACTAAGGAAGATACCTGAAGATGCAACTTTAACGGTGCGAAACCGGTCGTGACCTAATGAAGGTGTAAAGAACAGCTCAGGCGGAAAATTCATTGAAAGAATCCTGGCATAATTGTCTGCGTTACCTTCCAGAACTTCTTAACAATAATTACTCTTGAACCTTCTTACTGTATTCGTCTCTCCATCTGCTACTTTTACTCCACAGACTTCCCTCGAGTGCTAAGTCGACGATTCCTTGATGTCTCAGAATGTGTCCCACCAACGATCCCTTTTCTTAGTTAAGATAAGCCAGAAATTTCTTTTCTCCCCAGTTCTGTTCAGCACCTCCTCATCAGTTACGCGATTTACCCACCTAATCTCCAGCATTCACTTGTAACACCATATTTCAAAAGCTTCTGTCATATTTCTGTGTCAACTCCTTATCGTCCACCTTTCACTCCCATACAAGACTACACTCCAGACAAATACTTTCAAAAAGAAAAGCTTCTTAATTAATTTTGTATGTCCACAAATTTCTCTTCTTCAGAAATGTTTTTCTCCCCATTTGCATTCAGCATTTCATTTCTTCTTTACTTCGGCTATCAGAAGTTGTTTTACTACCCAAATGACAAAACTCATATTTTACTTTTATTGTCTTAATTATCATAACCATCTTGAACAGTTTCCAGCCTCTGGCCGGATCTGCTTCGAACATCAGCCTCCCCATCTTCTTCTGTCTTTCCACCCTCTCTCCGTCTTCACCTTCGTCCAATCTTCTCCTTTCTTCCTGACACATTCCACCACTCCTTCCAGCCATCTGTCTCTCGGTCTTCCTCTTGGTCTCTTTCCTTCGAGTTTCACCTCATGAATCCTCCATTCGCTTAACATGCCCATACCATTTCATCCTTGATTTCGCTCGTAATGGTTCCTCCTTCATTAACTCTCTTATCCTCTCATTTCTTAACCTGTCTGTCACTCCAATATCGTTCCTCAAGAATTTCATCTCACTATCTTGTAATTTACATTTCTCCCTTCCTTTCATAATCCAGGTTTCGGATGCATATGTCAGGATTGGGACATCGGTATATGACATTTTACTGTCCCTGCTTCATATTAGGCTCCTAACATTTGCTTCTGCTTTTCTCCCCCGCTCGTTTATTTCTCTGTCATTTTTTCCTTTTCCTGTATTAGGTTTCCTAGGTACTTGAAAATGTCCACTTTCCTCGATCGTTCCCTACCGATTGCTACTCCAGTTGTTTCTCTCTCTTTTATTCTTGTTGTGATAAGCAGCTCACTCTTATTTATACTAAATTTCATCCCATATTCTTGCACTGTTTGTTCCCATACGTCCAACTGCCCTTGTACTTCCTCCTCCTTATTTCCCCAAATCATCAGATCTTCTGCAAAGACCATAGCTTTCATCTTTCATTCACCAATTACTTGAGCTACTGTTTTCATTATATCATCCATCACTCTAATAACGAGTAATGGTGGAAGTGCACTTCCCTGCCTCAAGCCATTCTTCTGTTCAATCCAAGCTGATCTCTCTCCTCCCACTTTCACACAGCTCACACACCCATGGTACATTGTCCTTATCCTCCAAATAGTCTGTTTTGCTACACTTTTATTTTCCAGGGCTTTTCACACTTTGCTTCTACGTACACTATCATATGCTTTTTCAATGTCCAGGAACGTCATTAGTAGATCTAATCCACATTCATAGTGTTGTTCCTGCAGCTGCCTTACAGCAAAAATTAGATCCACCGTGTACCTTCCTGTTTTGAAGCCATGTTCCTCTTCTCTCATCCCTCCTCCTAATTTTGCCCGAATTCATGTTTCCAAAATGTTTTCAAAATTCTTAGCACAGTCACTCATCAGTGTTACGCCACGATAGTTCTTGCACTCCTTTCTATGTCCCTTCTTAAAGATTGGGACAATTATTCCCTTCTTCCAGTCTTCTGGTACCGTCTTCTATTTCATTTTTCATTACTCAATAGGGCCGATGTATCCCCACCTCCCTTACTGCTCTCACTTATCTCATCCAAACCCGGAGACCTCCCTCCCTTCATAGTGCCCGCTTCCTCTTCCACTTCTCCCCACGCAAGGTCATTTTCTATTTTCTGCTCCTCCTCTTTCTCTTCGGCTTTCTTCCTCGTCATTTGGGTTCAGGAGTTCTTCAAAATATTCGTTCCACATATTCTTGAGTTCCTCCTTGTTCTCTACAACTTGGCCTCTTTTGTTCACCATTGCGGCATAATCCGTCGTACCGTTCTTCCTCTTACTTTAATCATCCCATGCAACATCTTTTTTGAACCTTCACTATTTTCCTCCACCATTCTAGTCCACTGTTCCATCCACTTTATTCCTTCTTCCGCCACCATATTTTTTGCTTCTTTCTTTCTTGCTTGATTTTTCTCTACTTTTCTCTTCTGGAACTGTACCCTAAAGGCTCTATTCTTCTTCTGTGCTGTATCCTTTGTTTTATCATTTCTTTCCATCTCTTTTTGTTGCTTGTCTGCCGCATTAACTAATGTTCCCTTGAATCTACCCTGTTCCTCTTCTACCGTTTTTGGTTCGTCCTTTGTAATGCTTTCCTTTACTGCTTGCAGCCTGATTTCTTCCTTCTCCAACATCTATACCCTTATTCGTCTTTCGAAGTTTTCTGCCCCTTTGTTGTCCTTAGTCCCTCTCAGCTTCATTACTAGCATACAGTGATCGCTATCCAAAGCCTCTGGTGGTATTACCTTCATGTCAGTGATGTTCATCTGACGATCGTGCAAGAAGTAGTCAACTATGAGTTTCCTCTTTAGGTCTTTACTGTACCAGGTAATCTTGTGGCACTCTCTTCTTGAACCAAGATTTCCAAACCATCAAGCCATTCCTTTGACAGAACTTCAATAGTCTTTCACCGTCCTCATTTCGACAGCCCCAACCCTCTGGAAACCAAGCACACTTTCAAAGCCTTGTCTTTCTCTTCCAACTTGTGCGTTATCCCCCATTACTATCACATTCTTCCTTCTCATCTGCTTCTGCAATTACTTTTCAAACTCTTGCTTCTCTTCAGAAGTGTAACCCACCTGCGGTGCATACAGTTGTATTGCCTCTATGGTTGCCCCTTGAGAGATATTTTGATCTTTATCATTCTATCACATCCTCTTTTAATCCATCTCTTACTACTGTTCCCACGCCATTTCGCTCTAGTGAGTTGATAGCCTTTCCTCGGTTCTTCCTTCTCCTTTCCATCTCGTTTCAGCTAACTCCAGTAGGTCCAACGTCCTTCTTTCCATCATGATCATATCCTCCACCTTTCCGCCTTCATCATTGTTTGTATATTTAATGTCCCAATTCTTAGTCTTTGTTTATAGCCAGTGCGTCGTCGATTAGAACCGTCTTTTCTGAGGCTTGTTCTATTTTTGAAAGCGTACATAATAATGGCTTGCTGGGCCTATAGTAGCCTCACCAGAGCCCCTTAGTCGTCACTTTTCAGGGTTCATGTAGGACCTTCACAGCTAACGCAGCGGTCCCGGAGCATGCACAATCCCCGCAGTACCTCACTCCAACAGGCAGTCCCCTACTTCAAGCTGCTGACCGTATCCCACGACTTCGATCTAATCGTCCATTACCTTGTTTTGCTTTTGTTAATGTTCACGTTATAATCGCCTTTCAATACACTGTCTACTCCGTTGAGTTGCTCTTCCAGGTTCTCTTACCTCTCTGAAAGAATTACATCATCGGTAGACCACAAAGTTTTTATTCCCTCTGACTGAACCTTAATTACTTCTCCAAATTTCTGCTTGCTATCCTTCAAAGCTTGTTCAATGCATAACTTCAATAACACTTGGGAAAGGCTACAACTACGTCTTACTTCCTTCCCAACCAATGCTTCCTTTTATACCCTCGAATTTTATAAGTGATATCTGGTTTTTCTACGATTTGTACATAACTTTTCCTTCCCTGTATCTTATCCCGGCTATCTTCACAATTACAAACTGCATTTCAGTCAACATTGTTAAAAGCTTTTTGGAAAGCTACAAAGCTATAATCGTAGCCTTTCCTTTCCTTATTTTAATATGAGTAATGCTTCGGGTGTTCCTACATTTTTCATATATCCAAGCTGTTCTTCACCGAGGTCAGATTCTACTATTTTTTTCATTCGTCTGTAAATAATTAGTGTAAGTATTTTGCAACAATGACTTATGAAACTTTGTACTGAACACAATGTAACAAGTGGACCTGAATGTCAACATCCATGGTTCTGCAATCACCACTGGCTTCAGATCTCCTCCTCGAGCCAAACTAAAAAACCATTATATCACTGATGCTATTAGATCAGTGGTTCCCAATCTATGGGCAGCGACTGAAAAAGAAAGAGGAAAGCACTAGCCCTGTAATCTGATAAAGTTATGTACAAAAACTCGTTTTATACAAGAAACTAGTACGGGTATTAACTACTCAGCGCGATATTACACTGCCAAAACAATTAGGGATCAGGTGAGATATCATAGTAAAGTAT
The DNA here is from genome assembly GCA_026315105.1 of Locusta migratoria. NCBI lineage: Eukaryota > Metazoa > Arthropoda > Insecta > Orthoptera > Acrididae > Locusta > Locusta migratoria. The sequence goes on from CM048751.1 coordinate 64,622,852, forward strand.
TTTATTCAGATATCATTTGCAATTGTAATTGAGTGTGATACAGTACGACATTTTGTTGTCTCAACTCTTCACTTGAGGTTTACGTTGCGTTTATTTAACTTCGAGGCAACATGAGGCTATCATATTAGTAAAAAATCATTCTCGCTGAATTCTAACAATATGTGTGATCAAGTCGGACGCCAATCCAGTTGCGTGGCATGGACAGTATGAAGTTATCAATCAGGTCTTGATCGATATTTGGCCGTTCTTCCATGAGTGCAACATCCAGCTCTGCAACCGTTGTGGAAGTTGGCGTCCTGGATGCAATGCGTCTGCCCAGTGCATCCTAGACATGCTCAATCGCGTTAAAGTTAAGTAAACAAGCTGGCCATACCATTCGTTCAATTCCCTCTGTTTCAAGCATGTTGTCTACCAGTGGGGTCGAGCGTTATCGTCCACAAGAAGGAACTCATCTCCTATGGCAACCGCGCATAGGATATGTTGATGTATGCTGCACATAAGCAGGATTGTTTCGAGTTCCAATTTATCTCCAGATGAAATCAAAATCATGGAATATCTGTGAACAGAACCAAACGCCGTTCGTTATGACCCCAATCCTAATGTTTCTCCACCCACTTTCTGCGGGCTAAACACTGTCGTGGTTTTAATGGGACACACACCATTGACTTCCGAGCGTAGATGCCACATTCCCGAAGGCGATTTAGGACTGTTCGTGTTGATATTGCGAGTGCTGTTGCTGCCTGGAGAGTGCGTTGCAGCTGAGTTGCATTCAGCCTCCTGTCTCGACGGACTGTTAACTGGAGATTTTCAATAAAATCTGTAAAATAATAGACCTAATGTCACTTCTGTGATTCATTTTATATGGAATATTAACAAGTGATAATATATAATTAACAGTTGGAAATCAGATACAAAAAGTAATGAGGCTATATAATATATCATAATAGTAGTTGTCAGTGCCCACAAAATATAATTGTATATATCTCATAAATCATCGTATATGCTCGTGAGTATATCCAGTGATGCTAAATTGAATTTGGAGTGACACTTAACTTATCAAAAGAGGCCACTAGGTGGTGCTAGTAGTGTATAGATTGTCATTTGTCAGGTGTACATTACAATTTCATAATTTTTTATACATTTCTTTCAGGAACAACTGATTTATGTCACAAACCATAAAATTATTAAAAAATAAAGTAATACATCCAATAATTTACCAAGTTACATATGTCACTTATTCAGCAGACGTTAAGCACGTAATTTATTGTAGCAGAAAAGGTATCATATGGTATTAATAATTTCTTTTAGTTAGGTATATATTAAAGAACTTTAGAAACCACTGATAAGACATGTTTTGAAAATTGAGTGTTACAAAAATCTTACGGTAGCCCCTAGTCTGAGTTTCAATTTCTCATTTGTTAATTAATTCATAGACATATAAATGCTCTACTACCATGTTCACTTATAAACTGCATCATCCTCAGTCCCACGAGTATCAAAACGGTAGCAAAATTCGCTGTAGTTGGCCCAATGGAGCGAAAACACTGTAAGCAGCCTAAGGTCTAGGACCAATAACTGTGACAAACCCTGCCCTTTGACATGTAGCTACTCCATGACTTATCAAGTTATTTTAAACAATGTCAGCTGCGGTACTATACTAGTATCATATTTTTCCTGTAGTGGGCCTGTTTTTGTCTAGATGCAGACCCATGCAACGCTCGTCGCTTTTTGGAAATTGAATCTAATAATTTTTGAAAACAATTACATTTCCTTAGACTTGTTGTTCAGATGATCTCTTGTTATAGAAATTATACATAGATAAAAATGTTCTTGTATTGTTACTGACGACATTATAAAGCTGCGCTGTGACGTCACTGTAGTTATTCGTGGCCATTAAAAATTGAAATGGGCGTTACCAGCCCCAAATTATTCGGTGGAAGTGGTCGACGTCATCTTAGTAAATAGGATATAAATCACAATGAGGTCTAAACGCGATAGCCCCTTAACACAAAAGTGGAAAAAGAGCCCTAAATCCACTATCTGAAGCATTTTTGATACCTTACAGCATGGGTGGAAAAATGAGGTTAAGCGAACGGGAGCTCCGCAGTACTTGCCCGCGTGGCCAGTTCACCTGTCCGGTAACATCGTTAGCACGTCGAGCGGAAAGAAAAACTTTTCCAGTTCTTGGTCACTATCTTTGGAGCCAAAGTCTCACTGACGCTCGTGGAACAACAAAATTAAACGGTATAAATTGGCTCAGGAGGAGTTTAGATATTCAAAACGAACGTGCTAACCCCTGTGGATATTAGAGTATGCATTTCTAATTACCTTACGCATTAATGTTTTAGTACAACTTTGCTGATGCAATCTTCAACTGACTGTCGATCTTCTTGACAAAGTTTTGGGCTTTTTAAGGAAAACTGCTGTTGTGGATAGAGCAACTTTTAGGAAGGTCGCTCGCACACAATCCAACATTATGACGGTAAGCTCAGTGAAATAACTGCCTGGAGAAATATCTCCAGTGGATTACAACCTACCAGTGTTTTCAGGTAGTAGTTAAGAGTTCGTCATTTAATTAGAATGAATTATTTCATTTCTTCTACTGATCTAGTAAAAATTATACATAAAGACATAAAAATGAATCACTTAAAATCTTGAAATGAAAAAGTAATAACTTCATTAGGTAAACGGCAGAAATAATAAATATTTTTAAAATATTTAATGAGAACTCTTACGTCACATAGGTTATTTCCTCACAGTATGAGAATGGGAGTGAAATCTACCTTTACTCTATGTGGCTCAACGAGGTATTATCATACACAGATCTGTTTAGTTGTGCCATTGTTTAGAGAACATCTACCTTGGATAACAATTAAATACAGTCTTCAACCAAGTAGGCAAAGTGAAGTGAATCCCTTCTTCAACACACGTTGTAGACACTTTCGAATCAACTAGGGCAATAAATTCATTTACACGTGTTAAGATAAAAAGCTATTAAGATTGCTGTAAAGTATATTAAACAATCTAAAATGTTTTGTGAGGTCCAAATTGTGTTCTGGAGGTGTTAGATAAATACCTATTTAACCATATGTAGACTTCATCATATAGTCATTGGCTGAAGGGTGTTGTTGTTTGGTTCTTCAGTCCGCAGACTGGTTTCATACAGCTCTCCACGCTACCCTGTCCTGTGCAAGCCTCTTCATCTGAGAATACGTACGGCAACCTACATCCTTTTGAATCTGCGTACTGTATTCTTCCGTCGGTCTCCCTCTACGATTTTTACCCCACACACTTGTTTATAATGCTAATTTGACGCTTCTTTGATGTCTCAGAATGTGTCCCACCGATCCCTTCTCTTATGATATGCCAAAAACTCCATTTCTACCCAATTCTGTTGAGCACCTCATCAGTTACGTGATCTACCATCTAATCTTCATCAATCGTGTAGCACCACATTTCGAAGGCTTCTATCATCTTTTTGTCTGAACTCCTTATCGTCTACGTTTCACTCCCGTGCTACACTCCAGACGAATGTTTTCAGAAAGGACTAACTAAGATTTAAACTAATATTGGATGTCAACAATTTCGCTTCTTCAGAAGCGCTTTTCTTCCCATAGCCATTCTGCATTTCTATCTTCTTTACTTGGGCATCAGAAGTTATCTTGCTACCTAAATAACGAAACTCAGCTACTAATTTTATTCTCTCATTACCTAATCTGATTCCTCCAGCATCACCTGATTTTCTGACAGAACATTCCATTGCCTTTGTTTAACTCTTGTTAATGTTCATCTTATACCTCCCTTTCAAGACACTGTCCATTCCGTTTAATAGCTGTTCCAGGTCTTTTACTGTCTCTGACAAAAATACTATGTGGTCAGCAAACCGCAAGGTTTTTATTGCCTCTGCCTAGACTTTAATTCCCTCTCCAAATCTCTTTTTCCATTTTTTCAGCTTTTTTTGCTTAATGTATAGATTGAACAACAGTAGGGAGAGGCTACAACCCTGTCTTACTTCCTTCCCAACCACTGCGACCCTTTCATGACTTTCAACACTAATAATTGCTGTCTGGTATTTGCACAAGTTGACTAAAACTCTTCGCTCTCTATATTTTACCCCTGCTAATTTCAGAATTTGAAAGACAGTATTCCAGTCAACATTATCAAAAGATTTCTCCAGATCCACAAATATTAAAAACATAGGTTTCCTTTTCTTCAACCCATCTTCTAAGATAAGTCGTAATGGGAGTATTGCCTCGCGTGTTCCTACATTTCTTCTAAATCCAAACTGATCTTCCCCCAGGTCGGATTCGACAAGTTTTTACATTCGCCTGTAAATAATTCGTGTTAGTATTTTGTAAGCATGACTTTTTAATCTGATCTGTAATTTTCACGTTTGTCTGCACTCGCATTTTTAGGAAATGGAATCGCTATATTCTTTTCTGAGGGTACTTCCCCTGTGTCATACATCCTGCATACCAAGTGGATCGATTTGTTCATGACTTGCTCTCCTACCAATAATAGCAGTGCAGCCGGGACATCATCATATACAGCAGTCTTATTTCTACTCAAAGCTTTTAGTGCTCTGTCAAATTCTTCTCGCAGTATCTCATCTCCTATATCATCTTCCTCTGCTTCGTCTTCCACTTCTAGAATATTGCCTTAAAGTTTATTATCTTTTTACAGGCCATCTATATATTCCTTCCATCTTTCAGCTTTTCTTTGTTGAAGGGAATCACTCCAAAAATGTTGGCACGGACTATAAACTAATATTTGTACCCACATAATGCAAGAAAGCTATAGAAAGACAATTGGATGGTTTACCATTGCAAATTGCCAGTGAAAGTAACCCAATAGGTGTAGCACTTTTTGAAAATATCTGAATTAATGGAAATATGCTAGGGTCACATAGAACATCTCCTTATATTATAAATAATGTAAATATATGTAGCCTTAAAGCATATGTCACTCCTTCGTATCTAACGCGTATTCTGATTAATGTAACTGTGCTGTCATATAACTACAGTAAGACACATAATTTCTTCTCTACACATTTTGGAGCTCTTTTATTGCTATAGACATATAAGCATTACATAACTTATAACATAAAAGATACAAGCTCTAAAAAGTTATATTAGATTATCTTTCGCACAGAATCAGTGGCATAATTCAGAGGTCCTATCACTGTGTGTACAATTACCAGCTCGGGTTGCAGACGAGTATTGATTTAGAACATTCCTACAAAACGTGCGACTTCATATCAATATATTCGATTTCTGATGGAAATTCTCAACGAGATGCTAAAATATTCTTCAAAAGAGATAGATTGGTTAGCCAGTACTTAGTACTGTACCGCCGATAGTCACACAAAAAATAAAACGAAAACGGAGACGAAAATAAGGACACATCTCTGACTTCTACACATCACCCATCATCACCTCATGGCCTACAACGTGTGTAACCTTTCCCTTGTGTTTCCAGTTCTCTTTTTATTCCCTCCGCTCCTACCTGACGAAGGAACATAGATCCGAAAGCTAGTGTCCTTTTCTTCCTTTTGCGTTTTTGTGGGACTATCGCCGGTACAGATCTGAAGTAAGTACTGCCCAGGAAATCAATCCTTTTTCAAGAATATTATACCAATATATTAGTATTATGAGTAAGCAAATGAAGTTCATATTTAAAGTATTGCGAAATTATTGCCAAAATAAAATTTTAGATACTGGTTAGCCCTAATCAGGGATATACTTTCAGTATGGGAGATGCAGTTTAGTTTGTTCTATATGGCTCCGATGGCTTACAGAAAAACCATTGAAGTAAACAAATAATCCTCACCTATCGTTCCCTAAGTAATCATGTTTGGCAAGCAAAGATGTTTATGTTCAAAAGTTAATGACACGTTCAGAACTCTGCCTTTATTACTGGGAATGGCAATACCAGTTTAAGTGTGGACCCAAGGGAAGGTTTGGAACTCTAATACATACATATTATTTTTGAAACATTTTTCCGCCCTGCTTACTGATTCATCAACACAATGTATTTCCAGTTTTGATAATTTTTTATAAATTGACAACTGGTTTTACAAAACAAAAGGTATGTTGCTGTGAAGATGACATAAGTTGATTTTCAAATGTAAGTAATAACAACCGAAATTATCGCCGGCCGCGGTGGCCGAGGTGACTGAGGCGCTCCAGTCACGGTCAGCACGGCCACTACGGTCGGGGGTTCGAATCCCCCCTCGGGCATGGATATTTGTGCCGTCCTTAGTTGTAAGTAGTTCATAAGTAGTTTGTAAGTTTAGGGACTGATGACCCCGCTGTTAAGTCCCATAGACTCTACAAACATTTGAACATTTGAACAACCGAAATTATGATTGTACTGTGATAAATTAGCCAAAACATGACGGTAATTTCATTATAAAAACATTATACATTGAGATACTTAGAATTATTTTCATAGAAATTCCTCTTGACGTATGCTCTGACTATACCAACACTGGACGGTAAGTGACTGTTGCGTGGGCCCGATTGTTAGTCGTCTGTCTCCACGCCACAGGGCCGGCGCAAGCATAAGTGCCGCCCCGTGCCAGCTGCTAAATTGCCGCCCCCCAACCCCTCTTTTTTTGCCTTTTTTATTTTTTATATATTTTTATTTTTCTATATATAAAACGTTTGTGGAACTTTATTTTAAAAATCTGCAGGAAATGTCAGCAATCAATAGCAATTTTTGTTTTTACTTTTCACATCTACCTAGGTTTCGGCCACTGAGTGGCCAGTATCAATCCGTCATGTTGACAGTTACGTTCAGCATGACTGTATAGATGTAACCATAACTCAAAGCATTGAGGATATCCACACTGTGCCCGAAATCTATGTAGATCTGGAAAATAAAAACAAAAATTGCGACTGATTGGTGAGATTTCCAACAGATTTGTACAAAACAGTCACTGGGTACCAGCTCAAAATTAGAGTCAAACCTGATTGAAGAAATAAGTATGTGACCGATGATATGGATAAATGTATTATCAGGCAGCTATTTCTATGGCATTACGAACAACAGAGATAAATACGAAGTTTGCGTAAACTACACAACTTTTGACAAACAGTAATTACCTTCAATGCTAGCAAAGAAACCCTTAGAAGCAATGTTCTGTCTTTGGAGTTTCGTTTTAGAAGTTGTCAAAATTGACGTTTTGTTTCGTGTGGACAAGAGGGCATTGTTGCTAAAAGACCATACATACAGGTTTTCATGAGAATCAAAGGAACCAATAGTTTACTTAGATGAAACATGGATTCACACCGCATTATACAGTAAACAAATGTTGGCAAGGTAATAGTGTGCGAGTATTATTCTCAAACAAAAGTGCCTGTCAGAGTTTAATTTTTGTTCATGCAGACGGAGACAGGTGTTTCATGCCTCAAAAACGAAAACGTCGAAACCCAACTTATTCCAGGTTTACTGCGAACGTCTTTATCCTTTTTAATTACTCGCAGGGTATTTACCCATTCTGAATACTTCTAGCCATTGTAGTTGTGGGACATGTTTGACTGTAGTAATGTTCAACCTGTTCAACCATTTTTTTCCATAATGAGTGAAGAATAAAACACTCGTAAAATGCCATTGAAGGCCTTAGCAAAATTGCTTCAGGCTTAACATGTAACCGCAGTACCTAACATTGCATTAGAATTTCGAAATTAGATTTCGTCTTGTGCAAAATTAGTTGTGAGTAAACGCACGGCGCGTAACAGGCTGGCAGCGCTCCACTCATAAGAATACTGGCGTCGGCGTGTACGCCAGACTGCTTCCCCCTCTCTGTTCCTCCGTCGTAAACATGCCACAGTTCCCGCAGCCGCTCCCTCCGAGGTTCGGTTTCGAATCCTATCTTGGCCATTAATTTTGAATTTTTCTTAAAGAAGAAGAAGAAATAAAAGAAAGGAAGAAAAAAAATAACAGTAAAGGAAAAAAAGGGGAAGGGCGGCAGATTTGCAGATTTGCCGCCCCTGGGAAAACGCCGCCCCGTGCGGCCGCACGTTTCGCACGTGTCTTACGCCGGCCCTGCCACGCCACCCCTCTTACAAGCTTTCAGCAAAACCATGCGTATCTACTCATCCTCATTGACACTCCTCGTCGTAGCTTCTTAACCAATAATATAAGTTGATATTAGGCCCCAAAATTATAGGCTGATAAGAATTAAGGAAACAGAACAGTACACAGACATACATGGTGACATGAGAAAACAAATACTTAAATTATATGGGTACATTAAAAGGATGTGCGCTCACTAGGTTGACAAAACAAATACTAGAATTCTACGAAATCAAAAGTAGGCTAAAACTGGGCCAATTCTACATCTACATGGGATACTCTGCAAATCACATTTAAGTGCATGGCAGAGGGTTCATCGAACCACCTTTATACTACTTATCTCCCATTTCATTCTCGAATAGTGCGCGGGAAGAAAGAACACCTGAATCTCTCTGTTAGAGTTCTGATTTCTCGTATTTTCTTCTGATGATCAATTCTACCTATGTAGGTGGGAGTCAACAATATATTTTCGCATTCGGAGGAGAATGTTGGCGATTGGAGTTTCGTAAGTAGCCCACGCCGCAGCGATAAGCGCTGTTGTTGTAATGATTCCCATGCCAGATCCTGTATCATTTCCGTAACGTTGTCTCCCCTGTATCGTGACAACACGGAACGAGCTGCCCTTCTTTGGACTCTTTCGATGTCCTCCGTCAGACCAACCTGATAAGGATCCCACACTGGGCAACAATACTCCAAAAAAAGGACGGACAAGCGTAGTGTATGCAGTTTCTTTAGTAGTTCTGTTGCATCTTTTAAGGGGGCTGCCAATAAAACGCAGTCTCTGGTTCGCCTTTCCTACGACAGTATCTACGTGTTCTTTCCTGTTTAAGTCTGATGTAATAGTAATTCCTAAGTATTTTGTGGAGTTTACGGCCTTCACATTTGATTGATTTATCTTGTAAACTTTAAAGGATTTCTTTTCGTACTCATGTAGACCACTTCACACTTCTCATTATTTAGAGTCAATTGCCAATTTTTACTCCATAGTGGTATCTTATTCAGATCGCTCTGCAGTTGGTTTTTATCTTCAAATGATTTTACTAGACGGTAAATGACGGCGTCATCTGCAAACAGAGCTACTTAGATTTCCCCTAAATCGTTTATGTAAATAAATAACACTACCCTGTGGAACGCCCGATATCATCTCTGTTTTATTCGATGCCTTTCAATCGATTACTACGAACTGTGTCCTCTCTGACAGGAAATGGATTACTGCGATTAACTCAGGTAGAAGTTAGAGACACAAAAAAATTAAGATAAAAGATATTTGTTTAAAAAGTCAGTCAAAGGGAAATTAGACAACTGACCGAAACACCGTGCTCTCACGTAAGAATGAGACTTCATTCCGAAAGAATGCGACAAATTTGGGCACAAAGGAAGAACAAGCATCAAAACCGATTGTACTTTTGGGTCCATACGTGAATAATAATTATTGTAACTCCATTTGCTACAATGGCATTTTAGTAAATAATGAAAAGCATAAATCCATACTACAAACAAGATTTTAGTATGTGTAATTATTTGAGATTGGGTATATTCTTTCAAAGGTGCCATGTTTGTCAACCAAGAATCGAAAGATTGTAATTATCTGTCAAAAATATTGTGGTGACAGCACTGTAATGTATAAAACTGTACGACATTTCAGCTGATAAGACTGTGATCATTACAACATCCTGAGAATGGTAACTTCTAAAATTGTCAGAAATGTCTGACTTTTATACAATGATAAGCATTGTGATTAGGGAGAGGTTCACTCTTACAATTTCACGAAGGGCACGTTCATAGAAGAATAGAATAACGCTTTGTTTCCTCCTACTAGAGACAGAGCTCAAACGCAGCCTAACTGCCAATCAATCTTCCAGCACATAGTCTGCGAATAGAACACTAGTTGGCACACTTTTCCTTGGCATCTCTGCGATCGACGGAAGTCGGCTAACTTCGTACGCCTCCAGAATGCTTATGCTACTTGGCAACATTAGCTACTATTGTGCGTCGTAATAAGGTGTTACGTATATATGCTGATCCATGTTTCATGTATGTTGCACGTAATGAATGTTAAAATTTAAGAAGTGAGCGAAGTTGCTTATCGGATACCTCTACCGCATCGTAAATTTTTCCTGTTACTTTTGCTACGCGTTAGACCATTACATGGTTCTTCATTTTAAAAGCTATAAGCGAGCTGCACTGGGACAACCATCACAGTCATTTTGAACATAAATTCTACAGACATATATAATTTCCACTTAAAATACGGCACGTTAGAGCCAGCTGGTGTGAGATACTACCGAAGTCGTTTATCATTAAAATTAATAATTTCGAGGATAGTCATCTAAATGGACAGGAACTCTCAACACAATTGCAAATAACGTTAGAGGAATCAAATCCGTAAAGTGAAATACCATAACAAAAGGTGTATATGATGCTACATCAGTCACACGATGGCAGACAATGGCAGTAATATTTGTACTCGTAGTTGAAAAGCAAAACGTTGTTTGAGAACAATGTTAGCTTACCATCTATGAAAACGTGTCGAGCTGAGGAACGTAAATGATGATACGTTCACACAGGTACAATTAACGTGAAAGACTCAACATGCCATTCGTGTCAAATTATGTCAAAATATATCGAAATAGAAGTTAATAGTAACGTTCAAGGCATAACAAAATCGCAGAAAAAAAAAACAGAAAAATAGTAACCTCTCTGTGATCGTCTCGGTAATGGAAACCAACAGGTATTAAATATGTTGCTGTTGTGAGGAGATGACGTTTGTAGAAACAGATCCAAATGTACATAGAAAAACCAATCTCAAAAAATTGTACAGATCTACCACCAGTTGAGTGAAATATGTGCATTAAATCGGCAAAGGATGTGTATACTGTACGTTTAAGTTTCCCAAGTTTTCCGTAACAAAATCGTCTGCTCAAATAAAATGAGATAGAACACTTCAGCAAATAGCGCTTCCTGTTTCAATATTTCGTAAAACTTCTAGCTCTGAACCAGGAAAAATTTTAACAAATTGTTCGTTGAAAATTATTTTGGCACTATTCTGCACATAAATAAATATCGCCAACTTGTGATCGACAGTAACTCTTATTTACCATCGATTTAAATATGGACTTCAGCCTGCAAGGTGCCAGCGAATAATAATTCGCAGTTGGGTCGGTATTAAAAAAAGTGCATATTTTTGATATTTTATTTGCATTGTGTGTTGTTATTTTTTACTGTTATTTTAGATCTCATCAAGAGAAAAAAAATATTTTAGTATTCAATGGGACGGCGTTGGTCAATACGTATGCTCTTCTCCGAAGAGCCACATCTTGAGCAAATAAATACCTTCGTATCAGGTGTTCGGCAACCGACACAACACTGTATGTGGCTTTATTTCTCTACAGTAGCCTCTGGACTACGCAGAATATAGCGCAATATGATTACGTTTTCTCCAGGCAGCAAATAGATCTTGCATAATGTTAATTTCAAAATCTAGGACGTGCGAACAAGGTCGTTACTGGCGCTAACTGTAAGCAAGGAAACAATGAAGCATAGTAGATTGAAGAGAATTATATAAAAGAGATAAAGTCTGGCGCATGAAATGTACCAAGTGAAATGACGGAGAATGAGCATAGTTATTGCCGGAAAACTCTGAGGGTGGAGACTGGATCATTAAAAGTACATTTTATGTGTTTATATTTTTTTCTGCATTTTCTTCTTCTTCCTTTGAAGAACCCATTTGAAGGGTGCGTTAAATAAACTTTTGCTAATCGTATTTTATTTTTGGCTTTCTTCCTTCCAGAATTACTTCATTCTTTGAAAATGATGTTCCCTTTCTTCTTGAGTCCATTTTCGTCTAGTCGTTGTCTTTTCCTCCTCAGACACCGCTAATGGAATTACTTCTTAAAATGTGTTCTGTTTTCTATTGTGTCTTGTAATCTCATTCGATGTCTTTTCGACCTGAACGAACCATGTGAAAATCCGCTTGATAGTCTGTTGTTATCGACTCGGAAGAAGTATATAAAAAACACATTTGCATTACGTTAGTTAGTTATTAAATGATCATGAATAACTACCTGTTTGAACTTAGCCGGTAATTTACATTATTATTTCTTTTATCTCGCGCCGTTTCCTCAAAATTCTTCTCTCGACAGTCAACTTATGGTTAGCTTGTTTTTGGCGCAGACAGGATTCGTCGCTAGAACTTTGTCCACCTTTGTCACGGCAACAGAGGCGACGTGTCTTGGCACCTAAGCAGTGGTGCCCTGGGAGGTCGCTGAAGGCAGTTGGCACCACATCTGCACATGAAAGTCACCTAATTACCGTAAATTACGGGGAGGGGTGAATGTCCCAGAGAGCATAATTCAGCCGCCGCCAACTTTTAATATGATAGGTAATTTTTGCCCGTCTATGCAGCTACAGATAAGATGCGACTTTTTCACCAGACGCGTTTCGTTTTACCACATCTGTGGTAGTCTTGGTTTTCGTCTCACATCATGGAGTGCCAATTGGTTACATGCTGTACCGCAGATTCTTCTCCATGTGTCACTGCTTTTAGCACTAGTCATCCACGAGATACTGAAAGCAGCAGACAGAGGCTCCTAGGTAGACGTCGTGTTTATTGACTTTCGGAAGGCGTTCGATGCGACTCTGCACTGTCTCGTGATGCACATAACACAAAGATAAACGGTATTCACGATTCAGCTACAAATAGATGTGATATTTCGTTTTATTAAGTACATCACTTCGTGAGTGGTGTAAAATGTTTTCATAGATCTAAAACATGTTTGAAAAAATGTTTATCAAAAATTGATATTTTACTTATGGAAAATTTTCATTGCCTTTTCGCTTTACATTATGAAACTCCGACGTGTTACATAGGTCTCGACAGTTTTATTTTTTCTTCCTGCATGCATATTTTCTGTTGTAACTTACACATCACTTTAGCATTATGCATCTTTTCCACTTTTCAACAACCAATGGATCACTAGCAGATGTGTTTGTAAATTTTCCTGTCTGTATGTGTCGACTGTTATTTGGAGTGTTGCCAACATTGCAGTTTTTTACTTCACTTTTTTATTTAATATTATTGTTATTTTTACAATATGTTACTGAGGTTTGTTTTCTATATAAAGGAAGGAAAACTGAAGTATTGTGTAGCTGTAAGTGGTTGTGGGAAAGAGGGGATGGGGGATTGAGCGGGTAAGCTGGGAATGGGCGGAGGGAAGGTGTATAAGTTACAGAGGTTGAAATGTGGAAAAGTAGGGTTTTATATGATTTTTTCGTATTTCTTTATACATTGTTTGCTTTCCAGTATGTATTTGGTCGTTGTGGGTTATTGGTTTGTGTGTGTGTGTGGAAGTTGTCCGAGAAAGGAAGGAGTTGTCTCTTTCTCTTTGTTTTTATGTTTTTCGTATCTTTTTCCGTAGTTTTGCGCCTATAAGTTTCCCGTTTAGGTGGTCTGCAAACGTTGAATGGTTTGTAACATATTTCCATCCCCTGATAAGTTCCTCATATGTAGTCACAAGAGCCCTGTCAGTCATTCGCCTGTCCGATTTATGTTATTAACTTGCAGTTGAGAAACCCTGCTGATTCGAGGAATTCATGTATACCACATGACCTCAAAAATTGTTTCTTTCTTTTAAAAAAAAATTCACCAAATACATTCTGCTGTAAGGCACACACACAGCCGATAACATACGTCGGAAGTCGGCCGCGAGAGTGCGCCGCGGGAAAATGCGGCAAACGCCAGAGCACGCCACGGGCGGGTGAATGACCCAAGCAGCGCGGTGTTGTGCTCTGCGCTCAGTGTGTTGTTTACGAGGTACGAGCTCACTTCGCGGGTTACTCGTACAGCTAGTGCACGCCAGTGTTCTGTGTAGCAGTGAGAGAGTTGTTCTCGTGGCTACAACATTGGCGACGAGGATGGGATTTTTTTGTTTTCCTCCGCGCGTTTTCCGTCTGATGTGGTTGTTCGTCTTACACAATGTCTACTAGTTCTTCCGATGAGATTCTGCGTCGCCTCGTCGAACAACAAGAGGTTTTTGCATCGGCGATTCACGCTCAGAACCAGGTATTACAATCTCTTGCTACAGCCTTGTCTAGTGGGTCCCAACCCCCGTCCACCCCGCAGGTTGTTTCGCCCCCCGCGCCCCCTCTGTCTTATCCGCCACCTTTTCCGGCGTACGACGAGTCCGTCGAAGAGTGGGACGCGTATGAAAAACGGTTAAGACAACACTTTCAAGCTTTTGGCTGGTCTGATGGCACCTTATGTCGTGCGTTATTCCTGTCGTGGCTGTCGCCTCGTCTGTATCAGCTGCTTTGCCAACTCGCCCCCTTGCAGGATCCTGCGTCGCTGTCTTTCGATCAAATGTGCGGCCTTTTTTCACAATATTACCGCAAACGGACTCATGTGATAGCGGCCCGTGTTGAGTTTTACCGCTGCAGGAAGCAGCCACAACAGTCTTATCGGGCGTGGGCCGCGGACCTCCACGGTTTAAGCCGTCGTTGTCATTTTGTTACGGATGTGCATAAAGAATCGTATGCCGATCATATGGTCCGTGACGCTATTATTCGGCTCGCTCCCGATCGCGAGGTTCGCGAACGCGCCCTCCTGTGCGAAAATCCTTCACTTTCCGATGTTCTTAACATTGCGCAGTCTTTCGAGGTTTCGCGGGCGGCGGGCAACCAAATTGAGGCTTGGTGTGAGGTGGCGGAAATCCAACCCTCTTCTTCCCCGTTACCGGCAGGGTCGCAAAGGGATGACGTGGTCGCGGCAGTTCGCGCGCAGCCTCGGCGCCGGAGCGATCGGCCAAGTGCACGGCCGCGGAAACTCGGGCCAGGCGGCGTGCGGTCACGCGACCGTAAAATGCTTCCTTCGTGTCCCTCCTGTTTTGTCGATCATGATAGACCTGACTGCCCCAAGCGGTGGTCCACGTGTCATCAGTGCCACAAGAAAGGTCACATTGCTTCTGTTTGTGCCTCCAAAATCCAAGATTCCGACGCAGAGATGGACGTAAATTGCGTCTCAGCGATTTCGGTTGCACCCAACAAGCTCTTTATTGACGTCACTGTTTTCCACAAACAGTTGCGTATGCAAGTGGACACAGGCGCGGCCGTCACCTTATTGAACTCAAAGACTTATTTGGATCTGGGTTCTCCCTCTCTCTTCCCGGTGTCGCGGAGATTGGTCAGTTACAATAAACAAAATATTCCGATCCTGGGACAGTTCTCAGCGCCTGTTACATACAAATCTGTCACTCGTAGGCTCACTTTCCTTGTTGTAAACAATGCTCACACGGACAACTTGTTTGGTCTTGACGCCTTTCAGGGGTTTGGGTTCTCTATTTCCGACGACGTCAACATTGTCTCTGACCAGGTGCCCTTCCCGCAACTAGACTCTTTACGCACCGAATTTTCGGCGCTGTTTTCGGCGGGGTTGGGCTGTGCTAATAATTTCCAAGCCCACATCACCTTGAAGCCCTCCGCCAGGCCCCGCTTTTTCCGCGCTCGGCCGGTTCCGATTGCACTCCGTGACCACGTCAAAGCGGAGCTGGACCGCCTGGAGGACGCTGGGGTGGTAAAACGCATCCCGTCTAGTGAATGGGCGACTCCCATGGTCATTGTAAAAAAACCGTCGGGGCGGTTGCGCCTTTGTGGCGATTTCAAACGTTCCGTGAACGCCCAATCTATCATCGACACTTATCCATTGCCGCGCCCAGACGAGCTTCTTGCGAAATTGGCGGGTGGACAATATTTTTCAAAGATAGATCTCTCTGAGGCGTATTTACAAGTTCCTCTCGACGCTGCCTCTCAACGTCTCTTGGTCCTGAACACGCCCTTTGGTTTGTACCAATACTTGAGGTTGCCCTTCGGGGTGGCCAGCGCTCCAGCAATTTTTCAGCGTTTCCTTGAACAACTCACACTGTCTGTGCCCGGTTGTGTCAATTATCTCGATGATATAGTAGTGTCCGGGTCCACAGCCGATGAACACTTACGCAACTTACGGGCACTGTTAACGGTATTACAGGAGGCGGGGTTGACGTGCAACCTGGAGAAATGCCACTTTTTTCAGCCTTCTATCACGTTTTTGGGGTTTGAGGTTTCTAGTGAGGGCAGCAAGCCCCTCAGTCAGAATGTCTCTCCCGTGTTGGCTCTCCCTCGGCCGACTTCAGTCAAGGACCTGCAAGTGTTTTTAGGAAAGGTCGCTTATTATCATAAATTCTTGCCGGGGGCTTCATCTATTGCGAAACCCCTGCATGACCTGCTGCGCAAAGGGACTTCCTTCCATTGGTCATCGGCCTGTGAAACAGCATTTTGCACATTAAAGGAGCTGCTGCAATCGGCTCCCTGCCTCGTCACCTATCAACCCGGCCTCCCTCTTGTCTTGGCAACGGACGCCTCTCAACATGGGATTGGGGCAGTGCTCGCTCATAAATATCCAGACGGATCTGAGCGACCGATCGCTTTCGCCTCTAAAACGCTCACTCCGGCCCAAACCAGATATTCGCAAATTGAGAAGGAGGCCCTTGCTATTGTCTACGCTCTGAAGAAGTTTCACGTCTTTCTGTATGGCGTAAAATTTCATCTTATAACTGATCACAAGCCGCTGGTTTCTCTCTTTCACCCTTCGGCGTCACTACCGGACAAGGCCGCTCACCGTCTTCAGCGTTGGGCGCTGTTCCTATCTCGGTATAACTATGCGATACACTTCCGCCCTACATCCAAACATGCCAATGCGGATGCGCTCTCCCGGCTTCCGGCTGGACCAGACCCAGACTTTGACCAGGAAGAATTGCTGTGCTTTCATGTCGACTTAGCCGCTCAGCAAGCAGTGGATGGTTTTCCCATCACGGGTGCCAAGGTGGCTCGGGCTAGTGCCGCAGACCCGGTCCTCCGCAAGGTGATCCGTCTGGTCCAGCAGGGCTGGCCTGAGACTCCGCCGAAACGGGCATCGGACCCCCTCAGAAACTACTACGCATTTCGACACCGTTTTTCTGTTGTAGATGGCGTGCTTCTCCTTGATTCCGAGGATTCCTCTCCTAGGGTCGTCATTCCTTCGGCCCTCCGCTCAGAGGTCCTCACGCTGCTACACGCCGATCATTGGGGGGTATCTCGTACTAAGGCATTGGCCCGCCGCCATGTGTTTTGGCCGGGCCTGGCCAGCGACGTGTCTCGTATGGTTACCTCGTGCTCACTATGTGCGCAACATCAAGCCTCCCCTCGGGCAACATTCGCCCCATGGCCTCAACCTTCGCAGGCCTGGGATCGCCTACACATTGATTTTGCGGGCCCCTTCCTTAATGCCTATTGGTTGCTGGTTATTGATGCCTTCTCTAAGTTCCCTTACGTGGTCCGTTGCCTTTCAACCTCAGCCACGGCCACGGTTGCCGCCTTGTCACGCATTTTCTCGATTGAGGGCCTTCCCACTACCGTGGTGTCTGACAACGGCCCTCAGTTTGTTTCCCGCGAGTTTGCCTCCTTCTGCAACGCCCGAGGTATCCGCCATGTCCTGGCCCCACCCTTCCATCCGCAGTCAAATGGGGAGGCTGAAAGATTTGTTCGCACCTTTAAGACCCAGTTAAAAAAATATGTGGCTCGGTACCCCTCTGATGTTGCCCTCGATCAATTTCTCTCATCCTTTCGGTTCACCCCGTTTGGCGACAAGAGTCCTGCGGAACTTCTCCATGGCCGGCAGCCCCGGACTCTGCTTCATCTCCTGCGTCCGAGCCCGGGACATTCATCTGTGTCTCCATCTTCTCGCTTCCGACCAGGGATGGCTGTCTGGGCACGTGGGTTTGGACGTCGACCGAAATGGATTCCTGCCATCATCACCAGATGCCGCGGCCGCCGTCTCTGCGACATACGCACGGAAGACGGCATCACTGCACGTCACCACGACCAGCTGCGCCTGCGTGTGGAAGAGCGGGAGCCCCCCATACCCCAGCCGATGCTCTCGCACCAGTCCGCTCCACTAACCAGCCCACAGGCCGAAGAGAGGTTCCTGCCGTTCCCTGCAAGTTGTCTGCCTCCGCCAGGGACTGACCCAGGTCCCTCCTCTCAGGGACCTACACCTTTGCGGGTACAGCCAACACCCATGCTGGATTCATCTCCTCCTGATGCATCGCTCCCTTCGGGTCCACCATCACCAGGTCCGGGGACTGAGGTGGAGATGGAGACCGAGCCACCATCACCGGTCCTGCCATATGGGTTGTCGGGGGAGGGGCGCCGACGCTGCCCGCGCTCAAAGTACTTCCGACCCTACGCAACGGTGCCTGCCCGCAACCTCAGTCAGAGCCCAACAGATGACGACGTCATGGACATTGCTCGCATCCGAGCCTCCCCAAGGGGAAAGGAATGCTGTAAGGCACACACACAGCCGATAACATACGTCGGAAGTCGGCCGCGAGAGTGCGCCGCGGGAAAATGCGGCAAACGCCAGAGCACGCCACGGGCGGGTGAATGACCCAAGCAGCGCGGTGTTGTGCTCTGCGCTCAGTGTGTTGTTTACGAGGTACGAGCTCACTTCGCGGGTTACTCGTACAGCTAGTGCACGCCAGTGTTCTGTGTAGCAGTGAGAGAGTTGTTCTCGTGGCTACAACACATTCCGTAATCAAAATTATAATCTCGAAACTTTACAGAGATTTATAGTTAATTGGTTTCCCTGGATCAGTGGGCAAAAGATAAAGATCGGAATTGTCACTTGACATGCATCTACATAAATACTCTGAACTCACATTAAAGTGCATGGCAGAAGGCTCATCGAACACATTTTATGATATTTCTTTACCGTTCCATACTCTAATAGCGCGCGGGACAAAGGAAGACCTAAATCTTTCCGTTTTTGATGTGATTTCTTTTATCTCATAACTACCTATGTAGTTGGGTGCTAACGAAATATGTTCACTTTCGGAAGAGAAATTCGGTGAAAGAAATGAGATGAATCTCGCCGCAACTAATAACGCCTTCCTTTTAATGCTTTCCGCCCTACGTCGGGCTTCATTTACGTGACCCTTTCTCCCCTAAATCGCGATAATACAAAATGTGCTGCCCTTCTCTGAACTTCTGTACATCGTCTGTCAGCCCCACTTCGTAGGGACCCCAGAATGCGCAGCAATATTTCAAAATTGGACGCAGTGTAATGTAGGCTTTTTGTTTTTCTTTTTAATTGTTGCATCTTCTAAGTATTCTGCTAATGAAACATAGCCTTTGGTTCGCCTTTCTTTCAATATTTTGTGTTTGTTCTTTCCAATTTAAGTTATTCGTAATTGCAATTCTTAGGTATTTCTTTGAATTTAGGCCTGTAGATTTGAGTGATTTATCGTGTATAAGAATTTAACGGTTTTCTTTTACTGCTCATATGTATGACTATACACTTTCCATTATTTAGGGTCAATTGACATTTTTGCGTCATGCAGATATTTTATGTAAATTAGTTTGCAGTTGCTTTTGATCTCTTTGTGACTTCACTAACCTATAAGTGGCAGCATCATCCGCGAATAGTCGTTTATAAAGATAAGGAACAGTAGGGCCCCTATAACACTTCCGTGGCGAACGCCAGATATCACTTCTGTTTGCTCAGTAGTTCCCCGTCAATTACAACGTACTTTGTCCTTTCTAACAGGAAATCTGGAATCCAATAGTACAACTGTTGCGATATTGCATAAGCACGCAATTTGATTAGAAGACTCTTCTGAGATACAGTGTCAAATGCCTTCCGTAAGTCTAGAAATATGGAATCTGAGATCCTCTGTCGATAGTACTCATCACGTCTTATGAGTGAAAACCTAGCTGTGCTTCAGAAGCGATATAATTTCTGAATCCGCCTTGATTACGCTTCAATAGGCCGTTTTCTTCAAAGTAATTATGTTTGAGGAAAGTATATGTACTAAAATCCTGCTGCAAATCGACGTCAGTGATATAGAACTGTAATTATATGGATCAATCCTATTGGTTTTCTTGAATATTAGACTGACTTGTGCAACTCTGCTGCCTTTGGGTACGGATCATTCGCTAAACGAGTGGGTATATATGATAACTAGGTATGGGGCTATTGCATGAGCACACTCTGAAACAAACCTAATTGGTAGTCACTCGGGGCCGGGAAGCTAACTTTCACGAAGTTACTTTAACCCTTTCAAGATTGATTTTTTAAAATTTATACATAAACTTCTTCTTTTGACCGTGTAGTGTTTTATTATAGGTGATAATATTACGAATACATTTCTTGCAATTCTGACCTAACTTTGTGCAATTAGGCACTGGGACTCTGGTGTCCCAACAGTCGTATTTCGTGGGATACCGGTGCCCCACTAGGCTTATTGAGTGGGACATGTATTGTCCCACCATCACTCAACAGTAGTAGAAGATACTAATATGACACGGACATGTGTAATAATCAAATCAAATGTTTGTAGAACTTATGGGACTTAACTACGGGGTCATCAGTCTCTAAGCTTACAAACTACTTATGAACTAGCTAAGACTAAGAAAGGCACAAATATCCATGCCCGAGGGGGGATTCGAACCCCCGACCGTAGTAGCCGTGCAGACCGTGACTGGAGCGCCTCAGTCCCCTCGGCCACCGCGGCCGGCGTGTAATAATCTTGATGGTAAACATTTAATAACAAATTGTAGAACACATTTACTATCAAAGATTTTTACATGTCTGAGTTAATATAAAATTACATGTGATTTGGTTCCAAGCACATTTTGCATAATGGACGCTGGCACATCTTACAGATAGTTTTTGTTCATGTTTCCTTTCTGTTGCAGGAACTCAAAACACACCTTCCTGCAGGTTCTTCTTCGAGGAACTGTAGGCCTACATTTTGCATACCTCTCGCCATTTTAGAAGAGCGTGCAGCTGAGGATTTCCCCTGTACCTTGTCAGTCTTTTCATCGACATCTACATGGAATACTCCGTAAATCACATTCAAGTGCCTGGCAGAGGGTTCATCGAACCACCTTTATGGTATTTATGTCCCATTCCATTCTAGGATAGCGCTCGGGAAGAAGGAACACCTGATTTCTCGTATTTTATACTGACGATCATTTCTACCTATGTAAGTGGAAGTTAACAATATATTTTCGCATTCGGAGGAGAATGTTGGCGATTGAAGTTTCAAATGTTCAAATATTTGTCAAGCTTATGGGACTTAACTAAGGGGTTATCAGTCCCTAAACTTACAAACTACTTACGAACTACCTTATACTAAGGGGGGATTCGAACCCCCGACCGTAGTGGCCGTGACTGGAGCGCCTCAGTCACCGTGGCCACCGCGGCCGGCGATTGAAGTTTCATAAGTAGCCCACGCCGCAGCGATAAGCGCTGTTGTAATAATTCCCATCCCAAATCCTGTATCATTTTCGTAACGCTGTGTCCCCTGCATCGTAACAATACAAAACGAGCTGTCCTTCTTTTGACTCTTTCGATGTCGTCCGTCAAAAGCCACCTGATAAGGATCCCACACTGGGCAGCAATACTCCAAAAAAGGACGGTCAAGCGTAGTGTATGCAGTTTTTTTAATAGTTCTATTGCATCTTTTAAGGATTCTGCCAAACGCAGTCTATGGTTCGCCTTTCCCATGACATTATCTACATATTCTTTCCAGCGTAAGTCTGAAGTGGTAGTAATTCCTTTGTGGAGTTTACGGCCTTCACATTTGATTGATTTATCTTTTCTTTTCGTACTCATGTGGACTACTTCACACTGCTCATTAAATAGAGCCAATTGCCAATTTTTATACCATAATGATATCTTATTCAGATCGTACTGCAGTTGCCTTTGATCTTCAGATCATTTTACTAGATGGTAAAGGACGGCGTCATCTGCAAACAACCTAAGAGAGCTACTTAGATTTTCTTCCAAATCGTTTATGTAAATAAGGAACAGCAGAGGACCAATAACACTACTTTGTGGAACGCCCCATATCACCTCTGTTTTAGTCGATGCCTTACCATCTATTACTACAAACTGTGTCCTCTCTGACAGGAAATCCCCTATCCAGTCGCAAATTTGGGGCGATATATCATAACCACGCAATTTGATTAAAAGCCGTTTGTGAGGGACGGTGTCAAAAGCCTTCTGGAAATCAAGAAATACGGAATCAATTTGAGAACCCTTGTCGATAGCACTCATGACTTCGTTTGACTACAGAGCTAGTTGTGTTTCAACTGACCGATATTTTCAAAATCCGTGTGTCAACAGATCATTCTGATCGAGATAATTCATAATATTTGAATACAGCATATCTTTCAAAACCCTGCTGCATCGTGACGTCAATGAAATAGTCCTGTAGTTAAGTGGGTTCCTTCTACTGTTTTTCTCGAATATAGATGTGACCTGACCAACTTTCCAATCTTTTGGTACAGATCCTTCTTTGAGACAGCGGTTGTCCCTTGGCAATCAGTTGCTCTGCTAGGTTGACAAGAAAATGTTTCAGTGGAACTTTCTTGTTGAATTTTACAGGTGTTTAAAACCCAAGTTTGTAGAACACTTAATTCATTCATCAGACTTTCTGTCTAAATCATACAGTGTACTCATTTCATCAGCCAAGTCCCCGCCACCCACACACCCGTTACACGTTTTGAGTGCCAATGGACATCAATAAACAATTTAGTTCCATCTTTTGCCTTTCCTTTCACTGTTCATACACCATACCAGCCCAACCTCAAAGAGGGAAGTTTAAAACACTGAAATGTGCAAATTCATTGCTAAATTGGGATCTATTTATCCCAAAAGTCTACTTGGGACTTCTTATGGGACATATGTGTCCCATTACGTTCGAAAGGGTTATTAATCCAAGGATATCTACTTCTATATTAGGCATGCTGGCAACTATTGTTGATTAGAATTCTGGAGTATTTGCTTCGTCCTCTTTGGTGAAGTAATTTCGGAAATATTTTTTCATCAATTATGCTGTATCACAACTGTCATCAGTAGAATTCTCTTTTTTATCTTTTAGTGAAACTGCTTGTGTTTTTAAATATTGCTGTAAGGAAGGCTTTACGAATACAAGTGGTGATGCGGCTGTTATTTACTGGGTGATCAAAAAGTCAGTATAAATATGAAAACTTAATAAATCACGGAATAATGTAGATAGAGAGGTAAAAATTGACATACATGCTTGGAATGACATGGGGTTTTATAAGAACAAAAAAGTGCAAAATATGTCCGAAAAATGGCGCTGGACAGCAAAACGTCAGTGAATGCTCATGAAAATCGTGTAATGAGAGAAAGAATCAGATGCACCAGCAGTCGCAGAATGTTGACGTTACCTGAAAAGGCTCTTTTAGTGAAGCTGTATTATCAGAATAGGAAACCTGCTAGTTCAGCGTTACGATCCTATCGCCATAGGAATTGGATTCGAACGGGTAAAGATCCGTTGACAAAAGGAAGCAGTGGCGAGAATATTTCAAAGTTCGAAGCCACGGGTTGTTTAGATGATAGAGCCCGCAGTGGCCGATCGCGAACAAGGCGTAATGCTGCTGAGACAATTCAGGAAGAAATGGAGACTGTAGCGGGTTCGTCTATGCACGGGGAAGTCAGCGCTCGTGCAGTTGCACGTCGCACTGCATTCCATCCACTACTGTTTGGTTGGTACTTAGGCGTTCTCTCCGATGCTATCCTTACAAAATCCATCGGAAATATGAACTATTAACTGTCGATTTAGTGAAGCGGAGGGTATTTCCGGTGTGGGCGTTTCAAAAGATGGCGGAAGGTGACGATTGGTTTAGTAACGTGTTGTGAATCGATGAAGCTCATTTCGAGCTTCGAAGGTCTGTCAATGCCCACAACTGCAGAATTTGGGCTATCGAAAATCCTAGAACTGTCGTGGAAACTTCATTGCACGACGAGATAATCACGGTATAGGTTGTATTTACCATATCTACAGTTATCGGGCCTTTTTTTTTTCGAGGAACTGCGTGATTCTGGTTTTTTAACTGCTACCGTGACGGGTGAGAGGTACGCCGATATGTTACAGAATCGCATCATCCACAGCCTGGTTGATAAACACCTGCTGGATCTCTTGCGCGCGCGTGATATTCGTGTGCTCAGCCACCACTTTCGTCATGCTTGGCCTCCCAGGTCCCGAGACCTCCGTCCGTGCGATTTTTGGATTTGGGGTTACCTGAAGTCGCAAGTGTATCGTGATCAAAATGTTCAAATGTTTGTATAGTCTACGGGACTTAACTACGGGGTCATCAGTCCCTAAACTTACAAACTACTTATGAACTACTTACGAACTAGGACGGCACAAATATCCATTCCCGAGGGGGGATTCGAACCTCCGACCGTAGGTATCGTGATCGACCGACATCTCTAGGGATGCTGAAAGACAGCATCCGAAGCCAATGCCTCACCATAACTCCGGACATGCTTTACAGTGCCGCCGCGGTGGAGTAGCCGAGCGGTCTAAGGCGCCTCGCTGCGGAGCGCGTGGTTGCTCGCCGTCGGAGGTTCGAGTCCTCCCTAGGGCATGTATATGTGTGTGTGTGTGTGTGTCTGTGTGTGTGTGTGTGTGTGTGTGTGTGTGTGTGTTGTCCTTAGATTAATTTACCTTAGTTTAAGTAGTTTCTAAGCTACTGACTGATGACCACGCCGTTTGGTGCGATAGATTTACAAACATTTGAACATTTGAGCTTTACAGTGCTGTTCACAACATTATTCCTCGACTACAGCTATTGTTGAGGAATGATGGTGAACATATTGAGTATTTCTTGTAAAGAACATCATCTTTCTCTTAATTTGTTATGCTAATTATTGCTTTTCTGATCAGATGATTTTTTTTTTAATAAATCCCCATGTCATTCTAACATTTTTACCTCTCTGTCTACATTATTCCGTGATTTATTAAGTTTTCAAATTTATACTGACTTTTTGACAACCCGATATTTACGCGTTTCGAATGCGTCATTGTTAGAATCTAAAACCTGGAGTAAAGTTTCGTACAGCTGTACGACATCATGGTCCTGCTGAAGTATACAATTATACGAAGCCTTACCCCAGGTCTTAGCTTCTGACGATGACGAGTTAGAAAAGCGTAAATAAATAACAGCCGCATCACCACCTGTGTATTTTGTATTTGTAAAGCGTCCCTTATATCTGGACTGAAACTTGTAGTTTTAGGCGAAAATCATTTTCCTATGTAATTTTCTTTAAAAACCAACTAAAAATGAATGCTCGAATAAGTAAGTAATTATGGATAACATTATCCGCGGTTGAGTGGTCGAGCGCTGTAAGGCGCCTTGCTACGGAGCGTGCAGTTGCTCGCCGTGAGAGGTTCGAGTCCTCTCTAGGGCATGGAGGTGTGTACGTGTGTGTGTGTGTGTGTGTGTGTGTGTGTGTGTGTGTGTGTGTGTGTGTGTTTTCCTTGGCATAAGTCAGCTTAAGTTAGTTTAAGTAGTTTTTATGCTTATGGATTGATAACTGCAGCAATTAAGTCCCTTAGAAAAATCAAATGTTTGTAAATCTATCGGACCAAACTGCGTGGTCATCAGTCCGTAGCTTACAAACTACTTAAACTAAGGTAAATCTAAGGACAACACACATGCCCATGCCCCAGGGAGGACTCGAACCCCAGGCGGCGAGCAAATCGCGCGCTCCGCAGCGAGGCGCTTTATACCGCTCGGCTACTCCACCGCTATTTAGAAACATTTGAAGATTTGAATTTTGATACCATTAATTTCTTCAAAGCTATAGTAGTAAACAGTCGAAACTCTCTCTTTCCCGACTCTGTATGGGATGATGTAGTCCCAATCAACATACACATAGTGAAATAAAAACATGGTATAAAATAAGACAAACCCATGCTATAAACACGAGTACGCACACTAAACAACAAGCAAATAAGGTACTATCTCGCAGTAATAGGGAAAATAAATTATTGGAATGTCTGTCAATGTCACTTGCCGCAAGTGGAAGAGTCGCGGCGTTGCTACATAGCAATTATGAACTAGTGTTTACGGCTGCATTGTTCTCGTTGCGCCCTATGTACGTTATTAGCCATAATGGTTTGTTATTTAGAATGGGTTTTGTACATAACTTTTCAGATTATAAAACTTTCCACTTGAAATAAATTTTCATATTTTTTCAGTCCGTAAGGTATTTTACTTCGATATTTTGAAAAACGTCCAGCGGCCTACCTGAAAAGATCCCCACGACCGACCCATAGTTTGGAAACCACTGGTTTAAATCGGTCTACTATTTAGGAATAACACGGTACGCAGAATGTGACTGATTTAGAGAATCAACGAGGTATATAAACTACATAGAGAGGCTATCTCTGGGTTAACAGCGCTCCTTGTGTCAGCCATTTTTTTCAGCGTCTAGTGCACCGAATACGAAAGTTAGACCGACGCTATTTAAGTGTGTTGGTTTCACAGTGCGAGAGTGAAGGTCGGGGTGAGAGTTTAAAATTGGGAAGGTTTAATTTTTAAAACTCACAACCACCAACTGCGAACCAATTCCTAAACATGCAAAAACACTGGAACTGTGATTGTGACTGTTTGACTCGTTTTCTACGGGATGATATCACATGTTCGCAGCTTTCCTTCCCTGCATATGATTAACAAAACAATTCATAATAAAGTCAAGTTCATGAGAGAAAAGGGTGTACTAACTACTATATTTGGAAACACGTGAAAGTTCACTTTATGCTGTTTATTTCACAATGTTAGAACCCTGTGGCTGATACGTCTGTATGTCGACACATTAATCAAATAAAGTTATAGCTTGTGAGCCCCCAGACAAAAATGAATATTTGTCGCAAATTGTTTTCACACCATGTGGCTAACACCGTTTATGTTCATGCCTATGCGACGACACGTGTTACATTAATAAAACACAGTCACTTTAATTCAATTCGATGCACACCTTCTTCTATCGGCTAAATATTCACAACACAAAGTAGCACTCGATTCAACTTGGTGCAGTCTACGACGAGCAACCGCACGTGGAGATTGCCACACACCAATCTATAACCTCCACCTCGCGATCCACATGCCGACTGATTGCAGAGCGACGCCGCCCGGCCAGCTACCCCACGTGCTCCTCAGTCGTCACTTCCTGCCCTCGCGCACGCACGCACGACAAAAGCTCAACTGCCGGGGATTTTTCCCCTACGTCATCAACTTCCCCATGTGAGCTGTTCTAACCGATTTGTCAAAGTACAGCGCTCAGCCAATACATTTCTAAAACTTTACTTAAAATCAAAATAATTACACTACACATTAAATAAATTGTCTTCTTAGGTTTTTATATTGGTATAAACATACTTTGTACTATTTATCATTATCGTGCAATTTCTTATGTCACAGATAAGTGATTTAACTGAATACTTCAAGATAAAATACACAAGATTAATTGAAAATAAAATGAGAAATAGTTAATATATTATTTTTATAAACAAACATTGCCATGCTAGTTGTGTAACTGTCTTGTATTCATTGATAATTTATTACTTTTCATTGTCGATTAAACATATTACGTCAGATGTGACTATATCAGCTAATGTATTGTTTATTTGTCAACAGGCTATTTTGTAATGAGGGCCTTAAAGGTTCCTAACTGCATCGTATTACTTCAAATGCCAGTAGTATTAGAATATTTTATTTCACGCTGTGCACTGCACTGTGCCTGGCACTCGTCATTGTCCCTCTCTCCCCTCACCGGAAACGAACTGGAAATCCTAAGCTGGAACAAGCCACCAACGTCGGCCTGCCCGCTGGCCTCCCGTCAGCTACAAGCACACAGCAAATCTCAATGTGGAGAATTTCTACCTATGGCCTAACTATAAATGTTGTCACCCAACTGTGTACATACATTGCTACCATAATTAATAAGATTAAAATTGTGTAACATTTAGTGCATTGGCATAGTCAATGTTTGCAGTGAACTTCATACTGTTTAATTATCAAATGCTATTAATTACAAATATTTCTATTGGGCGGTAATCTTACAACAGTTATAAAAGACTGCTGAATCCAATCTAATATATAAAGCAGAGTGTCCGTATATTTGTACGTGTTGCATACAAATCTACAGTTTTGTTCCAATCTTTATGAAATTTTGTACACGTAAGTTTCAATCCATGAGGACGGTCGGCGTAAGTGTAAGAATTACGTGCAACACAGTTTACGAGATATGACGTCATAAACAAAAACTGCTGCATTAAGCGAAAATGTTGATCATTTTCTCCTAAATTACTTAACCGATTTCAACAAAATTTGGCACTCATATTCCTTACTGTGAGGTAACAATTGCTGCATGGTTAAAAATCACATACGGCACATGGTTCAAAAGATATTACGTCATAACCAATAGAAATCGCAAAAAAATGCCATATAATGCGGCGAGACTTTCGAAATACACTGTATGAGAATGACAGTACTAAGCGACTTGCAACAAACATTAAACATAATTTCAAACCTTTATTGAACTTTTTCTCGCTGGCAACCATAGTAAAATGATGAAAGGAATAAAGTTTCTCGCTTACTACTTTTCCGCTGTTTATGGAGTAAAACTACGGCTCTCGGTATGACGTTACAATTTATAATTTTAACACTACAAATTGTAGCGACAGAAAATTTTACAAACAGTATACACATATATAGTTGAATGTAGGTTCTACATTGTATCACATTCCGACACGTAGTTCATGGGATATGAGCACGTAAACAGTAACGTTCATGGAAAATTGCTCCATCCGGCTGGAAGCGAAAGCAGTTTACTTCCATAGAGCTACAAGGAAAAGAACGGAATGAAACAAAGTATACCCAACGAATACCCGTTATATCCGACAAATTTTCAAGAGACTGCAGTTTCCATTGGAACTTGCATTTTCTATTACGATTAATAAATTACAGGGCATCTTAATGTCAGGGGCCGGGCAATCACTATGTGTGGCAGGAATTAATTTAGACACGCCATGTATGTCACACGGCCAGTTGTACGTGGCTTGCTCCAGAGTCGGCACGCCAGATAATTTGTTTGTTTACACTCCAGACGGACAAACGAAGAATATTGTGTACCATAAAGCTTTGAGATTAGAGTGTTAATTACATCTTTTCTGATTATACACTTTCATGATGTTTTCGTGAAAACGGTACGTGTTTTTAAATAAATATGGTGTCTTTTCTCCACCTATGATGACTGTAAAAATGTACTTAAATTATAGTAAATATTAAAAATGCTAAAACTATTTGTTTATGAAACATTTTCATTTATTTATTATTTTCAGAGTCAACTTATTTCTTGACGAAATTCAAGTATAGTGAAATGATAAAATTATTTACTTTATAATTTAAAAAGAAATCGAAGAATAAGTGGTATCAATAAACCTTTGGTTTGAAATTGGTGTATATTCAAATGTTTGTACAGCTTATGGGACTTAACTACGGGGTCATCTGTCCCTAAACTTACAAACTAGCTAATACTAAGGACGGCACAAATATCCATGCCCGAGGGGGGATTCGAACCCCCGCCCGTAGTGGCTGTGCAGACCGTGACTGGAGCACCTCAGTCCTCTCGGCCACCGTGGACGGCGAAATTGGTGTATATCCGGAAAGTCAGAATCGGAAGCCTGGAACCTGATTTTTATAATATGTGCTTTCCATCTACACCTACTGCAGTTTCACATGCAGCCTGGCAGATATTTAACTTCCCGGGCAACGCCGGGTTTTCAGCTAGTTATCTTGTAAAACTGTTCGAAGTGGCAGAAAGGGTTCTGAGGATTCATGAAACGTCATTAGGGATGAAAAATTTTCTTTTGCGAATGTGATATATTTAGAATGTTGGGAAACAGACCTACTTTATTTACCAACTACGAACACTTAATGGTATCCTCGGAATTTTGGGAGGAATCTCATTACCCCAGCCTAATAATTAAAACATTACTTCAGTTGTAGACTACATCAGTTTTGTATAGCCAAATCTGCGGAGGAAAGAGGTAAGAAGATTAGGCAAATGTACACGAAATTAATATTGTTTAAAGGACAGTGAAAAGGCATGTTCTTTGTATGAATGTGACGATGTTTAGCCAATCCAATGTATGAGACATCTGTAATTAAACTTTCTGATTTGTCTACCACACACCATCATTTATCCTTTATCCGTATTAGCTTGGCTATAAAAATAACAAGACGCAGTTAGAGAATGGTTTGTTAAGTCATTCCACAAAGTGAAAGTGATATATTTAGTCCTGTAGCAGGCGACTGGTTACGCCTACGTGACGTTGTAAAACTTGGCGGCCGAGGTTTCAATTTGCTTCAAGTATGGCAGCACCGTCTATGCAGTCTATGCAGTGGCGTAACTATGGGGGGGGGGACGAGGGGGATAGAACAGCCCCCCCCCCCTTCCCCAGAACCCTAAGATGGCCATAAAACCAAGAAAACTTGAGTCTGTCCTGTAACTTGTTATGGTACATCGCCTTCATTTTCATACAAACAAACAAAAGTATTGTAACTTTCTAAAATACATTTATGTTATAAAGCAAAATTTCGAGTATTATTATTGTTCATTATTTTACCTTAATTATTAGAAGGACAGGGTCTACTAATCTACTAAGTTTGTTTTATTCTAAAAACAGTCAATATGCTATCGAGTAACATAATTTTCCAAAACAACTGTATCAAAAAGTTTGTACTAAAATTTTGCTCGTCAAGCAGATCTATCCCCCCCCCCCTCGGGCACTCACAAGCTCGGCGTGCAGTGAGGCGCCCCCAGTGCAGGCCGTGACGCAGACAGATGGCCAGCTAGCCAGCCAGCCATCCAGCCAGCACGCCGCAGCGGCGCTGCCCGCCTGCTAGCACGCGGGTTACGCGTTGGCCTCGCGCCAGCCTTTCGTAACTGACGCCGCCTGCCCAACCATTGTAATACTAGGTTTTAGTCTCCACGTCGGTGTCTGGCAGTGTCTCGCTGCGTGTCTGTATCGCTGTGTTGCTTTAGACATCCTGTTCAATTCCTCCATTTCGTCGTAAAACAGAGCTAGGTGGAGCAGCATTCTGGAGAACGGCAGTACAAGTCCGCCTCCAGATATCGAGATTTAGGTATTCCGTGATTTCCTTAAATCGCTTCAGGCCGGGATGGTTCCTTTCAAAAAAGATCCTTATCAACGTATATTAAACTGAAGAGGAGGTAATTTATGCCGCGGCAAGCATTCTAATCTGGAACCTCGTACTTATATATTTATTTATTTGTGTATATCAGGCAGAGTTGAAGTTATGTAGTGAAGAGGAACGTGACAAGACCGTCCGTGCAGCGTCTGTATTCAGTACGTCTAAAAAAGAGAAAAATAAGGATTTTACAACATCTACAGCTCCTTCCTTACTGCAGCCAATCAGCTTTTTTAGAATCCTTTGTGTTGTCACCAAGACTGTGGCGTAGTGGCACCGGGCGCCGTAATAAAGAAAAGAGCTGAGCCAAGAACAAGTGGAATAACAACAAACAAACACGATCAGCGACCGCAAGAAACAGAGCCACCCATAGATCAAAATAAAAAGAAATGAATAAATAAATAAAAATAAAAGTGGTTATGATATCTACCTAGTAAGCAGGTGGTCCCGGGTTCGAATCCAAGCCACGTCATACATTTTGATTCAAGGCCTCTACTGCAGTTTAAAATCTTTAATATATATCGACACAAAATACGTCTCTAGGTACTGTTTATTTAATGTTTACTTATCAAAATAGTTATTCATACATGTGTATGGAGGACGCAGGGTTATCGTTCTGAAGGTATATACGGAAGCCAAATGAAGATACATCTACATCTACATCGATACTCTGCAAATCACATTTAAGTGCCTGGCAGAGGGTTCATTAACCACCTTCATAACTTTTCTCTACCGTTCCATTCTCTAATAGCGCGCGGGAAGAAAGAACACCTAAATCGTTCCGTTTTCGATCTGATTTCTCTTATTTTATTGGGATGGTCATGTCTCCCTAAGTAGGTGGGTGCTAGCAAAATATTTTCACATTCAGAACTAAAAGTCGGTGATTGAAACTTCGCAAACAGATCACGCCGCAATGAATAACGTCTTTCTTTTAATGATTTCCACCCCAATTCGTGCAACATTTCCGTGACGCTTTCCCCCCCGTAACGTGATAAAACAAAACGAGCTGCCCTTCTCTGAACCTTCTCAATATCTTCCGTCAGTCCCACCTGGTGAGGGTCCCACAAGGGGCAACAGTACTCCAAGAGAGGACGCACAAGTGTGACGTAGGCAGTCTCTTTGGTGGAGCTGGTGCATCGTCTAAGCGTTCTGCCAATGAAACGTAACCTTTGGTTCGCCTTCCCCACAATATTTTCTATGTGTTCTCTCCAGTCAAAGTTGTTCGTAATTGTAACTCCTAGGTATTTGGTAGAATTTACGACCTTAAGGTTTGACTGATTTATCGCGTAATTGAAGTTCAGCGGATTTCTTTTAGTGGTCATGTGTATTACTTCACACTTTTCTTTATTTAGTGTCAATTGCCAATTTTCGCACCAAGTAGAAATTTTGTCTAAATCGCTTTGCAGTTGCTTTTGATCCTCTGTTGACTTCACTAACCGATAAACGACAGCATCATCCGCGAACAGTCTAAGGGAGCTATTCAGATTATCTGCTAAATCGTTTATAAACACGAGGAAGAGTAGGGGACCAATAACGCTTCCCTGTGGAACGCCAGATATCACTTCTGTTTTACTCGATGACTTACCGTCAATTACAACGAACTGTGTCCTTTCTGATAGGAAATCGTGAATCCAATCGCACAATTGGGGAGATATTCCATAAGCACGCAATTTCATTAGAAGCCGCTTGTGGGGTACAGTATCAAAAGCCTTCCGGAAATCCAGAAATATGGAATCGATTTGAGATCCCTTGTCGATGGCACTTAACACTTCATGTGAATAAAGGGCAAGCTGTGTTTCGCAAGAGCGATACTTTCTGAATCCGTGCTGACTATTGGTTAATAGGTCGTTCTCTTCGAGGTAGTACATAATATTCGAACAAAGTATATGTTCCAAAATCCTACTGCAAATCGACGTCAATGAGATAGGCCTGTAATTTTGGGGATCACTCCTATTGCCTTTCTTGAATATTGGAGTAATTTGGGCAACTTTCCAGTCTTTGGGTACGGATCTTTCGCTGTAGTGGTATTCTCTAGATAGACAGCTTGGTCAGACCTGAAGATATCAGAGTCATGTCGAAACTTGGTTCCAAAAAGCAACAAAATAAAAAATAAAAAAAACCTCTCTTCGTGTCAATAAGTAAAAATCAGTTGCCCCATGCATATAAGAGCTTCACTTAAAACGGCTCCATAGATTTGGCTGAACCTTTTTCTTTTTATTATTGTGTTTCCCATAACAAGGCTTATATGAATGAAATTTTTGGGAAAACTACAGAAAATTTGCGCAAAACTGTAAACCGTTTTTCAATATATATATATATATATATATATATATATATATATATATGGGGAGGGGTAATTCTTTTTTGTGCTTTATTCGTAATGGTTTGCAGGCAGTATTGAGTTAATTATCCGTTTCGTTTCGTGAAAGAAGGAGGCAGTACCACCCGTTAGTTACAGAGAAATCCACAAGATGAGGAGCTGCCTGTACCCCGAGTTTGCGTAAAAACGATAGCAGGAATGAGGTCATGTTACGTGGTGTTCAGCAGACTGATGTAAACATTACGTGTTCTCTCTTAGGAATATTTTTCATAAGGTTTATTATCTACTTTCATCGTCTTTTGATTTCACAGTTTCTGTCAATATCAGTTAATCAGAAGAGGAAGGACTAATTGCGACTCTCCATAGAAGTACGATCCAGGTCAATATGAAACGTCTACTGATTCAGAAGAAGATCCAGGAAGCAGAGACACGGTTGTTGGGCCACTAAAGAGGAAAACAGGATCCCACAAGAAGCAATGGGAATGGAACAGAAGAAATTAGAAGAACGTTGACGGAAGGGAACACAAGAGCTTGACTGGAAAATAATATGCCTCGACGGACTATGAACGGCCATACATCAGTAAAGGGATTATTGAATGCATTGCGACTGTAGGAATGACTGTCTTTAAAAGTACGCAAATTTGCAACCCAGGACCTGTGAGTCTCAAAAAAAGGGACTACCTTCATCAAGCTAATGATTGTCTCCTCCCGCTTAAAGATCAGTAGTTTAAAGAAGTCAAAGAGCTGGCCAGAAAGTATGTCGGGCAAAAGAAATGTGGTTTTACGACCAGTTTCATAGTAATGCTTCATACAATCCTGAGGAGACTGAGGGGTTGTTAGAAGGCTGAAGAGAAACTGGACTGATGTATTATGCCAATAATGTTGTACTGTCTTCATTAATAAATGATTTCCAACTAAAATATAGCTAATTATGGAGCAAATGATCCTACAAAGACTTTTTCATTCACTTTGGAGCAAAAAGAAGGAAGCTCCAAAATTCAAAACCCCATTGCATGCATATGCGTTTATTCTGCTCAGTATTATTAGATACCCAATACCCTAACGCAAGGCTGAATATTTCTTGGATTCGATGTAAACTGAATTTTTAAAACTTCTCTTAAATTTGCCACAAACTGGAAAATGTGGAGCTACCTCCTTCTTGCACCAAACCCTTCAATTCGTATTGTGACTGTGGCGAGGTTCAAACAATGATTTCTTCTTGTTTGTAACATTCATGGTTTCAGAGACGGTTCACTAACGTCGCTCCACAAAT
The DNA here is from genome assembly GCA_026315105.1 of Locusta migratoria. Lineage (NCBI taxonomy): Eukaryota > Metazoa > Arthropoda > Insecta > Orthoptera > Acrididae > Locusta > Locusta migratoria. The sequence continues at coordinate 64,657,627 of CM048751.1, forward strand.
TAATGGACAATGCCAGGAAATGGCTCCATAACCTTGATTTTACTTTGTAATTTTTTTTTAATTTATAAGATTTTTTCCATTAAAGTAATAATGTAGTTTCCCCTGGCAATTTTAATATAATAACTGATATAATTTGTTTCCATATTGTAAGTTCCAAACGCTCATCTTGATTTATATTAATCTTATCTGTTCTTTGTACACTGCAGACAGAAAGAAAATACAAATATGATTCTGAAAAAGTTTCACAAAACAATTTTGCGCATTTACAAAGGAAAGTCTGAAAATTCGAACAAACTGCGAAAAATCATCATTTTTATAAACGCTATCATAGCTGAAGACAGAAAAGACATACATGGTTCGACCGATCTTAAGCAAACTTAACACATTGCAGCATTTTTTCATCGGAAACATCTTTATGCTCCGCAGCCCACCATGGCGCAGGTTAACTTTCAAATATACTTCGACAGTATTTCATTATTTGGCAAGCTGGCAAGTGTGTGTAATTTTTCATAGAAAGCGCGCGAGAGGAGAAGGACAGCGAAATGGGGAGCAGCAGGTAAACATAGAAGAAAATGGAAGAGATAAACTAATAAATACATAATGTAGGGAATGTACTGTGAATGACACTTACCCATGTTTATATCAAAAGGATGGTAGCTAGCATAGGTTGTTGAACTCAAATTTTTCAAGAGATCGTTAATGTGTTGCTTCCAAATCAATTTCTCGTCAATGGACACACCCCACTCTTGATACTTCCCCACTTTGAGGTATCAGTTGATTAGTTGATTTTTGTAGTTTACCTGAATAACTTATTTCAACTTTCTGCACTATTCGAGTTATGTATGCACTGTCCCAATAATACCACAATGCTTAAGCTTTTCTAGAATAATTCTATACTATACACAATCAAAGGCTTTTAAGAGATAAAAATATCTCAATAGGTATGTTGGGTTATTCAGAACATTTAATATTTGATCAGTGAAAGCGTATATTCTGTTTAATAACATTGCTGGAAACCAAATTGAAATTTGATTAGGACTTTATTTTTACAAATATAGGAAGCCACTCTTGAATACATTACTTTCTCAGGAACTTCGGATAAAGTTGTCAGACTGGGCGATAATTATTGACGTCTCAGACATCTCCTTTTCTATTCAACGGTTTAAGAATAGCATATTTTAGCCTATCTGGGACAATACCTTGCTCCAGAGACCTATTACATTTGTGACTGAGAATTATTATTATTATTTTCTTAATTTCAAAGGAAGAGGTGGGTGGAATCTCAATTGAATCAGCTTGCAGGGATATGGCATCTTGTGTGGAACAATTAGATTTTATTTCCTCTATGACACTTAAAAATTGATTTTTAAAAATACTTTCAACTTTTGACTTTTTATTAGCAAACTTCTCATTCATTTTAATGGTAATACAGTCCCTATACTATTTGTTGCCCTTTCCCTTTCAGTTATATTCCAAATTGTTTTAATTGTGTTATCAGAGGTACTACTCTGAGACATAATACACATGCTTCTGGAGTTTTTAATAACTTTTCTTAATAATGCGCGGTAGTTTTTATAATATTTGAATGTTTCTGGGTCATTACTATTCGTTGCTGTTAGATACAGTTTCCTTTCCAGGTAGAAGACACTTTTGTTCTTTTATTCAGCCATAGTTTTTTACAATTATTCTTAACTATTTTCTTGGGGAAACAGTTTTCAAATGCAAATACAATTACAATTGTATCATGAAATGTTTTATATTTCAAATTAGCATCAGCTTCCTTCCATATCTCATCCCAGTCTTACTCTTGTAACCTTTCCCTAAGCCTGACAATTGTGAAATGGTTAATTGAATGCACTACTTTGGATGTCTGTTTTAAGTTGCTACATGATATACTGTAACTATCTGTGCACCATGATCAGAAAGTCCATTCTCAACAGGATAAGCATTCATGTTTTTGAACCTACCTTGGTCTATAAAAAGTTATTTATCAGTGTGCTGCTGTCCTTTGCTACCAACGTAGGAAAATCAATAACAGATGTCAAACTGATAGAATTAAGTAATACTTGGAGGACTTTCTTCGTGTTACACTCTTTCAGGAAATCGGCAATGAAATCCTCACAAATAATAATTTGTTTTAACCTGTCAAACAGATAGCACAATAAGCCATCCACGTTTTTCAGAAACAACTGAAAATTACCTGATGGGGGCCTATACACTGTTACGATTATAAAAGTGCCACCATTCTGTTTAAGCTCACAGGTACAAGCTCCTATTTCTTTATGTACACAAAACCTGTTTGTTTCTACGTATTTTACACAGTGATAACGTTTCACATTAATTACGACTCCAGCTCTCTCGCTCTATTATCTCTACTAACATGTGCTGAGAGTTTGTATCCATTGACATTAACCTTTTTCAAATGAGTGACAATGTGATTCTCAGATAGGCATATTACATATATTACACTTACTGAAAAGTTCACCTATTTTATTCTTTAATCCCCAATATTTTGATGAAATATACTAACATTATTTTTCACTGTACTTTTGAAATCTTGTAATATTTTAACAGCTTTAGTACCTGCCTTTCTGAGCTCCCCACTGGACACTGCTGTTATCCTAAAAAAGAGTCCTAAAATGAGGAAGATGTACAAACATTTCTTTTTAACTTCTCCGTGCCTGAGGCCGGCCGTGAAAGAGTCTTAATGTGACGTAAGAAGTCTAGAGCACCGTAAGCTGTATGCGGCAGATCGTTATCAGTCTGGGAAAGTGCCCTTGTTTAAGTATGTACGAAATGTCACACATGTTATCACGACAAAGCTGGTACGTTAAGGTTCCACATCCCATAGCTGTCATAGACTGTGTCCTCTCCGCAGATATGTGTGACACGTGATTGAGAAGGGTGGAACTGAACGTTCACGAGGCTGCCTCCACAGGCGCTCGCGGTTATAATCAGGCCCCAAGAAAGTGTGGATTCATCACCAGACTCCAGTGATAGTCTGAGACAGTTTACGGCGCTACATGAGGAGCTCGTCTCTATTACAAATTTTCATCCGCAAGGAACCCCTGAGCTGTCGCGTCCAACATAGGTGCCAACTCGCTTCTACTGCTCCCTCTCCCAGCGATCGATCTGGTGAGCTCCAATACATGTCAAACTACATGCGGGAAAAAAAAACTTTATTCTTTCCATTCTCCAAATAGATGAGCAGAGCGGACTGTTTGAGATCCGGCCCATAGAGTCGCGGTTATATTCAACCAATTATCAGACAAGCTGATAGTGGGGCAAAGGGGGATCCCAACTGGGAGTAAGTGGGAGGGGCTTACCAGTTCTGGAATATGCCTTACACCCAAGGAAAACTTCCCCAAAACCTTGGTCAGAACCGGGTGATTTGGACCAATTTAATTTATTTCTGGGACATTGTGCCAGACTAAAAGTAGATTATCAGGTGATCACGAGTGCACTACCGTCAAAAGTTGGATGCCCAAGTTACTCTCGTAAACTCGCAGGGATGAGCTCGACCAAAATACAATGCATGCGTATTGACACCAATCTTGGATGGATCATTCGTACATCACATTTCACTGTAGGTACTTGCAAAGTTTCACGTTTGAATCTTTCTTATCTCAAGGCGAGCTATACTCAACGTTCGACTGACGCTCACCGGTAGTCTTTATAACAGTTTTAATAACTGCATTTAGTAAAATCACAATCTAACATACACAGTCACGACACTCGCACTGATTTGTGTTATAAGCGTTCCAAGAGCCTGGCAAGGTACATTTTTGAATACGATACCGGATGTTAATAGTGTCATCTAAATTGATTTTGACATACATTTAACAATAGGGAAAGTATGTAGCTCCATAAAACTAGGTAATAACTAGAAAGTAACTCCACATTTGTCTGTATTACATTTCCTAAAAACCAAGGGAAAGTATAAAACGGTACTTTGCAGGACAGTATTAAGAGCAAAAATTGGCAATAAACAACGGAAGACCTAAACTTCTACACAAAGACGTCGGTTTTCTAAAGAGAAACGTCAGGATTTTTTCACTAATTTTCCAGGCAAATCAGTAAGTGTTGAACATCAAAAACCTTATGGAATGCAATACCTATATTATTTAATATAATAGATCAGCCCATACTGTTGTAATGGAAGGAAAATCTTCACAAACGTGACAATAAAACATCGAACAAAAACACAGTTGAAAGTAGCCTGTTATTAAAATAAGCAAGATCTCGGGCAGTTGAGATCTGCAAATGTAAATTAAAACGCTCACTGCTGCTCTAAATTACTTTATGAGTAGCCACAGTATATGCACAATGGAAATTTATCTAGCTGCTCACTACTTAAGGGAACAGCCAACGTTGTAACCAACACAAAATCAATGTTAAAAATATATGAACAGATAATTGAACATGGTACAGGGAGCATGAAATCATAAAGCAGAGGTTTGATACTATAAAATCATAATCTATTCAGAAAAAATAACAGGCAAATATATGGGGGAGGCCAAATTAAACAAACACCTTGTACAAATGTGGATTAAATCATAAAATTACTGCCCATTATGAAATTGTTTCTGCCCTCTTTTGAATATGGAGGTAACATGGGAGGAAATTTGCAAATTCACAATGAGTAGCTGAAAGCACCATTCATTCACAGACACGCACATAATGCTAGCAATACATCACTCCGCATGAACACTCAATAACAGCAGCAGAACAAAGTGTCAGCGGCATCTTGATGAGATGGCAGGTGTCTTGATCACAAATTTTTAAATATACTGTGCACTAAACTAAATCATATGTGGGGAGGCAGCAGCTCACTAATCTTAAGTACCACGTAGTATGCGACCACACTGAATTTCATAACATTTGCAAACAGGAATGAATTTAGAATAAGCAAGTAAAGCACATGCGAGAATTCATATAGAAGAAAGCTAGTATTCATAAAAGTATGGCTGAAGGCTGAAGTAGCGACCATTACGATATGACAGCATGTGGTGCAGTCGGTCATACAAGACAGGAAAGACAGACTCAAGCTAGAAAATCTGAGAAATATTTAGCATACTTGCAGATACAGACGCAATGTGAAAAGTTAGTTAACAACACGAAGGAAATTCAAACATACTAGGTATACACAAAGGCTAGATACCACACATGTGCATTCTAACTTGACCAAAACCAGACACACAATCATCACTGGAATGAAAATGCAAATAATAAACTTACACTGGATTTGATCGAGTTCTGTAAATTAAGAAACACTTCGCACTCACATAGCGAAAGAAATTACTCAAGAGAACTATCACTGAAAACCCAAGACTGCCTGATCACAAAGAAAGCTAAATCCTAACAGCATGCTTCTCCTCAGCATGATTTGGCGGAGTACTTACTTCCACAGATGTCAGAACCAGAATGAAGAGTCAAGAGAGAAGCTCTAAGGACACGGAAAAACCTCCACTCTGCCACACACCGGAAATAGAGCGCGCTGAAAGCGACTCAGACCGCAATCAGAACCTACTGTTTACCAACCCTTGCTACCTGTCAAAAAAATTCCCTCTTCAACCGTTACCAGAAAGGTCTCCTGTCATAACTTTCATCCACAATTAGGTTGGTACGACACTAAGAACACGGCCACCTCACCATCTTGTCTCTGGCCAGCCAGCAGACGCCAGCGCAAACGAAGCCATGCATTCTTAACTGCCGCAAAAAGGAGACTAAGGCGCGAGGCGGCGACTTTAAGTCAGAGACCGGCAGTCAGTTAATATTGAGAGCACACATTCACATTCACATGAACACACAAGTTCAATCATACGGGTGGAAATATATATAAATGTGGGCCAAACATATATAAACATGGGGCATTGATCATTAATAAAAAGAATAAAATAATTAGCACACAGATAGAATTAATGATGCAGAAACACTTTAGGTTGGCGAATAAATCAAAATGAAACACGGCCACACATTCAGTGGACGAGTTTCACAGTTTCCCAAAAAAGCAGAAACCACTCTCACAATTGTTACTACATATGAAACACAAACAGAAAGTATCTTCAAGACATTCGTTTTATAATCATAAGCAATTATACTCAAAACTATCTGGGTTATAACAAAGACGAGTGAAGAGGAAAACTGTTTGAATCATTAGACTCCATATCGAATTTTTACACATCAAAGAAAGTTCCTGTCCTATAGGAACAGACCACAACAGGAGTTAATGTTCCTCGTCTATATTCTTTCACCTTCAGTGGAGTAGGCTACAAAATACACATGTATTGGTAAGTATTTCCTCATGAATAAATTTATATCACTGAATAAGGAAATCCGGCCCTTTTTCCGTTTATTTCTACATTATTTTTGTCTCTCGATATTTTACTAACGCTTGGAACATAAAAACTACAAAAACTATTTGGTTAATTACGTAGAAACGTAATTACAAATATTACTCTTACGGTACCTTGCCCACCACTAAGAGCGCTAGTGTCGTTGTAACTGTCAGTTGACAATAACTTTCACCGCAGTAAGTGTCGCGACTGTGTATGTTAGACTGTGATAAAATTAAAAGTGGAAATCCCTTAACGTGGATGTTAGAACTGCTCTGAAGACTGTTTCAGGCCTTTAGCCTTAGTGCCGAGAACCTGTAGCGATATATATGCGTCCACCCTTGAGAGTGAAGGCACAGAATAGGAAGTACACAGAAGGGAAAGCAGAGGGCGGCGCCTTTGATCTGTATATTGCCAAGCCTTGCGCTCAACGCCATATTGGAAGATACTAAACGCGGAACTATAGCTGTGATATGGCTGGAAATGGAATTTTTACGAACTGCAACTAATCTCACTGACTTTTACGAAAGGAAAGGAAACTGCTTTTCATTATGCTCTCCTCTTTTATTCGTCTTGTTCTTGCACTTCATTGTAATCTAACTAAAAAAAAAGTATGCCTAAATTTTAATACAACTACGAAAATATAAGATGGAATCAGTGATCGTTTTACTTGATGCTTATCTCTAGAAAAATCCCAAGAAACGTGAAGTTATGTTTGAGAAATTTGAAATAAACAAGAAAGTGACTTTACAACTTCCAGGGTTTATTTGGTACAAAAAATTTGGCAAAATATTGAGTCAGACTTAGCAGTACAATGTGATTACACAGAGCTAATGACGTCTGGTTATATATAAAACTGTTAATTTACACACAAATTAAGGACAGGTAGAGGAAACATAAAACTACATCACAAACTTATGTTATATTGGACCACTTTAGGTTACGGTAGTAACACTAAAAGTGGGCCTTTGCGATCGTCTTTTGACAGCTCGAAATTTAAATGAAAATAACGGCTTAACTATTCATCTGACACGGAAATTGAATATCCTAATTTGTAGAGAAGAAAATTCTCTACAACTTTGCTCTTTTATGTGTTTTTTTTTTTTTTTTTTTTTTTCATATCTCGTAGCGTTTCAAATATATTTGCAAAAATAACGCCGATTTTGAGATGTATGTATGTCTGTCCGTAACGTCTTCCCTATTTTTAAGACGAACCGATCAACCGATCAGCACCAAATTTTACAGACATGATTGTAGGCCGACAGAGACCAGAACCTCCTTTCTTCAAATTTTTCGAACAAAAAATACGGTAGTAATACCAAAAAGAGCCGTTTGTAATATAATTGTAATTGCAAACGAACCGTTCATCTGACACGAAAATTGAATAACCTAATTGGTAGAGGAGAAAGTTCTCTACAACTTAGCTCCCTTATGTTTTTTACATATCTCGTATCGTTTGAAACATATTTGCAAAAATTACGAAGATTTGACACCCTCCATTGAATTAACGAAAACCAGCCGTTCGGAGATGTCACGTGACATTCCTCGCCTATCTTGCGTTGCGTTGGGTATTTGATTATTTTCATATTGTAACTTACACGTTGTCATTTCAAAGCAATGGCGCACTGAGGAAATAACAAAAACACATCGTTCTTCGTACGATTAATCATAATGTAGTGTCTACAAATGGCTTATTAGCATCAATTAAGAACGGCCATCAATAGTATGAGATTAAAAGACTCATCTTTCGATTGATAGTCGTCGCATAGTGGGCAAGGCGTTGGACTATGACGCTAAAGGTCGATGGTTCGGAACCCGCCACTAACTAATTTTTTTTCCTAATAGGGTTTCAGACTCTTATTATTATTTTTTTTTATTTAGATTATTATTTTGGTCCAAAATGTTTGCAAAAACTTCTAAAACTACAAATCTAAAGTGGGCCGTAAAACACGTCAGTGCGATTTTTTTACTTATGACAGTGTTGTAGTTGTGTTTTAATGTTGGAAAAGTTGTATTAGCTTTAGGATGATAGTAATTTACTGATCGGAGAAGGGCACATAGAAGAACCTGTGGCCGGCCGCAGTGGCCGAGCGGTTTGCGGTGCGCCAGTCACGGTTTGCACGGCCGCTGCGGTCGGAGGTTTGAATCCCCCCTCGGGCACGGATGTTTGTGCCGTTTTCAGTGTAAGCTAGTTCATAAGTAGTTTGTAAATTTAGGGACTGAGGACCCCGTAGTTAAGTCCCATAAGCTCTACAAACATTTGATTTTTTTTTTTTTTTTTTAAGAACCTGTCAACAATAGAGCAGGAAGACCATCAAATAATTATTCCCCTTGTTCTGTTTGTTTGAGTATCCGAATAGCATTCGTTGCCAACATTAGCAGACTACACCTCCACTGCCATAAGTAAAAGTTTACCTCCCTAAGCAGCGTATAACAAGGGGAGGAGGCAGGATGAGTGTCATAGATTTGACTGGTTCAGTTTTACTTACGGCAGTGGAGGAATAATGTTTGAATGTTGGCAACATAATGTTTGTTTTACGAGGAAAATTATTTTACAGGCCAGAGAAAGGAAGATACATGAACCTGCCAACCATAGAGCAAGAACAGCAAGATTATTCCCCTTATTCTATTTGTTTGAATATCCGAAGAGCGTTCAACATTAGCAAACTACGCCTGCGCTGCCGTGAGTAAAATTTTACCGTTTGCATCACGTTATGTGAAGGTGAGCAGGTAGATGAGACTTAAAAATTCCTGAAATATCTCGCCTATGTGGGCAATAGGAAAAGGGAACGCACGCGCAAAAGATTGAAGTCCCGCTACTTACGAATTATTCTTTGACTTTCATTTTAAATCATTCCCCAATGTTAAACTTATACTCTCTATACTTATAAGACGCATTTGTTGTCTATCTGTCTGTTCTCTTATAACTCAAGATGCAGACAACCAAATAACGTGAAATTTGGTACACGTACACAAAATTACATGGGGAAGGTTCTTCAGCAGATTTCGTTCCATGTTTTGGAAAACCAACAGAAAAAAATGAGAAAAAGTGAAAGTGCGTTTTCAGTGTGTCCGTGTAAATCTATATCTTCGCACTGATGCTGATGAAATTTTGCACATTTGGCCTTCAAAACAAGAGGAAGGGCACTGTCTACATATAATTTCGTTCAGTGCATGGTGCACAGTACTGATGGATTTCGCCTAAATCCAGAGTTTTGTTCCGACATTGATGAAAGTTTGTACACTTGGCATTGAAAACAAGATGAAGGTTACTGTCTACATAAAATTTCATTCGGTGCATGGGGGAGAGTACTTTACTTACAGACTTCGATTGAAATCTCTATACATATAAGACGCATTTGTTGTCTGTATGGCCTAAAATGTTATTCATCACGTTGCTTTAACATGAATGTATTACATGCAAATAAACGGTTTTATACGCTTCTACAGAAAACCTTATTTTAAACCCGGGCAAAGCCGAGTACTTGCAGCTAGTTATAAAATATGAATGTACTTCAGCATTACGGTGCTGTTGAATTGCTACAGCAATAGCGAGAGTCATTGTCAAGAGAAGAAGCAGAGCTACTTTTAATGATTATGAAGACATTGCTCTGATTCGATAACTAATAACATTTAATTTTTCCGAAATATATAACGACGTTCACTTACCGTTCAACATCTTTTGGGAAATTGAAGAAGCTTATAGCCTTATGCGTATTGGAATTATTGCGGCAATTAGGTGCTGAACACCATCGGCCGCCTTTCCTTTTATTGCTGCTCATGATAAGAATGGAACAGCACCAACTATTGACACATATTTCTATCTTTTCACTGCACTGCACTGCACCAAATACTTGATTACTTTTACGCGATTCAAGCAGTTAAAGTACACAATTAATAAAACAAAGGAAACCTATGTAGTCCCGACTCGCTTCAAAGACAGCGCATTACCACACCGTCCCATAAGCTCTACAAACATTTGAACATTTTTTAATTAGCACGCCAAATAATAGGGAGAGACCACGCGTTAACTATCTTTCAAGATGGCCGATTCCGCGTATGCGCACTAGTTTGGACGACAGACTGCAGCGGGAGTTTCCTTTCTGTATACTGCCTATTCTGTGGGAAGGCAGGGCGGCGCTGCCAGATGAAATGGAAAGCGACTAGAAGGCGTCAATGGCAGCTGCAGGCTGCACCACGCCCATCGTTTTCGGCCAGCATGCACCAAAACCACTGCCAGGGCTTTCCTCCGCGACGAGTCAGCTGGCAAACACCCCGCCGGGACTGAACGAGTGGCCGTCAAGGCCAGGCAGCGGACCGTAAAGTACCAGGAAGCCGTCCAAACGTGCTCTCCCAGGGCCCAGCTCAAATCGCTACCAGCACCGGAAGCGCTCACGAGAGGTGAGAGCTACACACGCAGTCAGCTGAGGCACATGATTATAAAGCTACTCAACTTGCGACCTTCCTATCGGTTCTGATCAATAAGACTCTGGATAATAAAAGTTTATGGCTCGTTCATAGGGGTGAGTTATGTATGTCAGCTTCATAGGGGTGAGTTATGTATGTCAGCTCCTATGCCCTAAACAGCTACCCAATCTGAAACTTCCTGGCAGATTAAAATTGTGTGCCGAACCGGGACTCGAACCTGGCACTTTTGCCTTTCGCGGGCAAGGGCACTACCGACTGTGCTATCCCGACACGACTCACGATTCCCCCTCACAACTTTACTTCCATCAGTACGTCGCCTCCTACTTTCCAAACTTCACGAGGTACTGGCGGTTCGGGCACAAAATTTTAATCTGCCAGGAAGTTTCATATCAGCGCACACTCCGCTAAAGAGTGAAAGTTTCATTCTGGAAACATCCCTTAGGCTGTGACTAAGCCATGTCTGCACCATATCCTTTCTACCAGGAGTGCTAGTCTTGCAAGTTTCGCAGGAGAACTTCTGTGATGTTTGGAAAGTAGTAGGCGAGCTACTGGCGGAAGTAAAGTTGTGAGGCGGCATCGTGAGACGTGTCGGGATAGCACAGTCGGTAGTGCGCTTAACCGCGAAAGGAAACGGTCCCAGATTCGAGTCCCAGTTCCGGCAAACAATTTTAATCTGCCAAGAAGTTTCATATCAGCGCACACTACGCTGCAGAGTGAAAGTTTAATTCTAGCTACCCAATCTGTTTACACAAGATCAATAATTAATCTGTAGTTTAACAGTCTATCAATCTCCATGTAATGACGTAAAAATATATTTAACAAACATAAATTAAACCTCTGAATGGCCAAGAAAATGGATTCTAAGATAAAGAAGTGATTTACTCACGAAGTAATTTTTTATAAATGGAGTTTATTACACTTAATAGACATGAAATGCGAAGGTGGTCCTACTTTGTACATCGGTACATAACTGTTCCTAAGTATCACACGCACTCGAGCGTAAAAGTTCCAAATTATCACTCGTAAATTAGTGTAGTCAATCGAACACTGCAGTTCGAATTTAATCCGTGATTAAAGTATTTGTTACAAACACAGTTTGTAATCACACGAGTACACGATTCCTGAAATATCACAGTTCCACAGCCCTACTACCATGCACAGCTTATCACTTTTCAAGCTGAGACTAAGTTCTGCAGTCACAGTCCCGTAAATTTTTTAAGTCCACACATGCCTATCTCTTCAAATCACAAGTTCGTAACGCGGCTTCAGACCGTTCAGCGTCACATCCTTTCACCACCACGTCCAAGTTACGAGTCCCTTCCCAAATGTTCGAAAAACGTGCTGTACCTGCTCCCAAAATTTTTTTCCTTCCGCGCATCCTAACGCCTCATCTTTAAAATACAATTTCCCTTCCAAAATGTTATACATATGAATATCACAGGCTTAAATGCTTTGACCACCTCCCTACAAATGTTGTTTACATTTAACAAACAAATAATATTTAACAATACTAAAAAACGATTGAGACTGAAGCTCTGTGCTCAGATAGCCATTAAGCGTGGCATCTCACTGTTCAAATATAATGCCGCCGTCGAAATATAGTTACACAATTAATATTTAATTTATCATGGCTATTTATACAAATTCCATTTTCCCATGAGCTGTTAGAGAAAGGAACTGTAGATAAATGTCATAAAAGTGGTTCGATGAACCCTCTGCCGTGTACTTCAATGTGAGTTGAAGAGTATTTATATAGATGTGGGTTAGAAAAGTGGATACGTTGTAGATACAATGGCGATTAGGAAAATTTTATGGCAGGCTGAACACGACTTCTGGTCAGGTAGGTAGAAGGTTATAGATACAAAATGAGATAACGGTAATCTACATCTACATAGATACTCTGCAAATCACATTTAAGTGCCTGGCAGAGGCTTCATTAACCACATTCATAACATTTCTTTACCGTTCCATTCTCTTATAGCACGCGGGAAGAAATAACACCTAAATCGTTCAGTTTTCGATCTGATTCTCTTATTTTATTGGGATGGTCATATCTCCCTAAGTAGGTGGGTGCTAGCAAAAAATTCCACATTCAGAAGTAAAAGACGGTGATTGAAACTTCGCAAATAGATCACGCCGCAATGAATAACGTCTTTCTTTTAATGATTTCCACCCCAATTCGTGCAACATTATCGTGAGGCTTTCCTCCCCGTAACGTGATAAAACAAAACGAGCTGCCCTTCTCTGAACCTTCTCAATATCTTCCGTCAGTCCCACCTAGTGAGTGTCCCACAAGGGGCAACAGTACTCCAGGAGAGGAGTCTTTTTGGTGGAGCTGGTGCATCTTCGAAGCGTTCTGCCAATGAAACGTAATCTTTGGTTCGCCTTCCCCACAATATTTTCTATGTGTTCTCTCCAGTCTAAGTTGTTCGTAATTGTAACTCCTAGGTATTTAGTAGAATTTACGACCTTAAGGTTTGACTGATTTGTCACGTAATTGAAGTTCAGCGGTTTTCTTTTAGTGGTCACGTGTATTACTTCACATTTTTCTTTCTTTAATGTCAATTGCCAATTTTCGCACCATGTAGAAATTTTGTCTAAATGGCTTTGCAGTTGCTTTTGATCCTCCGTTGTCTTCACTAACCGATAAACGACAGCATCATCCGCGAACAGTCTATGGGAGCTATTCAGATTGTCTCCTAAATCGTTTATAAACACAAGGAAGAGTAGGGGACCTATAACGCATAATTGGGCAGATTTTCCATAAGCTCGCAACTTCATTAGAAGCCACTTATGGAGTAATGCCGAAGTAGGTCTAATAATTAATAAGAAAACAGGAATGCGGGAAAGATACTATAAACAGCATCTCTTTCTTTTCCATTCTCCTACAGCAGAACATTTCGAAAGCCTTTTGTCAGAACTGTTTTGAATACTACCCCGAATTGTGTCACGTGATAAATGGCATTGGCGTTGTGGACGGGGACGTATGCACGCCGAGCGGCATTCGAAATTCATTTGGCAGCCGTTGGCAAGGCTTCGGGTCGTGAGGTTGCCTTGCGAAAATGACTCTCATAAGGCGTCGCGTTTCAAAAGACTGCGTATAAAGTGCCGAATCTGCGCCTGCCCGCCGCCCGTCGCATGCGTAACGCCGGGCAGCCACAACAAACGCCATGCGTGACGCGTCGGCACGCAGCGCTAGCTAACGTACGCGGCGCCAAGAATGCTGGGGGAGGGGGCATGGGACGAAACCGCTGGCGCCGGCGGGCGACGCATCGTGACGTCACTGGCCTCCTGAACGACTCAGTTTCTGAAGGCGGTCCAGCATGAAGCGGCGGAAGGTCCAAAGTCTCGTCACAGCTTCTGTAGCAGAGAGCGCCGGAAAGTGGATCAACAGTACAGGAAACACACCAGAAATCTATTGGCCCACTTTAGGTTACGGTAAGGCAAAGGTAAAGCAGGCAACAATCCGAAGATTGGTTTGAACACCACAGTGCTTTACTAGGCATGATCCAGTTTCGATGTGGTATGCCGTGGCCTTCCTCCGACCTTCGAACAGACTTATCCAGCCAGTTATAGGGGAACCTACAGTTTAACGTGGGTTCCGAACCACGGTGCTACTCAGTATTTTTCACATGAGCAATACTGCCAGAGGTGAAAGAAGTGGAAAGTGACAGCTCGAAATTTAAATGAAAATGACGGCTTAACCATTGATCTGACACGAAAATTGATATAACCGAATTTGTAGAGGAGAAAATTCTCTACAACTTTGCTCCTTTATGTTTTTTTCATATCTCGCATCATTTCAGAGATATTTGCAAAAATAACGACGATTTTGGGATGTATGTCCGTCTGTCCGTAACGTGTTCCCTGTCTTTAAGACGAACCGTTTAACCGATCAGCACCAAATTTTACAGACATAATTGTAGGCCGTCAGAGACTAGAAACTCCCTTCTTCAAATTTTTAGGACAAGAAATACATTAGTAATGCCAAAAAATCTGTTAGTAATGTAATTTTAATTGCAAATAAACCGTTCATCTGACGCGAAAATTGAATAAACGAATTTGTAGAGTAGAAAATTCCATAAAACTTTGTTCTCTTATGGTTTTTTTTCATATCTCGTATCGTTTGAGAGATATTTGCAAAAATAACGGAGTTTTGACACCCTCCATTGAATTAACGAAAACCAGCCGTTCGCAGATGTCACGTGACATTCCTCGCCCAGAACTCTCTTTGGCATACACCATCTTACATCTACATCTACATAGATACTCTGCAAATCACATTTAAGTGCCTGGCAGAGGGTTCATAACCCACTTTCATAACTTTTCTCTACCGTTCCATTCTCTAATAGCGCACGGGAAGAAATAACACCTAAATCGTTCCGTTTTCGATCTGATTTCTTTTATTTTATTGGGATGGTCATGTCTCCCTAAGTAGGTGGGTGCTAGCAAAATATTTTCACATTCATAAGTAAAAGTCGTTGATTGAAACTTCGCAAACAGATCACGCCGCAATGAATAACGTCTTTCTTTTAATGATTTCCACCCCAATTCGTGCAACATTTCCGTGACCCCCCCCCCCCCGTAACGTGATAAAACAAAACGAGCTGCCCTTCTCTGAACCTTCTCACTATCTTTCGTCAGTCCCACCTGGTGAGGATCCCACAAGGGGCAACAGTACTCCAGGAGAGGACGCACAAGTGTGATGTAGGCAGTCTCTTTGGTGGAGCTGGTGCATCTTCGGAGCGTTCTGCCAATGAAACGTAATCTTTGGTTCGCCTTCCCCACAATATTTTCTATGACTTCTCTCCAGTCTAAGTTGTTCGTAATTGTAAATCCTAGGTATTTGGTAGAATCTACGACCTTAAGGTTTGACTGATTTATCGCGTAATTGAAGTTCAGCGGATTTCTTTTAGTAATCATGTGTATTACTTCACACTTTTCTTTATTTAGTGTCAATTGCCAATTTTCGCACCAAGTAGAAATTTTGTCTAAATCGCTTTGCAGTTGCTTTTGATCCTCTGTTGACTTCACTAACCGATAAACGACAGCATCATCCGCGAACAGTCTAAGGGAGCTATTCACATTGTCTCCTAAATCGTTTATAAACACGAGGAAGAGTAGGGGACCTATAACGCTTCCCTGTGGGACGCCAGATATCACTTCTGTTTTACTCGATGACTTACCGTCAATTACAACGAACTGTGTCGTTTCTGATAGGAAATCGTGAATCCAATCGCACAATTGGGAAGATATTCCATAAGCACGCAATTTCATTAGAAGCCGCTTGTGGGGCACAGTATCAAATCCAGAAATATGGAATCGATTTGAGATCCCTTGTCGATGGCACTTAATACTTCATGTGAATAAAGGGCAAGCTGTGTTTCGCAAGAGTGATACTTTCTGAATCCGTGTTGACTATTGGTTAATAGGTCGTTCTCTTCGAGGTAGTTCATAATATTCGCACAAAGTATATGTTCCAAAATCCTTCTGCAAATCGACGTCAGTGAGATAGGCCTGTAATTTTGGGGATCACTCATATTGCCTTTCTTGAATATTTGAGTAACTTGGGCAACTTTCCAGTCTTTGTGTACAGATCTTTCGCTGAGTGGACGGTTGTAGATTATAGCTAAGTACGGAGCAATTGCATCAGCATACTCTGAAAGGAATCTAGTCGGTATGCAATTTGGCCCGGAAGATTTGTTTTTGTTTAGTGACTTAAGTTGTTTTACTACTCCAGGAACATCTACTTCTAAGTTTCCCATGCTGGCATCTGTTCTTGGATTGAATACTGGAGTGTTCACTTCGTCTTCTTTGGTGAACGAATTTCGGAAAGCTGTGTTTAGTAATTCTGCCTTAGCAGTACTGTCGTCGGTACTATTACCATTGCTATCGCGTAGTGAAGATATTTTTTGTGTTTTGCCGCTATTGTACTTCACATATGACCAGAATTTCTTTGGATTTTCTGCAAGATTACGAGACAGGATTTCGTTGTGGTAACTATATAGGCTTCTCGCATTGTTGTCCGCGCTAGGTTGCGTGTTTCAGTGAAAGATTGCCAGTCTTGTGGATTCTGTGTCTTTTTAAATTTTGCATGCGTTTTTCTTTGTTTCTGCAACAGTGATCTTACCTGTTTTGTGTACTGCGGTGGGTCGCCCCCCTCTTTTATTAATTTATTTGGTATAAATCTCTCGATTGCTACTGATATTATGCCTTTGAAAGTAATCCACAACTGATCTACACTCGCATTTTTAGTTTTGAAGACTGGAAATTATCACTCAGGAAAGCGTGAAAGAATTTTTATCTGCTTTATTGAATAGATATATTTTTCGTATATTTTTTGTGCATTTGGGAATTTCGACATTTAGTCTCGCTACTACAACTCGATGTTCGCTAATCCCTGTATTTGTTTTGATGCTCTTTACTATTTCCGGATTATTTGTTGCTAGGAGATCAAGGGTATTTTCGCAACCACTTACTATTCTAGTGGGTTCATGAACTAACTGTTCGAAGTAGTTTTCAGAAAAAGCATTCAGAACTAGTTCGGACGATGTTTTATATTTGCCGCCGGTTTTGAATACGTAATTATGCCAGCATATCGAGGGTAAATTAAAGTCGCCAGCGATTATAACAGTATGCTTCGGATGCCTATTTGAAATGTGATTCAAGCTTTCTTTGAACATTTCGGCAACCGCATCGTCTGAGTCAGGGGGCCGATAAAAAGATCCAATTATTAATTTATTCCGGTTGTCAGGTATAACCTCTACCCAGACCAATTCACAGGAAGTATCTGTCTCAATTTCGCTGCAGGATAAACCGTCTGTAACAGAAATAAACACATCACCCCCTTTTTTTATTTATTCTATACTTTCTGAAGACCATTTGGCCCTTTGAAAAAAAATTGTCATTTCAAAGCAATGGCGCACTGAAGAATTAACAAAAACACGTCGTTATTCGTACGATAAATGATAATCTAATGTCTACAAATGCCATGTTATCATTAGTTAACAACGGCCATCAGTAGTATGAAATTAAAGGACGCAACGTGTAACTGCTTTGCGTAGCGTAGTAGGCAATGCGCTGGAGTATGGCGGTGAAGGTCAGTGGTTCGAAACCGACCACTACATAATTTCTTTTTCTAAAAGGGTTTCAGACACTCTTAATAATTAATTTTTTATTATTTTTGACAAAATGTTTGCAAAAGCGTATAAAACTACAAATCTAAAGTGGGCCGTAAACATATAAGTGCGATTTTTTTTCCTTACCTCAGTATCAGCCCACAAAAAAAAGTTCAAATGTTTGTAAATCTATCGGACCAAACTTCGTGGTCATCAGTCCGTAGCTTACAAACTACTTAAACTAAGGTAAACTAACCTAAGGAAAACAAACAAACACACACACACACACACACACACACACACACACACGCTTCAGGGAGGACTCGAACCTCCGCAGCGAGGCGCCTTAGACCGCTCGGCTAGCCCACCGCGGCGTATCATTCCACATAGTAGGTTAACAGACCGTACACAAACAAAAAAATGGAACACTTGAAACGAGCCTTCTAGCAGAATGTGCAAACCTTATACGATGTTCCTAACTTAACCTTTTAATGCACTGTGTTCCTATTCACCATTTTACTACAAATTCATTTAGCAGGATTTATACATAGCTTTACATGTGCAAGAAGCACGGCACAGAAATTATAAGTCTCAGAATGCTACTGAATCACTTCTACAGTTAGCTTCATTGATTTACTCGTAATATGTGCGTTTGTTTACTGTGGTATACCTCCTTCACCATGTAAAAGTAGTCTCTTATACTACCGTTGTATTATGAGTTACTTTATGGAAATAAAAGCGGCACAATAGTGACATTTACTGCATCGGGTACATCATGGAAGCATTATATATCTGACCAGCTATGAGCGTTTTGTTGCTAGTAGTCCATAATAACTTTAAGGAAATTTTTTTTTCAGTATTTACTCACTATATATTAATCGTGGTAGTTTTTATAACTAAAAAAATAAAAATTCAAGCATTAAGGTGTTATTTAATTATTCACAACCGATACAAAAGTGTTACATGTTTACACTTGTTACTGTTCTTTAATGTAACCGTCAGCGTTGTGTAGAACCCGTTGTTGACGATGTGTAAGGCGTAGTATACCGTTAGCTGAGTCTGTTCTGTTGATGGTACGAATGGAGCGGTCTACTGCCTGTCGAATTTCTGGAACAGTTCTGAAGCAAATACCAGGAAGTGGTTCCTTCATGTTCGGAATAAAATCAAAGTCACAAGGATTTACGTGTGGGGAATATGATAAATATTGCAGTACTTCCCAGTCCCATCGAGCAAACAGAGTAGCCACAGTTTGCGCTGTATGCGTCCGCGCACTGTCGTGCAATATGTCGTGGGCGAGGTCAGGAATCGTCTGACATCGATCACTGTATAGTAACGCGGCAACAGTATGCACTTCTTCAGAGACGCTAGAACGACCTGCACGATGCAGGCCTAACACAAATTTCCGACCTTCGTTGAAGGCTTTTACCCAACGTGGCACTGTTCTGTTCGGCAATGCCGAATCGCCGCACGCCTCTTGAAGACCTTGATGACACTGTTGTGCTGTACGACCTCTGTTTCTGTTTCGAAAACGTATTGACACCATTTCGTTAGACCGCTCGCTCAACAAGTGACTGTGTTTCTCTCGATTGTGCACACACCGATGACGTGGAACGAGCGAGTCCATTTCCTCGCAGATAAGTTAGGTATGTCATTAACGTGAACTATCAGCGTCAATAGTAGATTCCATTGCATAGGGCCTCCACAGAAATTTTGCCACTATTTAACTTCCAACCTTCATATAATTACTGTTCATAAAATTATTAAATCCTCCTGGTCAGTCTTTACAAATACAGAAATATCAATGTATTTTAATTTTTTGAGTCCAGATTACAACAAATGACCTTTTTATGCCCAACCTGGACTATTATCTGTGTCACCATCCAGGTGTTAGAAAACAGTGCTGAAGATACTATGGATAGAAGGAGTAACTAATAAAGAAATACCGTTTCGCATTGATTTGGTATAGTGATTATGAGTGTGATGGTGTATAAGAAACTGCACATGTGTATGAAAGTTCTGACCATTCTAAAATGCCCTCGCCAGTAAAACTGAAAGAAGGGTTTATCGACAAGAAACAAACTAACTGAACAAGAAAGAGAAAATTGGCAACAGGGAGAGGTATGCGGATGTACCTTTGCAGAGTGTGACAGAGGGTAGATAACTGTAACAAGAGTCATTTCGCTATGGAGGTGTCAAAAATGGATGGCTTCGCTTCGATGATGCATTTGTAAGGAGGAAGTATATGGTACTACGTTCAGACATGCTATTTACATCAATATGTCGCGCGGAAGCGGCCGTGCCGTCTAAGACGCCTTGCACCGGAGGGAGCGTCTGCTCCCAGTCAGAGGTTCGAGTTCTCCCTCAGGCCTCGATTTGTGTTGTCCTTAGCTTAAGGTAAGGTAGTCTAGGGACTGATGACCACTCCACTTTGGTCTTAACATTTGGACATCTTATAGCAATCTGACTTATATCTGCAGGCTGAAAGTTGGCACCATCGGACTCATCTTGAAGAAGTACGGTACTACATTCTTTGTTATACAGGACTCCCTGAAATGTTGTAGGCCTATAGCCTCATATGAAAATCACTCAACGCAATAAAGGTTATAGTGAAAAACAATCTACCAAGTGTTCAATTGTGTTCGTACCTTTCGGAAATATATTGGGAAATGTAATTTTTTACCCACCTAACATTAATGCGTCGTTGGGATCCGTAATGACCTTGGTTTGTGTAAGGCGGGTGTCTGTCCTATCCCATGCAGTCGTGGCATGTCATTCATTGCATAGATCCTTAGAACTGTAGTGGACTGGAGACGGTGTTTGACAATGTTGACAGCAATACACTGTTTCAAATTCTAAAGTTAAGGGTTTGAATATAGGGAACCCAAAATTGTACACATATTTTACAAAAAGTGGACAGCGGTTATAAGAGTAGAATGGCATGAAATGGACTCAATGGATCGGAAGGTAGTAAGACTAGGTTATAGCCTTTCTCCAATGTTATTCAATCTGTACTTTGAGCGAGCTGTGAAAGTAAGCAAGGAGAAATTTGGAGGAGGAATGAAAGTTCAGGGAAATGTATAAAAACTTTGCGATGTTCCGATAAGAGACAACAAGGGACTTGGAATAATAATTGAATGGAATGCACCGTGTCTTGAAAGGAGGGTATCGATGAGCAGTTACAAAAGTAAAACAATGGTGATGAAATGCAGTCGAATCAAATGATGCGATGCTGAGGATACCCATGACGTATTTAGGCAAACTATCAAAAATTGAGGCATATTCATGAAAAACCCATGTATCCAATTTGCATACAGAACTAACAATAATATGTGCCACTGACTTCACTCAGGTAAAACAAAATTACCAATTTACAAAAACCTAGGCATATACAAAATAGAATGTCAAGACTACAACTAATTTTATGTAGGATAAACAGGACGAAATTTCAGCATTACATACAACGAGCACACGAGATTAACCGACAATAACCGATCTACATTTTTCAGCCACCTTAAAAGCGAGAATCATAGTGCAGGACGAAAGGAGGTGGCAATGAAAATTTTACACATAATTCCAAAAGGTCTAGTAACGACCATTATTGAATAGATAGAAATATATTTATGCACATAACACCCTGATGACATTTTTAAATGAACAATTTGATTTTAAACACAAAAATTTTATCGTTAACTTTATTGAATTCTTGACCAAATATAACGGATAATTAACCACAAACAGACCACAGACATATCTTACAAACAAATGAGAGTCCATTAACAAATTTTAAATAGTAACGAAACATACCACAGCAATTATAACCATATAGCATCTTTGAACTACTATCAAGAAATTACACTTACGACAGATATCGAATAAACATAACCACCCAGAGATCACAGACACATCTATCACAAAGATTATAGCCAAAAAAGTGAATACCGTAGAAACTATATATATATATATATATATATATATATATATATATATATATATATTTGTCTGATGATGGGTATTTAGCTCCAATGAATCCATCATAATTCATAATATAATAAAAAACTATAAAATAGTAGCACTTTCCTATAATTATATGATGTCTCACAAAAGTATAGAAGTCTTAGATGAGTTCTGTTAAAATTTGAAATATTTTTAATGCTAACAGACGAATCTTTTGTGGTAATCGGGCCCTAGACTTACAAACAATATAAACTAACTTATACGAAGGAGAATAAACACATCCTTATCCGAGGGAAGACGCCCGAAGTAGAGAAGGTGGAAGTAGAGAAGTAGGTGGATACTAAGACTAATGAAATCTGGGTGAATAGGTTGACTAGCAAAGATAGTAGCCAGCTACTGGATAACAGATTTATTGTAATAAAACCCTTAAAAATGAATGTATCAAATTCCTTTTTAACCTCTTAAAATGAGAAAATAAATTGCACATGCAACTAACAAGTAAAATTTAAACAATCAAAAGCCCAAGGTCGCTTTCATCAATTTCAGGTTTACAATACATTAACGGCTTCTGCCTTACGTTGAAATTGGACAAATTTTAGAATTAAATATTATAAGCGCCAATACACAACAAGCTGATTCCAAAAAAAATTGCCCTTTTTGCTTAAAAAAAATTGAATTTACAGTTAAAGCCACCAATGAGAACGGGATTCAAAGCATAATAAAATAACGAAACATACTGGTAAGAGCAAAGAAGGCAAAAACAAAATGTGGGCTAAAGAAGTTATAATTTAACAATTCCACGTGAGCAGAATCTCATATAAATAATAAGGTAGAATACATTCAATTGGTAACAACAATTTCCTTTAACGGTGAGGTTAACTGGTAAGCCCATTTACTATCGGGCAAAAGCATAAAAGTAGATACTACTGCGCAAGACTGTCGTTACCAAGGTAAACAGCAGAAAGAATCAGTTAAACCTCGAGTATAACACTGCACTGCGATCGTGGCACTAGAATTCAAAATTTTTGTAAGTATTTTTAGTGAGACAGAGCGAATTTTTTTTTTTTTTTAATGAAATCGAAATGAATTAAAATTATTTTAATAAAAAAAATTAAAAAAAAAACATAGAGTAAGTGGGCCAAATCGCCCCAAATCATAACAAACTTTTGTCTATAAAAATTAGTATAAATAGAACCAGCAGTTGGAGTATGTTCTGTAAGTTCTGCTCTCATTAAGTTTAGAAATCTGTTAGTTTAGCTCTGCCTAAAGATCGTCTCTCTGTAAATATTAGCTCTATGATGTTTATCGCGGTGATAGACTGTTATCGATCGTGTGTAGCTCTGCTCCCACGTTCAGAATTAACTTCTTCAGATTGATTTGAACAGTTAATAGCTATCGAGAACAGTATAGTATTTCGATAACGAAAATTTCTTTAGATAGAAGGATAAAATGAAATTAGCAGATACTGATTACGGACTGTATATAGAATTTGAGACTTGTGTATAAAAAAAGATAATGTGAAGAATTTCTTATTATTAAATATCATAATTAACAGTGTTTAAAGTGTAATATCTGTGAACTATTAGTGTGGAAATATATTCAAGATAAACAGAAAAAGGATTTTTAAGGTATTCATTTAATAGACAGAACATTTAATATCAAACGCGAAATAATTTGGAATTAAGTGAAATAATATCTGTGACGCGCATAATCTCATGCTTGGCCACAACAGAACAGTGAACTTCAAGGTTTCAGTGGATGGAATATCATTTGAATTAATTAACTGCGAAGGCAATATCAGACCAGAAACTGTGGAATAAACTCTTTTGTTATAGGCTTCCATTCAAATAGAACTAACCGGGAAGATATACCAATATCCAGCATGTCATTTTGCGTTATATTTAAATCAAGCCCCTGAGAGGAAAGAATATTCATGGTCATTATTAACACCACAAACCTTAGGAAGACAAATGTTTAAATATAGAAGTCACAAGAACTGACCAACTGAAATAAATAATCCTCATAACACAATGCTAATAAAGACGGCGGCAATTTTCTTGCATAAGAAGACAAGAGTACCAACGTACCACATGACAAGGCCTGTTACACGAAGCAGGAAGGCCAATCGCACTTACATTAAGGTGTTAAGCAAAATAGGAGGCGTAACCCACTTAGATAAATACATCAAAACTCCCAAAATAAAAACAAACAAGGGAGCTATAGATTTCTTAATTTAAAAAAAATTCTAAAACAATACCAAGCAGGTAGCGAGGAACAATTTCACTCACTGAATTACATTAGGGCTCAACTAGCTTAGGTTTCTGCACACATGCACTTGGAATTCATAAATAATTAAAATATCACCAATACAATGGCATTTACTGTAAACCGAGGGAAAATATGCCAATCAACATACACTTGGCTTGAAACAGTTCAATGGTGACCCTTTTCTGGGTGGTACATATTCCAAAATAAGTTAACAATAGCGCCAGTTTCTTGTCATAAGTGTAATAAAATCTTTCCATTAAAAAAAAACAACTGGGGTTATTTGACACAGGAATGGCTGAAGTAGCTGCTAACGGATCGGTACAGACGGCAGGAACGCAAGGATTATTGGAGGAAGAATAAACAGAGCAGAACAGATTTGCCAAGTATTACTATGACACAGTGAAATACTGTAGTACTCTCAGTTTTACCTCCTATGAATTTCATATAACGTGTAACAATCATCCATACGCAAAGTTTTCGCTATCTGTTTTTACGTCTTCAAACTTTTTGAAATACTTTACGTAATTTGATGCCGCACAATACGGTAACGAATGAACGATATACTATGCAACGCTCATAGAGCGAAAATATTAGACTTTTTTCCCTTGCACTTGTGCAGTCCTCAAAATCAGGTGGCAAGTTTTACATCGGTCAGAACGCACAAGTGACACATTCGGTGCCCACACATCCTGGTTTTTCGGCTGCGTGTTGATGACGAATAAAGATTTTCGAGACGGGATAGATACATTTCTAGATACCGGTCTACATAATATCTTGTTAAAATCTGAGCAGTGCAGAAAGGGCTAAAAAACAGTTTTTGCAATCTTTTTCTATGTACCGTAAATTTCCCCCTATAGGTTTCAGTGACGGAGGAAAGCATAAAAATATAAAAGTAGTTTGAGAATATAATCTGAAGAAGATTCGGTAAAAATTTGAACGATTTCCATTGAACGAAAAGTGCTGAAGAGGTCTCCCTACAAATCTAAGCTTTTTCTCCCCCACATAAATAATGGTTTCCGTGGATTTTTCATGATCCGCCTTTGAACAAATGGTGCTATTATAACCCATTTATAGCCCTAGATCATAGGTAATCTAAAAATTATTTTCTCAATTTGGCTCAGTTTTAGAACGTGTCTATTGTTTAAATTTTAGCGCTCAGATACAGAAATAGGTTAATTTTTCTGATAGGTATTTTAAATGCGACATAAACTATACAACTGATCACTACGCAAAGAGCTATCTCTGTCTTCTTTGTGATGAATCCTTGATATGGATCCCTGAAGAGTCGCAAATTCGATATTTTAATACCATGCACTGCCATGCTGGTATTGAAAATTGTGTTAAATCGATGGGATAAGGGATTCGAACCCAGGTCTCCTGCTTACTGATTGTGCTGGCCACTGCGCCACTTGGATACAGTTGTCATCACAGCTACATGAACTTCCCTCACCCCCCTTCCCAACCCCCCTTCCCAACCCCTCACCCCAACCCACAGAGTGGTCCCCACCAGACGCTGATGTAGTGACCATGCGCGTGTTTCTTATTACTCAGGGCATTTCGCCAATTCCCGGAGAGTTAAAGCATTATTTGGGCCGTAACTGAAGTCACTGGTAGCCGTCCAACATTATAAAAGAACAGACATCTGGCAAAATTACGATATCAGGCAAGGCCACAGACACCAGAGAGAAATTTATTTTAGAGATAGTGGTCAAAGAACAATAATAACATGACTGAAAATGTAGCCCCATGTAAAATGGGGAACATGATGAAATCAGTATTGAAAGTAGCCTGTTATTAAAATAAGCAAGATCTTGGGCAGCTGAAATCTGCAAATGTAAGTTAAAATGCTCACTGCTACTCTAAATTACTTTATGAGCGACCACAGTACATGTGCAAAGGAAATTTATCTAAGGGAGCAGCTAATGTTTTAACAAACACAAAATCAATGTTAAAAAATAAATGAATAGATAATTAAACATGGGATGGGAAGCATGAAATCATAAAGCAGAGGTCTGATACTTTATAACCATAGTCTATTCAGAAAAATAACAAGCAAATAAATGTGGAGAGACCAAATTAAGAACACACATTGTATAAAAGTGACTTAAATCATATAATTACTGTCCATATTAAAATTGTTTCTGCCCTTCATGAATATAGAGGTAATTTGGGAGGAAATTTGCAAACACACAATGGGTAGCTGAAAGCACATTCATTCATTCACAGACACACGCATAATTCTCAGCAATACATTACTCTGCTGGAGTATATGAAAGCAGCGGTGAAACGAAGCGTCAGCGGTGTCTTGACGAGATGGCAGGTGTCTTGATCACAAATTTTTAAATATACTGTGCACTAAACGAACTCATATGTGGGGAGAATAAGCGAATAAAGCACAGGTGAGACTTCATATAGAAGAAAACTAGTATGAACAAAAGCATGGCTGAAGGCTGAAGTAATGACCGTTATGAAATCACATGGTGCAATTGGTCATACAAGACACAAAAGACGTAATCAAATAAGAAAATCTAAGAAATATTTAGCATATTCCCAGATACAGACATAATGTGAAAAGGTAGATAAAAACAGCAAGGAAATTCAAACATACTAGGTTTACACAAAGGCTGAAGGCCACACACGTGTATTCTAACTTGAGCAAAACCGGACACACAATCATCACTGGAATGAAAATGCAAGTAATAAATTTACACTGAATTTACTCGAGTTCTGTAAATTAAGAAACACTTCGCCTCTCATAACGAAAGAATTACTCAATAGGACTATCACTGAAAAACCAAGACTTCCTGGTCATGAAGAAATCAAATTCCTAACAGCATGCTTTCCCCTCAGCAGAGTACTTACTTCCACAGCCATTGTAGCCAGAATAAAGAGAGACAACTAAAGCTCTAAGGCCGCGGAAAAACCTCCCACCGCCATACACCAGATGTAGGGCGCGCTAAAAGCCAAGACAATTCCCTCTACAACCGCTCCCAGAGAGGTCTGCTGTCTCCTCTTTCGTCCAAGATTAGGTTGGTATCACACTAACAAGGCAGCCACCGCGCCAACTTGCCAAGTAAGATAGTCTCTGGCCACCCAGCAGACGCTAGCGCAGGCAACAAACGAAGCCATGCGTTCTTAACTACAGCAAAACGAGACCTAAAGCGGGAAGCGGCGACTGTAAGCCATTGTGCGGCAGTCAGTCGATATTAAAAGCAACCTTCCACATTCACATGAACATACAAGTTCAGTCACAAGGGCGGAAACATATATAAATATGGGGCAAACATATAGAAACATGAGGCATTGATCATTAATAAAAAGAATAAAATAGTGGTCACACAGATAGATAACATTAATTGTGCAGAAACGCTTTAGGTCAATGAATAAATCAAAATGGAACACGACCTGCTGGCAGCAGAACAACGCAGGACAGCCCAGCCCAGCCCAGCCCAGTTCAGCACTAGCCACACAGGCTACTTGTTATTCGGAAGATGACCTGTATCAGGTCGAAACCGGTAAATAGAAAATGTTAATTTTTGCGATCAAGACTGTTTTTGTCATATTAACCGTTTCATAATGTCACATATTACAGGCGACTAGAATAATTTTTGCACAGTTATGGTAGCCCCATGGTGCCTTGCTCTAAGTAAACAGCATGTAAACTCAAGTAAAGGGTTGAGACAGCAAAATGCCGTGTAATCACACACAAATTACAATTGTAACCAATATCTGAACAAAATACTTTACCACATGTATTTCGTGTATGATATCTCACTTGATCCTCCAATAGTTTTGAGTAGTGCATGTAGACCTATGAAACTTTCTGTATATAGGAATGGGGGTGATTTGAATTTAGTGCAACGGAGGAGGAAGTAGAAGGAGGAGAAAGATAATGGAGTGGGAGGGGGGACTGTGGGCTGTGGGAAAGGACTGATGTCGGAAGTACATGAAGAAGGATAGGTGAAGGAGGAGATGTAGAGAGTGATTGCAGAAGGATACGAAGAGTGAGAGGGAGAAAGAGGAGAAGCAAGTTTGTAATAAATTCATAAGGTAGAAAACGTCACTGTACTTTATATGTGCCATTTTTATATAAAAGGGAGAGGAGACGAACAGAGGTAGGAGGTATGGAGAAAGAGGAAAAGGAGGAGGAAGAGGATATGAAGGAGGAGAAGGAGGAAGAGGTAGGGTCTAGAGGACAAGGATGAGGAGAAAGAGAAGAAGTTGAGAAGGAACGAGACGGACGTAGGAGGTGTGGAGGATGGGGAAGAGAAGGAGGAGGAAGAGGAAGAGGGAGATGGTGGTAGGATGTAGGAGGAGAAGGCGGAGTGGGGAGGAGGGGGAGGAGGAGGAAGAAGAAGGAGGAGGAGGAAAAGGATGAATAGGATACGGACAGAGGTAGGAGGTATGGATGCGAAGTGGATGAGTAGGAGGAAGAGGAAAAGAAGAAGAAAGAAGAAGGCAAGGTAGATAGCTGTGAAACGAGAACATGAACAGAGAGCTGTAATTGTAATTTACTACCTTTCCTGGCATTTTTTAATTTTTTTCTTTTATTTTGTTGTAATTCGTAAACGACACGATTTCTGGAAGCACTTAGTATCGTCTCTTTCTTTTTTCTTTCATGCCGTTTTTAGGGATACAAGTGACTGGCGCTTGGGAAGTCCCACAGATAAATTTTCTGATCATGCATCCGAGTTTATGAATGGTGAGTTTCGCAAACTGCAGATAGCACCGTGGGCATGACCCAGTTGCCACACACGAATCGTAAAAACAAGTACTAGAGCAGGCCCTCCTGGTGGCCCAGCTAGGACGCTACTTACTGCAGATGGGCCCGTACCGCGGTGGCACCTGCAGAAATGTGACGAAACCGGGCGTAGCGTGTCGTCCACGGAGCCTGTGGTGCGCGGCGCACTTTCCCCGGTGGTAGGGCTGTGGCGTCCCCTGGCCGCTGGCAGCGCGGCTATAAGACGGCCTATCTGGGTCGCGGACTCCACACCGCTGGCCACCTCGCCCCGGCACACTACCACTCCGGGAGGCGCACCATGAGGCTCTCCGACACAGGCGCCGCGCCGGCTCTGCAGGTAACAAACGCTTCTTTCTGCTGGCTCTGCTAGGCGTTGCGTCGAGAGGCGGGCTGATCCAGGATTTAAGAGCAGTCGGGTCCGGATCTGCGTCCAGTTTTGTGGTCACGCATCCGGGTCTCGTTACCACAGCCGGCCGGATGGACCGTATCTGTGAAGCGAAACCGTGTCCACTGGACCTGTGTTAGTACGGACTTACAACCGGCGGAGGAAGCGTATCTCTGACCGAGAAGGATTGAAGGGATTGAAGTTGCGTGACACAGGAGTTACGTAATATGCAACCAATAAGTTATTAACTTATTCGCAGGTAGTACATAATTTTTTTAAGGGGATGTTAACTATGATCCTGCACTTCCTGTTCATAGAGGGTGACATAATGAAATCTAAATCAACGTAAACGCTATTCTAAAACATCTAATCAGTACGTGAACACGATTAGTGTGGATAAATACCGTAATTAGTTATCGTCGTTAAGTCAATGTACCAAGATTAGTGTCCATAATTCAACGGAGAAAATTGGAGCGTTTAATTGACAGACATCAATGAAAATAAATTTAATTTGTAAAAATATGCTAATAATAATAATAATAATAATAATAATAATAATAATTTCGTGTGGCTCATTGGCCTGGTGTAAGTCTTTCAATTGGACGCCACTTTGGCGACTTGCGTGTCCCTAGCCTACCCCAGTTATCCAACCGACGAAATGGACCTACTTAACGTGGAATCCGAACCACGAGTCGTTTCTGGCGACTCCTCACATCGCTGAGAGGTGAAGGCTGAGTTAAAACGCCAACTGAAACAATGCGACCAGGTTTCGAACTCGTGACCCTTCAGTGTCCAGTCGAGTGCTGTACCCAGAAACCATCGCCCCGACAACTTATGTATTAAAACAATGTATGAAAACTAAAGTCAGTCGGCCAGACCAAACTACCAGGTCGATTTCCTTCACTTTTGTTTTAAACGAAAGGCATTCATCGACAGTTTTGTAATCAAGTATCAGAATTTAAATAACTCTCGCCTTCTTTTTTCTATACTCATACGCGATTTTCTTCTGTATGTTTGTTACGGGGATGTCCTTGCTGTAAACTAAAGTCAGTCAGGCCGTTCTATCCATCCTATTTTGTTCATTTTTCTTTAAACGAAAGATATTCATTCGCAGATTTGTCATCAAGTATCACAATTAAGTCTCTCCATCCTTTATTTTGATTCAAACGCGGTAACCTTCTGTCCTTGCATTGAATATTTTAATCGGTTTGTTTTGCGATATCTTTGGTTATAAGTGACATACGCAGTCCTTTTTGACCTAACAACCAGCGGATCAAGCTCTTTCATTTGCGCTTTTAAACACTTGCATTGACTGACTTTGGAAAAAGCTATGCGTGAACATTCAACTTTACTTCCATTTTCCCAACTTTTTTGTCATTTCACTAACGGTGAGAAGTATTCCCACAGGCCCTCTAGTATATTATGAGTCAATAAATTTAAAAAAAATGGATTGTCCATTCGTATTTAGCACTTAAATATATCCACACTTTAAAATCATACAAAAAAATACACAATATCCGAATATTTAAACGTTGCTATTGACTTTTTAGTCTCACATTCAGTGATTAGAATAATTCGAAATACATTTTCAGTGATAATCTCACTCTTCAACTAAACAGTTACGCAGTGAATAATAACTCTAATTCAGGACGGAGCTGCAGTGAAAATATACTAGCGCAAACGGACCGGCCTGCGACGGAGGAGTAGCACAGCGGTCTAAGGCGCTCGCTGCGGAGCGCGCGGTTGCTCGCCGTGGAGGTTCGAGTCCTCCCTGGGGCATGGGTGTGTGTGTTTGACCGTAGGTTAGTTTACCTAGGTCTAAGTAGTTTGTAAGCTACGGACTGATGACCACTAAGTTTGGTCCGATAGATTTACAAACAAACGGACCAGCCTGCGCCAGGTTCTCACAGATGAAGGTTTTACCGCCGGGCGCAGCATTGGACTGCTGTGAGTTGGGCACAGTCGATTCCATTGTTGTTCAAATGTTTGTAAAGCTTATGGGACTTGACTGCGGGGTCATCAGTCCCTAAACTTACAGACTACTTATGAACGAACTTATGCTAAAGACGACACAAACATAGATACCCTACGGAGGATTCGAACCTCCAACATGGGAGGCCGCCCGATCCGCAACATGGCGCTCCAGACCGCTCGGCTACTCCCGTGCGGCAGTGAACTCCACATCGGGGCTTCACCGCACATTGTCAGCCTGTCTTACACTCCACCATTCAGTTTCTAACGCCAACCGCTCGTCACCAGTATGCTGGCCTGGACACACAATAGATGTTTGCTCGATTTGCTCAAAATGTTCAAATGTTTGTAGAGCTTATGGGACTTAACTACGGGGTCATCAGTCCCTAAACTTAGAAACTACTCATGAACTAGTTTGTACTAAAGACGGCACAAACATCCATGCCCCAGGGGGGATTCGAACCCCCGACCGCAACGGCCGTGCAAACCACCGCGGCCGGCGCTCGATTTGCACTGGGATTTACATCCATGACTTGCGCAAGTGATGTTGATCCGACGAAACGTTTCTCTCCCGACCTACCCATTCCTAGCAGGGGAAATTGTCGTTCCTTTCCCCTCTGTAATCGAAATTTAATACATTTTAGTAAACCATTATGAAATTATTCCATTCACTCTTCGTGAGCTCGACGTGTGTCAAGGTTGTAATTTAAAGCTGAACAGACGTTTAAATTTGTGCCCGTTAACACGTAACAAGAAATTAATGGATTTTTTTTTTTTTGTGCTCCTATGGTGAATCTAGCACTTTTTGTTCTTCATGATCGACTTCCACATTTCGCTTTATGCAGATGTCCAAATAATTGTCTAATTCTTTTTATCTACTGATGACTTTACTTGACGGAAAACATTCGTATCATCCACAAAATATCTAACAGGATTGTTCGGAATGTCTCTCAAACCGTTTTATACATAGTGTAGGAAAACCACTAACGCAGAACACGGATGAAGATAAAAATAGAATCAGTTATAATTGTAAAACGTTTTACAGTTGTAGCAAATTCTGTTACTCAACAGTTGTGGATGTATCGTGACGAGAAAACTGTGACGGTAGATGATATCGAATCGTCCAAAATTTACCACGTGAAAATGGTCGGTAATCCACTGTTGTGGAGCTGACCATCGAAGGGTACAGTGTACATTTAACACACCTTCTCCCGGGTATCAACTGTACATCGCCGTTAACAATTTAAATAACTTCAAGTGAACCGTAAAAAGTAGGCGATTTTCAAGTACCTGTTCATGGTTACGCGCATAATGCGTTTAAACATAAAAAATAAATCAACCGTGTTAACCCTACCGCAATTCTTTCAACATGTTAAGGTATCAAGCTACAACAGTAAGCAAGTGTGAGTGGATGTCAGGGGCTAGTGTTTCAAGTGGACGAATTACGTTGACTTGCATATTCGTTATCTACCGCTGTTATTCCATCGTGAAAAATAGAACCTGTCGTTTAACGATGAATCCAAACAACGCATCTCTTCTGACGGCCGAACACATCGTCAAGAGGTGAAAGTAGCATTAACATCAACCTGCTCCAACCGTGATTTGATCCCGCCATCTATGCTATTTATCTTTAATGGACAAAGTTTCTCGTATTCCTCAGTGAAAGGCTTACTTTTTATGGCCATAGTTCCAAGGTAGAGCACTTTTTACGTACGGTTATGTGGAAATTTTTTCTCGATTCGTCTTGCGCTAACGTGATAATTTCTTATCAGGCTGTCTTTCTCCACTTTGTATACATCAAGAAATTATCTAACTTCCTTCTTTGGAAACATCAGATACAACCGATGAATTCCAATGAAGTTCTTTGTGGTGAGAGCTCTCTGCAATGCATACTGCTGTTGCACAGCTGAGACGATTCTCCATGTACCCATAACTTCATTATGTAAGGTCTGTGATGAATAATGAAGTATTAACAAGCGGAGAGGGAAGAGGGTTGTGTACCCATGAATAGTGTTTCTGGTTGCTGTTTCAGTCTAGTGACATTTTCTAGAATGGCACGGCGGACATCCCACTAGGGCGTTTTCCAGTATTTTCTATTGTTACGAGCCATGTTGTGAAGGTCCTGTTTTGTGAAGGGTTTGTTAATATTAAACGTTGTAAATATTTAAGTTCTGTCTAATATATTAAAGCCACTTGGAGAATGTTGTTAGTTCTTCATTTGCATAGTTTTCTTATGCAGAGAGTTCTGTATATTTTTAAATAATTTACGTAACATTGTTAAATTATATTAGTGTAAGAAAGACGCTGTCGTGTGAATAAACTATTAATTACTGTAAGCCTGCTTCGGCGTGATTGCCCTCTTCAGGTGATATCAAATGGTCCTGATTTCCGTGTAACATCGATGTCTTAAATGTTGTAAAGCTGTTTGACTATTTGTTCTGCTGTAGTTCAAATATTCAAATGTCCGTAATTCTATGGGACCAAACTACGTTGGTCATCAGCCCCGAGCCTTACAAACTAGTTAAACTAACATAAGGACAAGACACACTTCCATTCGAACCTCCGACGCGGGAGGCCGCGCGATCCGTAACGTGGCACTCTAGACCGCTCGGCTACTCCCGCGCGGCTCTGCTGTACTTTTAGCAGCATTGATGAATGTGGAACTATCGTTTAAGTAGGTAGTTTTACATGAGGCAAATTATAAACTTTATTTTTATAATGACGTTACGTGACAGCTATCATGGACATTTGTGAAGTAACTGACCATATTTAACGTCTTAACAATGTTACCTGCCAGAGACGATAGGATAACGAAAGGCGAACAACCTGCGTTTAGAGGGAAACTGACAGATTAAAACTGTATGCCAGACTGGGATTCGAACCCAGGACCTTTGACTTTCGTGGCAAGGCTCTCTACAGACAGAGCTACCTGTGCACTACTTACGGCTTGTCCTCGAAGCTTTAGATCCACCAGCATCTCATCTTCTACATTCTAAACTTCACATAAGTACTCCTTCGAACCTTGCAGACCAATCCTCCCCGAAGAAAGGATATTGTGGAGAGCAGTCTTAGTCAAATCCTTGTAAGTCTATGGGTTTAGTTACTGTGGTTATCAGTTGCTAGGCTTATAAACTAACTTAGAGACAACACCTAAACCCATGCCAGACGGAGTACTCGAATCTCCGACTGGGAGCGACCGTGCGCTCCGCAGCAAGGCGCCTTAGAGCGCTCGGCCATTCCACCGCGACCCATGTCTTCGTCACTGTCTAAGATATGTTTCGAGAATGATCTTTTCACTCTCTTCCAGTACTGCTAGCAAAAAAAAATGTTCAAATGTTTGTAGAACTTATGGGACTTAACGACGGGGTCATCAGTCCCTAAGCTTAAAAACTACTTATGAACTAGCTAAGACTAAGGACGGCACAAACATCCATGCCCGAGGGGGGATTCGAACCCCCGACCGTAGTGGCCGTGCAGACCGTGACTGGAGCGCCTCAGTCCCCTCGGCCACCGCGGCCGGATATTGCTAGCGCTGTGAGGATTGCAGAAGAACTTCTGCGAAGTGTGGTAGGTAGGAGGCAAAGCAGTGGCGGAACTAAAGCTGCCAGTACGAGCCGCGGAGCATACCAGGTTAGGGCCATGAGACGGTAGAGCTCCTTCCCGCGAAAGACAAACGTCCAGGGTTCGCATCCCGGTTTGCCGGGAAGTATCATATCAGCACACACTGCGCAGTACTGCATATTTATAGAAAGTTTCTGACACTGTTGGCTGGAACACCCTCATTGAACTTTTGAAGGTAGCAGGCGGTACAATACACGGATCAAAAGATGATTTTTGGCACTTGTACAGAAACCAGTTGACAGATATAAGAACCAATGAGAACATATGGTGAGTAGCGGTCGTTAAAAGAATAAGACAAGATTCAAACGTGTTCTCAATGTTAATCTGTGCCGGTATAGTGCTGGTTTCGCAGTGTGCGTAACAGCATTCAAAAACTCCAGTTTATAACCATGAAACCGTGCATACAATAGAACCCCAATCAAAAGCCCCAGTTACGTTTACGGAATGGGCAATATTAAAAAAGTTTCAATAAGTATTTACAAAACTGATATAACACGTAAAAGGTGCTGAACATTCACAAAAGATTGTGGTTACACTATTCGTGTTCGTTCTTTTTTAGCACATATCGTGCGGCTGCTGTAATGTTGTTAGCTGAAAGGAAGAAAACGCGACCTCCGTAATACAACCCGTTTCTCGGAGACGTTCATGCCATCGCCTAATGCTCTGTGCTGTAGGAGGTGTCATACTATACTAAGTGCGAAAATCACACTGAACAGTTATTGCCGAACCGCAGTGCGCTAAAAGTAGAACTCAAATCGGTTTTTGTTTACCAGACGCCATTAATATAAATGAAGTGAGCGCACACTCCAGCTACCTAGCGGGAATAGTGTAATACTCAAGACTTTCCTATTTAAGACAGTACGATGTTCACATACCTCTAATGAGAAAATAGATATGTTTGTTCTTTGTTTAAATGTTGATCGGTTGATTCTTTTGATACACCTTATTCAGTATAACGTCTCACTGCATTCTACGTTATTTTTGCATATAACATTTACGTTTACAGTTCCCAAGAAATATATCGATGTATAGTTTGAAAGGATTACGCTTATATTTTTTGGTCTGTTAAGTGTTCTTCGCTGATGTAGCGTTTGCTTACTGGTGTTTTCCGCACTCGAGGTGACGTTTTCTCTGTTTTACAGTCAAAATAGAATATAATAACGATGCAAAATTTTGAAAATAATTGAAGGGAAGGACTGAAAGAAGGGAGAACAGGGTTAATGCCTTGTAGACGTCGAGATCATTAGAGACGGAGAGTTTTTGTCGAGGATAGGGAAGGAAATTGCAAGCGTCCTTTCGAAGGGCCTGAGGTGATTTATGGAAACCACTGAAAACCTAAATCAGGATGAGCGTTTGAACTGCTGTCTTACCGAATGTGACTCCGGTGTATTACCACTGTGCCATCATACTCGATATGACAGGATACTTTCTGAAACCACCAATAATGGTTACGTTACTAACAACAATTATGAAAAACCAGAAAGTAACCAAAGTTCTTGTCAGTCTACCCTCTTGCTAAATAAATGCATCTTGGGAGGAAAGATATATTAGGCTATTGGACGTAAAGTAGCCTTGCATGTCACACTGTGTATTAAAAATTACTATATGCTGTCATTTATTACGAATATTTGACATATTTGTAGGTTTGTAGTGTGTGAAAATAATATAATCAATGCCATTACAATTTCCAATGAAATTATTCGCAAGAAAAGAGAATTCTAAAAATCTATGTGTAATCATCACTCCCTGAAGTTTGGCTTTCATATACATGACAGTTACTTCACCTGAAATTTAAAGCTCCGCATTTTAACTGTGCTTTTGGTTTTGATGTATCTCAAATAAATTGCTCTCTGCCCAATGAAAATTTAATGACTGACACATGGAAAACAATAGCAAATTTATTCTTTTGATGATGCAGCTCTGGTTTCTGCCGTGATTGCTATGATATATTTGTACAGAAATCCATCTTATGCAAGACACTTTATTTTATTTTTATTATCCAGACATGTTTCGGCAATTATAGTGTCATCTTCTGTAGGATTTTTTTCTTTTTTTGTGTCTTTTATTTTATAATGTCATTTTCAGGATTGCATTTTGCTTTAATTCAGAAATGACAAGTTTTCACAGTTTGTCATTTTCGAGGTGTGGTGTTTATGGCGTGTGATTATTTTCGTTATGTTTCTTTTTGTAAGCGCATTTTTTGTTGGGAACATGGCGACGTAAATAGTGCCAGTTTCCAACAGAAAAGTGCATTAACAGAAAGAAACATCACGAAACATAATCACACGCCACAAACTAGAGGCAGCAACACCACAACTCAAAATTGACAAGCTGTGAAACTTCGTCATTCCTAAATTGTCATTATAAAATAAAAGGCAAAATACCCTCAGAAGATGACAAAATAAGTGCCGAAACATGTCTGGGTATTAAAAATAAAAAAAAGTAGTCTTGCATAAGGCGGATTTCTTCATCAATCTGCCGGCCGCGGTGGCCGAGGGGACTGAGGCGCTCCAGTCACGGTCTGCACGGCCACTACGGTCGGGGGTTCGAATCCCCCCTAGGGCATGGATATTTGTGCCGTCCTTAGTTGTAGCTAGTTCGTAAGTAGTTTGTAAGTTTAGGGACTGATGACCCCGTAGTTAAGTCCCATAGACTCTACAAACATTTGAACATTTTTTCCATCAATCTTTGAAGATTTCGTTGCTCATGACTGGAGATATTTGGAACATTCAGTTTGGGCAAAATCAACTAAAACTGGATTTGACTAGACCTGAAAACTAGTTTAAATTGACAATATAGGACAGGTAACAGTAATCTGACTCGATAAAATGTTCAACTGCTTGTAAATCTATGTGACCACACTACTGTGCTCATGAGTCCCTAGGCTTATAGACTACTTCAACTTATAGTAACCTAAGAACCAAACACGCACACTCATCCCCGAGGGAAAATTCAAACCTCTGGCGGGAGCGGAGACGCTGTTCCTGATATGGCGCCAACAACGGCGTGGCCCTTCTCGCTCGACATCTCCCCAACCCCACTCGGTCTTTTATTGTTGTGGAATATTTAGATTTCAGCTATAAATGGTCATCTTCAACGCATTTGTGTGAGTTACACGATCCCAATAAGCTTAGAGTAGTACATGAAACCGTATGACGTTACCGGTGTTTCTTTAGCCTCACACCAGTAACGTCGTACGTTTGCATGCACTGCTGTGATCTTATTGGGTTCGTGTAACTCACACAAATGCGTCGATGAAGGCTATTTATAGCTGAAATCAGATACGCTACAATAATAGAAAAACCACTGGGATGAGCCTGTTTGCTGTTACCTATCCTCCATTGTCGTAATATACAGTCGCGAAATACAACGATTCGTCATGGTAAAGCTGCTTTAATTTAAAGTTTAATCATTACACTGCACAAGTCATGCAGCTTTTACGAATATGACTGCGGCAGTTTTCGACGTAGCTATATACAAGTTGTTTCACTATTAAGATTAGATACTTGTAGAATTTGCACAGAGGAGTTGATAAGGAGCTCACGTTCGAAAATGTACCGCTTGGCTGTAAAAAGTTTGAAAATGGGATTCCTTTCAAGTTTCCCGCTTCACGGAACGCTCGCAGTGGCCACAATGAACTGCGCCCCGTGTGGTCTACAGGAGCCAAGCGCATGGGCAATGTTCCGACCACTGTCACACACGTCCTCTTCCGCGTGACTCAGCGTCTCCTTTTCAACGTCGAGAGTGAGATTGTGGTGCCTCAGCGAAGCACCGTTGTCGACCCGCGTAGTCGCAACCGTTGTCACAGTCGGACAAAAATAAAAATTACATCAAACTGTCGAAATGTTTGTAAAGCTAAAGGAAAACTGTTGTCGTTATTAGTCCATAGGCTTACAAACTGCTTAAACTCAGTTACGTTACGGACAACACACACACGACAATGCCCGAGGGAGCAAGCAACCGCTCCGGACCAAGACGCCTTAGAGCGTTCGGTCACTCCACCACGGCTTACCGTAAGTATACGACAGTGTGGTGGAAATCTTGCTGTGAGGACGTCCAGAACACTCGTCAAAGGGTTTGAGACTGTTCACTTGACCACTGCTACCAGCACATTAGCACAACTGACACGTGGCGTCCAATTTGTGTGGCAGTTCTACGGTAAAACATCTCGCAACTTGGACGGCTACAATTTGAGTCCTTTCAAACTTGCTAGGCTGTAGGAATAGATGCTTCTTAGTGATATGGCACCAGTTTGCTTCACACTTTTCTAGCATATTGAGCCATATGGCTGTGAACATTCCGTATCAGAGGTGCACTCCTCCCCCCCCCCCCCATTGGCCAATCACCCCTCTCCTCAACCGTGACCAACCATCCCCTCCCCACCCCCACCCCCCACACACAACCGAGATATTAGGTCCTGTTTTGCCATTTAATACTGAAATTAAACATCTTTTATTCCACGTTTTGAAAATTGTTTCAGGAAGTCCCCCCCCCACCCATGGCCAAAAGTACTTATTTCAAATCAAATGTTTGTATAGCTTATGGGACTTAACTACGGGGTCATCAGTCCCTAAACTTACAAACTACTTATGAACTAGTTAACACTAAGTACGGCACAAACATCCATGCCCGAGGGGGGATTCGAACCCCCGACCGTAGTAGCCGTGCAGACCGTGACTGGAGCGCCTCAGTCCCCTCGGCCACCGCGGCCGGCAAAAGTACTTATTTTTCACCCCCTCCCCCCACCAGATATTTCAATAACTGAACTCCATACACCCCAAAATCAAATTCACTATGGGGACTAAAACGGATGGTAAATTGCCGTTCCTTGACGTCTTGATCAAGAAAAGAGCTGATGGCATCCTGGGTCATGGTGTGTATCGGAAGACAACGCACACTGATCTGTATTTACACGCAGACAGCTGTCACCAACCTTCACAGAGGAATGGAGTACTTAAAACTCTAGTACACAGGGCGCGCACTGTCTTCGACACAGAGAGTCTACCCCAGTAATTTGAACACCTGAGAACTGTATTCCAAAAAATGGGTATTCAGTGGGCTCTCCGCCCAACCACTACAGCACAACCTGTGGAAACGGATGAAAACACGAGGGAGGATGTAGGCACCGCGTTCATTCCATATACCGGCACACTCTGGGGGGAGGTCGCCCGCATTTTGAAGAAACACCAGATGGGAACTGTCTTTTGTCCGCCGAATAAAATTCGTGCACTGGTGGGGAGCGCCATGGATAATCTCGGTTTGAGGAAGGCCGGCGTGTACCAGATTCCGTGTCAGTGTGGAAAATCATATATTGGTCAGACGATGCGTACCGTCGAGGATCGATGCGTTGAACACCAGAGGCACACACGATTGATGTATCGGAGCAAGTCGGCAGTCGCTGAACATTGTTTGTCGGAGAATCATGCGATGGAGTATGAACACACTAGGATTCTGGTAAAGACGTCGAGATACTGGGACTGCGTCGTTAGAGAGGCCATTGAAATTCGCACAAGTGACGACCTCATAAACCGTGACTGTGGCTATAATCTTAGCAAAGCTTGGGAACCAGCGATTGGGTTAATTAGGTTAATAAAGAGTAAATCTAGCAAACGTAACTTAGTGACGACCACGGCGGACAGAGCCCTCACACCGACGTCATCTCAGACGCCCTCGCAATCGGTTCCACTGCACGACCGCGGCGCGGGGCGCGGACCACGGAGGGGTCACTCCGCGGGCCTAGGGTATTTAAATCGCCCGCTACCGGGCTAGAACCCAGTTTCCTTCGAGCCGCCGTAGCGTGCGGATCTCCGTGCCGGCGCGTTTCCAGGAGCTCAGTCCGTCAATTCACCTGATGATGGCGACATGGATGATCGCCGAAATATTGTGCCCGTTGGACACTATAGACCGGCAGTACACCCGTGGATATTTTGATTTTCAATAACGCAGTTTGCGTCTTGACACCCCCCCCCCCTTTCCTTGTGGGCACCTCTGTTCCTTATTAAGGGTGCACACAGATGGCGCTTTGTCTTGGCCGACAACGTTCATTTATTATTAATGCATCTACTATAACCCAGATGGCATCTGCCGCCATCGGATCAAAATCGCTCACAGTTTTGCAGGTGTAGTTTTTTTCCAGCAGCGTAGTATTCAGGTCATAGTCAAGGACGACGGAACCCTCTTCTCAGTTTGCGTGCTTAACGTGGATGAAAAAAAAAAGCAAAAAAACATGGCCGGCCGCGGTGGCCGAGGGGACTGAGGCGCTTCAGTCACGGTCTGCACGGCCACTACGGTCGGGGTTTCTAATCCCCCATCGGGCGTGGATATTTGTGCGTCCTAGTTCGTAAGTAGTTGATAAGTAGTTTGTAAGTTTAGGGACTGATGACCCCGTAGTTAAGTCCCGTAAGCTGTACAAACATTTGAACATTTGAAATAACTTGAAAGCCGATCTACCTTGTTGGCGTCTAGAGGACTTGATATCTGCAAAATATCGGCTCATCACGCCTTTTAAGATGTCAAAATACTGCAGTACATAATATCACTATTTTCAGCACAATATAGAGAGTAATAATGAGGCCGGCCGCGGTGGCCGAGGGGACTGAGGCTCTCCAGTCACTGTCTGCACGGCTACTACGGTCGGTGGTTCGAATCCCCCCTCGGGTATGGATATTTCTGCCGTCCTTAGTATTAGCTAGTTCATAAGTATTTTGTAAGTTTAGGGACTGATGACCCCGCAGTTAAGTCCCTTAAGCTTAACAAACATTTGAACATTTGATTAAGTTGGTACATTTTCTGTCACCATATCCATGTCAAACAATAATAATCCATCATCAAACAATTGGTGATAAATAAAACGATCATGAAGACCTAATATCAAGTGACCTTTTACGTATCTTTTATTGTTTGGCATGGATATGGTAACAGAAAATGTACCAACGTAATCAGTCTGTTTAATCTACCTTCCTTAAGGTAAAGTTGTAAATACAATAAACAGTTGATGGTTGGCAATATGCATTATCTTTTAAAGGTCCTACAATTTACCCCAGACCGCGGTGGAGTAGCCGAAGTCTCTAAAGCGGCTTGCTGCGGAGCGCGTGGTTGCTCGCCTTCTGAGGTTCGAGTCGTCCAGTGATCTCTATACTACCTGGATGTTGAACTACAGAATTCTGAGCGTGCCAGCCAAAGATGTTCACATTCTGTTTCTTGACAAATTACGCCACGCATGCTATGAAGTATTACAAGAAAACGAAAAGGAAAGATATTTCGATTCCGTACTCACGTGAGTCTGTTACATTGCATATTGACGTAAATTTCAAATCCAGAGGTAATCTAGCTGTTATTTGTTATGTCCTAACTGATGGAAATTCGTTTGACTTATTACAACATGGCGGACAATGTAAATTCGAGTGGAAAACATATGAATGTGCAGGACGCTACAATTCTATGCTCAGATACAATAGTCATAGATCCAGGTTATATAGAGATCACTCCTTCTGGCATGGGTGTCTCAGACTGGTCTCAGGCAACACCTGAAGAAGACACCGAGTAACGGTCGTCGAAATATCGTGTTTTGGAAGACGCTGATACCCGGCAGAAGACCCGACTTCAAGAAATGTCAACATAGTAGCTGTTGGTGGGCAAATAATCACTTTGAATTAAAACTCGACGAGCAGCAGTTCCGATCTCCATTACAACAAGGACGTACAGTGATCATCAGATATATGTTATTGCATAACCATCCCGTCCTGTTTGTGGCAGAACCTCAGAACAGTACCAAGTTATGAGCTTCTGACACAGACTGCTGAAGCATTTACTGGAATGTGATGATGATCAAGAGAGAATAAAAAATGTTCAAATGTTTGTAAATTTATCGGACCAAACTGCGTGGTCATCTGTCCGTTGCTTACAAACTACTTAAACTTAGGTAAACTAACCTAAGGACAAACACACACACACACACACACACACACCCATGCCCCAGGGAGGACTCGAACCTCCACGGCGAGCAACCGCGCGCTCCGCAGCGAGACGCTTTAGACCGCTCGGCTACTCCACCGCGGCTAGAGAATAAATGTGACCCGTTTTTTTACTAGCAACACAGCTCGTATTTCTCTCCAGGCATTCGTGTTAGCTATAGTGAAAACTGTACACGGCTAGTTCCGCATAACGGCAGAAGGGGCAGCTGATCAATCGACGGCATCCGCTGGAACCCGTTCCGCCGCCAAGAGGAGTCCATAGCAGCAACCGGGGCACCGCGGTCTCTGGCCGAAGAGCGCAGATGCTGCACCAGCCAGGTGCCGTCAAAATCCTCATACCACACTGCTGAAAACAAGTAGCGGATCAGGAGAGCAATCATACTAAATATACCGGGTGATCAAAAAGTCAGTATAATCCAACAAATTTCGGGCGTGCAGCCGTGCAAATTCTACGTCTTCCACTAATATTTCGGCCGCGTATCGTCCGGCCATCTTTAGAGTGAGTCCCACGACTGCAGACAAGTTGCCACGCGCGGCCTTATATACACCATTGCGGCGTCACTGCGCATGTGGGTCTCAGATGCTGGTCGGCGGCAAAGAGGTACACTTGGCACGCGCGCCCCCCGTGGCGAAAGGAATCAGGAGTTCGATTCTGTTAGCGATATGTCTGTTGTGGTGGCAACACCTTGTCGACATCTCTGTAATTTTATTACATTAAGTGCAGGATTCCACGCCTTGTCCAAATTAAAACCATTATCTCTGTTTAATAAATATTCAGATATTCTAATTTCTACTGCTTCTTTAAAAATTGCCTCCCAAAATGAAGAT
Organism: Locusta migratoria; assembly: GCA_026315105.1. Taxonomy (NCBI): domain Eukaryota; kingdom Metazoa; phylum Arthropoda; class Insecta; order Orthoptera; family Acrididae; genus Locusta; species Locusta migratoria. The sequence goes on from CM048751.1 coordinate 64,701,249, forward strand.
ATAGGTGTTAAATCTTCACATCACTGTAATTCATTGAGTGCCCTTTATCTAAACAATGTTCTGCTACAGCTGACTTGTCTGGCTGTAATAAACGAGTATATCTTCGATGTTTGACACATCTTTCGTGGACAGTGCGGGTTGTCTGTCCTATATATGAACATTCGCAATTTCCACATGGTATCTGATACACACCAGTCTTTCTAAGCAACAGATCATCTTTCACAGAACCGACTAATGCTGCGATCTTCATAGGTGGCCGGAAGATTACTTTACCTTGATGTTTTTGGAGAATTCTACCGATCTTTGAAGAAAGAGCACCAACGTAGGGCAAGAACGCTCTCGATCTGACGCTCTCTTCTTGCTCCAGGTCATCTATTTGCATTCTCGGTTTAACATTGAATGCTCTGAGGATCTGTTGTTGAGAATATCCATTCGCTTTGAAGATGTCCTTGAGGTGTGTGAGCTCTTTTCACAAGTTCTCGCCTCGATATACAGTGTGCTTTGTGTACCAATGTTTTGAGAACGTCTGCAGTTTGTGAAGGATGATGGCAGCTGCTGGCGTGTAAATACAGATCTATGTGCGTCGGTTTGCGATACACAGCGTGTCCTAGTCTGCCATCAGTTTGAAGTTGAAAATGCACATCAAGTCAGTATAAATTTGAAAACTTAATAAATCATGGAATAATGTAGTTAGAGAAGTAAAAATTGACACACATGCTTGCAATGACATGGAGTTTTATTAGAACCAAAAAAACAAAAACAAAAAAGTTCAAAAAATGACCGACAGATGGCGCTTCATCTGATCAGAAAAGCAATAATTAGCATAACAAATTAAGACAAAGCAAATATGATGTTCTTTACAGGTAATGCTCGTTATCTTCACCAACATTCCTCAACAATAGCTGTAGTCGAGGAATAATGTTGTGAACAACGCTGTAAAGCATGTCCGGAGTTATGGTGAGGCATTGGCGTCGGATGTTGTCTTTCAGCATCTGTAGAGATGCCGGTCGATCACGATACACTTGTGACTTCAGGTAACCCCAAAGCCAACAATCGCACGGACTGAGGTCTGGGGACCTGGGAGGCCAAGCATGACGACAGTGGCGGCTGAGCACACGATCATCACCAAATGACGCGTGCAAGAGGTCTTACACGCGTCTAGCAATGCTTTTTTTTTTTTTTTTTTTTTTTTGGTTCTAATAAAACCCCATGTCATTCCAAGCTTGTGTGTCAATTTTTACCTCTCTATCTACATTATTCCGTGATTTATTAAGTTTTCAAATTTATACTGACTTTTTGATCACCCGGTGCATACGGTAACGCATTGTCTTCAGAATTAGATTTCTATTGTAATTTGTGTGTAATGTAGTACGATATTTTGCTGTTTCATCTCTTTATTTGAAGTTTGCATGGCGTTTTCTTAGAGCGAGCCACCATGGGGCTACCGTAATGATAAAAAAGTCAGTCTTGTTGCCCTCTAATGTGGTGTGTGATCACATCGGACGGCCAGTACACTTGCACACCTGCGAGCCATGGGCAGTATGAGGTTATCGATCAGTTCTTGAAGGATATTTGGCCATTCTTCCATGAGTGCAATATCTAGCTCTGCAACCGTTGTGTGTAGGGTCACCAACTGTCCGGCTTTACCCTGACATGTCCGGCTTATTATGCTTTTTCTAAATGTCAGGCCGGAATTATTGTTTTTCAGGAAATATCCGGATTTTTCGTAATAAAGTTGTAATTTCATCATCTGTCGAGTTTCAGTGTAGCGTAATTTCACCAAAGTATAAGCTGCACACAATGGGCTATATATTTTTTCACGAGGTTCGCTACCAATGATGTACCTGTTAAAGAAACGTTGCATTCATAGTCGACATATACGGTATCTCGATTCGAGATATTATTTGACTAGCACAGTCTCGATATTTTAATAGTCATGTATACGATTCAAGATACTTTTTACTTTTTAGTTACGGAATAACCTTGGAATTAAGTTCCGTTGTTGGTTATTGTGTGATTTGGAGTACGATATGTCGTTTTCTTAGTTAACTAGTAGTGACAGCCGAAAATGAGAGTGCAAGTTCTCAGACAAATTAAAAATAAAATATCAGTGCTGTGCATTTGGAAGGAATGAAAGCGAAACTAAATTTGCAGTGTGTGACAGTTACGTTAATATTGGCTATAAAGGTGTTTCGACTTGGAAATAGATATGACCACAGGAAAACATAAAAGGATGGTTTTTTTAATTTTTATTTATTTATTTATTTTTTAATCTCATAGCTGTTCAGTGGACAAAAGAGAGGAATCGTTTGATGATGGATTCAGTAAAAGGAATTTTACTTGTCAAGTACAATTTCAGCGACATGTTTTCTGAGGAATTTTATAACTAAATTGCTTAAAGATAATAATTTACCTCTTCTCTCAGCAGTACATTCTATTGAAAAGCACACTTTCAAAAAGGAAACACAAATAAAAATTCTGAAAAATAACTTCCAGGTGACTCTATTGTATGTGTAAGCAATAAATACTATTGTTTAATACTATAGAATATTTTCAATATATTCCTCTTTGGTTCTATTCAGAGTAGAGCGCGTTTACTTCCTGAATTTTTAAAATATAAAGAATTTTTTTTATTCTACAATAAATCGTTAGGCTTTTCTTAAAAATGTCGGTTTTTTGTGAAGCAAATAATTTTGAGTTGGTAACCCTAGTTGTGGGAGATGCTGGTCTGGCTGCAATTCGTCTACCAAGTACATCGCAGTCATACTCAATGGGGTTTAAATCCGATGAACAAGCTGGCCACTCCAATTCCCTCAACTTCAAGCATGTTGTCCACCAGTCCAGCTCTATGGGATAGAGCAGAAGGAACCCATCTCCCGTGACACCAGCGTAGCGCCCAACAAAAGGTTGAAGGATCTTGTCTCTTTGCTTCTCAGCAGTCAATGTGGCATTCGGAACGAAACAGAGGTCCATACGTCCGCCAATACTGACTGCTGCCCACACCGTCCATCACCAAGATATGCACATAAGCATGATTGTTACGAGTTTCACGTTCTCTCCGGTTGAGCGAGCAGTAACTGTCCGGATGAACACAAAATATTGACTCATCGATGAACAGAACCCGGAGCCATTCGTTACCCCGGCCGCGGTGTCCGAGGACACTGAGACGCTCCAGTTACGGTCTGCACGGCCACTACGGTCGGGGGTTCGAATCCCCCTTCGGGCATGGATATTTGTGACGTCCTTAGCCTTAGTTAGTTCATAAGTAGCTTGTAAGTTTAGGGACTGATAACCCCGTAGTTAAGTCGCATAGACTATACAAACAAACATTCGTTACGACTCCAATCCAGATATTCCTCCACCCAATTTCTATGTGCGAAACGGTGTCATGGCTTCAATGGGACACACACCATAGACCTCAGAGCATAGATTCAACATTCCCGTTGGCGATTTCGGAGATAGCGGTCATCCGTTGCTGATGTGACCCTTGGCTTGCCTTCTTTTAACGGTTTCTGTTGCTTGAAATCACGTACAGGTCCTGGAAGTTAGACATTGGGACACTCCAATAGCTGCAGCCACCAACATTTGTGTCTGTTCCGCTTTCAACCTTCCTATGGCTCTGCATACCATAGCTTCGGGTAAGTCACGTTGTAGCTGCATTACTGACTTGTGTAATTCGTTTGGTAAACCAAGTTAAAATAAACCCCTCTACAGCAACTTTCTGTCGTTACCTCTTTCTCTGTTGAAGTAATGTTGTTATCACCACTGCGTAGAACCGACAGAAAGACGTCGAACCATTTTAGTTCATTGCACTCATGAATGAGTGGCCAAATATCCCTCAAGAGCTGATTGATAACCTCATACTGTCCATGACACGCAGGGTCGCAAGTGCACTGACTGTTGATGTAATCACACACGCCGGCCGCGGTGGCCGAGGGGACTGAGGCGCTCCAGTCACGGTCTGCACGGCCACTACGGTCGGGGGTTCGAATCCCCCCTCGGGCATGGATATTTATGCCGTCCTTAGTCTTAGCTAGTTCATAAGTAGTTTGTCAGCTTAGGGACTGATGACCCCGTAGTTAAGTCCCATAAGTTAACAAAAAAAAAAAAAAAAAAAAAAAAAAAAAAAAAAAAAAAAAAAGTAATCACACACCTTATTACAGGGCAACGAGACTGACTTTTTCACTATTATGGTAGTCTCATGGTGCCTCGCTCTAAGTAAACACCATGTAAACCGCAGGTATAGTGTTGAGACAACAAAATATCATACTGTATCACGCACAAATTACAACTGTAAGTGATATCTGAGTAAAATGCATTACCATAAGTATATTTTGTATGATATCCCACGTTATACCCTGTTATCAACAGTGTAGTATGAGGATTATGATAATACTTTAGAACTTAGATATCCCAATTGATCCCTTAATGGTTCTGAACAGTGTATGTTTCCTACGGACTCCAAGTGTGCTGGAGCAATTTTGATGAAATCTTCAGCTTAGCCCAGCAGATAAACTTGTGAAGTTTGGCAGCGATCGGAACAAGATATTTACTAATGTATACATAACAGTTTACATCTAGCACTTGGAATAAGCGGAGAAAGATGCACCCGCTTTACCATGCCATTCTTCCATAACTGCAGAGATCCTGCTTGGAAAGCAGACGTCGCTTCCGTGATTCCTCGTGTTAAGAGTCCATCAGGGGTGTGCGCGTGAGCTGCCTGCGTGAACTTCAGGCGCCGTGCGGGCACGATGCGATCGCAGCTCGCGATCTCTTACTCGAGGACAGAGCCGAAGCCTGCCGATAATACATGATAGCTTACGTGCGAGTTTGTAGACACGAATGTATTCTTTCTCATAATTACTACAATATGACAGTACAATGAACACTTACTATGAAGTATAGCATTTGCATAGTATTTGTAGAAATACTGTCTTAAGCACCAATCTTGTGTTATACAAAGGTGCAATGGAATGAATAGATAGTTTTTGGTTATAACAAATTTATCAGTTACAGACATATCACATCAAAGGAACAATTAAAAAAATAATTCAATAGCACGATACTGTAACGAGTATAGCAGCACCCATAAATAATACGTTGTATAGTCAAACCTCTTTCGTTCAGCTTACTTATTAGCGGTGAGAGTGACGGGGACTAATAGTAATCAAAATGTTCAAATGTTTGTACAGTCTATGGGACTTAACTACCGGGTCATCAATCCCTAAACTTACAAACTACTTATTAACTACTTACGAAATAGGACGGCACAAATATCCATGCCCAAGGGGGGATTCGAACCCCCGACCGTAGAGGTCGTGCAGACCGTGACTGGCGCGCCTCAGTCCCCTCGGCCACCGCGGTCGGCTAATAGTAATCAGTTAAGGAGAATAAATTATCATTTCCGTCGACTTAATTTTCTGGTCACAAACATACATGCAGTTCTATGTTCAGATCAAACCTAGTACTCATGAAAAGGGCATAAATGTGCCGTTTTAAATTCTATTTAACGGGTTTTTAATTGCATCTCGGTGTTTTGAGTGAAATTACTGGTCATCACCCGCATAGCTCCAGTCAGGTAAACGACAGTAAGATTATTCCTGATCTTCAATTTCGTCAATATCATTTTAGGGGAAAACACCTCCACACAAATATTTACTTCAGAACATGCTACAGACTCCATCAGCTTGTCTAAACAACTGTGGGTACTCCACGAAAGTTCTTGCAAAATAGGTTAGTTTACGTAGTTTTTAACCCTAGGGACTGTTAACCGAAATACTCTAGTCTCATAGATTTACAATCGGAAATTATTGATAAAGGAGGGGAAGGAAGAAGGATAAGGAAGGAAACGGTTGACAGCGGCTGTATTAGGGCATTGAAATTAAACAATGGCAGGAAGTGAAATGTGAGCCGGACCGGGAATCGAACCCGGTTCCCCAGCTTCGGGCCAGCGTTCGCCTCAACAACTTGGCTACCTGTGCTCGCCTCCCATCTCTCTCAACCTTCCACAATTCGCTATAGCTTTAGCGCCCCTACCGTTCATGCCCTCTTACACCAACACCTGCACGGTCACTACGGTCGGGGGTTCGAATCCCCCCCCCTCCCGTCTCGGGCATGGATATTTGTGCCGTCCTTAGTCTTAGCTAGTTCATAAGTAGTTTGTAAGCTTAGGGAGTGATGACCCCGTAGTTAAGTCCCATAAGTTCTACAAACAACACCAACACCACCTAGAGACAAGGCCTCACAACAGCCCGTGCTGGCTGGCCACTACAAGGCAGTGGGCGATGCCCCAACGGCCAGCCATTCGGCTGGCGTTCACGGCCTGGTCGGTGTGACGTAGCATGGGCTGTTGTGGGGCCTTGTCTGTAGAGATGGTGTAGCTTACACTCGCCGTTACGGATTCCCGTGGGAGGTCGGACGTATAACCGCACCTGCAGTGAAGTGAGTGAAGCTGACGCGAACTTCTCTCTCTTTTCTGTGCGCATCTCTCAGTTTCCTTAGGTAGAACTTTATTCTGCTTTCAGTTGAAGATGTCATGATATATGGAAACCAATGTAACATGCAACATGGTAATTTTTAAATTACAATTTTTTTCTCTATACTTCTATTTTTGTTCATTAAAACGATGATTGCAGATTTTCCTTCGCAATTAATCCTGGTATGTAACTATGTACAAAATTATTTATGTAGCTGAGAATCTTCTTTTATGTCTTTTATTTTACATTAAAAGATTAAGGATATATCACAACATTTCTGCTTCCAAGCTGAATGTTATAATCATTTACACCAAAGAGACATTGAGCACTGAAACATAACAAATAAATTAACAAAAACTGATTGAAATTGTTTTCAGCTGTCACCTGTAAATATTTCTGGCATTTATGTGAAGCAAATACACTTTTGGGACGTCTTTTTAAAGTATTCACTTGGTTTTTATTTACCAATCTCCTATAATTGTCAATGTGGTTGATATGAGTAAGCGGAATTTTCATTACATGCTTTTGCAATGAATAAAGTGAGTTAGGAAAATTTACTTTGCACCTAAATTCACCACCATATATGTAAGTATTTGTGCAAAATTTGAATATTCAACTGTCTACCCAACCTGCCACGGTTTTCAAATTTGACAAATGTGACTTTTTTCAGACGGAGTCATATGAAATGCTTCTTATTATTATATGTAGTTTTCACCGGGACTAAACAGCTACAATACACAAACTGAAGTTGCTACTAGTTCCCTATACATAGTTGTGTTTTTCTTTCTATTTTTTTTAAACGCCAATTTTAAGAACAGCCACCCACTTCAAATGTTATTTACAGAGTTCATATTTAGATGTAGCAAACAGGATCTGTTTCAACAATGTTCATTAAGAAACTGTAAGAGGTATTTTGTAATATTGTATCAGCTTAGTGGACTACCTAGTAGTTGCATAAGAAATTGAAGACTGTTGATCAAGTAATTACTAAGTAGTAGAGCTCTGAAAATACTGAATTGGTGCCTATCAGTCACCGGGAACAGCTCTTGAGTCTTCAAACATGAGTGGTAGCCACTTGGCTGCGTGACCTTCCGGGTCGCCATGCACCGTTGACAAAATGTTCAAATGTTTGTAAATCTAAGGGACTTGACTCCTGGGGTCATAAGTTCAAAAATGTTCAAATGTTTGTATAGTCTATGGGACTTAACTGCGGGTCATCAGTCCTTAAACTTACAAACTACTTATGAACTACTTACTAACTAGGACGGCACAAATATCCATGCCCGAGGGGGGATTCGAACCCCCGACCGTAGTGGCCGTGCAGAACGTGACTGGAGCGCCTTAGTCTCCTCGGCCACCGCGGCCGGCGGGGGTCATCAGTTACAAACTACTTAAACTAACTTAAATAACGTACACTAAGGACAACACACACACACACACATGCCCGGGGGAGGACTCGAACCACCGGCGGCGAGCAACCACGCACTCCACATCAAGGCGCCTCGGAGCGTCCGCCCAATGCACTGTTGAGCCACCGGTTTTGCTCACACCCAAACCTTCAACTGTCAGACGTGCCGGTACCAAACGTTGTATAGAGTATCAACAAAAACTTCGATGTAATTCGTGCAATGTGCTCCAGCCCAGGATGACGTTCATAATCTGGAAGTAATAAGTAATACGTGTCCTATGTAAAACAGGTAAAGCATATTTGTGATAAGGCATCATGTCGAGCTACTTTGGGGAAGTCGATAGATCGTACGTTTGTGGTTTCAAGTACCCAGGCGATCCGACCTTTTTCTCTTCTGTATTACGTCGGAAATGTTTCTATATCTACATACACAGAGTGTTATATGGGACAACATGTTCCTGTCATGTAAAAGTGCTGCAAATCTGGCAGACATTTATTAATATCATCGTTACTAATGTTTCAGTTATTATTATATTACTATTTCTATTCATACTTCACCACGTATGATGCAATTGTTTCTTTATTCTCTGAAACTACGAATATACTCTACAGGTTTGCTACTTTCAAATAAATGAAGCAAATGAAATTTGTCAATAACACACTAGTATAAAATCCCGACAGTCCTTTTACACGTCAGGAACATTTTGCTCCATATAACAATTGCCAGCTTACTGCATTAAAGAAATTGTTATGAGGAGGGCTTGATCACAGGACCGTGTGTATAACAAACGAACGCTGTATCAACTTGCTCTCAGGAGCTCTACATGGTATACTCTCACAGTTATGACTTTCACTACTCCGAAGGTCAAGTGTTACTTATTATTACAGTTTATCCACGTTCTCCTGGACGACAGTACAAAGCACGAATTATAGCACAGTTGATCATTTACGTCTGCTACAGATCTGACTGCCTGACATGAGGAGGTTTTGGGGTCGGCAAGGTGTGCCGGTACTTACCCGAGCAGTAGCGGCTCAGCGTAACGTAAACAGTTGCGGGGAGACCGGGCCCTAACCCCACCCCCTCCATATCCGCATGAGATGACGCTAGTCTACTTACGATGAAGAGGCAGTCGGTCGGAATCGTTACGCCTACCGCGGTCTGCGAGGAGAGATGCCGCGGTGGAGTAGCCGAGCGGTCTAAAGCGTCTCGCTGCGGAGCGCGCGGTTGCTCGCCGTGGAGGTTCGAGTCCTCCCTGGGGCATGGGTGTGTGTGTTTGTCCTTAGGTTAGTTTACCTAGGTGTAAGTAGTTTGTAAGCTACGGACTGATGACCACGCAGTTTGGTCCGATAGAATTACAAACATTTGAACATTTTTTTTTTGAGGAGAGATGTACGCGGTAGTCCGTCGCCTGAAAGGTCTCACTAATCGTGTTAGAACCCTATAGAAGGTCTATACCCGATACAGGGTGCTGACGCAAGTCACGATGGAATCTGTTAGATGAGTCAGCGCAAGAGCTCGGTCGACCCAGTGTCAGAATGGCAGGAAGGAGCTATTAGTATACCTGGAATGACTGTCAACTGACGTATTACAACCTGTTCAAGAATGACGTGTAAATAAAAAATACATACACTTCAATACACAACGCGCAGCACTGGAGGCTGTAATGTATATTTTGTTCAAACGGCTACATTATTAAATACATTACAGCACCTTTTATTCTTCTGCCACGCCGTCAGCTCGCCTGCCATTAAACTTTGAAGTCCTAATAGATAAGTTCTCCGGGTATTTTTATGTCTGAGGAACTAAAAATTGCGAAACCATGTATTGATTTCTTTTATTTCAACAGAATTAAATTGTTACAACAAAACTTTACAACAGCACTTCAGTACATTGCTGACTCCTGATTGCAAAACATAAATAATTAATTAATTCAAGTAACGATGCAATCTAGATCGCAATTTCATTTATTTCCATAGTAACCGGCTTCGATCACTTGCATGACCATCATCAGACCACAACTGTAATAAAACATAATATATTATTAGAGGGACAAATTATTTCTAAATTCAGTATTTAAAATAAGAATAAAATATACCAGTAATGTTGGCTACCGGTTGATTTCAGCTGGAGTTGCCTAAAGGTTTAATGTTCACTGCTGTAGAAGTAGGTGCAGTCATCCTTTCAATACTGTAAGCTCCACCCTCTAATTCAAATGTTTTTGGCCAATCAGGTATAACTTCTAACGGAAATTATATAACAATGGATTTCATTGTGCAAAAATATATATATATATAATGGTTAATCAGGTCCAAAAATTTAAAACGATTTATAAGTACGTTATATATGGTCATATAAAAGAAATATGTAGCATATGGAAACATAGAAAACCATGTTATGATTTGACGAACAGAAATCGGAGGTACTATTTTACCATTGTCAGATTATAAATTAAAATATAATAGTCATTATGTCAACACCAGTTTCTTCTGCTACATATGAATGTGTTACATCTGAAAAAAGTCCTTTTAGATGAAGTGTTTGGTTCTCAGGGCCCTTGCCGTAAAAGTAAGGGCCAAATAAAATAAATGCCAAAGTTATAATGTACATCAGTAATGTAAACTAATTTGGTTAAAATATATGAAAATGAGAGCTGAAGTCGTTAACTAAAATGACCTTGTGTCTTAAATTGAAAAATAAAATTGGTGAATGGGACACAAGAGTAACCATTCTACAGGAGATCATCCAGTAGTTCAAAGGAATATCTACCTCTCGAAAACTAACTGCTCATTTATGCAATCTAATGATTTATTACTATGATGTAATTAATAAACAGTAATCTAAACACAAATGTACACAAATAATAAGCCTAACTGATTATTTATCATAAATTAAAATAATTATAAAAATTGAACACATAACAAACAAAGACAGAGATTAAATGTTTACGAAAGTTACGACTAGAGTAGTGACGGTTCGTTTACATAATTTAAATTGTATAATTTTTTAACAATAGCAAACCTTTGAGACAAGCGGACTATGACAAATTTTAAAGTGTGTCTTAAATAGCCTCTGGAAATTTTATTGAGAAAATCTATCTTAAAACATGGATAACTGCACAGTTTTACAACTGCTTGTTATTACGAAGTTTTTTTACAAACACCGACCACAGTAGTACAAGTTTATATACCAACTAGCTCTGTCGATGATGAGGACAACGAAGAAATGTATGAGGAGATAAAAGAAATTATTCAGAAAACTAAGGGAGACGAAAACTTAATTGTGATGGGGGACTGGAACTCGGTAGTAGGAAAAGGAAGAGAAGGAAATGATGTAGGTGACTATGAACTGGGGAAAAGAAATGAAAGAGATCGCTTGGTAGAATTTTGTGCAAAATTTGATGATCACCAGGAGACACTGGACGATACCATATTGACTTGATAATGGTAAGGAATAGATTTAGGAACCAGGTTTTAAACTGTAAGACATACCCATGGACAGATATAGATTCTGATCATAACTTATTGGTAATGAACTGTAGATAAAAACTTAAGAGACTGCACAAAGGTAGAAAAGTTAGGATATGGAACCCGGACAAACTGAAGGAACCAGAAGTGGTTGAGGGTTCAAAGGGAGCATTAGGTAAGGATTGGCTGAAACGGAGGAAAGGAATATAGTAGAAGAAGAATGGGTAGCTCTGAGAGGTAGAGTACTGAAAGCAGCAGAGGATCATATAGGCAGAAGAACAAGGCCTAATAGAAATGCTGGATAACACAGGATATACTGGACTTAATTGATGGAAGGATAAAATATAAAAATGCATCTAGTGAAGCAGGAAAAAGGGACAACAAACGTCTGCTAAATGAGATTGACAGGAAGTGCAGACTGAGTAAGCAGGAGCGGCTACAGGACAAATGCAGAACCGTTGAAGAACGCATAACGAGGGGAAAGATAGATACCGCCTACAGGAAAATAAAAGAGATATTTGGAGACAAGAAAAGCAGCTGTATGAATATCAAGAACTCAGACGAAAAACCAGTACTAAGCAAAGAGCGGAAAGCTGAAATGTGGGAGGAATATATAGAGGGCATGTACAAAGGAAATAAACTTGAAGGCAGTATTCTAGAAATGGAATACGAAGTGGAGGAAGATGAGATAAGAGATATAATACTGCTATAAGAATTTGACAGAGTGATGAAAGATTTGAGTCGAAACAAGGCCTTTAGAAAAGATGAAATTACGTCTGAACTGCCGATATCGTTAGGAGAGCCAGTCATGCAGAAATTGTTCCACCAGGTATGCAAATTGTATGAGACAAAGGAAATACCCTCCGTCTTCAAGAAGAATATAGTAATTACAAAGAAAGTAAGTGCAGTCAAATGTGAAAATTACGAAATAATCAGTTTAATAAGTCACAGTTGCAAAATACTAAAACGAATTATTTACAGTGTGGGCTTCAACGTTATGGCAGATCAGTTTGGATTTAGGAGAAATGTAGGAACATGGGAGGCAATACTCACATTGCGACTTATCTTAGAAGATAGGCTAAGGAAAGACAAACCTACGTTTTTAGCATTTGTAGATTTGGAGAAAATTTTGACAATGTCGACTGGAATACACTTCCAAATTCTGAAGGTAACAGGGGTAAAATATAGGGAGGGAAGAGTTATATTCAAATTATACCAAAACCAGACTGCGGTTATTAGAGTCGAAGGACATGAAAGGGACGCAGAGTTTGGGAAGGAAATAAAACAGGATTCTCGCGTTTCCCCAAAGTTCTTCAATCTGTACGTTCAGCAAGCAGTGAATGAATGCCAGGAGAAATTGGGAGAGGGAATTATAGTTCAGTAGTAATTCTGTCAGAGACCGCGAAGGATCTGGAAGAGAAATTGAATTGAATGGACAGTATCTTGAAAAGAGGGTGCAAGAAGAACACCAACAAGAGGAAAACAAGGATAATGGAATTTAGCGTCAGAAAGTCAGACGATCTTGAAGGAATTGGATTAGGTAATGAGACAATAAAAGTAATAGATGAGTTTTGTTATTTGGGAAGCAAGATAACTAATGATGTCCAAAGTAAAGAAGATATGGGAAGAAAAGCGTTTCTGAAGAAGTGAAATTTGTTTTCATCCAATATTGATTTCTTAGGAAGCCCTTTCTGGAATTGGTACAGATTCAGACAAATCACTAGTCTGTAACAGAGCTTCCTTTATTCAGTCATGTCATATTGTGAGAAGAAAAAGCTGGTGAACAGATGCAATTTGAAAGGCTTTCGACACCGTACCACATTGCTGGATTAAAGTAAATTGGTAGTTGTTACATAGATCATAAATCTGACCTTTAGTTATGATGTGAAACATGTCAATTTAACAAAAGATATTCTTGCATGGTATTGTAATACTATAATTTTTATTATTTATTATTGTTTTCCTTTTTTGTAAATTTACTGATTTATATCCAAAAATTAATTTACTGAGTAGACAGCATCAAAAGATTATTTTCATTACTTTTTAAGTGGTAGTTGTCTGTCAGACTTCTGATACTATTTGGTAAGTGACCAAAAGCTTTTGTGGCAGCATAATACAGTCCTTTCAGAAACAAAGTTAAATTTAACCTCGTAAACGAAGATAATCTTTTTTCCTAGTAATGGAGTTATGCACACTGCTATCGCTTTTGAATTGGATTTATAAGTAAATAGATAATTTGTGGAGCTCCTGTGAAGATCCTTAGTTTCTCCAATAAATCTCTGAAGGATGGTCTTGAGAGGATTCCAACAATTATTCTGATTACACGCTTTTGTGCAATGGATACTTGTTTAGACAGCGGTGAATTGCCCCAAATTATGACGCCATATGAAAGAAGAGAATGAAAATGGTCATATTAAAATAATTTACTGACATATCTATCACCAATATTAGCTATAAACCTAATAATACAAGTAGCTTAACTTAATCGTTTCAGTAGATCATTAATGTGTTTCTTGAAATTCAGTCTCTCAGCAGTGCACACACCTAAAATTTTGAGAATTCCACCTTAGCTACAAAATGCTGTCCCTATTCTTTTTTTTTTTTTTTTTTTTTTTTTTTTTTTTTTTTTTTTTTTTTTTTTTTTGATGGTGTCATGCCCTTTATTGTATCGAGCTGTACTTAGTGTGTTTTATCAAAATTTTATGAAAGTTCATTTGCAGAGAGCCTCTTAATGATTTTCTTAAATATGTTATTTACAATTTTATGAATGAATTACTGTTTATTAGGAAAAAAATCGCTACCTATGTATCTTCGTGAATACAGAATGACCAGTCATTAATATATATACCCCTCGTAAACTTTACACCCCAAGTATCTGGAACAAAAGTAGTTATTGTAAATCGACTTTTGTGGGCATGTACGTATGGCAGGGTCTTGTCAAAGTAAGTACTATGAGACATTCTAAAACGTAAACAAATAATATTTTCATCACAAACCTGTGTTTCTTTAAATGGAAACCCTACATTCCTCTTAAGCAATGAATAGCAAGAAAGTTCACAGAACGAGTGGCTTTGACTGCATCGCGGTACGTCAATTACTTCCCACCTGTGACCGTGCTCTGTCTGCCCGATCCATTTATTTCAAGCGTCACATTTGGTTCGCATTTTGTTGGTGTGTAATTGGCGTATTCTGATGCAAACCAACTCCATTCTTTTTTGTCATTTTTTGTGCTATTTATTGCAAAAAAAATTATAAGGGGTATCCATTTAAAAATAGTTTCTGTTAAAAATAATATTTTTTACGTTTTAGAATGTCTCTTACTACCTACTTTCACAAGCCCCTGCTGTGTGTACAGTCCTGTGAAAGTCGTTTCTCAGAATCTATTGTTGTTCCAGAGATATTTTAGGTGTCTATTAAGAACAGCAACCCAAGTTGAAGCCCTATGGTACTCCACTCTTGAGCTTTGCAGATTCAGAAAACAGATGATTTCCTTCGCATTATTTGCAACAGTTATAGTATTACAGCTTTCTGCATTCTTCCAGATAAGTAAGAAGTAAACCATTGGTGCAGAACCCCACTCATATACCACAATACTTCAGCTTATCTAGAAGAATTCCACGATTTGCTAATTAGGATAGGAAAACATAAAGTACCTGTGTAACTGACACAAGGAATGCTCGACTGCTGTCCTACATTGCTACATGAAGCATTTAGCTGTACCCTAGTACCACAAAGTGGGTCGGAGTGTACTACGAAATCCTTTGAAATTTCCAGAGCTTATATATGACGCACAGTCACTGACTGCCGTATGCTGATGGTGTTCCAGATGGTGGCGTTGGTGGCGTGTTTGGTGGTGGGGTCCAGGGCCTACGACCAGCAGCAGCAGCAGCAGCTGTTGGTGTACTCGCCAGCCACTGCGGTGGCCAAGCAGCACGTCGTCCAGGGGGCGCAGCCAGTGACGTTACAGCTTCAAGGGTGAGTCTCTACGTAAAGAGCCAACAGACACCATGCCCAACTTCCAAACAGTCCGTACACAAATATCAGGTGGATGCAGCGCCTGTAAAATTTCATCCCACTGACAAACTCCTGACTACCCAAAATGTAACAACAGGGAAGCACCAGAGGTACTACAGCCTAATTAGTTTTGGAGATAACAGTGTTACAAAGATCATTAAAGATGGTGAAATCAGTATCCAGTGGTACCGTCATTTCTAGCTATAACCGCAACTTCACGCCTCGGAATTGAAAAATGTTCAAATGTTTGTATAGTCCATGGGACTTAACTACGGGGTCATCAGTCCCTAAACTTACAAACTCCTTATGAACAACTTACGAACTAGGACGGCACAAGGGGGGGGGGCATTCGAACCCCCGACCGTAGTAGCCGTGCAGACCGTGACTGGAGCGCCTTAGTCCCCTCGGCCACCGCGGCCGGCTCGGAATTGAACCAAAGAGGCTCTGATGTGGTGTTGGGATATATATGTCCATGCTGCTTCGACAAAGTTGTCGATAGCTGGCAGATCAGGAGAATAGGGAGACTCAGGCAGCAATTCAATCTGATGCACTGTATTCCTTCAACCCCATAAAATGAAAGAACAGCGCTTGCAGTTGGACACAGGACAATTTTACTCTGTGTTTATTTATAGACGTTTCTCCATAAGATCAGATAATTGAATGGTGAATCCTGAAGAAAGAAAGTTATGCAAAATTGGCAAAGTTTCTCATTAGCGAAGCAGGTTTGGATATATTTCACTTAAAGGTGGAGTAAGGTTTGACCAAATAAGGCAGGTAACTTCTGATGGATACAGTGACGCTGCGATTGATTTTTTCTCCACTAGGCAAGTTCCAGGCATAAACATCTACGTATTCATTAGACATTGATTTCAGTATGTAAATACGAATTACAAATGCCTGCTATTCATTACGTAGAAGACAGCCAAAAATAAAAGCAATTTTTAAAATATGGTAAATTTGAAATAGCTAAGAACAAGTAATTTTTCCAAAGATTAATTATTGTTCCACATTTGGTGTTCTTTCTTCTAGTCAACGAGTATCTTAATACTGTTGCTACCAAAATTCACAGGAATACTCGCTAGGCCAATCTGAAGATGTACTGGAGATTTTATCTGAATTTCTCCAGCTGTCTTGGAGGCCTGAGAGAAAAACAGACGCACACGTAGATTTTATAGATATTGATTACACCACTATCTGTTACACTACTCGAGTAGTATAATTACCGCTATGGGCAGATGACATTGGTGTACTAATTACTGATTTCACTTTAAGATTCTAATGTGATTAACATTATTTCAGTATCGGTAAGACACTTTCTGAATGTGCCAGGCAGGTGCCATTTGTTTAATAGTCTTTTGGCACTTAGTATAGGTCCGGTACAGTTAGACCACATATTTTTAAAGACATCTTTTCTATAATTTTGCAGTTTTCTGAACCTAATATACATTTT
Source organism: Locusta migratoria (assembly GCA_026315105.1). Classification (NCBI taxonomy): domain Eukaryota; kingdom Metazoa; phylum Arthropoda; class Insecta; order Orthoptera; family Acrididae; genus Locusta; species Locusta migratoria. The sequence goes on from CM048751.1 coordinate 64,718,062, forward strand.
TCTAACATGGATCTATGGAACGTACGAACTAATCTAATCTAATCTCATACTGGAAGCTATGTTTCTTTTTATATTTCTTACTCGATGGTCCATCTGTCACTGGGATACTCAGATGGACCACCTTCTTGCGATTTATGGACCTCTGTTATACAATACTGTATCAGGGTGTAATAGGAGACAAACAGGTCATTAAAAGTATAACACATAATTAGCAAATATAGGTTGTCTAATTTATTTTCATATAGTTCAGACCAAGCAATCATTCTGCTGTCATTTTTTTATGATTATTATTATCTAGCTTTACACAGACAACGCATTTATTTTCGAACCTTCTGCAGCTTTCATGTATCCTTCAAGAGCATGACACATAGTTAAAGCAATCATCATCTCGTTTGGTTTGCTTTGTATTTCTCCTTACAACTTATACAACAATCTTCAACACAGTCACATTCATAAAAATTATTGTAAAAAATCTTATTAATATCTTCATATTCTGAGGATGATTTAACATATTTCCTCTTTTGTTATCTGTCCCTTATATTAACCGTTGTTTGCTCCTTATTCTTATTCACTTCCCCTTGCTTCATTTTCTCCCTCCACTTTTTCTTTTCCTCCTTTCCCTCCCTATCTTTGTTCCTTTCTCCCCTTTCTTTGTTCTTTTATCTTTGATTCATTTACATCTTTTTTTATATCGGTTGAACCTTTCTTTTTATAGTCTGTTCTTTTTTGGGAATAGTGTGCTGGATGTGTTTTGTCCAATAACTTCGACATGAGAACATTTTCACACGTATTCTCTTATTGTTGAGAGGATACAGGCAGAGGAACATGTTTATAGCTTCTTGAGGTACCAGCACACTCTCATCTCTTGACCTACTAGGAGCAGCAACAGCGATGTCATTTCTTGAATTTTCCCATATTTTTTTAAGTTGTCCATCAATCCCAATTCCCAAGGATACGTGGACCAGCTCCCTGTTTAGACAAACAAAGCTACAGGCAAGCCATTTTAAGATTGTACTCATTATAAAATAAAGTTATGACTATGTCGAAATCATTTGAAATAATTTAACCACATAACAATGAAATCTAATATAAAAAAATTTTCAATTCACCAAAATAAATGAACGAAATTTTCTTCCAAAATACACACGAAACTCATGATCAAAATTAAAGAACAACAACCCCCAACACTGACTGCAGAGCTGCTTTTGCAGATCAGCAAAATATTCGAGCGGTCCGTCTACACCGGTGGTTCATCTAACCTGTAGTTACCTACGTCGTGGCCTCTTGCAAGGTGCTTCTAAAAAAGTTTGGTGAATGGTCTCAAGAAGTGTAGGAAACAAGTTACAAAGCAAATACCTTTACTGGCTTCAATGTAATCGCCACTTCTGACATCCGTTATGCAGCTTTCAGCAAACACTTCTTGTGCAATCAGTCGAAACACTGAGGTCACACGTTCTTGGATCTCCACAACCGTTGCGTCGAGAAAGTTGTGCACGCAGATCGCAGTGTGCTGACTGGCATTGTTTCATAGGAAATTCCACTGACCAATCAGAAAATTCCAGTGGCAGAACCCGCCGGATGTGTTGTATCAGCCGTTTCAAAACTCTCTCGTAAGCTTCCGCGTTGATAGTATGACCCACGGATACCAATTCGTGATGGATGTAGCCCTTGCTATCGAAAAAGGCTATCAAGATCGTCTTTACCTTGGATTTTGTCAGCCGACAACTTTTTTTTGGGAAGCGGGAAAGTCGATGAACACCATGCCATTGACTTCCGCTTGGCGTCCGGATTATATTGGTAGCACCAACTCTCATCTGCTGTAATGATGATTTCCAAAAATTGCAGATTCCGGTCAGAGTTTGCTTCAGCTTGTCGGTCAGCATGTGCGGTACAGACGGTTACAAACCTTCCGTATTCCCGTATGTTTGTGAACAATAGTGATTACAACGTCTGCGTTGATCTTAAACTCGTCTGCTATCATTCTCAAACATAGCCGCCGATTATCCGCAAGCACGGTCGCACTCGTTTGATGTTGTCTGGCCTGTGTTTGTGGATGGTCGAACCGAACGTGGCTCATATTCGACACCTTCCATTCCGTCTCTAAAGCGTTTAAACCACTCAGACACACACGTTTTCTCAGTGCTTCAACACCTTACACTGCACACCACCCCCTGCGTCTCCGTCACCTTTTCGCCTTATTTGAAACAAAACTTGATGTTAACGCGTTGCTCCCTTTTGGGCTCCACATGCTATAAGACGAGTTCTCACACTGACCCTGTTAGCTGGGTCCGTTTCACTGCACTGCTTCACTAGTTAGGGTGCGCATGTTGACATGTATCTCAATGTGTACGTGCGGGCACCTCATCCTCGTCAATGCCGTTTGTAAAACATGACACCGTTCACATGCCTCATGTCGTATTTTTACTACACAAACAGAGTAATAATAACAAGTGATACCCTTTTTTACTTTCATCATTTTCAAAAGTTCCTCTGCCTGCAAAAGTTTCCTAAAGGGCTGAAATTGTGTTTGAAATTTGTGATAGGTCTCTAAGTAACCTTTTCTCCAATAGTGAATCAATAAAGCGTGTTTACTCACAGCCTACGGGCTACCCTTCTGTTTACATGGCCACCGAGCGATGTGGCGCAGAGGTGACACACCAGCCTCACATTTGGACGGACGGCGGTTCAGACCCGCGATTTCCCTAAATCACTCCAGGCACATGTCAGTATGGTTCCAATTAAAGGGCAAGTCAGATTTCCTTCCCCTTTGCTAACACAGACTATCCGAGCTCCATCTGTAATGTCCAGGATGTCGACAGGTCGTCAAACCCTAATCTTACTTCCTTCCTTCTGTTTTCGTCCCCGTTCTCATACTCTTGGAAGGTACTTGACCAGAGCGATTATCGCTCCACAGTTGGAAATTACTCCAGTTTATAAGAGTGATAGTGAAACTCACAAAAACACACACACGTATATATGTTTACATACATACATTTTTATAAGCAGTATTACTTTTTATAATTTAAATACACTCGTGATGCAAAATGCAACACTAAGAATGACCACAGATATCACAGGGAAATGTATTTGGCAGATAATAGCACATGATTTGATGTTTTGCTGATTTCACTATTTGACAAGTAATAACAGTTGGCGATAGCTCTCAGGACTTTAAAATGTGAAATGATTTTTTTATTTAATCAACTAGTTTCGGCCCTGTTTTAGACCATCTTCAGGATTGTAACTCCATTGATGTCGTGGATGCACTGGAAGGCTCTGAAGTACCTGCCCAGCTGCACGACATCAGTGGAGCTACAGTCCTGAAGTTGGTCCAATAAGGGACCGAAACTAGTAGATTAAATAAAAAATCATTGCACTCTAGACTCTCCACGCTACCCTGTCCTCTGCAAGTCTCTTCATCTCAGAATACGTTCGTCAACCTACATCCTTTTGAATCTGATCACAATATTCGTCCCTCGGTCTCCCTCTACGATTTTTACCCCTCACGCTTCCTTCTAATGTTAAGTTGACAATTCCTTGGTGTCTCAGAATGTGTCCAACCAATCTATCCCTTCTCTTAGTGAGGTTATGCCAGAAACTCCTTTTATCCCCTATTCGGTTAAGCACTTCCACATTAGTTACGTGATCTACCCACCTAATTTTCATCATTCGTCTGTAGAACCACATTTCAAAAGCCTTCTATCATCTTTTTATCTGAACTCCTTGTCGTCCGCGTTTCACTCCCATACAATGCTACCCTCCAGACAAATGCATTCAGAAAGGACTTCCTAACATTTGAATTAATATGGGATGTTAACAAGTTTCACTTCTTTAGAAATGCTTTTCTCCCCATAGCCATTCTGCATTTTATATCTTCCTTACGTCGACCATCAGAAGTTATCTTGCTACCCAAATAACAAAATTAATCTACTGCTTTTATTGTCTCATTGCCTAATCTAATTCCTTCAGCATCGCCTGATTTTCTGACATTGCATTCCATTCCCTTCGTTTTACTCTTGTTAACGTTCATCTTATATCTTCCTTTCAAGACACTGTCCATTCCATGCAACTGCTCTTCCAGATCTTTTGCGGCTTCTGACAGAATTACTATGTCATCGGCAAATCGCAATGTTTTTATTTCTTCTCCCTGCATTTTAATGCCCTCTCCAAATTTCTCCTTCCATTCCTTCACTGCCTGCTCATTGTACAGATTGAACAACATTGGGGAAAGACTACAACCATGTCTTACTCCCTTGCCAACCTCTGCGTCCGTTTCTTGCCCTTCGCAACCTAGCGCGGACTTCAATGCGAGGAGCCTATAGTAGTTACCACAACGAAATCCTGGCTCGTAATCCTGCAGAAAATCCAAAGAAATTCTGGTCATATGTGAAGTACACTAGCGGCAAAACACAAACAATACCTTCACTACGCGATAGCAATTGTAATACTACCGATGACAGTACTGCTAAGGCAGAATTGCTAAACACTGCTTTCCGAAATTCCTTCACCAAAGAAGACGAAGTGAACACTCCAGTATTCAATCCAAGAACAGCTGCCAGCATGCGAAACTTAGATGTTCCTGGAGTAGTAAAACAGATTGTATACCAACTAGATTCCTCTCAGAGTATGATGATGCAATAGCTCCGTACTTAGCTATAATTTACAACCGATCACTCAGCGAAAGATCCGTACCCAAAGACTGGAAGGTTGCCCAAGTTACTCCAATATTCAAGAAAGGCAATAGAAGTGATCCCCTAAATTACAGGCCTATCTCATTGACGTCGATTTGCAGTAGGATTTTGGAACATATACTTTGTTCGAATATTATGAATATTATGAAGTAGTCAACACAGTAGTCAAGTATCACTCTTGCGAAACACAGCTTGCCCTTTATTCACATGAAGTGTTAAGTGCCATCGACAAGGGATCTCAAATCGATTCCATATTTCTGGACTTCAGGAAGGCTTTTGACACTGTACCCCACAAGCGGCTGCTTATGAAACAGCGTGCTTATGGAATATCTCCCCAATTGTGCGGTTAGATTCACGATTTCCTATCAGAAAGAACACAGTTCGTTGTAATTGACGGTACGTCATCGAATAAAACAGAAGTGATATCTGGCGTTCCACAGGGAAGCGTTATAGGTCCCCTACTCTTCCTCGTGTTTATAAACGATTTATGAGACAATCTGAATAGATCCCTTAGACTGTACGCGGATGATGCTGTCATTTATCGGTTAGTGGAGTCAACAGAGGATCAAAAGCAACTGCAAAGCAATTTAGACAAAATTTCTGCATGGTGCGAAAATTGGCAATTGATACTAAATAAAGAAAAGTGTGAAGTAATACACATGACCACTAAAAGAAGTCCGTTGAACTTCAATTACGCGATAAATCAGACAAACCTTAAGGTCGTAAATTCTACCAAATACCTAGGAGCTACAATTACGAACAACTTAGACTGGAGAGAACACACAGAAAATATTGTGGGGAAGGCGAACCAAAGATTACGTTTCATTGACAGAACGCTTCGAAGATGCACCGGCTCCACCAAAGAGACTGCCTACGTCACACTTGTGCGTCCTCTACTGGAGTACTGTTGGCCCTTGTGGGATCCTCACCAGGTGGGACTGACGGAAGATATTGAGAAGGTTCAGAAAAGGGCAGCTCGTTTTGTTTTATCACGTTATGGGGGGGGGAGTGTCACGGAAATGTTGCAAGAATTGGGGTGGAAATCATTAAAAGAAAGCCGTTATTCATTGCGGCGTGATCTGTTTGCGAAGTTTCAATCACCGACTTTTACTTCTGAATGTAAAAATATTTTGCTAGCACCCACCTACTTCGGAAGATAGGAGCATCCCAATAAAATAAGAGCAATCAGATCGAAAACGGAACGATTTAGGTGTTCTTTCTTCCCGCGCGCTATTAGAGAATGGAACGGTAGAGAAAAGTTATGAAAGTGTTTAATGAACCCTCTGCCAGGCACTTCAATGTGATTTGCAGAGTATCTATGTAGATGTAGATGTAGACTCTAATAACCGCTGTCTGGTTTTTGTATAGGTTGAATATAACTCTTCGCTCCCTATATTTTACCCCTGCTACCTACAGAATTTGGAAGACTGTATTCCAGTCGACATTGTCGAAAGCTTTCTCGAAATAGACAAATGCTAAAAACGTAGGTTTCCCTTTCCTTTATGTGTATAAATTTAAATAAGAGTACTGTCATCCCACAAAGTGAAACAAAAATGTTTCCAAACACATGTGAGCTTAAAACGTGCATCTTTTTATGCAGTGTGCAGCTGTACCCGGTGCAGACAGCAGCGGCAGCCGCGCCCGCCACGGTGAGCGTCGGCACAGTGCAGTATCCAGTAGCAACTGCAGCGGCCGCACCCGCACCCGCCACTGTGCAGTACCCAGTGGCTGCTGCAGCCGCCGCCCCCGCCACTGTGCAGTACCCGGTAGCAGCCGCCGCCCCGCTGCCGGCTGTCGCCCAGTATCCTGCTGCTCCTGTCGGAGTCGCCACTGCCCAGTATCCACTAGCAGCTGCGGTCCCCGCGCAGCCGGCTGTGGTGCCCTACGCGACCACCACCACTGTGCACGGCAGCCTGCCCTTCAAGACGCTCTTCTCGCGCTTCCCGCCGCTGCTGGAGACCCTGGTGCAGCGCATGCAGAACTACTTCTCCACGTACAACCACCCGCCCACGCTGTACTTCCCAGCTCCCGCCCCCGCGCCCGCCCCCGCGCCAGTGCCCCTCCCGCTGCCCGTTCCCCTCCCCGCCGCCCCCGCTCCCGCCCCTCTGCCCCTCCCGCTCCCCGCCGCCCCCGCTCCCGCCCCCGCACTGCCCCCGGCAGTTCCCGTGCTCCCCGCAGCGCCAGTGCTGCCCCCGCAGCCGACGTTCCCGGCCGCCTCCGACGAGGACGCGTCGGCCGCCGCCGCCCCCAGCGCCACCGAGGCGCCGACCACCACGACGACGACGCCGGCGCCCACTACCACCACGACCACCACCACCACCACGACCACGACGCCACCGCCGCCCCCTCCACCGCCCCCACCACCACCGCAGCCGGACAACGGCGGCTTCGACTTCGAGTCTGCGGCGGGTGGCGGCGTGGGCGACGTGGCCGGCGGAGGGTACTCCTACGAGCCTCCGGCGAGGAACCCCTTCAACTACCCCGTCAGGCCCAGGACGTACAGGCCTAACCAGCAGCAGCGGGGCCGCGGCGGCTACTTCTACCGCAGGCGGTGACCTCGGCTGCAGAACCGACTACTGTGTGAACTACGTTACACTTCCACGCTATGATACAGCATTGCTACGTGGAAACCTGATATTTACGGAGAACGAGCAGTTACTGTGCAGGAATTCAGGTTGACACTCCTGAAAATAGTTGTCAATATTTCTGATATTTTTCATGTATGGTAGTACTCAGTACCATCTACTGCAGTGGCTCCTGACCTTTTGTGAGGACCAGTATTTTCTTTCTCGTGAGTAGGGACCACATGGTCAACAAAGGTAAACTGTATCTATCAATCAAAACTTGTAGCATATTCGTTAAGCTAAAAAATACATATTAGCAGTTAAATGAACGCAACATGTCTCTTGCAATTATTAAAATTTTTTTACAATAACGGATTTTACGCTCGAAAATGTTCAAATGTTTCTAAGTGTCGAAACTGCTGAGCGCTTTGGACCCTAGGCTTCATGTATGGTAGCGCTCATTACCATCAACCTTAGTGGCTCCTATCCTTTTGTGAAGACCAGTAATTTCTTTCTCGTGAGCAGGGACCACAAAGGTCAACAAAAGTAAACTGTATCTATCGATCAAAACTTTTTAACATATTCGTTAAGCTCAAAAATACATATTAGCACTTCAATGAACTAAACGACCCTCTTGCAATTATTAAATTTTTTTTACAATAACGGATTTTACGCTCGAAAATGTTCAAATGTTTCTAACCTAAGTGACGAAATTGCTGAGGGCTTTGGTCCCTAGCCTTCATGTATGGTAGCACTCAGTACCATCTACGGTAGTGGCTCCTAGTCTTTTTTTAAGGCACTGGACTCACATTCGGAAGGATGGTGGTTCAACTCCAACTCCGGCCATCCAGATTTAGGTTTTCCGCGATTTCCCTAAATCGCTCCAGGCAAATGCCGGGATGGTTCCTTCCAAAGGGCACGACTGATTTCCTCCCACATCCTTCCCCGAAAATCCGAGCGTAAGCTCCGTCTCTAATGACCACGCTGTCGACGGGACGTTAAACCCTAAGTTTCCTTCCTCTTTTGTTAAGACCAGTAATTTCTTTTTCGTGAGTAGGGACCACGAAGGTCAACAAAAATAAACTGTGTCAATCATGCGAAACTTTTAACATGTTCGTTAAGATAAAAAAAAAATACATATTAGTAGTTCAATGAACCAGACGACTCTCTAGGTATTATTAAAATTTACAATAACGTCTTTCACATTCTAAAATGTTCAAACGTTTCTAATCTAATTGACTAAACTAGTGAGGGCACTGGTCCCTAGATTTACAAACTGCTTAAAATAACTTAAACTAACTTATGCTAAGGACAACACACACACGCTCATGCCAGAGAAAGGACTGGAACCACCGACGGGAGCGACCGTGTAGTCCATGCCAAGACGCTTTAGACCGCGCGGCCATTCCCACGCGGCTTTTACGCTTGTGGTGCATTTTCAAATTGAGATATCCGTAAATATTATACAATTGCTGTTACCTCGCGCACCTATATAGTACCGTGTATGGAGTAAGTAAAGGAGAAAATTAATCATTTTGCCTTCACACTGCAGATGCTGTATTAGTCAACATCGCTGGTGCAGATAGCAAAAGACCTGAAATGGAAAGTGAAAAGCTTGTAATAAAACAATGCGACTTTTGGTGCTCGAGTAAATGAATAATAAGATGGAATAAGCTGAATTACTTGCCTTAACAGAGACGTTTCTATTCATTGAATTGAAAATACCGTTTCCATGGTATGGAGGAAACTGTACACGTATTAACGGTGTTATTAAAAAAAAAACTTTCAGTAGTATATTCGGTTTAGGCTAATGTGATTTTATGGCTTTCGTCATATTTTAAATCCTGGGGCTAATGTTATTGCCGAAAACTAGATGCAAGTTATAAGGTACTTTCAATCGATTTGTGGTATTGTTCTCATCCAGGAAACACTTTTTGACCCAAATAAGTCGTATAGAAAATTGTAAAATTTCGAATGGTGATTTTCTGACTTTTATTGTATGATTTTTGCCTTCTTACAATAAAAATGTCTAAGAGTATTAATTCAAATGCGTCCTTATAGTCAAATGAGATTCTCTCATTTTGGAATTTATTAATCGTTCATAACACCACGAGACGAATGAATATATTTCAAATGGAAGTGATGTTATCCAATTCTGTCACCAGCAGTGACGTCAAGTTATCATGGACAGATACAGGACCACTGCCCAACCATTTAACGAGGCATTTATAATTTTGAAACTGCAAGGCTTTCGTGGCCATATTGTAGGCGGGCTAAAAGTCGGAAACCACTTATCTAATTCAAGTCAAATGGATGGATTGATTTTTGGCTTTACGCTGCTTATCACCATGGTTACTACCGCGCTTCTCAGAATACAAAAAGTTTTCCCGTGAGAGTAATGAAATTAATAAAATATTCGAAGTAAAATGGCATATTAATGACAGCAGTAAGAAGCTCAAGCTACACATTAAATTTCCATCTGAAGTAAGTTGAGTATATGAAATGTTGAACACTAAGTTTTCACTTCCTTATAACGGGTTACAAAGACGTTCGTTTCCATCTCAGTGAATGTGCTATTTTCATACTCTTACAAGTGAGATGTAAGTTTGCTGCGTACTTAGTTAAAGTAGAGGCCAAGTCTCTTGATAAATAATTTGAAGCACTCACCATAAGATCATCTAGACAGCGGTCCGTATGTACACTTTTGCCCCTAAAATCGTCTTTTATTCAACGCTACTGGAAATATAATCATGTCGTCATCTCAATAACTGTAAATCTCGTGAAGGTCCCCTCTAACAGTGACGCAAACGTTAATTCTTTAAACAACATGGTGATAATTGCCATTATTTCGGGGAACAGTTATATAACGTTGATTAAATGTACGATCATCGTTTTGGCTTTAGCCTATTTTTATGTACTACAATGTTACAAGTGATCGAGCTGTTGTAAAGAAAGTTATCAACGAAATACATTCGTTGTATAATGCAAGTGTCCAAGTATATGAGTCAAAAAGTATCTGGACATTGTATGGTAAAACAGGTACAGCGGATATACAAATCTCGACGATGACCACATTTAAAGAAGTTTAGAAATCGTCAAACTTGAATATATTAGAACAAAGGCTGTACAGTCAAAGGAAGGAATTTTCATTTAAACTAAATAGCGATAAATATTATGAATTATCTAGATAACTATTGTGTCGGTACCACTAGAAGTTTAATATGGGTCTTCTTGAAAGAGGGACTATGATTTAAGGCACAGTGTTACAAAGGATGCGATGCTGTATTAGTTTTCCTCGACTGAATAGAGATGCCTAACTTTCGGAGGGGTAAGGTGTGGAAGGAGGGGGCGATTGACGATAATATTATTGATCTCACTCATTTACAGCCATTATCATGCCATAAAATCCAAGAGTAGCTCCTTCCAGAAAGACATTGGTGAAGGACTGGCTCTCAAGCAAATTTGGCTCTTCATTAATCAACGTACCTCCTCTTGTCCCAATGGAGCCATTACCTCTGTGTAATTTGTATATTTTCCCGTAAATTTAGATACTCGCATGTTTCCCCCACACTCACTGCAAAAAGTATACACTTTGAACTCCCACTCATTCCTCCATTTGTCGGTATGTGATGTTATCACTGTTGTAAACCAACTCCAGCTGCAATACAAGTGACTTAGAACACCCTACTACACTATTAAGCCACAGTTTCCTTCATATTACAAATTTCAGAGTGTACCATCCCTATCGTATTAGGTTATGAGCCTCTTGTAATTACTTCAGAGACCTGGAAGCATTCTGGTAGCTCAGCAGTTATAAAACAGTAATGTTTAATGTAGCGACCTACACGAATTTCAGATTGTTCCGCTGACGGGAAAATTTTCATAATGAGAATTACGTTGCTTAAAATAATGACGTCGTTACTTTGCCCTGTAGGGCAGAATTAACACTCTATGGCTAACTTGTTTCGTTTTTCAGTTGGCAACTGAGAAGAGTTACCTACATTTAATTTGTGTATTAACGGTTCCGAAAGCCAGTTGACCAAAATCTATATAACATTTAGTTCTATTTTCATTTGGTCTGCCTCATTACTGTTGCGTTTCGAATTACTTCGATAATATTGGCATAAGACAACAAATTCCTGCACAGACATAGAGACGAGTTGCTCCGTTCATGTAAAAGGGAGAGAATGAAGCAATGTGTAATGAACATATATACAAAACATAACACTTGCGTACTTGCCAAGCTCTATAAATATATTATTTTTAAAAGCAAAAATCAGTGTTATGTTATCAGTATATTTGACTGACGCTTAAACGCTTGTGATGCAATTAATCCAGTTACTTATAATCTGATGGCAAATGCAAATCTCTATAAATATGCTGTGAACTGACATTTTATCTAATCACGAGTATCACAAAACCAATGACTATACATGTAACGGGTTCCTAATCTGTTATGTAAACTATTAATGATAAGTTTTGATGTTTTGTAAGCTATGTTTTGTAAGCAATGTTTAATGATATGTATATGCGAAATGTAAATAAAACATATTTAATTACCTAACGGCTTGTTGTATGAATTATTTTCTCTACGTATCATCACAGTTTCTAAGAACCCCCCGTACTAGTTGTTGTCCTAATTTACCACATCTCCATAATTGTGCTAACTGATGATGCCCATCACTATTAACTGTTCAACGGAAGAAAAGAAATAGGCTGTCACTGATAACTACCTCTGATGATATGCTTGGAGCACAAGTAAATAATTTGATTACAATTTTCAAGTATGCTATGGTGATTTCATCAGTGAAGAATTGTTGTAATCATGATCTCAAGCACTGACTCATGTATCTGGATTCTTCATCCTAACATTAATCGCTACAAGATATATTAACAACTTTAATGCTCAAGAGAAACAATTATTTCCAACAAATTATAAATGCAAGCCTTTGCCATTCAATTAAAAACTTTATTTATGTTTATTTATAACTTTAAAGACGAGGTTCATAATGTGCTAATGGAAGTACATTGTAGAGTATGAGCCCTTCAAAAGACTTTACCCCAGACTCAAGACGACAGCTCCCAGCGTAAGAAACGAAGTTCAGAATCCTCCTTTTATGAACAGCAATACAGTCAGAAACTAAATCACTTAAAACATCTGTGGCTCAGATAAGAGCGGCTTTCTTCCATGGGCGTTCATACAGCTGTTCTCCCACAACAACAGCCGTATCTTCCGCACACCACTACTTTCCTCTCCCAGTTCAATCACTTCTCAGGTTCCCCCGTGATACTCATACTCTTCACTTAAACTACCTACACAATAAAGAAGTTTCAATACTTTCCATTGACTTAAAATAAAACATGTAATTTCTTTAACATAATGATATTGTCTTCCGTGTTCCTAATTCTGTTCAGTGGTGAGCAATCTAAAACAGAGTGACTGACTACTTTGTGTACCGGAAATTAAAAGGATCTGATTGATTGCTGTGAAACTTCAGTGGAAAGACTTTTACCTGTGATCTCAACAATTTACTTTACATGCTCTGAATGCCAAATCACATGACGATATCAAATCTTTTACGATTTGACCACTTATGGGTCAGCTGCATCTGGCCAGTGTATCATAAATCATTTCTAACGACAGCATAAACATAAACTGTTTATCATTTCTCTAGCAAACTTTAAATACGAGGTTCATAATATGCTAATGGAAGTACATTGTAGAGTATGAGCCCTTCAAAAGACTTTACCCCAGACTCAAGACGACAGCTCCCAGCGTAAGAAACGAAGTTCAGAATCCTCCTTTTATGAACAGCAATACAGTCAGAAACTAAATCACTTAAAACATCTGTGGCTCAGATAAGAGCGGCTTTCTTCCATGGGCGTTCATACAGCTGTTCTCCCACAACAACAGCCGTATCTTCCGCACACCTCTACTTTCCTCTCCCAGTTCAATCACATCTCAGGTTCCCCTGTGATACTCATACTCTTCACTTAAACTACCTACACAATAAAGAAGTTTCAATACTTTCCATTGACTTAAAATAAAACATGTAATTTCTTTAACATAATGATATTGTCTTCCGTGTTCCTAATTCTGTTCAGTGGTGAGCAATCTAAAACAGAGTGACTGACTACTTTGTGTACCGGAAATTAAAAGGATCTGATTGATTGCTGTGAAACTTCAGTGGAAAGACTTTTACCTGTGATCTCAACAATTTACTTTACATGCTCTGAATGCCAAATCACATGACGATATCAAATCTTTTACGATTTGACCACTTATGGGTCAGCTGCATCTGGCCAGTGTATCATAAATCATTTCTAACGACAGCATAAACATAAACTGTTTATCATTTCTCTAGCAAACTTTAAATACGAGGTTCATAATATGCTAATGGAAGTACATTGTAGAGTATGAGCCCTTCAAAAGACTTTACCCCAGACTCAAGACGACAGCTCCCAGCGTAAGAAACGAAGTTCAGAATCCTCCTTTTATGAACAGCAATACAGTCAGAAACTAAATCACTTAAAACATCTGTGGCTCAGATAAGAGCGGCTTTCTTCCATGGGCGTTCATACAGCTGTTCTCCCACAACAACAGCCGTATCTTCCGCACACCTCTACTTTCCTCTCCCAGTTCAATCACATCTCAGGTTCCCCTGTGATACTCATACTCTTCACTTAAACTACCTACACAATAAAGAAGTTTCAATACTTTCCATTGACTTAAAATAAAACATGTAATTTCTTTAACATAATGATATTGTCTTCCGTGTTCCTAATTCTGTTCAGTGGTGAGCAATCTAAAACAGAGTGACTGACTACTTTGTGTACCGGAAATTAAAAGGATCTGATTGATTGCTGTGAAACTTCAGTGGAAAGACTTTTACCTGTGATCTCAACAATTTACTTTACATGCTCTGAATGCCAAATCACATGACGATATCAAATCTTTTACATTTGACCACTTATGGGTCAGCTGCATCTGGCCAGTGTATCATAAATCATTTCTAACGACAGCATAAACATAAACTGTTTATCATTTCTCTAGCAAACTTTAAATACGAGGTTCATAATATGCTAATGGAAGTACATTGTAGAGTATGAGCCCTTCAAAAGACTTTACCCCAGACTCAAGACGACAGCTCCCAGCGTAAGAAACGAAGTTCAGAATCCTCCTTTTATGAACAGCAATACAGTCAGAAACTAAATCACTTAAAACATCTGTGGCTCAGATAAGAGCGGCTTTCTTCCATGGGCGTTCATACAGCTGTTCTCCCACAACAACAGCCGTATCTTCCGCACACCTCTACTTTCCTCTCCCAGTCCAATCACATCTCAGGTTCCCCCGTGATACTCATACTCTTCACTTAAACTACCTACACAATAAAGAAGTTTCAATACTTTCCATTGACTTAAAATAAAACATGTAATTTCTTTAACATAATGATATTGTCTTCCGTGTTCCTAATTCTGTTCAGTGGTGAGCAATCTAAAACAGAGTGACTGACTACTTTGTGTACCGGAAATTAAAAGGATCTGATTGATTGCTGTGAAACTTCAGTGGAAAGACTTTTACCTGTGATCTCAACAATTTACTTTACATGCTCTGAATGCCAAATCACATGACGATATCAAATCTTTTACGATTTGACCACTTATGGGTCAGCTGCATCTGGCCAGTGTATCATAAATCATTTCTAACGACAGCATAAACATAAACTGTTTATCATTTCTCTAGCAAACTTTAAATACGAGGTTCATAATATGCTAATGGAAGTACATTGTAGAGTATGAGCCCTTCAAAAGACTTTACCCCAGACTCAAGACGACAGCTCCCAGCGTAAGAAACGAAGTTCAGAATCCTCCTTTTATGAACAGCAATACAGTCAGAAACTAAATCACTTAAAACATCTGTGGCTCAGATAAGAGCGGCTTTCTTCCATGGGCGTTCATACAGCTGTTCTCCCACAACAACAGCCGTATCTTCCGCACACCTCTACTTTCCTCTCCCAGTCCAATCACATCTCAGGTTCCCCCGTGATACTCATACTCTTCACTTAAACTACCTACACAATAAAGAAGTTTCAATACTTTCCATTGACTTAAAATAAAACATGTAATTTCTTTAACATAATGATATTGTCTTCCGTGTTCCTAATTCTGTTCAGTGGTGAGCAATCTAAAACAGAGTGACTGACTACTTTGTGTACCGGAAATTAAAAGGATCTGATTGATTGCTGTGAAACTTCAGTGGAAAGACTTTTACCTGTGATCTCAACAATTTACTTTACATGCTCTGAATGCCAAATCACATGACGATATCAAATCTTTTACGATTTGACCACTTATGGGTCAGCTGCATCTGGCCAGTGTATCATAAATCATTTCTAACGACAGCATAAACATAAACTGTTTATCATTTCTCTAGCAAACTTTAAATACGAGGTTCATAATATGCTAATGGAAGTACATTGTAGAGTATGAGCCCTTCAAAAGACTTTACCCCAGACTCAAGACGACAGCTCCCAGCGTAAGAAACGAAGTTCAGAATCCTCCTTTTATGAACAGCAATACAGTCAGAAACTAAATCACTTAAAACATCTGTGGCTCAGATAAGAGCGGCTTTCTTCCATGGGCGTTCATACAGCTGTTCTCCCACAACAACAGCCGTATCTTCCGCACACCTCTACTTTCCTCTCCCAGTCCAATCACTTCTCAGGTTCCCCCGTGATACTCATACTCTTCACTTAAACTACCTACACAATAAAGAAGTTTCAATACTTTCCATTGACTTAAAATAAAACATGTAATTTCTTTAACATAATGATATTGTCTTCCGTGTTCCTAATTCTGTTCAGTGGTGAGCAATCTAAAACAGAGTGACTGACTACTTTGTGTACCGGAAATTAAAAGGATCTGATTGATTGCTGTGAAACTTCAGTGGAAAGACTTTTACCTGTGATCTCAACAATTTACTTTACATGCTCTGAATGCCAAATCACATGACGATATCAAATCTTTTACGATTTGACCACTTATGGGTCAGCTGCATCTGGCTAGTGTATCATAAATCATTTCTAACGACAGCATAAACATAAACTGTTTATCATTTCTCTAGCAAACTTTAAATACGAGGTTCATAATATGCTAATGGAAGTACATTGTAGAGTATGAGCCCTTCAAAAGACTTTACCCCAGACTCAAGACGACAGCTCCCAGCGTAAGAAACGAAGTTCAGAATCCTCCTTTTATGAACAGCAATACAGTCAGAAACTAAATCACTTAAAACATCTGTGGCTCAGATAAGAGCGGCTTTCTTCCATGGGCGTTCATACAGCTGTTCTCCCACAACAACAGCGTATCTTCCGCACTCCTCTACTTTCCTCTCCCAGTCCAATCACATCTCAGGTTCCCCTGTGATACTCATACTCTTCACTTAAACACACCCCAGCCAACCACAGACTCAGGCTCTCCTGTGTAACCTTCAGTACCAATTTTCTCTCCTACCACCTTTTTCGAATGTACTAATTATACTCGTCTGTACTAAGATCGGTAGGAAAACATGCTTTCTTAGGTGCCACCAAGCTGACAGTCAGTGCCCCTCTGTCATTCATCAATTTGTTGTTCGCTTCGTCTCGTCAACTTGGAGTCAGGTGTTCTACTCCCCCCCCCCCCTTTGTTGTGCTGGGACACCACTGGCATTTTCGCCCTTGTTGTGATTCCACTGCCTACAGGAGCGATGATCTCTCCGCTTTATCACCCTCTGTGCCCCATGTACCGGCCTCTGTCATCCTTGCAGCTGTGTTACTGTGAAACTAGCTTACCCATCTCCGCTGACAGTTTTCCTACATCAATCAACCAGCACTGTCTCAGAGGGTAACATAAAAGGCAGGCAGATAGTTGTATTTCATAATATCATTCTTAACGTTATAAACTAATGTAGTCAAACATTGTTTGGAAGGGTTGTTAATCAATTCTTAAAAGACTCAACAATTTATTTAGTTTGTGATTCAGTTTTATTATTTAAAAATTGTCTAACAATTGTGAATAAATAATGCCAGAGAAAACAAATGGTAAATTGAAGCGGCCAGACTTTCCATGTCCTTTTAATGTCCTGTGAACTCTGTATTTGCACATACCACTAACATTAGCTCCTGGGGATGCTCGAAACGTGTTTCATTGTTTTAAATTAAACAAAAGCGAATGGTAGCAGAAATAACGAATGTTAATTGTTAATGTTGGTTTTACACCATTATTTATCTGTCTGTAACTGAAATTTATTCATTAAATGCAATGTGGTAGAAACATTACTTCTGAATCAAAATATATATGACCTATACTGTGTATTGTAAAAAAAATAGTTTCAGCACCAATAAAAACATTACGTGGAAGGCTTATTTACAATATAAAACCACCTGATACAGAATTTGATTCATCTGGAAATTAAAAAAATTAGCTGCACTCATTGTAATAAATATTATACAGGTCAAACATGTCGAAATTTTAGAACCAGGTTTAAAGAACTTATGGACTGCTACAGACTAAATAACTGAAACAAACCAGCAATAGCAACATACATAATTGATACAAAAATGTGGTAGAAACAATACTTATCAATCAAAATATAACTCACGTATATAGGAAGTTTTACAGAGCTTATCTTGCTGTTTTGTTTCAGGTAGACAGTTTATTCGATGTCTCGACTATTTAGTGAATAAAGAAAATTTCTAGAACAGGTAGCAGCTATTGTACATCAGATAGTTTCTAAGACAGCAGCTAGAACAAACCATTAAAAAATCATAATGTTAAATTATTTGTAAGTATAAACTACCGACAGCTATATGGAGGAAGACAGACATGCATTCATCAATACTGCAGTGCTGCATGTGTGTTGGAAACACGCACTGCAATTAACAGTTGACTGAAATAATTTTGGTCCTAAACGCTCACTCTGCACATGACACAGGAGTGAAGGTTGCTTAATGTCTTTACACGATCATTTACTATTATTTGCAAAGAGGAAAGTTACTTCAGGCAAACCTCGGCATTGAGCACTAGCTTCAACAGATAATTAATTCATAAATTTGTGAATTATCAGAAAAATTGAAAAAACATATCTACTTTATTGGGAAAGTAGGTTCCTTTTAAATATTTATTAGCAGAAAAAATAATCCAGGAGATACATTTACTACGAGACACAGAATGTAATTTTCCTAAATTACACTTACAGCATTTGATGACATGAAAACTGAAGAAACAATATCATGGTAGCATTAGGTCTAACTCACAAGAAAGAAACTTAATGAAAAACAAGTTCAGATTTGAATCGGCCACGAATGTGCTCTCTCTGAATTAGATAGAAGGAAAAAAGCAATTTTAACATGCAATTGACTTCAACTAACATAACAAGGAAAGAGACGGAGCAGAAACATTCTCTTACGTTCACTAGAGGCAGTGACAGCGACGCTTTAACGTATCAATATCTCCGGCGGCTATTGCAGCACAGGCAATTTATGATTACAGACAATCATGGTCATCACCGAAGTTATGATTTAACACGCATGGTGTGGGACTTAGTATGACATTATAGCAGGCCATACTGTCTTTTTTGTCGTTTTTCAAAATATTATAATTTAGGAACGGTTACAGGTAAATCGCTACAGTTTTCTTCTTCTTTACCATTCTACTTTAAACTTTAAAATGAAGTAACACACTATAGTTACTAACTTCACTTATATTTACATTGTTATCACAAGTCTGTAGCTGGCCGCGGTGGAGTAGCCGAGCGGTCTAAAGCGTCTCGCTGCGGAGCGCGCGGTTGCTCGCCGTGGAGGTTCGAGTCCTCCCTGGGGCATGGGTGTGTGTGTTTGTCCGTAGGTTAGTTTACCTAGGTTTAAGTAGTTTGTAAGCTACGGACTGATGACCACGTAGTTTGGTCTGATAGATTTACAAACATTTGAATATTTTTTCTGTTGCTGAAACAAGGAAAATAAAGATGTTTTATAGTAGGATTTATTTTAGGTAAAAAGAAAATTGCACTTATTTACGTTTTATAAAAACAGACTGAGAGGTATTTATTTACAAAAATCGCATTATAGAACTAAATTACAGTAGGCCAATTATTTTTTATGATTATAAGTAATTACCATTCCGCGTTTCCTGTTGACACATCATGTCAATATCGTCATGAAGCTCATCTTCTGTAATTAAGTACGATATATGTACAACTCCATAAACTGTATTATCCTTAGAAGTGTACAATATATTACAGGTAATATACACAGCAAACGTGTACATGAAGCCTACTACTTCTTAGATATTTCAGAATTACAGTGTATAAATTACCTGTAATATCTCTTCAGAATCGTCACTATATTCTCCTTTAGACCCCCAAACATTGAATAGATTTGTAAGCGATTTTCTGTACCGTGACATATTGGCAGAACTGCTTACGCATGGATGTGTCAGAACATTTCTCTTGCTGGTGCTGCCTTCTAAAGGAATTTTTGCATAACTAAACCATCAAGCTACAAAACTAAACACGCGAACTGCTAGTATACTCCGTATTTCGTTTTCTGTGCATTTTTTTGCTTCAGTGCGAGAATAGCTCGTCACTCGTTGGCAACGCTTAGTGCACGGACCGCGTGTATAGCTTCAGTGACTGAAAGCTAATTTTGAAGTTAACACTATCGACTTTGATTTGTGTCATCTAGTGTGAAATGCATAACTTAACCGCATAGTCAGAAAAGCTCCTTGTTTTTTAATCGAGAAAACCATGCCTGTCACTTACTCAATCAAATTGTAATATATTTGATCTTGAGACATACAACTGTTTGTCTCACAGGAACCAGAGTGAAATCAGGCTGAACATGGTGTCCGTCATAAGTACAGACACGGCGGCAGTTGGCAATCGAATGTCTAGAAGAAGTAAGTTTCCTAAGTTGCGTTCGCGCTCTGAAGAGAGAGAGAGAGAGAGAGAAAGGACGTGAAGGGGAGTGTTGGGGGGGACATCCCTTCTGGTGTATACCGGCGTATACGTTGCTGCCAATCCTTGATTTTTCTAACGATTAGCGTTTCTAGTTACCATTTTGAAGAGGTTACTAGAAACAAATTGTGATATCCGCAGATATCCCAAGCATCAGCAGCAAACCTCGCTAGTATATCCTGTAAAAAATTCCCCAATCGAATCTCCGAGTGAGGAGTGCAAAAAATACAGACTGGGTGAAGATATCGTGATATCCTAGGACTATCGAAGAAGAGATGGCCCCAGTCAGGCAGAATTTGGTCTGAAGGAAACATTCCCACAGGAACTGATCAAGACAGACCACGAATGGAAGGATTTGGAATAAATGTGAAGGAAACTGGTTCGCTTGTAAAGAGATAGGTGCAATCTATTTCTCTCATAATTTTCTTGTCTTCAGTCCGGACACTGATTTGGTGCAGCTCTCCAGCCTCCTCTATCCTTAGCAAGCCTCTTCATTTCCTCACAATAACAACAACCCACATCCATTTGAATCTGCTTACTGTATACGTCTGGGATTTTTACGCCACGCACTTCCCTCCAGTGCTAAATTTACGATTTCTTGATGTGTAAAAACGTGTCCTACCAATCGATCCCTTCTCTTAATCAAGTTATTCCAAAAATTCCTCATTTTCCCAATTCTATTCAGTACCTCCTCATTAGTTAATCTATCCACTTAATCTTCTGCATTCTTCTGTAGCCTGACATTTCAAAACCCTCAATCCTCTCTGAACTATTTATCGCCCAGGTTTAATTCCCTTATAGGCCAACACTACATATACAAATACCTTCAGAAAAGATTTCCTTACACTAAAAATAATGTTAGAAAATTTCTCTTTATCAAAAAATCGTTTCTTCCCATTGCCATTCTGCAATTTATATCATCTGTAACGCGACCATCATATGTTTTTTACTTCGCAAGCAACAGAACTCATCTATCATCTTTATTGATTCGTTGCCTAATATAATCCCTCAGCATCGCCTTATTTTCTGCATCCCATTGCCCTTGCTTTGCTCTTTCCGTTCAATTGCTCTTCCAGGTTTTTTTGCTGTCTTTAACAGATTTACAATGTTATCGACAAAACGCAAAGTTTTAATTGTTTAATCCTGAATTTTAATGCCTTCTCCAAATTCCTCCTTGCTTTTCTTCACACCTTGCTCAATGTACAAATTGAATAACATTGGAGAAAGGCTTACTACGTTCGGAATGATTGCTTTCCTTTCATGCCCTTCGACACTTATAACTACTGTCTGATTTCTGTACAAATAATGAATAAACTTTCGTTCCCTATTTTTTACCACTGCTGACTTCAGAATTTGAAAGTGTGTGTTCCAGTCAATATTGATAAAAGCTTTCTCAAAATCTACAAAAGTTATAAATGTAGGTTTGCCTTTCCTTAATTTACCTTTTAAGATAAGTCGTAAGAGACTATCGCTTCACGTGTTCCTACATTTCTCCTGAGCTCAAACTGATAGCTCGTAGCAGCTTTTCCATTCTTCTATAAATAATTCGTGTTAAAATTTTGCAACCAGGACTTACTGAACCGGTGATTGTAAATTTTCACACCTGTCTGCGCCTGATTTCTTTCGAATGGGGATTATTATATTTTT
This sequence comes from Locusta migratoria, assembly GCA_026315105.1. NCBI lineage: Eukaryota > Metazoa > Arthropoda > Insecta > Orthoptera > Acrididae > Locusta > Locusta migratoria. The sequence goes on from CM048751.1 coordinate 64,739,955, forward strand.
CTTACAGTCTGGGGATATTTCATACATCATACACACCAAGTGAAATAGTTTTGTTATGACTGTCTTTCTCTGAGACTTCAGTTGCTCTGAGGGAATGTGATGTACTACAGAGGCCTTGTTTCGACTTACGTTTGTCAGTGCTCTCTCAAATTTTTCTGTCAGTCTAGAGCCCCCCATTTCATCTTCATCTATTTCTTCTTCCTTTCCAACTATATTGTCTCGAAGTTCATTTCCTTTGTAGAGTCCGTCTATATATTCTTTCTACCTTTCCACTTTCCTATTTTTGCTCAGAACAGGCCTTCCATCTGAGCTCTTAGTATTCATTCAAATGCTTTTATTGTAGGCGGCATTCATATTTTCCCTACTAATAAATTCTTCTATAAACTTACATTTAGCCTCTAGCCACTCCTGCTTAGCCATTTAGTACTTCCTGTCAATTTCATCACCTAAACTCAATATTTTCTTTGATATTCAAGTATTTATTTGAGTCTTGTTTTTCTACCTATTTGGTCGTCAGCAGCCTTCACTATTTCATCCCTCAAAGCTACCCATTAGTCTTCTACTGTTTTATTTCCCCTCGTTTCTGTCAATAGTTGTCTAAAGCTCCCTATGAAATTCTCAAGAAATTCAAACTCCTTCAGTTTATGGAAGTCCTTTCTCCATATTTTCCCAACTTTCTGCAGTTCAATTTCACTCTACAGTTCATAACCAATAACATATTGTCTGAGTCTATATCGACACCAGGCTATGTCTTACAGTTTAAAACCTGGTTCCGAAATTTATGTCTTACCATTATAAAATCTATCTGATACCCTCCGTGTCTCTTGGTCTCTTCCACGAATACAACCATCATTTATGATTCCTAAACCAAACGATTGTTATTAAATTAAATTAATGTTCCATGCAAAATTCTACTAGACGACTTCCTCTTTCATTCTCGGTCTCCTCATCATTGTCAGAGCTAGTTGGCATGTAAACTTGTACTACTGTGCTCGGTGTTAGCTTCGTATCTATCTTGACTACGATAATGCGATCACTGCGCTGCTCATAGTAGTTTACCCTCATTTTTATTTTATTATTCATTATTAGACTTACTCCTGTAATACTCCCAACTGATTTTGTATTTATAATCGTGTAATCGATGGACGAGAAATCCTGCTCCTCCTTCCATCGCACTTCATTAATGCCCACTATATCTAAATTCAACCTATCCATTTCCCTTTTTAAATCTTCTAATCTCCCTAACCGATTAAGGGACCTAACATTCCACACTCCTATCCATAGAATGACAATGTTGTCTTTCCCGATGACGAAATCCTCCTGAATCCTCTCCTTGCAGAGATCCAAATGTAGGACTATTTTACCTCAGGAATATTTTACCCGAGAGAATGTACTCATATTCATACAGTAACGACTGTAATTTCCCCTTGCTTTCAAAAATGTTCAAATGTTTATATAGCTTATGGGACTTAACTACGGGGTCATCAGTCCCTAAAAACTACTTATGAGCTAGCTAACACTAAGTACGGCACAAATATCCATGCCCAAGGGGGGATTCGAACCCCCGACCGTAGTGGCCGTGAAGACCATGACTGGCGCACCGCAGTCCCCTCTGCCACCGCGGCCGGCCCCTTGCTTTCAGTTGTTCGTAGTAACTGCATGGCAATGGCACGTTAGGTAATGTCACATGGCCAGCTCAATCATCCTGCAATACACAATTAGATCGTGTAACATGTATTCCAAAAGAACCGAAATACCATTGGAGGTGAGGAAAATACTATTGAGGTCTGTAAAAAGGCTTTTTACTGCAGAAAATTGGGGACATAGTTAGAAGGAACCATGCAAGTGTCCAAACTGTAATAAGAAATTACAAAGAACGAGGAAGTGTAGAAAACAAAGCTAGTTATGGATGACCCCAAAAATTATGTAACAAGGAGCAACGACACATCATTAGAAAAGAGAGTGCGGATCCCAGAATTACAGTTACGAAGTTTGCATTAGATGTCGCAAATACTAGTGGAAATAATGTTCATCCCGCAACAGTACGAAGACTGCTGCACAATCATGGATTTGAAAGTCGAACAGCAAGGAAGAAACCGTTAATAAGCGGGGTAGATGAACAGAAGCGCCAGGAATTTACGACTCTGCACCGAAATGAAGATTCCACACCTCGGAATACAGTACTTTTAACGGATGAAATATATATATATAGCAACGAACAATCTGATTAGGCTTGGTCCCTTGTGGAGGTGGTATGCCGTTGGCTTCCTCCGACCTTCTACTTGACTTAACGAGTCAGTTATAGGGGGACTTACAGTATACTGTGGGTTGCGAATCACGGTGTTATTAGATATGTATCACATCAGCAACATTGCCAGAGGGCAAATACGTGGAAAGTGACACTGGGTATCGAACCTGCTACCTTTGCATTCACTGTCTGGCACTCTACCACTGTGGCAGCGAGCCACACCCAGTAAAGTATACTAGTGAAAATATTCTTGGGTGCGGTTCCATGACTGCAGCTGAAATTTATTGAAGGTATTATGGATAAATGGAACTACTTCACCATCTCAATGGAGAATCTGAAGCAATCCGCGGAGAAAATGGGACTAAAACTGGGTGTTTCAGCATACAATGACCCTACGCATAAGGCCATGTCCCAAACAAGTTGCATTTACCTCAGCACTCACCTGATATTAACCAGTTTAAACATCTTTGCGGAGAACTAAAGTGTAAGATATAAGAGTGGAATAACGTTACACATGCGAACAAAAAAAAAAAAAAAAAAAAAAAAAAAAAAAAAAAAAAAAAAAAAAATGTGGAATCTATGCCTCGAAGTTTCAAATTTGTGATCGAAACAGAAAGCGCAAATACAAAATATTAACATGTGCCAGAAAGTGAAGAAGCTCACAGTGTATGTTCACTTTTGCACCTGACCGCTGCTTCATTTGTATGCTCAAGACGTCAGTATATGTTCTTTATCAGTTCCTGTTTTTGTTACAGAAAGCGAATACATAATTATTCATTCACAGATTTTGACTTCAAGTGATATTTTTAGAGTGTATGTACAGGGTGTCCAGAAAAGGGCTCCCTGATTTAAAAATTATATATCTCGAAAACAAAGATTGATAGAGGAATGCAGTAAACGTTATGTTTATTGTGAAAGCTGTAAGACGTTTATACAGCAGTTTGAAATATAGTTACAAAAGCTGCTAACATATGGCGCTGTACGCTGTACAGCTCATATCAGCATACATACGTGAAATAATCGTATGAAAACACTCTTTGCAAACAATCACATCACAATTATTTTTTCAAAATGTTCACCATTGGAACTACAGAGGTGGTGCAAACGAAGAATGAAATTCGCCATCACATTTCAACCGAAATGGATTCACATGCCACAGAGATCACCGATTCAAGCTCGTCCAGGGTGGCGGGATGCTTCCGGGAAACCCATGTCTTCCAATGTGCCCCACAAAAAAAAAGTCACAGGGAGTCAAATTCGGAGGATATGGAGGCCAATCCATGCCTGCACCGGTAAATTTGGGATATTCCAAAGCAATGACTCGATTCCCGAAGTATTCCTCAAGAAAGCGAAACACTTGTTCGGTCTGATGTGGTCGGGCTCCTTCTTGCATAAACCATTCAGTAGCTGGTCGATGCTCTAACGCTTGCTGTGCGGCGACAAATTGTTCCAAAATTGCACCTTACCGTGCACCAGTGACCGTTTCTCGAATGAAAAAAGGGTCAATAATGCCTCTGCTGCATACTGCAGCACACACAGTAACTTTAGGAGAATACAGGGGTTTCGCTTCATACCAATATGGCTTTTCGGTACCCCAAAATTGCCAGTTCTGCTTATTCACGTATCCATTCAGGTGGAAGTGTGCTTCATCTGTAAACCAGATGCAGCCAACATCAAATCCTTCACTATCAACCATTGCCGGCCGCGGTGGCCGAGGGGACTGAGGCGCTCCAGTCACGGTCTGCACGGCCACTGCGGTCGGGGGTTCGAATCCCCCCTCGGGCATGGATATTTGTGCCGTCCTTAGGATTAGCTAGTTCATAAGTAGTTTGTAAGTTTAGGGACTGATGACCCGTAGTTAAGTCCCATAAGCTTTACAAACATTTGAACATTTGAACTATCAACCATTGTGAGCATCTGATTAGCAAATGCAACCCTTTGTTGCACAGCTCTTACGGGTATGGCCTGGTGCGTTTGAATTTTGAATGGAAACTTGTGTAGGCTCTTTCTCAGTATTTTCTGCGTGCTGGAACGCTTCAAACCAGTCTCAGATGCAATTCTACGGACGGATGATATTGGATTTCGCTGAATAATTCCAGATACTGTGGCGATATTTTCAGGCGTAACTGCGGTTTGCTTGCGGCCAACACGCCCCACTAGATCGTCAATTACCCTGCCTGTTCGTTGAAATTTTGCGAAGAGCGTGCGAATGGTTTTCGCATCGGGCCCTTTTGTAACATTAAATCGTGCCTGAAAACTTCGCCTTGTTGCCGTAGGTCTCTCTTCTAACCTGTGGTACTCTAGCACCAGGAAAGCGCGTTGTTCAACCTCCTTTCACGTTTCAATAGTGGAACTGATCGCTCTAGGCTTCGGATCACTATTTATACTAGGCATTGCGTATGGCGATTACAGCGCCATCTGTTAGCAGCTCTTGTAACTATTGTTTCAAGCTGTTGTATAAACTTCTTACAGTTTTCACGATAAACATACCGTTTACTGCATTTCTCTATCGATCTTTGTTTTCTAGATATTTGATTTTGAAATCAGGGAGTCCTTTCCTGGACACCCTGTAGACTTTAGTGTCCGATAAAGATGCCTACTTAGGCGTAGCAAACCGTCGGCATTGTTACGCCCAGTGGAGACGCCGATGACTGCAGGTACTGTGCCGGTTATAGGCCCGGTCGCATTCGACGTCTGACCTGGCCGTCGCTAAATGAGGGAGCGCAGTGCAGTGCCGCTGCCGCCCACGGTGGCGGCTGCTAGCGCTCTGCAGGTGTGTGGCTGGCCTTGGGGAGGTCACGGCCGAGCTGCGCCACGGCCGCGGACGTCGCGAACCCAGCCGCCCAGCCGGCCAGCCGCCCCACCAGGCCGGCCCACAAGACCAGCAGCCGTCCGGGCGTCGACCCCGCGCGGGTTCAAGAGCCGCGCTCGATGGCGCCTCGCGATCGTTCCACTTTCCTACTGCCTCGGCGCCTCTATCTATGGCGCACTGATACTTTGCAGGACTTCTAGGAAACGTTGTATTTGCCGGAGTTTCTACACTGATCAAAACAATTAGGGGATCAGGGGAGATACAGGGTGTCCAGAAAAGGGGCACCCTGATTTCAAAATTAAATATCTCGAAAACAAAGATCGCTAGAGGAATGCTGTAAACGGCATGTTTATTGTAAAAGCTGTAAGAAGTTTATACAGCAGTTTGAAATAATAGTTACAAAAGCTGCTAACAGATGGCGCTGTAATCGTCATACGTAATGCCTAGTATAAATATTGATCCGAAGCCCAGAGCGACCAGTTCCACTATTGAAACGAGAAAGGAGGTTAGCGTACCGAAGAGATTAAAACCATGAACTCCATTGAACAACGGGTTTTTCTGGTGCTAGAGTATCACAGGTTAGAAGAGAGTCCCACGGCAACAAGGCGAAGTTATCAACAACGATTTAATGTTCCAAAAGAACCCGATGCGAAAACCATTCGTACGCTCTTAGCAAAATTTCAAGGAACAGGCAGCGTTACTGATGATCTAGTGGGGCATGTTACGCCTGAAAATATCGCCACAGTTTCAAATGTTCAAATGTTTCTTAAGCTTAAGGGACTTAACTACTGGGTCATCAGGCCCTAAACTTACAAACTACTTATGAACTACCTACAACTAAGGACGGCACAAATATCCATGCCCGAGGGGGGATTCGAACTCCCGACCGTAGTGGCCGTGCAGACCGTGACTGAAGCGCCTCAGTCCCCTCGGCCACCGCGGCCGGCGCGCCACAGTTTCTGGAATTATTCAGCGAAATCCAATGTCATCCGTCCGTAGAATTGCATCTGAGACTGTTTTGAAGCGTTATAGCACGCAAACAATACTGAGAAAGAGCCTACACATGTTTCCATTCAAAATTCAAACGCACCAGGCCATACCCGTACGAGCTGTGCAGGAAAGGGTTGCCTTTGCTAATCAGATGCTCACAATGATTGATAGTGAAGGATTTTATGCTGGCTGCATCTGGTTTACAGACGAAGCACACTTCCACCTGTATGGATACGTGAATAAGCAGAACTGGCGATTTTGGGGTTCCGAAAAGCCATATTGGTGTGAAGTGAAACCCCTGTATTCTCCTAAAGTTACTGTGTGGGCTGCAGTATGCAGCAGAGGCATTATTGGCCCGTATTCATTCGAGAAACGGTCACTGGTGCACGTTAAGTTGCAATTTTGGAACAATTTGTCGCCACACAATAAGCGTTAGAGGATCGACCAGGTACTGAATGGTTTATGCAAGATGGAGCACAACCACATCGGACCGAACAAGTGTTTCGCTTTCTTGAGGAATACTTCGGGAATCGAGTCATTGTTTTGGAAAATCCTAAATTTACTGGTGCAGGCATGGATTGGCCTCCATATTCGCCGGATTTGACTCACTGTGACTTCTATTTTTGTGGGGCACAGTGAAAGACATGGTCTACCCGAAGCATCCCGCCACCCTGGACGAGCTTGAATCGGCGTTCTCTGTGGCATGTGAATCCATTTCGGTTGAGACACTACGAAATGTGATGGCGAATTTCATTCTTCGTTTCCGCCACCTCTGTAGTACCAATGGTGAACATTTTGAAAACATTGTGATGTGATTGTTTTCATACGATTACTTCACTTATGTATGCTGATATGAGCTGTACAGCGTACAGCGCCATCTGTTAGCGTATTCCTCTATCGATCTTTGTTTTCGAGATATTTAATTTTGAAATCAGGAAGCCATTTTCTCATACACAATGTTGTTGGTAGTGTGGTCTTCAGTCCGGAGTTTGATGCAGCTCTCTACCCTATTCTATCCTGAGCAAGCCTCTTCATCACCACACAAAAACAACTATCTACATCCGTTTGAATCTGCTTCATCGCTTGGCCTCCCTCTGCGATTTTTACCCCATACACTTCCCTCCAACACTAAATTCACGATTCCTTGAAATCGAAGAAACTGACCTATCAATCGATCCCTTATTTTAGTCGAGGTATGCCAGAAATTCTTTTTCCCCACAATTCTGTTCAGTACCTCCTCATTACTTACGCCATCAACCACCTAATCTTCAGCATTCTTCTGTAGCACCACATTTCAAAAGTTTCTGTCTTCTTCCTGTCCTCACTGTTTATCGTTCATGTTCACCCCATACAAGGCAACATTCCACACAAACGCCTTCAGAAAGGACTTCCTTATACTTAAATTAATATTCGACGTTAGCAAATTTCTCTTTTTCAAAAAGGAACTTCTTCCCATTAGCATTCTGCATTTTATATTCTGTGTACTGCGAACATCGCGTGTTATTTTACTGCCGAAGTAACAAAACTCATCCACAACTTTTATTGTTTCGTTACCTAATCTAATTGCTTCAGCATGGTAAAGCTGTTGGAAGCCGACCTCGGGTAAGATCAGTTTGGATTCAGGAGGAGTGTAGGAACACGGGAGGCAATACTCACTTTACGGCTTACCTTAGAATATACAGGGTGAATCACCAAACGCTTGCACCGCAAATATTGCGGAAACGGAGAGTGCGATTGATGTGCGGTTTTCTCAGAATGGATTGGTAGTCAAGGACTCGTTAGCCAATATAAAAATAGCTAAAAAGTGTATTTTTTATGCAAACATACAATTTTTCAAATGGAACAATGGTTGTTTTTATCATGCGCTGGAATTTTTGACACTAGCTGCGAACAAAGAATTTTGAATGACATTTTTATCACGTTTAGTTTGGCAGCTACAAACATTCAAAGTTTTGGGGGCGGAGGCTACGACTGTGCCGGCCGTGTTGGCCGAGGAGACTGAGGCGCTCCAGTCACGGTCTGCAAGGCCACTACGGTCGGGGGTTCGAATCCCCCTTCGGGCATGGATATTTGTGCCGTCCTTAGGATTAGCTATTTCATAAGTAGTTTTTGAGTTTAGGGACTGATGACCCCGTAGTTAAGTCCCATAAGCTATACAAATATTTAAACATTTGAATTTGCTACGACAGCGTAGCTCACTGGCTATGGTCATGAGACAGTGGGCCGTGCTCCATGGGCTAGCCACTCGGCCAGTCAGCTACGCTATCGCAGCCTCCGCCTCCGAAACTTTGAACAGCTGTAGCTGCCAAACTAAACGTGATAAAAATGTCATTCAAAATTCTTTGTGCAGTGCATGATAGAAACAACAATTGTTCCATTTCAAAAACTGTATGTCTGCATAAAAAATATACTTTCTAAGTAATATTGCAATCTGTTTGTTGGCTGAAAATACGATCCCCTGACTACGTGATTCACCCTGTATATGAAAGAAATGCAAACCTACATTTCTAGCTTTTGTAGATTCGGAGAAAGCTTTTGACAATGTTGATTGGAATAGACTCTTTTAAATTCTGAAATCAGAAGGAGTACAATATAGGGAACGGAGGGTCATTTACAACTTGTACAAAAGCCAGACCGCAGTTATTAGAGTCGAAGGGCATGAAAGGGATGCAGAATTTGGGAAGGGAATAAAACAGGGTTGTAGCCTTTCTGCAACGTTATTCAGTTTGTACACTGAGCAAGCTAATAAGCTATCATACACAATACGCAAAAAACAACGTATAACGTTTCATATGCACGAGAAAGGAAAATGAAGATGAAGGATATCGACGTCAGGAAAAGGAAACTGGAATAATATATGGCTAAAGTAATCATAAACAGAAGAATATTAACTGCTAATGGAGAAAGAATAAGCTGTAGCCTGTAGGCAGGATAGGTGTAGATATGGCTTTGAACACTGTCAAAGTAAAAATCTGCCCTGTGCCATCTTGGATGACGTCACAAGGGGGATTGGGACCTGGGGTTTCCCCATTGACTGACATTATTAATTTAATGTTCAAATATCCCGAACTTCTGTGTTCTTTAATTAATAAATGTAATTCATTAAGTCATAAATTTACCTTCCTTTACAAATTCCTAACTCACTCTTTTGAAGGGGTAATTAGATAGATAGGTGCACTCTGATCAATTATCTCGCCACCGTGCTTGGTTGTTTTTTTTTCCCTATGTTTTTTAATAAAAAAGTATGGTGGCGATCCTTGATTATTAACAGTAATGAGGATTATATTTAAAATTAATTTGCATGTCTGTGATTTTGCACAGTTGCATACAAGTGTACCGTCTTTGACGAGTAAAAAATATATCCACTCAATGGGGTTGTCATCCTCCTTTCCTTTTTGACGCGACCTCATACAACAGCGGCTGATGACCGTTAGTTACGGATTTCATCCCGGAGGAACACTGAAAGTAAAGAGGCCATGGTGAATAATGATTTTCGTGAAGCCAACTCAGACAGTATGTAAAAGCTGTACGATATGCAACTTCACTCACTACGTCCATGGTGAGACCCACAGAGGTCCCAGCATACCGACATGTGAATAGACTCGTCAGATTTGGCATTAAGTGACATTCACAGCTCAGACTCACATCTGCTTTCAATCTGGCAGCCATCAGAGACGTTTTCTGAGGCATCCCGAACGACTTATATTCATACCGTCCAGCGAATGCAGCAAGGTGGTGGTTCCCTGGCGTGGCATTCTGTGGAGGCCACCGTACGCCACTGGTGATCACATAAGGCATTAAGACGGCTATAAGAACGGCTATTGGAACATATCCTCTTTTCAAATATTATGAATTACGTCGAACAGAATGATCTATGGACCTAAGGTAAACACGGATTTGGAAAATATCGTTCATGCGAAACACAGCTAGCTCTTTATTCACACGAAGTGATGGGTGCTATCGGCAAGGGTTCGGAAACCGATTCCGTATTTCTTGATTTCCAGAAGGCTTTTGTCACCGTACTTCACAAACGGCTTTTAATTAAATTGCGTGGTTATGGTATATCGCCCCAAATTTGCAATTGGATAGGCGATTTCCTGTCAGAGAGGACACAGTTCGTAGTAATCGATGGTAGGGCATCGACTAAAACAGACGTGATGTCGGGCGTTCCACAGGGTAGTGTTATTGGTCCTCTGTTGTTCCTTATTTACATAAACGATTTAGGGGAAATCTAAGTAGCTCTCTTAGATTGTATGCAGATGCCACCGTCATTTACCATCTATTAAAACCATCTGAAGATCAAAACCAACTGCAGAACGATATGAATAAGATATCAGTATGGTCTAAAAATTGGCAATTGACTCTAAATAATGAGAAGTGTGAAGTCGTCCACATGAGTACGAAAAGAAATCCGTTAAACTTTGTTTACGAGATAAATCAATCAACAGTGAAGGTCGTAAACTCCACAAAATACCTAGGAATTACTATTACTTCAGTACTATTACTTCAGAGTTAAACTGGAAATAACACGTAGTTAATGTCTTGGGAAAGGCGAACCAGAGACTGTGTTTTATTGGCAGAACCCTTATAAAGATGCAACAGAACCACAAAAGAAACTGCATATAGTACCTTATCAGTTGGGTTTGACGGAGAACATCGAAAGAGTCCAAAGAAGGGCAGCTCGCTTCGTATTGTCACGATACAGGGGAGACAGCGTTACGGAAATGATACAGGATCTGGGATGGGAATCATTACAACAACGACGCTTATCGCTGCGGCGTGGGCTACTTATGAAACTCCAATCGCCAACATTCTCCTCCGAATGCGAAAATATATTGTTGACTCCCACTTACATAGGTAGAAATGATCATCAGAATAAAATACGAGAAATCAGAGTTCGAACGGAGAGATTCAGGTGTTATTTCTTCCCGAGCGCTATTCGAGAATGGAATGGGAGATAAATATTATAACGGTGGTTCGATGAATCCTCTGCCAGGCACTTAAATGTGATTTGCAGAGTATCCCATGTAGATGTAGATGTAGAATAGCTAACGTGTTATCCAGACATGGTCCCTACAGAACATTCCTGGCATACATTGGGAAGGGTTGCTTTTGGTCGAGACGACCAACCAACCAATCTGAGAAATCTGCACTGAATCGGCATCGAGGACAGAAACAATCTCAACCAACAGTCCAGCCACGAATCACAGTTGATGCCTGTCCACGACACTGTGACCAATGTGAGCTACGTGAATAAAATTGTGGACTCCTACAAGCCATATTTCAGCAAGACAATATTTGGCCACATGTTGCTGCTCGAATACGTCCGTTTTTGTTGTCAAAGAATGCAAATTGCCAACCTTTTGCCCTGGCCCAAAACATTACCAGCATCACCAGACTTTTCGCCAATCGTAAATGTCTGGGGCATGGTCAAACACCGAGTTGACCGCTGTGACGCGACGTCGATCACCATATATGTACTCTGGAATGCAAATTAGATGTAACTGTAAAAATACAAAATCAGAGTTAAGAGTACCAACCAAATTTGACAGTGTATATACACCTAGATGTCATGTATGTCAGGCCATCTAGACATAACCGATACTTGAAAATGGCAACGTTAGTCGAAACGGGACGGACGTGTTCCAACAAAAACTATTAAATAGCAGCGTTTTGGTTAACTATTATTATTATACCACTTGCTGACCTTTACCACGTTGTGGGCCCTATTGAATATAAAATGAACTTTCTATTTCTTCAAAGTAGGATAAAACTGCGAATGATAGCAGGAAGGAGCAGCACATGGAGTAAATGCAGGCATCAATATTCGACACATTTTGCAAGTGCTGGAAGAAAATTTTCAGTTAGTTCGGTATAATGTTTGTGTGTGTGTATGTATGTATGTGTGTGTGTGTGTGTGTGTGTATGTGTGTGTGTGTTTATCAATGACTGTTATGCCAGGGCATTCAATGTTTTGCATCCTTACCTGAACTAGAAAAACAGTCATCACAATATGTGCAATCATTGGAATCCTTGCAAGCCATTTAATTCTTAATTTCACTTCTTGAACCGAGAAATGGCAGTAAGCTTTTCATCCACACGACAAGTATTTCTAAGCCATAAAATATTAATTAACGAGATATGAAGATACCAATGTTCCAAAAACAAATGAGGACAGTAATTACTTTATCGTTTCTAGAATAATACCTTAACGTTTTAATTAAACCCATTTAACGCAAGGTGTTTGACTGATATTTATACTAAAACAAAATTTTGACAGCCATGTTCAACATGTTTATTACTAATTACTTAATATGGAATATGAGGGTAAAATACGTATGTCTTGCAGTGAGGCATATACCGGCAACATGTTCTTAAAAAATGCTTTCATAAAATTTGCAAGAGCGGACATTACTATCTTTAAGATTACTACGCTAACAAATGTAGCGTAATTGCGTAGGTATTTAATTTCGGGAATTTTCGGACATGTTATTTTAATTCAAAAATTCACTCAATTATGAAAATGATCTGTTGAATTACGGTACATTAGTTAATTAAATTAAGATAATTATAATGAAACGAAATATCTCAATTTTACGTACACGAAGTGTTTAAATTTGATAATCGTAATTATTTACAATATAATGGGTTTTATTTCAAAAAATCTTTTTTCTGCAACCAGACACGTTTTTGTTATTTATTTACACTTTGCACGACGCGTTTCGGGATATGAATCCCATTATTAAGTACGTTTTATTACGTGCTATGTCAGTATCTTTTATTTTTTCTTATGTGTGAGGTGCTGTGATGTTACTGTCGTCTTTACTGCAATGTAAAAACAAGCGCAATTTCATTTTATGTTGATTTAAAAAACGAGTTTGTGCCGAAATTTTTATGAGTTTCTAATTACGATATCCTTATGTTCCCTTTGCACAGAAGCTCACACATATAACGCATCATAAACAACATTTTGTATACAGCACACATTTGATATACAAGAACATATAAACAGCCGCATAGATGATTGCAACAGGTAGTCAACAGAGATAATGGTTTCATATGTCGTCCACAGAGTTTGGTAAACATTCACACACACACACACACATGTATAGGGTGTCCCAGCTATCTTGTCCACTCAAAATATCTCTGGAACTATAACAGCTATTGGAATACGACTTTCACCGATATCAATGGACGGCTGGGGCCCATGAATGTAGATATTTGGAAACATTCTAAAACGAAAGCAAATGTGTCATTTAACACAAACTTTTTTTTTTAATGGACACCCTATATTTTTCTTCAGCAATTCATAGTATGACAAATCACATAAACAATGGCGTTGATTTCATCGCCGGCCGCGGTGGCCAAGGGGACTGAGGCGCTCCAGTCACGGTCTGCACGGCTACTACGGTCGGGGGTTCGAATCCCCCCTCGGGAATGGATATTTGTGCCTTCCTTAGAATTCGTTATTTCATAAGTAGTTTCTACGTTTAGGGACTGATGAAACCGTAGTTAAGTCCCATAAGCTATAGAAACATTTTGTTGATTGCATCGCAATATTCCAATTACATCCCGAGATATTGCGACGCGAAGTTGACACTTGAAATAAGCCAAACGCGCGGCTAGCGCACGTCCTGAGAACCCCATGCTGCTCAGGATGTGCGCTAGTCGCGCATTTCGCGTATTTCAAGCGTCAACTTCGCGTCGCAGTGTCTCGGGTTGTAATCGGAATATTGCGATGCAATCAACGCCATTGTTTATGTGATCTGTCATGCTATGAATTGCTGAAGAAAAAATATACGGTGTCCATTTAAAAAATATATAAGTTCGTGTTAAAAAAACACATTTGCTTTGGTTTTACAATGTTTCCAAATATGTACATTCATGGGCCCCAGGCGTACATTGATATCGGTGAAAGTCGTTTTCCATTGTTCCAGAGGTATTTTTGGTGGACAAGATATAAAAATTTTTATGTAGGCCTAACACTATTTTATTTGGGAAATAGTGTCAAAACATCTGATAAAAGGTTTTTGGTATAATTTTACGTAATTTTTACGTGATACTATATATTTAAGAATATTGTCAAAACATCTGAAAAAGTCACTGATTCACCCTCCACCTTTTCGTTGAGTACTCTCTCTTCGTATTTTTTGTAGTGTGCATATACCTCCGTTCTTCTAGCAGATTCATTTGATGGCCTTTGTTTGTCGAAGGAGCAATTTGACACTTTTTTTCTATTTTACCAAAAGGGTGTCCTGTGTTGTGTTTGTGTGTGGCTATAGCTGATGTTGTGTGTAGGCTTTTATGTGTTCTGTATACCTGGTGTTGAAATCTCGGACTGTTTGTCCTATGTAAAACATGGAACATTCTTGGCACGTTATTTTATAAATTCCAGAGTCTGAATATGGGTCATGGTTGCACTTTATGTTATGTATTACTTTCTGTTGTGGCTTGTTAGATGTAGAGAATACGACCACTGTGACCCCTTCATGACTTTCGACTCTAATAATTGCTGTTTGCCTTTTTTAGAAGTCGAATATAACCCTTGGCTCCCTATACTTTACCCTTGCTACCTACTGAAAAAAGCGTATTCTAGTCAACATTGTCAAAAGCTTTCAAAAATTTTCACATTTATCTGCACTTGCTTCCTTTGGAATTGGAATTACAATATTTTGCTTGAAGCCGAAGGGTATTTCCCTTGTCTCATACATCTCGCCTACCAGGTAGAACAATTTTATCATGACTGGCTCTCCTAACAATATCTTCCTGTCAGAGAGGAAGAATACTGCCTTCAATTTTATTGGCTTTGTACAGGCTTTCTATATATTCCTTCATCTTTCAGGTTTCTCTTCTTTGCTTAGTACTGGTGTTCTTGATATTCATACCGCTGGTGCTCTTGTCTCCAAAAGTCTCTTTCATTTTCTTATAGGAGGAATCTACCTTTCCCCTGGTTATACATTCTTCTACAGTCTTGCATTTCTCCCCAAGCAAGTCCTCCTTAGCCACTCTGCACTTCTTCTCAATCTCCTTTTTCAGGCGTCTGTACTCCCTTTTCCCTACTTCACTACATGCATTTTTATATTTTCTCCTTTCATCAGGTAAGTTTAGTATCTCCTGTGTTATCCAAGAGTTTCTATTAGGCCTTGTCCTTCTGCCTATATGATCCTCTGCGGCCTTCACTACCCTATGTTTCAGAGCTACCCATTCTCCTTTTACTGTATGACTTTCCCCCGTTTCAACCAATCCTAGCCCTAATGCTCCCTCTAAAACTCTCAACCATCACTGGTTCCTTCAATTTGTCCAGATTCCATCTCCTTAATTTTCTACCGTTTTGCAGTCTCTTAAGTTTTAATCTGCGGTTCGTGACCAATAAGCTATGGTCAGAGTCTATATCTGCTCCTGTATATGTCTTACAGTTTAAAATCTGGTTCCTGAACCTTTGCCTTACCATTATAATGTCAATAATGCAACTCCCAGTGTCTCCTGGTCTCTTCCACATAAATAACATTTTTAACGATGATCAAACCAAGTGTTGGTGATGATTAAATTGTGCTCGGCACAAAATTCTACCAGGCGATCTCCTCTTTCATTACTTTTCCCCAGTACATATTCACCTACTCTTCCCTTTTCTACTGCCGAGTTCCATCACAATTAAGTTTTCTTCTCCTTTAATGGTCTGAATAATTTCTCCTATCCTCTCATACATTTCTTCCATATCCTCATGATCGGCAAAGCTAGTTGGCATATAAACCTGTACTACTGTGGTCGGTGTCGACTTCATGTCTATCTTTGCTACAATAACTTACCCGCATTTCTGTTTCCTTATTAATTATCAGATCTACTCCTGCATTACCACCAACTTATTTTGTATTTATAACCCTGTACTCATCTGATGAAAAATCCTGTTCATCCTGTCATCGAAATTTACTAATCCCCACCATATCTAACTTAAACCTATCCATGGGATTCTTCTAGATAAACTTAAGTACTGTGGTATGAGTGGGACAGTGCACAAATGGTTTAAATCACACTTAATCGGAAGAGTGCAGAAAATTAAAATAAGCAGTTCACATGATATAGATGAAACAATTAATTCCTCTAACTGGGGAGTTATCAAAAATGGGGTCCCACAAGGTTGGGTCTTGGGTCCCTTGCTGCTCTTATTATATATTAATGACTTGCTATTCTACATTCACGAAGATGCTAAGCTAGTACTTTTTGCTGATGATACAAGTATAGCTGTCACACCTGACAAACAGACGTAAGAGAACGATGGTGGAGAAGGCAGTGATCGACCGAAAGCCAATCGCAAGCAGCATCCTGGAGGGAGTAACCGAAGACGCGCGCCCCCTACAAGCGGCTATATCTAGGCCGACATACGTCTGGACACCCCGTCAGTTACTAGTTAGTTACCCAGGCAGTTACTAGTCAGAACTCAGGCAGTAACTAGTCAGAACTCAGGCTGTTACTAGTCAAAACTCAGGCAGTTACTAGTCAGAAGTCAGGCAGTTACTGGTCAGAACTCAGGCAGTTACTAGTCATATCTCGGCTATGAACTTAGCAGTTACTATGTCTCAGGACAGCTAGCATCATACGGACGACGACGCGAGAAGAGAGAAGAAACAGACACATGTTGGTAAAGTTGAGTATCAATGTAAGTTTCAGTTAATATAACTTGTAATACTAATATCTATAGGAATGATTTAGCTCACCATCGATTCCTTCACCAGTTCCTTTCCTGACAACTATAACGAGAAAAAATGCTCCAACAAATATAATCGGTAAGAACCCCCAGCATCGCGTGGCCGTGTAGTTATTCGAGAATAAAAGTCGTCGCCTGTCCGGTTTTGGTGGGGGGGGGGGGGGCGTAACATGCCCTACAGGCGCTAATTATAATTCACGCACCTGAGCGCAAGCCGCCCAACACAGTAAAAGCAAACACGCTTGCAGGACGTAAACCTTGCCTCGGCAGTATTTTTGTCCAGTAGCAGCCATCAGCTGCCTTGTAGAAACGACACGTTAGCACGTCGCCCCTCGCTATGGCAGTGAAGCGCGTGCTGGACTGGGTCCAGTGGCCGACCCGCCCGCTAACGGTGCGTCTGCCGACAGCAGGCATGGCGGCCCGCGCATGCGCATTGTCCCCGTTGGCAGTTCGCAGACAGAAGCGCCCGCCGCCGGTCGCACGGATGCAGCGCGCAGCCGCCGTCGCAGCCGCGCTCTTCTGCGCATGCGCCGCAGCCTCCGCGGCTCCGGTGCCCGCAGGACCCGACAGGTCAGTACTCCTCCGTCGAGGAGGCGCCAGGCCACGTCGCTTACTTCCCGCTAGCTGGGCTGCTGTGTCTCGAAGACAAGCTACAGCAAACCCTATTACCGCTTATCCCGCCATTTGATTGACATATATACTCCACAATCAACTGTAAAGTGCGTGGCGAAGGGTACACGACACCAATACTAGGTATTTTCCTTCCTATTCCACTCCCAAATAGAACCAGGGAAATGACGTTTGTTGTTAATAATATCAACTTATTCCCACGAGTTAGTAGCTTTCACTCGGTGAATACTAGACAGAAGTCGAATCTACATTTGCATCACACCACCTTGACACTTGTGCAGAGAAATGTACAGTATTCTGTATCATCTATTTTCAATAAGCTGCCACAAGAGCTAAAGAATCTTAGCACTAACCCACACGCTTTCAAATCTAAATTGAAGAGTTACCTCATGGCTCATTCCTTTTATTCTGTCGAGGAACTCATAGAAAAGTTAAACAATTAAGCTAAATCATTTTTTTTTCTTTATTGATTCTTTTCATTTTGTCTTATAATTGTCGTGTGCATAGTACTACTTAAAATTTTCTATTATCATTCTTGTGTAAAAATGCATGTATTGACTTGTTCCATGACCATGGCGTCTCACTCCTCAATTGGGTCCTATGGAACTGAAAATTAAAAATTAAAAAAAAATATATAAAATAAAGAATGTACAAGCCCTAATTTATCTTGCCTTTGTGATCTTTACGTAAAATGTAAGTAAGCAACAGAAAGATCGTTCTACAGTCAGCTTCAGATTCCGGCCCTCTAAATATCCTCGACAGAATTACTCGAAGAGAACGTCGTCTTTCCTCCAGCGAATCCCATATGAGTTCACGAAGCATTTCTGTGACACTCACGCATCGGTCGAACCTACTGATGACGAACCTAGCTGCTCGCCTCTGAACTGCTTCCATGTCTTCCTTTAAACTGATCTGCTGCGGGTCCCAAACGCTTGAGCAATACCCAAGACATGGTCGTACAAGCGTTTTATATGCGGTCTCCTTTACAGATGAAGTACATCTTCACAAAATTCTCCCAAGAAGCCGAAGTCAGCTGTCCGCCTTATTCACAACTGTCCTTAAATGTTCGCTCCATTTCATATAGCTCTACAATGTTACGCCTAGATATTTGAACGACGTGGCTGCACCAAGAGGCTCACTACTAATGCTGTCTACGGGACTGTTTTTCCTAGTCATGTGTATCACCTTACATTTTTTCTACATTTACAGGTAGCTTCCATTCTTCAAACCAAGCACAAATTTTGTCTAAGTCATCCTGTATGCTATTACAGTCAATTAAACACGACATTCTTCCATACACATCATCATCAAACAGCCGCAAATTACGAGCTACTTTGTCCATCAGATCATTTATATAGATAGAAAATAATAGCGGTCCTATCACACTACCCTGGGGCACGCCTGACGATACACTCGTCTCTGATGAACACTCGACGTCGAGAACAACGTACTGCGTTCTATTACTTAGGAAGTCTTCCAGCCAGTCACAAATCTGTTAACCTATTCCATAAGCTCGTATTTTCGTTAGCAGTCTGCAGTGTGGCACCGAGTCAATGCCTATTTGAAATCCAGAAAAACACAATTGCCTGTTGCCCTTCAACCATGAATCGCAAGATATCATGTGAGAGAGGGCAAGTTAAGTTTCACATAACGATGTTTCCTAAAACCTTAAAGAAGTTTTTCCGTCACAGAGAAATTTACAATTTTCGAAGTGAGAATATGCTCCAAAATTCTACAGGAAACCAACGTCAACGATATTAACCTGTAATTATGTGGGTCAGATCTTTTACCTTTCTTATCAAAGGGAGTCACCTGCGCATTCTTCCCATCACTAGGAACTTTGACGACGTCATCTCAGACTTCGTCGCAATCGGTTTCACTGCGCGGCCGCGGCGTGGGGCGCGGACCGCGGAGGGGTCGCTCCGCGGGCAGAGGGTATTTAAATCGCCCGCCACCGGGCTAGAACCCAGTTCCCTTCGAGCCGTCGTAGCGTGCGGATCTCCGTGCCGGCGCGTATCCTGGAGCTCAGTCCGTCAGTTCACCTGATGATGGCGACATGTATGATCGCTGATATGTTGTGCCCGTTGGACACAGTAGACTGGCAATACACCTATGGATATTTGGATTATCAAATACGTCGGGAGAAACTCAAGAATCACAACACTGATACACTTTGCAGCATTAAACAAATATTTTTATTTTTGGAGATATATGTGGTTAATAAAGCGTCAATACCATAGAAAAGTACACGACTAATTGAATTATAATATCATAATTTTCCCAATTAAAAATAATTAAAACAAAAAATGTAAAAAATAAAATCTGAAATTTATGTCAACTTGCCCCGCTCTACCCTATGCTCTAATGCGCCTTGCTGCAGATCGCGTGGTTCCTCCTCGCCAGAGGTTCGAGTCCTCTCTCGAGCATGGTTGTGAGTGTGTTGTCCTTAGGTTACTTTAAGTAGTTAGTAAGCCTAGGGACATAACCAAAGTAGTCAAGTCCGATAGATTTACAGACATTTGTCCAATGTTCTGACAATTCTCCGTGCACTACTCGACTCCTCCTGCATTGGTGTGGCCATTTCTTCCACTGATGTCGAATGAGTTGGTTTCCTCTCTCTACCAGGTTGCACACCAATTCTTTTCGAATTTCCGAATCATTTGTCTCCAGATTCACGACAGTAATGGGACCAACGACTTTTCTTAAACCCTTCAGTGTCTGGAACTTCTGCAGAGAGACTTGTGCATTCTCGTCTTTCTTGTAAAACAGCTTCACAAGCAGAGCGCGATCCGGTATTGAGAAAAGTAATGACAAACGTCTCAGACGTGAAATGAGGAAGTGCCGTGTACCCTGCGTGTTTATATGAGTGCTGGAACTTAAATAGTGGCAACTATTTATTCACAACCGATATAAAAGCGTTACATGTTTGCACCTGTTACTGTTCTCTAATCATTAGCGTTGTGTAGAATCCGTTAATAGTGATGTGGAAGTCGGAGTATACCGTTAGCAGAGCCTGTTCTGTTGATTGTGCGAATGGAGCGGTCTACTGCCCGAAGCGAATGGCTTATAGTGGTTCCTTCATCTTCGGAATCAAGTCAGTCACAAGGACTTAGGTCTGGGGCGTATGGTGGATGTTACAGTACTTACGTATCCAATCGACTGAATAGAGCAGTCATAGCTTGCGCTGTATGCGCCCGCGCATTGTCGTGCAAAATGACGGGTGGGTTGCGCAGAAAGTGTTGCCGCTTCGTTCGTAGGTGATGCTTCAAAAACGAACAGTAATACTGTGAGTTGACGGTCTACCGTGGATGAACGTAATGGGTTAGGATAACATTGTCACAGTCGTACACGAGAATCTCCATACCTTGAACCATACTGGGGCTTTGGCACACTTTCGACTTTCGCGGCGACCCATAATGACGCCTTTCTGCCTCCGGCACATTCAATCTTAATCCAACTCCGTTGTTCGTGTTTCGAAAACATGGTGACACCGTTACGTTAGACCGCTCGCTCACAAGTGACTGTGTTTCCTTCGATTGTGCGCACGCCGGTGACGTGGGACGGGCGAGTCCATTTGCTAGAGGGTAAGGCAGGTATGTCAACAACGTGTGCTATCAGCGACAATAGTAGATTCCATTGCATAGTGTCTCCACAGCAGTGTTGCCACTATTTAAGTTCCAACCCTCGTACCTCAATGGGTCGTGCACGTACATTTTCATTTACGTATTCTGACACTTACAGCGACATTTCTTATCAGGTTTTACACAATTTACTTTTCCTCTGCCATACATTTTCTCCCTTCTCCGGTAATATCCCGTTGCAATATGATTTCATTCTAACCAGTGGTGTTATTTTCACAGCATTTTTAAAGTTCAAAGTTAATTATAATTATCCAGTATTACCCAGAAACACACGGGTCAAAGGTCGCTATGCAGTCACTGGTTGATCATTCCGGGGTAGTAATAGAAGAAAGCAAACGGAAATTTTAAGTTATAAATTCAACCTTCAAGAAATCTCTCACGTAGGAGACTCGTACAAGCGAAGCATCATTTGATCAACGCACTAATTCCCAAATGGAGGAATACAAAAGTCTTTTGGCCCGGATGGAATACGAGTTCGGTTTTGTAAAGAGTATTCTGCGGCATTGACCTCTTACTTAGCTTGCATTTATCGCAAATTTTTCTATGGTATTGATGGTTTATTAACCACATATATCTCCAAAAATAAAAATATTTGTTTAATGCTGCAAAGTGTATCAGTGTTGTGATTCTTGAGTTTCTCCCGACGTATTTGATAAACAAAATATCCACAGGTCTACTGCCAGTCTACAGTGTCCAACGGGCACAATATATCAGCGATCATACATGTCGCCATCATCAGGAGAACTGACGGACTGAGCTCCTGGAAACGCGCCGGCACAGAGATCCGCACGCTACGACGGCTCGAAGGGAACTGGGTTCTAGCCCGGTGGCGGGCGATTTAAATACCCTCTGCCCGCGGAGCGACCCCTCCGCGGTCCGCGCCCCACGCCGCGGCCGCGCAGTGAAACCGATTGCGACGAAGTCTGAGATGACGTCGGTGTGAGGGCTCTGTCCGCCGCGGTCGTCACTACGTTACGTTTGCTAGATTTACTCTTAATTTACCCAATCGCTGGTTCTTAACTTTGCTAAGATTACAGCCACAGTCACGGTTTATGAGGTCGTCAGTAGTGCGAATTTCAATGACCTCTCTATCGACGCAGTCCCAGTATCTCAACTTCTGTACTCTGCACTCCATCCGACAAACAATGTTCAGCGACCGCCGACTTGCTCGGATACATCAATCGTGTGTGCCTCTGGTGTTCAAGGTATCGATCCTCGACGGTACGCATCGTCTGTCCAATATATGACTTGCCACACTGACACGGAATCTGATACACGCCGACCTTCCTCAAACCGAGATCATCTTTGGCGCCCCCCACCAGTGCACGAATTTTATTCGGCGGACAAAAGACAATTCCAAGCTGGTGTTTCTTCAAAGTGTGGGCGACCTTTCCCGAGAGTGCGCCCGTATATGGAATAAACGCAGTGCCTACCTCCTTTTCATCCGTTTCCACAAGTTGTGCTGTAATGCTGGGGCGGAGAGTCCGCTGATTCTGCCACTCTGAGTACCCATTTTTTCGGAATGCAGTTCTCAGGTGTTCCAATTCCTGGGGTAGACTCTCTGCGTCGGAGATTGTGCGCGCCCTATGTACTAAAGTTTTAAGTACCCCCATTTCTCTGTGAAGGGTGGTGACAGCTGTCTGCGTGTAAATACAGATTAGTGTGCGTTGTCTTCCGATAAACACCATGACCCAGAGTGCCATCAGGACTTCTCTTGACCAAGACGTCAAGGAATGGCAATTTACCCTCCGTTTCAGACTCCATAGTGAATTTGATGTTGGGGCGTATGGAGTTCAGATGTCTAAGGAAGTAAAGGAGTTTATCCATACCATGTGGCCAGACGACGAAAGTGTCGTCCACGTAACGGAAAAAGCGAGAATGTTTCCATTCAAATGACGCCAGGGCTTCCTCCTCGAAATTCTCCATGTTCCATTTTGCGACCACAGGGGAGAGTGGGCTACCCATGGCGACTCCCTCCGTATGTTCGTAGTATTTGCCATTGAAAAGAAAATACGTGGAGGTCAAGACATGCCTAAAAAGTTCGGTGGTCTTCTCGTCAAACTTCTTATCAATCAAATCTAGTGACTCTCGAAGGGGTACGGTGTGTACGAGAGTACTGTGTGATCCCGTCGGACTGACAGTACAGTTGCACACCTGCGTGGCACGGACAGTATGAGGTTATCAATCAGCTCTTGAAGGAGATTTGACCATTCTTCCATGAGTACAATATTCAGCTCCGGAACGGTTGTGGGACGTGCTAGTCTGGCTGTAATGCGTCTGCGACGTGCATCCTAGACATGGCTGATGGGGTTTAAGTTCGGTGAACAAGCTGGCCACTCCATTCGTTAAATTGCCGCAGCTTCAAGCATATTGTCCACTAGTGCATCTCTGTGGGGACGACCGTTATCGTCCATCAGAAGGTACCCATCTCCTCTGTCATCAGCATAGGGCACAACGAATGTCGAAGGATCTTGTCTCTGTACCCCTGAGTAGTCAAAGTACCATTCTGAACGACATATAGGTTCTTACGTCCGCAAATACTGACTGCTGCCAACACCATTCGTGCACTACCATGATATGGTGATGTTTCCTGCACATTAGCAGGACTGTTACGAGTTGTACATTCTCTCCCAATGAGGGAACAACGATTGTCCGGCTGAACACAAAATCTTATCTGTGAATGGAACCCGGCGCCATTCCTTACGACTCCAGTCGTGATATTTCTCCGCCCAGTTTCTGCGGGCTAAAAGGTGTTACGGTTTTAATGGGATACTCACCATAGGACTCCGTGCGTAGAGGCCACATTCCAGTAGGCTATTTCCGGACTGTTTTTGCTTATATTGCACGTCCTATTGCTGCCTCGCTCTCGGCTGCGGTTCGTCTAGGGAATCGCTTGTCCACCGTCATTCGCTCGAGCTTATCTCTACGAGTTTACGAGAGGAACTCGAGCCCCCGATTTTTGACAGTCTGGAGTGCACTCGCGCTGTTTTGATAATATATTTTTATTTTTGGACGACGTCCTAGAAATAAGTTAAATTGGTCTCAATCCCCTGGTTCCGACCTAGGTTTCGGGAGGTTTTTTTTTGGTTGTAAGGCGCATGCCCGAACCCGTAAGCCCCTCCCACTTATTCCCAATTGGGATCCCCCATTTTCCAACTTTCAGCTTGTCTGACAACTGGCAGAATAGAAACGCGACTCTTTATGTGCCGATTCTCAAACAACAGCCCACTCCACTGGAGAATGAAAAGAATAGTCTTTTTTTTTGGGGGGGGGGGTTCAAAATGTTCAAATGTTTGTAGAGCTTATGGGACTTAACTACGGGGTTATCAGTCCCTAATCTTACAAACTACTTATGAACTAGCTACAACTAAGGACGTCACAAATATCCATGCCCGAGGGGGGATTCGAACCCCCGACCGTAGTGGCCGTGCAGACCGTGACTGGAGCGCCTCAGTCCCCTCGGCCACCGCGGCCGGCAGGGGGGGGGGGGGTTTACCTGAAGGGTGAAGGGTCCGATGCAGTTAAGTTGTAAGAAAAACATCTTTGTAAACGTATTGGACGTAACTGTTATGGGTATCAGACACTAGACTTACAAACTACGTAAACTTACACTAATGAGAACACACACACCTATAGCCGAGTGATAACTCTAACCTCAGATGGAAGAGGTCGCTCAGTCCGCAACATTACGCCTTAAACTATGCCGCCATTTCGCACAGCAGTTGTATTCAGCCTCTTATCACGACGGACTGTTAACCGGAGATATCGGTCATCTCTTACTGATGTTACCCGTGGACGACCTTGGCCTTGCCTTCTTTTGACGGTTCCTTTTGTTTGTAATCGCGTCCAGGTGCTGGAGACATTCCAATAGCTGCAGCCACCTCACTCTGTCCTATGGCTCTCCATGCCATAGCTTCGGGTAATTCACGTCGTTGTTCCATTGCACTACCTGTTCACTACACTATCTGAACCCAACTGCTTGGTATAGTAGACACAAGTAAAACCCAACCCCGTCTGCAGCTACTTGCTGTTATTAGCACTATGTAATGCTGTTGTCTCCACTGCGTAGAACCGACGGAAAACCATCGGACCATTTTAATTCGTTCTACTGAAAACAATAGTTCAGAACCTAAATATACAACAGATCGCCTAATTGTTTTGACCTGTGTAATACCATAAGACTGCCTTCAAAAGTAGAAAGATAATTTAGAAGTGAATCGCGATCTTAATTTCACTGAGATGACTAAAGTCGCTGGACGGCGATATGCCGAGATACGAGTGGCGGCAGTATCTCGTACACAAGGCATGAAAGGGCAGGGCTTTGGTAGAGCTGTCACGTGTCTTCCGGTGATTCATGTGTGAACGTTTGCCAAGCGATTACGGCAGCGTGACGGGAATCAGTAAACTGTCATCGCGGGATCCTAGTTGGAACTAGCCGTATGGTACATACCGCATCGTAAATAGAGTTTTCAGTACACATAGTTCTACAGTGTCGAGAATTGGCTGAGAATACCAAATTTGAGGTGGCTAGAATTAGATGTGGCTATATCCAGGTGATTTCCTGTCAGAAAGGACATAGTACGTCGTAATTGACTGTAAGTAGATAATGTCGTGGGAAAGGCGAACCAGATACTGCGTTTCATTGGTAGAACCTTTAAAAGATGCAACAGAACTACTAAAGAGACTGCATACACTACGCTTGTCCGTCCTTTTTTGGAGTATTGTTGCCTAGTGTGGGATCCTTATCAGATGGGTTTGACGGAGGACATCGAAAGAGTCCAAAGAAGGGCAGCTCGTTTTGTACTGTCACGATAGAGGGGAGACAGTATTACGGAAATGATACAGGATCTGGGATGATAATCATTACAACAACGGCGCTTATCGCTGGGGCGTGGACTACACGAAACTCCAATCGCCAACATTCTCCTCCGAATGCGAAAATATATTGTTGACTTCCTCTTACATAGGTAGAAATGATCATCAGAATAAAATACGAAAAAAACGGAGAGATTCAGGTCTTCTTTCTTTCCCCGCGCTATCGGAGAATGGAATGGGAGATAAGTAGTATAAAGGTGGTTCGATGAACCCTCGCCGCGGTGGACTAGCCGAGCGGTGTAAGGCGTAGTTTACCTTAGTTTAAGTAGTTTGTAAGCTACGGACTGATGACCACGCAGTTTGATCCAATAGATTTACAAATATATGAACATTTGTCACGATATAGGGGAGACAGCGTCACATCAATTGTACAGGATTAGGGATGTAAATCATTACAACAATGGCGTTTATCGCTGCTGCATCATCAGAATCATGGTATTACCCCCAAAACAAATGAAAACGTTAGTAACAAAAAGTCAGAAGTTGAAAACATTTTAATGATTACTTTTTAAAAGGTGTAAAGAGAAAAGGATCTAAATGTTCATTAGAAGGAGCAAGGCAGTTAATGGAAGAGGCTATACCTACACAATTTGATACAACTGAAATTCCACCCACCTCTCCTTCGGAAATTAGGAAAATAATAAACTCTCAAGAGTAAAAGGTCTTATGGAATTGATGGCATTTCCAGCAGGGTATTAAAAGCTTGTTTCCAAGAGATAAGTAGGATTACAGTCATATGTGTAATAGTTCTTTGCTTTCCCGGATAGACAATCAGTTGAGAGGATCATTCTGGTATCCCATTGTGAGACTGATGGCGGCGCTGTGGTTGTTTTGTTTTCCACTAGTATTGTTTTATTGTGGTAATATAAACATTTTCTTTAATTTTCTACGTAGAACTCTGTAATTTCGAAACAAACGTTTGCTGTGAATGAAGTTTACGTTTCTAAATCATTAATTTTCATGTTTAATTCCAGTCGTTATTTGTAAACCCGTAAACCCGAAATTAGGAAACACATTTTCCAAAAGTAACATTTATAAGTTTTACTTCTTTGTCCCACTGTTACTGCTTGAGTACATAGTCAGAAGATTTTTTGAACAGGTAGTTGTTGTTGTTGTTGTGGTCCTCACTCCTGAGACAGGTTTGATGCAGCTCTCCTCCCTACTCTATCCTGAGCAAGCCTCTTCATCTCCTCATAAGAACAGCAAACTACAACCTTTTGAATCTGCTTACTGTATTCATCTCTTGGTCTCCCTCTGCGATTTTTACCCCACACACTTCCCTCACTAATTTCGCGATTCCTTGATGTCTGAGAATGTGTCCTACCAATCTATTCCTTCTTTTAGTCAAGGTATGCCAGAGATTCCTTTTCTACCAAATTCTGTTTAGTACCTCCTCATTACTTACGTGATCCACCCACCTAGTGTTCAGCGTTCTTCTGTAGCACCACATTTCAAATGCCTCTATCCTCTTCCTGTCCCCACTGTTAATCTTCCAAGTTTCACTCCCGTACAAGGCAACATTCCATACAAATGCATTCAGAAAGGACTTTTTTTACACTGTAAATATATTCGATGTTAGCAAATTTCTCTTTCTCAAAAACACTTTTCTACCCATTGCCATTGTGCAGTCTAATATCTTCAGCATCTCCGGATTTTCTTAGACTGCATTCCATTACCCTTGTTTTGCTCTTGTTAATGTTCAACTTATAAACACCTTTCAACATTCCGTTCGACTGCTCTTCCAGGTCCTTTGCTGTCTCTGACAGAATTACAATGTCATCGGCAAAATACATTGTTTTTATTTCTTCGCCCTGAACTTCAATCCCTTCTGCAAATTTCTCGTTGTTTTTCTTTATAGCTTGCTCAATGTACAAATTGAGTAACATTGGAGAAAGGCTACAACCCTTTCTTACTCCCTTCGCGACCGCTGAATCCCTTTCATGCCCTTCAAACCTGTTAACAGCTGTCTGGTTATTGTACAAGTTCTAAATAACCTCCGTTCCCTATATTTTACTCCTGATGATTTCAAGATCTTAAAGAGTGTATTCCGATCAACACTGTCAAAAGATTTCTCCAAATTTACAAAAGCTAGAAATGTAGGTTTCCCTTTCCTTAACCTATATTCTAAGATAAGCAGTAAAGTGAGGATTTCCTCACGTGTTCCTGCATTTCTCCTGTATCCAAACTGATCTTCCCTGAGGTCGGTTTCTACCAGTTTTTCCATCCTTCTGTAATTAATTCGTGTTAAAATTTTGCAGCGATGACTTATTAAACTGATGATTCTGTAATTTCACACCTGTCTGCACCTGGTTTCTTTGGAATAGGGATTATTACATTCTTCTTAAAGCCTGAGGATATTTCCCCGGTCTCACACATCTTACGCACCAGGTGAAACAGTTTTGTTATTGCTGGCTCTCCCAGAGACTTAAGTAGTTCGTAGGGAATGTCGTCTACTCCAGGGGCCTTGTTTCGACTTATGTCTTTCCCTGCTCTGTCAAATTCATCTCTACATTTACATCTTTCAGTATAATATCTCTCATCTTCATCTACTTCCTCATCTCTTCCTATAATTTTATCTCGAAGTTCTTTTCCTTTGTAGAGCCCCTCTATATACTTTTTCCACCTTTCAGCTTTCCCTTCTTTTCTCAGAACTGGTTTTCCTTCCGAGATCTTAATATTCATACAAATGTCTCCACATGTCTCTTATTTTCTTGTAGGTGGTATCAACATTACCCTAGTTATATATTCTTCAATAGATTTGTATTTGACTTCTAGCCACTCCTGCTTAGCCATTTCGCACTTCCTATCAATCTCATTTCTTAGTCGTGGGTTCTCCAATTTACCTGCTCCATTAACTTCATTTTTATATCTTTTCCTTTCGACAATTAAATTTATTATATCCTGTGATATCCAAGGATTTTTTGTAGGTCTTGCCTTTCTACCTATTTTTTCCTCTGCTGCCTTCAGTATTTAATCTCTCAATGCTATCCATTCCTCATCTACTGTTTTATTCCCCCCTGTTTCTGTCAATTGTTGCCTCAAGCTCCTCCTAAAATTCTCAAGAACTTTAGGTTCCTTCAATTTATCTTGCTCCCATCTCCTTGTATTCCTATCTTTCTGCATTTTTTCAGATTCAGCCGACAGCTCATTACCAATATGTATTCTCAGAGTCTATATCTGCCCCGGGGTATTTTTTACAGTTCAAAACCTGGTTCCAAAATCTCTGTCTTACTATTATAAAATCTATCTGATACCTGCCGGTGTCTCCCGGTCTTTTCCACGTATACAACCTTCTTTCATGATCTTAAACCAGGTGTTTTTTTATTATTAAATAATGTTCCGAGCAAAATTCTACCAAGCGGCTTCCTCTTTCACTCCTTTTGCCCAGTCCATATTCACCTACTATTTTTCTTTCCTTTCCGTTTCCTAATAATTATTTCCAGTCTCCCATCGCAGTTAATTTTTCCTCTCCCTAATTGTCTGAATAATTTCCTTTGCCTCCTCATAAATTTCTTCGATCTCATCGACATCGGCAGAGGTAGTTGTCATATAAACCTGTACTGCTGTGGTCGACGTTGGCTTTGTATCAATCTTGACTATGATAAATCAATCTTGACTATGATAATGCGATCACTGTGCTGCTCATAGTAGTTTACCCGCATTCCTATTTTCTTATTCATAATTAGACCTACTCCTGGAATAGCCCAAACTGATTTTGTATTTACTCGCCTGACCAGAAATCCTTTTTTTTTTTTTTTTTTTTTTTTTTTTTTTTTTTTTTTTTTTTTTTTTTCACCGACCTTCACTAATGCCCACTGTAACTAACTTAAGCCTATCCATTTCCCTTTTTAAATTTTCTAACCTCTCTACCCGATCAAGGGATCCAACATTCGACGATCCGACCCGTAGAATTCCCAGTGTTGTCTTTCCTTATGACCACATCATGCTGAGTAGTCCCCGCCCAGAGATCCGAATGGGGGACTATTTCAGCCCCGGAATATTTTACCCAAGAGGTATGCTCTTATCATATATTCATACAGTTCGCAGTAACTGCATGGTTAGGCCATGTTAGCTGATGTTACAAGGCCAGCTCATTCAGACTATTGCCCCTGCAACTACTGAAAAGGCTGCTGCATCTCTTCAGGAACCACAGGTTTGTCTATCCTCTCCACAGCTACCCTTCTGCTGTTGTTACACCTACAGTACGGCTACCTGTATCGTTGAGGCACGCAAGCCACCCCACCGCGGCAATGTCTGTGGTTCATGGGGATGGGAACAGGTAGTGGGAGTAGAAATATTTAAATATTCCCTCGTAATTTTATAGTTCACTTTCCATAACGCAAAAACTGTTAGTTGAATCGTAATGTTTAACTTAAAGAAGGTACCCAACAGTAGGGTATTTTCCCCTACAAATTGTCAGACACAGGATACTGAAGACTAACAATAGTTCCTGACTGAGTGATTTCTGCTGTCAGTCGAAAGTCCAGACGGTTATATATTCTGTCTGATGATCTGACCTGTACTTACCTGCTGTGGAGTTGATGATCTAACCTGTACCTTCCTGATGTGGAGTCGATGATACACCTTACACCAACATGTGTAATCTGATTCAACTTCATCACAAAAAAAAGGCTGGAACGTCATGACATATAATTCGAGTAATAGACTATCGAATGTTTCAGTAAAGTCAAATGCAACACTTTGCAACAAACTCTTTGATCCTCAACGTACATCATATTACCCAAATTCAATTCTGTTATACAAAATCCTAGTTTCTAATAAACACACAGCATTGTTTGCTAATTCCTTAAATACCAAAAAAAACTTCCGAAATTATGTTTCAGAATCCTGTAAGAAAGCCTTATTTCGGATCATTAATATAAAGAAATCTATTGCCCCCATTATTTGCTACCGTACAAGGAGGATCTACCACATGTATAGATCGTGACCGGGTATTATATTTCGTAGGATATCCACTCTTTTGCGTAATTACAGAATTGTAACTCATATAGATGAAAGAACCTGGTACGCAATATCAGAATTCATGTAAATTACTTTCGCAAACCAAAGTATTAGTCTTACTATTAAATATTTCATAACTTTGCAGATATGGTTGTGAGATCAGTTTTGAAATCGGCACAACAATTGCTTTATGATTAGACAGTTTAATCATCGTTTCGCAGTCTTTTTAGCTTGCATAAAATTTACATTTACGTTATTTCACTATGATGGCCGAACGATTTGTGGAAAAAATAAACACTATTGCTACCATGTCCCGACTCATTTCGTGTGCAAGTGACAACCTCTATTGAATTAATACTGTTATAAATTAAAATATTGCTTGCCCCTTGAGCAGATTACTTTGAGCATGATGTATATACTTGTGCCTGTTTGTGTGATGTCATGTTGTTTAGAAGTGCCACGGGCAGTTTAGAATGAGTCGAAATGGAGTCGGTTGTGTGACTTAGATGTTTCAAATGTTTGTATAGCTTATGGGACTTAACTACGGGGTCATCAGTCCCTAAACTTACAAACTACTTACAAACTAATCAAAATATCCACGGGTGTACTGCCGGTCTATAGTGTCCAACGGACACAATATTTCGGCGATCATACATGTCACCATCATCAGGTGAACTGACGGACTGAGCTCCTGGAAACGCGCCGGCACGGAGATCCGCACGCTACGGCTGCTCGGAGGGAACTGTGTTCTAGCCCGGTAGCGGGCGATTTAATTACCCTCGGCCCGCGGAGCGACCCCTCCGCGGTCCGCGCCCCGCGCCACGGCCGCGCAGTGGAACCGATTGCAACGGCGTCTGAGATGACATCGGTGTGAGGGCTATGTCCGCCGTGGTCGTCACTTCGTTACGTTTGCTAGATTTACTCTTAATTAACCCAATCGCTGGTTCCCAAGCTTTGCTAAAATTATAGCCACAGTCACGGTTTATGAGGTCGTCACTTGTGCGAATTTCAATGGCCTCTCTAACGACGCAGTCCCAGTATCTGCACGTCTGTACCAGAATCCTAGTGCGTTCATACTCCATCGCATGATTCTCCGACAAACAATGTTCAGCGACCGCCGACTTGCTCGGATACATCAACCGTGTGTGCCTCTGGTGTTCAATGCATCGATCAAATGTTCAAATGTTGGTAAATCTATCGGACCAAACTGCGTTGTCATCAGTCCGTAGCTTACAAACTACTTAAACCTAGTTAAACTAAGCTAAGGACAAACACACACACACCCATGCCCCAGGGAGGACTCGAATCTCCACGGCGAGCAACTGCGCGCTCCGTAGCGAGACGCTTTAGACCGCTCAAAGCATCTATCCTCGACGGTACGCATCGTCTGTCCAGCGCTCCCCACCAGTGCACGAATTTTATTCGGCGGACAAGACAGATTTTTCCCCTTGTGTTTTAAAGATCTAACGTGGCAGCTTCTTCTTTTTCAGGCCAGATTATGACCTTGCATAAGGTTAATGTAAAAATAATAATTTTTAGTTATTTGTATTTTGCAGAAATGACATGGCGTCTTCTCCTTTTTCAGGTCAGATTTTGACCCTAATGCAGCTCGTGGGAAACTCGTAGTACTTTTGCCTATCGACATCGTCAGAAGAGCACAGTTCAGACTAGGATCTGATGCAGACGACGGCAAAATTTTCTACAACTCTCTCGGTGACTTCATCCAGAGTTCGTCCTTCTTCCCCATCGAGATCAACGTGCCGGATGTGGTCCGTTGGTTCTACGGCTTCATGTCCAGCTGGTTCCCAAGCTTGGCCAACAGGTGGCAGGAAGGGTCAACGCCGAGGATACGCCTCTTCCTCCTGGCTCCACCGCCAGTTCCTGACGATACCCATTCACAGAAGACGGCCGTCGCAAATGTGTACAAGAAGCTCTTCGTTGCCCCAATGAATAACGTCGTTGTGGTAAAGTCGTCCAGTGAAGGTCATTTACAGCTAACGCCAATCACAATTTATCGCCACGAGATCGTTCAAAGGCTTGTATTGTTAGCCGAAATAGATATGAGCTCAGCATCTGACAGCAGACAATCATTGCAAGAGCAGCTCAGTTAGTTCTTCCATGATCCTGTATGGACTATACAAATTATTTCAGGTAAATAATTAGATCTGTGTTTCATTAACACCCAGTAACTTATAGTTTTTATATGTAATTGGAGTCTATCTTCTCTGTGTTGTTTTCTTTCCCTGCTGATCAAAGATTGCATATTCCTGTATTTCTTGGAATACTTGCAAATTTAACTACAGTAAATAAAAAGCATACAGGAGAGTGTGTAACGTCACTGCTTCGTCCACCTCATCCTCGATGGGCGAAGTTGCCGTTACATTCTATTTTATGCTTAATCATTTAATAATTGTTCCAATGATTTGACGGTATGGGATGCGGACAATTACTAGGTTGATCCATAACAGTAAACTTTGTTAACTTCCTTTATTATGGAACGACAAATGTTAAAAACTCTTCCCTATACATACACTGTTTAAATAACTGCGTGCCACTACGATGAATGTCTACAAGTGCACACTGAAACATTTCAATATGCAACTGCAACCCGTTTGCGATACGACGGAATGGTAAAAACTTTAGCCACCACTAAACGCAGGTTACGAACTCACTGCCGACATGCTACCGCCTCGCTCTGCGGTCGACGGGAGACTGCCGCACACCGGCCAACAAACAAATAACATTCCAACCTAACCATTGTTGCCAGCAGCTCTCGCTGCACACCAACGATAACTATCGTTCGACCAAACGTACTAAAGAGGTTTCTAACCTAAAACCCTGTATCCTCACAAGTGGTTCTCATCATATGTCAGTATCGTTTTTCTTTCATCAGTCTACTAAAAATGAATTGTTTGTACGTTATGTAATGAACGTGAAACATCGACCACATGTTTAATGTAAGGAAATAAAATCATCAAAAGAGCTGATAACAAAACTAGTATACCAAATGAAATATATGTTATTTTTTAGAAAACTGATATTTTTAAGATGGGTGACTATAGTATCGAAAGGTCAATTTGAAGCAGCCACAGGTTAATATACCTTGTTCATTCATTTTTGTGGCTTATCTACATTTAAATAATAAATCCTGAATTATGCATATCCAGTTGCATTCAAATTTAACATATGTAATGCAGTGTTATTTCAGTGAATCAGAAATAAGGGTACATTCTTCACATATAGCTACAAATCTTAACAGTTCAGCTGATACTCTGAATATTTAGAAATTTTTGTTCACAGTTGGATGGCTATGATGGATGAGCTATTATCACATAAAATAACTGTTCAATCAATTAAGCACCAGGTCCAATGTTACAGTCCAAAATTTAACCTAGGTTTTCTTCACTGATCACTGTCACAGTGACCTATATATAATACGAGGTCCCCTACCGCAATCCCTCCTACCTCGATCAACAACTCCAAAAGTAAGGGTATGTCGTTAGTGATCTGATTGTAGACAAGGAAATTTTACAAAAGCGGCCTCGATTTCTCCATTATCGGTCCCCCAATCTCCTTACAATGAGTATCAGATTAAGCACCAAAATTTTGTTTAACATTCGAAATGTAATGACAGTGTAACCTAGTGTGGGTGAACGTGGTGCTGTTGATGGTGATCATCACATAGCTTGGGGATGACCATCTCAGCAGTCACCTTCTCACTCAAATTGTTTTCTTCGTCATTCACAACATTTAATAAGCCCCCACTTCCCTCCTAAACTTCCCAAAGTCTCCTGGAGTGGATCAATCTTTCTCAAAGACTCATCAAGTCCCAAAATGTGTGGATTAAACCAGAAAACTCACCATAGTGTCTAAACAAAAAGATTATACTGAAATTCTACATGAGTAGCTCACACTTTGTAGATGAAAATATTCCTTTGAAAGAGGATATATTTTCGGTTAGGCGATTTAAAGAGCTGGTAAAATCCTGCAACGATACCTCACATTTACTTTCTATTATTAACACATCAAGCACAAAACTCTAATCTTCCTTCCTTCCTTTATCACAGTTACTGTTATCAGAACGAGAAGCTCAGAAGTAGGCAAGTAATGATTCACCAGATCGGAGTCAGTGCTTACATCCCTAGTTACTCTGTTACTAGTCAGATAAAATCGTCAGGCAGAGAAGACATACTGAACAGTATAGATAAAATGTTCAAATGTTTGTATAGCTTATGGGACTGAACTATGGTGTCATCAGTCCCTAAACTTACAAACTACTTATGAACTAGCTAACACTAAGGACGGCACAAATATCCATGCCCGAGGGGGGATTCGAACCTCTGACCGTAGTGACCGTGCAGACCGTGACTGGCACGCCGCAGTCCCCTCGGCCACCGCGGCCGGTCAGTATAGATCCAAATAAATACTTATTATAGTTACATTTCAACTGAAGTTCTTTAAGATTAGTTATCAGAAGGAAACGAGAAAACTAAGAATTACTGTTATCAAAATCATACGATGTTATATCCATGGCTGTTTACTTTAATACTTCAAGTTCACCCGTAGAAGATGTTTCAGCAATGCAAACAGTAATGCTGAAATATGCACATAGTTTACGGACAGTGTATGTACAGTCCACATAGAAGACGAAATAAATTTTAGAAACTTATATCAATAAGGGTGAGTCATGTACACTTTAGTAAGTAGTTAAAATAAAATCTACATTATTTTAAGTCATTTTATTTAATTTGAGCTTTCAACTAATCTATGACAACGTAAAAAATTATAGCAATGGCACATTAAGAAATACAAAGAAATATATGTTGTACATTTTCTGCCTTTTAAGTCGACAGATGCTACGAAATCTGACCAACAGCTAAACAAAAGAGTGGAATGCTGCAAAGTGAGACTGTGTATATGTAAACATCATGTCTAACAGCTAAAGAATAAAGTTACTTAAGGAAGATCACATATCTACACATTATTTATAATCTTATCTTGTATTTCATGAGTTTATCACATACAAAAGACTTAAAACTACTTTCACAGATGAAAATTATTTTTTCTTATAATGACAAACCCCAATCACCACCTTGAAAATTTGTTTCACGTTACACAGTAACATCAGATGCAATTGAATGCAGTCTTTCATAAATCTCTAATACAGTCTAGAGACACAAACTGTCAGTCAAAATCACTCAATGAATCAAAGCCTAACAGTAACAAGCCTACAAATATTCATAAAACAGTACAATATTCCTCTGAAGCTACTAATTCGTTTACAGGCAGACATAAGAGGAACATTCAGACTAAACCAAACATAGGTTAAGTCTATATTTTTATACTCGTATCATGTAAGAAATAAAATAAAAATGAAATGAAGTTATGAATGTTAGTTTTTGTTCTGATTTCTCAAAATGAGATAAGAAACACGTACAAGTTTGGGAGACATAATAGTTCGTGAGTCTTGATGATAGTTGTATGAGAAACAAGGTAGGTGAATGCCACACCACTGTCAACAGTAGAAGAAATATTCTACAGAAAATGATCCACACTACCCAAAAAATGTTCCATTTTCATTTTCTGTCAGCAAATGCCATCAGAGGTTGAAATAGCGAGAGTGACGACACCATCAAACGCTCAAAAATTTCTGATGTGTGCAGGTACATAAATGAAACATTCTGCACTTTATTAATACTTAGCATCACTGAAAAAGCTTATAAATTTACAACATTCTCATACGTATTTACTATTACATCATGTAATTAAACATGTTTCCAATATATGAGAACGTTGTAAAACATTCTAAATCCCATACTGCCACCAGGTGACGAGTTGCCATGTAAGTTGTATCCACATAACACAGTTCGTCTTTCAATAAATGCAAGAGGAGAAACATCAGGAAAGTTCAGTATGGTGTTCTGCAATTAATGGCAGACATTGTGCAGATTTTGCACACAGTGGCTCACTTACGAGAGACAATACTGTCTCGAGAAGTTATTGTAACTTCAAATATACATGAAACGGCTATTGAGATTGCAATGTGCACTACTTTTGTTTTTGTGTTTCTTGATGCAGAATCCGAAGATGATGACTTACATCAGTATACAACAAACAGTTACTTCACCAAACGTAATGCGGTCTTGACTTAGAAACCTACAAAAATAAGGTATCATTTATTATTATCTGCAGCATATCGATCTCCTTCCCTGATGATGTCAGGTAAATATTATTACAAATTGAAGTTTATTAAATGCATTCTATAGAGGGTATAAGAGCGCTGACATCTGATGTAGTCAGTGTAAAGATTGCGTCAGCCGCACCAGCCGCCTCAGCCTGGTCATAGTGGTTAAAGTTGGGCCTGGTCTGGTAGTCAGTGACTGCAGTATGAGGACGTATGGTCAGCTGGCAGCTCTAGCTAGCTCTAGCCGTCTCAGTCAGGTCGTAGTGAATGAAGATGCGCTTGGTCTGATGGTCGGTGAAGGTAGTATGACAGAGGAGGTTTAGCTAGCAGTTCTGACTAGCTCTGGCCACCTCAACCGGGTCATATTGGATGAAGACGGGCTAAGTCTGGTGGTCAGTGACAGCAGTATGAGGGAGGAGGGTCATGTGGCAGCTCTAGCTAGCTTTGACCGCCTCAGACGGATCGTAGTGGATGAAGATGGGCTTGGTCTGATGGTCGGTGACGGCACCCCTCAGGTACGGCGGAACCTGGGCGTCATGGACGGCAGCGACAGGCACCGCGTCGTACAACGTCGCCCTCTGTGAGACGCTGAGGCCCCGCGGCGGCGCCTTGGCGTCGGCGTCGACGACGGCGTCTGTGGCGTCGGCGGCCGCCGGCTGCGCCACCTTCACCGCCACCGGGATGATTGGGTGGTGGAAGCTGTAGAAGAACCCACCATCTACCTGCGGCCGTGGCATTGCTGCGGCCTCGGGAGAAGCCGCCTTGGCCTGGCGCTGCGGGTAGAGGTACATGGCGCTGTACGACTCTGCAGGCCCATCCTTCAGCGACACTACTGACCGCTGACTCCCAACATTAGCACTGGACGCATCACCAGCTTCGGTCCCGGCTGCCGTCGCGTGCTCGTCTTTGGAGGAGCTGGCGGCTACCGCCTCGGCCACGAGCTCTTCCTTACTGGCACCGGATCGGCCCTCTGGGTCTACAACTTTACCTCCTTCCGCAGAAACTGTGGCAGGCGCTTCCAGAGATCTGGCCTTGGATGAAGCACTCCTGCCGATCAAGTTATTCAGCACGACCGCCTCCTTTGTACCGCCCTGCCTGTAGGTTGGCGCCTCAGCTCTCCTGGCGATGTCCTGTAGGTACTGCATGGCCACAGGTGGGTAACCACCGACGTTGGTCACGCCTGCTGGGTGCCCGACATGACGGTCTCTGTCGGCCGTGCTGTAGAGGTCTCCTGAAACGTGGGGTTGGGTGTCAATTTGAGAACTAGGCCTAGACACTCCAATAAAATCGCGACTGCCATCATCATTAGAGTCAACTTTGTAAAACAATGCACCATACTTCCTGTGTGGAGGACTATAATCAACATCACCAACAACGATGGGCACCCTGTCTTCTGGGTTAAAATTCCTATTCTGAGCCCTTTCATCACTTCGTCCATGGGATCCCACCTGTGATCCAAAATGCGAAGAAGCTACAGAGCTGTCGTCATACGATTGGTACTGGCTTCCAACTCCACCACTGTCTGCTTGCTTAAATGATGGGTACAAAGTTTCCTGAGTCTCATTATTATCAGAGTAAGTACTACCCTTGTAATACACTGGATTTGGCTGATAACGTAATCTGGAACGCCCTTGTGGCCTAAAGTACGTGTCTAAAGGCAATTCCTGGTGATGATGAGAGTCATGTATGTCACGCATATCATAAGCTCCTAGGTTACCTTCCTGTGGTAGGACTACAGGTATGGTACCTGGCAATGGAGACTGCTCTCTGTGCGCATTTTCACGTCCTGCTTGCGAATAAATTCCATCTTCAGCCACCTGCGTCTCATTCAGGTATGAATTTGTATGTTCTGGATAGTAAACAGGGTGTGGAATGTCTTGCCCAGCATTACTGACTGAAGAGACAGAATAATTATGAGAAATCTCTCCCTCAGTGTAAATCAAAGTATGACTGTCGTCTCTGTGGTTGATGCTAGGAGAGCCTTGATTCGTGTTATCGTTTCTTCCGTTTTGAACATAAGTGAAATGCGGTCTGGAGGCACCTCTATTTCCACTGTAGCTTACAAAGCCTCCATGGAGTGCAGGTTCCCCTCCACGGGTGACAGTATCACTCCCCCGCCCAGATGTCTCCAACACTCCATTGTGCCTGGTTGGGTAAGTCAAGTCCGGCAGGACAACTCCGGCTTTGTAGAACGTCCTTCGCTTGCTACCAGAATCTGAAGTCACCACGTCCGCTGCCAGCATAGATCGACCTCGATTCTTAGCCCCATCAATTTTGTGGAGGAACTGGAATTCTCTTTCTGCAGCCCTCTGGAGATCATCCGTATCATCAACAATATGAGCGCCACCTCTCGTCTTGTTAAAAATCTCCTGTATCAAGTAAGACTCTGGGAAATTTCTGGCCATTCTCTCCGGGTCGCGCTCTTTGATGTAGTCGTATATAGTAACCCTGCCTCTCCTAGCGCGCCGAGTAGAAGTTTTCGTCTCATTATTGTGGGCAACGACTTCGGAAGAACTCGAATTTTGGAGTGTTGAACGCACATGCTTCGCTGATGGCTTTTCGTCATCATTTTCACTAATACTATTGTCTCCATCTGCACTTTCCGCGTACACGATGACGAAGCGCTGTCCAGAATCAGCCCCGTGACCAAGGATGTCTCCTCCAGCATCCACTAGGGTCTTCGAGGAGTCACCGGAGTTTGGACGATCTCCAATCGTAGACCCTGAAAATATTTAACTGTGTCGGCATGCTTGTCCACAATGAAACGATTCCGTTCGTATCCGAGTGCCTGACATGCACAGCCATACTCTAGGTGCAGCAACAGTTCTCACACCACCATGTTTGCACATGCAAAATATTTAAGTGGTACGTTGATATGAAAATAAAAAATGGGCTATGCACACGAAAGAGAGAAAGATAAAGAGAGGTCAATGAGATGTCAGCATGCAGTTACCACAGATACATGCGTTCGAGAACTGATCCTCAAAAAGTCACTCTGCACTTGAGAGCCAGTAAGTTATAGGTGACTGTAAATAACACAATGAAGTGACAATGCCCGGAGACACTAAGGGAACGAACTTGTGAATGGAATTAGAGCTGGATACAATTTACAACAGATTTTATTAATTATACGTTGTCGAGAAATACGTGGATTTTCCTGCCCTCTTGACCCCTAGAAACCGTAAACACACGCTAAAATAGATCGGTGATATCACACCATGTTCTTCACCGAGCAAGGTGGCATATTTTACAAGACGCTGGAGTCACACTTGGGAAGATGATGGTTCAAACCCACAACCAACCGTTCAACAGTGATTAATTCAATTCACATAAACTAGATGATTCTTTAGATAAGGAACTGTCGATTTCCTCTCACTCCTTCTCCCACTAGATTTTCTGCTCCGTTCCGTATCTAATGATCAAAAGGGCGGATCATTAAAGTTCTTTTCTTCTTCTTTTCTCCTTTTTTTCCTTTTTTCTCATTCCTCGTTCAATATGAAGCGTCAAATAGGTCCTTCTCTTCACCGCTACAAACAATTCTCTCCCAATGTACCTTCCTCTTTCAAAAATCAGTAGAGAAAGCTACACTACATAGCTACGATGGGTCTCCATATTCTGTTACCTTCAAAGAGTATTCTGCACATCTAATATTGGTTATACCTAGGTAAACCTCTAACTGTGACATATGGTCCATATAATTTTCCTGCTATCCATCCCAAGTGCCTTCTGAATATTCCCTTATAATTGCTAGGAGCAGCAAAAGTAGACAGTGTCACTCTACATTACCTCTTCGCCACGCAAGTAGTACGGAGGAACTGGAATTCCTTCGATATGGATCTAAGAAAATCATCAGTGTCACTATCAGTATTTATGTTGAAAATCTCTTGTACCTGGGTAAACTTCTGGCTACCTTCGCCCACGCCTAGCCGTCCTAGCATCACATGACGCAGTTCATAAACACATCTGACATATTTTAGTTCTTTATTTTAACCATTTGATAACATTCTCACTGTTCTCTACTGTCCGTTTTAAAAATCATTTATGATGAACACATAATGAGAGAAGTAACCCATCCCCACCATAATGCTGGAACGAGAAGAGCAGCAGAAGAAGTTTCAGGCAAACGTTTTGATATTTACAACACTGAAGGCTAGTTACCCGAAGAATCAATGTTGTATGATGACTGTACTGCCTCAAGGAAAGCAAAAGATTTAGTAAAAGCTTGATAAATACATGTAACCCAATAATTTCTAAAAATCACACTATGAAACTGCATTTTTGTTTGTCAAAGCACCTCATTTCAGTTATCCACTTGTTATTTACAGCACAAACATACACATATACAAATGTCCTTTAAGCAAAATGAATTAAAAAACTGGTTTTCAGTCAGAGATTTGGCTATTGCTAAAAGCCAGAAACGTTCAGAAAGACAGTACAAGTGCTGAAATTACACATAAAGCTTAAAATGAAGCTTGAACATTTAGAAACAAGTACAAATAATCGCTCATTAAATATTAGACTAT
Source organism: Locusta migratoria (assembly GCA_026315105.1). Classification (NCBI taxonomy): domain Eukaryota; kingdom Metazoa; phylum Arthropoda; class Insecta; order Orthoptera; family Acrididae; genus Locusta; species Locusta migratoria. Next base: position 64,781,522 of record CM048751.1, read on the forward strand.
ATATTTCTTTTTGACACCGATACCAACATGCAATACAAACACAGACACATGCATTTTTCATCTCACCTGTTTCGGCAAACATCGCACATACCGATATTGGTAATAGATTTACCTGTCAAAAAGTACATAAAGAAGGAAAATTATGTTTGTCAGAAGGCGGCACTTAGTCTAACGTCACTGTATTCATGATGGATAAATTTTAATGACAAATAGTAGTTATTGTAATAGGTTTGTTTCTTTTTTGTGCTGGTCCACAGTTTTCTTCAACTCAAATCAGGATAAAATGTTCAAAACATTACAAGTGAAATTAGCCAAGAAACTGATGATGAAAATACAGTAATCAAACAGCATAAGTCACTTGAACACTAAAGATGACTGTAAGCAAATGATACAGATTTTATCAAACTATCATGGAAAATCAGAAGTACAATGAGCAACATAAACACAGGCTCGCTAAACTCGCTAAACCTTCCTCCCGTTTTTTTTTTTTTTTTTTTTTTTTTTTTTTTTTTTTTTTTTTTTTTTTTTTTTTTTTTTTGTTAGAAGGGGATAGTCAAGGTTATCGAGTCGAAATCAAGCCTGCAGTAGTTTTTTGTCACTAGCAATTAAAGTCACTTCAAAGTGACTTCTCAAATACCGTCAATTCCTCCTTTTATTTCGTATATCATCAGCATGTGACTTTCCTTTCGTTGCTTTCCCAAGTACATTAGTATTCACGTTCAAGGCCCTTGGACTGCTTGTCGAGAAACAGGATTTGCAGCAGTGCTTTTGTGTTTTAAATTTTGAAAGAGTGTTCTCTTTATGAATTTTTCGATATGTTTGTTTCTTTTTGTTGCCTTTACCAAGTTTCAACATATTCTTCTTGCACATCAAGAAGTGTGTTTTCGTTTCTGCTTTGTGCATCGGTCTCTCTCTCTCTCTCTCTCTCTCTCTCTCTCTCTCTCTCTCTCTCTCTCTCTCTTTTTTCCATGCCGGCAAGAAGGTCGCAAAATTTACGGTCGGGGGTTCGAATCCCCCCTCGGGCATGGATATTTGTGACGTCCTTAGTTTTATTTAGTTCATAAATAGTTTGTAAGTTTAGGGACTGATGACCCCGCAGTTAAGTCCCATAGACTTTACAAACATTTGAACATTTAGTAACTCAAAAAATGTGGGTAAACAGATGTAGTGCGTTCCAGGTAGCAGATACGAAGGTGGGGCGGGGCCACAGCTAACTAACGGACAGCAGTGGAATAAAATTGCTAAGGAGACCAAACACGCCCTCTGTGGTTAACAACAGTACTTGTACGTCGGAGTTTGCTCTAACTTAGGTTAATTATCTTCGAAAAGTCAAACATGAAAAGGTCTTTTGAGGAGAAGATCCACTATCCTGCGCAAAAAGGCTAGGTAAAGGCTACTTCGGATTTAATGTGTAGTCAACTGGAAGACAGCAACTAATCGTTTGCATTGTAAAGCACAATAAGTAGATTGAAAACCAGCAAATAAATTATATGGCAACTCACAATAATAGACAGGACAAACTCAAGAATCTCAAAGGTGATTTACATTTGTTGTTGTTGTGATCTTCAGTCCGCAGACTGGTTTGATGCAGCTCTCCACGCTACCCTGTCCTGTGCAAGTCTCTTCATCTGAAAATACGTTCGGCAACCTACATCCTCTTTAATCTCGGTCTCCCTCTACGATTTTTACCCCTCACACTTCCTTCTAATGCTAAATTGACAATTCCTTGATTTCTCAGAATGTGCCCCACCAGCCTATCCCTTCTCGTAGTCAGGATATGCCACAAACTCCTTTTCCCCAATTCGGTTCATTTTACTATTCTTAATGTTTGTTACTGGTAGGTTCGAACAATGCGCGCGTGTCACGGAAATGCGCCGGCAACTCAATTGCGGATCGCTGGAGGAAAGACGACGTTCTTTTCGTGAATTTCTATTGAGGAAATTTAGAGGGCCGAAATTTGAAGCTCAGTGTAGTACGATCTTGCTATCACCTACTTTCATTTCGCGTAGTGATCACAAAGACAAGATAAGAAAAATTAAGGCTCGTGCGGAGGCATATAGGCATTCTTTCTTTCCTCGTTCTATAGTGGAATAGGAAGGGATATGTCTAATAGTGGTACAATGTACCCTCCGCCACGCACCTTACGGTGAATTGCGGAGTATATATGTAGAATGTTCATCTTGTATCTTCCTCTGAAGACACTGTCCATTCCATTCATTTGCTCTTCCAGATACTTTGTGTTCTCTGACAGAATGATTATGTAATCGGCAAACCGCAAAGTTTTTATTTCTTCTCCCTGAACTTGAATTCCTTCTCCAAATTTCTCCTTGCTTTCCTTCACTGCTAGCTCAATGTACAGATTGAACAACATTGGGGAAAGGCTACAATCTTGTATTACTCCCTACCCAATCTCTGCTTCCCTTCCTGCGCTTCGACTCTAATAACTGCTGTCTGGTTTTTGTATAGGTTGAATATAAATTTTCGTTCCCTGTATTTTACCCCTGCTGCCTTCAGATTTCGATTTTGAAAGAGTGTATTCCAATCGACATTGTCAAAAGGTTTCTCGAAATCTACAAATGCTAAAAACGTAGATTGCCTTTCCTTAGCCTATCTTCTAAGGTACGTCGTAATGTGAGTATTGCCTCCCGTGTTCCTACATTTCTCCCAAACTAAAACTGATCTTCCCCGAGGTCGGATTCCACAAGTTTTTCTATTCGTCTGTAAATAATACGTGTATTTTGCATCCACGACTTATTAAACTGATAGTTCTATAATTTTCATATTTGGCTGCACTTGCTTTCTTTGGAATTGGAATTACAATATTCTTCAAGTCGGAGGGTATTATCCTGTCCCATATATCTAGCATAACAGGTAGAACGATTTCTTCATTATTGGTTCTCCTAACGATATCAGCAGTTCAGACGGAAGATCATCGACTTCAGGGGCTTTGTTTCGACTGCAATCTTTCAGCGCTCTGTTCAATTCTTCTCGCAGTATCATATCTCCTATCTCATCTTCCTCCACTTCGTCTTCATTTCTAAAATACTGCCTTCAGGTTTATTTCCTTTGTATAGGCCCTCTATATATCCCTTGCACAGTTCAGCCATCCCCTCTTTGGTTAGTACTGATTTCCCGACTGAGTTCTTGATATTCATACAGCTTCTTTTCTTGTGTCCAAATACCTCTATTATTTTCCTGTAGACGGTATCAATCTCTCCCCTAGTTATACATTCTTCTACGGTTCTGCATTTGTCCTCTAGCCACTCCTGCTTAGCCAGTCTGCACTTGCTGTCAATCTCATTTTTGAGACGTTTGTACTCCCTTTTTCCTGTTTCACTTGCTGAATTTTTATATTTTCTCCTCTCATCAATTAAGTTCAGTATATCCTGCGTTATCCAGGGATTTCTATTAGGCCTTGTCCTTCTGCCTATATGACCCTATCTCTCAGAGCTACCCATTCTACTGTATTACTTTCCCCCGTTTCAGACAATCCTTGCTTAATGCTCCCTCTGAAACTCTCAACCACCTCTGGTTCCCTCAATTTGTCCAGGTTCCATCTCCTAACTTTTCTACCTTTCTGCAGTCTCGTAAGTTTTAATCTTCAGTTCATAACCCACAAGTTACAGTCAGAGTCTATATCTGCCCCTGGATAAATCTTATAGTTTAAAACTTGGTTTGTAAATCTATTCCTCGCCATTATAAAGTCAATCTGGTATCTTTCAGTGTCTCTTGGCCTCTTTCACGATGTTTAAAGCAAATGTTGGTGATCATTAAATTGTTCTCTGCTCAAAATTCTTGCAGGCGATCTCCTCTTTCATTCATATTCCCACTCCATATTGATCTGCAACATTTCCTTCTATTCCCTTCCCTACTACCGAGTTCCAGCCCCCATTACAATCGAGTTTTCGTCTCCCTCAACTTTCTGAATGATTTCTTTTATCTACTCATACATTTCTTCGATATCCTCATCACTGGCCGTGTTAGAAGGCATATAAACTTGCACTACTGTGGTCGGTGTTGGCTTCATGTCTATTTTTGCTGCGATAATGCGTTCAGTATGTTGTTAATAGTAATTTCCCCGCATTCCTATTTTCTTATTCATTATAAGACCTACTCCTGCGTTATCACCAACTGAATTTGTATTTATAACCCTGTACTCAACTGACCAGAAATCCTGTTCATCCTGCCACCGAACTTCACTAAGCCCTACCATATCTAACTTTAACCTATCTATTTCTCTTTTCAAATTTTCTAACCCACGGATTAAGGGTTGGTACATTCCACGCTCCCATCCGTAGAGTGCCTGTTTCGTTTTTCTTGATGAAGACATCCTATTGAGTCGCGGTGGAGTGGCCGAGCGGTCTAAAGCGTCTCGCTGCGGAGCGCGCGGTTACTCGCCGTGGAGGTTCGAGTCCTCCCTGGGGCATGGGTGTGTGTGTGTTGTCCTTAGGTTAGTTTACCTAGGTTTAAGTAGTTTTTAAGCTACGGACTGATGACCACGCAGTCTGGTCCGATAGATTTACAAAAATTTGAACATCCTATTGAGTAGTCCCCGCCCGGAGATGCGAATGGGGGACTATTTTATCTCAGAAATATTTTACCCAAGAAGACGCCATCATCACATATTCATACAGTAGAAATGCGTGTCCTCGGGAAAAGTAACGACCGTAGCTTCTCCTTGCTTTCATCCTTGCAAAGTCATGTTAGCAGATGTTACAAGGCCAGCTCAGTCAATCATCCAGACTACTGAAAAGGCTGCTGCCCCACTTCAGGAACCACACGTTTGTCTGGCCTCTCCACAGATACCTCTCTACTGTGGTTATACCTACGGTACGCCTATGTGCATCGCTGAGGCACGCAAGCCACCACAGCTCGGCAATGTCTGTGGTTCATGAGGGAGGATTTACATTTAAAAAATTAAGATCAGAAACACCACAGGTGACCATTTTCGACTTTCTAAGACTGCATACCATAACCTTTATTTTGCTCTCGTTAATGTTCATCTTTTATGCACCTTTCAATACACTGTCCAAACTGTGCAACACACTGCCTATCATCCAGACAACTGAAAAGGCTGCTGCTCCTCTTCAGGAATCATACGTTTGTCTGGCCTCTCCACAGATACCCCTCCACTGTGGTTACCTATGGCTATGTGAATCGTTGAGGTACGCAAGCCACCCCAGCTCGGCAATGTCCGCGGTTCATAGGGGAGGATTTACATTTTAAAAAATTAAGGTCAGGTCTTCGAGAAATCAGAAACACCACTGATGACCATTTTCGACTTTCGATTTTCTAAGACTGCATACCATAACCTTTGCTTTGCTCTTGTTAATGTTCATCTTATATGCACCTTTCAACACACTGTGCAAACTGTGCAACACACCGCCTCCAAAAATGTACGTTCAAAACTGCAATCTAACAGGAAATGGTAAGTAGAAAGGGAAGAAGGCAGGGTGTGAGTAGAGTGTGGGCCCCACCTGGCTGCCCCTGCCTGCCGACGGCGGAGTCTACGATGACGGCGTCGCGGCCCGCGTCGTGTACGTGCGAGGGGTCGTACAGGGCGGGCACCAGCGGCAGCGAGGGGTAGCGCTGCCCCGCCCCCTCGTCGTTGTAGTCGGCGGGCGGCGCCAGGGGGTCGCTCTCCACCACCACCTCCTCGCTGTCGCCAGCGACCGGCTGGGACACCTGCTGCTGCTGCTGATCCTGCAGCTGCTGCTGGTACATCAGCTGTAGCTGTCTGCGCAGCACCTGCAGCCAAACACACACAGCTCAGCGTGCTTTCACTCTGCGGTTCATTTCATTGATCTTTACCAGTACCACAGACAAATATATACAGACGGGAAACCTCCGTAAGGGCCCGGTCCTACGCTCAGGGGTGCGGGGAGGGAGGGTTTTCAGCAGTTCCGTAAGATGTCCCATGATGGCGCTGAGGTCAGACGCAGCCGCCAGAGCAGGCGGCAGGTAGCGGCCGCCCCCACCACCACCTCCCCTCAAACGCCGGCAAGCCGGACACAGCCGTGGCCTCGTGGCAGGCGGCACGAGCTCTCCCCTCAGCCTCCCCTCCACGCTACCCTCTGACGTGCGAGAGGCACCCTAAGCCAACGATCCGCCTGACACCTGCTAGCATCTTACGGAACTACGTGGGGAGCGTAGGACAGTGGTTTGGAGGGGGCTGCGTCTCTGTATATGTTACTCTGTGCCAGTACACAACACCACGAATCGACAATAAATGGAAAAACAATCACATAACCGATAGGTGATAAACACGAAGTTTCCATGGATAAGTATCAGTGGCGGCGCGTCCTATGTGTTCACTGCTTCAGTGAACCCCCGGAAGAAAGTTCGTCACTAAAAAAAGTAAAAAAAAAAAAAAAAAAAAAAAAAAAAAAAAAAAAAAAGATATTCATTAAAAAGTTCAGATCATTTTATACGCACATTCAAAGTATTTTTATTGTATGACAAGCGTTTTATGACGTAGAGACAACAGGTATACGAGTCGCAGCACAGCCACTTAATATAGGCGGCAGTGGCAATGCGCATGCGCGCCTGAGGTTCACCACCTCTTCTGAACCCCATGGAGGCAACATATGGGCGCTCCCGCGCAGTGGCGGCGGACTGGGGGTGGGGGGGTTGCGTAGGGGGTGGAACGCCCCGCGCCTCTGGTCTTGGGGGCCTCCAAATACCCCGAAAGCATTTTTTTTCTTTTCTTTTCTTTTGAGCACGCCTTGCATCTCGTTCTGCTGGGGCCTCCAAATCTCGAAAGCTATTTTTTTCAGACTGTCCCATGTCTCTCGTCCTGGGGGAGCCTCCAATTCTTTTTTATAGTAATACATGTATTTCCAAGTGGACGGGGGGAGGCCTCCAACAACGTTAGTCCGACACTGCTCCCGCGGCAGGGAGGGGCGAGGGGGAACGCCGCTTTTACATTGGCGTCAGAGCTGGTAGAGACGCCAGCTCCTGGCTACTCGAGCTCTGGCGGTTACACAGGAATGGACCTGAAGCAAAGACAATGCCGTTAACTGCGCACCTCACCTTGCGCATCAGCTAATCGTCCATTAAGACAATTTTCGTTCTTCATATTTGTTTTTGGCGCATTGAAAATGCAACAAAAACATGTTTCGTTTTTCAGGTTGATGGCATTTTTTTGTTTTATTTTTCAAACTTTAACCATGCTTTGTGTCTTTTTTTATGTAATTTGTCACATTCTGGTCTCCACCATGCATGTTTGCTACGTGGGATCAAAGAGGTAGATTCTTGGCTAGATTTTTGAGATTAGGTACCAATTTATTTATGTCATCTGTTACTTTGATGGTTTATTATTTTTGGTGCTTTATAATCAGTCGATGTCATATCTCCCTTTTGTTTATAAGATTTTAATTTTCTTTAAATAAATGGGGTGAATTTGATTGCAATATCAACTATGTAATGGTCTGAGCCTGCATCTACTCTTCTCAGTAGTTTAACATTGTGGATCCTTTTATGGAAATTTTTATCCATACAGACATGGGATAACTGCCACTCCTCATTCTTTCACTCTGGATGTTTACATGTTTTATCTGCTACTTTTTTCAATATGTTGATTTAGATATGTGGTTGTGTTCTCTGCAGAGATCTACAAGCTTTTGACCATTCTCGAGTATAATGTTACGTGGATTCCATTTCCTTGTATTTCCTTTATGTTTCCATTTGGGAACTGAAGTTTCCCAAAACGATTTTTACATTCCTTGTATTTATACTGTGAGCTGTTTGTACAAGAAGGTACCAAAATTTGTCAACCTTATTCGTTTGGTTACAAAAATTTCATTTGTTCCAATGAAAGGATTTACTATCTGTAAGTTTCATTCTTAATGTTATTTCTTGAGCATTTTATTATCTGTAAATTTTATTCTTAATGTTATTGCTTGAATATCGGTAATTGAATCTTATTTTTATATTCACTATAAATTCTGTTCGAAATCTGGAACAGTGTTTCATAAACCTTCACATGTATTTTTGGCACATTGAAGATTCATCAAAAACACGTCATATTTGGTAAAATATCTTATAAGTGTAAATTAAAGACGCATCAATTGTAAAATCATTCACAAGATACGATCATGAATTATATTGAAGTCACTACACTCCACCTAGCAAGAACAGCCGTGCGGTTAGCGGCATCACATTGCGCTGTCGTAGAAAGCAGGTTCGAGACCGACTGCTAGTAATCCTGTTTTTAAACCCAATATTCTTTTTAACAGATACGGGTACACCAATGACTTTTGTATTGTTACTTTCCTCATATCTCCAGACGTTTTAGAAAATGTGTCGCGATTTTGAGGGTAAATGGCTTTGTAATAAATATTGAACTGTTTGAAAAAAGGAGGGGAAAAGTAGCCTTTGCGAATGAGTTTGATTAGGAGAGAGTGCTGCTTACACTGTTCTGTGACCCGAAAGCAGCTTGTGTCTTCATCGTAACAAATTCATTTTGTTACAGTCACTTGACAGTGAAATCACTTGCTTAATTTGTTTTAGTGTTCATGTGCATATTCATATGTTCCTGGTGTTTATTATCAAACAAAAATGAATAACATTCAGCATCCAAGTCCTCAATTACGAGTGTTATTCAAATGTTTGTAAACTATGGGGCCAAACTACGCTCTTCTTCGGTCCCTAGACTTACAAACTACTTAAACTAAGTTATTTGTGGACCAACTTACAACTATCCATGCCCGTAGGAGGACTCGAACCTCCAACAGCGAGCGGCCGCTCACACCGCAGCAAGGCGCTTTAGCAAGCTTGGCCACTCCGGCATGGAACAAGTGTTGTTAATGCCATCACGAGTAATAGTGGGTTCATCAATGAAGAGTAAAAATGGGATTACTTGGCGGTTCTCAAGTACCCAGTGACAAAATTCCAATCGTCTATTTTCATCTACAGTTCGAAGGGGTTGAATGATGGATGCCATACGTAATGTCTGCTTTACTCCTGTATCTCGAACAGCAATACATGCAGTAATTCTATATATGCTTGTTCAAGGTCTACAGACTAAATAATCGTTGTTACTTCATCCACAGTCTATTTCCACATTCACTTGCAATATGGTTTCTGAGTGCTGTATCACTGTCAGGCAGTGCAATGAAGACACGTGTATACACCAAGAATCTAGTAGTCTGTAATTAGGAAATCATATACCGTAATTCTTACAAGTTACAGCTGTGTTTACATTACAAAACCCTTAAACAAATACCATATCATGATACTCACATGCCTAAATATGTGTGACATGTTTACATACTACAGTACAGTAGACTTTGCCAACAAATTACCATGAAAAATTCAATGTAAATTGAAGCACGATTTTAAAATCAACACTCCAATGTTGTCATTCAAAAATACGCCTATATTAATGCATATCGACTGGTGTACGCAAACACAAACGATAATGCATTGAACTGCCCCCTATCTCTGATTGGGAATGTTGTCCCCCAAGGACATCAGTTACCCTGCCAGAAGCAGAGTTCGTTTGGTTTACATATGATATAAGTATTTCAATAAATAGCATGTCGAGCATAGTACTAGAAAGGTCTGCTAAAGATAGTTTCATTAACATTAATAAATGTTTTAAAGCCAACTCATTGACATTAAACTTTGAAAAGACTCAGTACATGCAGTTCAGAACATGTATCCAGTATATGCATAAAGTATGAAGAAGAGCAGATAGAAGATTATAAAATTGCTGGGATTACAGCTTGATAATAAAGTCAGTTGGAAGGAGCAGACCACAGAACAGCAGAAACGACTTAACAAATCTGTATTTGCAATACGAGTGGTATCAGACATAGCAAACATAAAAATGAAAGAGCTTGCTTATTTTCATTCCATAATGTCATAGGGTATAATATTTTGGGGTAGTTCTTCAAGTCAAGCAGAAGTTTTCAGAGACCAAAAGCGTGTAATACGTATTATTTGTGGTGTAAAGTCACGGACATCCTGCAGAAGCCTCTTCAAAGAACTGGGTATATTAACTACTGCATCTCAGTACATTTATTCCCTAATGAATTTTCCCAACAAACAGCTCAGTTCATACCTACAATACTAGGTACAAAAATGATCTACACAAGGACTTAAAAGTACTTACGTTAGTTCAAAAAGTGGTCCACTACTCAGGAACACGTATTTTCAATAATTTACCAACAACCATAAAAAATTTAGTTACAAATAAAGATCAGTTTAAGAGGAGCCTAAAAGACTTTCTAGTGACCAACTCCTACTCCAATGACGAACTTTTAAATAGAAACAAATGATGCATGAATCTGTATTCATACTATTAGTATCATTATATTATCAGCTTGTAAAAAATGTATGTACCGGTATTAGTAATATTATATTTTCAGCTTGTATGAAGATTGAAAAAATTGCACGTTCCACATCCAAGAGGATCTCCTCAACACGGATCTATGGAACGAACAACCTAATCTAATCAGTAACAATATTGGAGACGTGTTACGCGGTTTTTTCATTTCATTTTGTCTACCACCTTAAATATTTGTTATTCCCCTTTAAAACCTCTGTGTAAATACTGGAAATAAGACTGACACAAACGTGGTCTCCCTCTGCGATTTTTCGCCCACGCATTTACCTCCAACGCCAAATGCACGATTTCTTTAGGTCTAAGGATGTTTCCTTCCAGTCGATCCCTTCTTTTAGTCAAGGTTCCTTTTCTCCCCAATTCTGTTAAGTACCTTCTCATTAATTGCACGATCTACCCACCTAATTTTCAGTATTATTCTCTACCACCAAATTTCAAAATTCTCTATCCTCTTCCTGTCTGAAATATTTATCGGTATGTTCCACTCCCGCATAAGGCAACGCTCCAGACAAAAGCCTTTAGAAAAGACTTCCTTACACTTAAATTAATATTCGATGTTATCAAATTACTCTTTTTCAAAAAAGATTTTCTTCCCAATGTCATTTGCACTTTATATCCGCTGTACAGCGAACATGATGTGTCACTTTAGTGGCTAAGTAACAAAACTCATCTACCAACTTTATTCTTTCTTTACCTAATCTAATCCCTTCAGTATTTCCTTATTTCCTTAGACTGAATTCCATTACCCTTGTTTTGCTCTCGTTAATATTCATCTTATACGTTCCTTTCAACACACTATCCATTCCGTTCAGTTGCTCTTCCAGGTCCTTTGCTGTCTCTGACACAGTTACAATGTAATCAGCAAAGCGCATTATTATTATTATTATTATTATTATTATTATTTTCACCCTGAACTTTAATTCCTTCCCCAAATTTCTCCTTGATTTCCTTCACAGCTTGCTCAATGTACAAACTGAATAACGTTGTAGAAAGGTAACAACCATGTCTTACTCCCTTTCCAACCACTGCCTCCCTTTCATGTCCTTCTACTCTTACAACTGCTGTCTGTTTTTAGTATGAGGCATGTTTTTTATTTTTTACTTTTTTTTTTTAAGTAAGTGCCGTTCTGAAATTTAAAAAAGACGTGTTAAGATATCTCAATAATTTTATTTTTACATGAAATCCTGTACCTTGTTAGCCACTACATCACAACTTTGTCATCGTCTGGAAGACGCTCACCGCCCATTTGTTTCTTCAAGTGTAGGAAATCGTAAAGCATCTCTTTTCTCTCACATTATTGTCCACTTCCTGCACCAAACTTTCATTAACGACCGAAGGACGCACACTCCGTTGTTCATCATGCACATTTGTGCGGCCATCTATAAATGCTCTCTCCCACTTTCTTACGATTCCATCACTCATAATGTTTTCTCTATAAACTACACAGGTCTCGCGATGAATGTCGATCGCTTTTAGGCCTTTTAGCACTAAGAACAGCTCGTACTTCACAGACGGCAGGACTCACAATTATCGGAGGCATCTTCCTCAGTATACAACGTAAACAAGGAAGAATCAGACTGTAATGGCGTCAGTGCGTAGACAACATACGTATGTGTACCCTAAAAAAAAAAAAAAATAAAAAAAAAAATAAAAATAAAAAAAAAAAAATAAAAAAAAACCAACCCTCGTACCTTCGTGCAAGTTGTAAATAACCTTCCATTCGCTATATTTTACCCTTGTGAAATTGTGAAATAAGTATGTTATGCCACAGGTCAAGAATTTTGTGAAAGGATGGAACTAGACGGTGGTGCTAGATGCCACAGACAGTAAATTACGTTGGTTCGCAATTTCGGTTTGGCGCTAGACGGCACCCTACAAAAGGTGAGTCACAAGTGTCCGAGTACGACACTACAACAATGATAATACAGAAAGATTCTCTGTCTATAACTTCATACAAGGTTTGTAAAATTGTCTCAATGCAGTGCACAGTGTTCTTCACTAAGGAAGTGAATCAGATAGGCGTGTGCTATTATAGGTACACAATTATTGCTCACAATGCCTACATGGTGACAAAGTGACAGCTTACGAGCAGTGTCAATACTCACTATAGCTCATTAAGTCACAAGTCCCATGAAATGTAAGATAGTTTCATATTTCATAAAAACGTTTCACAGAAGGGTTTCACTTGCTGTCTTCAGAATTTGAAAAATTGTATTCCAGTCCATATCGTCGAACGCTTTCTCCAAATCTACAAAAGCTAGAAATGTTGGTTTGCCTTTCTTTAATCTGTCATCTAAGGAATGTCGTAAGGTGAGTAATGTCTCCCCTGTTCCTACATTACTCCTGAATCCAAACTGATCTTCCCTGTAATTCTACATCGCTGCATTGCTCTAAACATTATTGACAATCGCTTTTAGCTTCATTTATTTCTTATAATTTCGTTATTGCCTGTGTAAAGTGACAGACAAGATATTGAAGTTGTAAAACATGATTTAGGGGTGAATTAGATATCAAATCTCAAGGAAAAATTATATTGTGTAACAAAAACACTGGAATAAATCAGTGGATTCCTGCTTTCTAATTGCTACTCAACAGCAAATAGAATACAAGATACAAAGTAAACATAATATCGAATATGTCACTGTAATAATAAAATTATGCTATCAATGCTAATTCAATATGTGATTCTTTGAAAGGAAAACAATGTACTTGCAATAGATAAAAGAATTTGTCAAATGAAAAGAGTGCTCGATTTGACTAAAAATAAGGAATACATGCAGCAAAACGAAGATACTGTAATGTATTACAATGAAATATGAGTGTGTTTACATGTTTAGTAATGAACTGTAAGTAAAACAATACAAAAAATATTCTAAGAAAGATATTGTTTGCAATAAAACCGAAAAAAAGAAGTAAAATTAAAAGGACTATCTATCAATATAAGAAATCAGTGCATAGTATAAGAAACTAAATAACACATTTCTGTATTTGTGATAATCATGAGACAACAAACAGAAAAATATTTCAAATAACCAAAAATTGTTATTTAAATAAACTATTGTATTTAACAGTCTCTCAGTACTTATCAATAAGAAACTAGGAAGAACATACAGAAAGAAAAGAAAATTGACAGAGGGAGGGAGTACTGAAATACTGGAAAAATTGGAAAAACGAAAAGGGAGCAAACACTGATTTTATTGTACAACTCTAATAATGGTAAATTGTTATATGTTAAAAAGATGAAGCCATATTAGTCAGTAAATTATGTTTCATAATCAATTAGTAAAAGTACGGAAAATTAGATGAGAAATTTAACAAATTAAATTTGGTAAGTCAAAAATTATTAGAAATGTAAATTATGCACGACTATTATCATAGTACAGCTTATAAATTCAAAACATCTCAAGTGTATGTCAAAAAATGAAAACACCTCTGAATTGTACCTGATCTAATTTTATTTATTGAACACAAAGTTTATGACATGTGAATTACAGTCTAGGTATAAATCAACACCTAGTTTAATAAATTGATATGAAAATTAGAAGAAAATATCCGTATGTGACAGTGGATGTACATTCAACGAAGTGTCAGAGTAGTGTAATTCGAATGAAATATATAACGTGTGGCCAGTTTATATCAATTATGGAAACAAATCAGTTACAATGTAATCCATACAAATACCAAAAAAAGGTGTTAAATAAATGTAAATTATTTCTTTCGATGTTCATTATCATATACCTTCCAATTACCTTAACAACACCAAGTGTGGCTTTTTTGGAGTCACCTTGGCGTTATATTATGCGGACAATACTGTTCATAATCCGAGTGTTTCTCTTTGGGCATTTTGTCCTGCGACATTCATAGCGAAAAGATATTACCGTTTGTGTATATCCTTTTCCTGGGTATAATTGAAGTTACAATACTGCTAGTATATGCGACTAACAAGTCATTCTAGCAGAACATACCTAACATTCTCGCCAAATGAATTTATTCAATCAATGCTGGAAGCTCAAAGAAAATTTGGATGACTGGAACGTGTAAAATAATGTCAATATTCTCTCTTCTCTTTGAAGAACTGGACAGATTAGGCAAAAGTTGAAGACATAGGCGTCTTCTTCGATTTAACCAAGCCAGTTGATTACGATGACCAGAAAATATGACCGCAAAAGTTGTAACCTCATTGAATGGGTTACTCACAATTCGTTTTTCTCAGACTTTAAGAACAGACAGCAAGCGGGTAGTGAAGGATGATGAGTGCAACATATACAGTCTATCAAATTTTGTAGATCGTGGCTTCCACCAAAATAATGAATACTAACGGTGATACTTAGTCTTTATGGTTTAGTGGTCAAGTTCGTGGTTCAGGGTAGTTTCAGGAGTAAGACAAGACTGTAACCTGTCACCACTGTTGTTTATATTATTCACGGATCATATGTTGAAAACAGTAGACTGGCAGCGCAGGATTAAAATAGGTGAAAATAAAATAAGCAGAGCCGGCCGCGGTGGCCGAGGTGACTGAGGCGCTCCAGTCACGGTCAGCACGGCCACTACGGTCGGGGGTTCGAATCCCCCCTCGGGCATGGATATTTGTGCCGTCCTAGTTCGTAAGTAGTTCATAAGTAGTTTGTAAGATTTTTTTTTGTGACCCCGTAGTTAAGTCCCATAAGCTTGACAAACATTTGAACATTTTTTGAAAATAAGCAGTCGCGTATGCAGAGGACTTAGTTGTGATGGCAGATTCTATTGGTAGGCTACAATCTAATATTTCAGACCTCAATCAGAGGTGTGAGGGTTATAATATGAAGATCAGCTTCTCCGATAAAAAAATGGTGTCTGTGGGAAAGAGATTTAAACAGATTGAGTGCCAAAATAGGAAAAACAAAGCTAGAACAATTAGACAGTTTCTAATACTCAAATGTTTGTTAAGCTTATGGGACTTAACTTGTGGGTCATCAGTTCTAAACTTACGAACTACTTATGAACTAACTAATACTAAAGACGGCACAAACATCCATGCCCGAGGGAGGATTCGAACCCCCGACGGGTAACGGCCTCGCGCATCGGAGCATAGCGCCTCAATGCGCTCGGCCACTCCGTCGCGGCAACAGTTTCAAGTACATACGTTTTATTTTCTCACAGGACGACAACATAGTGAAAGAACGTGAATCAAAGTGTAGCAAAGCTAATGCAGTTGAGTGCTCAGCTTAGATCTACTGTCTTCCGCAAAAAAGGAAGTCAGTACCAAAACTAAGTTAGCAGTGGACTGCTCTATATTTTGACCAACTTTGTTGTGTGGGAGTGAAAGTTGGGTGGATACAGGTTACCTTGTTCATAAGGTTACAAATATGAAAGTAGCAAGAATAATTGCAGGTACTAATAGATGGGAACAATGGCAGGAAGGTGTTATAGTGAGGAAATCAAAGAAAAACTGGGAACGAACACCATAGATGAGGCAGTTAGAGCGAACAGGCTGAGATGGTGGGGTCATGTTACACGCATGGGAGAAGGAAATTACCTAAGAGACTCATGGGCTCAGAGCTCGAGGGTAAGAGGAGTCGAGGTAGACAAAGGAGGAAGTACCGTAAAACGGGGTGATTTCGGATACCGGGGTGATTTCGGACGACATGGTTTATCTTTTCTTTGCCACTGCATAGCAATTTACGCTAATTACCACTTCCGCGCGCTAATTATTTTATGCACAATCCTGTAATTCGCACGTCCCGCGGTCCCGCGTTTGGATTGGTTGTTTACCAAGGCAATAATCAGTCGGACAGTCTCATTGTCGAAAGTTTTCGCTGTATTATATTCTTTTGTTGCGACAGGCGGAAAAGTATTGTAGCTCCAGTTCCCAACGATATCTGTAGGATGCGCCACTAGAAATTTTGTACCAGTTTGTCACGAGTTTTGTGTAAAGTTTCAAAGTAAGATTTTTTGTAAGTGTTCACTTTGTGGCGTGATTTCTGATAATGCCGAGAACGTAGAAAAGTAAGAAAGGTATTCAAGATCAGTCTAATTATGACCCGTAAATTTTAAAGAAAGTAGTTCGAGATATTCAGTGTGGTAAATTAATTTACAGAAAAACCTTTAATAAATAAAACTCCTAAGCTCAGTCCTTACCCTTATTTTAATGATTGGGCGTCTTTAAATTTTTTAACAGTCACCAGAATCAAACCGAAAGAAAAAAGAATTTTAAAAAGAAGTCAATTTGTGTCCGAAATCATCCCATGCACTTCGAAACACCGGACAAAGATTGAAAATACATTATTTGTCTGTCTCAGAATATTTTATTGATTATACATATACACCACCAATCCCGTAAAAATCGGTACTTAGCTTTGGTGAAGAATGATTTTGAAGTAAAAGGTTTAACATCAGACGAGGCATCAATGTTAGCATTGAATAGGGGTTCACGGAGAAATTTTATTAGGGGGATTATGTTCCAGACTGAACGCTGAAAGGCATAATGTCTCTAATGATGATGATGATTTTAGTTTTATGATTTACACAATTCGTAATTGAGTCGTCGTAATCCAGACCCCTATTTTACTGTTTCCTTGTTATCATTAATTGATAATGGGATAATACTGTCGCGGAATATGTCGTGCAGATATAAAATTTTATATAGCTGACTTCTGGTGCGTGATATGCCTCAATAATCAAACAGTTGTACGACGACGTCAAAACAGATTAAAGGGTAACACATGAAGTTAGAGGACGGTAGGTGAGTTTGAGAGTGAAGTAAGCAGTGAGGTGGTGACTAGAGACGGTGCTACCTGCTGGTAGGCCTGGAGGTGCTGCTGGCGCGCCGCCTCCACCTCAGGGGTGTCCCTGACCGGCTGCGGGAGCCCAGGATACGTGGCGGGCAGGTGGTTGCCGGCCGCGTGGAAGCCCTGGCCCTCGTCCCAGTACTGCACCTGCAACAACCACACATTGGACACCCCTTTTCTGCAGTATGCACTACGGGATTGGCTGAAACCTCAACACGGTGTATTTTCCTCCATCTCGGCCATATCACCACCACCACCGCGGCGCTCTCGTGTGACGTCAGCCAGAGTAGGTTGCGCGCGCATAGCCGACTGGCTCGCTTCTTTGGCACAGTGGGCCGTGCCCCACAGGATACCCAGTCAGCTATGCGCGCCCAACCTACTGTGCCTGACGTCACACGAGAGCGCCGCGGCCTTCCCTCTAGGTGCTACAGAAAGTGCTGAAGTTGTTTTAGTTTAGATTAAATTAGATTAATACTTGTTCCATAGGTCATATACACGACATTTCGTAATGACGTGAAACGTGTCAGTTTAGTAAATGTTGTCTATATATCACAATCAATATTTTAATGTTAAGATTACCTGACATAGTCGGGTCTGGAGGCGATATAATCGTTTTATAGTTTTCAAAATGACAAGCCAAGATCGCACACTAACAATTTATTAAATGACGACCGGTTTCGGTGCACTGTGTCCCTATCATCTGGTTACATATATGTTATAATCTGGTCCTCTGTCAAAAATATAAAAGACATGCAAGAAATAAGGTAAAAATATAAAAAATAGCATAAATTTGGGATTAAGAGGCACCTACCTTATTAAAAATTTTATATAAAATAACAAGTGCAACATTGCACTTAGTCACTATATAAAAAAATGCATTTTTTTATATAGTGACTAAGTGCAATGTTGCACTTTTTATTTTTATATAGTGACTAAGTGGAATGTTGCACTTGTTATTTTTTTTTTAACAAGGTCGGTTAAGTGCCCCTTAATCCCAAATGTATGTTATTTTTTATGTTTTTACGTTATTTCTTGCATGTCTTTTATATTTTTGACAGATGACCAGATTATAACATATATGTGACCAGATGATGGTGACACAGTGCATTGAAACCGGTCGTCATTTAATAAATTGTTAGTGTGCGATCTTGGCTTATCATTTTGAAAACTATAATATTTTAAGGATTTTTATTTACATTTATTTTTTTCGTTAAGTTTTATCGAAAAATTCATCTATAGTGTAGAAGTAGTTGCCATTCAGCTATTCTTTTAATTTCTTTTTAAATACTAGTCGGCTATCTGTCAGACTTTTCATGCTACTTGGTCAGTGACCGAAGAGTTTTGTGGCAGCATAATTCACCCCTTTCTGTACCAAAGTTAGATTTAACTTCGAATAGTCAATATCACTCTCTCTCCTAGTGTTGTAGCTATGCACACTGCTATTACTTTCGAATTGGGTCAGATTGTTAAACATAAATTTCATGAGTGAATATATATATATATATATATATATATATATATATATATATATATATATATATATATATATATAAAGAAACACTGAAGATCCCAAAATAAATGTCAGCAGGATGATCTTGGGCGGGCTCCAGCACTACACGCTTTCGTGCAATGAATACTTTTGTACTCAGTGTTGAATTGCCCCAGAATATTATTCCATATGAAAGCAGTGAATGAAAATAGGCTTAGTAAGATAGTTTACTGAGATGTATATCACAAAATATTGCAATGACCCTGATAGCGTCAGTAGCTGAACTCAAACGTTTCGACAGATCTTCAATGTGTTTCTTCCAATTCAATTCCTCGTCAATGCAAACACCTAAAAATTTTGAATATTCTACCTCACCTAAAAGTAAACAGCCACCTGTTTCATGGTTGCAGATTTATTTTCAACCTGTTTCGAGCAATTGAGGGGTCTAGTGAGAGAGGGAGCGATGCCACTCTGAGGAGAAATGGAGATTAATTGAGTTTTCTAAAGCGCTGTATTAACGCATTATTTATACAATCAAAGGGTCATTTTTGTCGTCTTAACTTACTGTTATGCAAATTATGCAAAAGAAAAAATATTAATTTTAATGAAAACAGCACTTATTATGACCTTGAAGGCTTTAATTAACTATAGTTGCCACTTATTTCAAAACGCTGTGAAAATAGCATCACTTGTCAGAATGCTGTCAAATTGCAACAGAATATTATTGGCGAAGGGGGAAAACGTATGTCAGAAGAAAATGGCAGGTTGTTCATCGAACAGCTTTTAATGTTTCTCTACAGTTCCATTCTCTAATAGCTCGAGAAGAAAAGCAAATATTTCCGTTATAGATCTGATTTCTGTTATTTTATTTTTATGATAATGTCTTCCTTTGTTGGTGGGTGCTCACAAAATATTTTCGCATTTGGAAGAGAAAGTTGGTGAAAGAAATTCCGCAAATAGATCTCGTCGCAACGAGTAACACCATTCTTTTAATGATTTCCACCCCAACTCGAGCGTCATTCCCGTGACACTCTCCCCTCTATATTGGGATAATACGAAACAGGCTGCCCTTCTCTGAACTTTCTCTAAACAGTCTGTCAGTCCCACTTAGTGGATCTCCCACAATGCGCAACAACACTCGAAAATAGGACGCACAAGTGTGGTGTAGGCAGTTTCTTTAGTAGAGTTGTTGCATCTTCTAAGTGTTATGGCAACGAAACGTAGTCTTTGGTTCGCTTTCCCTACAAAATTTTTTATGTGTTCTTTCCACTTTAAGTTGTCTTTAATTGTTACTCCTAGGTATTTAGTTGAATTTATGGCCTGTAGTTTTGACCGATTTATCGTGTAACTGAAGTTTGACGCGCTTCTTTTAGTGGTCATATAGATGACTTCACACTTCTCATTATTAGGGGTCAGTTACCAATTTTGCACCATGCATATACTTTATCTAAATCATTTTGCAGTTGTTTTTTATTTTCTGGTGACTTTACTAACAGATAAGTGACAGCATCATCCGCGAACAACCAAAGAGAGCTACTCAGATTGTCTCCTAAATCGTTTATAAAAATAAGGAACAGTAGGGGCTCTATAACACTTCCCTGGGGAACGCCAGACATTTCAGTTCTTCTCGATGCCTTTCCATCAATTACCATGTACTGTGTCCTTTCTGATAGGAAATCACGAATCCAATCGCACAAGTGTGGCGATAGATATTCCATAAGCACGCAGTTTGATTAGAAGACGATTGTGAGGTAAAGTGTCGAAAGACTTCAGAAATCTAGATATACGGAATCTCTTTTGACTTCCCTTGACGATACCACTCATTCTCTTTTGACTTCCCTTGACGATACCACTCATTACATGATGTGAGTAAAGAGCTAGCTGTGTTTCACAAGAAGAATACTTTCTTAATCCGTGTTGACTATAGATCAATAGGTCGTTCTGTTCGAGGTAGTTCATAATATTTGAGGAAAGTTTATATTTTAAAATCCTGTTGCAAACCGACGTCAATGATATAGGCCTGTCAATTAAATATGTAGGCGTAACATTGCACAGCGATGTGAAATGTAACGAGCATAATTATAAGGACAGTCGTGGGAAAGGCGGATGGTCGACTTCGGTTTTTTGGGAGAATTTTTGGAAGATTTGATTCATCTGTAAAGGAGACCGTATATAAAACGCTTGTGCGACCCCATCTTGAGTATTGTTCATATGTTTAGTATCCCCACCACATCGATTTAAAAGAAGACATAGTAGCAATTCAGAGGCGGAGGTTTATTACTGGGAGGCTCTTTCAGTGCGGTAGTGCTACTGACAAGGAAAGTACTTGGGCTCGAACAAACATATCTGTATGAACGTTTGGTTACAGTATCTCTATGTACACCTTAATGTGCTGGTGGATGTCGTTTTTCTGCAAAGCTCTGCAACCATGCTCTAGATAGCACTGTAGATGTAATTGTAGACTCCATACGTAATGCAGATATCTTAACTATAACTTATGTAATAATCATCGTACATGTTCTCTAGCGTATTGTCATCAAAAGCCATGATGATAGTTGCAACTTTAGCCTTCGTCTCGGAAGACTGTTGGTATTCACTGCCACTGCTTCCATCGCCTTTTCCCGCACTTACCGCAGCACTACCGCTTGCAATGAGTTGTTCGTCAAGATCATCCCTATATCATCATTATGTGTTAGTGTTACAACAGTATCTAACTTATGCTCATATTTCTGTACCATAACAGATACGAGAAAGTATGCAAATGATTCATCTTCTACACTAATACTATCTTCACGAAGAAGGGTTCTTCGTAACTTTATCTCAACCAATCGCAATACATTAGCAGGATTGATTACCAATCGCCGCCCCATCTGACGCTTCACCACACAAATAACGTCACAAAACGCAACTTCGGAGGCACACTGCACCGTCCCTACTGGCGAACCGACAGGTCAAAGTGCAATGTGGCAATGCACACGCAGAGGCCTCTAACGGACGACTGCAGAGTTTTGCAGATGCGGGAGTATCACTAGTGCAATAAGGGATCTTCATCATCTTTCATACGATTTTATTGCATATGTGTTTGTTCGAGCCCAGGTACTTTCCTTGTGACATGCTTCGGGAAATCGAATGTGAGCAGCTGGAGGGGAGGCGTCGTTCGTTTCGAGAAACACGTTTGAAGCAATTTAGAGGACTGGAATTTGAAACGGACTTCAGAAAGATTATACTTCCGCCAACCTACATTTCGTGTAAAGACCACAAATTCCCGCCAGGGGGCTCACGGTTCTTTCGTGAGTACGTGCGTGTCGAGCACGGGGCCCCGAGCTAATGCAGTATTCTTTACTTCTTTACTTCCCGGACTGCATTTCCTTTCCCCCTGGCCTCCTTTCCTATCCTCATTTCTTCCCCTCCGCACCAAGTGACTGATAACCTTAACAGTTTAGTCACCTTATCCCAACCAAACAACCAGACCCAACCCAAAGACCACAAAGATAACATCAGAGATATTAGGGCTGGTACAGATGCATAAAAGTATTCGTTTATCCTTCGTTCTATATGGGAGTGGAACAGGAAAGCAAGTTACTAGTAGTGATACTAGGTACCCTCCGCCAAGGATTGCGCAGTCGACTGGAATACACTCTTCCAAATTCTGAAGGTAGCAGGTGTAAAATATAGGGAGCGAAGAGTTATATTCAACCTAAACAAAAACCAGTCAGCGGTTATTAGAGTCGGAGGGCAAGGAACGGACGCAGAAGTTGAGAAGGTAATAAAGACAGGGTTGTAGCCTTTCCCCGATGTTGTTCAATCTGTACGTTCATCTTCATCTGCATTTAGATGTAGAACTACGTGAATAGTTCAAGCAGGCATGGAATAATGTATCCCAAGGCAGTATTCGCTATCTGTATGATCGAATGGATATCACAATCTGCAACAACATTGCACAATGTAGAGGTTACACTATATCTGATATTGGAGTTTCACCATGGTTCGATATCTCGTACTTCAGGACTATTTGAGGTATTGATCTCCAAATGTTATCATTTCATATACTCCATGAACACTGTTTCAACAATAAATTTTGATTAAATTGGAAAAATGTTTGCGAGTGTACTAGTTTTTATTTCCCGCAGTGTATTGGAAGTGTTGGAAAACCCATCAAGAAATCTTTATATATAAATCAGAGTGTCCATGTGTTTGTGTGTACGTATTGCATACAAATTTACAGTTTTGTTCCAATCTTTATGACATTTTGTACATGTAAGCTTCAATCCATGAGGGCGGTCGCTGTAAGTCTAAGAATCACGTACAAAACATAGTTCACGAGATACTACGTCATAAACAATGAGATGCGTGAAGACTGCCGCATTAAGCGACAATGCTGCTCATTTTCTTCCAACCCACTGCACCTATTTCAACCAAATGAGGTACACATATTCCTTACGTGAGATATCAATTGCTGTAGGAGTAAGAACCACATACGACACATGGTGCAAAAGATATAACCTCATAAACAACAGGTGTTCCAAGAAACTGCCATATAATGCGATGAGACTTCATAAATGCACTATATCAGAAAGAACTTAGCCTTTGCGATAAACTTTAAAAATAATTTCAAATCTTTTTTAAACTTTTTCTCGATGACAACCACATTAAAATAATGAAAGGGAAAAAGCTTATCGCTTCTTACTTTTCAGCTGTTCATGGAACAAAACTACGGCATTCGGTATGACGTTGCAGTTTATAATTTCTACACTGCAGATTGTAGTTGCAGGAAATTTGACAGATAGTATATAGAGATACAAATGAATTATGAATGTACTTTAGAAATTGTATCACCTTACGGAACGTAGTTCATGAAATCTAAGGATAATAACAGTAACGTTCATGGAAAACCACCGCATTATGTATCAGGTTTTAATCTATTACTTCTTTACAACAAACTCTGTTCACAACGGAGTATAGCAACATGCAGCACTTATTCAAATGAATATATAATTGCAAAATTATACAATTGTACAACTTATAATTCAATAAACATGAGATCATATTACTGCGATGGGTAAAAACCTGTCAATCATGGAACACGTATTCCTGTCAGGTTAAGGAAAGTCCTAGAAAGCTAACAGTATGTTGACAAATTTGGGCTCTGAAACGCACACGGATGCAGTCAATAGCAATGGACTTCTAAAGAGATATAAGTAAAGGAAGAGAATGATGCAAAGTACATCTAACGAATATCCATTATTTACGACAGATCTGGCTTTTAACTGCAGTTTCCGTGAGACTTGGATTTCCTATTACAATTAATAAATCTCAGAGCAATCTATTCAATACTGTTTCTCACACGGACAGCTTTATGGTCTTACCAAAGAAATTATTCATATTAGATCCTGGACAAGTAACAAGAAATATTTTTATAGTAAAGTTGTGAATTAAATGAATGTATGAATGTTACATATCATTTGTATTTCGATTACTATATTTATTTGTTTGGATGCTGTACTTAAGATTTTGTACATTATGCAAAACAGCCTCATTTCTAATATATTCTCTGATAAATATAACATGTTATTAGAAAAAGGAGATGGACAAAAAGAGAAGGGATAGGAGAAGCACTAACTCAAGGTAAAATTTGTTGACATCCAATATTACTTTAAATGTTAGGAAGTCCTTTCTGAAAGCATTTGTCTGGAATGTAGCATTGTATGGGACTGAAACGTGAATGCTAAGAAGGTCAGACAAAAAGATGATAGATTTGAAATGTGGTGCTACAGACGAATGATGAAGACTAGTTGGGTAGATCACGTAGCTAATGAGGAGGTGCTCAACATAATTGTAGAGAAAAGGAGCTTCTGGCATATCCTGACTAAGAGAAGGGATAGATTGGTGGGACACATTGTGATACATCAAGGAATCGCTAACTTAGTATTAGAAAGAAGTGTGTGTGTGTGGGGGGGGGGGGGGGGGGGGAATCGTAGAGAGAGACCGAGGGACGAATACAGTAAGCAGATTCAAACAGATGTAGGTTGCCGTACGTATTCTCAGATGAAGAGGCTTGCACAGGACAGGTTAGAGTGGAGAGCTGCATCAAACCAGTCTGCGGACTGAAGACCACAATAACAAAGGAAAATCATCTTTGAAATTCTTGAGTTTTTCCTCTTTATCGAGTTTATATTGTTTATATTTAAAGAGCTATTACATATATGACTAAGAATCCTACTTATCCTTTGGGAACAAGCTTTTAATACCCTACTGGAACAGCCATCAATTCCCTGTGACCTATTACTCTTGAGAGAGTTTATCATTTTCCTAATTTCTGAAGGAGAGGTATGTGGAATTACAATTGTATTAAATTGTGTCGGTACGGCCTGTCCCGTTAACTGCCTTGCTACTTCTAATGAACATTTAAATAATTTAGATCCTATTTTGTATGATCTCTTGTTTGTTCTGTCTCCCTTTTAATAATATTACAAAGTGTTTTAATTTTATTATCAGAGGAACTAATCCCAGACATGATGCACATGCTTCTGGGTTTTCAATAACTATTCTTAATGTGGCACAGTAGTTTTTATAATACTTTATTGTTTCTGGGTTATTACTCTTTCTTGGGGATAGATATAGTTTCCTTTTTCGGTTACAAGACATTTTTATTCCTTTAGTAAGCTACGGTTTTGTGCATGGTTTCTTACAATTATATTTAACTAATTTCTTGGGGGAAAAGGTTTCAAATACCCTTACAGATATATCATGAAATATCTTATATTATAAATTAGCATCTGTTTCCTTATAAACCGCATCCTAGTCTGCTGTAGACTTTCTTTGAAATTTCTAGTTGTCAGGTCATCAATCGAGCGCACAACTCTAGAGGACTGTTTCGAATTACTGAATGGAGCTATGGAATATACTGTTATTGCTACACGTTCTGAGACAGCGAGGAATTGTCAACTTAGTATTAGAAGGAAATGTGTGGGGTAATAATCGTAGAGGGAGACAGAGGGACGAATACAGTTAGCAGATTCAAACGGTTGTAGGTTTCCGTACGAATTCTCAGATGAAGAGACTTGTAGAGGACAGGGTAGCGTAGAGAGCGTACAACAGTATGTTGTTGTTGTGGTCTTCAGTCTTCAGATTGGTTTGTGCAGCTCTCTACGCTACCCTGTCCTCTGCAAGTCTCTTCATCTGAGAATACGTTCGGTAACCTACATCCTTTTTAATCTGCTTACTGCAGTCGTCCCTAGGTCTCCCTCTACGATTTTTATTCCACACATTTCCTTCTAATGCTAAGTTGACAATTCCGTGATGTCTCAGAATGTGTCCTACCAATCTATCCCTTCTCTTAGTCAGGATATGCCAGATACTCCTTTTCTCCCCAATTCGGTTAAGAACCTCCTCATTAGTCACTTGATCTACCCGTCTAATCTTCAACACATTTCAAAAACTTCTATAATCTTTTTGTCTGAGCTTTTCATCATCCACTTTTCACTGCCATACGATGCTACACTCCAGATAAATGCTTTCCGAAAGGACTTCCTAACATTTAAATTAATATTCGATGGTAACAAGTTACGTTTCTTTAGAAACGCTTTTCTCCCCATTGCCATTCTGCATTTTATATCTTCTTTACTTCGGCCATCAGAAGTTATCTTGCTACCCAAATAACAAAATTCATCTACTACTTTTATTGTCTTATTACCTAATCTAATTCCTTCAGCATCGCCTGATTTTCTGACATTACATTTCAGTCCCTTCGTTTTACTCTTGTTAATGTTCATCTTATATCTTCCTTTCAAGACACTGTCCATTCCATTCAATTGCAGTTCCAGATCCTTTGCAGTCTGACAAAATTACTATATCATCGGCTTGTCGCAAACTTTCTATTTCTTCTCCCTCAAATTTAATTCCCTCTCCAAATTTCTCCTTGCATTATTTCACTACTTGCTCAATGTACAGATTGAACAACATTGGGGAAAGGCTACAACTCTGTCTTTATTACCTTCTCAACTTCTGCGTCCGTTCCTTGCCCTCCGACTCTAATAACCGGTGACTGGTTTTTGTTTAGGTTGAATATAACTCTTCGCTCCCTATATTTTACATCTGCTACCTTCAGAATTTGGTAGAGTGTATTCCAGTCGAGATTGTCAAAAGCTTTCTCCAAATTTACAAACGACAAAAACGTAGGTTTGCCTTCTTTAGCCTATCTTATAAGTGGTAAAGTGAGTATTGCCTCCCGTTTTCCTACATTTCTCCAAAATCCATCCAGCATGATAAAGGATTAATTTAGAAAACAGAGAAAGTGGCATGCTCAGTCCTGAAAATGAATATGATGATGGCTTGAATAAACATCGCCTAGAGCAGTGGACTCGGCGCTGTGGTGTGACGTCACACAGAGTGGGCCGCGATCACGAAGCTGCCTGCGAGGCCGCTGGGCACGGCCCACTGCCTCACAGCGGCCTGTCAGTCATTTACGCGATCGCGGTCCACTCCGCGGTCAACGGGAAAGACAGGCCTCAGCGCGCAGGTCGTGCCACGAAAGCAAGGCAGTTCCCAGCGCGATCGCTAGCTTAGTGGCTTCCCGCTATGACGCAGTGGGCAGTGCCCCAGCGGCCGGCCAATCGGCTAGCGATCGCGCCGGCTCGGAACTACCTTGCTTACGTGGCACGACGTGCGCTCTGAATCCTGTCTTCCTCGCCGGCCACGGGCCCACTCTCTGTGGCGTCACAGCACAGCGCCGTGTCCAGTCCAGTCCAGTCCAGTCCACTCGTGTGAGCGGCGTCGTACCTTGACAGCGCGGCCGCTGGGGTCCAGGTAGGAGTAGGAGCCCCTGACGGAGCCGTCGGGCGCCCGGGCCTCGATGCGCGCCTGGTCGGCCATCATGTAGCCGAACAGCGAGCGGCCCGCGCCGTCCTGCGAGTGGAACTGCGTCATCTCCTCGTCCGCGGCCGCCTGAAACCCGGCCAACGTGGCCGTCTCAAGCTGAAGGCACACACATCTACATATGCCGCGGAACATCACAGTTAAGTTTAAGGGGAGTCGTACCACCCAAAATGACAAAATTTCACATTTTACTGTCATGAAAGTTATGAAAATGTGGATGTTTAACTTGTTGTTGGCTTTATTGAAATACTAGATGTAATTACCCGGCTTTGCTCGGGTTTAAAATAAGGTTTCCTGCAGAAGCGTACGACTCTCCCTTTATCTCCTAGGCATAACTGTGCTCAGGATGGGAGCGTTTCAATGGTGGGCATCCATGGTAACTTTAAGAACATGGTAAATAAGAAGTCAGGAAAAATGGTCAGGTTAAATTGTAGCGGTTGCCACATTATTATTAGAACGATCTGAATAAGATATCAGTATGGTGTAAAAATTGGCAATTGACTCTAAATAATGAGAAGTGTGAAGTCGTCCACATGAGTACGAAAAGAAATCCGTTAAACTTTGTTTACAACATAAATCAATCAAATGTGAAGGCCGTAAACTCCACAAAATACCTAGGAATTACTATTACTTCAGACCTAAACTGGATAGAACACGTAGATAATATCGTGGGAAAGGCGAACCAGAGACTGCGTTTTATTGGCAGAACCCTTAAAAGATGCAACAGAACTACAAAAGAAACTGCATACACTGCGCTTGTCCGTCCATTTTTGGAGTATTGCAGCCCAGTGTGGGATCCTTATCAGGTGGGTTTGACGGAGGACATCGAAAGAGTCCAAAGAAGGGCAGCTCGTTTCGTATTGTCACGATACAGGGGAGACAGCGTTACGGAAATGATACAGGATCTGGGATGGGAATCATTACATCAACGGCGCTTATCGCTGTGGCGTGGGCTACTTGCGAAACTCCAATCGCCAACATTCTCCTCCGAATGCGAAAATATATTGTTGACTCCCACTTACATAGGTAGAAATGATCATCAGAATAAAATAAGAGAAATCAGAGCTCGAACAGAGAGATTCAGGTGTTCTTTCTTCCCGCGCGCTATTCGAGAATGGAATGGGAGATAAATAGTATAATTGTGGTACGATGAACCCTCTGCCAGGCACTTAAATGTGATTTGCAGAGTATCCCATGTAGATGTAGATGTAGATTAGAAAAAGTTCATCATCCAACGGGGTACAATTATGGGAAAAACAAAGTGATACGCCGGGAGGCCCCTGACAGGTTGGGCTGCAGGAGCAGGGAGGGGGCACGTCTGGACTGTCGCCGTTGCTGGTCGGCCCTTGCCAGCCCGCGCTGCAGTCGTCACGTGCCCACTCCCTGCCTTCTGATTGGCTGGTTGGCGGGTTTCTTCCACAGCCGAGGCGGTCGACACGGCGTTACCTCGTCAGCACGGCGTCCCACACACAGGCAGCACGTGAACACAGCCCGCCAGTAGGTGCTGACAACCAAATTCCCAGCACTTCCGGCGAAACCGGCTCCGTGGTCGCCTGCGTGTAGCCACACCGGCCGCGTATTGAAACGGAAGAATACGCTATCCTGATTATTCTAATTTTCCCCAACCTGTCGGTCCACCATGCACAACTGAAAAATAAGATGACAATGCATTCCTCTGAATCACCCCGTTTACATGAGCTCCCAAAACCGGATTTCGTAAACCGATTTTCCAATTCCGCTTTTGGTTGGCCATGTTAACACTCCAAAATCGGTTCTGGAAATCCGCTTCTCTAAAGCGGTTTTCCAGTTCCACAATCGCTTTTCGTGCCCATGTAAATGCAACCGTTTTTGAAGCGTTCTTGGCTTCTCAGATTGTGTTTTTTTGGTAATAATTTTCGGCACATATGGACAGAGAGATATTTTCTAATGTGAAATGAAACTATTAATATTAGAGTAACCATGAATCTGTGTATTTAAGTAAAGAAAAATAGCGAATATGCTGACTAAATCAGGAACTGAATCAGCTGTTTTTCAGCCGCCATCTTAAGTGGATTAGGAAATCCGATTCAGGCTGTGCCATGTAAACACGACGGCGAAAAACGGTTTACGAAAATCGGTTTTCGTCTTTCGCAAGATATGTTGTATGTAAACGTAGTAGCCTGGTGAAGGATTGGAATGTAATAATGTAGTAAGTAATGTGATATTTGTTGCAGTATTTGCTTGCAGTATATCAAATATAACAAAGAAGTATTGCGTTTACTTAGCGCTTTTGTTTAGTACAGTTTTCTCTAAAATGTACCCACGGCTCAGAACAGGTACGTGGAGCACTTACTTTTGTCTGGAAGAGGCCAGACTGAGGTTGGGATGGAACGAAACCTTTTTGAGAACCTTCCTCAAGTAAGATGACTGCTGAAGGTCAGGGACATCCCACAAACATGTATAATATTAATAACATGACAAAAAATTGTTCCAATATTAACATTATCATATTGCTTTAAAATAAGACGATTTTTGTTTGTCTGAAGGGAGGAGGGGAGGATACAGTTCCCACACCGGTGAGCAGTATTCACGCTGTGGGCGAACAAGTGTACTGTAACCTACTTCCTTTGTTTTCAGACTGCATTTCCTTAGGATTCTTACAATGAATCTAAGTCTGTCATATGCTTTACTGACGATTGATGTGATATGGTCGTTGCATTTTAAATCACTCCTAATGCCCACTCCAGATAATTTATGGAATTAACTGCTTCCAGTTGCTGACCTGCTATAGTGTAGCTAAATGGTAATGGATCTTTCCTTCTGTGTATTCGCAGCACATTACACTTGTCTACATTGAGATTCAATTGCCATTCCCTGCACCACGCGTCAATTCGATGCAGATCCTCCTGCATTTCAATACAATATTTTCCGTTGTTACAACCTCTCTATATACTACAGCATCATCCGCAAAAAGCCTCAGTGAACTTCCGATGTTATACGCAAGGTCATTTATATACAGGGTGTTACAAAAAGGTACGGCCAAACATTCAGCAAGGTCATTTATATACAGGGTGTTACAAAAAGGTACGGCCAAACTTTCAGGAAACATTCCTCACAAACAAAGAAAGAAAATATGTTATGTGGACATGTGTCCGACAACGCTTAATTTCCATGTTAGAGCTCGTTTTATTACTTCTCTTCAAATCACATTAATCGTGGAATGGAAACACACAGTAACAGAACGTACCAGCGTGACTTCAAACACTTCGTTACAGGAAATGTTCAAAATGTCTTCCATTAGCGAGGATACATGCATCCACCCTCCGTCGCATGGAATCCCTGATGCGCTGATGCAGCCCTAAAGAATGGCGTATTGTATCACAGCCGTCCACAATACGAGCACGAAGAGTCTCTACATTTGGTACCAGGGATGCGTAGACAAGAGCTTTCAAATGCCCCATAAATGAAAGTCAAGAGGTTTGAGGTCAGGAGAGCGTGGAGGCCAAGGAATTGGTCCGCCTCTAACAATCCATCAGTCAGCGAATCTGTTGTTGAGAAGCGTACGAACACGTTGACTGAAATGTGCAGGAGCTCCATCGTGCATGAACCACATGTTGTGTCATACTTGTAAAGGCACATGTTCTAGCAGCACAGGTAGAGTATCCCGTATGAAATCACGATAACGTGCTCCAGTGAGCGTAGGTGGAAGAACATGAGGCCCAATCAAGACATCACCAACAATTCCTGCCCAAACGTTCACAGAAAATCTGTGTTGATGACATGAATCGAGGAAGTACAGTACATTCTAACGAAACAATTGGGTATTTTGACAATTGTCTGCACGAATTATTTCAATTTCTGTTGCTGTGTGTTTCCATTCCATGATTAATGTGATTTGAAGAGAAGTAATAAAATGAGCTCTAACATGGAAATTAAGCTTTTCCGGACAAATGTCCACATAGCATATTTTCTTTCTTTGTGTGTGAGGAATGTTTCCTGAAAGTTTAGCCGTACCTTTTTGTAACACCCTGTATATTGTGAACAGCAACGAACCCACGACACTCCTCTGTAGCACACCTTACATCACTCTTACTTCGGAAGACTTCTCTCCATTCAGAATGACATGCTGCATTCTGTTATCTAAGAACTCCTCAATCCAACCACACAATTGGTCTGATAGGCCATATGCGGTTACTTCGTTCATTAAACGTCTTGAAGCTGAGGAAACCGAAGGAATGGAGTGGCCAACTTGTTCACTTAAAGTCGATTTTAGCATGGCATGCATTTGACAAACACATGGCAGCCAGACCAGAACCTCCCACAACGCTCGCAGAGTCGGATATTGCACTCATAGAATAATGGCCAAATATCCCTCAATTTTAGCCAATCTACATCTACATGGGATACTCTGCAAATCACATTGAAGTGCCCGGCAAAGGGTTCATCGAACCACCATTATACTATTTATCTCCCATTCCATTTGAATAGCGCGCGGGAAGAAAGAACACCTGAATCTCTCCCTTCGAACTCTGATTGCTCGTATTTTATTCTGATGATCATTTCTACCTATGTAAGTGGGAGTCAACACTATATTTTCGCATTCGGAGGAGAATGTTGGCGATTGGAGTTTCGTAAGTAGCCCACGCCGTAGCGATAAGCGCCGTTGTTGTAATGATTCCCATCCCAGATCCTGTACCATTTCCGCAACGCTGTCTCCCCTGTATCGTGACAATACGAAACGAGCTGCACTTGTTTGGACTCTTTTGATGTCCTCCGTCAAACCCACCTGATAAGGATCCCACACTGGGCAGAAATACTCCAAAAATGAACGGACAAGCGTAGTGTATGCAGTTTCTTTTGTAGTTCTGTTGCAAGTTTTAAGGCTTCTGCCAATAAAACGAAGTCTCTGGTTCGTCTTTCCCACGACATTATCTACGTGTTCTTCCAATTTAAGTCTGAAGTAATAGTAATTAGTAATTCCTAAGTATTTTGTGGAGTTTACGGCCTTTACTTTTGATTGATTTATGTTGTAAACAAAGTTTAACGGATTTCTTTTCGTACTCATGTGGACAACTTCACACTTCTCATTATTTAGAGTCAATTTTACACCATACTGATATCTTATTCAGATCGTTCTGCAGTTGGTTTTGATCTTCAGTCGATTTTACTAGATGGTCATCTGAAAACAACCTAAGAGAGCTACTTAGATTTTCCCCTAAAGCGTTTATATAAATAAGGAACAGCAAAGGACCAATAACACTACCCTGTGGAACGCCCGACATCACCACTGTTTTAGTCGATGCCTTACCATCGATTACTACGAACTGTACCCTATCTGACAGGAAATCCCCTATCCAATCGCAAATTTGGGGCCTATATACCATAACCACGCAACTTTATTAAAAGCCTTTTGTGAGGTACGGTGTCAAAAGCCTTCCGGAAATCAAGAAATACGGAATCGATTTGCGAACCCTTGTCGATAGCATCCATCATTTTGTGTGAATAAAGAGCTAGTTGTGTTTCGCATGAAGAATATTTTCGTAATCCGTGTTGACCTTGGGTCAATGGATCGTTCTGTTCGAGGTAATCCGTATCTATAAATGTGAATGTCTGTTCGGTGTAGGTTTATCACGTCTGAACCACAAGACATAAGAGCTAAAAATTTGTACAGTTACTAATGTACACCCGGGGAAGGCTTTAGCCATGGTTTTATGGCGATGGGATAGCTACTTATCTATATATATTAATGTGAATGTTTGTTCGGTGTACGCTTATCACGTCCGAACGAATGACGCAGAGAGTTTTATATTTGTACAGTTACTAAGTTATACCTGAGGAAGGTTTGAGGCATGGTTTTATAGCGATAAAATAGATATTTAGTAATTTGAAGAATATAACGCGAAATGCGGAACAATAATTACTCTTTGAAAATTATATTTACTCTATGAAAATGGTTTTATTGGTTGCATTGCTGCTTGAGGGTTGAAGTATATTGGGATGGATAGTTATCGGTGTATATAAAATTCTACGTGTGTGTGTGTGTTAATATGTCGCTCTGCAGCGAAAACTACAGAACGCAAACGAATGGTCTGTGTGTAATTGTTGTCCGAAGTGTCCCGTTGTACACCATAGCAGTTCCATGCCGATAGCTATAAGGGGGTGGAAGATATGGTAGTTGAAAGTCGTCAAATTAAAAAAAAATCGGACTGAAGGCCAGCGATGATGATTTCGTCTCTATAGCAAGGATGTTACATACAGCGAAACGTGATGGCACAGACCATATCTTTGGTCTATGCGTGCTACAATGTCTTCAGCTCTTTCTCTGTAAGGATAAGCATCCGAATGAGTAAATATAAGAATAAATAAATAGCAAAATTCTGAAAGAT
Source organism: Locusta migratoria (assembly GCA_026315105.1). NCBI lineage: Eukaryota > Metazoa > Arthropoda > Insecta > Orthoptera > Acrididae > Locusta > Locusta migratoria. The sequence continues at coordinate 64,815,365 of CM048751.1, forward strand.
ATCTCATCTATCAAAATCAACCAACACGCGAGTGGAGCCGCGGGTTTAAGCTAGTTCATTATATTTGAATACAGGATATGTTGCAAAACCCTGCTGCAAATTGACATCAATGAATAAAATACCTTAGCATATGATACTGTGTATGATGTTTTGGGCAGTGTTTATGGATCTTTTTGTTCTGTACTGACTCTAGAGAAGAGACTCACCTGCTGCCCGCCGTCGCCTTCAGCGCTGCCCTTGATGAGCGACACCGCCTTCGGCTCCGGGCCGTACAGCTGGGGGCTGACCGCGCTGGGGATCCCGTGCACCAGCTGCAGGGGGTACGGCAGGTCGAACTGCGCATGCGCCGTCGCCTGCACTACAGCCAATACCTGCACAGCAAACAAACAAAACACTTAGCGTCAAGTAAAGTAAATGAACGAACCTCTCCACTATGCTCTGCTGCACAGAACACCTGATCAAATAAACGTACTGTTTTGCCGGTTACCTATGCTGCTCCTTGGCCGCGGCATAACAACTAACACTGCCTTGTTACAGACAGCCTACCTTGCAGGCGCTACGAACAACATACCTCGCCTACCAAAGGAAAGTCAACTATCCCTCCCACCAGTCACCTCCAGGAATGAAAGCCAACAACCACAAACATATCTGACACACTATGTTTCTCAGGTGGGGTTCCAGACACTAGCGAAGACAGTATTCCTACAGTAGTATTATTCAACCTTCTCATTGCCCCGAAGAAGCAACATAAGCCAGCGCAAGTGTGTTGAGCAATTCTACTTCGTAAGAAGCTATTGAATAAAACATCCGGCCTTGAGTGTGCCTTTGGCCCGTCTCATTGTTCGTGATTTTGGCCGTGTTTGTGCACCACTGGAACTTCGAACCTGGCCTGTCTCCGAGCTTGGTAAACGTAACTGCCACAGTGGAGTGGCCGAGCGCTCTAAGGCGCCTTGCTGTGAAACGCGCGGATGCTTGCCGTCGGAGGTTCAAGTTCTCCCTCGAGCATCAGTGTGTGTGTGTGTGTGTGTGTGTGTGTGTGTGTGTGTGTGTGTGTGTTGTCCTTAGCATAGGTTTAAGTAGTTTGTAAGTCTAGGGACTGATAACAGCAGCAGTTAAGTCTCTTTTATTTACAAACATTGAAACTTTAACTAAACCAGTGACAATACAGTGGGGGTAGGTCACTTTTGCATTGGGCTCTCTCATGTTTTTAAAGAACAAAGTGTTTGTGTGCCTACTGTCCCAGGACAGAATAAAAATTTAAATTGATTTTGTAAAATTAATGTTGTGTTTTGTGATAAACGTGCGTTCCTTTAATCACAACACATACAGTAAATAGAAAAAAAGTAATGGTGGGAGATAAAAATATCGGCGTGGAATGGAAAGGGGTGGATCCTGGAAGGGTCGCCAAATGAAAGGTGGGGAAAAAATAAATCGTTGTGAGAGGGAAAAGGGAAGGCGTTATAGGAAGAGATGAATATTGGATATAATAAGAATCTGAATATCAAAGGATGGACGTGTTCAAAAAATGTTTGTTAACTGCGAGGTCATCAGTCCCTAAGCTTACAAATTACTTATGAACTACCTTATACTAAAGACGGCACAAACATCCATGCCCGAGGGGGGAATCGAACCCCCGAGCGCAGCGGCCGGATAGGCGTGGCTGACAATTTTAATACATCAATTGATTCTACTTTTAATCCCAGTTTATATCTGCATAAATTCTCCTCTTAAAATCTATCCAAAATAATGACAAGAAGTACTATAATATGAAATAAACTCGGCTGAGGATTCAAGTATTTATTTTCTGATGTAACTGCACACATCAGGATATCAATCCTGGTAAAATTTCCGCGACCACAAGATATAGGAATAAAAATTAATAATAAAATAACTACTTAAATGGCACGAGTCTATAATGTGGCCTTACTGGTAACTTTCAAAATGCATGGGCGAATCTGATCAGAATGTACAACACAAATAACTGACAACTTAAACGCTGTAAAAAAGCGACTGCAACAAATATAGAATAAGTACAACGATTCATTGCGGCGAAGGAGACTAACGCCTTCCTCTATAGCCGGTAATGCGAGTTTTTACTCTTTGGTATTTGTCACCACCGTGTTTAGCACTCTCTTCAGTGTGTCAAATAAATGTTGTTTCCTCATGTCATGGAGTTTGTTCATCTAGACTTCATTGCTGACTGGACGTCATCGCTTTAATTCTATGCACTGATTAGGCGTCCTACTATGGATATAAACCCGTACAGGTAACAACATCGTTACATGATGAGGACTCTGTTCTATTTAAAAACAGGCACGGCGCATGTAATATCTGCGAGTGTGTTGTCCGTGAACTGTGAAATACTACATTCACTTGTGCGACAGGAAAAAAAATCCGCTCCTTCTTTCTCTGTACTCCTCCGTTCAGCGATGATTATTTACTGCCCACTCATCTGACTAGGAAGAGAGGATCTACATTCTTTTATCTCACAGACACTCTCGTTTTTATTGTTCTAGCGTGAAGAAGCAGGACCATTTGTTCCGGACGTCAACTGTATTATTAATGTGAGTTTTGCATAGCCTTCATCTTATGAAATAGCTTAAAATTCTCACTTACTTTGATTAATTTCAGTGGTAATGGCGGCACAAAACCAAATTTCCAAAAGGGCTTCAAATTCACATCTACATAAATAAAGAACTATGGAGGCTTCATAATAAAAGGGGAAACGAAATAATATTATACCACAACAAGGCACCTGCTCATTCATCGTTGCTTGTGAGAGATTTTTGGCCAAAAACTACACGACAATCATACCTCAGCCAACATATTAACCCGATTTGCATCCTACGATTTTTTGCTGTTCCCAAAACTGAAGAGACTTGTGAAAGGACGAAGATCTGCAACGATAGAGGAAATAAAAATTGCATCTCTGCAAACAACCAAGGCTGTACCGAAAAGTACTTATGAGAAGTGTTTCGATGATTGGAAAAAGCGTTGCCACAGGTGTATTTGAGCGGGGATTTCTTTGAAGGGTCAACATGAATATTGATGAATAAATAAAAATATTTTTTTCATAAAAAATATAAAGTCACATTACTTTATTGAACGCACCTCGTATGGTGACAAGATCGTAGGACCTAATAACACGTTGCTTTGATCCCACACTTCGTACTAACAGACTATAAAGACTGACATAGAGCTGGCTGATGTTTTCTTGGAAGCAGAAGATATGGCACGCATTGTGTGGCCTGTTCATCTCGCTTTAAATCCCATAGAGCATGTCTGGAATGTACAAAGGAAACTGGTTGCCTCACGCCAGCATCCACCTATCACTCTCCAAGACTTGCCTGCCACTCTGCAGGAAGGATGGACGATATTTCCTCAACGAGAGATTGATAACTACATCGCAGCTTGGCCGGTCGTTGTCGGGCTTGTATTGCTGAACATATCAACCAGTTGTGAGTGACAACGCATGTGCAAATCAGTTAAATTAGAAAAAAGTAGAAAAACACATTTTTGTCTTCCATTATCCATGTTTCAGTTTTGTGTTCTTTAAATTGTTCCTAGTTTACTACAACCTGTTTTTGTTATTTTACGTTAAAGTCAATGCAAGCTTACAAATTTTCCTATTGTTGCTTTAATTTTCGACACTAGTCTATAAATGTGGTTTCTGTTATTCCGAATATATACCTTCGATGCAGATCTACACTTTGCCCGAACGTTAACTGAAATAGACGAAAGCCGCTAGTAAAGAAAATTGGCAGGACCACGACGTCAGTAATGCCAGAATAAGCTGAAAATCTGGGTCGGACGGGAAACGTGGTAATGTGGTCCGTGCAGTGGCGACCACTGTGTCCTGATGGCGCAGAGGTCAGTGAAACTGCCTAGTAAGCAGAAGACCGAATCAATCCAGCACGAAATTTCAACTTTCCACATTGATGGAAGTCAATTCCCACGGGCATATAATGTCTAACTCTTTCCTGTCTTGATTCATAACGGTTGCAGTATCAGATAATGTGTCTGTTCAATCGCCAACGTTCGATATATATATATAACCATTGGCGAATTGACGTACGTCAGCGAAACTACCCGCGCGGCTTCATTTCAGTGATTACCCTTTCGCGTCTTCTCTCATTGTTTGCTCTCTCTCTTACCATGATTCGTGCCGGCATCGTCAGGTGACGTTCAGTCTCGTTGTTAATGATTGTCACAATGTTATGGCTCATCACTGTGTTCCACAACGCAGCACTGCACCAGCGCGCCTTGTAAAGCGAGGACGCAACCAGCCACAGCGTCAAGTGCGTATGGTTGTCTCCCAATCAGGCGCTCAGCCACTGCGGGTACACGTGTTACACCTGACTTTTTAAATATTCCTTCAGTAAAACACCGTCTTGATTGCAGATTGTTTTATTCTTTAATTAATGACACAAGATAATTAATTTCATTAATGACGCCTTTCCCCCTTTAACGGGGCATCCTAAGACAATGTCCCGAATGCCCACCTGAATATATTGGACAGACAGGCCGGGCTTTTAAAGTACGCTTTACCGATCATCTTCTTACGAAAAAAGGCCAACTCAAAAAGCATTCCTCTTTTACGGAACGTACTAAAGCATCTGAACATCAACAGCCTACCACTGACAACATGCAAATTCTACATATTGCGCAGAAAGGGCGGAAGCTAAATCTACTGGAAGAGTTTGAAACAGCGAAGCGCACTTACTTTGAACATCCACACCTCCTAAATGATCAGTTGGCATGCAAAGATCAAACCTTTTTAGATATTATGATGTCTCTATTTAAATAAAGTACTGTAATCTGTTTTATCTATATAACCTCATTTTCGTTAAAATTTTGTATTCAAATAGCTATATTCCATCCGACCCATCTTATACACCGGATTCCTATGTCACACCCTACCAACGCTTTCTTAGTTAGTCAGTGCTAGTCGGCGGTGTAGCACACCACGCCCGCCCACCGCCCGTGAGCGCAATTGTAAACATGGGCTTGTGTCCTCAGGGACCGTAGCTTCTATTAAGGTAATATTAAAAATCGGTTTTATGTTTCTCACATCTTTATAGAGTATGTTCCAACTCTAATTCGTTGTTACCCGATCACTTGTAGGGCTACAAGGAAATCCACAATCCGAAAATATGGAAACAACTCACGGTGTCACCAAGGAGAGCGCAATGTAAACCTTCTTTACCACTTATATTGTCTTCTTGGCACAAAATAAACCCAAGTCCCATTATCCCCGTTTCGTAATTCCGCCTTGTAATTTTGTATAATTTCTGCACGGAGATAACCTGATAATGCCCTGCTAAAGGGCGAAACGCGTCAGTAATTAAAGAATAAAACAATCTGCATTCAAGACAGTGTTTTACTGAAGGAATATTTATTCTGATTTTTGTACACCATGGAGTGGAAAGTCTTTTTAAATTGTATATATCTTCCCCACAGTCTGTTGGAAGCTGTGTGTGAAGCCCAGTAATAAACTACTTGCAATATACCACACAGTTGCAAGAAAAGTTACAAAGGTCTTCAGTCCGGAAACTGGTTTGATGCCCTACCGCAGCAGTTGATGACCGCTGCTTCATCTCTGAGGAATCCCGAGAGGAACGCCACCATGGTGAATAATGATTTTCGTGCAGCCACAGGAAGTCGTGTTTCCACTCAAACTCAACGTAATTGGCCGCATGGCATGGGACTTCACTCCGACGCCCATGGCGAGATCCTTGAAGCAAAGGTGGGGTCGAACAACATGCTGAATTGACTCGTCAGAATTGATATCAAGTGCTATCCAGAGATGAGTCTCCCATCTGCTTTAAACCCAACCAGTCACCCGTCGTAGACGTTTTTAGTGCCAGCCTGGTAAGCTGGAAGTCTTACACACACTATCCAGAGAGCGTAGGAAGGTGGTGCTTCCGTGATGTTTTGGGGTGACATTCTGTGAGGTACGTCACTGATGGTGACAGGGATAGCATCCTACGACTTAAAGTGCAACCATATTGGTGGCATTTCCGTGAGGGACTCCTCTTAGTAGAAGACGATTCTCGCACTCATTGTGCGCATTTTGTGAATGCGTCTTCAAGATAATGACATTGCAGGATTGTAATGACTATCACGTTCCCCTTACATGAACACTATCGTACATGCGTGGGATACATTGAAGAGGGCTTTTTTTTTTTTTTTTTTTTTTTTTTTTTTTTTTTTTTTTTTTTTTTTTTGACAAAAAGAACCATCGTCCAATCTGGGCATATCTACTACGAATCGCCATAGAGGGGTAAAAAAATCTGGATCGACAGTCCCTTCCCTTGATGATCTAGTATATAAATGATCTGATGGACAAAGTAAGTTGTAATTTGCGGCTGTTTGCTGCTGATGATGTGGTGAATGGGAGCGTGTCGTCTTTAACTGACTGTAATAGCATACAGGATGACTTAGACAAAATTTCTAGTTGGTACTAAGAACGGCTGCTAGCTCTCAATGTAGAAAAAATCTAGAAAAAATCTAGAAAATGTAGAAAAATGTAAGGTGATGCGCATGAGGAGGAAAAACAATCCCATAATGTTCGAATACAGCATTAGTAGTGAGCTTCTTGATGCTGTCGTATTGTTCAAATATCTAGGAGTAACATTGCAGAGTAATATGAAATGGAACGAACATGTAAGGACGGTTGTGAGTAAGGCGGACAGCCGACTTCGCTTTATTGGGAGAATTTTGGGAAGATGTACTTCATCTGTAAAGGGGACCGCGTATAAAACGCTTGTACGACCACGTCTTGAGTATTGCCAAAGTGTTTGGGACCCGCAGCAGATCAGTTTAAAGGAAGACATATTTTTGGCCTGCTGACTTTAGAATTTGAAAGAGTGTATTCCAATCATCGTTCTCAAAAGATTACTCCAAACCTACAAGAGCTAGAAATGTAGGTTTGCCTTTCCTTAATCTATCTTCTAAGTTAAGTCGTGAATATTGCTTCCCCTGTTCCTTCATTTTTCCTAAATCCAGACTGATCTTACCCAAGGGATCTATAACATCAGTGAATTCCACAAATTCATTTTAAAACTTGCCCACCTTGAATACGAATGTGTCGTATACGACACATCGTTTTAGGAAAATCTACCAGTAATTCTATAATAATATTATATTTTCTTAACCTTGTTAGTTAGTTGATTACGTGCAATAGAAACATTAACTGGATAAAACACATTCTTCGGTTAGTGGTACTGAAGAGGATGGGGACCTTGCCTCCCAGTGGCCATGCATCGACAAAGAGCCCAGTGTTTCACCTGGGGCGTACACCCACGGTACACTAAGGTCAGGTACATTGCAACAGACAAAAGAAATACAATACAGAGTTGTACAACAAAGCGAGTTCACGTTTTTCTACTATGAAGGCCGGAATACGTGACTGCCGACTTACACAAGCTTCAGGAAAAACCAGACGTCGAGGAGGCAGCAGATCCGTGCGTGGCCTTGATCCTTTACATCGCTCTAAACGCTGAAACGACTTATATGGTAGCCAAACTTTCCGACCGTTTATGCATTTTTTTTATATAATTCCTGATCGCCTACGTCAAATTTGATGCTACCTACTCTAGTTTTATTGTCTATACCCTTTCGATTGTCCCGCAACTGTGAAAAGTACTCGTCAAAAGTTGGATGAAGTAAATTTTAACCGTATTCTTGTGGAACCAAGAGAGTGAAGGTAATCTTATGGTAATCTCATATTCTACAGCCTCCTCTCATATGTTTTCACTTTTTCCCGACTATTAAACTGTTTTCCCCTTTGCAGCTTTTGTTCGGCTCACATAGTAATAGGTTAGACGCAACTCAACTCTTTAAGTTCCGAGACGAACGATAAAAAGTTATTTCTTATTGATCAGTGGAGAAAGCAAATACAGGTGGACATTTTATACGAACATTGTTTTCTAGTGTTTGTCACTTTACTGCTCGACTACAGTTTCTCGTCCATGAACTTTGGAAGATATCGAAAGTGGAATTCTCGTCTCGTCTCGTAAAGACGTATCGATAAGTAGCTTTCCGTTTACATGGCCGTTAGGATTCTTCTGAGGTAACATTGTCTGCAGGGCCTCTAAAGTCTCAGAGCCCGGCAAATGCAGCCATCTTAAAACAGCTGAAGCTCTCCGTAACCTCCACAAAGTCCTTTCCTTTTTTTCCTTCCTGCATTCTGTTGTTGTACTCGTCTGAGAAATATGTTCAATGACAGCATCAGTCATTGATGTAAGAATGGGTGTCAGAAGTCCATGATGCAAGGAATAAATGGACATCGCATTATTGGAAGACAACTTAAGGAACATATTATAGGAAAACTCAACTACAAAAGTCTGACTACAATTTCATTTTTTTAAGAAATACATTTTATTTATTTCCCTCAATACACGAATTTTTATCTATTTTATTCAACTTCTCGGCAGATTCCTTCAGAGGGGAAGCAGAAGCAAAAAGTAGATTGTTATTTGAACATAGAATGCGGAGATGTGCGTATACCGAAAACTTCTGACCATCAGCAGAGGCAAACTTTTTTTTTTCTTCTTTAATCATTAGACAAAACCTATACACGGATTTATGGGAATGCCTCCGGGCGTTTGTGTTTAAATATTTCGATGGCTCAGAAGGAGTGTTCCAACTAATAAAAATGACATATTTCAGTTATTACCATCGTTTGAATGCTTTAAGTCAACCCTTTGCTATGTATAACTATTGGAAGTCTATCAGAAGCATACAATAAAGCACATTTGCCAATTTTGAATTAATTCGTTAAATATTGAGAAGTGTTAAATTTAGTTTCGTAACAGAATGAAACATTCACTCTGCAGAGGACTGTGCGCTGATATGAAACTTACTGGCAGATTAAAATTGTGTGCCGGAACCGGGACTCGAACCTGAGACCTTTGCCTTTCGCGGGCAAGCGCTTTACCGATTGAGCTATCCCGACACGACTCACGATGCCGCCACACAACTCTACTTCCGCCAGTACCTCGCCTCCTACATTCCAAACTTCACAGAAGCTCTCCAGAGAAACATGCAAGACTAGCATTCCTGGAAGAAAGGATATGGTGGAGACATGGCAGGAGTAAAGTTGTGAGGCGGCATCGTGAGTCGTTTCGGGATATCTCAGACGGTAAGCACTTGCCCGTGAAAGGCAAAGGTCCCAGGTTCGAGTCCCGGTTCCGGCACACAATTTTAATCTGCCAGGAAGTTTCATATCAGCGCACACTCCGCTGCAGAGTGAATGTTTCATTCTGGAAACATGCCTTAGGCTGTGCCTAAGCCATGTCTTCACCATATCTCTTCTTCCAGGAGTGATAGTCTTGCAAGTATCGCAGGAGAGCTTCTGTGAAGCCTGGAAAGTAGGAGGTGAGGTACTGGCGGAAGTAAAGTTGTGAGGCTGCATCGTGAGTCGTGTCAGGATAGTTCAGTCGGTAGTGCGCTTGCCCGTGAAAGGCAAAGGTCCCAGGTTCGAGTCCCGGTTCCGGCACACAATTTTAATCTGCCAGGAAGTTTCCTAGTTTCGTAACAGTTTTCCAATAACAACGCCACTTCATTTACTATTGATAGGCTCGAATTTTGAGTTGCAATTCTTTACTACTATAATAATAAATGGTTTATCATTGGTACAACATTATTGACAATGCTGCTATTAGCAATACTGGGTTCATCTTTGTTGCTTTACTGTATTCATATTGCCTTGCAAACTTTTAGACAGGATTCGACTAGTCATTTCCCAGATTTCGGCAGCCGAAATTCGTCGAGTGTTCGCAAATGTGTTCAAACGATGTCAGGCCGCTCTTTCCACAGAGGGACATCATTTTGAACATCTGCTGTAAATGAAGGTAAACTTAGGATACTCAGATGGCAATGTTTTTTAGATTTTAACTCGGTGTATAAGCCTGCGGCACAATAGAGTCCGAGAATCGGGCGCTGCCGTGGCCGGCGGATGCCATGGCGGCGGCCGGGAGCCGTACCACGCGATCCGCGGACGCCTGACAGGCGTCTTTCGTGAGACACCCTGTAGTATTTCGGGGGAAAACTCGGGTTAACAATGTTGTACTTTGTAGAGTATGATCTTCAACTTGCCGTATTCAGTATTTTTTGCATGCTTACATTTTTATCATACTAATACACAGTTGTGTACAAATAAACATTTTCTAGTTTCTTACAAATCAGTTGTAAAGCAAACGAAAGAAAGAACCACTAAACAAGACATAGTAGCATACTAAGTAATACCGTTGCAACTCAAAATTTTATTTAATTATTTAAATGAGAAAGTGTTATAACTCGAAAAATTCCACATTTTAGTTATATAAAACATAGTTTAAACAATAAACATTGATAAATATTTAAGCAATAAAGGCTATTAGTTCCCATTTTCATTGTTGGTACGTGAATGACTTATTTACCAGCTCCAATTAAAATTGATTTTTTGAGTTGTTACACTCTCTTTGATAGCTGTTGGTTTATTCACGTTCTTTTCGGTTTCGGTATCACGCTGAACCATCATAGAGCCCTCAACAGGGAAAAATTTGATCAGTCATGAACATTTCATACTGTCATGATAACGGATTAGAAAGAAAACCGGCGCCCCCTTATCTACAAATGTATGAAAGGCTTGTTCCACTCATTGAGTAAAGCAGCAGTGATATATAGCGTTCCCCAGGGAAGTGTAATAGGGCCCTTACTGTTCCTTGTCTTTGTCAACAACTTAAGAGCAAATATGAAAAGCTCTCTTGAACTGTTCGAGGATAATGCTGTCTTTTATCGGTTATTAAAGTCACAAGTCACCAAATGATCGAATGCAACTGCAAAACTATTTATATAAGATATGTGCACGTTGAGAAACTTGACACTTACCTGTAAATAATGACAAGTGTGAGTCGCTCACATGAACTCTAAAACAAATCCCTTAAATTGCATTTACAAGATAATTCACTCAAATCTCAAGGGTAGGAATTACAATTACGAACAGCTGACACTTCAAGTAACAAATAGAAAATATCAGTATGGAAGATCAACCAAATGCTGTGTTTCATTGATAGAACACTCAGAAGATGCCTACACTACACTCGTACGTCGTACTTTGGACTGTTGATACGTATTGTGGGAACCTCATCAGATAGGACCTGCGGAGGATATAGTTCAGACAAGGTCTGCTAGTTTTGTATTATGGCGATACAGGGGAGCTGATGCCACAGAAATAACGCACGAGGTGCAATGGAAATCATTAAAAGAAAGGCGTTATTTGTTGCTGTGAAATCTGTATGCGAAATTTCTTTCACCAACTTTCTCCTCCGAATGCGAACATATTTTGTTAGCAATCACCTACATAAGGAGACAGGATCATCAGAATAAAATTAACCAGACCGAAAACAGGTAGGCTTAGGTTTGAAAGCGGTTCGATGAACCCCCTGACAGGACTTAAATGTCACTGCAGGTAAATATGTAGATACAGATGTAACATGGAACTTCAAATGTTCAAATGTTTGTTAAGCTTATGGGACTTAACTACGGGGTCATCAGTCCCTAAACTTACAAACTACTTATGAACTACTTACGAACTAGGACGGCACAAATATCCATGCCCAAGGGGGGATTCGAACCCCCGACCGTAGTGGGCGTGCAGACCGTGACTGGAGCGCCTCAGTCCCCTCAGCCACCGCGGCCGGCTAACATGGAACTCTGTCCATCACCTTGTACATAACACAGTGGCCCTAATGATCTCTATACTTATAAGACGCCTTTGTTGTCTGTCTGTCCTCTCATAACTCAAGACCCAGACAACCAAATAACGTGAACTTTGGCATACAAAATTACATGGAGAAGGTCCTTAAACAGGTTTAGTTCCATTTTTTGGAAAACCAACCGGAAAATTTGAGAAAAAGTGAAAGTGCGTTTTCAATGTGTCCGTGTAAAAATATATCTTCGCACTGATCTTGATGAAATTTTGCACAATTGACCTTCAAAACAAGAGGAAGGGCACTGTCTACATAAAATTTCGTTCAGTGCATGGTGCAGGGTACTGATGGATTTCGCCAAAAGACACATTTTTGCTCCGATCTTGATGAAATTTTGTACACTTGACCTTGAAAACAAAATGAAAGTTACTGTCTACATAAAATTTCGTTCAGTGCACGGGGGAGAGTACTTTACTTACAGTCTTCGATTCTAATCTCTATACATATCTACATCTACGTAGATACTCTGCAAATCACATTCAAGTACCTGGCAGAGGGTTAATTAACCACTTTCATAACTTTTCTCTACCGTTACATTCTCTAATAGGGCGCGGGAAGAAATAACACCTAAATCGTTCCGTTTTCGATCTGATTTCTCTTGTTTTATTGGGATGGTCATGTCTCCCTAAGTAGGTGGGTGCTAGCAAAATATTTTCACATTCAGAAGTAAAAGTCGGTGATTGAAACTTCGCAAACAGATCACGCCGCAATGAATAACGTCTTTCTTTTAATGATTTCCACCCCAATTCGTGCAACATTTCCGTGACGCTTTCCCTCCCGTAACGTGATAAAACAAAACGAGCTGCCCTTCTCTGAACTTTCTCAATGTCTTCCGTTAGTCCCACCTGGTGAGGGTCCCACAAGGGGCAACAGTACTCCAGGAGAGGACGCACAAGTGTGATGTAGGCAGTCTCTTTGGTGGAGTTGGTGCATCTTCGAAGCGTTCTGCCGATGAAACGTAACCTTTGGTTCGCCTTCCGCACAATATTTTCTGTGTGTTCACTCCAGTCTAAGTGGTTCGTAATATTAACTCCTAGGTATTTGGTAGAATCTACGACCTTAAGGTTTGACTGATTTATCGAGTAATTCAGCGGATTTCTTTTAGTGGTCACGTGTATTACTTCACATTTTTCTTTATTTAGTGTCAATTGCCAATTCTCGCACCACGCAGAAATTTTGTCTAAATCGCTTTGCAGTTGCTTTTGATCCTCTGTTGACTTCACTAACCGGTAAACGACAGCATCATCCGCGAACAGCCTAAGAGAGCTATTCAGATTGTCTCCTAAATCGTTTATAAACACGAGGAAGAGTAGGGGACCTATAACGCTTCCCTGTGGAACGCCAGATATCACTTCTGTTTTACTCGATGATTTACCGTCAATTACAACGAACTGTGTTCTTTCTGATAGAAAATCGTGAATCCAATCGCACAATTGTGAAGATATTCCATAAACACGCAATTTCATAAGACGCATTTGTTGTCTGCTTGGCCAAAAACGTTGTTTATCACATTGCTTTAACATAAATGTACCGTTGTATTTCATGCAAATAAATGGTTTTGTACGTTTCTATAGAAAACCTTATTTTAAACCCGGGCAAAGCCGAGTACTTGGAGCTAGTAATGAATATGTCCCGAGCGCACGACCAGTAGCTCCTTCCTTTCTGTGCCTGTTCCACAGTCGCTGCGCCAGACTAAAGCACTAGATATACCGAGCTGAACAATCCGCCATTTTGAATCCCAATATAACGACAGTGTTGTATGCTTTGTGTGGTGTAGCGAAGTGAGTCAGCGAGTATTTTGTCATTTTATTGATCCACTGTGGTTGGTTGTGCTGCTCCAAACTGCTCAAATTATAGGAGACATGGTCGCTATAAGTTTTATCGGTTTCCTTCAAACATAGATCGGCGTAAAAGGTGGCTTGTAAATTCCAGACTCCAAGTATGGAAGCCAAAATCGAGCAACTATCTGTTTAACGTTAAGAACAAAATCTTTTTTTTATTTGTATTGGAAATAGTTATGCTCATAGTGAAATAGTAATGAAAATATAGGCCTTTACATGGAAGCTATTAAATTCTTATGATGCAACATTTACTTTATTTCAAAGTGCAAGCTACCAGAGAGATTTATTTAGACGTCATCTAACGAAACCAAACGTCCAAGTTGTTAAACACATTATTGGCGTAAGATCTTCTCTGAAATATGTGTAAAATATGCGAGACATTAGAGGGGGGTAATATGGGAAGTACATTATCGCAATTTAACATTATTCCGCGACAGTTTTCAAATGCAACTCTTAGTTACCGTAAACGTATATGGTCGTACCATATGTAAATCAGAAAATACAATAATTGTAACGTTTTTTAACTGTATGTGGTAAATATTTAGAACGGCAACATGTGCCTTAATTTGGAATGTAAATATCTATCTAATCTCTAACTTCAATTGCTTGCCTCTTATAGCCAAATGTGCGTTAGGAATGTGTATTTAATGGCCTTATGAGCATAATAAAAAGCGTGAGTGTTCCGTAGTCTTTAATTGCGCGCCTTCAACGTGGGATTCAAAATGGCGGAATGTTCTGCTTGTACTGTACAGTGCTCTACCCCAGACCGCTGCGTCACTGTTGGCTACGTCACCGCAGTGCCTGTGAGTCACGCGTCTCCACGCAGAGAGCCCCTCGCTCTCGCAGTAGCAAGGCCGCCTCCGCGTGGCAAGATCAAGGCCAGCTTCGCGTTACCACATCTGTCGCAAGGCTGCCACCTCGTCCGTGTTTACTTCCCTCATCTGCCCAAGGTCCATATCTTCTATAAAAAGCCGGTAGTCTGTAGGAGCTTCCGCACGAAGCGTCTTTAATCCGGTTCACCTTCGATATCCTGCGCAATCGTCTCCTAGACGACTACACCCATTCTTACTCTTCATTGGAGCAGCTTCCTTGTCATTCAGTTTCACTTCTCGATGGATTTATTAGCCAACATAAAACTTGACCGCATTATAAACTTCATACTCATTCATACTCACTTTGCGATGTCCAGAAGGGAATAGTGCTTTCTCTTTTTTTCTTTTTTTTCTGTGTGTGTGTGTGTGTGTGTGTGCGTGCGTGTGTGTGTGTGTGTGTCATGCCATCATTTTTTCGCTAGGTTTCACAATGGCGAAGATGATCTTGTGGCATTTATAGCTGTTAGACCCAAATGGCGTCGTGTTCAGCCTGCTGGTGCAAGTGTTTATAGTTGACGCCACCTCTGCGACTTGCGTTACAATTATGATGAAATTATGCTGATGACGACAAACACCCAGCCCCAGAGCGACAAAATTCCCCGACTTCCCCGGGAATCGAACCCGGGCCTCTTGAATGGCAACCCAGCACGCTGTCAATATTTTTTTAATTAATTTTTTTTAATCTATACATCGTGTTCGTTGGTTCAATCTGTTCTTGTTTGTTCGATGAATATTCGGCTCAGCTTATTCATTACAGAGAGCATTTAGCCATCTGACCGGGCGCACTGAGCCACGGCGCCCCGTTTAAAACTCCACTAGACTACGGATGTTCTTCATTCAATGACGACACCCTCTTGTACACAACAGCATCATTAGCAAACAGCCGCATATTGCAACTCACTCTGTCCGTCGGGTCATTTATATAGAAAGAAAATTAAAACGGTCCTATCACACTTCCCTGGGGCACTCCTGACGATATCCTAGTCTTCATCTCCTGCAGCTCCAGTCAGTTGTGATGTTCGCAGAAACTCGCCGAGCCGCAGTGGAGTAGCCGAGCGGTCTAAGGCGCCTCGCTGCGGAGCGCGCGGTTGCTCGCCGTCGGAGGTTCGAGTCCTCCCTAGGGCGCGCGCGCGCGCGCGCGCGCGCGCGCGCGCGCGTGTGTGTGTGTGTGTGTGTGTGTGTGTGTGTGTGTGTGTGTGTGTTGTCCTTAGGTTAGTTTACCTTACTTTAAGTAGTTTGTCAGCTACGGACTGATGACCATGCAGTTTGGTCCGATAGATTTACAAACATTTGAACATTTGAAACTCGCCGTGAGCCACCGTGCATCAATTCACGGACCTGCGTCACAACTTTCTGCCTGTCTAACCCTACCATCGTATCCCCTACCATCGCACCATGCGGCGCGCGAATAAACAGATTTTATTCATACACTACGATGGGTGTTTGAACAGTTCGTGCACCGACCGAGAGATGACACCACCGGCTAGTATCGAGGTCATCTTTTGTTAGTAGCATCTTTGGAAAGAATGCACACCAAGCTGCAGCCATATTGATCTATTTCCTTGTGTTTGGCATTCGTTTGAATCAAGGAAGTCGACTGACTGTCAAAGAATGGACGAAAAATAATTTCGTGTTGTGATTACTTTATAAAAGGCAAAAGGCCTCAGGAGACTACAGAGAAGCTTGATAAACATTATGGTGAATCTGCACCTTCGATTAGAACAGTTTATAAGTGGGTTCAAAATTTTAGGAGTGGCGTTCTCGACGCTCTGTGGAGGTTGCAACTCCAGAAATCATTGACAACATCCATGATATGGTGATGGGTGACAAAAGAGTTAAGGTGCGTGAGATTGCTAGTGCTGTGGGCATCTCGAATGAACGGGTACATAATATTTTGAATAAACATTTGGACATGAGAAAGCTAACCGCAAGATGGGTGCCGCGATTGCTCAAGCTTGACCAAAAACGGAATCGTGTGAAGTGTTTCAAGGAGGGTTTGTAGCTTTCAGGAATAATCAGCGGGATTTTAAGCGTCGTTTCGTCACTGTGGATGAAAAAGGGATACATTACTATACTTCTGAGAGCAAAGAACAATCTAAACAATGGTTTACCAAGCGATAATCTGGGCCAAAAAACGCGGTGACCAGTCTTTCGGCCAGAAAGATTATGGTGACGGCTTTTGGGATTCGCAAGGAATAATCCTCATCGACTGTCTGGAACAGGGTAAAACTATTACAGGTGCATAATATTCATCGTTATTGGACCGTTCGAAAACCGAGATGCAAGAAAAACGCCGGCGATTAGCCCACGAAAAAGTCCTTTTCCATCACGACAATGCACCAGTACACACCTCAGCAATTGTGATCGCAAAATTATTGGAAATGGGATTCCAACTCGTTTCACATCCCCATCCCCTCTATTCTCCAGACGTGACTCCCTCAGACTACTGTTTGTCCCCTAATTTAAAGAAATGGTGGCGCGACGAAGATTTCATTCAAACGAGAAGGTTATTGCAGAAACTAATAGCTATTTTGCAGGCTTGGAGAATGCGTATTATTCGAAAGGGATTAAGAAATTTAGTTGGACGAAGTGTGTAAGTCTCAAAGGACACTATGTTGAATAATAAAAATGGTTTCCCCCAAACATGTTAGTAGTTTTTATTTTTGCACGGACGTTTCAAACGCCCCTCGTACTTGAGTATGGGCGCTCTTGGCGACTTGCAAAAAGCCTAAAATATAATTTCAATCCTTTATGAAATTGTTTCTCGGCGGCAACCCCAGCAAAATGGAACAGAGGCTCATCTGAGTAAGTCACAGTTTTCCAGTCGTCTAGGGTCCAAGCGATGTTGTTGGATGACAGGCACTGCAGGCGATGTCGGTCGTTCGCTGCCACGCCCCTTACCGCCAGATATCGCCGCACTGTCCTAACAAATACTTCCGCCCTAAGGCCCACATTATTTCATGGAATGTAGCTTGTCTGTTATCTCTGACAGGTGCCTGCAAACTCGGCTGTTGTCTGTCAAAAGTGCAGGCCGTCGTTCATCGCGTGGTCCGTGGTGAGAGGCAATGTCTAAAACTTGGTGTGCTCTTGTCACTGAGGATCTCAGAATACACGAATTCCATAATGACTTCAGAAATGGAAAGTGCGATGCGCGTAACCCCAACTTCCATTCGGCGTTCAAATTCTGTTAATTCTCGTTATGTGGCTATAATTACATCGGCAACGTACTCTCATTTTTGACCGAAATGCAAATACTAGCTCCACCAATAGACAACCTCTCTATGCCTTATGTATACGACACTTCCTCCATTTGTGTACATACCTACATCATGACTTTTGGCACTTCTGTTTATAAATGGCCATCATCATAATCTTAATATGCAGATATTTAATTATATAAACCGTCTATGCAACTGAAATAAGATAAATTCTTTTGCCATACGTGTTTCACCTTTATTTGCAAGGCATCTTCGGAAACCTGGTATATATACATGATTAAGTTTTACAATATTTCTTTTTTCATGTTTTAATAGTTCATATTACGAACAGTACTAGTGTGTTTTCAAAGTACGACTAATGATATTTTGATGTTATTGGTTACAATTTTCGTAGCTACTGGTCTACATGTGCTGTTTGTTGATTCATATTGCTGTGTTTATTTCTACCTTCACTTCATTTGGTTTTTTTATTCCAGCACACAGTACTTCTGAATCAGTGTTTACTCCGGCCAATAGATCGTTCTCTTCGAGGTAGTTCATGATGTTTAAGGAAATTATACCTTCTAAAATCCAGCTGCAAACCGACGTCTCTGATTTAAGCCAGTAATTTTAAGGATCTCTCCTATTGCCTTTCTTGAATATTTGAGTGATCTGTGAAAATTTCCAGTCTTTGATTTCGGAGCTTGTACAGACCTAGCGGTTGCTTATGATAGCTCGGTGTAAGCCTACTGCATGAGCATACCCTGAAAGGAGTATAAAATCTGGAACGGGAGTCTTTTGTTAAGTGATAAGTTGCTGTAATACTCCATGGATATCTGCTTATAAATTAAGCATGCTGTCAGCTGTCCTTATTCGAGTTCAAATATAGCACATTATTGATTTTTATTTGCACATGAACTTATCTGGTAGTTGATCGGTATAGATGTCTGAGATACCTGTCTCAACACATGTTTGCACTTCACCTGCGTAATATTTCGAAATTCTAAGATTGCATGGCAATACGACGCATCTGTTTTGACCCATGACGTCATAGGCGAAAATACAAGAAACCTTAAAAACGCGGAAAAACTTTCCGAAACCCGTAACAAACTTACGCACAAAGAAACATTCGTTCGGCACTGTGGTCTGTCAAGCAGTTGCCATTACGAACCATCACAGTTCCAAGTCATCAGAGTTTTTTAATTACATAATAGTGCTCTGTAGGTGGAGTGCTGAATGTAAATTGATCATTCTTTATTGTATTCGTAAAAAGTAGCGGAACATTCGCAACAAAAGAAAAATCCACACTCCAAATGATCAATGTACCTCATCATACAACACGCCGACATCAGAGGTCAAAGCCGACAGGTCGTATCCCGTGGTTCCATTGACCCTCCAAAGGGTCAATGTTCATCATTCTAATGCATTAGCCGTCCATGTGGACCGCTGGATATCGCAACACATTTAGAAACTTGTCTGATGAACTTTAATCAGCTTTCCTCGAAGCCTGGTGGACATTATCGTCATCGATCCATTGCATTTCGGCGAACAACCGCAGAAACCCAATTTCTCCGCCATGTTCAGAGTGCGCCACAAGACGTAATCTCCCGAAGCATCGGATGGCGAATACGGGTTTTGCAGTTTCTCGCCCGAAATCTTACGGATCATTCATTGCACCACGAAAACTTTAAGATACACTGTTCACATTCAATAAAAGCTACCGAGAAAGAAAAATACTATTATTGCTAACTCATATAATGTTTTATATCATTTACAGACACCAGAAACTAAATGGAGTGTACAGTACATTACATGGAAAGAACCTACTTCAATTTACGTCGACTCTAGTGCCAATTTCCTCGTTACTTCTTCGTTACGTACACGCTAACGATATTACAGGTTCCCCTTCCGTCTTTCCTGGAATCAGATCGGTTGCAGCTTCTACGGAACATTTTTCTCCTGCGACCTTGTAGCTTCTTCACAAACTTGTCTCGTCTCTGAGACCTGCTCGGAGCACGTAACTCATTTACAAAGTATTCCTCTCAGCATAGGAAAACACCAGGTCGTAACAGAAGGAAGAAAAAAAGACTGCTCGATCTCTCTTCTCGAGGTTACCGAGTACGTAAGCGCATTACGAACTAGTTGTTCCATAGAGGCAAGGTCAAATAGATACAGACACTCTTCCAGCTTCAATTACTGTCAAAGACTTAAAACTCCTAGCGCGAATCTACACATTCTATTGAAATCGATGGGCGCCTGTATGTTCCACATCTACTCCTAAACAGCCGGACCGATGTCAACCAACCGTGGCACACATATTCCTTACTATCAATCAACAATTGCAGTAGAGGTAAAAACCACATACGTTACATAGATTAGATGATATAAGGTCATAAACAATATAGTCGAGAAAAACTGTCACATGTGTGACAATTTTCCATCTCCTAAACTAATAAACCAATTTCAACAAAAATTGGTACAAATATTTTTCTTTCTCTGGAAATGGTCGCTAAAGTGTTAAATCACTTAAGACATATACGTCACGAGATATGTCATAAACAATGAGAGTCACAATAAACTGCCTCACGACGCGTGAATAACGAGAATTTATTCGTCCACTCTCAAAGTATGAGAGCACTTAGTGACATGAAACAAATTTTACACATAATTTCAAGCCTTGAATAACCTTTTTGAGTTAACACTCCAGAAAATAGAGAAAAGGAAAGAAAATAGCTTACTATTTTTCTGCTGTTCCTGTAGTAACTTCGGCATTCGACATCACAATTTATTACTTTTACACTACTAATTTCATTTTTGATTCACGAAACATTCCACAGACGGCGTACACCATCGCACTGAATGTTGAATGTACCATCGAAACTATATCAAAGTGCGATACATAGTTCATGAGATATGAGATCATTAACAATGAGGTTCATGAAACACCGTCCCATCACCCATAAGCTTCAATTTATTATGCCGGGGCATGAGGAAAGCTGATTAAAGTTCGTCGGAGAAGTTACTATATGTGCCACAACATCTAACGGTCTGTGTGGGTGCCTAATCCATTAGAATAACTAAGAAAGTATTCCCTTTGAAGGGTGAACTTAAGCACGGGATACCACTAGTATGTTATTAACCCTGA
Source organism: Locusta migratoria (assembly GCA_026315105.1). Taxonomy (NCBI): domain Eukaryota; kingdom Metazoa; phylum Arthropoda; class Insecta; order Orthoptera; family Acrididae; genus Locusta; species Locusta migratoria. Next base: position 64,836,176 of record CM048751.1, read on the forward strand.
TGACGACGTATTGTATGACACAGTGCTCATTTCCAACGGTGAATGATCAATTTGCATTCACGCACCCACCTAACGAACACGATGATTTAATTATAAAATATGACTCACTGGGAACTTTGATCCTTCGTAATAGCAAGTCCTTGGTAAAGGACTGTGAACTGTGACGAAAGAAAATTTACTTTGCCTAATGGAACTTTTTATTTTACTAATTTTATTTTCTGTTTCGGATTGTTCTTTCAGCGTCTTCCCTTTACTACCGATTCTATTCGCTACATATGTATTAGACAGTAGCCACGCATACCACTAGATATAACTTCGAAATTTTAGCATGGTACGTCACATAGTTCAGAATTATGACGTCATACTCAATTAGATTCATACAATCACGCCAACAAGCATGACTTTTCGATTTAATACGTCTTTACAACTCACTCTTTTCTCAGTATATTTTGCGGACAATATTCGCATATAACACTAGATATACCTTCGAAATTATATCATAGTACAACACATATTTCAGGAGATACTAGGTGATAAAGATTTGACTGCATGGAAACGAAAATGAAATGGATATAGAGTAGGACTGAAGACGATGAACAGCGAGGGAAGGAGATGGTCTAACTTAAGAATGGAATGATACGTACGATTATGGTAAAAATTATTTAAGAGCAAGTTAAAATTATCTGTGATTTCAAATGGTAAATTACAATAGCTGAATAAAAACTAACGTCAACTATTATATTTGTTAAACAGTAGTCTGATATACAACGGAGTTGAGTCGTATATCCTCCACGTTATTTCAGCAACGTCTAAACTCCACCTATAACATATACATAATACCCAGTGTATTGTGCATATTTGAAGTATTACAGTCAGCGAATATATCGAAATTAGATGTTCTTCAGAATTAAGTTCTGTGCTACCAATTTCAGCTCTTCAAGCAGCGACTGGTATTCCACCTCCAACATCTGAATTATGAGATTGGCACAACTCGACTACGAAAAGTTAATCAGATTACTCAGTGAGCCACATTGGAACAATTACCAGCGCCATGCTAGCCTGCTGAAAACACGAAAAGGTTTTATCCAGTGCATTGACGGATTAAGAAAGGACCATTGTCCATTATCGACTAAAGAAGACTTCGCCCCACCAGACTGCCGTCTTAAATTATGCTGAGTCAAATTCAGTCTTAAACTCAGAGACAGAGTTTTAAAAACAGAAACGAATAAAGAATTCCCAAAAAATGGCTTTAGAAACGATAAATACTAACTATAAACAAACAGAATGGTTACATATATATACAGATGGATCCTTGACTGAGGTCGATGGTGTCGCTGGTAATGGAGTGAGTAAAATATTTTGTTCCTCCAAGTCTTGGACAGTATCATTCCCATTTTGAAGGAGAGTTGCAGACAATAAACCTAAAGCAAGTATTATTCAGCTCTAAACATCAGAAAAAGGTTGTTATATTTTGGTGATTCAATTTCTGCGATACAGGCGGTATTATACTTCGAAATACTTCTAAATTCTTACATAAATAAAATAAAATCCACGATTTTTTCAATTACCGAACCTGGGACTGAAATAGCTTTTCAATGGATACCATCACGCGCAGAAATCCATGGGAATGAAATGGAAGCCTTTTTGACCGAAAAGGGACAAAGATCTACATCTACATAAATTCTCTGCAAGTAACATCGAAGTGCATGGAAGATGGTTCATCGAACCACTTTTATATTTATCTATAGTTTCATTTTTTAATAGATCGCGGGAAAAGAGAAAACCTAAATCTTACCTTTTTCGATCTGATAGCACTTATTTTATTTTGATGATCATGTCTTCCTTTGTAGGTGGGTGCTAACGATATAAGTTCGCATTCGGAAGAGAAAATTCGTGAAAGAAATTTCGCAAATACATCTCATCGCAACAAATAACGTCTTTCAATGCTTTCCATCCCAACTAATGCATCATTTCCATGACACTCTCCCCCCTATATCGCGGCAATACAAAACGAGCTGCCCTTCCCTGTACTTTCTGTAAATCGTCAATCAGTCCCACTTGGTGGAGATCCCACAATGCGCAGCAGTACCCCACATAAAGAACGTACGAATGTGGTATAGACAGTTTCTTTAGTAGAACTACATCTACATCTACATACATACTCCGCAATTCACCGTAAGGTGCGTGGCGGAGGGTACACTGTACCACTACTAGGCATTTCCTTTCCTATTCCACTCCCAAATTGAACGAGGAAAAAAAGAATGCCTATATGCCTCCGTACGAGCCCTAATTTCTCTTATCTTGTCTTTGTGATCTTTACGCGAAATGTAAGTAGGCGGCAGCAAGATCGTACTACACTCAGCTTCAAATTCCGGCCCTCTAAATTTACTTAACAGAAATTCACGAAAAGAACGTCGTCTTTCTTCCAGCGATCCCCAATTGAGTTGACGGAGCATTTCCGTGACACTCGCGTATTGGTCGAACCTACCGGTAACAAATCTAGCTGCTCGCCTCTGAACCGCCTCTATGTCTTCCTTCAAACCGATCTGCTGCGGGTCCCAAATACTTGAGCAATACTCAAGACGTGGTCGTACAAGCATTTCATACGCGGTCTCCTTTACAGGTGAAGTACATCTTCCCAAAATTCTCCCAATAAACCGAAGTTGGCTGTCTGCCTTACTCACAACTGTCCTTACATGCTCGTTCCATTTCATATCGCTCTGCAATGTTACGCCTAGATATTTGAACGACGCGACCGCATCAAGAAGATCACTACTGATGCTGTATTCGAACATTATAGGATTGTTTTTTCTACTCATGCGCATCACCTTACATTTTTCTACATTGAGAGCTAGTTGCCATTCTTCGCACCAACTAGAAATTTTGTCTAAGTCAACCTGTATGTTATTACAGTCAGTTACAGACGACACCCTCCCATACACCACAGCATCATCAGCAAACAGCCGCAAATTACAACTTACTCTGTCCATCAGATCATTTATATAGATAGAAAATAATAGCGGTCCTATCACACTCCCCTGGGGCACGCCTGACGATACACTCGTCTCTGATGAACACTCGCCCTCGAGAACAACGTACTGCGTTCTATTACTTAGGAAGTCTTCCAGACAGTCACAAATCTGTGAACCTATTCCATAAGCTCGTATCTTCGTTAGCAGTCTGCAGTGTGGCACCGTGTCGAACGCCTTTTTGAAGTCGAGAAAAACACAATCCGCCTGTTGCCCTTCGTTCATGGCTCGCAAGATGTCATGTGAGAAAAGGGCAAGCTGAGTTTCACATGAACGATGTTTCCTAAACCCGTGCTGATTCATGGAAAGAAGCTTTTCCGTTTCAAGGAAATTTACTATATTCGAACTGAGAATATGCTCCAAAATTCTACATGAAACCGATGTCAACGATATTGGCCTGTAATTGTATGGGTCAGTTCTCTTTCCTTTCTTATACATGGGAGTCACCTGCGCTTTTTTCCAATCACTAGGAACTTTGCGCTGAAACTATTGCATCTTGTGTTATGCAACGATACGTAGTCTTTGGTTCGCTTCCCCTACAATATTTTCTATGTGCTCTTTCCAATTTAAGTTGTTCGTAATTGTTACTCCTGGGTTTTTAGTTGAATTGAAGGCCTGTAGATTTGACTGATTTATCGTGTAAATGAAGTTTAACGGATTTATTTAAGTGGTCATATGGATGAATTCACACGTCTCACTATTAAGAGTCAATTGCCGTTGTTTGCACCACGCTGATATCTTATCTAAATCAGTTTGCAGTGGCTTTTGTTCTTCTGCTGACTTTACTTATCCGATAAATGACAGTATCATCCGCGAAGAGATTAAGAGAGCTACTTAGAATGTCTCCTAAATCATTTATAAAAAAATGAGGAACAGTAGGGGCCCTATAACACTGCCCTGGGGAATGCCAGATATCATTTCTGTTCTCCTCGAACAGGAAATCACGAATCCAGTCGCACAATTGTGGTGCTGTTCCATAGTCACGCAATTTGATTAGAAGATGCTTGTGAGGTACAGTGTCAAAAGTCTTCCGGAAATCTAGAAATAGGGAATCTATTTGACATTCCTTGACGATAGCACTCATCATATCATGTTGAGTAAAGAGCTAGCTGTGTTTCACAATAACGATATTTTCTGAATCCGTGTTGAGTATATGTGAATAGGTCGTTCTCTTCGAGGTAGTTCATAATATTTGAGGAAAGTATAAGTTCTAAAATCTGCTGCCTGTAGTTTTGCGGATTACTCCTATTGCTTTTCTTGAATATTGTAGTGACCTGTGCAACTTTCTACTCTTTGGGTCCGGAACGTTCACTGAGCGAGCGGTTGTATATGATATTTAAGTATGGAGCTATAGCATCAGCATACTCTGGAAGGAACGTAATTGGTATACAGTCGGGACCCGGGGAGTTACTTTTGTTAAGTGATTTAAGTTGCTTTAATACATCAGGGATTTCAACTTCCAAATTACGCATGGTGGCTGTTGTTCTTGATACGAATAGGGGAGAATTTGCTTCGTCTTCTTTCGTGAAGGAATTTCGGAAAGATCTCTCAAAGAAGTTGTCCAGAACTTTCATCTCAATTAAAGAGAACTCATTAATAATAAATTCAAGAAGAAGTAATATGACCACTTGAAGATACAAGAAAAAAAAATGGCTTACACTGCTAGAGAATAAGAGCGCACTTCCTAAACACCCACGAAAGGAAACGTTGGCAGCATTTCGGAAAATCACTGGCCATGAGTGTCTTGCAGAACACCTGGATAGAATTGGATTCTTCCCCTCAGGAAAGTGTGTTATATGATTAAATTCAAATGCTTGTAAACATATTGGACCAAACTGATATGGTCATAAGTCGTTAGACATTACTTAAACTAACTTACGCTAAGGACAACACCACACACACATGCCCGAGGGAGGACGCGAACCTCCTACGCTCACACGTAGCAAGGCGCCTTAGCACGCTCGGTCGCTCCCACGCGGCGGAGTGTTATCTCCGAAGGAGGAAAGATCATTATGAAATAGGAGTATCTAAGAACCTGCGAAAGACTGTAATATTGTGACAGGATGTCTGAGGGTCACTTGTATTGGGAAGTGAGGAGACTAACGACTTTGGGTGAAATGTCTGAGCATTTAATATATATATATATATATATATATATATATATATATATATATATATATATTTAGGCAGTCGTACACGCTAATGAACCACCTCGAAGATGGCAACATGTACGATTGCCGAAATATCAGTTGGATCCCGGAGAACTGTTTAACATTGAATACTGTGATATTTCCCTGAAATACCTTCACTCACAGTTACACACCCTCAATGTAATCGCCTCCATTACTTATGTCCTTTCGCAAAATGTTTGGAAGGCGTCGTATAACATCTGCGTGTCTGCTTCTATTGATGTCTCATGTTGACCGCCATTTGCAGTGGTCCTTTCACATTATCAGAGAGAACATAATCGCAGGGACTCTTGTCGGGTGAGTACGGTGGATGTTCCAGAACCTATCATTGCGAGCACCACTAGCGGTGCTGGAGAGCAGCAGCGTTGTGGCTTCGCGCCGTGTCGTGCAGAATGGTGGTGTGCTGCTCCGTGAAGAGTCGTCGCTGAGCGCTGGACGAGGGTGGCGTCTTGCAGAACAGGCAGTGGCAAGCAGCGTCTGCCGTCGCGCTAGGAGATGGCATGAGCCATGCCATAGGGCTGTCAATTCGGGACATCAACAGAAGCAGACTGTACACGAAACCTTCCCAAAATTTGGTAAAAGGTCACCAGAAGGTAATTCTCCGCAGTGTAGAAAATGCCTATGACGTACAATCGCAATGGGCCACAATTAAGTGTGAGGTGCCCCAGGGGTCTGTTTTGAGACCATTGCTGTTTCTTATTTAAATAAATTATATACCTTCCAGTATAACAGGTGACTGTAAAATATATTTGTTTGCTGATGATACCAGCTTGGTAGTGAAGGAGGTTGCTCGTAAAATTGGCACAGTATCAAATAATGCAGTTCAAGAGTTAAGTTCATGGTTTGTAGAAAACAAGTTGATGTTAAACCACAGTAAAACTCAGTTTTTACAATTTCTAACACATAATTTGACGAAAGCTGACATTTTGATTATACATAATGAGCATATGATAGACTGAACCGTTCAAATTTCTAGGTATTCAGATAGACAGTAAGATGTCGTGGAAGGTCCTTGTTCAGGCTCTTGTTCCAAAACTAAATTTGCCATATTTACCATTAGAACAATATCTGAAATAAGTGATTTTTCAACACGCATTACGCATACTTTCATTCAGTTATGACGTATGGCATTATTTTTTGGAGTAACACACATGATGCAAAAAGGATATTTCTGGCTCTGAAACGGGCGGTTCGAGCAGTATGTGATGTAAGTTTAGGAACGTCATGTCGACCCCTTTTCAATGGTCTGGGAATTTTGACACTGGCGTCACGATACGTTTTTTCTTTAATGTCGTTTGTTGTTAATAATGTCAGCTTATTCCCACGAATTAGTAGCTTTCACTCGGTGAATACTAGACAGAAGTCGAATCTACATTTGCATCACACCACCTTGACACTTGTGCAGAAAAGTGTACAGTATTCTGCAGCATTCATTTTCAATAAGCTGCCACAAGAACTAAAGAATCTTAGCACGAACCCACACGCTTTCAAATCTAAATTGAAGAGTTATCTCATGGCTCACTCCTTTTATTCTTCCAAGGAACTCCTAGAAAAACAATTAAGCTAATTCATTTTTTCTTTATTGATTCTTTTCACTTACTCTTAAGATTGTCGTGTGCTTAGGACTTTTTAAAAATTTTCTATTACTATTCTCCATGTATTGACTTGTTCCATGCCCGTGGAGTCTCACTCCTCAATTGGGTCCTATGGAACCGAAAACCATATTATTATTATTATTATTATTATTATTAACAACGGGAGCGATTATACTGAAGGTGAGTAACTATGAGGACCTATTCTGCCAATAACCTCATAGAAGTCCGCAGTCACAACATCATTTTCTATGTGTTTTTCCCAATTTAAGTCGGTGGTAATTGTAATTATTATATATTTGATTTAATTTATGGCCTTCGTATTTGATTTATTTATCTTGTTAACTAAATTTACTGGTATCCTTTTAGTATCCATGTGGACGACTCCGCACGTTTCATTATTTAGGGTCAACTGCCAATTTTCACATCATACAGATATCTCATTTAACTCGTTCTGCAATCCCATATTTGATTATTGGACGATAAAGGACACCATCAGCTGCAAACAACCTAATGAGACTGCTCAGATTTTCTCCCAAATAGTTTGTATACGTAAGGAAGAGGCCCAGTAACAGAATCCTCGGGAACGCCAGTTATAAGCTGTGGTTTAGCCGAACTGCGTCCTCTCTGACAGGAGAGTCACATATCTGAGTCGCTATTCAATAATCACACAATTTGATTAAAAGCCGTTTGTGAGTCCCCGTGTCGAAATCATTTTGAAAGTCTATGTAAATAGGGAATTGATCTGAGATCCTGCGTCGATAGCAATCATCACTACGCGTGAGTAAACAGATAAGTGCGTCTAGATATGCATAAACATCCTCATTTACGCACATCACATTTAAGTGCATGGCAGAGGTTTGATCGAACCTCTTTTATGATATTATTCTACCGATCCAATCTCTAATAGCTCGGTAGGAAAACAAAACACCTAAATCTTTCCGCTTACCATCTGATTTCTCTTATTTTATGTGTACCATGTGTTCCTATGAAGGTGGGTGCTAACAAAATATGTTCTCTTTCGGAAGAGAAAATTGGTGATAGAAATTTCACAAATAAATCTCGCCCCAAAAAATAACGCTTTTTTCTTAATGACTTCCTTACGAACTTGTCCAGCATCTCCCCTCTATCGTGATAATACAAAACCAGCTACCCTTTCTGAACTTTCTGTATATAAATCGTCACTACCACCTGGTTTGGATCCAACAGTGCGTAGCAATACTCCAAAATAAGACGCACAAGTGATTCACAAGACTGATAGTTTCTGATTATATATATAATTTTTTTTTTTTTTACTATGGGCCAATAGATCGTTATGTTCGAGGTAATTCATAACATTTGATCTCATCAAACGTTCCAAATCCCTGCTGCAAATCTATGCCAATGATATAAGACTGTAATTCATTGGATTACTTCTATTGCCTCTCTTGAATATTGTTATGACTCGTGCAACTTTGCAGAGTTTAGTTAAAGATTCATCGTTGAGCGAGTGATTGTAAGTTAGTGTAGTATATCAAGGACGTAGCGAAAGGGGAGGTCTTTGGGGTCCGGTCTCCCCCTATCACCTAAACGATAAAATACTACTCAAACTTATGCTAAGGACAATACACACACCCATGCTCGATGGTGGACTCGAACCTCCGAAGGGACTAAATGAAATAAGACAGGACCTAGTTACCGTGTAGTGAAACAGTGATATCGTTATCAGTCAAACGCAGAAAAGGGATACGCACTATCGACAATCAACAAAGCCATCTATAGATTTTAATTATCGATACATTGATAACAGCATCGGCTATTGCCCAGTACTCCTTTAGCCGTTCTTCATTGTTGGCCTTACCCCATTATTGCTATGTTAAGCACTACAGTGGAATGCTGCCACTGCCGTTTATTTATTTTGTGCTGTTAAGATATTTTCCAAATATGAATAAGCTCATGCTGGCGTTATGGTAAGTTAAAATACGTACTACTATCATAGCTTATTTATCCATTTACAGCAGTGGAGTCGTTATTTGGAGTGGCAATATTTCAGTACATCATAAGGCACCTCACTCAGTACGTGCAATACTTTTTAAAGTTAGATTTGAGAGTAATATTTTATCTAGAGGATGGGACGTTGCAATGCCAACAAGAGTAAAAGAACCAATAATCTTGGAAATAAAATTATAGACTTACGCTTCGTAAATCAATATGCAAGGTACTGATGCAAAATTGATGCATATTTTGCGAAACACCAAGCTACAATTGTGGCAGACAGGCAGCGAGCTTATTGATGTGCAACCGTATCGTTGCCAGAGTTCAAATACAAAGAAACACTTTCATTCTGATAATCTGACTTCGTTTGGAGTAACAACTGAACGTTCTGCTGGCGTACATTGAAACAATTATAAGAAGCTCTTACAAACGCAAACTATGTGCATACAATATAAAAAAAAATTGTTAGCTTAAGTTTGTTTTTAGAATAAATGGAAAACATGAGCCTTTGTAGATTTCTCTTTAACCATTCGGACCCCCTTTGACAATATCCTGTCTACGTCACTGTGTATATGAACGTAATCTCTATATATAAAAGGAAGTGTCCCGATTGACTGACTGACTGACTCATCATCGCCCAGCCCAAACCACTGAAGTTAGAAACTTGAAATTTGTGGAGGGTGTTGATCTTACTCTGTAGGCGTCATTTAAGATGCGATTTTTCGATATTCCGTCCATAAGGGGGTGAAATAGGGGATGAAACGTTTTTTGAAACTACGTACCTATTTAGGGAATTTTGAAGCTAGAACTACAAAATTTCGGATATTCATTCAGGGTTCGAATTTAAAAGACACGTGTTTCTGCATTTGTTGAAATTCGACAAATAAAGGGGTAAAATAGGTAACGCAAAAAATTGATTTTCAAAAATATGTTGCTGTTAACTCACATTTTAAGCTACAACTACGAAACTTCGGATATGGAATCTTGGTCAGGATTAAAAATCCACGATTTTCAGTATTTTTGGAAAGTCTACAAGTAAGAGGGTTAAATAGAGGATCCAAAGTCATTTTGAAAACACGTTGCTATTGATACAATTTTGAAGCTAGAGCTGCAAAAATTGATTTTTCTATAGTTGGTTAAACGTTAAAAAATACGTGTTTCGGTATTTTTGGAAATTCAACCATCAATGGGGTTAAATTTGATAGGGGGTGTTTTTCGAAAAAATGTTGCTATTTAGGCAATTTTGAAGTTAGAATTATAAATTTTCGGATTTGGATTCGGGGTTCGAATTAAAAAGACATGTGTTTCGGCATTTGTTGAAATTCAACCTATAAAGGGGTAAAATAGAGGAAGCAAAAATTGATTTTCAAAAATATGTTGCTGTTAACTCAAATTTCAAGCTATAACTACGAAACTTAAGATATGGATTCTTCGTCAGGATTAAAAAGAAACAACTGGTGCAGACCAACCAGACTACGCATGCGAAGCAGTGGGGGTTCAGCTAGTCCTTATATAATTTGCGCGATAAAACATTTTAAGCGATTTGATTTGCTTCACTACTTCGGGGTTATTTACTTCTATGTTACTAATGTTGGGAAGTCTTCTTAATTCGGAAGCTGAAACGAAATATTAATTTCGTCTTCTCTGGTGAAGCAATGCGGAAACCTGTATTTAGCAACTCTGCTTTGGCAGCACATCAGTAACACCGCCATTACTAGTAGTGAAGGTATTGTTCGTGTCTTGTACAACGTGCTCCCCACCAAATTAATTTGGTGATGATATCTGCGGTGATGAATTTTGCATGGGCAACAGTGTGGTACCCGACACCTCGCGCGCCCCTGCACAGTGTCAGGGGTGTGCAGAGGCGCAGGTGGCCAGATGAGGCGGTGTCCGCGCTGCCCTTGGCCTTGGCTAGCTGCGGCCTGCAGACCAGTTCTGCAAGGCTGGCGGCCACTGCCGGTCAGCGGAGGAATGCGAAACGGATCGCATCCACTCCCACTCCCTCCCTCCCACTTCTCCAGTACTCGTCTGCTGCGCAACTCCATGCCTGAAGCAAGTGACTCTCCACTAGTGAATAAGACAATTCCTCCTCCCCCCCTCCTTTCCCACGCCATTTTCGTTGTAATTTGACACTTTTGTAATAAGTTATGGGATATGTCCTTTTTTTCGACTGACAAGGGACACGTTCGACCTCGAACGCTCGTAACCGCAGAAAACCACGATTATAATAACAAGAGTGGGTAATTTCCATGCAAAACGCCGCACTTGTCGGGTAGCGTCACAAGACGATGGCACGAAAAGAGCCTACTGTTGTGAAATTCCCGCGCGAGTCATACAGATCGTACCCTTCTTGATGCTACTTGTCCAAACAAAGATGTTACGCTGAAAATCTAGCCACCGAAAACAACAAAATTTTGCCAATCCTTTGTTGTTTACTTCTTTAGGCAATATAAACTCTGTATCAGAAGGATTACTCAGTCTGTAAGACTACATGGTGCCAAACCACAAGTCAAGGTACAAGATCGTTATTTCTTCGTGTAACTTCACTGTGATTTACAATCAATTTGCTGCGCCTACGTATAAGCATATGTTGCAATATAGCGAAAGCCAGGGTATGACATAACATTATCACTTCAAAATGTAATTAGTGTGGCTTTAATATTGTCGCGTTGAAATGGAAGCAGGCTTGACTTCGAAGGCAGGGTTGTCAACTGAACACAGCACTTATACTGAAAGTAGGTTTATTGCGGACTGGAACATACGCGCAGCACAGACTGACTCTCGGGCAGAGTGCTCTGCTATTTATACAAAGACAGAATGTACCAGGAATTAGCAGAATAGTTAACATAAGAAACATGTGGAAATTACAAGTGAAAATAAGAAACATGTAGAACAATGTGGAAATGATAATTACAAAGAAATAAATTTTTGCCGATGAATGGGATTTAACTGACGACCTTCAGCATCGGAATCCGTGATATTATCCACTACGCCACGCCAGCAGTCGGTTAACTCGGGGTCTTGCGGCAATATTGAACTGCGTGATTTTGAATGTGATAACATGGCTTGAGTGAGGTGTGCATGTGGTTCTCTCCCCCTTAGTTTTAAACCACTTCATCGAAATCCCGCCTCTTCACTTTAAGGACTAATATAAGCACGTTTAGATGTCTAGTACTGCTGTATATGTCTGTTTTGCACTATTATAAGTACTTTAAGCAGAGAGCTTTTCGCGCTGCGGTCGGGGTTTCGAATTCCCTCTCGGCCATGGATATTTGTGCCGTCTTAGTTCGTAAGTAGTTCATAAGTAGTTTGTAAGTTTAGGGACTGATGACCCCGTAGTTAAGTCCCATAGACTCTACAAACATTTGAACATTTTTCGCGCTGCTGATATTGATAACAATGACTCCATTAAATTGCAAATAATTTCCTTCCTATGGTATGGATATCTTTTTACTTCATTTCTCTCTGTTAAAATGTTACTTGAGGTACAATGCAAAGATTTGCATGGAAATGACGCACACCACTGCCCTGATTGTTATTCCCAGCATGGTTTCGTGTGGTTCCGACAGTTCGAGGACAAAGGTGTGCCTTGTCAGTGAAGCACGTTGGCCTCGCCTGGACTCACCAAGCTGTTACAAGACCCCTGCACAATATTGAGCTGTGTTGAAACCAATCTTCGGATTACTGACTGCTTTATCTTTTACTGCCCATAAGGCGACAGTGTTGCCGAGTCTCGCTGAATGGCTGCGTGGTCTAAGGCGGTTGCTACGGACTGAGCAGCCATACCCGTCGGTGGATCCAGTCCTCCCGAGGGCATGAGTGTGTGTGTTGTCCTCAGTCTAAGTTCAGGTTCACTCAATAGAACAGTTAGGGGGATAGATGAGATTTCCAGGTTCTGAAGTACTGTCATCGGTAGATGGAACTAAAATGGTTCGACGTCTTTCTGTCGGTTGTACGGAGTGGAGACAACATTACTGCAACCGACATAGTGATAATAACAGAAGTTGCTGCAAATGGAATTGGTGTTGAATGGTGTTTACTCTACCGGACGAATTGCACAAACAACTGGCTTCAGATAATGTATTGAGCAGGTAGTGCAACGCAACAACAACGTGACCTACCCGAATCTATGGCAGTGTAATTTCGCCGAGCCTTTTGCTGAATCTGACAAAGAAAGTACATGGTCTCGAACAAACATATCTGTATGAACGTTTGCTTACAGAATCTCTACGTTCCCCTCAATGTGCTGGTGGGTGTCGTTTTTATCCAAAACTCTGCAATCATGATCTAGACAGCACTGTAGATGTAAATGTAGACTTCATACGTAATGCAGATATGTTAACTATAACTTATGTAATAATCATCGTACATGTTCTCTAGCATAATGCCGTGATGATAGTTGCAACTTTAACCTTCTTCTCGGAAGACGGTTGGTATTCACTGTCACTGCTTCCATCGCCTCTTCCCGCACTTACCCTAGCACTACCGCTTGCAATGAGTTGTTCGTCATATTATCATCATTATGTGTTAGTGTTATAACAGTATCTAACTTATGCTCATATTTCTGTACCATAACAGATACGAGAAAGCATGCGAATGATTCATCTTCTACACTTGTAAAATCTTCACGAAGAAGGGTTCTTTGTAACTTCATCTCAACCAATCGCAATACATTAGCAGGATTGATTACCAATCGCTGACCCATCTGACGCTTCACCACACAAATAACATCACAAAACGCAAGTTCGGAGGCACACTGCACAGTCCCTACTGGCGAACCGACAGGTCAAAGTGCAATGTGGCAAGGCACACGCAGAGGCCTCTAACGGACGACTGCAGAGTTTTGCAGATGCGGGAGTTTCACTAGTGCAATAAGGGATCTTTACATTATCTGTCATACTATTTTGGTGTATATGTGTTTGTTCGAGCCCAAGTACTTTCCTTGTGAGTACATTCTCAGATTAAATACATTCCCAGACTCGCTTTATTGATGCGAATAATGTTCACCACTTTGTACATACGTCACATTGAGCACCTTCTATGGTTTGTCGACTGGTTGAACGTATTCTGACGACAAGTGTACATAACTCAGATAGGACGCGTTTCCGGATGAAGGTTTATTGCTCTTCTTGTTTTGTTGGATACTACTACCACATCCCAAAGTATTAGTCACGTTTTTCGAACACCCTGTATAATTTTAATGGAAATTGGACATTGTGTCATCATAAATGAAGTGTGACCTTGAATAAGAAACTAAGAAAATATACGAGGCGCGTCCAGAAAGTAAGTTCCGTTTCAATTTATCTCCGCTGCAACGCTGCGATTGCAGTTCAGCACATGCGCTGTAGACGATGTGTATCAAGCAGAAGAACGTGCGCCATTTGGTGATCGCTGTCAGCTACGTACGCTTTGTTGTGCTCGTTTGAAAAGTCGGCGTTGATTGAAAATCCCGCGGCCTGTGGAATCAGGTAGGTGATTCGGTTTCTGAATGCGAGGTAAGTGAAACCAAGTGGAATTTATCGGCAAATTTACTATGTTTACGGACCAAATGCGATGAGTGATTCGATGGTGAGAAGATGGGTCCGACAGTTCAATGGCGGGCGTAGTGATGTGCACGATGAATAACTAAGTGGGCGTCCACCTTTGGTTACAGGCCTGACCTCGCTCCTAGCAACTTTCATCTGTTCTTACATCTCAAGTCTTTCCTTGGCGGTCATCACATCACCAATGACGACGAGCTGAAAGAAACTGTTTCCAACTGGTTGAAGACACAGGCGGCAGATTTCTATATTCAAATGTTCAAATGTTTGTAAAGCTTATGGGATCTAACTACGGGGTCATCAGTCCCTAAACTTACAAACTACTTATGAACTACTTACGAAGTAGTACGGCACAAATATCGATGCCCGAGGGGGGATTCGAACCCCCGACAGTAGTGACCGTTCAGACCGTGACTGAAGCGCCTCAGTCTCCTCGGCCACCGCGGCCGGCAGATTTCTATGAAGAAGGTATACAAAACCTGGTGCCACGATATGACAAATGCCTGAAAATTTCGGCAGTTATGTGGAAAAGTAGTTTAAGAGTTGTAGAATTTTGTGCAATAAAAATTTCTTCTGTATCTGTGTAGAATTTCATTTTATTGCCAAACGGAACTTACTTTCTGGTCGCGCCTCGTACACTGATCTTCGCAAAAGCAGAGAAGCGATTCTCGCTGTTATAGCTTTCAGGGGCACCCTGAGCTGCTTTCTGTGTGAGGCACCTCGAGGCGTATCTGTGGTGGTATGGACGTAATTTTGTGAGCGATTCTGTCTGTTTGTTTGGGATTGGAGTGGGAGAAGGGGCGGGCGGGCAGGCCATTGTTGTGGCTGGTGGAGTGAAACGAGGCGGGCAGGCAGACACGCATTGCTAGCTGTGGGACGTATCGACAGTGGGGCGCCGGAAGCCACTCGTTAATGACTGTGCAGCTTTTGCGGTTGGGTCGCTGGCGCCGCCACAGACAACGGCCGTGAAACGAAAGTCAGCGCCGAGCCAACCGGTTGCCCGCTACCCGCCGTGCAACGCTACCTCTGATTGCGAGGACCTACCCACGCTACCGCCAGCCACTAAAAAAGAGTCCGATTATTTGCCTAAAAAATACGCGAAAATATTCCAAAGATATTACTCTACAATCGATATGCAAGAACCTACATGAAAAGTAGACGTCCTTGACAGGGTATGACGTCACCTAAAGTTTTCCGCGGAATCGTCCTAGTTGTAATACTAGACTACGACGATGATGCAAAAATAAACAAATATATTAATGTACACGACAAAGATATTCCTATCCGCTTTTCCCACACTTCCCGGACCCTACCACTTACTATAGATCATATATTATACCAATTGTCCTAGTTATATTCACCCTTAATAGGTGGTGTCCTTACCCACGACACCATTTTCTAGGATGGCCTGTGTGTCTGAGGAAGGACTTATTAATACTCTATTGAGGTTTTAATATTCCTTATTTGCCTAAAAAAGCGTTCATAGTTTCCAAACTGTTAAAAGCCGTCGATTCACTTCACTTCCTTGTCCGGCTTCATTTCTTGTCCGGTTTTGATCCCGATTCATTGGTCTGTCCACTTTATTCGGTACTTCATCACACATGGTAATCAGGCTCAAAACAATACAAGCGCAGTAATGCTAAAGTAGTACATACACTTCATACATTCAGCCGTGAGCAACTTCGTTTTGCATTTTCTCCGCTTATAATTGACTTACTGCATGCAGCCAATGCCATTCTTTTTGTGATTTTTCATACTATTGATTGCGTAAGAAATAATGAGTATCCATTAAAAACACTTAAGTTTGTGTTGAAAATAATATTTCCTTACTTTTTAGAATCCCTCATAATACCTACTTTGATAAGCCCCTGCCGTACGTTCATGACCGTGGAAGTCGGTTTTCAATATCTATTGTAATTCCAGAGATATCTGTAGTGAAAAAGTTAAGTGGGACACCCTGTACTCCACAGAGTTGTTATGTATGTCACAGTGATCGGGTTACATTACATGTGCTTTTGTGTGTGTGTGTGTGTGTGTGAAGGTTGTTGCTTTGAATATCGACGGTGGCAAGAATTTTTTATTCCCAGATTTAATCGAAATTACTTTGTTTCATTTAACTGTTTAAATTATAAGGTTTTATTTTTATTTCTAATATTTTTTCACGTCATGTTCCCTCTAGAAACATGTGTACAAGATGAATATTAACAAGAGTAAGACGAAGGTAATGGAATGTAGCATAAGAAACTCAGGAAATAGTGAACAAATTAGATTAAGCAAAGGTAACGAAACAATAACTGTGGTAGATGTGTTTTGTCATTTTGGAAGCAAAATAACTTCTGATGGTAAAATGCAGAATGGTTATAGGAAGAAATAAATTTCCGAATAAGTGAAATTTGTTGACACCGAGTATTAATTTAAATGTTACGAACTCCTTTCTGAAATAATTTGTCTGGAGTGTAACGTTGTACGGGGGTGAAATATGGACGTTAAGGAGTTCAGACAGAAGGGTGATAGAAGCTTTTAAAATGTGGTGCTACTGACGAATGCTGAAGGTTAAATAGGTTCCATAACTAATAAGGACCTAGAGACGAATACAGTAAGAGAGGTGAAAACGAAGTAGGTTGCCGTTCTTATGGAGAGTTGAAGAGGCATGCACAGTACGGGGTTGCACGGAGAGCTGCACAAACCAGTCTGCAGACTGAAGACCACAACATCTAAATTCGATATTAAGGCATTTTCAAGGTCATGTATTATCAATAGTGTTTCATAGATATTTCTGTGATATAATCTTTAAGTGTAAGTAGCATCTTTCACTTTACATGTAATTGCTTCCAACGTAACAGAATTTCAGTAACACAGCTGGACATATCGAATTGTGTTTGCAAGATGTCAATCTTTGGTGTTGAAATTCTTTTACGCTGAAAACAGGTGGAAGATGCTGTTTAGAGTTCAAAAATCTACGACATAAATATCAGCGAAACACTATTAATAATTAAAATTTCAAAATTACTTAGTGTCGAAATTATATAATCGCTTAAATAAAAAGATTATTCAAAAATGTTCACATATTTCTCCAAAGTAGCTTCTTTCGCCACAATTGGATCACGGAAACAAAATAAATAATTTATAATTTAAATTTTTTTATATAAAACCATCGTATCTGTTTGAACACGTTATCTGCAAAACTGCCGTACTAGAGGAATATCCGTGGAATTCAAAATATTCAAACATTTCGTCTATTACAGAGCACTGAAATACATTCAACGGTGAAGCTAGAAATATTTGCTACACCGGGATGCGAACCCGGAACTCCCGCTTAGAGCCAGATATCTTATCTAAGTCATTTTACAATTGCTTTTCATCTTCTTGTGACTGTACAAACCGATAAACGACAGAATAATCTACAGGTTCAAAATATGAAAGTCTTGAAACAATGAGGTCCAGCAATGGCTGTGCCTCTAAGTGCTTTTAGTCATTAATTAATTACCAAATGAATTGGTCATTTCTCACTCGTCTATGTACTTTGTAGAATAAACCACTCTTTTATACATTTAACTCTATATTTATTTATATTCAAGGAGTTATTCTATCAATTAGTACATATGAATATGACATAAATATCTTGACAGACGTCAGACACAGAATACAAAACAATATCAACAACTTTTTCTTCTTAGCAATCGTCTAAGCATACACGTTCTCCAAGGAACTCCAATATATATCTTTAACTGGGTAGACATAATATCTGAGGCCACTTGCTGTTGCCACCACCTCCAGAATCTGAAAGAAACAGATTCTGGAGGCAGCTGCTGTTCCTATCATGCCTAATCAAATCACTAAAATAAATTGATAACTATTTGGGTATCTCAAGGTATTGGAGAAGTGGGAGAAATGGCTTGTACCACTACATACTACTAGATGGGAACAATGACTGGAGGGTGTCCATAATGATGAAACCAAAGAAAAACTGGGAATGGACACCATAGATGAAGCAGTAGATGGGGTCATTTTACACGCATGGGAGAAGCAAGGTTA
Source organism: Locusta migratoria (assembly GCA_026315105.1). Classification (NCBI taxonomy): domain Eukaryota; kingdom Metazoa; phylum Arthropoda; class Insecta; order Orthoptera; family Acrididae; genus Locusta; species Locusta migratoria. The sequence goes on from CM048751.1 coordinate 64,854,535, forward strand.
CCTAAGAGGTTCGTGGTTTCGGCATCAGAGGGTAAATAGAGTCGAGGTAGACCAAGGAGAAATTATTTGGATACGGTCAAGAATGATTTCCAAATAACAGGTTTAACATCGCACGAGGCATCAATGTGAACACTGGGTAAGAGATTATGGAGGAATTTTATAACGGAGACTATGCTCAAGACTGAAGGCTGAAGGGCATAATCAGTGTTAAACGATGCTGATGATAACTAAGCCGCTGTTGGACTTCTTACTCCTTTCAAGAATTAATACACCAAGTGTCTAGGAGGATCAGAGCTCGATCCGTGGAGCAGAGGACGGCTGTGCGTGGGACGTGGTGGGCCCACGATCATCTTCGTAACTGCCGCGTCACGCCGCCATTGTGGTCCCGGTGACACAAGGCAAGCATTCCTCGCCAGTGCCTCACCTCACGACACAATACACGGCAGCACAATGCGACATCCCACTCTGGGCGACCGCCAAGTCTGCGTCCTGCTCTGACGCCACGGTTCCTACTGTGCTGCCGTCGACCTCGTCTACTGACAGTCCTTGGACTTCACAGTGATTTTTTCCCGCTAACAAGGAGAGGACACATCGGGTGACACTCCGCTTTCGAGGAGATGCGTCATACTACTCCAAGAACAAGCCAAAGTAGGTCCAGTGGAAGAGTTTAAACACTTTAGGACCAGGCGGCATTGTTGGAAATCAAGATATTTTATCTACTAGTCATACACCCGTAGTTGTACACGGACGTTAGAGAAGGACTTCCACATACTGTCTTTCTTTAGCATTCAGTATATCTACATCTACATACATACTCCACAATTCACCGTAAGGTGCTTGGCGGAGGGTTCACTGTACCACTAATAGGCCTTTCTTTTCCTAATCCACTCCCAAATAGAACAAGAAAAGAAAATTCCTATATGCCTCCGTACGAGCCCTAATTTTTCTTGTCTATGTGGTCTTTACGCGAAATGTAAGTAGGCGGCAGCAAGATCGTACTACACTCAGCTTCAAATTCCGGCCCTCTAAACTTCCTCAACAGAAATTCACGAATAGAACGTCGTCTTTCCTCCAGCGATCCCCAATTGAGTTGCCGGAACATTTCTGTGACACTCGCACATTGGTCGAATCTACCAGTAACGAATCTAGCTGCTCGCCTCTGAACTGCTTCTATGTCTTCCTTTAAACTGATCTGCTGCGGGTCCCAAACACTTGAGCAATACTCAAAACGTGGTCGTACAAGCGTTTTATACGCGGTCTCCTTTACAGATGAAGTACATCTTCCCAAAATTCTCCCAATAAACCGAAGCCGACTGTCCCCCTTACTCACAACTGTCCTTACATGCTCATTCCATTTCATATCGCTCTGCAATGTTACGCCTAGATATTTGAACGACGCGACAGCACCAAGAAGATCACTACTAATGCTGTATTCGAACATTATAGGATTGTTTTTCCTAGTCATGCGCATTACCTTACATTTTTCTACATTGAGAGCTAGTTGCCATTCTTCGCACCAACTAGAAATTTTGTCTAAGTCATCCTGTATGTCACTACAGTCAGTTAAAGACGACACCCTCCCATACACCACAGCATCATCAACAAACAGCCGCAAATTACAACTTACTCTGACCAACAGATCATTTATATAGATAGAAAATAATAGCGGTCCTATCACACTCCCCTGGGGCACGCCTGACGCTGCACTCGTCTGTGATGAACACTCGCCGTCGAGAACAACGTACTGTGTTCTATTACTTAGGAAGTCTTCCAGCCAGTCACAAATCTGTGAACCTATTCCATAAGCTCGTATCTTCGTTAGCAGTCTGCATTGTGGCACCGTGTCTAACGCCTTTTTGAAGTAAAAAAAAAAAAAAAAAAAAAAAAAAAAAAAAAAAAACACACACAAGATGGTAAAATAGGAACCTCTTACTTTCGATAGTGCGAGTGCAATATATCGATCGTGTATGCACCTAGCGCGCCACCTGTGAGTGAGCAGTACAGTTCATGAGGGGACTCGGAGAAGTGAAGCCGCGAAAGTGGTGTCCAGGCCGTGATGGCGGATTGATGAAATATTTTTCCGACTGGTGTGTGTGTACCTGACCGTCGCAGTGGGCCCCCAGTATCGTTCGTAATTTAGTACAAAGTGTTACGCGTACCGCGAATCGCGACAACCGCGCCGGTATTGCGTCTTCAATTTTGACTACACCAACAGTGCATCAAGTGGATAACAATGGCGACCAGTCACTGCACAAAATATTGTTAAAACACTGACCGTAACGAGAAATGTACGACAAAAGCCATGAACAGCTCACATTTGTGATAATGGAAGAATATATGCATGTTTTTACCAGTGCAATTTTTTGTTTTTGCTAATTGTCGACAATCTCAAACTGTGCCATTATTGTGCAGACTCATTAACTGTATCTATGATAGAAACAGCTTCCGCAAAATACCGATCAGCTTTATCCAAGACGGTCACTCGACAGTAGCAGCAATTTGTTCACCAGATTAGGCGGGAGTGTTTCAATCAGCTACTCAATAAATACATTTCTCCTAGGTAAGACGTCAAATACAGGATGATCATTCCTCAGCGCAACCGCCTTCGTTGCGTGCGACTTGCCGGAGATGGCAGCTCCAGTGCCCGCTTAGCGGCGCGGGTTGGCGCGCAAGTTATTTCTGACATACAGAACACAAAACACTTAGACAAGTTTATTACTCATCTGTATTAAGCAAGGAGTTGCTGGAACTGCCTCCCTTGGTTCTTCAAGCATTTCTGACACCTGCTGACACCATGCAGCTATCTAAATCCTATTTTCAATTGCTTTTGATCTTCGGGTGACTTTATTAACCGATAAACGGTCTCCGAAATCGTTTATAAAGAGAATGTGCAGAAAGTACCCAACAGAAAAAGTCATGGCTTTTCTGTCGCCTACGTTCAAACCGATATGACCTAAAGCACTTATTTTAACGCCTTTGCTGCGTAAATCAGAACCATGGCGTCCATTATTGAATGCACATCCTTATTTATGGGTCGCTAAGGAAAATATTTCAGATACTCTGCCTGTCAGAACAGACAGTAAAAGTCCTGAGGGTGTGGTACAAACGACAACTATCGTTTGATTTCTGACATGAAACGACAAAGAAATTTACGGTTACTGGTGTCAATGGCCACCCCTTTAAAATATGCTATTACTGACAGTTACGCAACGGAGGCCTGAAGAAGGTGCGAATGTAGCACCGAAACCGGTCGCTTAATTGAATAAAAAAATCTTAACACATCTCCTGGCACTTTCGCCCATCTTCACATTTATCAGCTGTAGTCTTAACCCATTGATAATGGAGAGAATTAAATGGAGTCGTAGATTAATATGGCACACACCATAGGCCACGTGTGTACAGGCCACATACCCGAAGGCGATTTCAACACTGTTTGTGTTGATATTCGCGTCCAGTTGCTGGCTGGAGGGGCGTTGCAGCTTCGTTGCATTGAGCTTCCTGTCTCAATGTGCTGTTAACCGGAGATAACGATCATTTTTGCTAATGTTACCGGTGGACTACCTTGGTCTTGCCTTATTTCAACCGTTACTGTTGTCTGAAATCGCGTCCAGATCCTAGAAACGACAGCATTTTAGTTCATTCTGCCGCATTCTGCCGATGAGAATACTTCAGAACCTCGATATATCAACTGATTTCCTAATTGTTTTGACCAGTGCAATATCATCAACTGAAACATTTACGCAAGAAGCGACAACAAATAGCTATGCAGACCGTAGATCTAGGAAAAAGTTCTCTCCGCAACAAATATTTGCTTTTGCCTTGCTATTGGTGCCAGTGAGCACAAACAAAACGTAACGGGAGGAGGAGAAATGCTAGAGGTGAACAACTCTCAGCGGTCTTCAGCCTCCTGAGGCTAACGAACTCTGGTCGGTGATGTCAGTGCCTTTCGTACCAGCTTACAGCTGACTGGAATATAGATGACGTATGTAGTTGCATTACGCAGATGCCTGACTCAACGGCTTTCTCACGGTCGCCGCACTAAGATTAATACGGTGTGGTGTGTATTCTTCTACGCATCAAACAATAAAAGAAAATAATTATTTTGAAACCGTTATTGTTATTTTCAAAAACCTACATTTTGCAAGTGTTTCACAACTTTTTACCCTAGGCGACCTAGGTTTCAAAATAAAAGTCTAGCTATTTGAAACGCTTTCTTCGTGGTTTACTGAAATGTAGTCAAAAATGACAGTGCTGACAGAATAACATTAGGAAACAAGATAGGAACAGTTGTACAAATTTTGTCATTTGCGCAGCAAATTACCTTATAATGGCCGAAATATAAAGGATAGAAATGTAGCAAAATCCTGATAATAAAAGCCTCTTTGAAGAACATAATTTTGTTAAAATCGAGTATGAATTTAAACGATGAGACCCGTGAAGGTATTTGGTCTGAGTATCGCTTACAGACAAGAAAACGATACACGTTTTTTAGTTTTTGTACTACAGAAGAAAGCTAAAGATGAGATTGGTAGATCGCCTGGGAACAAAAGAAATATGCAACATAACTAATATAAGCATGACTACAATAAGGGCTTGATTAAGAGGAAACATTCTGAGGCATCAAGAGATAAAAATTAAATGTTGAAGAGAAATGTGTGTGTATGAAGTAGGGGTGGAGATAAGAACCGCAGAGAAAGATAGACCATGGCGCGAGTATAATGAGCAGTTTCAAACTGAAATTGGTTGCGTTTACTAGCGGAAGAAGATGATTACACAAGGTACATTAGGGTGGAGAACTGCATCATTCCTCAGACCGAAGACTACCACAACAATTACGTCGTTTGCTGTCGAGCAGTTTGAGAAAAATTAAGTGATTTTTCTAAGTGCATTTGCTCCACAAGGACATTAAATTATTTGATACACTTACGGAGTAACATACAGCAAAAGGTCCCTCACTAACTCACTGACTAAACACAAAATCTCAAAAACTACTGCACCTATGAAGCTTAAATTTTGTAGGAATTTAGTTTATAGGTAGAAGACGTTACCCAAGAAAGTATTTTGCGACAGAGCCGGATTAAGGTGCATACTTTTCCTACAGACTGACAAAATCTACAGTTTCCTTCCTATCTGCCTGAAATTTTGCACGCTTGACCTTCAAAACAAGAGGAAGGTCACCGTCTACCTAAAATTTCATTCGGTGCATGGGGAGGGTATCTTGCAATAATCTCTACGAATAAATAAAAAAGAATCCCTATTTTTCACGCCATAACTTGAGAAAGGCTAGACTGATTTGCCTGATCTTTTGTTGTCGTTGAGTTCATAATTCTCAATACAATGTTTGTTGCTTTGTTATTGTTGTTGTTGTTGTTGTTGTTGTTGTGATCTTCGGTCCGAAGATTTGTTGATGCAGCTCTCCACCCTATTCTATCCTGAACAAGCCTCTTCATCTCCTCATACGAACGGCAACCTACATATATTTGAATCTGCTTCTCTATTCATCTCTTTGTCTCCCTCTGCGTTTTTTACCCCACACACTCCAATGCTAATTCACGATTCCTTGATATCTAGGAAAGTGTCCTGCCAATCGATCCCTTCTTTTAGTCAAGGTATGCAAGAAATCCCTTTTCTCTTCAATTCTGTTCAGTACCTCTTCATTAGTTACGCGATCCACCCACCTAATCTTCAGGATTGTTGTGTAGCGCCACATTTCAAAAGCCTCTATCCTCTTTCTGTCCGCACTGCTTATCGTCTATATTTCATTCCCATACAATGCAACACTCCACACAAATGCTTTCAGAAAGTACTTCCTTACGGTTAAATTAATATTCACCTTTATAGTTTCGTTGCCTAATCTAATTCCTTCAGCATCGTTAGATTTTCTTAGACTGCACTCCTTTACAAGGTTTTTATGAAATAAAATTTTTGTGAAATCTACTGGAAAATTGAAAAATTGGAGATAAACTGAACGCGCGTTCTTCAGTGTGTCCATGTGTCTCTACTGCACATAAATGTATAGATTTGTTTCGACCCTAATGAAATTTTGTGCCCTTAGCCTTCAAATCAATTGGAGAGACAATGTCTACATAAAATTTCGTTCGGTGCGCGGCGGAGGGTACTTTAGCTACGAACTTTGACAGAATCCATAGATTTGGTACGATCTTAATGAATATTTTGGAAACTTGACCTTTAAACCTAAGTAAATGTGTGTATAGAGAATGGCAAAGAGTACCTTGCAAACAACTGACTGTGTGTCACTGATACGAAAATTGATGTATATATGAGAGAGAGATAGAGAGAGTTTCCCTAGATGAGGCGGGGGGAAGAGATGATCCAAGGAGACGGAATGGAGGAATGGAGGAGGTGGATTAGAAGAAATGGGCCGAGAGAGAGGGAAGGAGCAGATGAACGGAGAGATGGGATAGAGAGGAGGGGAGAGAAGATGGACTACGAGAGAATAGAATAAAAAATATCTGAACAACGCCGGGTTTTCATACATACTGCCCAAAAATAGTACACCTGGAAAGATGTAGTCGATTTTGATCCGATGAGCATTGATCCCACACGCCGGATAGTAGACACAGGTAATGGGTTTCTGTCCGTCAGCAAACAGGTAGCATAGCAACATAGCTGCTAGTGCGCCTTCTGTGTGTATCCTTTAGTAGGGGATTCTGCAGCCTTAAGGCTCAGCATGGTGTCAAAATATGATGTAAAGTCCGTCCTGCAGCCAAAATGTTATCTGTTCCTATACTTACAAACTGCATAAACTAACATACTCTAACTTACGCTAAGGACAACACACACACAATTGGGCCTGAGGGAGGACAGAACCTCCGACTCGAGCGGCCGAGCGAGACGTCATGGCCATTCCCGCGGCTCTTGTGGCCAAATGAGAGAGTTTTAAAGGGACCAATCTGCGGCAGTGGTCCTTTGGCAGAACTGGCTTACAAGGCGCATCCGCTGAGCTCAGAAGTGTCAACGGACTGCTGTCAACCGCTTTTTAGCATTGGGACTAAGGGCACCCACCCCTGTAGCCCGTCTTCCACTCATGTCACAGTATGGACTAGCACAGCTCGACTAGTGCCGTCAGAGGATCACTAGGAACAGCCGGTCCAGTTCTTCAGCGATGAACGCATATTGTGTGCTTACGACGTAGACCTGGCGTGCGCTGTTTCGTAGACTGCATTCGTCCAACACACGCTGACCCATCCCCGGCCTAATAGTCTGGAATGCGATAAGCTTCAGTAATTGTTCAACTTTGGTGTTCACAGAGGGAACGCTGACCAGGGCTCGGTATTAGCACAATGTTGTAACACCCATTGTTTTGCCATTCTTGCACAGGAAGTTGATAAGTTGTTCCAACAGGATAATGCTCGCACACACACTGTGTAACACAACAACACAGTGACCAACGCCACTGAAGGCGTATGTAAACGCAGTTACGGTATATGAAATGAAAAATGTGTGTGACCTGTTTATTATGTGTATTGTATATAAATTGAATAATTATTCTATTTGAAGGATTTCTGTGAAGCACAAATATTAAAATTATTATGTACTGTATAAAAGAGAATATTGTAATGTGTTGTATTAGACACGTTGGCTTAGCGAGGGCAAAGTTAGTACCATCTTCGTGTAGGGGATTATTATCACTGAGAGAGATTACAGTCGGTGTTGAGCTTTCGCAGTGAGTGGCAGCAAAGTTGGACAGCAGCGGCAGGCCGTAGTAGTGTGACATTCTATTACGTGTTGGTACATGCAGCAGTCTGAGCAAGTGGTCATTGACAAAATACTCGGCATGGGCACAGCGCCACAGCATCAAGAGGAATATTGTCAAGAGGAACACTGTGTGCCTAATGCAAATAATATTTCGTCTCCAATAAGATACCATTCTTGTCAAAATTATTAAGTACCGGCAACGATTGCCAGCTACGCCGCACTGTCGCTGCAAAGTAAGATCTCAGCAATTTACCGTCTTTAGAAATATACGGCTACGCCAACGTTTAGTTTTGCTGAAAGTCAATAGTGAACTTAATTGGAATTAATTAGTGTCAACAAAGTTACTAACCCAAGGCACTATCAAGCAGGTTCCTTTTCCGCTACCTTTAATTTTCTGAGGCTCATCATGAATCATAAGAATTTATTAAAATAAAAGAGACCTTAAAGTATTTAAATCAGTAAAAAGTAATTTGCACCAGTATAAAGTTTGCAAAGTTAAATTGTTAACAATTGCCATTTATTAATAACGAGAGCATTGAGTAACAGCGGAATGATAAAAAATAGGAATTATTGATTGTTATTTAATTGTTCATTCTCTGAGTGCTAAAAGGTTACCTTGCAAATTTCAGTTTATGGTTTATAACGTGCAGTTTAAAAGAGTAATTATTAGGTGCTGCTTGTTAAGTAAGTTTGTTGTTAACATAATGAACAATAGTTAATGTTAGGAAACTATTTACCAGAAACAATATTTAAATCAAGGTGTTACAGAAAGAGTACACTGCTTAATTTTGTAATCAATAATTTTGCGTAACATTCAGTCATTATTGACAAAATACAATTACGACAATCTGCATTATTATTGATGATCAAAGTACAGTTAAATATCATTGCAAGCATTACGTTGATGGTTTGATTTATTATGCAGAAGTTGTGCATGCACAATTTTATTAAGATATCTTTCCAGTTCATTAGAATAATTTTCATTGATTGTTTGCTACTGTGTAAGTGGGTTGAATTTAGTGGTTCTACATTTCTCTGTTTCCTGGAATCGTGGCTGTGCTCGCTTAATCCGTAGTCTGTGTCCGTTTTGTTTCCTAATTAGCCAATCAGTAATTATTGCTACTGCATACAAAATTTTCATCAATTTCAACTCGTTGCTCGTACAATGAGCTGGCTACCGTATTAATGTTCACCTAGTCAAAATTGTTCATTCAGTTACAGTTTTGTCTCGCGTGTTACATTTTAAGACCTTATATAAAATTCCCACACCAAACGATCGTTATTGGAAAATGACTTGTTAAGTATCGTTTGTGTGTGTATCCTCCACTAGTTATCGGTTTCACCTCCGATAGCTTCATCCGGGTAATTGTTTTGTTAGTCACATGGATCATTCTAAAGTTGCCGGTAGCGTAGGACGATCAGGTTACAACTACACGTGAAACTCAACTGTTTTTCAGACGTGCCGCAACGTGTCTGGCTCAATTGTCTCCAATCTAGTATGTGTGAACCAGTAATGGCTTCGTGATATGGTGTCCGTTTGCTTCACACGATAACATCACACTGAGCCAAATAATTGTAAACATTCACAATTAATGGGTACATGCAAATAATGTTCTAATTGCTATGTCACTATTCTATACGTTGGCAGGCGAAATTGAAACCATTGTCAGACCATTTTCTACCCCTAGATGGCACCTGTCGTCATAACATCAAAATCTATGTCGTATTTCCAGGTATATAATTTTTGTCCGGTAATTTATGTTGTAACTCAAAGACTTTTCAGTAGTCAGTAGTTGGTTATCGATCTCATCTCGACCTTGCTTGTTAATCATAAACTACAGCAAAATTATTATATGACGTCTAACATTTCTATTTCAGTTTTGTAAGAGACTAATGTTCAATCAGTCTACAGTGTATTTTGCAGACAAGAGAATTTTATTCATTACCTCCAGCTCTTGGATGAAACCTACCTGTTACTGGTGTGAAATGACAAGAAAGATATGACAAGTAACCAATGCTTTGTACAGAGGTCTACAATTTGAGATATTAGTGTGTTTCGCAAATGCGTTAAATCCGTCTTCCTTAATTAAAATAAAAGTTGCAGTGAATTTGTATTGTTCAAGGCTTGTGACATAATCATTCGGTCATGTTACACGTGATTGATACTGTCACTTTAGCGTTCAGAGTATAAGGCACGTGGTTATACCGTATAATTGTGCTGTTAGAGCAGGGAATTGGGTGGTAGGTAAAAGTGAACCATGAAAAATTTGGGGTACAAAACTTGATACATTAAAAGGTTACATTTCACCAAAAATTTAAAAATTAATTGTACAAAATATAAATTGCGAGGTGCTGCAAAAAACAGGAAAGCATTGCAATATGTGGAAAATCGTTCCCAAATAACTGAAACAGGTGTGTGACACATTAAGGCAGTTAACTTGGTAATTAAATTAGTGCTCCTATACGAAGCAGTATAAGCGATAACCTACAGCGACAAAATACTTAAATTAACAAGAATGATGGATGCGTTAAATGGCAAACATGAAAAACTATTTGCAACTGACGAAGAGACGGGATCAAATCAAATTGTTAACATAAGTGAAGAATTAAACTAAATGAACGGCTGATGGTTTAAAAAGGTTTTACATATCCGATTACCTTTTCTGAGTCAAAACTCACCGTTAGAGCGCCAATCACTTGTGGCGTCGTACATAATTACTGTGTTCATAATGAAACCTCTCTAAATTTATGACACACGCATGAAAGTAAAACACCTCGAAAACTTTTTTTAACATTCACCAAACGCTCACGTAAGAAAACTCAGTGTCTTATAATTGGAAGAACTCTTAATTCTGTAATAATGGACCCAGAACGTATTCAGTTACTCTTTTCTGCGAGTGTTATCTTGTTCTCATGGATCATTCAAGACATTGGTCACCTCCAGTCAGATGAACTCACACACACGCATACACACACGCACTTCCTCTCTCTCTCTCTCTCTCTCTCTCTCTCTCTCTCTCACACACACACACACACACACACACACACACACACGCACACGTCAGCAAGAAAAAGTATTTTGTTGACATCCCCAGACGACAAGAAAGACTGTGTCAAAAATTAACAATGGAGGCAGCGTCCTTTGTTCGCGTCTTCTTTGTCCATAACACTAGATTATCGCCGTAAAGATCTGGATGAGGCGTAACTCGCATTTGCTCGTCATCTTTTCTTACCCTGTCAGCATATACACAAAAAGGCCCCTTTCTGTAGGCACCCTATCTACAGCTTTTGTTGTGAACCAACTCCAGACTGAGATTCTCTAAACAACTTCTCATCTGGCAAGAGCGAAAGGGGCGATTTCTTATTGTGATGAAAAAAGTTATAATAGGGAAATCAAACGAGACAGACATTAAGGTGTAATGAAAGGCAAAAAGATCATCCGCCCGTAATATTTTAAAATGCATAGCGCTGCGCATATTCAAGTTCAGGAATGTCAGTGTTCCCAACTAGCGATCTTTGGAGGTTCAGCTTGGTATTTACACCGTCAAATAGAAGCAATAAAATCGTTAGGATACGGTATATGTCGAGTAATTTTTATTTTAATCACTATATATTTTATGTTGAAGATCATTATTTGAGCATGTCGATATGGTTGAAATATAAAAACTGCAAGGCGGTACGATCACTACAACAAGCATTTTAAAACTGTTGCAACGGCTGAGTGGATTGGCTGACAGTTTACCAGTATAAAAGACGATCGTTCGAATATAACTGGAGGTAATTGTCATTTTTAACGTGTGAAGGTAATATTTTAAACCTTAATTCGCTAAACATTGTGCAGTTGGAGGCTTTTGTAGGTAACAAACTCTTTCAAAAGATTCAATTTTATAATAATCTTTAAAAGAACAAAAGTGACGGTCATAGCAAAAATATTTAAAATAGATGTATTTATTTGTAATTAGTTCCATCGACATCTGGCTTCTCCACAGTTTTGGCTTAGAGAAATGGATAGGCTGATTGCCATATTTTTGTAAGGTACATACGGTTCGTTTACGGGCGCGATTGGATGTGCCTTAGATGTTCAAATGTCTGCAAACCTGTGGGAATTAACTACTCTGGTCATCAGTCACTAAGCTTACAAACTACTTATACTAAGGGCAACAAATACACACATGCTTGTGGAAGGACTCGAACCCCCGACGGTGAGCAGCGGCGCGTTCTACGGCTAGGCACCTTAGAACGCTCGGCTAGTCTCCATCACGGTGACGTGCCTTCTAGCATTTCCGGTTACATTTTAATATTCTTTCTTCAACTATGATGAGGATATTGGAGCGTTAGGGTAAAATAAAACGCACAATATTTGCGACGCCATTTAAAAAAAAAAAAAAAAAAAAAAAAAACCATAAAACCGACTTCAATGAGAAGCGATTCGACACATACCAGAGTTCCAATACAGTAATCGCTACCGAAGTGTACCGATCTCTTCCTTTTAGCATATCGAATAGCCCTAACGTAGTTGAAGAACGACTGTAAAAATGAAAACGACAGATACTGGACGGTGCATAACACTCCCTTGTGTAAACCGTACTCAAGGACTTGAAAAAATATGCCAGTGAGCTGATACGTTTCTCTTACCAGACAACTATAGAGACAGCAGGTGGAAGGAATTACAGATAAATATAACCAGTTTAAATATTTTTACTACGCTTATTTGTCTGCTTGTTTATAGATTCATTATAAATTCGAATCTTTTGAAAGAATGTAGATCCTAGAAAAGCATACAACTTAACAATTTGTAGCGATTAAGTTACAATACATGCAAACATTTCCAGGAGTTCTTATATTTCATATACTGTATTCTAACGATTATACTGCTTCTATCTGACGATGTAAATATCAAGATGGAGCTCCACAGACTGCTGTTGTTGGGAACACTGGAACCTCTAACCGTAGGTATCCGCAATGCTCTGTTCTTGGACTGTAAATTATTCGGGCAGGACTCTCATTGTACAGAATACGGAAACACCAGGTAAACATTGCCATGTGTGACATCGTGTAGTAAAACAGTAGGTATTCTGCACAGTTTCCAGTCTTTTAGTTACAGATCCATGCCCACAGCCTTGCCAGTCACGGCCCACCTCTGAACTCGCTACCTACCAGACACACAACCATTTGAACCATGCAAGAAATGTATTCGCAATTGCGAATATTAATAAGCTTCAGCTGTATGGTGTAATGGTGACATATGAAAATTTGTGCCGGGCCGGGACTCGAACTCGGATTTCCCGCTTATCGCGAGCGGTCGCGTTACCTTTACGCTACCCGCGCATGCTTCCCGGAACGACCCAAACCTTCATATGCCACACATCGTCTACTGCTCATGAGTGCTCGTAGATTCTATAATGTAATTCCCGCACAGGGTGATACGTTTAGTACACTTGTCGCAAGCATTGCTATGACTGATTTTAAATACGATGTGCAGTGTCCGTGGTTATTGAACTAAGCAAATGTGCTTCAGACATGCATGCATGTCTGAAGGACATTTGCTTAGTTTTATCTATAAACACGGACACTGCATATCGTATTTAATTTGAACCATGTCGGCCCGTGGGTACAAGGCCAAAACTATATCGCGGGACAACACTAGCGACATCTCCCTATTGCTATAAAACGAAGATACTGGATCAGTATTACTTGGCATGGCAGAGTATGAGGCATCCTTGCCTGTAAATTCTGCTTGTGTGAGACGAAGTATTTCGACAGTGCAGCGGGTGTGTGCAGAAAGGTTAACTGAAGGCCGGAGAACACTTGGATATGGATCAGGTCGCACAATCCGGACCATCCCAAGAGAAGGCTGACAACTCCTGCGAATGGCATTGCCAGACAGTGTGACACACCAATACCATATGAGAGACGACAGTATTTTGTCATTTATTACGGCATGGGTTAAGTTAGAAGGTTTGTGTTTAAAGTTTGTGAATGATTAGGGGAGTTACTGCTACAGAGGTCGATAAATGAACGGCTCTCTCTTTTGATGTTGAATTAATTGAAAACTGGCCTGCTTATGTCTGAAGTGACCAGCGCTTATCTGTTGCCTGACAACTTTTGGAATAGTACATTTTATTAAGCACTCCCAGCGGAATGTGATAGGACCGCTATTATTTTTTATGTATATAAATTATCTGATGGACAGAGTAACTTGTAATTTGCGGCTGTCTGCTGATTATGCTGTAGTGTATGGCAGGGCGTCGTCTGTAACTGACTGTAGTAGCATACAGGATAACTTAGCCAAAATTTCTAGTCGGTGCGAAGAATGGCAGCTAGCTCTCAATGTAGAAAAATGTAAGGTGATGCGCATGAGTAGGAAAAACAGTCCCATAGAGTTCGAATATAGCATTAGTAGTGAGCTTCTTGATGCAGTCACGTCGTTAAAATATCTAGGCGTAACATTGCAGAGCGATATGATATGGAACGAACATGTAAGGACAGTTGTAAGTAAGACAGACAGTCGACTTCGGTTTATTGGGAGAATTTTGGGAAGACGTACTTCATCTGTAAAGGAGACCGCTTATAAAACGCTCGTACGACCACGTCTTGAGTATTGCTCAAGTGTTTGGGAAGACGTAGAAGCAGTTCAGAGGCGAGCAGCTAGATTCGTTACTGGTAGGTTCGACCAATGCGCGAGTGTCTCGGAAATGCTCCGGGAATTGAAATCCCCATTTCGTTCTTTTCGAGAAATTCTGTTAAGGAAATTTAGAGGACCGGAATTTGAAGCTGAGTGTAGGACGATCTTCCTGCCGCCTACTTACATTTCGCGTAATGATCATAAAGACAAGAGAAATTAGGGTTCGTACGGAGGCACCTAGACAATCGTTTTTTGGTCGTTCTATTTGGGAGTGGAACAGGAAAGCAAATGCCTCGTATAATGTACCCTCCGCCACGCACCTTGCGGTGCATTGCGGAGTATGTATGTAGATCTAGATGTAGAAGAAAGTTTATTGAGCATTAATTAGCTACCTGCCTATCTTGTTAATGATCCCTTCCAAATGACAAAAAATACAATGGCATTAAATTAGAATGATGAAAGAGTGGCTGAAATGAAATAGTTCACATAAATATTTATTATCATAAGGTGCTGATCAAGGATTACATATATGCTTTCAAAATGGAGGATGTTTGAAGTTCTTCGAAAGACGAAGCTAGGGATCGGGAGAATACCGAATAATTCTATTTCTTAGAATGCCAACAGCCGGCCGTGGTGGCCGAGGAGACTGAGGCCCTCCAGTCACGGTCTGCACGGCCACTACGGTCGGGGGTTCGAATCCCCCCTCGGGCATGGATATTTGTGCCGTCTTTAGTAAAAGGTAGTTGATAAGTAGTTTGTAAGTTTAAGTCCCATAAGCTGTACAAACATTTGAACATTGAAGACGGTTGCGCCGATAACTGAAAAACCCGTCTCGATAAACAAACAATTCGGGTGCATATCCAGAAGGGACGCTGCAGTACTGACGTTAAATAGAGCCACGAGTGTCGATGGAGCTCGTCAAGTTAAGGCCTCGCAATTCTCTCGTACATGTGAGCAGTTACGCTCCAAGATTGCAACTAACGTCTCAGATCGGGTGTTCAGATACAGCTTTTCGTAACGAAAACGCATTCGCCAAACCAAACAGAGCCGTTGCGGTCCCAGGGCTCAAGGCAGGCTAGCCTAAATTTCCAAACTTTACACTACCTAGGACCCAGCCAACTAGAGAATTGCGTTCTTGCAGAATTAAAAAAATCTCCCCTAAGGCTTTCAGACTACGTGGAGCCCTCCTAGACACAACTGCATGGTGTCACGACCCGGGGCGATGTCCCTCTAACACCAGCTTCGTTCGAGTTGCGGTTGAAACGATTGCAACCGCGCTAAAGCGTTCGAGTTGCGGTCGCCACCATTTCAAACTAAATATGACTGCCATTGAGGCGTTCGAGTTGCGGTGCGAAAGGAGTTGTAATCGTTTGTGATGGTAAGAGGAAATTCTTCTGACCGACTCCAAAGCGTTTCATAACCTTGCACCAAATAGATAAACCAGCACATGTGCAAAGTGTTTTGTATCAGCTCGTACCTTTTCCTCGAAGAAAGAAAGTGTGAAATTCAGGTTGTTTTTTTTAAAAGGGCGGTAAATAGCAGTCTCCTAAAAATTTGATAATTTTTAGCATCATTTTATTCCCTTTGAGGGTTTTTCTACCGATGTCTGACGTTTACATAAATCTAGCTATATTGAAAGTAGGGCCCCACTTTAAATATTAAATTTTGCATCTTCCATACAAGCATCGGATTACAAAATTCAACAACTGTGGGTCACTATTAGAGATTGATCTACTGTAAAAGGGTTGCCCTGTGCAATTTTCAAAGTAACAACTGACCACTGTTTCTTTTCAAATACCAATAGTTTTCATATTCATTGCTTCTAGAGTGTAAAAATATAGTTTCTATACGTAATAGCTCTAGCACTAGCCGTACGTTTGCACACTGGGCACATTGCAGACTCTTCCTATCAACTTAACGATTTCGAATTCATAACCTTTCTTGGAATTAGACAATTTACAGCATTGGTCACATTTGGTCATGAACAACATTTTAGTTTATTAACATTGACATCAAATAGCAGATAATTAGTACCAATCGAAGGCGAAATCTATGACAAAATATAAGCCACAATTTAAATTTGTCCAATTCCTTTAAATAAAAAAAGTAAAATACGATGTTAATGGTGAAACTAGTGTCTGGAGTTATTAAGAGCTTTGTTTAACAATTTGACATAATTTCATCTAGTATAATTGGTGATTTCAGATATCCATTACTTGATTAATGAAACACTGAAAGAGTTATGCATGTTATTATGCTTTACATGACGCTTATTGAGTAATTATCGAGATGAAGATCAAACATTCACGTAATTTACGCTATATCTGTGATTTAACTGCCTCTCTCGCGCTGTATTCGGCTTTAGGTTATAAAATACTGCCTCCTCCATCACACACACACACACACACACACACACACACACATACACACAAATACCACCACTGTTTTCCATATGGAACTTTCAGTGGTGTCATGCCTTATAACCTCTAAAACACGACACAGCACGGATCAAAATTAGCAGACTGCCACATGTAAACGTCACATAAATATTTGTATTTAACGAACCAGTAAATCTGAAAAGGTATAGTGCTCAGCATAATAAACTGTTGCTGCTGTTGTGTTTCATTATTTTAAATAGTAAACCTTTCGTCTACGCAGCTGTGAGAGCAAATAAGTCAACTAGCGCTACAAGTGGCCAAACCACGAAACACGAGAAAAAAGCGTTCGAGTAAGCGTTTGCAGTTTCAACTGGCGAAGATCGCGCATGCGCAGTAGAGGAAGCCAGAAACAGTGGTGACTGGTAAATTTCAAAAAATGTTCAAATGTTTGTATAGTCTATGGGACTTAACAACGGGGTCATCAGTCCCTAAACTTACAAACCACTTATGAACTAGCTAATCCTAAGGACAGCACAAATATCCATGCCCGAAGGGGGATTCGAACCCCCGACCGTAGTGGCCGTGCAGACCGAGCGCCTCAGTCTCCTCGGCCACCGCGGCCGGCACTGGTAAATTTCTCACCACTCAAACAGACCTACCGTCCTGTGAAGGAGCTCCCTCTTTTACCAAAATTTCCGCCTACACGTCATGCTGACCAATTGCGGTGACTCAGATTTGCGCGGAAGCCATTAAGATGCCTAGACATTTTCCCTAGCGGTCCTCACGCATGGATACATGCGTCAGTCACCTTCCTCGTTCAGGAAAAATGTTCTACTGCCAGAACATTTGTTTCCCACGGGAAGGAGCGGCTGCCCTTGCCGCGGTTCTACGAAACCGAGTCCGCACCACCTTATGCGTGACTAACGTCCCCCCGTGGAACTGTGGGGCTCATAATAACTATCTGAGAAGACGAGCGTCTTGAGGAAAACACTTGGGTGGCTGTTGCTGCCAGTCCGCAGAATTCACATGCGACCCGTGGCGATGCTCGGTCGGGCGTGCGTTTCAGCCGCATGCGGGAGTCCCATTACGGCTCAGCTTCCTGTATGAAAGATTCTTGAGATCTTCCCATGCCAAACTTTGTATAAATTACTTAACGAAATGCTCAGTAATAGAGCTTTTGAAGTCCATCTAGAAGGAAAGAAGAGCCGCACTGCCATCTGAAATAATGGCTTACCACAAGGTTCTGTATTAGCTCCATTACTCTTTCAACCTATACACCAACGACCTACCGACAACAAATGTTCGGATGTTCTGCTCTGCTGATGACATGGCTTTGGCTGTGCAACATGGAAGCTTCGAAGAGTGTGAAAACACCCTCAATCAAGATCTCAGAACAATAGAAAAATACCTCAGAAGCTGGAGATTAATCCCCAACCCAACAAAGACAGAAGTTACAGTATTTCACCTATGCAACCAACAAGCCACTCGATCTCTTGATGTTAGTTTTTCTGGAAAAAAGCTAAACCACAACCCAAATCCAAAATACGTTGGCATCAGACTGGTCAGATCACTCACATTCAAATCTCACCTAACAGAAACAGCAGCTAAGATACGAACAAGAAACACCATTCTAAAGCTTCCCAGTTCTAAGTGGGGAGCTGATGCACATACTCTGAAGATTTCTTCTTTATCACTGGTATATTCTGCTGCGGAGTACTGCAGTCCTGTTCGGCTTAACTGCAACCACACATCCAAAGTGGACACCCAGCTAAATAACACCATGAGGATCATATCTGGGACCATAAAATCGACCCCACTGTCCTGGCTCTCCATTCTCTGTAATATAGCTCCACCACATGTCATACGGCAAGCTGCGACTGTGCGACTGTGGACATCCGGAACAAACGATCCAGCACATCATTCTCAAATACCCAAAACGTGCATTCACAGGAACTATAGTAGAACTGTGTGAAGCCTCCCCTAAAGCCGTCGAGCGGATGGAAAAGCTGGACATACAACTTTAATATAATTCTGTATTTTGTTTTTGTCTGCTTGCTAAATTGTCAATTTGATTTCAAAGTTCATTGTATATATCTATATGTATGTAAATATTTAAACCATTTGTACTTCAAAACACATACGGTAAATAAATCCCTGTCGCCTTTCACAGAGCCCGCGATTCCAGACGTCCGAAATGTCACCAGCAAATACTTATTCCCACCACCAGAACTTTTGCAGAAATTGATCCTAATTGAAGTACACATTCCTACAGACATGGAGGGTTCAATGGAATAATCAACATTTCGGATTAAAGAAAAAATTAGGTACCTCTCAAAGTGCGCCTAAAACAGTTTTTCGCCTACCTTTGATTAATGTGTATAAACACGTTAGACGGCAGTGGTGTCCTGAACGACGTCATAGAGGATAGGAATGTTATCAGCTAGAGTTTCCGGACGAATAACGGTTCCGTTTGTTTTATAATCATAGCCGCATTTTGGTTTGCCACAGACAGTTGGACTGGTAACTCAGTGACTGCACAAGACACACACATACAGCGCCGCCCGAAGGCCTTATGGCGTGGAGTGGTATAGTTGGAACTACAGATCACAGTTATTGCTTGACAGAAGCAATGTGACCAGTTTGACCTACGTGAATTCCATCCTGCCACCTGTATGCATATGCTTTCTCTACGACATCCCAGGCGCCATTTTTCGACAAGATAATGCACGCACAAAATTTGTGCACGAACACGTGTTTCTTGGTGTTACAGACTTTTGTCCAGATCACCAAACTTGTCACCAATCGAAAATATGTGGGATATGGTGCTACTGTGTGACCCGATACCAGCCACCACAGATAGATTTTCGAAGCAGGTGAATGCAGCATAAATAGCTATCATACAGAAAGCCTTTCGCGCCTTATGCACGTCAATTAAATACTTTATAAGGACCCATGGCGGTCCCTGTTCTTGTTAGAAGACAAAGAGCATGTTGAACCGAGGTGACTTTTTTTATGCATACTGGTGAACATGTCTTGTGAATATGAACTTCCTGTCTCAGTTCTTTCTTATCGGTTTATATTTTCTTAAAATGTAAAGGTACTGGATACTTTTGATCAGATGGTGTTTAAAGACTTTTTTTTCGATTTGAACTCTTCTCGAGAAATATTGATGGCGAGAACGTTTAAATGCCCATTTATAAACCGATTTCTTAAATGAGGAAAGGTCCTCAATTATACATGCAATTTACTATTCAAACGCACATCTCGTATCTTAAATAGCCAACAAATAAATAGTGTAGAAAAGATACAATGTGATCTACATACATATTCTGCAATACACCCAAAGGAGCGTGGCGAAGGGTACCTAGTACCAATAGTAGTTACTTGCTTTCCTGTTCCACTCCCATATACAACGAGGGAAAAACAAATAGTTACATGCATCTGTACGAGCCCTAATCTCTCTGATCTTGTCTTTGTGGTCTTTACGCAAAATGTAGGTTGGCGGCAGTAGAATCGTTCCACAGTCCGCTTCAAATTCCGGCCCTCTAAATTTCTTCAACGATGTTTCTCCAAAAAAAAAAAAATGTCGTGTTCCATCTAGCGACTCCCATTTGAGTTCCCATGGCATCTCAGTAAAGACGGGGCCATACAATCGTTTCATATGCGATCTCCTTTACAGATGAGTTACATCGTCCCAAAATTCGTAAAAAATTGTCAGCAATCAATCGTAAATATTTTGTTTATTCACCAGTTCTAGATTTCGATCACTGTGTGATCATTATCAATGCTCAAAACAAACAGTTAAAACATATAAAACTTTTAGACTTCCCTTTGGAGGTTACGTTCATACTGATGCCTTCCCAAAATTCTCCCGATAAATCGAAGTCGATCACCCTCCTTCTCGACTGTCATTATATGCTAGTTCCATTTCATATCGCTGTGCAGCGTTACGCCTAGATATTTAATTGACGCGACTCCATTAAGCAGTACACTTCTAATGCTGTATTCGAACATCACCGGATTATTTCTCCTACTCATCTGCATCACCGTACATTTTTCTTCATTTAGAGTTATCTTCCATTGCTCACATCGCCCATAAATTTGCCGCGAGTATCATGCGTCCTACTACTGTCACTCAATGACGACACCTTCTTGTACACCATAGTATCATCTGCAAACTGCCGCAAATTTCAACTCACTCTGTCAGTCAGATCATTTATATACATAGAAAATAAAAGCGCTCCTATCACACAGACATGGTGCACTCCTGACGATACCCTAGTGTCTGATGAACACCCGCCATCGAGGGCAACGTACTTCTTAAGTAGTCACCGACCGAAGTGTAGCAGCGGTAACACACTGGACTCCTATGGTGCTTCAAATCCACCTCCCGCCATCCAGATTTAGGTTTTCTGTGATTTCCCTGAATCACTCCAGGCAAATGCCGAGACAGTTCATTTCAAAGGGCACGGCCGATTTCCTATCCCCCATCCTTACCCAAAAATCCGAGCGTGAGCTCCGTCTCTAATGACCACGCTGTCGACGGGATGTTCAACCCTAAGCTTCCTTTCTTCCTTAAGTAGTCTTTGAGCCACTCATATATTTGGGTACCTATTCCGTATTCCCGTACCTTCGTTAGCAGTCTGCAAGGCGGCACCGTGTTGAAGGCCTTTCGAAAATCAAAAAATATGCAGCCTGTCTGTTGCCCCTTATCCATAGTACACACAAGCTGTCATGAGAGAAAAGGGGAAGCTGGGTTTCACACGATCGATCCTTCCTAAGGCGGTGCTGATGCGTGGACAGAAGGTTTTCCGTGTCAATGAACTTTACTATATTAGAACCGAGAATATATTCAAGAATTCTACAGCAAACTGATGTTAATGATGTTGTTCTGTAATTATGTGGGTCCATTCCTTTGCGTTTGGTATACATGGAAGTCACCTGCGCCTTTTTCCGTCGCTTGGAACTTTGCGCTGGATCAAGGATTAGCGATACGTGCAAGCTAAGTAAGAGGGCTCTGCCAAAGAGTGTTCTTTGTAAAATAGAATTAGTACCCCATCTGGACCTGGTGACCCGTTTGTTTTCTACTCTCTCAGATGCTTCTCTACCCCGGCTATTCCTATTATAGTGTAATCTATTGGGGAGTTAGTGCGACTATCAAATAAAAGTATGTTTGCATGGTCCCCTTGCGTTAATGTTTTCTTAAACGTAAAATTTAAAAGTTCGGCTTTCATTTTGCTGTCTTCTGTCACCACCTTATTAGTATTCCGGTAAGTGTGCCTGACATTGTATATGTAAAGCTATTAGAGGTTTACAAGTGAAAAAAGGAATCGTAAACGACATAATGATGGTAATTTACACCCTTTTCTCTCCCTTGTTGGTCTTACTCGGCTTTTAATATCCGGTATGAAGAGAGACTGGTAAATATGAATCTATGAGGCAGTAAAGTGACGTAGTAAATGCGGTGTGGTAGGCACCTAATATCTTGTGGCGCCTCCTCTCTCTGTGGACTGCAGTGAAACGCCATGCCAGTTGGTCTTCAAATCCCTGGTGCTCCTAGGGACGCGAGCTATTCGTGAATGCAGTGGTTAGTAAAAAGTATAAAAGTAGTAAATTTAGACTTGCGTGTGCAAGATACTGTAGCTCATATCTCGTTGAATGGAAGGAAAATTTACGACTACTACAATCTTCAAAACAACACAATTTTCCACGTCTTTCTGTTTCATTGTAATTTTGCTGTTGGTAAATATCAGTGTACTGAACTGCCTACATGAAATACCGGCTGCTGAAACTATGTTTCTGAACAGAGCCGTAAGTTGTTCAAAAATGTTCAAATGTTTGTAAAGCTTGTGGGACTTAACTACGGGGTCATCAGTCCCTAAACTTACAAACTACTTATGAACTACTTACGAACTAGGACGGCACAAATATCCATGCCCGAGGGGGGATTCGAACCCCCGACCGTAGTGGCCGTGCAGACCGTGACTGAAGCGCCTCAGTCCCCTCGGCCACCGCGGCCGGCGCCAAAGAACCAAACTGAGTTGTGAAAATATTTTATTTTGTATAATTACATTACAAATGATATATAAAACTAATATATAAAGCGAGAAAAGTACTCGAGTGTTTGCAAATTTTTTTAGAACATGCGGTTAGGTAGTGAAACCACTGGTGGACTACATAAAGTTCTGCAAGACAAGGATCAAAGTAAAATATTAGTCTGCTCTACAATGCATAACCTTTCGTAACTTACCAGACCTATGCCAACTCAGAAGATAATACAGTGGTTGCAACACAGCGGCATACACTGCGCAGCTGAATGTTTTTGTTACTTTCCCGCGAAAACATATTACCCGAGCCGGCAGCGAGTTGAAAATCTTGACGACAGAGGGTAGTGTACTCCAGTGCCGTGGTGGTTTTACAGACCAGCCACGAAGCCGCCTTTGAGATATTAAACTAAAGCTGGTCTCAGTGTTAAATCAGTTGTGCGCAAGGGGTTAAATTTATTTAACGGTTTCGCTCCTAAAAAAGAACAACAGCATCACTAGAATGTACAGTTTAAGAACCGTGTTTAGTTGTAACTATAAAGATTAAACTGGCTATACAACAGTTCGAAGAACATTTGAAGTACACTGAGAGCGCCATTGTTTATTTGGTTGAGGATGCAAGGAAATCTGTAGCTAGAGTGGTGTGGCATCAGTAATTAGTAGCGACAAGCTTCGTCTTCGAGGGTAATTATATTTAGATTCCCTGTAACGATTTCAGAGTACGTGCGGCCCTTGCCCCCTCCACCTACAGTTTCAGATCGTTATCATGTCGGACGCCAACGCCGAAGCCTTGTATTAACCTATACTGACGTCACTGCTCTTCTACGAACGTGTGTCTTTTTTTTTTTTTTTTTTTTTTTTTTTTTTTTTTTTTTTTTTTTTTTTTTCACTCTGCCCAAGCTGCTACAAATTGCTCTGATGCGAGATTGACGGACGAATTTTGCACACGATCCAAGCTGTCGAAGTACGATTTACGTTTTCAACCCTAGAAGGTACTGGCATCTGTTTTACTGGTGGTACTGTCGTCTGTTCCACTGCAGGATTCGAAGTCAGACCCTTGGCTATTGAGAATGATATTCCTACCAAATCAGCAACCGAGGATTCAACAAATGTCTGGGGACAGTGGAGCACACTTGTCTCAGGCGTGTTGTTTGCGCAACACATTCCCCGTGTCAGCTGCAGGTGTATAGGACACCTTCTGAGATTTGGCTGTGCAATTCATTCGAACGACATTCATTGGAGGCTGGTGCCTAAAATGATTCGAGGTTGTAGCGTCTCCTGGAGAAATGACATTAATATTCACGGACGCCGTATTGATTTCCAATCGAAAACATAAGCGCAATGATGTCAAACATAATGTTTTAACCAAGTGCTTCAATAAACTTTCTTTTTAGAACAACGAAATTTTAGTATTGTAATAAATGTTGTCTCAGCTCTTTGTTCGAGCACTGTATACACCATTTTATAATCTGTAATTCGTCTTGTCTTGTTCTTTTTTTAGTCATGTCGTATCTTGAAAGGGCGATACCACCATAATTTTGCGAGAGTCGCTGTTAGATTGTTTTTTTTATCACTATTACTATTGAAAGTGTGTAATGTAAACCGTCAGATATGATCTTAAATAGTAATAATAAGCAGGATTTCGTGTTCTTCATGGTAACATTACGCAAACATACATTTTAAGCATTTTCAGGATTTTACCTCCAGCTACAGCATCTGCAACATCGTCGCTCAATTGCAGACGTTGACACTATTAAATGCTTCAGGGACAGGATTTGAAATAGAATAGGACTTTTCATAATTGTTTTTCAGCTTGGACTACGATCCTGAACGCAACTGGAATAAAGTTCATGACTAAGGTTTTAATGAAATTTACTTAAGTAGATCTACAGACCAAGCAGAGGGGAATCATAAAAGTGTTTGTTTTTTGTACTCTGGTGTAGGACAAATCTTGAGTTAGCAACCAGTAGATAGCTGATAGACAATCCTCATGTTTAGTATAATTTACAGACTGAGACTAGCCAGTAATTAGTGAAATTTCTTATCTTATTTTTCAGTATAAAGTTTCGTCAGCATATTACGTAATGGTTTACGATAAAGGACAGCTTTAAATATTTTATTGAAGTATGTTCTTTGACTTATGCAATCAAATGCCAGAACTTAATACAATCAATCAGAACTCAGTAAATTACAGTTATATTACAGTGCAGTATATTTAGTTTTATTTATTTATTTATTTATTTATTAGCCAAGGACGTCACAAGGTTCACTGCTTTTACTGCACAGGTCACTATAAACGGCAGCCGCACTTCGCCTTGCGCATGCGCAATGGCAGCTCTCCCTTCATCCCACAACAAAGAATATAAACGTCATTGATTCTAAATCGCGATATATTCCATTAAAAAAAAACGCCCAACCATTTATTGACAAGTAACAACACAAACGTCTGCTGTTTGCAGAATCCGTTATGAACTCCATGATTAAAGCTTATTGCCGTACGCGATCGCCTTCCCTTTAACTGTAGAACATGCTTCTTTAACGATACGGCCATTCTCACAGTTTATGTCCAACGATACTATTGTTCAAGTTAATATCCTCTGAAGACTTTTAAAGCTGATGCGTTATTAGTTTACGATCAGTTGCATGAAATTTTGTCAAATACGACGTGCTTTTGATTTCAGTGCGCCATAAACAACTGTGACGCACCGATGTAGCCTTCAGGGAGGCTTTGCGCATGCTCAAGGCGAGGTGTGGAAACTAGTTACGGGGTGATTCGTGTGTTTCCGCGGAGTTCGAGTATCACAGAATGTGATGCCTTGACCAGCACAAATTGCGTAGGTCGCTAGCGACATTTCCCCTCACCCCTCCCTGCCGAAAGAGCAACCGTAGGCCGACTCAGGACACACAGAAAAGGATCAGACGAGGCTAAGGTTTGACATGTGGGCCACCGATTTCGGTAGAATTTTGCGTGGACTTTCTAAATTGAATGTAAAGAGACACGTGTTTCGGCTTTTTGCTAGACAATCAGTAGTTTTTTTTATTTTTTTTATTTTATTCAAGGTCAAAGTTGGAAGAATATCGCGTTTCAATGCTATACATCGAAAGATCGTCTATTAATTTGATGTAGAACATCAGGAAGTGTAAGTAATATTCAAATAAGTGTATTATCTGTTTACAGCTGTTTTATTTGTGATACACAGTGTAAAAACAATAAATATAGGAAATAAATAAAATAAAGTAACTTCTACAGTGTACTATTACGTAATTCCAATTACTGACCATCTATTAGTCAGCGTTCTCACAGCCTGTAGCGTGAAACTTACCATAAAAACAACTAAACCAAAAATATTTCTCACGCAAAGCACAACACATGGACGACATATTGCCACATTCACATGTTGTCCGAGATAGCGTTCGTGGAAAATATATTTGTATTTGGGTATTTTTATTATACATTTCACCCTGCTGGTTGTAAGAACAATGAAGAACAGACGGCCAGTAATTGGAATTACGTAATAATATACTGTAAAAGTTATTTTATTTATTTCTTATTTTTATAGTTTTTACACTGTGTATTACTAATAAAAGAGATATAGATAATACACTTATTTAAGTATTACTCATACTTCCTCGTGTCCCACTTTAAATTAAGGGAAGAAAAGATATTACAAATATGACAAAATTATCAAATATATAAAAAAAATCTAGGTCATTTTGAAGAATGCTTGCAAGCGATATACATCGAAGGTGCGACTTTTACGGAGTAACATAGCAAATCGTCATTAGCGTGAATCGGAAAAGTACTTCAATCACCAGTCACTGCGTGGATATAACTGTTTTGATTACATACCTTTGGCTAAAAAGTCTGATTTCATTGACAACGGATAAAAGTTGTGGTCATTTACAGGAAGCGATTCCTAGAAACATGACACAAGCAGAACATAGGTTATAGATTTTGTGTTTAAAAAGTGATCTTTAGCTTTACTCTGCTAGTGAGGTATAGGTTAACAGAGTTTCTTTTTTTTTTTTTTTTTTTTTTTTTCGCGAAAGGGGGGGCCGAAGGCGCGACTTTTTGGGCTGATACCTGTGATCAATTGTACATTCTGTTGTGATAATCTGTAATTTACGAGGATAATCACTGGTTATTTATTATCTACAATACATAAGTATTACGATATTTTCCCGGATGTTTATATCCACTGATATTGTTCGTTTTGCTACGTGTTCCTCCATCTTAGTTTCCCGTCACAACTGATTTATTATTCCGTAACAGTCGCACTTTCGATATATCTATAAATATAAAATCGCTTGCATGCATTCTTCCATATTACCAAAACCTAACACAAAATTGCCATGATGGAGGTTTCTTTTTCTTCGGGTGAATGAAAGCATTGATGTTGTTTGTTCGTGTTTGTTATGGGCTGTTCGCTGACTGTTGGCTCAGGTGGTTCTCTCTCTCACTACCTTTATTTTATTTTATTTTATTTTATTTTATTTTATTTTGTTTTTCCCCCCTTGGTACGCTCGACCGGCGATGAGTACCAAGCTACAGCATTAAAACACAAAAGCCATAATTACTGGAACGTTATTAACTTTTTATCCCATATACATTAATAAAAAGTGCTCATTTTCAGACGATGTTTCCATCTATAGCATTGACAACGCGATTTTACGTCATCAACTCTGACCTTGAGTATCTAGCAAAAATCCGAAACAGGTGTCTCTTTATATTCAATGTAGAACGTCCATACAAAACTTCATCGAAATCGGTGATCCTCATATCCTCTCCTTGTGAGTCTCAGCAGTGACTGGCAGCAATGTGGCATCTTTGTGTGTTATCTGCGCAACTAAATCATATTTCTAGCGATAAAAACAGTTTCAAAATGCTGATGAAGTAATCTGATTCTTGAATGAACATGCAACACGCATCTTCATTGTGAGTTGGCGCCGCTCGAACAGTGTATGCTGGACGGTGCCGTACGAATTGGAATTTCTAACTCGGCACTGGTGGAGGAACTGGGCTTCACTCGTTCAGTCGGGTCATGGGGCGACTCGTGAGTGTTTGAATGAGGTTGTCTCACACCACTACAGATGAACTACGGGCCGGTCAACCACCGTCGATGACCGTGCAAGGCGACCTCTGAGACGGATCGTCGATACTGTTAGAAGGGAACAGTGCAACGAATGACGGCTCAGTTCAACAGAGGACCTACTGCACCTGACTCCTAGTGGACAACCCGTAGGGACATGGCTTCCATGGGGCATGATGGCCAGTGCCACATAGGAGTGCCCCTGTTAGCACAATGTTACCCGCCACAACTGCTTCCTTTTGTCGCTTATGACCAGGGATGGACACGGGAACAACAGCGGGACGTAAGACTATTCACGATGGCAGCCTTGCCAAATAGGGTGCGGTCACAGGCTATGGTATCCCTGTTGCGATTTGAGGTTCATTTTTCTCGGCTGTGCTCTCCAGTTGTTATGGAAGAGATTTTGAATGGCTCGCGGTATGGTAAATATCGCGGAGACCATTTCCACTCATGTTTGACCTTTGAAAACCCGACGGTTCTGCGGGGTTTCATGATGCAGAGTAGTTCCAAAGACTGAGATGGAAACCCCGGAGCCCAGATTGTAGCTCCATCGTGGAACGCCACATCTACAGTAATGCTGCGCTAATCCTATTTCAGTGCATGGCGGAGGGGTCATGGAACCGCTTTTATATTTCTCTACCGTTCCATTCTCTAACAGCGCGCGGGAAAGAAAAACCCTGTATCTTTCCGTTTCCGATGTGATTTCTCTTATTTCATTAAGATGAGCATCTCTCCCCATGTAGGTGTATGCTAACAAAATCGCATTCGGAAGAGAAAGTTTGTGATAGGAATTTCACAAATAAATCTCACCGCAACGAATACTTTTAATGATTTCCACCCCAACTCGTGCTTCATTTCTGTCACACTCCCTCTCCTATAAACAAAACGAGCTGCCCTTCTCTGAACATTGTCTATATCATCCGTCAGTCCCACTAGGTGTGGGTCCCACACTGGGCAACAATACTACAAAATAGGACGCACAAATGTAGTTTACGCAGTTTCTTTAGTAGGATGGTTGCATCTTCTAAGTTTTCTGCTAAGGAAACATAGCCTTTGGGTCGCCTTCCCTACAATATTTTCTATGTGTTCTTTCCAGTTTAAGTTATTCGGTACTGTAACTCCGAGGTGTTTAGTTGAATTTACGGCCTTTAGAGTTGAGTGATTCATCGTGTAAATGAAGTTTAACAGATTTCTTTTAGTGGTCATTTGGATAAGTTTACACTTTTCATTGTTTCGGGTCAATTACCAACTGTTGCCCCATCCAGATAACTTTTGTAAATCATTTTGCAGATGCCTCATTTTTCTGATGTCTTTACTAAGCGATAAACGACAGCATCATCCGCGAACAGTCGAAGAGAGGTGTTTAGCTTGTCTCCTAAATCGTTTACAAAGATAAGGAACTGTAATGGTCATATAACACTTCCTCTGACTGGAAATCGCAAATCCAGTGGTACAACTGTATCGATATTTCATAAGCACGCAATTGGCTCCGTGCCGTAGAACCTGCACCCGTCAATTACTCCGTCCGAGCTCTGAGTTCTCGTATTTTTATTAAGATGATTTCTCTCTTTATTGGCTGAAGTAAGTAATACATTTTCGCAATCTGGTGGTTTCGTAAGCCGATCTCGAGCCAACGATAAACATCGTTCTGATGATTTCTACCGCAAGTTTTGTACCATTACCGTGGACTCTCTCTCTCTCTCTCTCTCTCTCTCTCTCTCTCTCTCTCTCTCTCTCTCTCTCTCTCTCTCCTGTATCTCGGTAACACAAAACCATCTATCCTTGTTTGTGTTCTTTGGATGTCCTCCGTCTATCATACCTGATAAGGATCTCACGCTGCGCAACAATACTCCAAAAAGAGGACAAACAAGCCTTGTGTAGCCAGTCTCTTTAGTAGTTCCGCAGCGTCTTCTTAGCGTGCAATAAAACGTAGTCGTTCGTTCGCCTTCCCCTGTACATTATATATGCGTTCTTTTCAAATGTTTGTATAGCTTGTGGGACTTAACTACGGGGTCATCAGTCCCTAAATGCCGGCCGCGGTGGCCGAGGAGACTAAGGCGCTCCAGTCACAGTCTGCACGGCCACTACGGTCGGGGGTTCGAATCGCCTCTCGGGCATGGATATTTGTGCCGTCCTAGTTCGTAAGTAGTTCATAAGTAGTTTGTAAGTTTAGGGAGTGATAACCCCGTAGTTAAGTCCCATAGACTATACAAACATCTGAGTCCCTAAATTTACAAACTACTTATGAAATTGCTAACACTAAGGACGCCACAAATATCCATGCCCGACGGAGGGGGGATTCGAACCCCCGACCGTAGTGGCCGTGCAGGCCGTGACTGGCGCGCCGCAGTCCCCTCGGCTACCGCGGCCGGCCGTTCTTTTCAATTTAAGCCTTTCCTAATAGTAATTCCTACGTCTTTAGTTGACTTTACGGCTTTGATATTTGATTGATTTCTCTTGCGGACGAAATAAAATGGATTCATTTTCCTACTCGTGTACACTACCTCACACTTCATTATTTAGGGTAAAATTCCAATTTTCACACCATACAGATATCATATTCAAACCGTTTTGTTCTTGGTTTTGATCTTCACATGACTTACTGGAAAACAGATGACAGCATTATCGGCAAAAAAAAAAAAAAAAAAAAAAAAAAAAAAAAAAAAAAAAAAAAAAAAAATGAGCGAACTGCTCATATTTTCTCCTAGATCTTTTATGTAAATAAGGAACGGCAGAGGGACTATAAGATTAACAAGAGGAAAGCCTGATATCACCCTTGATTTAGTCGATGTCTTTCCACCAATTATTACGAACTGTGTCCCCAATCCAGTCACAAATTTGAGATGATGTTCCACAAACACGCAATTTGACTAAACGACCTTTGTGAAGAACGGTGTCAAAACCCTTCTGGAAGTCTAGGAATAAGAAATCAATTTGAGATCCTTTGACGATATCACGCATCACTTTCCTTCCTGTGATTACTTTGGGTCAATTCGAGGTAATTCGTAACGTTTTAACAATGGACAATGTCCAAACGTCATTGACATAGGCCTATAATTTCGTGCGATGCCTTTTTTGAACAGCTGTGTAACACATGGAACTATCCAATGTTTGGGTTCAAACCCTACCCTGAGCGAGTGGTTGTGTGGAGCTAACGCATCCTCTGATATAAACCTAATCTGTATACAGTCCATACCGGACGACTTACTTTTATTATACGATTTAAATCGCTTCACTACGCAGAGAATATATACATCTACGTTATTCATGTTGGCGGCTGCTCTTAACATGAAAGATGGACTATTCGCTTCGTCTTCTTTGGTTAAAGAATTTCCGGAAAGCTGTGTTTAGTATCTCTGCTGTGAGAGTGCTGTTACCTTTACATACATGTTACCAGAATCTCTTTGGGTTTTCAGCCAAATTTCGAGACAGTTTCGTTATGTAAACTATTATAAGTACTTTGCATTGAAGACCCCCCCCCCCCACCTAAATTTCTAGCTTCTGTGTAGGATCGCCAATCTTGGGAGTTTTGTGTTCCATTAAATTTCGAATGGTTTTTTCACTGTTTCTGCAACAGTGTTCTGATCTGTTTTGTGTATCAGGGGTATATGCTGTATCTTTTTATTGAATTAACCCTCAAAAGAGTAGCTGATTTTGAATACGTAGCTTTACCCAAAGACGTCACCGCGATAATTCAAAAACACAACGTACAGAAACAGTATGGATAAAGAAGGAGAAAGTGGCAGTTAGATTCTCGTCAATGTTAAACAAGCTCTCGAACAGAATATTTTTAAGAAATGAACAGCGGATGTAATGCAGACGCAAAATTAGAGAAAAGATTCTTCACTGTAATTTTTTCCTCGCTAAGTCGTACTACCCGTGGACGGCACGGATGTTCGGAATATTTCCAGGCAGTTCTACGTATAACGCACGAAGACTGGTTAGAAGGACTAGTCTGGAAAGATAAGGCAGCAGTAGCGTGAGACTCTGAGTTAACAATGGACTTGATTATCCACTTCCCCCCCCCCTTCACCTCCCACCCCCCATGAACCCCCCACCCACCCACCTACACTCTCTGCATCATTATAGAGTATATAAATTCGTACGTGAAATATATTAAAAAATTCGGTCCATATAGACAAATGCGTATTGTAAGGCAATGTTACGTGTACGTGTGTCCGTGACCGTGTTTGTGTGTGTGTGTGTGTGTGATTAAAGTAATAGTTATCTAAAATCCTTCCTGTATTATAATGATCCAATGTGCCAAAATTTCAAGGCAACTGTCAGGAATTTTCGGAGTTTTGAGATTATGAACAAACAAATATTTGCATTTTCCTTATACAGAAAATCTAGGTGTTCCTAAACGCAAATCTCCGAAATTTTTTAACCGAATGCTTTGAAATTTCACACAAGAGTTGTCCTGGTATACCCGCGTGCTTTTATATACCTATTATTAATATATATGCCATATTATAATGTATATAAATTTTATTTTGGGGAAACATTAGAAAAAACGGCATATATATATATATATATATATATATATATATATATATATATATATATATATATATATAAGAGAGAGGGAGGGAGGGAGAGGAGCGAGGGAGATATCTAAAAACAATCCTGTATAGGAATGTAGCTTCTGTGAAAGTTTCAAAGCAATAGGTCAAGAACGTCTTGAGATAAACGGTTTTACACAAACATTTACATTTTTATTTGTATAGAACGATGGTATTGCACCCCCAGCTTGCAAGGTATCAAGCATATACATATACAACAGTGGAGAGTCCAGTTTGGAATGTCAACAACAGAGGACAGGTAACAACTTACTGAAAAGGCCCTCGCTGAGCGGCAAATAGGCACGTATAACAGTCAATCACATTCACACACAACTTAAATTTTCGGTCTCAGCATTCAGAAAAGGTACAAGTACATTCATAAAATCACTCAGACAGATCTCAAGCAATGACGATACATGATACAGTGTGAAGCGTGCTTGAGTTATGTCCGAGTGATCGTATGAAAGTCTAGGTATCTTTCCTGATAATGGCTGTGAATAATTGTGTGTGAATGATATATTCTGCGTGGCTATATGCGACTCAGCGTTCG
The DNA here is from genome assembly GCA_026315105.1 of Locusta migratoria. Lineage (NCBI taxonomy): Eukaryota > Metazoa > Arthropoda > Insecta > Orthoptera > Acrididae > Locusta > Locusta migratoria. The sequence continues at coordinate 64,887,503 of CM048751.1, forward strand.
TCATTACGGTCAGATACACCTTCAACTTAGACCAGCGGTAGAGACGAAATCGAAATATTGAAACATTTCGACCGTTTCGGAGCGTTGCTATAAAGTCAACGCAAAAGATGAAAATTTGTGCTGGACCGGGATTGGAACCCAGATTTCCCGCTTTGCATCAGCTGGAAATATGGATTCAAATCCAGATCCAGCATAAATTTTCATCTTTGGCGTTGACTTTATTTGGACCAGCGGGAAATACGGGTTCAAATACCGGTATAGCACAAATTTTCAACTTTGTCGTTGATTTCATTTCAGTGCCCCGAAACGGTCGAAATGTTCCAATATTTCGATTTCGTAAATTTACGGCCGTTACTGTCAACTAATGGTGTCTGTTCTTTCGGTCACGTTCGAAAAGAACAGACGTTATATCAATAATCATATACATCTACATAGATAATCTTCAAATCACATTTAAGTGCCTGGCAGAGGGTTCATTAACCACTTTCATAACTTTTCTCTACCGTTCCATTCTCCAATAACGCGCGGGAAGAAAGAGCACCTAAATCGTTCCGTTTTCGATCTGATTTCTCTTATTTTATTGGGATGGTCATGTCTCCCTAAGTAGGTGGATGCTATCAAAATATTTTCACATTCAGAAGTAAAAGTCGGTGATTGAAACTTCGCAAACAGAATACGCCGCAATGAATAACGTCTTTCTTTTAATGATTTACAACCCCAATTCGTGCAACATTTCCGTGACGCTTTCCCCCCCCCCCCTGTAACGTGATAGAACAAAACGAGCTGCCCTTCTCTGAACCTTCTCAATGTCTTCCGCCAATCCCACCTGGTGAGGGTCCCACAAGAGGCAACAGTACTCCAGGAGAGGACGCACAAGTGTGATGTAGGCAGTCTCTTTGGTGGAGCTGGTGCATCTTCGAAGCGTTCTGCCGATGAAACGTAACCTTTGGTTCGCCTTCCCCACAATATTTTCTATGTGTTCTCTCCAGTCAAAGTTGTTCCTAATTGTAACTCCTAGGTATTTGGTAGAATCTACGACCTTAAGGTTTGACTGATTTATCGCGTAATTGAAGTTCAGCGGATTTCTTTCAGTGGTCATGTGTATTACTTCGCACTTTTCTTTATTTAGTGTCAATTGCCAATTTTCGCACCATGTAGAAGTTTTGTCTAAATCGCTTTGCAGCTGCTTTTGATTCTCTGTTGACTTCACTAACCGATAAACGACAGCATCATCCGCGAACAGTCTAAGGCAGCTATTCAGATTGTCTCCTAAATCGTTTATGAACGCGAGGAAGAGTAGGGGACCTATAACGCTTCCCTGGGGAACGCCAGAAATCACTTCTGTTTTACTCGATGACTTACCGTCAATTACAACGAACTGTGTCCTTTCTGATAGTAAATCGTGAATCCAATCGCACAATTGTGGAGATATTCCATAAGCACGCAATTTCACTATGGGGTACAGTGTCAAAAGCCTTCCGGAAATCCAGAAATGTGGAATGGATTTGAGATCCCTTGTCGATGGCACTTAATACTTCATGTGAATAAAGGGCAAGAGTTAGAAGCGCTACGGTGAGGGACCGGAAACAGTCCACGCACCGGAAACGAAAGATGACCATCTGCAGCGAGAAGCAGGTGGTGTGCGCGTGCTACACGCAGAGTGGCGGCCGCGCAGAGCAGAGCTGCTCCTTTCACCTTCACCTTGACCGCTGCAGCCAACAGGTTACTCAGCCACACGGTCATTACCGGCAATCTGCGGCCACCTAAAAAGCTCTCGCTAACCTCTGCGCCGAGACTTACGAGCCCGCAACGCAGCGCAAGCCATGTTACACGTTCTTGCCAGGCGGCTCCGCAACCGGACCATCAACCAAGCCCACGTATCTCGTCCCTGCCAGTACGCTACATCTCGCGAACTGTAATTTTTATTAAGCCGACACGGTAGCTTCGTTCTGAGGACTGGAAACGACATTCTATTTCCCCATTGCAGAACACGAAGAATTTTGCGGCGATGGCGAACATTCTCAGGAAAACTCGTAATGAAAACAAGTGGCTGGCTTTCCACAAAAGGCCGTGCGTGTGCAGCTGGCCAGCAGAGTTGGAGGATGGCCGGTGTGGGGACGCGGCTAGCACTGACCTGCCAGAGAAGCGCCGTGGTTGCCATGGTGAGTGGTGAGCCGCGCCGGACCGCCGGGACAACTTGCTGGAGGTGTGCAGACCCGAGCACGCGGACCGCGCCTCCTTAAAAGACGGCCTTCGCCGGCGACGCCAGCGCCGCGTACACGGCGCCGCCGCCAACTACTCCGGCGGTTGCTGCTCTGCGGCAATCAGCTCATCTGCACTGTACGTCACTTGTAGGGATGCGTATTTCGTAAACGAACTACTTCAATAGAACTCTTTGGTGAACTACAGTCAGGGCTGGCGCAAGCCGACCTACCACCCCGCGCGAGATGCAAAATTGCCGCCCCTCATAAAATCGTTAATGTTAAAAAGTGCGCCTCGGTTGCACAGTGATACAGTGCTAGACTACAAATCCAAAGGGCGCGGCATCGATCCCCGCCCGGTCCTAGGATTTTTATCTGTCACTTTCCACTTCCTTCACCGGTGGCAGTGTAGCTGATATATAACCGTCAAACATATTTTTTCTTATTAAAAACTGTTTTTAACATTAAAAAGGTAAAGCAATCAACAATCCGAAGATTGGTTTCAACACCACAGTGCTTTACTAGGCATGGTCCTGTTTGGAGGTGGTATGCCGTTGCCTTCCTCCGACCTTCGAACTGACTTACCCAGTCAGTTACAGGGGGACCTACAGTTTAACGTGGGTTCCGAACCACGGTGCTACTCGGTATTTTTCACATGAGCAACACTGCCAGAGGTGAAATAAGTGGAAAGTGACAGATAAAAATCCTAGGAGCTGGCGGCGATCGAACCCGCGACCTTTGGATTTGTAGTCTGGCACTCTACCACTGTGCAACCGAAGCATAAAATATGCCTTTTACACTGCGTGCTCGTTCTTGTCGTAAACTTAGCAATGATCAGAAAGTTCATGTACATCTACATATATATACTCCGCAATCCACTGTAAAGTGCGTGGCGGAAGGTACACTGTACCACTACTAGGCATTTTTTCCTATTCCTCTCCCAAATAGAACGAGGGAAAAAAATAATGTCTATTTGCTTGCGTACGAGCTCTAATTTCTCTTATCTTGTCTTTGTGATCATTACACGAAAAAATCTAAATGTTTGTATAGTCTATGGGACTTAACTACGGGGTCATCAGTCCCTAAACTTACAAACTACTTATGAACTACTTACGAACTAGGACGGCACAAATATCCCTGCCCGAGGGGGGATTTGAACCCCCGACCGTAGTGGCCGTGCAGACCGTGACTGAAGCGCCTCATTCCCCGCGGCCACCGCGGCCGGCTACGTGAAATGTAAGTAGTACACAAACACGTCCATTTACCCGACAATAGTAAAACATACTGCGATATTACGCATCGGGAGTACGCATCGAGGATTCGAATTCCCCCTTGGGCATGGATGTTTGTGTCGTGTTTAGGTAGTTCATAAGTACTTTGTAAGTTTAGGGACTGATGACCCCGCAGTTACGTCCTTTAAGCTTAACAAACATTTGAACATTTGTAAGTAGGCGGCAGGAAAATCGTTCTACACTCAGCTTCAAATTCCAGACGAAAGCAAGCGTAATCAGGTTCGATCAAAATATTTAAAGAGGCAGCCCCTGCGAGAGATCATTCTCATTGTGTTGATAGAATGGAAGGTTCATATCAACGCAGCACCCAGACGTCTAGCATATTAAGTCTCCATTGACTGCTACGTAAGCGGTCACATCTTTTTGCATACGTTCAAGGCACCACGCACTAAAGCCAAACCCTATCGTACTTTGCGTTGTGCGTTCGCGTATTCCACATTGTCAGCCATAGATGCTGAGAGTAACTACCCGGAAATGTTTGTTTTCAAATAAAGCTACCTTCCACAATTCTGGACATGTCAGAAACAATAACATTAATAGGGGAATTAACTCAGATGTCAGACTGAGATTCATTGGCATAATCCTCAAGAAGTGTAGTCCGTTAACAAAGGAAGTTGGTTACAAATTATTCGTTCGTCCGATGTTTGAGTGTCTGTTTGGGATAGGTTGATATAGGGTTGATAGAATACACAGAGAAGACCCAGCGGAGACCAGCACGCTCCGTGACAGTGCGAAAACGTCACAGAGATGGTTAGCAAACTCTGCTGGCAGACGTTGAAAGAGAGACATTCTGTATCTCGGTTCGGGCTTCTGTCAATATTACAAGAGCATACATTTCTTGAAGAGTCAGTCAATACATTCCTTCCTCCTACATGTTGTTGTTGTGGTCTTCAGTTCGCAGACTTGTTTGATGCAGTTCTTCATGCTAACCTGTCCAGTGCAAGTCTCTTCATCTGAGAATACTTTCGGCAACCTACATCGCTTTGAATCTGCTTACTGTATTCGTCTCTCGGTCTCCCTCTACGATGTTTACCCCACACACTTCCTTCTAATGTTAAGTTGACGATTCCTTGATGTCTCATAATATGTCCAACCAATCTATTCCTTCTCTTAGTCAGGATATGCCAGAAACTCCCTTTCTCCCCAATACGGTTAAGCACCTCCTCATTAGTTACATGATCTACCCATCTAATATTCATCATTCGTCTGTAGCACCACATTTCAAAAGCTTCTATCATTTTTCTTCTCAACTCCTTATTGTCCACGCTTCACTTCCATACAATGCTACACTCCAGACAAATGCCTTCAGAAAGGACTTCCTAACATTTATATTAATATTGGATGTTAACAAGTTTCGCTTCTTCTTTCCTTCCCATAACCATTCCGCATTTTATATCTTCTTTACTTCGGCCATCAGAAGTTATCTTGCTACCCAAGTAACAAAACTCCCCCTACGTATATCTCGTGAAATGACCACAAGGGTGAAATTAAGAGCTAACATGAATTCGGGCTCGTCAACTTCGACATTATGGTGATGAACGGAAGACTCTAACTGGGCAACTATCCTCAAACTGCCCACGAACTAGGCAACTTTTACCTGCTCCTGGCAGACCGACTGCACAATCTCGCAAAATGCTTCCAAATTTAAACTTACCAAATGCGCAACCTTTACGCCGATTTGTAGCGTTCTTAAGGAATAATGTCAATACTGTGCCAATGGATCAGATATAAAGAAGACAAGAATTATATACAAATACAGAGACTTTATTACAAATTTCACATACAAAAATATTTGCAGAAAACAAATGCATTTAGTTTGGCTCATTTTCTGCTCACAGCTGCTTGGTGTGAAACGAAGTTTACAAAGTCTAATTTGCAAATTTCACCATTCCTGAGTAATTCTAATTACTGTTGCAGGAAAGCGTGCCTCTTTCCTGGTTTTTGTGTCTGTTTGGATAGTGATTCTTATATAGGTATCAGTTTGTTCATGCTTCAGACTTCTCACAAACTGAAAGATGTTTGAGTGAGGAGATTCCCATGGCCGCAAGGGAGTAGCCGAGCTGTCTGAAGCGCCACGTTACGGATCGCGCGGCCTCCCGCGTCGGAGGTTCGTATCCTCCCTCGCGCATGGATGTTTGTGTGGCCTTTAGTATAAGTTAGTTGATAAGTAGTTTGTAAGTGGAGGGACTGATGACCCCACAGTTAACTCCCATAAGCTTAACAAACATTTGAATTTGAGAGTCATGAAGCACTGATTCGGGAATGGAAGCTTTCGCAAGCGTTACTCGTCCTCCACAAGAAGCGCAATCTGCTGCCCAAAAGTTTGGAGGAAGGGCTGCATCTTCTTCAAATGTTCAAATGTTTGTAGAGCTTATGGGACTTAACTACTTACAAACTACTTACGAACTAGCTAATACTAAGGACGGCACAAATATCCATGCCACAGGGGGGATTCGAACCCCCGACCGTAGTGGCCGTGCAGATCGTGACTGGAGCGCCTCAGTCCCCTCGGCCACCGCGGCCGGCAGAAAAGTAAAGGTTACGGAAAAGGAAACTGCTGGCGCGTCGCAGAACGCTGCATCTTCTTCATCAATGTACTTCTCATTTATGTAATCCGCAATTTTTGTGATGTTGTCGCGATAACAGTACACCGCGAACTTTTACCGCAGCATCGCTATCTACGTTATTCTGTTGCTACTACTCTTCTGTAAGATTTGAACTTATAAACGTTACAGATGAAATGCCACGATTCCTAATAACCGGTTGCAAATCGTGACTTTCTTCCGTATTATTCGCCTCCATAATTAAACTGAAGTAGAAAACGAGACACTGTGTGATTCTACAGAGATGTCAGCTAGCTGGCGTCATTCACAGGACTGACGAGTTCAGTGAGGACTCGGAACGCCTTGGGTCGGACCGTCCTGCTACCTGCGAGCGGAAGTTGCCCAGTTCGATTGTGGGATTAACTGTCTTTCCCAGAGTACGCTTCTAATGACCACTAAAAGTTGCCCAGTTCGGGTCTTCCCGCGAAGTCATACCAGGAATCGTTTTTTCTACAAATCACCGGGAGGAGGAAGTGATAACAGTACACAAGTGCCCTCATCCACACACCAAGAGGAGGCATTTGGAATATAGATTTAGATGTAGATATTCAAATCATTAGCATTAGGGAACCGAAAACCCACACGACACATCTGAACACACACGTAATAACCTAAAGCTTAAAATTTGATTTGGCCTAATGCACAATATGGCAATGGACCGGTTACTCTTTGCAGAGAAAACCTTAACGGCAAGTGTTAAAGTGAATATGATCGAAGAGTTCCTGCACACTTCGTGAGTGCGCAAGGGTCACAGAGATGGTTAGGAAACTAGTGGCAGACGTGCTCGAAGAAATGCTTGCATTTATCACATTCATTATTAAAACTAGAATCTGAACTTCTGAAATGTGGCGAACGACACACTTTATTTCGGTACAGATGGTGAGGATGATGATAGTCTCATCGTGTGGCCATGTAGAACTGTCGGTGTTGCAGTTCTGCTCTGTGTATGGGCATACTTGGATTGTAATACTGATGGTATTCGAAGTTCCTTAAAATAAAAATAAAAAAATTACAGAGTTGGTATTGTTTTCACAAGAACCAACTATTATTAGCTTTTCACAGCATTCACACAAGGTTGGCGCCGGTGGCGACACCTACAACGTGCTGACATGAGAAAAATTTCCAACCGATTTCTCATACACAAACAGCAGATAATCGGCGTTGCCTGGTGGGTGAAACGTTGTTGTGATGTGTAAGGAGGAGAAATGCGTACCATCACGTTCCCGACTTTGATAAAGTCTGAATGTAGCCTGTCGCTATTGCGGTTTATCATATCGTGACATTGTTGCTCGCGTTGGTCGCGATCCAATGATTGTTAGCAGAATATGGAATCGGTGGGTCCAGGAGGGCAATACGGAACGCCGTGCTGGATCCCAACAGCCTCGTATCACTAGCAGTCGAGATGACAGGCATCTTATCCGCATTGCTGTAACGGATACTGCAGCCACGTCTCCACCCCTTAGTCAACAGATGGGGAGGTTTTCAAGACAACAGCCATCTGCACCGAACACTTCGACGACGTTTGCAGCAGCATGGAGCAGCATCAGCTCGGAGACCATGGCTGCGGTTACTCTTAACGCTGCATCACAGACAGGACTTCCTGCGATGGTGTACGCAACGACGAACCTGGGTGCACGAATGGCAAAACGTAATTTTTTCGGATTAATCCAGGTTCTGTTTACAGCATCATGATGGCCGCATCCGTGTTTGCCGATATCGCGGTGAAAGCACATTGGAAGCGTGTATTCGTTATCGCCATACTGGCGTATCACCCGGCGTGATGGAATGGGGTGCCATTGGTTACACGTCTCGGTCACCACTTGTTGGCATCGACGGCACTTTCAACAGTGACCGTTACATTTCAGATGTGTTACGACCCGTGGCTCTACCCTTCATTCGATCCCTGCGAAAACCTACATTTCATCAGGATAATGCACCACCGCATGCTACAGGACCTGTACGGGCCTTTCTGAATACGGCAAATGTTCGACTGCTGCCCTGGGCAGCATATTCTGCAGATCTCTTAGCAATTGAAAACGTCTGGTCAATGGTGGCCGAGCAACTGTGTCGTCATAATATGCGTCACTACTCTTGGTGAAATGTGGTATCGTGTTTAAAAAACAAAAATAGTAAATGGAAATTACATATTTCGATCGAACAAGGACATATGAGTAGATAGATCTGGAAACAACTATAAGGAAGAGACGACTTAAATTCTACGGTCACGTAACTAGAATGAATCCTCAAAGACCAAATAATCAGATCTTCGAGAGAATACGAGGGTCGTCCACAAAGTAAGTTACGTTTCTGTTTTCTATCCGCGTCAGCAGTTCCGAGCATGCGCGACAGTTACTCTGACTCAAGGAGAAGACATGTACATTATTTTCAGATCGCTGCTACCGATATGTGCTTTGTAGTGCTTCTTTATAATGTCATCCGTAATTGAAAATGCCGGCGCGTGTGAAATCAGATCTGTGATCCATTTTCTAAATTCAAAGAACGTTAAACCAAGAGAAATTCATTGGCTAATCTGCGAACAAGCGCCGATAATTACTGTCAAAAGGTTTTGCTTTTTTCCACGATAATGCCCAATCTCACTCAGCGAATGTGATCAAAGAACTCTTATGGTAATTTCATTGGTATGTGTTTGATCGTCCTCCGTACAGCACAGACCTTGTTCCTAGCGGCTTTAATCTCTTCTTACGCCTAAAATCTGTCCTTGTTGGTCAACACTTCAACGATGATGAAGAGCTGAAAGAACGTTTAACCACATGGTTGAATGCACAGGCGGCAGCCTTCTATGGAGAAAGCTTACAAGTGCCGCGGTAAGACAAGGGCCTACAAAATTTCGGAGGTTATGTAGAAAAGTATTTTAACAGTTGTAGATTTTTGTATAATAAATAATTTTCTGCATCTGTTCACGTGTGCTTTATATAACCAAATGGAAATTACTTTCTGCACATACCTCGTAGGGGAGACCGGGGCTAGGATAGCCCAGTCGAATTAGTTCATACCGTTGACGCTAGATCGTCCTAGGGAACAATCACAAAGTAGGCAGCACTGTACCTCTTCTTATACAGGGCCAATATCGCAGGCGGCGAAGTTTTGGACAAGCTGTAGTCCTTAATTTTTTTGTGTGTGTTTCAGTAAAATTCTACTTGTCGGTTAATGTGTGTTATTTAACTTTTGCTTGCTTTAGGCGCATCGGGGTGAGTAGTTTAATAAAAGGTTATACTTTAAGGATTATTTCTATTTGGCATACAGACTCAATTGCTTCAGTGAGTTTTCTAAAGAACAGAATTTATTGTAAAGATGGTGATGGGGCAGATTGGCCCAGAGAGGACGGGGCACGATGGCCAGCCGAGACAACCTGTCTCGTCCTAAATGGACCGTACTTCTTTGAACTCGATGAATGGTTTGTTACTTTTAATGATAACAACGTTTATAATTCTTCGAGTTTATTAAATTATTAATATAAAACATATTTTGATACTTTCTAGAGTTCAAAAGATCGTCATATTCACGAGATAAAAAGCATTGGATAAATGCCAACCAGTAAATTTTATTTTAATCTTAAAAGGTGATCTGAGAAGTCAGAATCTCTTTCATTTCCTTGTTTTCAAAACGAAATGATCCGAAATAATAAAAGAATGAAATCGAAATGATTTCTGAAGACACAATGCTAAGGGCATTTTTAGAAGTAAAAGAAATGGAAAGATCTTTGAGGACTGTTAGCAAAGACTCCAAGAAAATCGTACTAAGTGCTAAGTACAGATAGGCCTCATGTTTGCAAAGATAATTGAAACTCAAGAAACAGAAATTGAATTTAAACCCTTGCCATTGGATCAAAGCATTGGAAAGAAATAGTGAACAAAAATTAGATCAGAGGCTAGAAAATGTTGATGATGAGGAAGAGTCAGAGGAACTCATTTCACGAACTGTAAGCGTTGGGCTCATCAGAGATGTGTGAAAAATTAAATACGTGGACTATTTTATGAGTGTTATAACTGTGCTGATCCTTGGAGCTGGACATTGATTAAAGTTAACTGGTTTGTTTTAAGACACCATGAATCATAATAAGTTTAACCTGCCCTGTTCTCATAGTTCTCAATGTTAAGCATTTAACTCAATGTTCAACTTGATATTACGTACATGAGAGTTTATTTCTTGATAACTGCTACTTTTACTTTGAGTGCCTAGTTAAACTTACCAAAAGACTACATGGATCAACGTGCCCCAGCCTCTGGGCCAACTTACCCCGAGATAGGGGCAGATTGGCCCACTTGACATATTCCAGTAATTAGTTTTTTTCTAATACTTTCACTGATATTTTCAAGTTTAAAATCTGCCGTCCAGATTCAGTAAAGACCTATCTAATATTTAACAATAATTGCATAAATTTAAACATGTCCAATAAATATATATTAACAAAAATTTTAAAAAATATGGCCAAAGTGCCCCGGTCACCGCTATACAACCTGAAAAGCCAGAGTGATTATGCCAAGCAGACAAAGGAAGAACTAAGAAGACTTGGAATCGCAGATAAGGACCCCCATGATATAGGTGGATACAGGGAACAACTCAACAGCATCAGTTCTAGGTGAAGAGAAAGTGTCTACATCTATATCTACATGGGATACTCTCCAAATCACATGTAAATGCCTATTTATCTTCCATTCCATTCTCTAATAGCGCGTGGGAAGAAAGAACACCCGAATCTCCCCGTTTTAGCTCTGATTTCTCGTATTTTATTCTGATGATCATTTCTACCAATGTAAGTGGGAATCATCAATATATTTTCGCATTCGGAGGAGAATCTTGGCGATTGGAGTTTGTTAAGTAGCCCACGCCGCAACGATAAGGGCCGTTGTTGTAATGATTCCCATCCCAGATCCTGCATCATTTACGTAACGCTGTCTCCCCTGTATCGTGACAGTACAAAACAAGCTGCCCTTCTTTGGACTCTTTCGATGTCCTCCGTCAACCCACCTGATAAGGATCCCACACTGGGCAACAATACTCCAAAAAAGGACGGACAAGCATAGTGCATGCAGTTTCTTTAGTAGTTCTGTTGCATCCTTTATTGGTTCTGTCAATAAAACGCAGTCTCTGGTTCGTCTTTCCCACGACATTATCTACGTGTTCTTTCAAGTTTTACTCTGAAGTAATAGTAATTCCAAGTATTTTGTGGAGTTTACTACCTTCACTTTTGGTTGATTTATCTTGTAAACAAAGTTTAACGGATTTCTTTTCGTATTCATGTGCACGACTTCTCATTATTTAGAGTCAATTGCATATTTTTGCACGATGGTGATATCTTATTCAGATTGTTCTGCAGTTGGTTTTGATCTTCAGATGATTTTACTAGACGGTAAATGACAGCGTCGTCTGCAAACAACCTAAGAGAGCTACTTAGATTTTCTCCCAAATCCTTTATGTAAATAAGGAACAGCAGAGGACCAATAACGCAGAAAGTGAAACGTGGGAACAGCAATTGGACGGAGGAAAGACGAAGACAACAATAGGAAAGAATGAAGGTGTTTTGGAGAAGGAATTAAAGTGAGTGTGTGGTGAGAGTGAGAACTTAACAGTGATATCTGCGCCACGGCGAAGCGGCCGAGCGCATTGAGGCGCTATGCTACAATGCGCGAGCCCGTTCCCCCTCGGGCATCAATGTTTGTGCCGTCTTTAGTATAAGCTAGTTGGTAAGTAGTTTGTAAGTTTAGGGGCTGATGACCCCGTAGTTAAGTCCCATAAGCTCTACAAACATTTAGTGATATCTCCGTGTTCCTCAGACCGTTCGTGAAGAAATTAAAATAATAATAATATGAACGTAACTGCACTCTAAGAATGTAGATGTGACACCTCGTCTATCTTTTATTCACCGCAGTTGTTCACCTCTTGAACATTTGCTACGTGGTTTCGCCGAACTGTGGCCTGCCATCTAGGAGGGAACTCGCAGAAGTTTAGAAGGGACCGGCCCTGACCTTGGCATCGGTCAGTGAAACCAGAGCACGCCGACCTGCCGGAGGGTGCAAGGAGGAGGAGGGGGGGAGGAGGAGGGTCAGTGTCCTCCGCCTCCCACGAGAGCTGCTTTCGCTCTCCGGCATCTGCATTTGTGTCTCCGCACGTATAAAGTGAGAGTATGCGTAGACATCGGGTCGCTGGGTACACGCAACGCGTAATTCTCCTGTCCTGTGCGATTATCTAAGTCACTATAGCGTCACTCATTCCTCTTTCCTTTCTTCCTATTCTTCGCCTTTTATACATAGTTACATTTACACGCAATTCCTTTTAATAGAACTGTAATCTCCTTCAGCCGTTCAATTTTGTACAATGCACACTGAAAGTATTGAAAAGAAAAATAAACAAATCATGAATTAAAACAGCAGTAAAATCTGGTGTTCCCCAAGTTAGTGTCGTAGGCCCTCTACTCCTCCAAATAATTATACAACCTGTGACAAAGTTTGGCGAATAGTCTTGTAAAGCCCCTTTTACTCGATCCACTTTCTTGCGAACTACTGCGAGACTACTCCAAGCGTGGACGGCTTTTTTGCCGTCGTGTAAATCAAGATCCAACCGCGGCACTGGTGCGACTATGACGTCAATAATCTTTCCATTGTGCCGAGTTCTAAATTTTCGAGGGCACGTGTAAGTAGTATAGTACGGAATAAAAACCTAGTGAGCCATCACCGGCATTTTTACTTCACGTTTTTCATCAAAATAATACAAAGCATGTTGATTGTGAATTACCTTTTTTTTTTTTTTTTTTTTTTTTTTTTTTTTTTTTTTTTTTTTTTTTTTTTTTGTAGGAATGGAGTGGGCGAAAGAAAGCGTTAATGCTGTGGTTTCGGCTTATGAAGAAGAGAGAGCAGTCATAGAAACAAAACATCAGTTATACCACAATAAGGTAATTTTTTTAGTATTATTTGTGATATTTGTGTGTTACGGTTACTGTAGTTACTCATTGAAGACATCATCTATTTTCTAGAATGCAGGGAAAGAAATGCTCAGATTAGTGTCAAACAAAGTATCAGCAGTCTGGCCGAAAGTTACAACTGAAGATTGTAAAACTAAAGTTGGCACTCTGCGGTCACATTTCGGCGCGTAGTTTAAAAACTTGCAGAGCGAATAGAGTAGGTGTTCTACATCTAAACGATTCTCTTCCTGCCTCTGCGCTCTTTCTTTTCGCCTTCCTGCAAAGTGGCGACGATTACTACCGTTGCTGCAGCCAATACCACAAGTATTTCATCCATTTCGCTGTGTTGGATAAAAGTGTGTGATTAAAATGCAAATCAGCAAACGAAGTATTACGAAGACAACCACAGCGCAAAGACCGCACAGCAGACAGCACACACACACACACACACAAATTTCGAAGCTATCGTGTAAACGCAAACGATCACGCAAAACAAATGAAACACGGAACCACCAGAGGCGCTGCAGTCGACACCTTGATTCGAATAGTCAATCGCAACAAGAAAGTCGCTCGTGTAAAAGGGGCTTAACATTAACGTAGATGAACTGTGAACTACCGTTACCTTACTGTCCTTCGAAATAGTCACCTCTCATAACTGTGCACCGCTGAGCTCTGCGAAACATGTCCTGGAAACTATGCAATACGTCTTCCTTTGGGATGGTATTCAAAAGCCTCATCACGTACCATGGAATGTCAGGGATATCGTCCAATCTCTTTCCTTTCAAAGCGAGTTTGAATAGAGAGAATAGGAGGATTGAGTCCTGACAGAGATGCTGACTTACGCTGACTCCGCTGTCGTAGCCACGTGCCCTTGATTTCTCGCCTGAGAAACCACAGCGCGAACAGCTCGATCTAATAAAAATAAAAATCACCGCTGGCAATTTGTTTCCATCTTGTTTCCTAAAAGGTTTTCGAACACACTGTTAATTAAACATAACTATATTTTGCAAGAATTTTAATTATTCAAAGGCAACAGGGTTTTGTGAGGCCAAAAGAGCAGAAATTCAGGTCCACGTGTAAAAGGATAAGAGTGGAGAAACTTCAAGACAAGGAAATTAGGCACAAATACATAACAATGATCTTGGAAAGGTACCAGTTAGTTGAATGTAATGTTTCACAGTCACTGGAAGAGGAATGGTCAAGGTACAGGGACACTCTACTGGAAACAGCTAGAGAATGTCTTGGAACAGTAGTGTGTAAAGGTAGGAAGAAGCAGACAGCCTGGTGGAATGACACAGTCAAGGAAGCCTGTAAAAAGAAAACGAAGGCATATCAGAAATTGCTCCATACTAGAAATCAGACAGACAAAGTTATGCTGAAGAACAAACAAAGCCTAACGGATAATTGCAGAATCCAAGCAGAAATCATGGGAAGACTTTGGAAACAAGCTAGAATCTATGGGCCAAGCCGCGGGAAAACCATTTTGGAGCGTAATTAGCAATCTTCGAAAGGGAGGGAAGAAGGAATTAACAAGTGTTTTGGACAGGTCAGGAAAGCTACTAGTCAATCCTGTGGGTGCCTTGGGCAGATGGAGGGGATATTTTGAAAAATTGCTCAATGTAGGTGAAACGTTGAATGATGTATCAGATTTTCAGGTAGAATGGGATAGGAACGACGATGGAAACAGGATCTCATTTGAGGAAGTGGAGAAAATAGTCAGTAGATTGCAGTGCAATAAAGCGGCTGGGGTGGATGAAATTAAGCCGCAACTCGTCAAATACAGTGGAGTATCAGGTCTCAAATGGTTACACAGGATAATTGAAAAGGCGTGGGAATCGGGACAGGTTCTATCTGACTGGACGAAAGCGGTAATCACGCCAATTTTCAAACATGGAAACGGAAAAGATTGCAACAATTATCGAGGTATCTCTTTAATTAGCGTTGTAGGCAAAATATTCTCAGGTATTGTTGAAAGGAGAGTGCGAGTATTAATTGAGGACAAATTAGATGAAAATCAGTGTGGGTTTAGGCCTCTTAGAGGCCGTCAGGACCAGATCTTTAGCTTACGGCACGTAATGGAAAAGTGCTATGAGTGGAACAGGGAATTGTATCTATGTTTCATAGATCTGGAAAAGGCTTATGACCGTCTTCCTAGGAGGAAACTACTGTCAGTTCTTCAAGATTATGATATAGAAGGCAAACTTCTGCAGGCAATTAAAGGGCTTTACGTAGACTGTCAGGAAGCAGTTAGAGTAGATGGCAAAATAAGCTCATGGTTCAGGGTAGTTTCAGGGGCAAGACAAGGCTGTAGCCTGTCACCACTGTTGTTCATACTATTCATGGATCATATGTTGAAAACAGTAGACTGGCAGGGCGGGATTAAAGTAGGTGAAAACAAAATAAGCAGTCTCGCATATGCGGATGACTTAGTTGTAATAGCCGATTCGATTAAAAGGTTGCAGACTAATATTTCAGAGCTCGATCAGAGGGTGCAAGGATTATGATATAAAGATCAGCATTTCCAAAACGAAAGTAATGTCAGTGGGAAAGAGATTCAAACAGATTGAGTGCCAAATAGGAGTAACAAAGTTAGAACAGGTAGACAGTTTCAAGTACCTGGGGTGTATTTTCTCACAGGATGGCAACATAGCGAAAGAACTGGAATCGAGGTGCAGCAAAGCTAATAGTGCTCAGCTAAGATCTACTCTCTTCTTCAAGAAGGAAGTAAGTGCCAAGACTAAGTTAGCAGTGCACCGCTCTATCTTTCGACCAACTTTGTTGTATGTGAGTGAAAGTTGGGTGGATACAAGTTACCTTATTCATAAGATAGAGGTTACAGATATAAAAGTAGCAAGAATGATTGCCGGTACCAATAGATGGGAACAATGGCAGGAGGGTGTCCATAATGAGGAAATCAAAGAAAAGCTGGGAATGAACACCATAGATGAAGCAGTTAGAGCGAACAGACTGAGATGGTGGGGTCATGTTACACGCATGGGAGAAGCAAGGTCACCTAAGAGACTCATGAGCGCGTTAGTGGAGAGTAAGAGGAGTCGAGGCAGACCAAGAAGAAAGTACTTAGATTCGGTGCAGAATGATTTTGAAGAGAAAGGGATAACATCAGACGAGGCATCAATGTTAGCATTGAATAGGGGATCATGGAGGAATTTTATTAGAGGTACTATGCTCCAGTCTGAACGCTGAAAGGCATAATCAGTCTCTAATGATGATGATGATGATGAAACTTCCTGGCAGATTAAAATTGCGTGCCGGAACCGGGACTCGAACCTGGGACCTTTGCCTTTCGCGGGCAAGCGCTCTACCACTGAGCTACCCCGACACGACTCACGATGCCGCCTCACAACTTTACTTCCGCCAGTACCTCGCCTCCTACTTTCCAAACTTCACAGAAGTTCTCCTGCGAAACTTGCAAGACTAGCACTCCTGGAAGAAAGGATATGGTGGAGACATGGCTTAGCCACAGCCTAGGGGATGTTTCCAGAATGAAACTTTCACTCTGCAGCGGAGTGTGCGCTGATATGAAACTTCCTGGCAGATTAAAATTGCGTGCCGGAACCGGGACTCGAACCTGGGACCTTTGCCTTTCGCGGGCAAGCGCTCTACCACTGAGCTACCCCGACACGACTCACGATGCCGCCTCACAACTTTACTTCCGCCAGTACCTCGCCTCCTACTTTCCAAACTTCACAGAAGTTCTCCTGCGAAACTTGCAAGACTAGCACTCCTGGAAGAAAGGATATGGTGGAGACATGGCTTAGCCACAGCCTAGGGGATGTTTCCAGAATGAAACTTTCACTCTGCAGCGGAGTGTGCGCTGATATGAAACTTTCTGGCAGATTAAAATTGCGTGCCGGAACCGGGACTCGAACCTGGGACCTTTGCCTTTCGCGGACAAGCGCTCTACCACTGAGCTACCCCGACACGACTCACGATGCCGCCTCACAACTTTACTTCCGCCAGTACCTCGCCTCCTACTTTCCAAACTTCACAGAAGTTCTCCTGCGAAACTTGCAAGACTAGCACTCCTGGAAGAAAGGATATGATGGAGACATGGCTTAGCCACAGCCTAGGGGATGTTTCCAGAATGAAACTTTCACTCTGCAGCGGAGTGTGCGCTGATATGAAACTTCCTGGCAGCTCAGTGGTAGAGCGCTTGCCCGCGAAAGGCAAAGGTCCCAGGTTCGAGTCCCGGTTCCGGCACGCAATTTTAATCTGCCAGGAAGTTTCATATCAGCGCACACTCCGCTGCAGAGTGAAAGTTTCATTCTGGAAACATCCCCTAGGCTGTGGCTAAGCCATGTCTCCACCATATCCTTTCTTCCAGGAGTGCTAGTCTTGCAAGTTTCGCAGGAGAACTTCTGTGAAGTTTGGAAAGTAGGAGGCGAGGTACTGGCGGAAGTAAAGTTGTGAGGCGGCATCGTGAGTCGTGTCGGGGTAGCTCAGTGGTAGAGCGCTTGCCCGTGAAAGGCAAAGGTCCCAGGTTCGAGTCCCGGTTCCGGCACGCAATTTTAATCTGCCAGGAAGTTTCATATCAGCGCACACTCCGCTGCAGAGTGAAAGTTTCATTCTGGATGATGATGATGTTGAAAGGCAACAGCACTTTCTCTGAAAAGTGCATTTGTTCTATTTTGTGAATATAACCATGAAATACAAACCAACTAATTGCATTCATAGATAAACGCACATTTAGAGAGAGCGCTCTTACATATGCATACCTCTAAATATTGCAGAAGGTAGCTCTATTTAATTAATAAGAGTACCCTTAATCCTTTTAAGAGCCAAGGGAAAAGAAAAACTGTTACCTGTGGGTTTCGAATTATCAGCCATGTGCCATCACAACCTAACACGCTGCGCACTACACTACGGCGAACAATTATAGAATTATTGATAGATGTGAAGCATTGAATATTGATAATTATAGAATTGTTCCTCAATTCTCGTACTGTTGATGGTAGCGTTTGACTGTTAACTTAATAAGGCATTTTTAGGCACTAGATTATAACTTATGGTACTTAGAACGACGTGTCTTTGTTAATTCTTCAGTGCGCCATTGCTTTGGAATGACAATGCGTAAATTATAAGAAGAAAAAAAAATTACAGGAAGCAAGATGGCGTATGCCAGAGCGAGTTCTGGTCGTGAAATGACATGTGACATTTCCGAACGCCTGGTTTACGTAAAATCAAATGACGGTGTCAAATCACCGATATTTTTGCAAATATCTCTGAAGCTATGCGAGTTATGAATAATACATGAGAAAGCAATGTTGTACATAATTTTCGGCTCTACAAATTCGTTTATTCAATTTTGGGCCGGCCGCGGTGGCCGAGGGGACTGAGGCGCTCCAGTCACGCTCTGCACGGCCACTACGGTCGGGGGTTCGAATCCCCCCTCAGGCATGGATATTTGTGCCGTCCTTAGTATAAGGCAGTTGATAAGTAGTTTGTAAGTTTAGGGACTGATAACCCCGTAGTTAAGTCCCATAAGCTTAACGAACATTTGAACATTTTTTTCAATTTTGGTGTCAGATGACGGTTAATTTACAATTAAATTTCCTACTGTCAAATGACCATATCAAACGTACTTTTTTTTAGTGTTACTAACCTATTTTTTGTCCGTAATATTTGAAAAAGGGAGGTTCTGGTCGCTGACGACCAGCAGTTATGTCTGTAAAATTTGGTGCCGGTCGGATGAACGGTTCGACCTGGGAACACGTTACAGACAGACAGACATCGTCAAATCGCCGTTATTTTTGAAATATCTCTGAAACTATACGGGATTTGAAAAACACATAACAGAGTAAAGTAGAGAATTTCCTCATCTACAGATTCGTTGATCTATATAGGTAAAGTCTAGTTACCGATACCAGTCCTTCATATTTTGTGGTTCACCAATACTTATTAGGTATCGGTATCTGGAATTGAGCTATATAGGTCAAGTCCAGTTACCGATAGCAGCCCTTAATATTTTGTAGTTCACCAGTATTTATTAGATACACCATCTAAGCTCCACCTATATAAGTAAAGTCTATTTTTATTTCAAATATAGATCGTAAATATCCGTGTCTTAGACTTGATCTGTATTGGTATAAATCTGAAAAAATTCGGATAGCCGGTATCGGGCTGGTGTAGGGCACATACCCTATAAAATTAGGTCTAGTTACCAGTACCAAATCCTCGCACTTTGTTTCACTTATATATGCCGCTCACAATGATGCCCAGATCAGTTAAATTTTACTTACAAACGTGGCAACGAAAGCTGTTAACGTTGGCAATCATATGACTTCCCCATTAGACAATCGTGTACAAATGAAATGTTTTGTTAGGAAAACGTCATTTTACGAGAACAGATGCGCATTTTATGATAATAAGAATGATGTCTAAATAAATGTATTGTTTACAAAAAATCAAACTCACAGTATACAAACGGACATATCGTAATTGGAATTAAAAAATATAGTTCAATTTTTCTAACGGAACTGAAATTATTATACAAGGACTACACGAAAAAAAGGTATAAATCGATATTGTAGCAATTAAAAAAATTAAAAATCAGTAACACAACATACAAAAAAATGTGAAAATACACGTAACACAGCCATAAAACAATTTACGCTCAAATAACAAATGACAAAATTTAATACATTTCATGCGTTTAATAATCATTATATTACACATTTTAAACCTGTAAGAAATCATATATTAAAAAGGGGGCTTTTATTATAAAAAAAATTGACGGAATAGTGACATATACGTACATTCTCATGTAAGTATTATCTGTGAAACAGACTTATCGGCGAAAATATAAATAGAAACGTTGATGAAAATAATGACGTAATAAGTGACGTCCTTGGCCAAAGCCGACGGTTGGTATCGGAGACTAGACTTGACCCGGGTTTGTGTCCCAGTACGCAGGCTCTCACCTGCAGCCATTTGGTAATTTGGTAGAATCCGAGTACATCGAAGAAACAACATTGCCATCGATATATATAGAATGTTCGATATAGTGTTTCTAAACCGGACATTAGGGCGCTACGCGCCCTCACGTACTTAAAGAAAAAGAAAAACTTCTTGTTTAACCTACACCTAACCTTCTTAAGGCTACGCTACAGATCACTTGTTTTAAGTCAAAGTTAGGTTAGGTATAGGTTAAACAAGAAGTATTTTTTTCTAGTACGTGAAGGCGCAGCGCCCAAATCTGCGGTTCAGAAACACTATATCAAATATTCGATATATATTATATATATCGATGGCAATGCCGTTTCCTTCGCTGTACACGGATTCTACCAAATTACCAGTCATTTTTCCAGTGAAGTACACGCGACCGTCACCAGGAAATAGAGGTGATGACGGAGGTACCCTCCGGCACACACCATGTGATGGCTTGCGCAGTATGTAGACGAAGAACGATGAGTCTTGCGAGGTAATTTTTCTCTTGTGGCTGAGAGCCAGTCTGGTCACTGGGAGGACAATTGAAAGCTAAACAACAGACGACTGGGCCAGTCACAGAGTTTGTTGGTTGCCAGGTAACGGACACGCCCCGCACAGGACGCCCGCACGTCTCAGCCCCGCCGCTGGCCCGCCCCCGCAACATCTGAGCCACCGGCGAGGCGGCCGCCTCACCACACCTGCACCACCATGGTGAGTCACCCACACTGCCGCACTTCTCTTTTTATTCTACGCCTCTTGATGCATGGGACCAAGTTGAGGTCTCTAGAACAGCATATCGTTCCGAAAGATTGGAAAATGGCTCAGGTCATCCCCGTCCGTCCAGGGTCCTCAAACAGATGAGCAGAACTATAGGGCTATGTCTCTAACGTCGGTCAGTTGTAGAATTTTGGAACATGTATTATGTTCGAATATAATGACATTTCTCGAGACTAGGAATCTGCTCTGCAGGAATCAGCATGGGTTTCGAAAAAGGCGTTCGTGTGATCCCCAGCTCGCGCTATTCGTCCACCAGACTCAGAGGGCCACAGACACGGGTTCTCAGGTCGATGCTGTGTTTCTCGACTTCCGCAAGGCGTTTGATACAGTTCCCCACAAACGTTTAATGAACAAAGTAAGAGCATATGGTCTATCAGACCAATCGTGTGATTGGATTGAGGAATTCCTAGATAAAAGAAAGCAGCAGGTCATCCTCAATGGAGAGAAGTCTTCTGAAGTAGGATTATGTCAGGTGTGCCACAGGGGAATGTTGTGGGTCTGTTGCTGTTCGCGATATATATATAAATGACCTTGCGGATAACATCGGAAGTTCACTGGGGCTTTTTGCGGATGATCCTGTAGTATATAGAGAGGTTGTAGCAATGGAAAATTGTATTGAGATGCAGGAGGATCTGCATAGAATTGACGCATGGTGCAGGGAATGGCAATTAAATCTCAATGTAGGCAAGTATAATGTCCTGCGATTACACAGAAAGGAAGATCCTTCATCATTTAGCTACACTATAGCAGGGAAGCAACTGGAAGCACTTAATGCCATAAAGTATCTGGGAGTAGTCATTAGGAGGGATTTAAAATGGAACGACCATATAAAATCAATCGTCGGTAAAGCAGATGCCAGACTTAGATTCATTGCAAGAATACTAAGGAAATGCAGTCCGAAAACAAAGGAAGTAGGTTACAGTACACTTGTTCGCCCACAGCTTGAATACTGTTCACCGGTGTGGGGTCCGTACCAGGTGGGATTGATAGAGGAGGTAGAGAAGATCCAACGGAGAGCAGCGTGCTTCGTTACAGGATCATTTGGTAATCGTGAAAGCGTTACGGAGATGATCGATAAACTCCAGTGGAAGACTGCAGGAGAGACTCTCTGTCGCTCGGTACGGGCTTTTGTCGAAGTTTCATACCTTTACCGAGGAGTCTAGCAGTATATTGCTCCCTCCTACGTATATTTCGCGAAGAGACCGTGAGGATAAAATCAGAGAGATTAGAGCCCACACAGAGGCATACCGACAATCCTTCTTTCCGCGAACAATACGTGACTGGAATAGGAGGGAAAATCGATAGTGGTACTCAAGGTACCCTCCGCCACACACCGTCAGGTGGCTTGCGGAGTATGGTTGTAGATGTAGATGTAGATGTGCTCGCCATCGCTTGCACGGGCGCCCGGTAATTTGGAAGAATCCGTGTACATCGAAGGAAACGGCTTTCCGATCGATATACTCCAATATTCAATAAAGGCAATAGGAGTGATCCCCAGAATTGCAGGCCAATCACATTGACGGCGATTTGCAGTAGGATTTTGGAACATACACTTTGTTTGAACATTATGAACTACCTCGAAGAGAACGACCTACTAACCAACAGTCAACACGGATTCAAAAAGTATCGCTCTTGCGAAACACGGCCTGCCCTTATTCACATGAAGTGATAAGTGCCATCGACAAGGGATCTCAAATCGATTCCATATTTCTGGATTTCCGGAAGGCTTTTGACACTGTACCCCACAAGCGGCTTCTAATGAAATTGCATGCTTGTGCAATATCTCCCCAATTGTGCGACTGGATTCACGATTTCCTATCAGAAAGGACACATTTCGTTGTAATTGACGGTAAGTCAGCGAGTAAAACAGAAGTGATATCTGTCGTTCCCCAGGGAAGCGTTATAGGTCCCCTACTCTTTCTTGTGTTTATAAACGATTTAGGAGACAATCTGAATAGCTCCCTTAAACTGTTCGTGGATATGCAGTCGTTTATCGGTTAGTGAATTTAACAGAGGATCAAAAGCAACTGCAAAGCAATTTAGACAAAATTTCTACATGGTGCGAAAATTGGCAATTGACACTAAATAAAGAAAAGTGTGAAGTAATACACATGACCACTAAAATAAATTCGCTGATCAATTACGTGATAAATCAGTCAAACCTTAAGGTCGTAAATTCTACCAAATATCTAGGAATTACAGTTACGAACAACTTAGACTGGAGATAACACAGAAAATATTGTGGGCAAGGCGAACCAAAGGTTACGTTTCATTGACAGAACGCATCGAAGACGCAACAGTTCCACCAGAGAGACTGCCTACATCACACTTGTGCGTCCTCTCCGGGAGTACTGTTGCCCAGTGTGGGACCCTCACCAGGTGGGACTGACTGAAGATATTGAGAAGGTTCGAAGAAGGGCAGAAGGTTTGTTTTATCACGTTACGGGGGGGGGGGGAGAGAGAGTCATGAAAATGTTGCACGAATTGAGGTGGAAATCATTAAAAGAAAGACGTTATTCATTGCGGCGTGATCTGTTTGCGAAGTTTCAATCACCGACTTTTACTTCTGAATGTGAAAATATTTTGCTAGCACCCACCTGCTTAGGAAGACATGACCATCCCAATAAAATAAGAGAAATCAGATCGAAAACGGAACGATTTAGGTGTTCTTTCTTCTCGCGCGCTATTAGAGAATGGAACGGTAGAGAAAGGTTATGAAAGTGGTTAATGAACCCTCTGCAAAGCACTTAAATGTGATTTGCAGAATATCTATATTGATGTAGATAGATGCAGATATCGAATGTTCGACTCTCGCTTCGGTACTAATGACGGAAAACTGACATGGCGAAACAGCTGATTTATTTATATAGCTAATTGCGATGTTTTTTGAATTGATGATTTTATGAAATTTTGGCTTATCTGAAGACTGGGATATCACCCGTGGCATTGGCTTGTTGTCTTGTACGTGTTTATTTGTAGTTGGCGTGAGTAATTATGTTGTGGTTGAGTTGTAGACGATGGTATGTCATGGACGGTGCATTCTGTTGTAATATGTAATTTACGAGGATAACCACAGATTATTTATTACAATACGTAAGTATTTACATACTATCCCGTATAAGTGTTTTCCGAGATTGTGATTACATCATGGGTTAAAGATGACGAGTGGTATCCCTGTCTTAAGTTATGCTGGTATTTCGGTAATTTCCAAGAATACTTGCAATCTATGAACCTCGTTCAACATGATATACAGGGTGTTTCACTAAGTGTGTTTGCCTCTGTAACTTATAAAATAATAGGTGACGGGAAATTTTAATGCGGTAGGTCAACACAAGAAATGTTACACTTCCTGCGGAGATATGAACATAGTTTATTGTATCATTTTCCAAAGAGTTACAGCAAAAAGATATAATTTTTTAAATGGAACAATAGTTTTTTCTATCGTGTATTGAATTCGTTTACACCAGCTGCGTCCAAATCAGTTTAAACTATCACTGTTAGTTTGGGAGCTACAACCCTTCAAAGTTCTGGGGGCGGAGGCTGCGATAGCGTAGCTAACTGGCCGAGTGGCTATCTCCTGCGGCACGGCCCACTCTCTCATGACCACCAGCCAGTTAGCTACGCTGTCGTAGCCTCCGCCCCCTAAACTTTGATGGGTTGTAGCTCCCAAACTAACAGGGATAGGAATGTAGTTTAAACTGATTTGGACGCAGCTGGTTTCAACGAATCCAATGCACGATAGAAAAAACTATTGTTCCATTTTAAAAAATTATATCTTTGTGCTGTAACTCTTTCGAAAATGATACAATAAACTATTTTCATAGCTCCGCAGAAAGTGTAACATTTCTTGTGTTGACCTACCGCATTAAAATTTCCCGTCACCTATTATTTTATAAGTTACAGAGGCAAACACTTAGTGAAACACCCTGAATATCTAACGTACAACTGTAAATCGATTTAGTGTTTCTCAACCGGAGATTCGGGCGCTACGCGCCCTCGCGTACTAGGTAAAAAAAAAAAAAAACTTTTAGTTTAACCTATTTCTAACCTAACTTTCACTTTAAAAGAAAGTGATCTGTAGCGTAGCCTTAAGAAGGTTAGGTATAGGTCAAACAAGAAGTTTTCTTTTAGTACGTGATGGCGCGTAGTGCCCGAATCTCCGGTTCAGAAACACTAAATCGTTCACAGTTGCAGTTCGATATATTATACCATTCTTGGAAATTACCGTTATTTCTTTCGGTATTTCAAATGGCAACCACATACTGAGGCGGAAAACTCCAAGAAAATGACACAAATTCAACGCACTATAATGTTCCAGCCTGGCTATTAATTTTTGAGATTAACAAATTTACAGAAGGAAGTGGTTTGAAGTTAGAAGCTATGAAAGATCCCAATCGCTAAATTACGGGGAAAATTATTACGTGCATTTAAATGAAATGGTAAGCTAATTAACGGTGGAGTGTTGTGCAGGCAGAACATTACAAAATAATCGACGAGCAGTTACCTTTAACAATAGATCCATCGGTTGTTGAAATTTGGCTGTAAATAAAAATTTTAATAATATGATAACCACTCGCCGAACAGTGGATGGCAGTTCGTCAATATTAAACTACGACTCGTGTAGCAAACAGTAAGTAAGATAAGTGACATGATATAAATCGGATTGGAATATCACGTAAGTCAAACACATCGGACCACTAAAAATTTACAAGAAAATCGACTGCAGGTTCTATTGCCAGTAAATGATAATATTATGGAATAAATTTTGAAACAAGACTGGCAAGCTACACGAAATATCACCATTCAATATTAACTAAACACTATGCCATCCATTGTTGCGGTGATTCAAAAAGGCTGAATAAGACATTATGGGCGGAGGGAGGATAGGGCAAAATTATTAATAAAAATTCATAAGTGCGAATTTAAGTGAGAGGTGGGGGTTTATTTATAAATTTAAGATACGCGCACATCACACATATTTACCTGAATGTACAGAATAGCGGCCACATAAAAAAAACAATAAAGTACAGCTCCAGTCTGCAAGATGCTATCGCTACGAAGTACAAAGCAAGAGTCTTCTTTCTTACAAAAAAAATTGAAAGTGTTGTTCCTAAATTTTCTTTCTCTGACTTTCATGGATAACTATTTTAACATGCCGAAATAATATAAAAATACAAAACTTTCTCTGATAATATTGGGGAAAGGAAAACGTGTCATAGCACTCAAAAATAGAATTTAAATTAACTGCTTCGCGTTTGTCATATCGAATGTGGAGAAAGAATCGAACATTGGATATATATCGATCACAATGCCGTTTCCTTCGACGTACACGATTACATTTCGATATATGGTGCATTTCGATATGTTCCAAGATGGCGGCAGATTCTGATCCGTTGATGCAGTTCGTAAAAAAGAAAAAAAATGCTGTTCCTGCTCTATGGTTGATAGGTTCTTGTATGTACCCTTGTAAGTGAATTATCCTCGTAATGTAAGAACCATAGAATGTCGGCAATAGTGTTTCGTGTTCACCATGAAGCAAGTAATTGAGACCTCAAATGTTTATACATTCTATTGTCCTTATATTACGACGATAATTAAGTTACTCACCGGACAAGGGTACATGCCTCCTTGAAATCTATTTTCTGTTTTGTATACTACATCTTTGTCTAGTACACGACAGAATTTTACTTACGGCAGTGGTAGCGTAGTGTGATGAAGTTGGCAGCGACGACGTCTGAGCAACTTCGGAAAACCAGTTACGTAGAACGAGAGGCGTAGTCTTTCGAGTTGACCATGAATTAAATAAATAAATAATTCTGTTCCTGCTCTGTAATTAACAAGTTCTTTTATGTACTCCTCATAAAGCGAACTTTTCGTTGCCAACATTTGCACATTACGCCACCGCCGTAAGTAAACTTTAGCCTTTACGTAAAACCTCTAAATATGGCGAAATTATATTAGTTAATCCCTATTTCTTAGGACTGTTATATCCGTAAATAAATAATTGTTGATACATTGCTTAAATGACGAGGAGACCAATAATACAATATTTGGTAGTGCCAGTCTAGTAATGTGTGTCATTGGTTCTGCCGAAAATTGTTTATTTTGGCACCGAATACATTGATGTTCTCTGACATTCATGTTCATCGTACATCGATTTCCTTGAATTGATGTTAATATTAATGTTACCATCGATGTTTTCCTAATATCGATCACCCAAGGCGCAGTAGGCCTAATTGGTAGCACTTCAGTTTTTAACGTTCACTTTTTATTATAGTAAGAGAATTTAAATCGTCAAAACATCTATTTCGTTTTACCACTCTTCACGGCTATATACACTCATGATTATTGTATTCTCCACATTTACAGCAAACCATCTTTCCAATTATATAAGTATCATTGGACTCCTATGAAAATTATCGCAGAAAATCGGCACTTCAATTTTCAAGTCCGCATATTTGTATAATGATATCTCGTGACAACCCTAGCTCAATGTTGATAATATGAGCAGAACCAGCACTTCCTAGAGAAGACCATAGATAACATAGACTGCGTGTCTCCTAGATCAATGGCGTCTCCCTATCTCTGCCGTGTTGTTGTTTGAAACCAGCATCTAAAGTTATTACTCCCAGTCTAACATTATTTTTTTTTTTTTTTTTTTTTTTTTTCAAGCATCATATGACGAAATTTTCTACATTACGAGCAACAGTTTTCTCATATATAGCTGGAATCAAGCTAGAATGTTCGTGTCATTGGTACTGTTTCCATTTGCAGCAATTTAAACTATATCTTACCAGTTATTCTTTATTCTCTAATCAAGTGCCATATCTCATTTCTGATAATTCTTCACTTGGTATAAACGTGACGGCTACGTTAAAATGAAAAAAAAAGGTGGCTATAGCAGGAATCGAACCCGCCGCTCTAGCATAAGACCAATTATAAGGCAATCTTCGTAATGCCTAGATAGCATTTACGGATGTTTGAATTTTTCCTGCTATTACAGGCTAAACACAATCTAAAAACAAAATCTGACGTTGCGTGACTGCTAGAAATACCTTAGTATTTTGATGATCGGTGAGTCAGTGAGTGACAGAATTAGTGATTTTCGACTGCATATATTTCGTAAATTATAAGGTGTAGAATAGTATACATTGAAAATATAGCTAGTTATAGTACATACTCTTGGTAACCGAAAATTCGGACTTTTAGCTGTATCCACAACGGAGATACAGGGGGTTCGAAAGTGCCGTGAACTGCTTTGAGAAAAGGATGGTATGGCCGTGCGCTCGATTTGGACAGAGAGAATGGATAGGAGAAGTACTAACTCAAGGCTTGACTAAATGAATAAATAGCCGGGAAACGCCGGGTTTTCAGCTAGTACACATTTATTTCCAGATGTGGCACCCAGGTAGTCTACAAATATGTGTGTACTCAACGTTTTTAAATCCATATATTTCCATAAGCATGGCTACGTCACAAAGGAGATTCAAATCACATGATGTTAATTCCTAAACGCGTCATTTAGGTCGCACTGTAGGTACATAAAGTGTGGCCTGCAATTAAAAGAAGTTGCGACCTAACCAGCATTTCGCAGCAGTACCAATTCCTCATGGTCGCCTACTACCTCGACGACTTTATGTCGCATTTACAATCTATATCTATAAAGGTGAATGTCTGTTCGGTGTACGTTTATCACGTCTGAACCACAAGAGATAAAGAGCTAAAAATTTGTACAGTTACTAATGTCTACGCGGGGAAGGTTTTTAGGCACGGTTTTGGCGATCGGATAGCTGTTTATCTATATATATTAACGTGAATGTCTGTTCGGTGTACGTTTACCACGTCTAAACCAATATATATATATATATATATATATATATATATATATATATATATATATATTAATGTGAATGTCTCTTCGGTGTATGTTTATCACGTCTGAACCACAAGAGATAAAGAGCTAAACATTTCTACAGTTACTAATGTCTACCCGGGAAAGGCTTTAGGCACGATTTTATGGCGATGGGATACCTTAATGTGAATGTCTCTTCGGTGTACGCTTATCACTTCCGAACGACAATACGCAAAACTTAAATATTTGTACAGTTACTAATTTATATCCGAAGAAGGTTTTAGGCACGGTTTTATAGCGATGTGATAGATATTTAGTAATTTGAAGAGTATAACGCGAAATGCGGAACAATCATTACTATTTGAAAAGATAAAAGGGTGAAGTATATTGGGAACTTAAGACTCCCGTTGTACACCATAGCAGTTCCATGCCGATATCTGTAAGGGGGTGGAAGACATGGTGGTTGAAAGTCGTGAAATTATAAAAAAAAATCGGACTGAATGCCAGCGATGACGTTTGCGACTCTATAGCAAAGAGGTTACAAAACGTGATGCCACAGACCATGTTGTTCAAATGTTTGTTAAGCTTATGGGACTTAACTACGGGGTCATCAGTCCCTAAACTTACAAACTACTTATCAACTACCTTATACTAAAGACGGCACAAATATCCATGCCCGAGGGGGGATTCGAACCCCGGCCACCGTCGGCCACCGCGGCCGGCCCACAGACCATATCTTTGGTCTATGCGTACGACAATGTCTTCAGCTCTTTCTCTGTAAGGATAAGCTTACGAATAATGAAATGTAAGAATAAATAAATAGCACACTACTGAAAAATAGCGTATCTATCATAATCAACCAACACGCGGGTGGAGCCGCGGGTTTCAGCTAGTACTTAATAACGGAAGCCAACGCAAAACTGTGAAAGAAAAACCCGAACACTTTATGACTATAAGTATGTGGTGTGGTCAAATGAATCATCGTTTACATTGATTCCTACAAACAGCCGGGATCATATATTGAAACCCCCTAAAGAAACTTATGATACGGCATCATTGCTTCCTACAGCCAAGCATAGGGAATGTTCAGTCAGGACCTGGCTGTCTATATCGTAGTATTCAACTGTTTCTGTGGTTCCTCTCACTGATCGGATAACTGTTAATGAATATCTCATCGTCCTCAACGTCAAACTTTGCTAACAAACAATACGATATTCCAAAATAATAATGTGGCCACAAACACAACCCGAAAGCTTCACGCGTGCTTTGTACAGAATCATAAAATTATCAGACATCTGACCAGGAGAGCAATATTGCCATGTCATGACATAATTCAACCATTATGGACATGTCAGCGCAGGCAATGAGGACCAAATGTAAAACTCCAACATCGTCGAAATAACTGGTGAATGTTTTGTATAATAATGGACAACAGTCTGTTGGAAACTGTAAAGACAGTACACAAATTGTTACTCGAAGAGTTTCAGACGTTCTAAGTTCCAATGATATGCCAATCCGTCACTAATAAATGAATATTGTGACTATGTTAGGTGTCAGAGGATCATTTAGGCAGAAGGACAAGGCCTAATAGAAATCCTTAGATAACACAGGAGGTACCGAAATTAATTGATGAAAGAAGAAAATATAAAAATGCATCAAGTGAAGCAGGCTAAAGGAAGTACAGACGTCTGGAAAATGAGGTTGACAGGAAGTGCGGACTGGCTAAGCAGGAACGGCTTGAGGAGAAATGCGAGCCCGTAGAAGAATGTATAACTAGGGGAAAGATAGATACCGCCTACACGAAAATAAAAGAGACATTTGGAGACAAGAAATGCAGCGGTATGAATTGCAAGAACTCAAGTGGAAAACCAATACTAAGCAAAGAAGGGAATGGTGAAATTAATATATAAAATACCCGTACAACGGAAATAAACTTGTAGGCAGTATTCTAGAAAAGGAAGACGAAGTAAAGGCGGATGAGGTATGAAATATGATACTGCCAGAAGAATTTGACAGAGCACTAAAAGATTTAAACAGAAGCAAGGCCCCTGGAGTAGATGATATTCCTAGTATCGTTAGGAGAGCCGAACGAGAAGAATTTGTTCCACCTGGTATGCAAGATGTATGAGACAGGGGAAATACCCTCAGACTTCAAGAAGAATATAGTGATTTCAATTCCGAAGAAAGCAAGTGCAGACACATGTAAAAATTACAGAACTATCAGTTTAAAAGTCATGGTTGTAAGATACTAACACGAATTATTTACAAACAAATGGAAAAACTGATAGAATCCGACCTTGGAAAGATCAATTTGGATTTAGGAGAAATGTAGGAACACGCGAGGCAATACTCGCATAAAGACTTAACTTAGAAGATATATTGAGGAAAGGGAAACCTATGTTTCTAACGTTTGTGGATCTGGAGAAAGCTTTTGATAATGTTGACTGGTATACATTTTTTCAGATTCTGAAGTTAGCAGGAGTAAAATATAGGCAGCGAAGATCTATATTTGCTTCTACAAAAACCAGACAGCAATTATTAGAGTCGAAGGGCATGAAAGGGTAACAGTGGTTGGAAAGGGAGTAAGAGTAAGTCCCCTTCGACTCTAATAGAGCATGAAAGGGTAACAGTGGTTGGAAAGGGAGTAAGAGGACTTACAAGGAGAAATTTGGAGAGGGAATTAAAGTCCAGGGAGAGGGAATAAAAACCTTGCGGTTTGCTGATGACATAGTAATTCTCTCAGAGACAGCAATGGGCCTGGAAGAGCAAATGATTGGATTGGACAGTGTCTTCAAAGGAACGTATAAGATGAACATTAACAAGAATAAAACAAGGATAATGGAATGTAGTGTTAGGAAATCAGGCGATGCTGAAGGAATTATATTAGGTAATGAGACAATAAAAGTAGATGAGTTTTGTCATTTGGGTAGCAAGATAACCTCTGATGGCCGAAGTAAAGAAGATATTATAAAATGCAGAATGACTGTGGGAAGAAAAGCGTTTCTGAAAAAGCGAAATTTTTTGACATCCAGTATTAGTTTAAATGTTAGGTAGTCCTTTCTGAAGGCATTTGTCTGGAATGTACCATTGTATGGGAGTGAAATGTGGATGATAAGGAGTTCAGACAAAAAGATGATACAAGCTTTCTAAATGGGATGCTACAGACGAATGATGAAGATTAGAAGGGTAGATCACGTAACGTATGAGAATTAAGGAGAAAAGGCGTTTCTTGCACATCCTGACTAAGAGAAGGGATAGGTTGGTGGGACACATTCTGAGACATCAAGGAATCGTCAACTTTGCATTAGAACGAAGTGTGTGGAGTAAAAATCGTAGAGGGAGACTGAGGGACGAATACAGTAAGCAGATTCTAAAGGATGTTGAATGCCGTACGTATTCTGAGATGATGAGGCTTGCATAGGGCAGGGTGGCGTTGAGGGCTGAATTAAATCAGATTGCGAACTGAAGTCCATAACACACACATGTTAGACCTTCCTAACATCATGACCACCCCCTGCATATCACTTTTAGTTTGGATCAGCCCAGTACTCAACATACTACTTACGTTGCAAAGATTAATATTAAGGTGAGTATAGTCAATTTTTCCGAAAAACGCAGTTGTAAAAACTCGCTTTTGCAAGATTCAGTGTGGTTATCTGTTATTTGGTCCGTCGACAGCGTACCTGACTTATCATACTCATCGGAAGACAGTGGACTTAGTATGTAATCGAGGGCGTCTCAAAACAATTCTGTTTTTCACTAAAAAGTAAAATGTTTCGTAACTATGCAATGTAGCTCTCTTCCTTCCGAAAGAGTAATATTTCCAGTTACTCTGCCTTCGTATGCCATTCTACGCCTGTGTTTTCAGGGGCAGTAGCAGGAGCAAAGAGGTATATAAAACCATAGAGAGGCTTATAGGGATGCTACAGCGCTCTGGGTGGCAGCTCTGAGCAACATTGGGCGCCGTATTTGAGAACGTCAGTTTGATGCAGCAGAGTGATCAGACGCTTCTGTTTATAATCTATACTAACGTGTAAGCGTTATTATTAGTGGTAAATCATGGCCAGTGTATTTTCGGTGTACAACTGCGGCAACCGAAGTCATAAAACTGTGGGAATATCATACTGTAGGTAGATATAAAGAAACATATGTAATTATATAGGTCGTTGTATAACAGCGTGTATTTGTTTATAAACATTCATTATACTTAACTTTCGCATTTACCAAGTTTCAAAATTATGTTTATTTCACGACCATCAAAAAGCTAGGTAGTTGACGGTTGTATTTGGTGTTTTAATGTATTGACAGTTGTTTATTTAGTGTAAAATGGCTGACCGAGGTGGCCGAGGGGACTGAGGCGCTCCAGTCACGGTCTGCACGGCCGCTACGGTCGGGGGTTCGAATCCCCCCTCGGGCATGGATATTTGTGCCGTCCTTAGTATTAGCTAGTCCATAAGTAGTTTGTAAGTTCAGGGACTGATGACCCCTTAGTTAAATCCCATAAGCTATACAAACATTTGAACATTCTCGAGCTGATAGTCCATGCTTCTGCAAACGTTATCGAACTGTTTGTGCTAATGGTTGTCTTGCAAACGTCCCCATCTTACCATTGGGTAAGTAGCCTAGGTATATGAACTGTAATTAAACTATTCTTGATACAGATTTCCTTTGAAAAACAAGAAGTTGCTCATCCAATGGGTGGCCAGTACGAGGCGTGATAAGTCATTTTGAAGAAAAGATCAGCGACTTAGCCGATCGAGAGCGGCTACTGGCAAATGCCATTCCAACAATCTTTTCGTTTCCTGAGCAACTACAGAAACCAAAAACTTTAAGGAGAGTACCAAGGAAACGTCAAACTCTGGAGACCTCTATAAATACGTAATGTACCTCAAAGCATGAAACATCATTTGAACCATAGGCAGAATACGAGTAATTAAAGATTTTAAAGAAATTCGCCTGTATTTATAGGGAAGATATATCGGCAAATACAAACGATTATTGACATTATATTAACATCACCAAATAATGCAGCAGTTCGACGATTGTGAGGATTACACTTAGGATGCAATAGTAAACGAGACATGCTATTCCTAGTGGGAATTGCTTTCCGAAATGCGTCGCCCAGAAATTAAGGAAAAATCGAGACTGGCAAGGATTAATATAAAACCTCTGATTCAGTGTTAGCAGACGCCCAGTATCACCTGGCGTGACAATGACGTTCTCAAAGATGGCTGCAACCTTTCCAGTTGGCTACAATTATGGCGACGCTGTGGCCAGTCTATGTTGTTTGTACAAGGTGAATCACCTAACACTTCCACCGAAATATTGCGGAAACGGAAAGTGCGATTGACGTGCAGTTTTCACAGAATGGACTGGTCGTCAGGGGCCCGTATTTTTTACCAACAAACAGATTGTAATATTACTTATAAGTGGTTTTTTTATGCAAACAAACAATTTTTAATAGAACAATGGTTGTTTCTACCTTGCACTGGAATTTTTGACACCAGCTATGTACAAAGAACTTTGAATGACATTTTCATCACGTTTAGTTTGGCAGCTACGACCGTTCAAAGTTTCGGGGACGGAGGCTGCGATATCGTAGGTAACTGGCAGAGTGGCTAGCCCCTGAGGCACGGCCCATTGTCTCATAGCCAGTCAGCTACGTTGTCGTAGCCTCCGCCCCCAGAACATTGAATGGTTGTAGCTGCCAAACTAACGTGATAACAATGTCATTCAAAATTCTTTGTACACAGCGGATGTCAAAAATTCCAGTGCATGGTAGAAACAACCATTGTTCCATTTGCAAAATTGTATATTTGCAGAAAAAATACACTTTTTAGGTATTTTGTACAATCTGTTTCTTGGCTAACAATACGAGTCTTTGACTTCCTATCCATTCTGTGAAAACCGCACATCAATCGCACTTTCCGTTTCCGAAATATTTTCGGTGCAAGTGTTAGGTGATTCACCCTGTATACGTCTTGGGGTAGGAGTTTGTATGTTTATGTAGCCTGCCTGTTGCTGAATCGTGCTCCGTTTCCGCAATATTTTCGGTGCAAGTGTTAGGTGATTCACCCTGTATACGTCTTGGGGTAGGAGTTTGTATGTTTATGTGGCCTGCGGCCTGTTGCTGTATCGTGCTGATTTACCCTCTCCTGTGTACAGACGGGGAGTCACTGACCAGCGAAGGATCACAGCGACAACATTTTTGCGAACTCATCCGCAACAGAACCGGTCCGCAGAGCCGGACGCTCGCATTAGACTGTCCTGGCGATGCCTCTTTAAGGAGTCGAGTTCAGCGATATTTTTTGCTGCCTACATTTGCATAATTCGATAACGACGTATTCGTTTTAATATGGCAACCCAGTACAGGGAAGAAAAAAACACTGTCGCCTGACTTGTGTAACAACAACTTTCTCTTTGCAGCAAGTGCCCAGGTGCAACAATCTAATTGATATCTGCACATCCGCATAAGCATACATGCGCAAAAGAGGAGGAAGAGAATGCTCAGATATACTAAAGCTGTGATTCTAACGCTGTACGAAGCTGCTAGCGCATTCAATTAAATGTATACATTAGTCTAACTTCCAATGCTTAGTAAATAGTGCGTTATTTTCAGTAATAGGTAAATTCTTGTCAGGGAAGTTTTCTAAGTAATGAAACTTGAACGGAAAGAGGTCACAGGCTGTGTTCATAAAAACTCATGCAGTATTTAAAGACAATTCTCTATTTTATATCCCAATCGCGTGTGACTAACATCGTAGATAAAACACACTTACCTCTAGAATTTGATTGTCACAGTGTCGTCAAACTCACAGTCTCGGATTCATGTACTGAAAGGTAATGACTTTAATGTCGAATTACGTTAAAGGTTGCTTGCTAATTTAGTAATGATTTTCTTACGACACACATTAAAAAAAAAGTGTTGAATCACCTTGGCTCCAACGTCTTCTGAACGCTAACTATGAATGTGTATTGCAAAAGTTCTTTATGTTGTCCATAGATGTTATTCATCCGGCACTAACAACGAGACCACATAGGTATCGTATTTTAGAATTTCTTTATATTTTTGGTACGTGTAGTTCTGAACTTAAACAACAATCAACCAAAGCCATTCGACGCAACTGTCAAAAAGTCTCGAGAAAATCGACTTCCAAGTTTTACAAGTACCCGTAAGTACCAGTAATTCAAACAGTTACAGCATCTGTCCGTGTAGCTCAGATGGCAGCGTTCTGCCCTCACTAACCATGAAGTCGATAGTTCGATTCCTGCTATGACAGATTTATCTCTCGTTTTCAAATTCAATTATATAAAACATTTTGGGATCTCTAATTTCACGTGTTGTGTCAGTTTTTGTTTATGTGTATGTAGACCAGCTGATCACGTTTTCGTCCCCTAAAACGATGGTTGAATACGTTAGCTCCTTGGAAAGCCGTTAGTAGATATAGAGATTACTTTTCAAAAACAGCGTCGTAACTCTTCACAAACTGAACAATCAAAGCGTACCATCTTCAACTAATAGTGAAACCAAAACTGTAAAAAAAAGTAACATGTTTGTTGTTGAAAGCATCATTATTAAAACCTTTTATAAAATATAGAAAATTACTAATGTACACAAATACGTTGTATTTTTCGTAAAAATTACCATTACATATTAAAATTGTGTAAGTATTCGAACACAACGAAAAGAAATAAAAAAAACTTGTGACGGCAAGACGCTATCCACGGTCCCTATCTTCCTAAGACCACATCGCTACCACCGCAGCTACACCAATAGATCATGCAATGTAGTTATTGGTACTTTCGCGTACTTGCGAAACTTCGAAGTCGATTTCCTCGATATTTTTTTAGAGTTGTGTCGAATGGCTTTGGCTGATTGTTATTTGAGTTCTGCACTTCGCGTACCATAAGTATCAAACAATTCTAAAATCCGATACCCATGTGGTCTCCCTGTAAGATGCAAACAAGCACGCATGAACAGTGCCAAAGTGACGGAGTGGGTAGGACGGTCGATCAGTTCCAGTCACACCAGGAAAGAAGTGCAATGTAGGTCTGCCTTGTGTAGAAGGTTGATCGTACCAGCATCGTTACTTCGTGTCAGTAGGGACTCTCATCACAAGAAGTTCCCAGACAACTCCGACTGAACCAAAGCGATGTTGTTCGGACGTGGAGGAGGTACAGAGATACAGAAATTGTCAATGACTTGCCTCGTTCTGGCCGCCCAAAGGCTCCAGTAGCTGATGACAGCTACTTCGGATTACAACTAGAGGAACTCTTGAGAGGAACGCCACTAAGCAGAATAATGATTTTCCCCATGCGTCGTGTATCGACTCAAACTGTACTTAATAGACCAGATGACATTCAACTTCACTCTCGAAGTCGATGGCAAAGTCCATCTATGACACGTACGCACGAAGGCCCAACAGCATTCTTAATGGACTCGCCAGAACGTGCATCAAGTGCTATTCACAGATGCGACTCTCATCTGCCTTCAAACAGAAAAGCGTCGGAGACGTTTTTCGAGGCAGCATGGTCAGCCTGAACAAGAATTCACACCGTCCATCGAGTCCATCAACGTGGTGTACCCTGATGTTTTGGGGTAACATTATGTGGGACCACCGCACGCCATTGGTGGTATTAGAAGAGGATCAGTTTGCTATACTGTACAGAGATGACAGGCGTATAGTGCAAGCGCAACTTCATCATTTCGGTGAGGGAGTCGTCTTAATGGACGAAAATTCTCACGCACATCATGCACATCTTATGACGACGACATCGAAAAATTAGAACGGCCGGTCTGTTCTCTAGACATGAACCCTATCAATAATGTCTAGGATACGCTGAAAAGGGCTGTTTTCTGTACGAGACAACCCACTAACCATTCTGATTGATCAATACCGAATCGCCGTTCAGGAGTGGGAAAATTGGGACCTACAGTCCCTTGATGATCTAGTGGACAACATAATACTACGAATAGAACAGTGCAAGATGACATGTAACCGGGTGTTAGATGTGCTTCAGCAGGCTGCATTAGGGAACACGAATGTCAAGATTATTGTCGTGCAACATATCAATTTCTGGTAAGGTAAGGAAAGGTAAGACTAGTATCGTCGAAGGAAGCGAATGTGAATGATGTATTCCTTCGAAGAACAAGATGATTTTCTTCTCATTTACGGATAATGCCCACGAAATTCAGCGAGAACTATAGATTTATGCGTTGAATGAGATTCTCAGTGTGCTCACCCTATATGTCGTACATTTAAATATGTGTGATAAACTGAGAACAAATGGATACTTAACGTTTTCCGGAAGCCTTTTGACACTGTAGCTCATAAGCGTCTTGTAATCAAATTGCGTGCTTATGGAATATCGCCTCAGTTGTGCGAATGGATTCGTGATTTGCTTTCAGAAATTGAAACAGAAGTGGTATCTGATATCGGGCGTTCCACAGGGTAATGTTATTGGTCCTCTGCTGTTCCTTATTTACATAAACGATTTAGGGGAAAATCTAAGTAGCTCTCTTAGGTTGTTTGCAGATGACGCCGTCATTTACCGTCTAGTAAAATCATCTGAAGATCAAAACCAACTGCAGAACGATCTGAATAAGATATCACTTTGGTGTAAAATTTGGCAATTGACTCTAAATAATGAGAAGTGTGAAGTCGTCCAAATGAGTACGAAAAGAAATCCGTTATTCTTTGTTCACAAGATAAATCAATAAAAATTGAAAGCCGTAAACTCCACAAAATACCAAAGAATTACCATTACTTTAGACTTAAACTGGAAAGAAAACGTAGATAATGTCGTGGGAAAGGTGAACCAGAGACTGCATTTTATTGGTAGAACCCTTAAAAGATGCAACAACAGTACTACTAAAGAAACCGCATAGACTACGCAACTCCAAGGTTGTTTTTTTTTTTTTTTTAGTATTGCTGCCCAGTGTGGGATCCTTATCAGGTGCGTTTGACGGAAGACATCAAAAGAGTCCAAACAAGGGCAGCTCGTTTCGTATTGTCACGATACAGCGGAGACAGCGGTACGGAAATGATACAGGATCTGGGATGGGAATCTTTACTATAACGGCGCTTATCGCTGCGGCGTAGGCTACTTACCAAATTATTATCGCCAAAATTCTCCTCCGAATGCGAAAATATATTGTTGACTCCCACTTACATAGAAATGATCATGAGAATAAAATACGAGAAATCAGAGCTGGAACGGAGAGATTCAGGTGTTCTTTCTTCCCGCGTGCTATTCGAGAATGGAATGGGAAATAAATAGTGTAACGGTGGTTCGATGAACCCTCTGCCAGGCACTTAAATGTGATTTGCAGAGTGTCCCATGTAGATGTAGATGTAGAGTGCCAGCGCCCTCTTTTGTGCCCGGCGTAACGTGGGGACCGACGCCCGAGTATTGGCAGCGATCGTATCTCTCTCTGCCTGCTGTGCTGTAAGACAGCGCGGTCTCCGCCCCCTTCCCGCCCGGAGTCAACGCACCTTGCGAGCCCACTCGCGGTGTCGGGACGACTGCAAACACCATTAGCTCAGCACGGGGCCTCGCCAAGCAGCAGTAGCAGCACCGCCCGCCCGGCAGCCAAGGCCAGCAAGACTGCCGCACAGGTCGCACGCGAGGCGAGGCAGGGTAGGGCAGAGCCACGGCGGCCACGCCCAGCGCGGCTGGCGGTCCCTGCGGTCGCTCACCTCCAGAGACCAGACCCAGCCAGAATTCGGACCGTACCAGCGAGCACAGAATAATACAGAGAGGCTGTACCGCCTACATCAGCGTACAGGCAGTGAAGCCTCGTAGCTCCATCTTGGTTTGGTGTAGAAACGGAGTTGTGCCGATAAATGCGTAGTTCTTCAAGTGGCGCTCGCCTCAATTACATTCTCATTTGGACCCCTTAGGACAGGAAAAAAAAAATTACCAAATTTTTCACGTAGACAGGTGAATACTCAAGGAATGCAACACAATACGTATTGTGTGTGTATAGTTACTTACTTTACGCTCCGGTCGCGGTGGCCGAGGGGACTGAGGCGCTCCAGTCACGGTCTGCACGCCCACTACGGTCGGGGGTTCGAATCCCCCCTCGGGCATGGATATTTGTGCCGTCCTTAGTCTTAGCTAGTTGATAAGTAGTTTGTAAGCTTAGGAACTGATGACCCCGTAGTTAAGTCCCATAAGTTCTACAAACATTTGAACATTTTTACTTTACGCGATCAGGCCCAGTGGACCGCGCGATGATATAATGAACGCTCTCCATTCACTGCGATTCTCTGCTGTCTGTTGCCAGTTCTTCCAGGCCTAAAGTTTTTGCAGGTCTTCTCTTATCCCGTCCATCCACCTCTTTCTTGGTCGTCCCAGTGGTCTGTTGCTCGTCGGTATCATTTCCAAGACCACACTAGGCCATCGCTCCTCACTCATACGTACCACATGCCCTGCCCATTCTAATCTTCTACTTCTCATCAGGCCTACAATGTTCGGTTCACTATAGAGTTGTTCTAATTCTATATTGTGCCTTCTCCTCCATTCTCCTATTATGTTGTCTTTAACCGGTCCAAATATTTTCCTCAAGTATCTCCTTTCGAAAACTACGAGCTTGTTTAATTCCTGTTTTCTAGTGCTCCAGCATTGACACCCATATAGAATGACAGGAAGAATTAATGTTTTATACAACCTTAGTTTGAGGGCTCGTGATATGCTCCGGAAAGTCAAAATGTTGTGTCTTGAGTGCAAGCATCTACTACCCGCTTGAATTCTTGCCTTTATTTCCATCCCAGACGATGAATTTTCTGAAATTATGCTTCCAAGATATTTAAAATCCTTTTTATTTTTTGTAGGTGGTATTATCCACAGTTAATTCCTGGATTTCTGAGTGTGGGGCTCTTCCAACTATCATGTATTTGGTTTTTGTGGGGTTCAATTACAATCCAAATTTGTTTTCTATGTTTTGCATGGTAATCATTAGCATCTTCAAATTGTGTTTGTATAAAAATAATAATTAAAACTATTACTTTTATATGAAATTAAAATTGTGACATGAATGCCTTTTTTTTTTTTTTTTTTTTTTTTTTTTTTTTTTTTTTTTTTTTTTTTTGTCAGGTAATTTTCGTCAGCGAAAAAGTTGTAGATAATGAAATGAACTTTTCTTTTTATTTAAACAACATTCTTATAGCTCCCCTGGTTTTCTCACAAATTTCGATGCAATAGTGCGGTGGAACTTTTAAAATTCTACTCGTTACTTTTAGCGCACTTGCCCACCAGCGAGCATAGATTTTGTTGCCCTTTCACCTTGTACTTTGTGACCAATATTGATAACATTTTTCAATTTGGGATACAATTTTCGGTATCCAATAATTATGACTTGACACTTTATTTTAATACTAACTAGCTGAGCCGCTCCGGCTTTGCACGGGTAATCTTTAAACTACTTTAACTCGAGAACTGCAGAACGTATCGTGATGCGGTTTCTTTCAGTTTTTTGTTTTTTTGTTTTGTTTTTTTTTTTTTCGGTATAATCCTGTGTACAACGTAGGCTATATTAAATGCCAGTACGAAAATGATAAATAATTGAAATAAGAATAACAACTTAGAATGGTTTACCACTTCCGCACTTTGCTGACCTTTGTAGCGTAAACTATAAGACGGGCTCCAAAGTACATACTGTAGTATAGAGTTACAGAACTCACGACGATTAAAAAAAAAAAAGAAATAAATAAATAAAAAGGCCGTGAGATCATATGTATAAGTTTTACAGATTTCCCACAATCACTATTCCTAGTCTCAAGCCATTTGGCGCCAACGCTTTAGAAGAGAAAATGATTCTTTTTTCAGATGTTGGTGAGTTTTGCAAGTTTATACTATGTTCACTGGCCTAGGCTCCAGAACTGACTAAACTGCAGAAGCGGTAAACGATTCTACGTTATGATTGACATTAAATATAGCCTAAGATTATCCCAGGATTCTAAAGAAGAAATTAAAATAAACTCCATGTCAATACGTTCGGTACTCCTCGATAAAAGGTTAAAGGGACAGGCAGACGAAAATTTTCTTCTATTTAATATAACAGTATGATTTGCTATTCCTAGCTGAAATTTCTAATTATTTATGGCAAAAATAGGTTGTCAAAAAGGAACGCCTTAATATAAATGAAAAAGGAATTAACAGACAGCGAACTCAATGAGCTGCCCTGTGCTCTCAGCTGTGGCCGTCTGGCGCTCGGCCGCCATGTTGGTTTGGTGTGCGCTCTCAGCCGGCTTCATTCCACTGGCATTGTTAAGGGCCAGGGGCGCCGACTCTGTGGATGCTCTGGGGCTCGTGGACCCCCACAAAAAATTGAGGTGGAAAATGAAATTGTATAGATTTAAAAAACCGGGAAAAATCAAAACCTACCTTATGAGTCAAGAGGCAATGCAAAACGTGACGATGACGAGAGACGATATTTCATAGTGAAAGAAATGATCAGTTTTCTACTCGGGTCCCCAAGCGAGTGGTAATGAGTGTCCGTGTTTTACCCACTATGCTAGCTTTATTCATCCTGACGCCCGTTGGTCCTTTTGACTCTTCAGGTGTACGTATTTATGAACAATCAATTGTGTTCTTTGAGAAATTTAGCTTGAAGAATCTGATGCTGATGCTAAAGTTAATCGATTTTCATTTATCTTTGTCACTCCCCTTGTTATAGATTCAGTTGATATCCGTAATGCTTTTCTCTCAGGCTAAAAAAACCTTGGACTATATTAATACTGTCAGAGATGTCAAATTGATGTCGGACTTCAACGACTGAAAATATTCGAAAGCTTTCTTTAAACCTTGCTGAAGTGTTCTACCAAACGCTTTTGTCACAAAGCATAGCTTCGCACGAAAAGTGTAGTTTAGTGTACAGTGAAAAATTATTTCATTGGTCGTGTAGAAGTTGTGGGGTCTTACTTATATCGAAATATCCACTTCGGCCAATTAGATCGCTTTATTGTAGTGTCCTAATGCAGCCATGCTTTGCTTTTCTTCCTCCTCTTTCTTCCTTCTATCTTTAAACGGCCAGACAACTGCCGATTTACTTTTATCAAGTATTGCTCATTCAAAAATGCATGAACATGATTTTCAGGAGGGTTGGTTTCGAACATTTGTGAAACGTGATGTAGAGCACCCACACTGATTTTCAAAAGTCGGTGTCTCTGGTAAGGCCTCTCTATGTTATTCTGTTCTCGCTGGACCGTACTAGGCAGACCGAGCGTGGCGACAAACGGCACGCGGTGCCTCACAGAATGGAAGGCTGGCCTCGCTCTCTAAAAATGTTGCCGCCATGTGTCGTCCCCAAACAGGCAGATCAGCACAACAATGATTCATAAACAAATTGCGCGCTTATGGAATACTCGCTGAGAACCCGGCGTTGCTCGGGTATTTATTTATTCAAGCCTTGAGTTACTACTTCTCCTATCACTTCTCTCTCTGTCCTCCTTTTTTCTAATGTTGTGTTGTTGTTGTGATCTTCAGTCCGGAGACTGGTTTAATAATAATAATAATAATACGGTTTTCTGTTCCATAGGACCCAACTGAGGAGTGAGACTCCATGGTCATGGAACAAGTCAGTACATGAATTTTTACACAAGAATGGTAATAGAAAATTTTAAGTAGTCCTATGCACACGACAATCTTAAGACAAAGTGAAAAGAATCAATAAAGAAAAAATATGAATTGGCTTAATTGTTAAACTTTTCTAGGAGTTCCTCGACAGAATAAAAGGAGTGAGCCACGCGGTAACTCTTCAATTTAGATTTGAAAGCGTGTGGGCTAGTGCTAAGATTCTTTAGTTCTAGTGGCAACTTATTGAAAAATAATGCTGCAGAATACTGTTACACCATTCTGCACAAGTGTCAAGGTGGTCTGATGCAAATGTAGATTCGACTTCTGTCTAGTATTCACCGAGTGAAAACTACCAACTCGTGGAAATAAGCTGATATTATTAACAATAAACGACATTAAAGGAAAAAGTATTGTGACGCCAGTGTCAAAATTCTCAGACTACTGAAAAGGGGTGAACTTACATCACATATTGCTCGAACCGCCCGTTTCTGAGTCAGAAATATCCTTTTTGTATCAGGCGAGTTACCCAAAAAATAATGCCGTACGTAATAAGTGAGTGAAAGTAAGCGTAATAGACTACTTTTCGTGTTGAAAAATCACTTATTTCAGATATTGTTCTATAGGTAAATATAGCAGAATTTAGTTTTGGAACAAGATCCTGAACGTGGACTTTCCACGGCAGCTTACTGTCTATCTGAGCACCTTGATTCAGCTCTCCACCCTACTCTATTCTACATCTCCTGATAAGACCTACAACTACACCCATTTGAATCTGCTTAATGTATTCATCTCTTGGTCTCCCTCAGAGATTTTTACCCCACACACTTCCCTACATTGCTAAATTTACGATTCCTTGATGTCTTATTTTAGTCAAGGTATGCCAGAAATTCCTTTTCTCCCAAATTCGGTTCAGTACCTCCTCATTAGTTACGCGATCCACCCACCTAATCTTCAGCATTCTTCTGTAACACCACATTTCAAAAGCCTCTATCCTCGTCCATGTTTGGCTCCCGTACAAGACAACACTCCACAAAAATGCCTTCAGAAAGGACTTCCTTACACTTACATTAATATTCAATGTTAACAAATTTTTCTTTTTCAAAAACGCTTTTCTTCCCATTGCCATTCTGCATTTTATATCCTCTGTACTGCGACCATAATTTGTTATTTTACTGCCCAAGTAACAAAACTCATCTACAACCTTTATTGTTTCGTTAACTAATCTAATTCCTTCAGCATCGCCAGATTTTCTTAGACTGCACTCCATTACCCTCGTTTTGCTCTTATTAAAGTTCATTTTATACGCACCTTTCAGGAAACTGTCCATTCCGTTCAAATGCTCTTCCAGGTCTTTTGCTATCTCTGAGAGAATTACAATGTCATCGGCAAAACAGAATGTTTTTATTTCTTCACCCTGAACTTTAATTCCTTCTCCAGATTTCTCATTGCTTTCCTTTACAACTTGCTCATCGTACAAACTGAATAGCATTGCACAAAGGCTACTAACCTGTCTGACTCCCTTCCCAATCTCTGCACCTCTTTCATGCCTTTCAACTCTGATTACCACTGTCTGGTTTTTGTACAAGTTGTAAATAACCTTCCGTTAAGTATTTTTTACTCCTGCTAATTTCAGTATTTGTAAGAGTGTATTCCAATCAACATTGTCAAAAGCTTTCTCCAAATCTACAAAAGCTAGAAATGTAGGTTTCCCTTTCCTTAAACTATCTTCTAAGATAAGCCGTAAAGTAAGGATTGCCTCCCGTGTTCCTACATTTCTCCTAAATCCAAACTGATCTTCCCCGAGGTCTA
This sequence comes from Locusta migratoria, assembly GCA_026315105.1. Lineage (NCBI taxonomy): Eukaryota > Metazoa > Arthropoda > Insecta > Orthoptera > Acrididae > Locusta > Locusta migratoria. Next base: position 64,932,484 of record CM048751.1, read on the forward strand.
CCAGCTTTTCCATCATTCTGTAAATAATTCGTGTTAAAATTTTGCACCCATGACATATTAAACGAATGGCTCTGTAATTTTCATACCTGTCTACGCCTGCTTTCTTTGTAATGGCGATTATTACATTTTTCTTAAAGTCCGATAGTATGTCGCCTGTCTCGTACATCTTACGCACCAGGTGAAATAGTTTTTCCGTGGCTGGTTCTCCCAGAGACTTTAGTAGTTCTGAGGGAATGTAATCTACTCCAGGGGCCTTGTTTCGACTTAGGTCTTTCAGGGCTCTGTCAAATTTTCCAATAATATGTTATATTTATCAGAGAATATATAACAAATAAGGTTGTCTTGCATAATGTACAAAATATTAAGTACAGTATCCAAACAAAGAAAATAGTAATCAGAACGCAAAATATGTGTAAACATTCATTTAATTCTCAACTTTACTATAAACAATATTTCTTGTGACTTGTCCAGGATCTAATATGAATAATTTCTTTGGTGAGCCCACCCCTGAGAAAGTGACATAAAGTTGTCCGTTTGAGAAATATGGACATGTCAGATCCACTGCACAGTACTGAACAGATTGCCCTGTGATTTACTTATCGTAATATAAAATGCAAATCTCACTAGAAACTGCAGCCTCTTGAAGGTAAAAGCCAGATATGTTTGTTAAGCTTATTGGACTTAACTGCGGGGTCATCAGTCAGCCAGATCTGTCTTAAATAATGGGTATTCGTTGGATGTACTCTACAGAAGTCTATTCCTACCACCTGCATCCGTGCGCGCATTCATTGTGAATGTGTGGTGGAGGTGGCCAGTGGCGGCGATTGGACGTTAGAAGTGGGGGGGGGGGGGGGGCAAAATAAAATCTAAAACTAAAAATTGCATTGTAAGAAATTCTTTCATGTTATAGTTTGATTTTTGCACCTACAGGCCTATATTACCAAATGCGAGGAAAAACAAAAGACAACATACAATTGTAATTGCCATAAGTTGTTTAATTAAGTTGTCTAGTAAAATACAACTGTTACAAACAAAGAAACATTAGCTTAATTATAAACAAAAATAAGAGACAATAGCGTAATTTAACATGATACGTCTTGTCAAAGCATAATTGCTTTAAAACAAAGCTATGTGCCTTGGTTTCCGCCTGGCATAAATTTCTAGACTTTCTTCTAATTTGATGTTTTTAGCCGCATCTTTTTCAATGGCTAGTATAGCTAAATGTGTTAAACGTTCTTGAAGCGTAGCATTCCTCAAGTAGTTTTTGATCCGTTTGAGGACATTGAAATATTCTTTTGCCGTTGCAGTGGACACCAGGATAGTCAAAAACAGTTGTAGTAGCTTGAACAACTTAGGGAATACATACTGGTTGTGAACATTTTCAGACTTAAATTGTGAAACCAAATTTGGCACAAGATGACGATCTATTTGGTCTGAATCATGCTTCTTTCTTGAAAATACATCGATTTCTGAGACTAAATTATTATTTTCCAAACCAAATGCGGAACTCACAGCAAAACATGCTTCTTTGATACGGTCGTTACAAATTGAGTTGTTCTTCATCGAAGCCGTCAGCAGTAGTTCCATGTTGCAGAGTACAGCCAGCTGTTTCTTTCCTTTTTTTTCTTCTTTTTTTTTCTTTTTTTCCAAATCGTGACCTAATGTTCTCACTGAGTGTATCTAACAGAGGGTGGTAAAATGTTTTTAAAAAGTAGACTTCAGGTGAATCATATTCAGGATTAACATCTCCTCCTCCTATCTTCTGTGGAAGTTTTCTTTTGCGTTGAACTGTTGGCCGCTCAAAGCCATGTCTTTCACAAAAATCAATTGCTTCAGTCAAAAACTTTTGGAACTCTTCTTCATTTCTCAAACAATTTATGGACATAACTACGCTGTCAGCAACCTGGACTAGTTCATGAATGGATACATCATGATTCTGTATGTACTTTGAAAGAATGTTAGTTTTTTCAAAAAAGTACTTCATAGTATTCAATACAAAAATAAACTTCAAACTTGGTAATACTTGTGATCAATCCGTGAGTATCTCCACGAATTATGGAGTCAGTAGCTTCAATATTTTCCAGAGTGTGCAGTATATCTATTAAGTGTTGTTGAACTGCTCGCAAGCTTTCATATCTGCTGCTAAATCTTGTGTCACTTAGTGCTTTCGAGGACAAATCCTTATTTATTCCTTCTTTGACTGCACATGCTGCACTTTTTACTGTGGAAAATACTGCATGTCTTTTAGACGAAGCCTCTGTAAAACGGTATAGTTGTTGGACTGTGCTAAAAACGTTGCGAACAGAAGGAATATTTTTAGATGCATCGGCAAGTGCAAGATTTAGAGAATGCATATAGCAATGTACAAACATACCATACGGGTTTCGTTCTTTCATCCTCACAGTGACACCCTTGTAAGAACCACTCATGTTTCCCCGCTCCATCATAGCATTTAGCAGTTATATTTTTAAGGTCAATGCCAAGTTCACCGAAAATTGAAACAAGCAGCTTGTATAACGTTTCACCGTCAGTCAAATCAGTTTTGCAAAAACCAAGAAAGCTTTCTTTGATTTCGAGCTTTTCTGTTACATATCTTATAACAAGAGTCAATTGTTCTTGATGTGACACATCTGGAGTTTCATCAACAATCACGGAGAATTGTTTCGATTTTTAGCATCATCAAATATGTACTGCCTGGCCAAATTTGCCATGATTTCAATCATTTCATTTTGAACATCGTGATGATCATAATTGAAAAACTTGTCTCTGTCTAAAATTTTTTGTTTTAATAAAGAGTTTTCCGTTGATCTCAGCTTCAATAACTCAACATAATTACCCCTGTTATTAGAGTCCTCATTTTCTCTATGACCCCGAAGTGCTATTCCCTGCTTGGTCATGAAAAGTAGGGACTGGAATAAAATCTTCAGATAATCAAGATTTTTTAACTTCTTCTTGATTATGTGTTGATATTTTGCTTACCACACTTTCTTTACTTTTAAAACCTTCCTGCCAGCGTCGAAGAGCACTGAGGTAAGAAGAAGTTTTTTCGTGCTCTTTAAAGCGTTGGACTGCTTTCTTTCCAGTTTTTAAACCCATTAGATATGAATGTTTCATCATAACAACCTGTGGAACCGAAAAAACGACATGGGAAGAAAAAGCTTAATCAGCAGCAACACTGTATTCTAACCAATTGTAATTTGTGTACCACATACTTCCAAACTCTCTACCCTTTGTTTCTGGGTACTTATCAATAATAGGTTGAAAAGGACCATTTAAAAAAAAACTGTGATGCTGCTTGTCTACCATGAATTGGATCTCTTGGTTCAAACTGAAGCTGAGAAGGACTATTAGACTAAGTAGTCTTACTTACAGGCAATACAGTCTCAGCGGGTTTAGGAAACATCGTTCATGTGAAACTCAGCTTGCCCTTTTCTCACATGACATCTTGCGAGCCATGGATGAAGGGCAACAGGCGGATTGTGTTTTTCTCGACTTCAAATAGGCGTTCGACGTGGTGCCCCACTGCAGACTGCTAACGAAGATACGAGCTTATGGAATAGGTTCACAGATTTGTGACTGGCTGGAAGACTTCCTAAGCAATAGAACGCAGTACGTTGTTCTCGATGGCGAGTGCTCATCAGAGACGAGTGTATCGTCAGGCGTGCCCCAGGGGAGTGTAATAGGACCGCTATTATTTTCTGTCTATATAAATGATCTGACGGACAGAGTAATTTGTAATTTGCGGCTGTTTGCTGATGATGCTGTGGTGTCGTCTGTAACTGACTGTAATAGCATACAGGATGACTTAGACAAAATTTCTAGTTGGTGCCAAGAATGGCAGCTAGCTCTCAATGTAGGAAAATGTAAGGTGATGCGCATGAGTAGAAAAAACAATCCCATAATCTTCGAATACAGCATTAGTAGTGAGCATGTTGATGCTGTCGCGTCGTTCAAATATCTAGGCGTAACATTGCAGAGCGATATGAAATGGAACGAGCATGTAAGGACAGTTGTGAGTAAGGCGGATAGCCGACTTGGGTTTATTGGGAGAATTTTGGTAAGATGTAATTCACCTGTAAAGGAGACCGCGTATAAAACGCTTGCACGACCACGTCTTGAGTATTGCTCAAGTATTTGGGACCCACAGCAGATCAGTTTAAAGGAAGACATAGAGGCGGTTCAGAGACGAGCAGCTAGATTTGTTACCGGTAGTTTCGATCAATGCGCGAGTGTCACGGAAATGCTCCGGCAACTCAAATGGGGATCGCTGGAAGAAAGACGACGTTCTTTTCGTGAATTTCTGTTAAGTAAATTTAGAGGGCCGGAATTTGAAGCTGAGTGGAGTACGATCTTGCTGCCGCCTACTTACATTTTGCGTAAAGATCACAAAGACAAGATAAGAGAAATTATGGCTCGTACGGAGGCATATAAGCATTCTTTTTTTCCTCGTACAATTTGGGAGTGGAATAGGAAAGGAAATGACTAGTAGTGGTACAGTGTACTCTCCGCCACGCACCTTACGGTGAATTGCGGAGTATGTATGTAGATGTAGATGTAGATGTGTACCACCATAATTCCCACTTACAGCTATGTTACAATTGTGCAAATCAGTTTTAAAAGTATAGAAGTGTTACTACGCTTAAAAAGTGAATAATTTAATCATATTTTTCCCAGAAAGTGGGGGGGGGGGGGGCAACTGCCCCCCCTGGCTCCCCCTAATCGCCGCCACTGGAGGTGGCAGCACTGTATGGCATTTAGAACTCTAGCGGCAGTGAAGAGAGTTACGACTGTTACTGATATTTAAAATAGCGACGTTCTCAGTACAACAGCGAGTAATAATTCATTTTCTCTGTGTGTATGGTGTAGGCCCGTCGATTGACTGAAACATATAGTGCTGGTGTCATCGATGTGTCCAATGTGTGTTCGTTGATGCGACAGTTAAGAGAATGCAGGACGTTGTGCGACTGCACACCGAGACAATCTCAGCCTCGCACCATCGGTCTGACGACACGTTCAAATTGTTTTGGAGGATCGCCGAAGTACAGTGGAACACATCGCCCCAAATGTCGACATTTCTGTGCGGTCTATACACGCAATCCTGCATGAAGACCTGAAAATGCGAAAAATGTGCAGGTCGGTGTCGCGAATGCTGACAGATGACCACAACGCTGCGCGCGTGGTCTGCTGTCAGGCAATGTTGACGCTTGATGACGAAACGACTGGGACTATCTTTTCAACGATTGTGACAACGTATGACACATGCAAGCCGTTTTTCAATCCTGAAACGAAGCGCCAGTTAGTTCAGTGAAGTGATTTGCCACTGGTAAAAAAGCGAACTTCTAAAGAAGAGTTCGCAGCAGCTATGGAATCAGAGCGTCTTCGTTCTGAAAAATATTTAAATTGCAGACAGATTACCTCGATAAGTCACTAAAGTTTCACATTGTGCTTGTGTTCAGTTTCAAAGAAAAAAGTCGAAAGTGGTAAAACTTGAATGAACCTCGTCCTAAAACGAATTATTTACAGACAATGGGAAAAACTGGTAGAATCTTATCTTAGGAAAGATCTGTTTGGATTTAAGAGAACTGTAGGAACACGTCGAGCAATACATACCTTACGACTTATGTTAGAAGATAGATTAAGGATAAGTGAACCTACAATTCTAGCTCATCACCTTGGCATCAACAACGAGATGAATCGGTCTGATGATGGTCTCAGAAAAGATCGAAACCGGTCACCCTATGAAATAAATTTTTAAAACCTTTTGAAAACTTGACTGTTATTCTCATTTTTAAACATACACCAATTCGCTGTTTTCCTAAAGGAAACTTTGTTTTCCAAACTTATAGTCCCTTGATGATCTAGTGGACAGTATGCTCATTGCAAGAGGACGTGGTATGTGGTATTAGAGGTTGTAGTGTAACCACTTACACTACATATCTGCCTGTATCGATGCCAGATGACCAAAAAGATAATTAGCAGGTGAGAGGTCAAATACTGCCCCAGATCTCTTTTCTGTTTAGGTATTGGGCAGCCTGTCAGTAGCAAGTGGCAGCTATTGTATTTGAATCATGGAAGCTGCATGGACATTATATATGGAAGAGAAATCATCATATAATCTTAGTATTAAAAGTTCTATGTTAAGTTTATTGGCTTTTGTCATTACTGTTGTTCTTGATGTAGAAGTTCATACTAAGTCACGGATGTACGAAGTGTCTCACTGTATTCGTGGAAAATAAATCCCACTGTTTTCCATTCAACTGAACGTGTGGGTTACACTTATTTAGTAATTAATGTTCTCCCTTTTTATAAACCAACTTTAGCAAAGGAGAAGAAGTCTGACTACTCCACCAAGAAGAGTACATCAAAGTATGGAGGAACAGCATAGCTGGTCCTCTGATAAATGAACTATTGTCTGGGAACTACATTTAAAGAATTTTAAAGAAACTATGTAGTGGGTCTCAAGGAGACAAGAACACGGTCACTGAATAATGTAGATAGAGGTAAAAATTAACACACATGCTTGGAATGACATGGGGTTTTATTAGGAAAAAAAAAGTTCAAAAATGTCCGACAGATGGCGCGTGATTCTGGTTTTGTAATTGCTACCATGACGGGTGAGAGGTACGCCGATATGTTACAGAATCGCATCATCCCCAGCCTGGCTGATAAACACCTGCTGGGACGTACGATTTTTATGCAAGATGGAGCTCCACCTCATATTGCTAGACGCGTGCGTGCGTCGTTTGGTGACGATCGTGTGCTCAGCCGCCACTTTCGCCATGCTTGGCCTCCCAGGTCCCCAGACCTCAGTCCATGCGATTATTGGCTTTGGGGTTACCTGAAGTCGCAAGTGTATCGTGATCGACCGACATCTCTAGGGATGCTGAAAGACAACATCCGACTCCAATGCCTCGCCATAAGTCTGGACATGCTTTACAGTATTGTTCACAACATTATTTCTCGACTACAACTATTGCCGCGGTGGAGTAGCCGAGCGGTCTAAAGCACCTCGCTGCTGAGCGCGTGGTTGCTTGCCGTGGAGGTTCGAGTCCTCCCTGGGGCATGCGTGTGCGTGTTTGTCCGTAGGTTAGTTTACCTAGGTTTAAGTAGTTTGTAAGCTGATGACCACGCAGTTTGGTTCGATAGATTTAGAGACATTTGAACATTTCAACATTTCGACTACTACTATTGTTGAGCAATGATGGTGAACATATTGAACATTTCCTGTAAAGAACATCATCTTTGCTTTGTCCTAGTTTTTACGGTAATTATTGCTTTTCTGAGCCGGCCGCGGTGGCCGAGGGGACTGCGACGCGTCAGTCACGGTCTGCACGGCCACTACGATCGGGGGTTCGAATCCTCCCTCGGGCATGGATATTTGTGCCGTCCTTAGTGTTAGCTAGTTCATAAGTAGTTTGTAAGGTTAGGGACTGATGACCCCGTAGTTAAGTCCCATAAGCGATACAAACATTTGAACATTTGATTTTGCTTTTCTGATCAGACATTTCGGAACTTTTTTTTTCTCATAAAACCGTATGTCATTCCAAGCATGTGTGTCAATTTTTACCTCTGTATCTACATTATTCCGTCAGTTCTTAAGTTTTCAAATTTATACTGACTTTTTGATCACCCGGTAGATAGCGAAAATTGACTATTGACACAGCAGTTTCTTGTTAATAAGACACGTTAATAAAACACGTTTTAGGACCTCGAAAATTGTACAGTATTGCAAATCAGTGTAAGAATTGTACCTACCTTGCAGAGCTCACAGAACCCGCTGCGACATGAGGTATAGCAATGTCAAAACATTGGGAGCTAGGTACTGTTGAAGTTGACGTAGATACCCACAGATGGCAGGACTCTTAACTGTAGCATTTAGCCCTTCCCCGTTTTACCCCACCTCCCAATCTTGCCCCCCTTTCCCCTATCTCCATTCCATTTTTATGCAAAAGGTCATGAACCCCTAGAATCAGGGGCGCCAACTCTGTGGGTGCTCCGGGGCTTGTGCACTCCCCAAGAATTTTTTGGGGGTGCTGAGCACCCACATAAAGTTGAGGTGGAAAAGAAAATTGTATAAATAAAAAAAAATTGGGAAAAATCAGAATCTATCTTATGACGCAAGAGGCAATTCAAAACGTGACCATAGCAAGAGATGATATTTCATACTTGAAAGAAATGATCAGTTTTGTACGCGGGTCTCCAAGCGAGTAGTAATGAGTGTCCGTGGTTTACCCACTATGCTAGCTTTATTCATCCTGAAGCACGTCGGTCCTTTTGACTTTTCATGTGTACGTATTTATGAACATTGAATTGTGTTCTTTTAGGAATTTACCTTGAAGAATCTGATGCTAAAGTTAATCGTTTTTCATTATCTTTATCACTTCCCTTGTTATTGAAATTATAGATTCAGTTGAAATTTGTAATGCTTTTCTTTCAGGATTAAAAAATACCTTGGACTATATTAATACTGTCAGAGATGTCATGAAGTTATCTCTAACTGATGAAAGTTTCAATGAAGTATACAGCTCTTGCTTGGAAAAATGTCGGACTTCAAAATCTCAAAATATTTCAAAGATTTCTTTAAACCTGGGTGACGGTGTTCTACGAAACGCTTTTGTCAGAAAGAATAGCTTCGCACAAAAAGTGTTAGATTAGTGTACAGTGAAAAATTATTTCATTGGTCGTGATTGGGGTGTTACTTATATCGAAATGTCCAGTTCGGCCAATTAGATCGCTTTATTGTAGTGCCCTAATGCAGCCATGCTTTCCTTTTCTTCCTCCTCTTTCTTCGTTCTATCTTTAAAAGGCCAGACAACTGCCTATTTACTTTTATCAAGTATTGCTCATTCAAAAATGCATGGCCGCGGTGGAGTAGCCGAGCGGTCTAAAGCGTCTCGCTGCGGAGCGCGCGGTTGCTCGCCGTGGAGTTTCGAGTCCTACCTGGGGCATGGGTGTGTGTGTTTTTTTGTAGGTTAGTTTACCTAGGTTTAAATAGTTTGAAAGCTACGGACTGATGACCACGGAGTTTGGTCCGATAGATTTACAAACATTTGAACATTTGAACAATGCATGAACATGATTTTCCGAAGGGTTGGTTTCGAACATTTGTGAACCGTGATATAGAGCACCGACACTGATTTTCAAAAGTCGACGCCTCTGCCTAGAATCGTGGTGATGTATTGAGATGCAGGAGAATCTGCATAGAATTGGCGCATGGTGCAGAGAATGACAATTAAATCTCAATGTAGACAAGTGTAATGTGCTGCGAATACACAGAAAAGAAAGATCCTTTATCATTTAGCTACACTAAAGCAGGGCAGCAACTGGAAGCAGTTAATTCCATAAAGTATCTGGGAGTAGTCATTAGGAGTGATTTAAAATGGAACGACCATATAAAATCAGTCGTCGGTAAAGCAGATGCCAGACTTAGATTCATTGGAAGAATACTAAGGAAATGCAGTCCGAAAACATAGGAAGTAGGTTACAGTACACTTGTTCGACCACAGCTTGAATACTGCTCACCAGTGTGGGATCCGGACCAGGTGGGATTGATAGAGGAGGTAGAGAAGATCCAACGGAGAGCAGCGCGCTTCGTTCATAATTATTTGGTAATCGTGAAAGCGTTACGGAGATGATCGCTAAACTCCAGTGGAAGACTCTGCGAGAGAGACGCTCTGTCGCTCGGTACGGGCTTTTGTCGAAGTTTCGAGAACATACCTTTACCGAGGAGTCTAGCAGTATATTGCTCCCTCCTACGTATATCTCGCGAAGAGACCGTGAGGATAAAATCAAAGAGATTAGAGCCCACACAGAGGCATACCGACAATCCTTCTGTCCGCAAACAATACATGATTGTAATAGGAGGGTACTCAAGGTACCCTCCGCCACACACCGTCGGGTGGCTTGCGGAGTATGGTTGTAGATGTAGATGTAGAGGGGACGGGTGGACGGCTGGCTGGTTGCAGGACGACACGGAAGTGTGGTGCTTCAAGCACAGCCACCTGGTGCTGTCGGAGGCGCTGGTGGCGCGGCTGATGTAAATGTAGATGTAGATGTAGATGTAGATGTGATGGGCGGACGGCTCGCCGGTTGCAGGACGACACGGACGTGTGGTGCTTCAAGCACAGCCACCTGGTGCTGTCGGAGGCGCTGGTGGCGCGTCTGACGTAGATGTAGATGTGACGGGCGGACGGCTCGCTGGTTGCAGGACGACACGGACGTGTGGTGCTTCAAACACAGCCAACTGTACTGTCGGAGGCGCTGGTGGCGCGGCTGATGTATATGTAGATGTGATGGGCTGACGGCTCACCGGTTGCAGGACGACACAGACATGTGGTGCTTCAAGCACAGCCACCTGGTGCTGTCGAAGGCGCTGGTGGCGCAGTTGATGTAGATGTAGATGTAGATGTAGATGTGATGGTCGGACGGCTCGCCGGTTGCAGGACGACACGGACGTGTGGTGCTTCAAGCACAGCCACCTGGTGCTGTCGGAGGCACTGGTGGCGCGGTTGATGTAGATGTAGATGTGATGGGCGGACGGCTCACCGGTTGCAGGACGACACGGACGTGTGGTGCTTCAAGCACAGCCAACTGGTGCTGTCGGAGGCGCTGGTGGCGCGGCTGATGTATATGTAGATGTGATGGGCTGACGGCTCACCAGTTGCAGGACGACACAGACATGTGGTGCTTCAAGCACAGCCACCTGGTGCTGTCGAAGGCGCTGGTGGCGCGGCTGATGTAGATGTTGATGTACATGTAGATGTGATGGTCGGACGGCTCGCCGGTTGCAGGACGACACGGACGTGTGGTGCTTCAAGCACAGCCACCTGGTGCTGTCGGAGGCGCTGGTGGCACGGCTGATGTAGATGTTGATGTGATGGTCGGACGGCTCGCCAGTTGCAGGACGACACGGACGTGTGGTGCTTCAAGCACAGCCACCTGGTGCTGTCGGAGGCGCTAGTGGCGCAGTTGATGTAGATGTAGATGTGATGGGTGGACGGCTCGCCGGTTGCAGGACGACACGGACGTGTGGTGCTTCAAGCACAGCCACCTGGTGCTGTCGGAGGCGCTGGTGGCGCGGTTGATGTAGATGTAGATGTGATGGGCGGACGGCTCACCGGTTGCAGGACGACACGGACGTGTGGTGCTTCAAGCACAGCCAACTGGTGCTGTCGGAGGCGCTGGTGGCGCGGCTGATGTAGATGTAGATGTGATGGGCGGACGGCTCACCGGTTGCAGGACGACACGGACGTGTGGTGCTTCAAGCACAGCCAACTGGTGCTGTCGGAGGCGCTGGTGGCGCGGCTGATGTATATGTAGATGTGATGGGCTGACGGCTCACCAGTTGCAGGACGACACAGACATGTGGTGCTTCAATCACAGCCACCTGGTGCTGTCGAAGGCGCTGGTGGCGCGGCTGATGTAGATGTTGATGTAGATGTAGATGTGATGGTCGGACGGCTCGCCGGTTGCAGGACGACACGGACGTGTGGTGCTTCAAGCACAGCCACCTGGTGCTGTCGGAGGCGCTGGTGGCGCGGCTGACGGGCGGTGACCAGTTCTCGGCGCTGCGGCAGAAGTTCCGGCAGGAGGACGAGCACATGGAGGCGCAGCTCGCCTGCATCGACGAGTCGCACACACGCCGCCACGAGCTCTCCACGCAGGACTTCGAGAAGGCCTTCCAGAGGGTCAACTCCATGATCACCGGGGTACGCCGTCGCTCCTGCCCACTCGGGGCGCACAGCCGCAACACTGGAAGCTCTATTTTTTTCCTTTATTTTGTTTTCACACCAGCTATTACACCAGTAGGCAGGCAGCAGCTCCAGAGGCTGCTCTTCAGCCGAGATAATAAAATACATGGATGAGATGAAAATTAAAATACAAGACAGGCGAAAAAAACAACGGAGGAACAATGACACAGACAAGGTGACAATTCGAAGTACAAACAGTTGATAGATGATTAAAATCACATTTAGTCAGTTAAAATGATGAGCCACGGTGACCTAAAAAAACCATGTAGGACGACAATAATACAGGACTGCGAGTACACGGAACACTAGTTAAAACACACGGTGCGACGCTTGTCTGATTGCAGTGGACGCAGTTAAAAAACATACACTTCACTGGAGCACAGCACACAACAATTGACGTAGCACTGTTAAAACTGTCGGTCCAGGACCCCGAGAAGGGGGGCGAGGGAAACGCGGGGGAGAGGAAAAACGGTGGGGAAGGAGGTGGTAGGGAGGAGCCATAGGGAGTCCAGGGTGGGGAGGGGGTAGCCAAGCGGGGGAGGGGAAGGGGATGGGGGAGAGAGGGCCCTCCATCAACGGGGGGAGGGGATCAGAGCTGGTAGGATGGGTATATGTCAGGATGGAGGACGTCATCAGGGAGGGGGAGGCGGCAGAAATTACCCTGGGAGAGGACATGGAGGGTGTGGAGATGAAGGGAAGGGGGTATAACGCAGTAGATGCGTGGCAGTGGCCCAGGGTTGGTGAGAATGGGGTGGACCAGGGGTTGCAGGAGTCTATTTTACCGGTGGTATAGAGGATACGGTTATGCTGGAGGTATTCAAAGAGGTCGGGAAACGGGATCAGGTCATACAGGATTCGCGTGGGGGAAGGGAGCCGGATGCGGTAGGCGAGGCAGAGGGCGTGGCGCTAAAGGACTTGAAGGGTTTTGTAATACGATGTGGGAGTGAAAATCCTGGTGGGATGGAAGCTGAAAAGAACAGGACGCATGAGGGAGTGGTAGGTGTAAAGGATGGTGGAGGGGCTGAGACCCCACGTCCGGCCGGTGAGGAGTTTTAGGAGGTTAAGGCGGGAGAGGGCTTTCTGCCGGACAGTGCGGAGGTGGGGGATCCAGGAAAGGTTACGGTCGAGGGTTAGGCCTAGGTACTTCATGGTGGGGGTGTGGCGGATAGGGCGGTTGTGGAGGGTAAGGTAGAAATCGTGGAGACGGAAGGAGGGGGTGGCACGACCTATGATAATTGCCTGGGATTTGTCAGGAGAGGAGCCACCAGTTACACCATGAGGCGAACTCGGTGAGGTGGGACTGGGGCAAAAGCTGGGAATGGGCAAGGGAGGGGGCGAGGGCTAGGAAGGCGGTGTCGTCAGCATATTGTAGGAGATAGACGGGAGGCTTGGGTTGGGGCTTGTCGGCGGAGTAGATGAGATAAAGGAGAGCAGAGAGGACTGAGCGTTGGGGCACCCCGGCGGAGGGGTAGAACAAACGGGAGTCGGAGTTGCAGACAGTGACATAGGAGGGGCGGTGGATGAAAAAGGAAGCAATGAGGCGGACATAATAATAGGAAGGGCATAGAACTGGAGCTTGAAAAGGAGACCGGAATGCCATACACGGTCGTAGGCTTTTTAGATATCTAGGGTGGATACTCTATCTGGAGTCAGAGCTAATATTAACTTACTGGCAGATTAATGGCCGGTTTCCTAAACAGTAGTTACCTGTCCCGTTATAGTTATCTGTAGGTTACCTGAACGTTAAGTACAAAATAGGTTTCCGAGACAACAGTTACCGTCACAGCCGTAGTTACCTGTCCGTTAAAGATATACGTGCGTTCCACCGGGGTTACCTAGACGTTAACGTTAGTCTTGCCACAGTGGAGTAGCCGAGCGGTCTAAAGCGTCTCACTGCGTCTCGCTGCGTGGTGGCCGCGGGGACTGAGACGCTACAGTCACGGTCTGCACGGCCACTACGCCGGGGGTTCGAATCCCCCCTCGGGCATGGATATTTGTGCCGTCCTTAGTATTAGCTAGTTGATAAGTAGTATGTAAGTTTAGGGACTGATGACCCCGTAGTTAAGTCCCATAGACTATACAAACATTTGAATATTTTTTGCTTGCCGGGGAGATTCGAGTCCTCCCTGGGGCATGGGTGTGTGTGTTTGTCCTTAGGTTAGTTTACCTAGGTTTAAGTAGTATGTAAGCTACGGAGTGATGACCACGCAGTTTGGTCCGATAGAATTAAAAACATTAGTCTTAACTACATCCGTTACGTAGCGCTAGTGGGCTTACAAACTCAAGTCCAGAAATTACTTAACAGTTGTCATTTGTTTTTGTGACTGAATTCCGTGTAATTTTCGCACAATTTTAGTAGTTTTGAAGCTGAAGAATGGAAAGTCTTTCATCGTCATCGTCGTCATCGTCTTCTTCTTCTTCGAATGCTAAGGATGTTCTTCAGAAGAGTAAAATTTAGGTGTACTCTGCGCTGTTGAAATAAAACGACATGTTTTTCGTGTTAGAATGTTCAAATGTTCATAATTCTATGGGACCAAACTACGCTGGTCATCAGTTGAACTAACATAAGGACAGCACACACATTCGTGCCCGAGGGAGGATTCGAATCTCCGACGCGGGAGGCCGCGCGATCCGTAACGTGGCGCTCCAGACCACTCCGCTACTCCCGCGCGGCTTTTCGTGTTAGAACACAACCCTTTGATCTGTATAATAAGAGCAAATTTCATATGCATTTCAGGCTTTAAAAAATTAAATAAATAAATAAAAAATTTAAAAAAACCTGACATCATTGCCGAGGTCAATCTAAGCGGGGAAAAACGAGGAAAACTTTCCGTGTTAAATTTTACATCGCGGTCGACGATCGCAAGAGATAATGTTGGCAACGGATGACGGCATTAGCTGCATGTTCAAATGTTTGTAGAGCTTAGGGGACTTAACTACGGGGTCATCAGTCCCTAAGCTTACAAACTACTTATGAACTACTTACGAACTAGGACGGCACAAATATCCATGCCTGAGGGGGGATTCGAACCCCCGACCATAGTGGCCGTGACTGGAGCGCCTCAGACCCCCCCCCCCCTTTATTTTTTTCCTTTCAATAAATGGAGTGTCTGCAGTTGCTGTACCACCACGAACAAACTGAGCGAACATGCCGACAGATTAGCCAGGTTACAGTTTTCTCCATGGACAGGGAAGGCCCATAGAATGTGGTCTTCAGGGAATCAGTTTCATGTTCAAACTTTACACTGTTGTCTGTCGAGGAACACTGGAAAAATGTTTGTATAGCTTATGGGATTTAACTACGAGGTCATCAGTCCCTAAACTTACAAACTATTTACAAACTAGCTAACACTAAGGACGGCACAAATATCCATGCCCGAGGGGGGATTAGAACCCCCGACCGTAGTGGCCGTGCAGACCGTGACTGGAGCGCCTCAGTTCCCTCGGCCACCGCGGCCGGCAAACACTGGAATTGTGGTTCTATCTTTTGTAGTTTGGAAGATATAAATCTTTGAAATCAGTTCCTTCTTTTTGAATAACCCCGTATATTGCGGAGACATAGATTACCGAAAGTCTAGCGGAAGTTCCGACTGTCGCCAAACCGTGTTTCCACAATATTCTTTCTTTCAGGAGTGATAGTCTTGCTACGGTTGCTGACGAATTTCTGTGAAGTTTGGGAGGCAGAAGAGGTGGAACTGGCAGAAGTACAACTGTGCGGGCTGTCAGGCGTACTCGGGTAGCTCAACACATAGCCGGCCGCGGTGGCCGAGGGGACTGAGGCGCTCACGTCACGGTCTGCACGGTCACTACGGTCGGGGGTTCGAATCCCCCCTCGGGCATGGATATTTGTGCCGTCCTTAGTGTAAGCTAGGTCATAAGTAGTTTGTAAGTCTAAGGACTGATGACCACGTAGTTAAGTCCCATAAGATATACAAACATTTCATTTCAACACATAGAGCGCTTGCCCGCGATAGGTCAGAGAACTGGGTTCGAGCTCTGGCCTCCCATGCAGTTTTAATCTGCCAGGAAATTTCATATGAGCGCTCACTCCAATGCAGATTGAAAAGTTTATAAACAACCCCCCCCTCCCTCCCACCGAGGCTGTAGCAAAGCCTTGCCTCCACAATTGCGAATGCATTAATTTCGGCTACTGCAGCTGTTCTAAATATAGTCTTTAACTGGGGTATTTTAGTCTCAGGTGCTGGTAGTTGTTGTAAACATACGACATGGACATATGAAAGCTTGTGCCAGGACCGGGTTTCAAACCCGTAACCTCGTGGTTACTAGACAGTTGCGTTAAGCCCCTGCGCCACCCCAGGCACATTTGCTTAATATATCTTCATGGACTACCCAGGCACCAGGTCCGACCCAAACCTTCATATGTCTCCCTATTTCCGCCATTGTACTCCATGACTCGACAATGAAAAATTCTATGGAGCCAATGATGAACAAGGCAAACGCATCCTTTAACACCTTTTCACAGTTCGAGTGCATACCTCCGATTAGTTAAGCTTCTCAATTCTCCAATGCACCCCACCTATATCTTCCTAGCCAACCGCTATATTTTCAGAGCCGAGCAGCTAGGTTTGTTACTGGTAGGTTCGACCAATGCGCGAGTGTCACGGAAATGCTCCGGAATTTCTGTTAAGGAAATTTCGTGAGTAATATTAATAGTCCAATTTATTCAGAATCAAAAAAATCCAATTGCATGAGAACTGTTACAGATCGAATTTCGTAGAAACTAAAACAAATAATGTAATGCGAACCATTTATTGTACAGTTGACCACTGAAGATGCTTTAAAATAAAGCGAAACGCGTCTGGTCTAAAGTAGACTAATTTACAGTTGCAAAAGACGGTCCCATAACCTATACAAATTGTATAACTGCAACTGCGGAAAACGAGGCCAAAAAACGAAGAGATATAGTATAATGTGAGGTGTTCAATGTTTTTGAGAAGGTGTGGATACTCTATGAATTGGAATAGGATCATGGTGGAGGAGTGTGAGCGGATGCAGAAATTAGGATGGAGAGCATGGCGTCAAAGGATCTGGAGAGACTTGTACAGCTTGCGTGAGACGGATATCCTTGCAAAGTTGGGGATGAAGCAGGGATTTGTATGTGTGAAGGACAATATAGCATCGTAGTTCCGGATTTTGGTCTGTTCGTATAAGTATTTTTATTATCTTTACTCTATTGAGGTTTAAAGTTAGTCCAGGGTATATTAGTGTGTTAGTGAGCTGTATGGAACGATCATAGACGCTGAGGTAGAACTCACGGAGCCAGAAGGAGCGGATAGTGCGTCTTATAATTGTTGCCCAGGTTTTGGACAGATTAATCCGGAGGAGAATTGATAGAGATAGTTTTGGAAGGATTTCTGGAGTGTGGGATACAGAGATACAGAATGGGAAGGCAATGTCTTCAGCACATTGTAGGATGTGGTCCAATGGAGGTGTTTGAGCATGTCTGCAGTGTAGAGGAGATAGAGGAGTGGAGTGAGGACGGATCCCTGAGGCACTCCTGCTTCTGCATTGGTGTGGCACTTGTGGAGGTGGCACTGTTGATAGTGACATAGGATGGACGACTGGATAGGAATGATGTAATAAGCAGTGGCGGCTGATGATAATGTGCTGCAGGACACTGTAAATATATTACTAAAATTATGCCATTTCTCTTCGAATGCAAGCGAGAAATCGCTATAAAATTACATCCTTTCTCTTGGAATACCAGCCGATATCACAATAAAATTTTGCCAATTCCTTTCCAATGCGTATTAGAATGATAGTAATAAGGATGAAAACGCATTTTGGAGCGCTCTAGCCGCAATAGCTGGAAACCAGCTCCGTGTGCTGCAGTGGGATTCAGCCGCGCTGGTACGTGCGCAGATAGGCGGCGCAGTCGTCTGTTCGCTAGTGCGCATGCGCAGACGTGACGTCAGGCCTGGCGACTCATGTGTGCTGAGACCGACCGCAGCACCAGATCAATATTTCTCTTGGCGCTTTAGTATATTTTGTTTCCTGTTTATTTTTGTAATATTGTAGCACACTGGTCAAATTCTGTACGAGCCGCCACTGGTAATAAGGCGTACATACTGAGTTGTAAGCACATTGATCTGGAGTTTGAGAATCGTGTAATCGGTTGGCTTGCCGCTACGGCGCTGGTGTGCGCATGCGCAGGTGGAGCCGCCGGTGTGCCAGTGCCAGCGGCGGCAGCTGATGAAGAGCCTGCAGCTGCCGCGGCGCAAGCGCGACCCGCTCTGCCACCGCTTCCCCTTCGAGAGGTTCTACACCTGCGTGCGCGACGCCCAGCGCCGCCTGCTGCAGAACCCGCGCTCCGCCATCTGAGTCGCCGGTCCGACGACAGAGGGCTCTCGCGTCTGCCGACTGCCGAAGCGCACGAGAGATGGCGCGCGGGTGCAGGCCGGGCCGTGCGCGCTGCTCTTCTGTCGTTGCGTGGCGTTTGAATTAAATCTTATAACGTATTGATGTTGCTTGTTGCTCACACTGTCCTCGATGGCCTACCATTTTTCTGTAATTCGCGAAATTTTTGTGAAAAAAAATACAGGCATTTGCATTACACCGACTGCTCAAGTTACAGCAGACCATTTCGGATAACGCGTGGCATGAGTCTCCTGAGAAGGAGAATCAATAATAATTGACAATATTTCCCGGCTGCGCAATAATATTGACGAACAAGGGGTGCGATTGGAAGAAGCGCAATAATATTGAAAACATCAAAAACTTCTGAAATCTATGGCGCTGCCTGTAAATATTGTGCGGTCTGTGGCAGTATTGACAGTATCTTTGACAGATTATCGCGCTATTTGTTGTGTTTACTGTTTCGTGAATGAATCTTTCACGCTCCTTATATCAGTTTTCCATCCATCTTTTTTTCGGCTTGCAACAAAGTAAAGCAATAATAACAGTAGCAGCGTCTTTATCGTCCAACATTTCACACCACAATATTATTGAGCAGTCCAGGAGAGAACGACAATAATATCGCACAATATATAGCTACTGCGGTACATACACTCAGTTCCTAGTCACGTCTGTATAGTTTGACTATTGCAGTATACATGAAGTACGATGAAGAAGAGCTGCATAAATCGATTTGAGAATGAAATTTTAAAAAAACACTGTCTCTCCATTTACATTTATCAGGAATACAAGTAGCCCCACTACTTGTGTTCAGAGGTAGACTTTCTCAAGACGATTTAGGTTTGAATGAAATAAGTAACACACTTTTACAATACTGGTAGCTCTTAAAACTAGCTACTTTAGGCAATACTGGTGGACAGGAAGTTCAAAAACATTCATTTTATGATTGTGTAAAATGACTATTGGGGTCACGAGATCAGTTACCTCAATGCAGTTCGTATTTTTTTTGTATGACAATATTAGCAATATTAGGAACTTGTAACACAGAATTTCATTTCATCTGCTTGCTTTACATATAGATACAACAACTAAAAGGGATTTACACACTGGATGCACATTGTTAAGTTGCACCCTATGACGATAGTTGTTCACTTTTGACCAGTTCACGCTAATGTTAGATGCACTTCCTTAACAAAAATTACGGCATACTTCGTGTCCTTAATAGAATATGGTAGTGCCTGTATAAATGTCACTGTCCGACTGTGTTCCAGTACAGTTCTGACTAAAAACATGGCAAAAGGGAAAAATTTGAAGTTGAAAGCTATGCAATAATAGTACTGTGGAAAAAAAATCGGAAAAATGGGAATAACGGATTAGCAGACTATTTAACGAGGTAATGTAGGCAATGTATTAAAAAGATTTCGATGAAAGTTACCTATACAGCTCTGCATCGAGGTTTCTCGTGGTAGGCTGAAAGTTAAAGTTTTGATAAAAGTAACTACCCGTCGACAGTGGATGGTGTAGTTTGCTATTATTTCCGTGTAACTGACGGCGTAAAATAAAGCATTTTAAAATAAAGATCGTCACTGAAATTTCGTAACACTCGTAAATCGGACCACGAAAAATTAAGGTAAAATGATTGCAGGTTCTACCTACTATTGAAAAATGGAGATCTGA
Organism: Locusta migratoria; assembly: GCA_026315105.1. Taxonomy (NCBI): domain Eukaryota; kingdom Metazoa; phylum Arthropoda; class Insecta; order Orthoptera; family Acrididae; genus Locusta; species Locusta migratoria. The sequence continues at coordinate 64,952,286 of CM048751.1, forward strand.
AATGTTAATTTTGAAGAGAAGGGCTACACGAGAGACTGCGGTTTATTCAACATAGGGTTACCAGATGACGACCTTCAAAAAAGACCACATATCTACAGTCATGCAAAAATTTTCAAAGATGGTATAAGTTATTCTGCATTTACCTAACTGACATTAAGATAAATTATAATTTTTACATCTAAAGTGTTATATCATGAAAATATTTTGTGGCTTCTCAGTCAAGTGCGACATTATTGTCATTTTTATTCTTTATTTAGATTAATAAATTGAAGCAAAATTTGTGGTTGACTGGCTATGGAAGAAAGCTTCATTTTGTGTCGACAAAATTTGCTGGTAACTATAGTAAGAGTCTGGCTGAAGTACTGCTCTCCAAGAAGATTTTTGTGGAGAAGAGAGGAACAAAATTCTGAAGGAGACTGCTGTCGACTTTACACACACTTTGTGTTTGCGCTATCCCGACTCTGAGCATCTCGCAATTTGCATGATACAATACACATGTAGTGTTGCCGTTTTATTTGATGGATCTTGCTTTTGTTTTACTTTGCAGTTGAGAGCTGCACAGACTAGGAAACGTGTCACAGTTTTTCCAATCAATCTTCCATCTAGATTTGAGGTATCCTCCAAGATCTTTAGATCAAATAAAGCTTCAACTGAGTAATTGATGGCTGTTCTGATATAAGGAACTTATTTTTTACAGTAGGAATTACATGAGTAATTTTCATTAATTTATGTAACATAGCACTTACAAAGACATAGATCGATGTTATTTAAAGAACACTTGCTTTGCAATTATAATCCCAATTGTCCAAATCCAATCCTGACTAGGTGATCCTAAACTTAAGAAATACTGTCAATTATTTGCAAATTTATTTTGTTGCCTCATTGTGACGGCGTTTGCGTTGCAAAACAAGTGTCCGCTTTTAGGAGATAATAAATAGTTTAATTTTGTGAAACGACATTTTTTACGACATTATGTCATTAAACTCCAAATGCTGCCTTATAAGACAATTTCTATGATTAAGCATCTATTTCAGCTTGAATGCCATCAACTGGGAAAATGTGCATGTTTTCAGTACAATCGTCGAATTTTATAACAAACTATAAGTTAAATTTGTAAATTTGTGTAGTTACATACGCCTATTGGTCTTGACACCCATATATATCGGTGCTTTTGATATTGTCAAACTGTTTGTTTTATACTCATACGTACTTACTGGAGCTATATTGGTTATGTGTAGATTTTCGCCATTCCTTGACTGATAAATCAACGATCCTATATCGGTTACATACAGTTAATTTATAATTTTCGTAATATTTTCAGTTGGAATCTTGTTGGTGTTTGTGATTTTTTTTTTTTTTTTATGTGTCGTAAATTTTCACTAATAACCTGATTGTCTTTCAAAACGAAATAGGTGCCTATAGTAATAAATAGAAACTGTCTGCTAAAGCTGCATTTGGAGTTTTAATTACATAATGGCATTGAAAACATATATAATGCTGTGTGCCTAACAGACACCAAACAATATATATTTTTTACTGTTCAGATATGCAAATGGTAAATAAGTTTTAAAGACTTCATGCAAATGAGGTCAAATGCCATAGTCGCAATTGCCTATTTTTATATATATTTTACCGGTTTCAACGATATCTACCTGCATTTACAAATGACTTGATATACTGTTTTCATGCAGTCTTCAAATGTACAAAATGAAAATTACAAAAATATTAAGTTTGAAGCTGCGAAAAAATCGTATTTATAACCTAAGTACTGGTGGCTGTCCTATATTATAAGAATGTTGTTTGTACTACATCTAATGATTATTACGGTATTTGTTCATCTTCTTACAAATGAAGAAGCATTAAATATTGACACCTGTGGCACCAATTACATGACTACATAGCAGTGAAGTCCTAACATTTCATCATTTCACCACTTGTAATTTTCGTCTTAAGTGCTAAACATTTTTCCACACTTGGTTGGTTGATTGGAGGGGGATTAAAGTTTTGAAGGGACCAAACTACTACGGTCAGCAGTCCCTTTTTGATTAAGAAAATCGGCCGTGCCCTTTCCAAGGAAACATCCTGGCATTTTTGCCTGGAGTGATTTGGGGAATTCACGGAAAACCTAAAACTGGATGGCCGGACGTGGATTTGAACCACCATCCTCCCGAATGTGAGTTTTCCAAACTTATTTGATACCTTGCATCATTTACGGAAACCATAGTACTGTTCATTGTAAAGAATAAGAATAAAATAGATGTAAAAATTATCTAACCGTACCTTGATACAGCTGTGTGTCGATTTAGGATCAGACCGATATGACTATATACATGATTAGCATCTAGTGAGTGAATGGAATATGTAACAGCTAGGGGAAGAAAGCATTGAATGAAATAAACTTTTTCTTTACTGTACAAAGCCTCGCAAAATATTATTATAAAGTACTCAGTTTTTAGGACAAAAGCTTTAAATCGGTTTATATCCAAGCATTCTTTTTGTACTTATGTCTCTTTATTTCCTAAAGAGGCGCATGGTGAAATGACAACGGTGTCTGTGGCATCTGACTTCATTTGTATAAAGTTTTGAACAAGTTTTTAATTTATGTCTTACGAACATTCCACTGGCTTTTGATCTTAAACTCGTAAGTGTGGTAGGCAAACAGCACACCGAACTGCCGAGCCCCAGCAGATTGAGCGTCTTATTTTTGTGTGTCACACAACACTTCCACTTGAGAAAGCCTACAGATAAAGTCGAGAGTTTCAAATTCTACTAGGTGAACTGCACTCTATGATTTGCAGCTAAAGCATTTCATATCAGTTTATGTCATATAATGTTACAATAATATGAGGTAGATTTTAATACAAACAGTAACAGAATCATCGTGAGTAAACTAGTCTTCTTCATGTGTATCATTATACCCTGAATTACTCTGGTATTTTATTTGATAACGCAATTTCTGAATGTAATTTCTTGTTTTAAAACAAATAATCTTAAAACTATACACACAAGAAATGTTTATAATTATACTGCAAACTTATAATTCCCTTAAAGGACTCAACCCTGGGTCTGTTTCTACGTTTGGTTCACTGACTACTAGTGACAGTCATACAATGTTACAATAACAAAAACATCATGTATAAACTAGTTATCTTCATCTGTCTCATTACTTCCTGGAGTACTCATATATTTATTTGATGACCCAATTTCTGAAGGTAATTCCTTGTTTTGCAATAATCATAAAACTGAACACAAGAGACATCTTTATAATTATACTGCATACTTATAATTCCCTTAACAGACTCAACGCTGAGTCTGTCTCTATCTTTGGTCCACTAACTGTTTACTAGTAAAAAAAATACTTTCCACACTGGCATTGTGACTGGGTGTACGAAACAAAATTTCTGCCATTTTAATGAAGCTCTGAGAATCAAGCAATATTATTTGTCCCTTGGAAATATGTATACAAGGTGTCATTTGACAACTGATCTCCTCCATTGACAGTAGCCTGATATGTCAAAAGCTTCTGAAAATTGCAGAACTGGCAAAGCACTGTATGTCATCAATTTGAATATTAAGCTTCTAATTTAGATACAGAATTGTTTGTTCAACATCTTCCCAATTTGGAACATTCTTCAAACTCATCCACCTAAACGCAAAAAACTCTTGATACTGAACCAACAACCATTTCTTACGATATTTAATTGTTGTATCATACACATGGGCTATTTCTACTCCTAGCATATCGCATTTAGAATCACAATCTTCATTCCTATTTTTTTCTCAAACTTTCTTTTAGTTTTAAAGATTTCAAACTCGGTAGTTGTCTTTCTTGAAGAACATTCAACACACTCTCAAGAAAATGTATCATTTCCACAAGTGAATTTCTCTCTTTTTTAGAGCTAAATTATTATGGCGAAACAATGGCATAAGAGAACGAACAAAACATAATCGTCCTTCACTAAGCTAATCTTGGAAAAACACTTTAATCAAAATTGGAATTTCATCCTGAGACATGAAATATGATTTTAATGCAGGACACATTTCAATTACTCTTGTAACACAAGGGAAAATAGACAGCCACCTAGTCTTAGAATGACCCAGTAGTTGCCTATTTGTATGTTTACAAATTCACAAAAGTCCTTAACACTTTTAGTGCGTACTGAATAAACTGAAAAATAATTAAATATTTTTATTATCGTGAAATCAACATCTAAAGTGAGTCCTGCATCAGTACCATGTTGAATAGTTAAGTAAAACGTGGGCAGGGCAGCCTGCTCCTACTATGCTATCATTTAAATTGTTTTTCAGGTGGGTGAAAAAGTTATTTCCCGACTTCTTACCAATGCCACTGAGTCCACCGAAATTGGTATTGGTATTGTCTCTAGAGAAAGCAAGACATTTGCTATCAATACCTCTACATCTAAGAGTATCGGATATCTAAGATGCAATCGTTTCAGATTTTCATTTGGCATGCTTTGAAGTTCTATCACCTTTGTTTGAACGCCTCCAGATTTTACCTCATAGTACTGAATGAGAATTGGAAACTGTTTCGTAGAACCATGGTTACTGCCGTCTGTTGCAACACCAAAACACGAAATACCCTTTAAAACGTCAATAGACACATTAACAGTGTGGGGTGACAATACAGAATTAACAATTGCTTCTGTTTTAGTGCGAGCATATGCCATTTCTTTAGGTATATTTGAGTCTTTGAATAATACTTTCTGTAATTTTCCTGTACAGTCCATTCATTTAAAACTTTGATGATGTTTGACCGTGAGAAAAGATAGGACGCCTTCAGCTGCACGTACCAGTTCACTATTTTAGAATCCTTTTCTGCAAAAAAAAAGTCATCAACTTTGCAGGCAGATCGGCAGTATGAACTCGCGTTTTGTGTTAGTCGTATTTTGGTGAGCGTCTAGATCCCACCCCCTGCAAAATAACAATTATACGCTGTATCATATGTGCTTCAGGGATTAAACACTAAACGACTTTAACCGAATTTCCACACTCAATATTGGTGTATATACACAAACGGTTGCAAGATAATAAACCTTATCTTTGTTGGCAATTGAAACGAATGTACCAGAAGGGCAGATAAGACATTCTGCCTCGGAGCTGTTTCTGTCGGGCCTGTCGTTTTTGTAGTTCCCCATTAAAGATACATTTGCGTTTTGGCATCATTTCGATGAAACGTGACTACTGCTTTCCTTCACAGCAAGCAACAGACAACTGAGAGTTAAGCAGTTGTAAATAATCGCCCTAACTTGAAATTCTTAGAAGCCGGTAAATCCTGCATTGTTGCAGATCTGTGTTCTTAATTGACTGCCTCGCGGCTCCTATTCCGCGACAGTTGCCACGCAGTTATTTCCATTGTTCTAAACTAACTTTACCTCAGTGCAGCGGCGGCATAGAGAAGAGACAATTCTAGAAAAAAAAAATCACATAATTTGAAGAACGCTTAAATTATCTAGATTTAGTGATCATGACACTTCAGAGAGTTGTATTTACTCATTTTCAAATTGAAACAGTTGCATCACCCAAAAAAGAGGACATTTCCTCATTTTTAGAGTCCAAAAAAGAGGACATGTCCGAGTAAAAGAGGACGTCTGGTAACCCTAATTTAACACAAAAATCAAAACATTCATTGTTGAAAAAATCATTACAGGGAAATGGGAGGAATCTTATAAACACAATTAAAACTCATAAATTGCATTTTAAAGAGTTAACGGGGATTTATTAATGAAAGAAAGCATGAAATGTGTTGTTGTTGTTGTTGTTGTTGTTGTTGTTGACTCTTCGCAGATTTCGTGTTGTAAAACTGCTTTTGTAATTTAACTGTACTTGATGTCTAATTTCTGTGTAAAAGTTAGTAATGAAAATCATCACCCAATTTCTCTGTATCAGAATTATTACCAACACACTGTTCGAACAGATAATTTGGTAACTTCTGGAAGTTCACAGATTTGTGACTGGCTGGAAGACTTCCTAAGCAATAGAACGCAGTACGTTGTTCTCGACGGCGAGTGTTCATCAGAGACGAGTGTATCGTCAGGCGTGCCCCAGGGGAGTGTGATAGGACCGCTATTATTTTCTATCTATATAAATGATCTGATGGACAGAGTAAGTTGTAATTTGCGGCTGTTTGCTGATGATGCTGTGGTGTATGGGAGGGTGTCGTCTGTAACTGACTGTAACAGCATACAGGTTGACTTAGACAAAATTTCTAGTTGGTGCGAAGAATGGCTGCTAGCTCTCAATGTAGAAAAATGTAAGGTGATGCGCATGAGTAGAAAAAACAATCCTATAATGTTCGAATACAGCATTAGTAGTGAGCTTCTTGATGCTGTCGCGTCGTTCAAATATTTAGGCGTAATATTGCAGAGCGATATGAAATGGAACGAGCATGTAAGGGCAGTTGTGAGTAAGGCAGACAGCCGACTTCGGTTTATTGGGAGAATTTTGGGAAGATGTACTTCACCTGTAAAGGAGACCGCGTATAAAACACTTGTACGACCACGTCTTGAGTATTGGTCAAATATTTGGGACCCGCAGCAGATCGATTTGAAGGAAGACATAGAGGCGGTTCAGAGGCGAGCAGCTAGATTTGTTACCGGTAGGTTCGACCAATGCGCGAGTGTCACGGAAATGCTCCGGCAACTCAATTGGGGATCGCTGGAAGAAATACGACGTTCTTTTCGTGAATTTCTGTTAAGTAAATTTAGAGGGCCGCAATTTGAAGCTGAGTGTAGTACGATCTTGCTGCCGCCTACTTACATTTCGCGTAAAGATCACAAAGAGAAGAGAAATTAGGGCTCGTACGGAGGCATATAGGCATTCTTTTTTTCCTCGTCCAGTTTGGGAGTGGAATAGGAAAGGAAATGCCTAGTAGTGGTACAGTGTACCCTCCGCCACGCACCTTACGGTGAATTGCGGAGTATGTATGTAGATGTAGAAGTAAATCTCTGTAACAAAACGTAATTATTATATCGCTTTTAACGCTTCTTTTACTATATTCGAATATTCGAGGCACTATAAATTGTAAGTTTAATTTCTAACAGCTTGAAACAATGCAATGCGTTATAAATAGAAGATGTCTGCGATCGTCGACAGATGCAGTTTTTGATCAACTTTTTATGTGAGTTTTTTTAATTCAGCAAGTAACATAAGGTGTCTGTGTACGTTTTGTAGCAAATACGAAAACCACACTTACTGATTATTCCAGGCAGCAAGCAGATTTCACCCCAGAATCGTCGATTTCGTCAATAACCATCACATGAGAATTAAAGTTTATAATCAATAAATACTTATTAAATACGTTCCGCTGTACTGATTTAACTCTTGTAGATGACAAATAAGTATGCATCACATATTTTCTGGATTTGTATTTGAGGATTATATGTCGATTTTTGTACTAGCAGAACGTTGCAAGTGGTGGAGGAGCTACGAAATTATTTCGTATGGATTTCAGTTTGTTAATGAGTGATTATTTCAGTCAAAAGGTGCCAGATAATGTAATTAATAACTACTGATGACAGGTAATCCCAGATGATAATATTGCAATACTGCGTGCCTGAAGATTGTGGCAGTTTTGAAATGGGTAGGAAAGCATTGTGCAAGCAGTTACATACAGTCTTTTTACCATCTTACACAGAGAGAAAAATATAGTATTGACCTTGGCAGACCATGTCCCACCTTAACAAGAATAACGACTGGAAAGGGATCTGTGAGGTAATTTTGTGAGGATTTGTATGAGTTATCAGATTCACCTCCTACTGGCGGAAGTAAAGTTGTGAGGCGGCATCGTGAGACGTGCCGGGATAGCTAAGTCGTTAGAGCGCTTGCCCGCGAAAGGCAAAGGTCCCAGGTTCGAGTCCCGGTTCCGGCACACAATTTTAATCTGCCAGGAAGTTTCATATCAGCATACACTCCGCTGCAGACTGAAAGTTTCATTCTGGAATCATGTACTGTATATTAAATGTTGTGCATGAAACAACATCGTAAAATAATTGATTCATGATAAATTTTCATTGCATTGCCCAGTACCGCATAACTGCTTGATTATGTTTGCTGATTGCTTGTCAATGACTTCTTATGTATTACAATCACATGTTTGCCTAAATGACAGAATCATTCTTTAGTGTTTGACATACGTTCTGAAGAATGACTAGAATTGTGGTTGCTTCATTTTTCTCGTAACAGTTAGTAGCTTATAATTATAACATATTAACTAAAACTGAAACTTCTTGAGGCCTTTGTGCGGATAAAGTCCTTTTATCTATTCACCGTTTGTCAGAACAAGTAGGTAACTGCCCTCATGCGGTATATGTACCATTTGATATGGTCACGAGTACGATAATTGCCACTTTTTGTTCTTTCTTGACACATACTTTGTTGTTTACTGTGGAATAGCACTTACCGGTTTGAAAATCTAACTTATTTGTCGCTTAGGGATGTCAATAATGGAGTGTAGATAACAACTCACCGTGAAGAGGTTCGCAAAGCTACTGACATAACCGAAAATAGACAATCACATTCACATAACTTAAATTTTTGCCCATGGCCTCCATCAGAAAAAAAAACACATACCTTCACGCAATCACTCAGACAACTATACACATACAGCCACCATGCTCGGCATCTCCAGCGCCACAAACATCTAGATTGTTAGTGAGGTGGCCAGTGGACGGGGAACGATATCGGGTAAAGATGGGGATGGAAAGATCCGCGTTGCATGATGCACTGTAAAGTCTCTTCCAGGGGAATGTGACAGTGGCATTGAATACAGTGAAGGGAAGAGGTAGGAGAGGATAAAAGAGAGGTGTGGAGGAATGTGGGGAGAGATTAGGGGGAACTGAAACGATGAATATATTAAGGAAAAAATAAAAAAGTAACTAATTATGGGGATATTGTAAGGGGCGGTGCACAGTTGTAAGGAAGACATGAACTGGTGGGATACAGGATAATCAGTGGGAAAAGAATGGGTGGGGGGAGGGGGGATAATATCAGGCATCGAGTGTATGGATTGGCAAGTTATCTTAGGTTGAGGCCAGGATGATTGTGGGACCGTAAAATGTGTTGAAGGGGCAACTCCCATCTGCGCAGTTCAGAAGAGCTGGTGGTGCAGGGGAGGATCCAGACGGCTCGGGTAGTAAAGCAGCCATTGAAATACAGAGTGTTGTGTTCAGCCACATACAGTGTCACGGGGTTGTCAATCTTGCTTTTTGCTGACGCTGGCCATTCATCCATACCATTATAAAGCACTGTGCAAAGATTGCTGCAGAGTTGGTAAATCACATGGCTGCTTTCATAGGTGGCCCAACTTCTGATGGGGTAGGATAAGCCTATGTTAGTACTAGAATAGGAAGTTCTGGGTGGGTGAACTGGACAGGTTTTGCATTGGAGTTATTCACAGGGATATTGGGTAATAAGGACAGTCCTTTGGCTATTGGGGATGGAGGGAGGATTGGGGTGTGAGGGGATATGGCATGGGAAAACTGTTTTTGGACTAGGTCAGAAGGGTAGTATCTGTCTATGAAGGCCTTTGTGAGGCCTTTGGCATTTTGGATAAGGTACTTATAACACTGCAAATTCGCCGTTCACGGTTGGCAAGGCTCTGTGGGAGGCATTTTTTGATGTGGAATGGACGGCAACTGTCAAAGTGTAGGCACTGTTGGTCATCATCAGGTTTCATGTGGCCAGAGATGTGGATGGAGCCGTCAGTGAGGTGGAGCGTAACATCTACAAAGGTGACTTGCCGGTTTGAGAAGGACCAAGTAAAACTGATGGGGGAGATAAAGTTGAGGTTGTGAAGGAACGAGTACAAATCATAAAAATATTATCAATGAATCTGAACCACACCAGGTGTTTGGGGTTCTGGGAGGCTCGGAAGGTTTCCTCTAGACGGATCATAAATAGGTTGGCATAGGAGGGTGACATACGGGTGCCCATGGCTGTGTCACAGATTGGATTGAGATGATATAACTGGTAAGGGTTATAAGGAATGTCTCTTAAGATATTCTAAGCCTTACATGCAGTGCTCTAGCAGTGTGTCGACGGCTAGAAATGGACTGAAGTGTGGATGGAGCCGTCAGTGAAGTGGAGATCTAGAAAGGTGACTTGGCGGGTTGAGTAGTAACAAGTGAAACTGTTGGTGGAGAAGGAGTTGAGGTACTGAAGGAACGAGGGTAGGGTCTCCTGGCCCTGAGTCCAAATCATGGAAACCAGACCAGGAGTTTGGGATTTTTGAAGGCTAGGATGGTTTTCTTTAGAGGGTTCATAAATAGGTTTGATTGACAGGATGTAATTATTAATGGTTACAAGGAATGTTTCTTAGATATTGTTTGCCTTAATGCAGTAGTGCGTCGACGACTAGAAATGTACGCCAATTTCGTTGCAAATGAGTACCTGAATTTTTGTTGTATGCATATGGGTTTTGACCTGCTCTCGTTTGCTCCAAGAATTTTATAGTTTTCTAAGGGAAAGATCGGTAGCATGTGAAATCTATTTTTCTGTTCAAATAATGATGTGAAATCGACTTAAAAGATGCATTTGTATCGAATAACACAACAGTACTTATTTCAACAATGCAAGTGTTTCTTTACTAACATGTGTCATATCTCTGAGCAGTGGCGGAGCCACAAGGGGGGTGGGGTCAGGCTAATGGGGCACCTGACAAAGAATTTTTTAATTTCATTACTTTTTATTCTTTTCATTTATTTTTTTAAATACGTCGGTACCGGCAATTTGAAATAATACACATGTAATAAGTCACAACGTGACTATTATTTTTCAAGCACAATTGTACGTGACAGTGGGTCGCCAACGTGATGCTGCCACTGTTGACGTGTGCTGCTGTTACAGTGAGTGCCACGACCAGCTTTGCCCCTGCTATGATGAAGTTACGAGCCGATTGTTCATTTGCGGCGACACCACTGCTTAGCACGTCAGCTGATCCACTGAGTGGAATCTTATGAACAACAATAGTGTTATTTTGGTTCAGTTTTTACACATATAGTCTCATGTTAATTAGACTGTAAAGGCCTTTCTCTTTGGCTATCAACACAGAAGCAGCTGAATTATTTTACGAGCTGGTTCTATAAATTCCATTTCCACCATGTTCCTCTTCCACTTTCAAATTAATGCGAGCCTACTCATTTTATTTGTTTTGCAATTGTTTTCCTAGTGTAATTGGTGAAATTATAAAAAGTGTGAAAATAAGTCATAGGTTAATAAGGCCAATAGGATTTATTTATTTTTTTTTTTTTTAAATGAGCGCCCCCCAGAACGAAATAAGTCGGGCCGAAATACGATGATCCCTGGCTGCGCCTACTGGGCTAGGAAACCTCCACGGCCGCGGAAACGGAATGCAACCGTGTTGCCAAGTAGTTAGTTCGCTGCCGGACAGTATAGCTACCGGTCGCTGTCGTCTTACAGAAATGGCAAAAGAGCACAGCGCAGCCGACGCGCGCATGCGCAGAGCAAAGTTCGCGTTTGACTTGCTCCAATGGTCTACTACCTTAGCCGGCGCTCAAAGCCGATTGGCGCAAGCACCGGGGATCATCATATTTCGGCTCGGAGTGCAGTGTAAGAAAATCAGGTGATGCTGAAGGAATTAGATTGGGAAACGAAGCAATAAAGGAGGTAGATGAGTTTTGTTATTTGGGCAGTAAAATAACAAATGATTGTCGCAGTACAGAGGATATAAAATGCAGAATGGCAATGGGTAGAAAAGCGTTCTTGAAAAAGAGAAATTTTTTAACATCGAATATTGATTTAAGCCTAAGGGAGTCTTTTCTGAAGGCATTTGTATGGAGTGTTGCCTTGTATGGGAGTGAGACATGGACGATAAACAGTGCGGACAGGAAGAGGATTGAGGCTTTTGAAATATGGTGCTACAGAAGAATGCTGAAGATTAGGTGGGTGGATCGCGTATCTAATGAGGAGGTTATTGAACAGAATTGGAGAGAAAAGAAATTTCTGGCATACCTTGACTATAAGAAGGGATAGATTGGTAGGACACATTCTTAGACATCAAGGAATTGTGAATTTAGCATTGGAGGGAAGTGTGTGGGGTAAAAATCGCAGATGAAGACCAAGAGATGGATACAGTAAGCAGATTCAGACAGATGTAGTGTGTGTTGTTTGTTAAGCTTATGGGACTTAACTACGGGGTTATTAGTCCCTAAACTTACAAACAACTTATCAACTACCTTATACTAAAGACGGCACAAATATCCATGCCCGAGGGGGGATTCGAACCCCCGACCGTAGTGGCCGTGCAGACCGTGACTGGAGCGCCTCAATCTCCTCGGCCACCGCGGCCGGCTCAGACAGATGTAGGTTGCCGTTCTTATGTGGAGATGAAGAGGCTTGCTCAGGATAGGGTATTGTGGAGAGCTGCATCAAACCAGTCTCCGGACTGAAGACCACAACAAAAACATAGTAATTCACCTCCATTAGCAAGATTTGTCATATCTCTGAGACTTGCATATCTGTCGTTACAGCGAGGAATACAGGTGAATAAGGAATTAAGAAGACAACAATGATGTGCTGTGTCACAGCTGCGTCTTTATTGAGCTTGCTTGAGAGAACGTAGGAGAAGGATAGAGTGAAAGAAAAGTACAACAGCGGAGAACGGTGGCCATTTCGTCATAGGTGGGGATGGCGTGGCGGTCAGCGATCAGTAGTAGTAGTTGTAGCTGCCGGGGTAGGCCAGGGGCTGCGCGTGGGCGGAGGCGACGCCCAGCGGCAGAGAGTGCGCCTGCGGGTAGGACGGCCACGAAGCGCCGTAGCTCCACGAGCGGACGACGCCGCTGACGTCACGGCGCCGCCTCGAGGGCGCAGACTCGGCGGCGACGGAGGAGGAGGCGTCGCCGGTGTCGGGGCTCTCGGCGGCGGCCTTAGCCGCGGCCAGCCACAGCGCCATGAAGCTCTCGCGCGCCTGCTTCACCTGCAAAGCCGGACACATCGACGTCACGGTCCTGTCCGTACAGCCAACACCACCTAGAGACAAGGCCTCACACTGACCAGGCCCGAGGCCAACGAGAGAGACAGGCCGCGGCGCGCCTGTCAAATGACGTAAGCAAGGCAGGCCTGAGCCGGCGCGATCGCTAGCTGAGTGGCCCGCTGCTACGAGGCAGTGGGCCGTGCCCTAGCGCCCGGCCAATCCGCTAGCGATCGCGCCAGATCAGGCCTGCCTTGCTTACGTCACTTGACAGGCGCGCCGCGGCCTGTCTCTCTCGTCGGCCTCGGACCAGGCCGCCGTCGCCAGCTAACTGGCTGCCCGCCACGAGGCAGGGGGCGTGCCCCAGCGGACCGCCATTCAGCTAGCGGCCGCGGCCTGGTCAGTGTGACGTAGCACGACCAGTTGTGAGGCCTTGTCTTCTAGGTGGTGTTGGTACAGTCCAGCATTCAGAAAGCAACACTGATAACTTGACGTCAAGAGGAGTTTGGTCAAGTAAACGCTCTCGAGTAAAAACTGTGTACCTCCCATCCTCATACAGTACAGTAGAGATTCCAAAAGCCAGTATTTACTTTGGGGAGCTCTAGAGATTCGTGTACAATTTGTAAAGTCCCACCTGAACTGTTAAAATAACATCTACTACTGACGCCACTACAGTTGTGTGTAAACGGAGGTTTACACGTTGCCTCAAAGTTGTTTCACAGAATGTCAAATCACATAATTATTCTTTTACCATAGGGTATATTAGATATGCATGATGGACATACAGCAGTATAGATTGTAATCCATACATAACTTTTGATTTGCTCTCTTTGTAATAAGCATTAGCTATGTGATCTACCCATCTAGTCTTCATCATTCGTCTGTAGCACCACATTTCAAAAGCTTATGGCCGGCCGCGGTGGCCGGGGGGACTGAGGCGCTTCAGTCACGGTCTGCACGGCCACTACGGTCGGGGGTTCGAATGCCCCCTCAGGCATGGATATTTGTGCCGTCCTTAGTATTAACTAGTTCGTAAGTAGTTTGTAAGTTTAGAGACTGATGACCCCTTAGTTAAGTCCCATAAGCTATACAAACATTTGAAACATTTGAAAATCTGATGTCATTGTTTTGTCTGCACTCCTTAGATCCATGTTCCACTCCCACACAATGCTACACTCCAGACAAATTCTTTCAGAAAGGACTTTCTAACATTTTGCATTTTATATATTCTTTAATTCGACCATCAGAAGTTATCTTGCTACCTAAATTAAAAAAAAAACTCATCTACTACTTTTATTGTCTCATTACCTAATCTAATTCCTTCAGCATCGCCTGATTTTTTGACACTACATTCCATTAGCCTCGTTTTACTCTCAAGACACTGTCCATTCCGTTCATTTGCTATTCCAGGTCCTTTGCTGTCTCTAACAGAATTACTATGTCGTCAGCAAACCGCAGGGTTTTTATTACCTCTCCCCGGTCTTTAATTCCCTCTCCAGATTTCTCCTTGCATTCCATCACAGCTTGCTCAGTGTACAGATTGAACAGCATTGGGGAAAGGCTACAATCCTGTCTTACTTCCTATCCGCCTCCGTAGCTCAGCGGTAGCATCGCTATCACGCAGGGCGCACGGGTTCGATTCCCTGCAGGGGACTGGGCGTTGTGAGTTGTCCTAATCATCAACATCTCATCATCATTGGCACGTAAGTCGCCCACGTGGCGTCAAATAAAAAGACTTACACTAAGGCGGCCGAACAATCCTGCAAGGGATCTCCCGGCCAAGAAAGCCATACGCTGATTTCCATTTTTTCCCAATCACTGCGACTCTTTCATGACCTTTAATTCTAGTAATTGCTGTCTGGTTTTTGTACAAGTTGAATAAAACTCTTCACTCCCTATATTTTACCCCTGCTACCTGCGCCTCGGTTGCACAGTGTTAGAGTGCCAGACTAGAAATCCCCGCCAGGTCCTAGGATTTTTATCTGTCACTTTCCACTCCTTTCACCTCTGGCAGTATTGCTCATGTGAAAAATACCGAGTAGCACCGTGGTTCGGAACCCACGTTAGACTGTAGGTCCCCTATAACTGGCTGGGTAAGTCAGTTCGAAGGGTCGGAGGAAGGCAACGGCATTCCACCTATAAACAGGACCATGCCTAGTAAAGCACTGTGGTGCTCAAACCAATCTTCGGATTGTTGACTGATTTTTACCTACATTAATTACGGATCCAATAAAATGAGACGTGTGTGTTGGCCTTACCTCAGGGGTCTCCTCGACCGGCTTGGGCGCATCCACAGCAGGCTGCACCTCAGGGACGGCCGGCACCGCGGGCACCACGGGAGCCACCGACTTCTGCTCTGCGGCGGGGGCGGACGGTGCGGGGGCGGCGGGGGCGGAGGCGGCGGCGGCGGCGGCGGGGGCGGCGCTCACGGCGACGGTCGCGGGGGTCTGGGCCAGCGCGGGCACGTAGGAGTAGGGGAAGGGGTAGGGGTAGGGGTAGGAGTAGGGCTGCAGGCCGGCGTAGGGCAGCAGGGAGCTCAGGCCGGCGCCGTAGGGGTAGAAGGGCAGGCCCTGCACCTGCGAGGGCGCCAGCGGCAGCGGGGACACGCCCGCCGGCAGGTAGGCGGCGCTCGCGGCGGCCAGACAGCAAACTACCAGCACCTGCCACCAGAGACGCTGTAACAACAATTGGACTTCCCAAACAGCTTCAATTTCATAAAGTGGCGTTAGTATGGTCCCAGGAACTACAACAGTCCAGACAGACTGTCAGAAGGACGAAAAAGTTCTACCAGTGTTCCATGGCTTGGCATGACTGGTAGTTCTAACTCCTGCCCGAGTGCTGAAGGAAACCAGACTCTGGGAAACCTGTCAGGAACCAACTGGCCATGGACCCCTGGGGCACCCCTTATAAGTTGGTGTGAGAGCAAATGAAATCATCTCTCGTGATGTTGGCACTCGGGGATAGGGATGGGGAATGGGCGATGGAGACCTGGCTGGGGACTGCTGAGGTCCTCCTCCAGATCCTGCTCCCTGATAACATTGCTTCTGACACTGAAGAGCAAAAGCAGTTATGGATAAAGGACGCAGAAGGGTATGATAACAATACCTAGTATATCGATGTCATCAAATTTCTCTTTTTCAAAAACGCTTTTCTACCCATTGCCGCCACTACGGTCGGGGGTTCGAATCCCCCCTCGGGCATGGATATTTGTGCCGTCCTAGTTCTTAAGTAGTTTATAAGTAGTTTGTAAGTTTAGGGACTGATGACCCCGTAGTTAAGTCCCATAGACTATACAAACAAACATCTACCCATTGCCATTCTGCATTTTATACCCTCTGTACTGCGACCATCATTTGTTATTTTACTGCCCAAGTATCAAAACTCATCTACCTCCTTTGTTGTTTCGTTACCTAAACTAATTCCTTCAGCATCACCTGATTTTCTTAGACTGCACACCATTACCCTAGTTTTCCTCTTGTTAATGTTCATCTCATATGCACCTTTTAGCACAATGTCCATTCCGTCCAACTGCTCTTCCAGGTCCTTTGCTGTCTCTGACAGAATTACCATGTCGTCAGCAAAATGCAATGTTTTTAATTCTCCACCCTGAATTTTAATTCCTTCTCCAAATTTCTCCATGCTTTCTTTTATAGCTTGCTCAATGTACAAATTGAATAACGTTGGAGAAATGCTACAACCCTGTCTTACTCCCTTTCCAACCACTACATCCCTTTCATGCCCTTCAACTCAGACAACAGCTGTCCGGTTTTTGTACAAGTTATAAATAACCTTACGCTCCCTATATTTTACTCCTGCTTGCTTCAGAACTTGAAAGAGTTTATTCCAATCAACATTGTCAAAAGCCTTCTCCAAATCTACAAAAGCTAGATATGTAGGTTTGCCTTTTCTTAATCTATCTTCTAGGATGAGCCGTAAAGTGAGTATTGCCTCCCGTGTTCCTACATTTCTCCTGAACCCAAACTTATCTTCCCCGAGATCGCATTCTACCAACTTTTCCATCCTTCTGTAAATAAAACGACAGCATAAGGTAGAAGAAATTCTCAGGGAACCAGCCAATACCAAAGGGGACATAAAAAAAGAAAAGTGTTACAACAGTGTCAAGAGCTTTGGGATGGGGAGGAAAAACGAAGAAGAACACACTCTCTCCTACTTGATGTTCAGGAAAGACTAAAGATGAACCACTTTCAACCATCATAGGGGATTGCTGCACTTGCTCACAGGACATGGACCATATCCGGCATACCTGTGCTGGTTTGGGAAACAGGCAACACCAGCGTGTGTCTGTTGAAATGTTTGTAATCCTATGGGACCAAACTACGTTAGTCATCAGTCCCTGGTCTTTCAAACAATTTAAACTAAGTTAAACTAACCTAAGGATAACACACACATCCATGACCGAGGGAGGATTCGAACCTCCGACGCGGGAGGCCTCGCGATCCGCAACGCGGCGCTCCAGACCGCTCGGCTACACCACGTAATCTTTGCCCTGCACTTGACAGCGTGGCCGTGGAATTAAGACCAGACCTGCTCAATCACAACACGCTCGAGCTGATATGTCAATCAAACACATTTAATACACTGTATGAATTAACTGACACCATATCAAGAAAAGTATTAAATGACTTCTTACAATATAACCAACCCGATCATAGACACTTAAACCAATAATGACAGTCTAAAATACCATGCCCCTGTCGCGGAGGTCAGTTGCAGCAGTACCGGATGGACTAGGCGTAAGTTAGATGTACCTTAGTAATTATTCTGAGGTTAGCATCACTTATGGGAAACATGTTCTTGCGGGGGGGGGGGAGGCTGAAGTCTCATCAAGGCCAGGTTCTGGCTCACCGGAGTTAGCTCGATGATGATGGTGAATCCAGAGACAGCTGAGCAGACATAGGGATATCTATGAAGTGCGAGTACGAGAGATCTATAACGTATAAACTACCTACATAGTGTGCTATGCTTTTCTGAATAGGTAAGTAACACTACGCTGATATTACAGTAGAATTTTTGTACTTGTGTATGTTGCTGAGGATATGATAATTCTAATTTAAGGCATCAAAATAATGTCAACATTTTTGTCGTAGTTATGCAGTATAATAATAATACACGCAGTGGCGGAATTAGGGGGTGGGGGTCGCGGGGGGCGATCCGTCCTCGGCCTCTCATCTCGGGAAGCCCCCAGTTACCTAGACCGTTTATTTTTTCTTTTTTTTTTAGTGCTTTTCTCCTCTTTTTCTTGGGCCTCCAAATTTCGAAAGCTATTTTTTCTAGACTGTCCCCTGTCTCTCGTCCTGGGGGACCTCCAAATCTCAAAAGTTACTTTTTATAGTAATACACGTATTTCCAAGTGGACGGGAGCCTCATTTTGTTTTACCGTCGCCCCGGGCCTCCGACAGCCTTAGTCCGCCACTGATACACCGCAACACTTTTTCCATTTATTTTTGTGATCATTTAATTAGGACATTCTAACCGGAAATACGACTATAGGATTGTAGTCTTCTGTAAAATCTCGTCGATTACACTGATATAGCAATAGCAGACAGCAAGATCAAAGATGAAGTTTTAAACTTAGCGTTGAAAAAAAGGGGAAAAATCGTTGACTCAGGAAGATCTACAGACATCCCATCGTTTGACCGTTGCACACATTCCCGTAGGGCGATCATACAAACACATTTAATGTGTAATGTGTAATTTGGCGTTGACAAACAGCTGGCTGGACGGAAACTGGGGCGTCGCGTCACGGATTGCACGGCTGATCCCGCCGGAGGTTCCAGCCCTCCCTCTGGGATGAGTTTGTATGCTGTCCACAGCACAAGTTAGTTTAAGTAGTATGTACATCTTGGAACCGATTACTTTAGCAGTTTGATCACTTAGGGTTACAAACATTTGAACATTTGATTTGAAAAGTTCAACAGAAAAAGTTCAAAAAAGAAAAAGTCCATAGGGAATCCCAGTTCGGTTTTACAAAGAGTATCCTTCGCCACTTACCCTATATTTATCACGAATCGCGTCCAGCACAAATTCCCAAGCGGCTAATACGTCTTCTATGTAACCAGGGTAAGAGAAATGATCCCCAGAGTTATAGACCAATATCCTCGATCCTAATATAATAATTTTCCTTAAGACAGAAACGCTTCTCATCAGAAATCAGACTTAATTTGAAAAGTATTACTGTTGTGAAACTCAGCTTGCCCCATTCTCGAACGCACCCTGCAAATCACGACTTAAAATAAAAGAAACGAGAGATTCCATACTACTACATTTCCAGAAAGCGTTTGACATAGTTCTCTGTTGCAGAGTATTAACAAAACTGACTTTCAGATTATAGCTAGAATATTTCTACAATAACAGAACCCATTACGCCGTCTTTGATGGCGAGTGCTCACCAAAGACAGTGGTATCGTCACGAGACTTTAATAGAATCATGGTACTGTCACGTCGATTAAATACCTGGGCGTAACGCTACACCGTAAGGCGAGATGAACCGAGTTTCCAAGGCTGAAAGCAGCAAAGGCGAAAGGTCGACTTCGGTTAGTTCTGGGAATTCATCGAATGTGTAGCTCCTCTACAACGACGAATGTGTATAGGATACTATCGTGACTGAGCGATGTGGCGCAGTGCAGCAGTGACCTCGACTTTCACAGAAAAAGTAGAACATAGGAGATATGATTTAGGTATTTTAGTGATTTGTGGCTAAAACGTAAGAATATTGAAAAAACAGTTATTAAACAGTTAGAAGGTTAAATCTCAATTTAGAGGGAGGGGTTTCCCACCATAGTTCACCAAGGAGAGAGAAGGAAAAAACCCTAAATTAATTAATACCCGTCTCCTAAATGCATTTCTCAGTTCAAATAACGCCGATGCTGTAAGTTCGAAGGTATCAAAAGAATTACAGATATAGTTCCTCCTAGGAGCACATTTAAGTATATTGTTGGTACAGTGTGTAATCTATGAAGTTTGTAATTTCTGGACAAGACAATCAAAGAATACTACTACTGTATCGCTGGGAAAGCCTCGAGTCATAGAGACTGTAACGCCTTCATCAAGAATGTGCTTCGAGATACCAGTGCTACGATTCAGCAGGTAGACTTATCCGATTTAATACGAAGTGCCGCGATACGACAAACATTGGCTAAAGATTTTCTATTTATAGATACTTCAAAGTTATAGCCGATAGCAAAACAGAAAAGAAAATTTTAATTTTGAAGCAAGATTTTTCAATCTGCACATTAACCAAGCTGCAAAGAAAAGGAAGAAGAAATTTGGAGAAGGAATTAAAGTTGAGGGTGAAGAAATAAAAACTTTTCGGTTTGCGGATAACATTGCGATTCTGTCAGAGACAGTAAAGGACCTGGAAGAACAATTGATCGGAATGGTCAGTGTCCTGAAAGAATGGTAGAGGATGAACATTAACTAGGGTAATGGAATGTAGTGGAACAAAACCAGGCGAGCCTGAAGGAATTAGATTAGGTAATGAGACAGTAAAGATGATGGAAGAGTTTTGTCATTTCGTTAGTAACATAATTTACGTTAGTCGCAGTACAGATGATATGAAGTGCAAAATGTCTTCGGCAAGAAAAGCTTTTCTTAGGAAGAGAAATTTGATAACATCAAATATTTAAGTTCAAATGTTTCAAATGTTTGTGTAGTTTATGGGACTTAATTACGGGGTCATCAGTCCCTAAACTTACAAACTACTTACGAACTAGCTAATGCTAAGGACGGCACAAATATCCATGCCCGAGGGGGGATTCGAACCCCCGACCGTAGTAGCCGTGCAGACCGTGACTGGAGCGCCTCAGTCCCCTCGGCCACCGCGGCCAGCCTTAATTTAAGTGTTAATAAGACTTTTTAGATATCATTAATGAGGAGCGTAGCCTTGTACAGGAGTCCAACGTGGAGGGTTCAGAGTTCAGAGCAGAAGAGGACAGAAGCTTTTGAAATATGGTGTACAGACGAATGCTGAAGATTAGGTGATTAGATAGAGTAACTAATGAAGAGGTACTGAACAGAATTAGAGAGAAAAGAAATTTCTGCCGTACCTTGACTAAAAGAAGGACTCGTCTGGTAAGACATTCTGAGACGTCAAGGCATCGTCACCGCGGAAGAATAGCCGTGCGCACTAAGGTGCTCAGCTACGGTGCGCGTGGCCGTTAGCCGTCAGGGGTTCGAGTCCTCCCTCGAGCTTGGGAGTTTGTGTTGTCCTTCGCATGAGTTACTTTATTATGAATGAAACACACAAGATAATTGTGAGATATTCTACAAATGTATTGGTTTACGAACGAGTTTTCGGTTGTTACGCACGGTAGCACAGTGTTAAGAGTGCCACACTCCATTAATCCAAAGGTCGCAGGTTCGATCTCCGCCAGGTTCTAGGATTTTTTATCTCTCACTTTCCACTTCTTTCACCTCTGGCAGTGTTGCTGATGTGAAAAATATCGACTAACACTGTGATTCTAAACTCACGTCAAACTGTAGGTCCCCCTATAACTGGCTGGGTAAGTCAGTTCGAAGGTCGGAGGAAGGCAACGGCATACCACCTCCAAACAGGACCATGCCTAGTAAAGTACTGTGGTGTTCAAACCAATCGTCGGATTGTTGACTTTTTTTTTCTTTTTTACGCCATCATCAGGTAAATATAACAAGTTTAAATTTCAAAGTTATTAAGTTTCTAGATATATAACTTTCAAAGGAGACTAGTACTTTGGTTTATAATTAACCTTGGGGGAAATTATTACAATTAAAGTTGTGGTGTAAATTCCTGACATTGATAAAATATGTGACAATGTAATAAATTCTGACGTTATCCTAAGAAATATAAAGTGAAACAATAGAAATTGGCTGAAAAATATTGATCAAAAACTTATCTTAAACAGATCTAATGTCTGGAAACATGGAAGCATTGTAAATATTAAATTAGTGTAAGTAGATTGTAAGTCTAGGAACTAATGACCAACGTAGTTAAATCCTTTATATTCAAAAACATTTGAAGGTATCGTCAGTTTAGTATTGGAGGGAAGCGTTGGGGTAAAAATCGCAGAGGGACACCTATAGACGTATATAGTAAGCAGGTTCAGACGGTTGTGGGTTGCCTTTCTTATTCAGACATGAACAGACTTGCACAGGATAGGGTACGGTGGAAAGCTGTATCAAGCTAGTCTCAGGACTGGACTTTAACTTTTTCAGACATCACTGTACTTCTACAGCACCAATTTGTATTAAATATTTCGTGTTAATAAATTTGTGGGATGTACATCTACATTCATACTCCGCAAGCCAGAATGCGGTGTTTGGCGGAGGGGACTTTCCGTACTTGTCAGTTCCTCCTATTCTAGTCGCGTATGGTTCGCGGGAGAAATGTTTGCCTGTATGCCTCTGTATGGGTCCCAATATCTCTGGTATTATCCTTGTTGTCGCAAAAATATTCAAATGTTTATAAATCTAACTGCTTGGTTATTAGTCCCTAGCTTACAGACTACTTAAACTAAGTTAAACTAACCTAAGGACAACACATACATCTATGCCCGAGGGGGGAATCGAACCCCCAACGGCAAACTGCCGCGCGCACTGCAGCAAGGCGCCGCAATGCGGACGGCCATTTCGTTTGTTGTCGCTTCGCGAGGTATACGTAGTGGGAAGTAATGTATTGATTAACTCTTCATCAAACGTTTGAACTTTGAGAAAAGTGCGTACTGCGATACAGAACGCCTCTCCTGCAGCGTCTGCATCTACATCCATACTTCGCAAGCCACCCGACTCTGTGTGGAGGAGGGTACCTTGAGTATCACTATCGGTTCTCCCTCCTTTTCCAGTCACGTATTGTTCGCGGAAAGAAAGATTGTCGGTATGCCTTTGTGTGGGCACTAATCTTCATGATCTCTTCGCGAGATATACGTTGGAGGGAGCAATATACTGCTAGACTCCTCGGTAAAGGTATGTTCTCGAAACTTCGACAAAAGCCCGTACCGAGCGATAGAGCGTCTCTTCCACTGGAGTTTATCGATCATCTCCGTAACGCTTTCACGAGTACCAAATGATCCTGTAACGAAGCGCGCTGCTCTCCGTTGGATCTTTCTTACTTCCTCTATCAACGCCACCAGTTACGGATCCCACACCGGTGAGCAGTATTCAAGCTGTGGGCAAACAAGTGTACTGTAACCTAGTTCCTTGGTTTTCGGACTGCATTTCCTTAGGATTCTTCCAATGAATCTAAGTCTGGCATCTGCTTTAACGACGACTGATTTTATATGGTCGTTCCATTTTAAATCACTCCTAATGCCTACTCCCATATAATTTATGGAATTAACTGTTTCCAGTTGCTGACCTGCTACAGCGCAGCTAAATAATACAGGATCTTTCTTTCTGTGTATTCGCAGCACATTACACTTGTCTACATTGAGATTCAATTGCCATTCCCTGCACCATGCGTCAATTCGATACAATTCAATACAATTTTCCATTGCTACAACCTCTCTCTATACTACAGCATCATCCGCAAGAAGCCTCAGTGTACTTACAATATTATCCGCAAAGTCATTTATATTATATTATGCAGCAACGAACCCACGATACTCCCCTGTGGTACACCTGACATCACTCTTAATTCGGAAGGCTTCTCTCCGTTCAGAATGACATACTGCGTTCTGTTATCTAGGAACTCCTCAATCCAATCACACAATTGGTCTGATAGACCATATGCTCTTACTTTGTTCATTAAACGTCTGTGGGGAACTGTATCAAACGCCTTGCAGTAGACAAGAATCACAGCCATCTACCTGAGAACCCGTGTCTATTGCCCTCTGAGCTTCGTGGACGAATAGCACGAGCTGGGTTTCACACGATCGCCTTTTTCGAAACCCATGCTGATTCCTAGAGAGCAGATTTCTAGTCTCCAAAAATGTCATTATACTCCAACATAATACATATCCCAAAATTCTACAACTGACCGACGTTTGAGATATAGGCCTATATTTCTGCACATCGCCGGCCGCAGTGGCCGAGGGGACTGAGGCGCTACAGTCACGGTCTGCACGGCACGGGTTCGAATCCCCCCTCGGGCATGGATATTTGTGCCGTCCTTAGTGTTAGCTAGTTCGTAAGCAGTTTGTAAGTTTAGGGACTGATATCCCCGTAGTTAAGTCCCATAAGCTATAAAAACATTTGAACATTTTTTCTGCACATCTTTTCGACGACCCTTCTTGAAAACGGGGATGACCTGCTCCATTTTCCAATCTTTTGGAACGCTACCCTCTTCTAGAGATCTCCGGTACGCAATTGCAAGAAGGGGGGCAGGTTCCTTCGCGTACTCTGAGTAAAAACGAAATGGTCCAGCGGCCTTTCCCCTTTTTGAGCGATTTTGTTTTTCTACGCCTCTGTCAATTATTTTGATATCCTCCATTTTTAGTCTGTGCGGCAATCTAGAAAAGGAACTACAGTGCAATCTTCGTCTGTAAAACAGCTTTGGAAAAAGACATTTAGTAATTCAACCTTTAGAGTGTCATCCTGTGTTTCAGTGCCATTTTCGTCACAGAGTGTCTGGACATTTTGTTTTGATCCACCTACCGCTTTGGCATAAGACCAAAATTTCTAAGCATTGTCAACCAAGTCAGTACATAGAACTTTACTTTCGAATTCGTTGCACGCCTCTCGCATAGCACTCCTCATGCTACATTTCGCACCGTGTAATTTTTGTTTGTCTGCGAGGTATGCCAATGGATTTTCTTAATTATCTCTGTTACGCTTTCACGCTTAGTAAAAGAGCCCGTAACGAAGTGTGCTGCTCTCCCTTGGATCTTCTCTATGTCTTTTACTGACCCTACCTGGTAAGACTCTGGTGAGCAATACTCAAGCGACGGGCGAACGATGGTTTTGTAACCCACTTTCTTTGTTAACGGACAACATAGGAGATTCTTACTATTAGAGTGAACCAACGCACCCCTGCCTCGATAATGAACTCTTGTCGAATGCTAGACTGATTACTGAAACCAAGTGACACGGTTCAGCTTGCCAGAAGAAGCTACAAAATAGAAGCCTCCAACTTTAGATATTGCGCCGAGGAGATTCTTACTATTAGAGTGAACCAACGCACGCCTGCCTCAATCATTAACTATTGTTGAATGCTAGGCTGATTAGTGAAACGAAGCCATACGGTTCAGCTTGCCTGAAGAAGCTACAAAATCGGAGCCTACAAGTCTAGATATCGCGCCGACGCCTCTAGAATGTAAGGTGCGTCCAGATACTTACGAGGGTCTTCATGGCGCTGCTGCGGCGGTGTCCAGCGGTTGGTGGGCTGTCGTCTGACGCTCTGCTCGTCCCCTGCCACCCTTTATATACACACACACACGCGGGTCGCCCCACGACTCGCACGCGCCCGCACGCACTGCCGTCCAATCAGTCGGGCAAAAATTAATTTTCTCCTTTTTCCCAGCGCGGGTCGAAAAGTAAAGCAAAAGGGAGGGGGGAACCAGAAGCGAGCGCGGACCGGGGGATGCCTTTGTCGGCGGAGACGGGCTCATGCATATTAACCGGCCGACAGACGCGCCGCTTCTTCGCGTCACAGTCAGAGCGATCCTCAAGGTCCCCACGCCGACGCTCGGCTATCATATTCCACGCATAACCGCTGAAATATTGTCGCTTACCGGTTGGGTCAGGTCCGGCGCGCTCCCGCCTTTGACCGCAGAGACCAGTCCAGATTGGCCAGAGGAGGAGAAGGACAGGGAGGAGGGGAGGGGAGCGGGGGTCGTCTGATGAGTTTAGGGGAGGGGAAAAGGGGGGGGGGGGGGGAAGGCACGCAGACTGGAGCGATCGGCCGACAGATTTATGGCTGTGTTCGCGAAATCCGATGCGCGCCTCCGTCCCCAGCTGGACGGCATGGCGGGCAACTGGCGACCGTGACAGTGGTCTCGGCCCACGAGCGTCCGAGGTCAGCAGCAGGTCCAAACGCATCGTGGAACCAAGCGCCGCGCCAGTCTTTGAAGATCCACCTGCAACCGACAGGGGAAAACGACTAAAAAACCCAGAACTCTATATATCTATAAGTATGTAAGTGACTCGAAGACTACGTAAATAATAGAACCCAGTTGATCAAAGCACTTGCCCGCAAAAAGCAAAGGTCCCAGGTTCGAGTCCCGGTTGCAGCACACAATTTTAATCTGCCTGGAAGTTCCATATAAGCGCACACTCCACGTTCCAAAACATTTGAAAATAGCGCAGGTCATCCCCGTTTTCAAGAAGGGATATCGAACAGATGTACAGAACTGTAGGCCTATATCTCTAACGTCAGTCCGTTGTAGAATTTTGGAACATGTGTTATGTTCGAGCATAATGACAT
This sequence comes from Locusta migratoria, assembly GCA_026315105.1. Taxonomy (NCBI): domain Eukaryota; kingdom Metazoa; phylum Arthropoda; class Insecta; order Orthoptera; family Acrididae; genus Locusta; species Locusta migratoria. Next base: position 64,978,586 of record CM048751.1, read on the forward strand.
TTCTGGAGACCAGTAATCTGCTCTGTAGGAATCAGGAGGGTTTTCGAAAAAGGCGATCGTGTGAAACCCAGTTCGTGCTATTCGTCCAGGAGACTCAGGGGGTCATAGACACGGGTTCTCAGGTAGATGCTGTGTTTCTTGACTTTCGCAAGGCGTTCGATACAGTCCCCCACAGACGTTTAATGAACAAAGTAAGAGCATATTGTCTATCAGACCAAATGTGTGATTGCATTAAGGAATTACTAGATAACGGAATGCAGCATGTCATTCTCGATGGAGAGAAGTCTTCCGAAGTACAAGTGATGTCGGGTGTGCCACAGGAGAGTGTCGTGGGTCCGTTACTGTTCAAGATATATATATAAATGACCTTGAGGATAACATCGGAAGTTCACTGAGGCTTTTTGCGGGTGATGCTGTAGTATATAGAGAGGTTGTAACAATGGAAAACTGTATTGAAATGCAGGAGGATCTGAGTCGAATTGACGCATGGTGCAGGGAATTGCAATTCTGGAAAAATCCCTTAGGCTGTGTCTCCACCATATCCTTTCTTCTAGGAGTGCTAGTCTTGCAAGTTTCGCAGGGGAACTTCTGTGAAATTTGGAAAGTAGGAGGCGAGGTTCTGGCAGAATTGAAGTTGTTGGGTGGCACCATGAGTCGTGTCAGGATAGCTCAGTGGTAGAGCGCTTGCCCGCGAAAGACAAAGGTTCCAGGTTCGAGTCCCGGTTCCGACATACAATTTTAATCTGCCAGGAAGTTTCAAAGCACTAACCCCCAAATGGAGGACATAGTAATAGGTATTTCCGGTGTAGAGAAGCAGCTGAGGGATCTGAATACAAAAAAGTCTACTGGTCCGGTTGGAATATCAGTTCGGTTTTACAAAGAGTATTCTGCGGGATTGTCCCCTTACTTAGCTTGCATTTATCGCGAATCTTTAATTCAGCGCAACGTTCATCTGCATCTACATCTACATACATACTCCGCAATCCAACATAAGGTGCGTGGCGGAGGGTACACTGTACCACAACTACACTTCCTTTCCTATTACATTCCCGAATGAACGGGGAAAAAAAGATTGCCTTGATGATGAAGTACATGTTCCCAAAATTCTCCCAATAAGCCGAAGTCGGCTGTCCGCCTTACTCACAACTGTCCTTACATGTTCATTCCTTTTCATATCGCTCTGCAATGTTACGCCTAGATATTTGAGCAACGCGACTGCATCAAGAAGCTCACTACTAATGCTAGTGAGTGGAAAAAAGAGCAGGTGACTCCCGTTTGTACGAAAGTTAAAATAATTGACATACAGAACTACAGGCGAATATCGTTGACATCAGTTTCTTGTAGAACTTTGGAGCATACTCTCAGCTGCAATATACCAAAAAACCTAAAATGGAATTGGTCGAGAATTGATCTTTTTAAACACTACATATCTACATATATGTAAATGACTCGAAGACTGCTTAAGTAATAGAGCCCAGTTGATCAACGCACTAACTCCTAAATGGAGGACATAGTAATAGTTATTCCCGCTGTAGAGAAGCAGCTGAAGGAGCTGAATACAAAAAAGTCGCCTGGTCCGGATGGAATACCAGTTCGGTTTTACAAAGAATATTCTGCGGCACTGGCCCTTTACTTAACCTGCATTTATCGCGAAAGTTTAATTCAGCGCAAAGTTACTAGTCAGTGGAAAAAAAGCGCAGGTGACTCCCGTTTATAAGAAAGGTAAAAGCCAATATTTTTGACTTCAGTTACCTGTAGAATTTTGGAGCATATTCTCATTACGAATATAGTATATTTTCGCTTCACGGATAAGCTTCTTTCCATTAATCAACACTGGTTTAGGAAACATCGTTCGTGTGAATCTCAGCTTGCACTTTTCATTGGAACCATGGGTGAAAGCAGATTATGATTTCCTCGATTTCTAAACGGCATTTGACGTGGTACACACTGCAGACTGCTACCGAAGATACGAGCATGTGAAATAGGTTCACAGATTTGTGACTGGCTGGAGGACTTCCTAAGTAATAGAACACAGGACGTTGTTCTCGACAGCGAGTGTTCATCAGAGACGAGTGTATCGTCAGGCGTGCCCCAGGGGAGTGTGATAGGACCGCTATTATTTTCTATCTATCTAAATCATCTGATGGACAGAGTAACTTGTAATTTGCGGTTGTTTGCTGATGATGCTGTGGTGTATGGGAGGGTGTCGTCTTTTATTGACTTTAATGACATACAGGATGACTTAGACAAAATTTCTCGTTGGCGTGAAGAATGGCAGCTGTAAATGTAGAAAAATGTAAGGTGATGCACATGAGTAGAAAAAACAATCCCATAATATTCGAATACAGCATTAGTAGTGAGCTTCTTGGTACAGTCGCGTCGTTCAAATATCTAGACGTAACAGTGCAGAACGATATTAAATGGAACGAACACGTAAAAACAGTTGTAAGGGGGACAGCCGAGTGCGGTTTGTTGGGAGAATTTTGGGAAGATGTACTTCATCTGTAAAGGAGACCGCGTATGAAACGCTTGTACGACCACGTCTTGAGTATTGCTCAAGTGTTTGGGACGCGCAGCAGATCATTTGGAAGACATAGTAGCAGTTCAGAGGGGAGCAGCTAGATTCGTTACAGATAGGTTCGACCAATGCGCGAGTGTCACGAAAATGCTCCGGGAACTCAAATAGGAATCGCTGGAGGAAAGGCGATGTTCTTTTCGAGAAATTCTGTTGAGGAAATTTAGAAGGCCAGTATTTGAAGCTGAGTGTAGAACAACCTTCCTGCCGCCTACTTACAAATCGCGTAAAGATCACAAAGACAAAAGCATTTTAAAGTTTATTAACTTTTTCTTTATAATGTAATTCTATAATCTTTCACCAATTTTTATAAAATTGTGAAATAAATTAAAGTCTTGTGCAACAATGGTAGAAATTTGTCTTATATCGCTGTGCATGAAAGAGTTAAAGTAAGCTATAGAAGCAATTCAGAGCGGGCGGTTAGGTTTGTTGCTAGTAGGTTCGATCAATGCGCGAGGGGCTGCTCCTATTTTTATTATCATTATTGATATAATTATTATTGATGGGATATTTTTTTATCTCATCATGTTATGTATTTTATTTGGATAATTAAAATTGAGATTAATAATATTGTTGATGCTATTGATTGAATAATAAAGTATTTGATTGCTGGTTCATTAATTATTAAGTTTTTTTATTATCTGTTAATATTGAAATAATGGAGAGTAAGTTGATCGTGTTTCTGAGATGCTTAGGAAATTCAAACAGAAGCCGTTGGATGAAAGGCGACGTTCTTTTCGAGAAACACTACTGAAGAAATTTAGAGGGCCGGAATTTGAAGCGGATTGCAGAATGATTCTATTGTTGCTAACCTACATTTCGCGTAAAGACCACAAAGATAAGATCAGATAGATTAGGGCTCATACGAATGCATACATAGAAACAATTTTCACAGAAACACAAATAAAAAGAATGATACAGAAAAATTCAGTGGCCCCTATTCTCAAATCATTACCGAAATGTTACAAACCAAATATCCCTGTACACCTGCTGATTAGCTTTATCACTGCGCCAACCTACTACGTAGCCAAACAAACACATACATTATTACAAACAATATACAAATAGACATAATACAGAAGCCTAAAGAACATAAGTGACCTAATGAAAACATACCAAACACAGCAACATTAATATCATTAGACATAATTTCCATAAAAGAAAGACACCTGCAATTTCAAGGAGACATGCCCGCAACAAACATACGGGAAATAACAACCATACTGAAACTCATTACTGAACAAAATTACTTCACTTGGAATAAAGTATTTTACTCTCAATAGGAAGGATTAACTATGGCATCCCCAATCAGTGGCCTTCTAGCAGACATATTCATGAACCACATAGGAAACCAATAGATGTTATTCTAGAAAATAATAGCCAAAAACCCACGGAAGATGGCACAATAAGTGCCGAAACATGTTTGGGTGTTAAAACAAAACAAGGTGTGTTGCATAAGGCGGATGTAACCACACATCAAATGCATACAAGTATTCGTTTTCCCTTCGTTCTATATGGGAGTGGAACAGGAAAGTACTAGTAGTGGTAATACGTACACTTGCCACGCATTTTGAGTGGATTGCGAAGTATGTAAATTGAGGAGATGTAGATACATGATTAAAGTGTGGTATACTGATATAATTCGGACATAACTCTGCTGCCAGATCAAGATTTGTAATCGCGTAAGTCTGGAACTAATTGTTTCAAAAATGTTCAAATGCTTGTTAAGCTACTACTTATGAACTGAACTATAGTAAAGACAGCACAAACATCCATGACCGAGGGGGGATTCGAACCCCCGAAGGGAAACGGCATCGCCCATTGTAGCATAGCGTCTCAATGCACTCGGTCACTCCATCGCAGCTAATTGTAAATTATTCGTGAAATTGTACCCTTACCTACAATTGCTGATTTTATGGATTCAAATCATCGCAACTGATTAAATTTTCATTGCCAAATACACTGAAGGGCCAAAGAAACTTGTATAGCCCATTTGTATTCAGACAGGAGATACATTAACACTCATAGGACGGCGCTACGATTGGAAACACCTGTTAAAGACCCCAGGTGTCTGGCGCAGTGAAATGTAGGTTGGCACAGTAGTTAAGTCCCGGACATTCTGTTCAAACACCATATCAATAACTGCAATTATGCCCACAACAGGCAACGAAAATTTCAATGTAGATGCATTCAAACGCTCGAAACTTCAACGCGACTGAAGAGCAAACCCCTTCGGCTACTGTGTGTCAGACCCTAGGCATACAAACTACTTAAACTAACCTAAGGACAACACAAACATCAATACCCCAGGGAATCCAGTATAGCCCACGAGTAAGAGGAAACAATGGCCAGGAGGCTATAAGCTGAGAATTTGAGTTGTAAGCCTAATTGGCTAAGGAGACCGCCGGCCCGAAGGAAAAATCCGGGTTCGTATCCCGGTCCAGCGAAGATTTTCAACTTCGTCACTGAATTTATTTCAACCCCCGAATCGGTCGAAATGTTTCAATATTTTGATTTCGTAAATTCACGGCCGTTATTGTCGACTAATGGTGTCTGTTCTTTCGGACATGTCCGAAAAAAACAGACGCCATATTAATAATGGTGATATTCGACTGAAGATTTAATATCCGAAACCGGTCATGAAATAAAACAAGAAATTTTCAATATGGGCTGTTTTAATTTTATTTTTGACAGTTCCATCATAGTCGCTGTTATACTCCGGTAAGCTTCCAAATATTACTAAGAAATATTGTAACCTATCCTTAATGTTATTCAGACTATACACTGAGCAAGCTGTGAAGCAATGCGATTGGAAATTTGGAAAGGGAATTAAATTTTAGAGTGAAAAAGTAAATACTTTATAGGTTTGCAAATGCCATTGTAATTCTGTCACAGATAGCTAAGCTCCAATCATAATGTAATGTATTAGAATTACGTAAGACATGGTGAGGGAACTAGATAAAGAAATAAGACAATAAAAGCAGTATATCAATTTCGCTATTCTGGCATAGGAAGAAAAACGTTTCTGGTGAAGATAATTTTTTTAACATTAACGACATTAACTGCGAAGTTGAAATAGTGTAAAATTCTGCATTTTATATCCTCTGTACTGCGACCATCGCATGTTATTTTACTACCTAAGTAACAAAACTCATCTACCACCTTCATTGTTTCGTTACCTAATCTAATTCCTTCAGCATCGCCTGATTTTCTAAGACCGCATTCCATTATTTTTGTTTTGCTCTTGTTAATGTTCATTTTGTACGCTCTCTTCAACACACTGTCCATTCCATTCAACTGCTCTTCCAGGTCGTTCGCTGTCTCTGACAGAATTACAATGTCATCAGCAAAACGCAATGTTTTTATTTCTTCCCCCTGAACTTTAATCCCTATTCCAAAATTTTCCTTGCTTTCCTTCATCGCCTGCTCAATGTACAAATTGAATAACATCGGAGAAAGGCTACAACCCTGTCTTACTCCCTTCCCAACTGATGCTTCCCTTTCATGCCCTTCGAGTCTAATAACTGCGGTCTGGCTTTTGTACAAGTTGTAGATAACTCTCCTTTCCCTGTATTGTACCCCTGCTGACTTCAGAATTTGAAAGAGTGTAGTCCAGTCAACATTGTCAAACGCTTTCTCCAAATCTACAAAGGCTAAAAATGTAGATTTGCCTTTCCTTAATCTATCTTCTAAGATAAGACGTAAAGTGAGTATTGCCTCCCGGGTTCCTACGTTCCTCCTGAATCCAAACTGATCTTCCCCTAGGTCAGCTTCTACCAGCTTTTCCATTCTCCTGTAGATAATTCGTGTTAAAATTTTGCAACCATGACTTATCAAACTGATGGTTCTGTAATTTTCACACCTGTCTGCACCTGATTTCTTTGGAATGGGGATTATTACATTTTTTCTTAAAGTCTGAGGGCATTTCGCCTGTCTCATATATCCTACACACCAGTTCAAATAGTCTTGTCATGGCTGGCTCTCCCAGAGACTTTAGTAGCTCTGAGGGTATATCATCTACTCCTGGGGCCTTGTTCCGGCCTAGGTCTTTCAAGGCTCTGTCAAATTCATCTCTGAGTATAGTATCTCCTATTTCATCTTGATCTACTTCCTCTTCCCTTCCTACAACATCGTCTCTAAGTTCATTTCCTTTGTAGAGCTGCTCTATGTACTCTTTCCACCTTTCAGCTTTCCCTTCTTTGCTGAGAACTGGTTTCCCATCTGAGTCCTTGATATTCGTAGAATTGCTTTTCTTGTCCCCAAATGTCTCTTTGATTTTCCTGTAGGCGGTATCTACTTTTCCCCTTCTTATACATTCTTCTTCAGATTTGCATTTGGCTTCTAGCCACTCCTGCTTAGCCATTTTGCACTTCCTATCAATCTCATTTCTTAGTCGTCTGTACTCCATTTTGCCTGTTTCATTTACTGCATTTTTATATTTTCTCCTTTCATCAATTAAATTTAGTATCTCCTGTGTTATCCAAGGATTTTTTGCAGGTCTTGCCTTTCTACCTATTTTGTCCTCTGCTGCCTTCACTATTTCATCTCTCAATGCTACCCATTCCTCTTCTACTGTTTTATTTCCCCCTGTTTCTGTCAATTGTTGCCTAAATCTCCCTCTGAAATTCACGAGAACTTCACGTTCCTTCAATTTATCTAGGTCCCATCTCCTTATTTTCCTACCTTTCTGCAGTTTTTTCAGTTTCAGCCTACAGTTCATGACTAACAAGTTATGGTCAGAGTCTACATCTGCCTCTGGGTATGTCTTGCAGTTTATAACCTGATTCCGGAATCTATATTTTACCATTATAAAATCTATCTGATACCTTCCAGTGTCTCCTGGTCTCTTCCAAGTATACAACCTTCTTTTGTGATTCTTAAACCACGTGTTTGTTATGATTAAATTATGTTCCGTGCAAAATTCTACCAGGCGACTTCCTCTTTCATTCCTTCTGCCCAGTCCATATTCACCTACTATTTTTCCTTCTCTTCCTTTTCCTACTACCGAATTCCAGTCTCCCATCACAATTAAGTTTTCCTCTCCCTTAACGGTCTGAATAATTTCCTTTAGCTCCTCATATATTTCTTCTATATCCTCATCATCGGCAGAGCTAGTTGGCATATAAACCTGTACTACTGTTGTCGGTGTTGGCTTCGTATCTATCTTGACAATGATAATGCGATCACTGTGCTGCTCATAGTAGTTTACCCGCATTCCTATTTTCTTATCCATTATCAGTCCTACTCCTGTGATACCCCCAACTGATTTTGTATTTATAATCCTGTACTCACCTGACCAGAAATCCTGTTCATCCTGCCACCGAACTTCACTAATCCCCACTATATCCAACTTCAACCTATCCATTTCTCTTTTTAAATTTTCTAATTTTCCTACTCGATTAAGGGATCTAACATTCCACGCTCCGACCCGTAGAATGCCAGTATTGTCTTTCCTGATGATCACATCCTCCTGAGTAGTCCCCGCCCGGAGATCCGAATGGATCTCACCACTGTAGTTCATACTATTCATGGATCATGTGTCGAAAACAGTAGACTGGCAGGGTGGGATTAAAACAAGCAGTCTCGCATATGCGGGCGACTTGGTTGTGATCGCATATTCGATTGAAAGGTTGCAATCTGGATCAGAGGTGTAAGGATTATGGTATGAAGATCAGCATATCCAAAATGAAAGTAATGTCTGTGGGAAACAGTTTTAAACAGATTGAGTGCTAAATAGGAGTAACAAAGCTACAACAGGTGGTTTCAAGAACTTCGGTTGTATTTTCTCACAGGATGGCAAGACAGTGAAAGAACTTGAATCAAGGTGTAGCAAAGGTAATGGAGTGAGTGCTCAGCTAAGATCTACTCTCTTCTGGTACGGGGGACTGATGACCTTCGTAGTTTTGTCCCCCTTAAACAAACAATCAACAACAACATCTTCTGCTAGATTCTTGATTGTAAATATTTTTTATTCAATGAATAAAATAGTTATGTTGAAGAAAGAAACAAAGCCAAACGGATAATTGCAGACTCCAAGCAGAAATCATGGGAAGACTTTGGAAATTAGCTAGAAACTCTGGGTCAAGCAGCGGGAAAACCATTTTTGAGCGTAATTAGCAATCTTCGAAAGGGAGGGAAGAAGGAATTAACAAGTGTTTTTGACAGGTCAGGAAATCTGCTAGTCAATCCTATGGATGCCTTGAGCAGATGGAGGGAATATTTTGAAGAATTGCTCAATGTAGGTGAAACGTTCAATGATGTGTCAGATTTTCAGATAGAGTAGGATAGGAACGACGATGGAAACAGGATCTCATTTGAGGAAGTGGAGAAAATGGTCTGTAGATTACAGTGCAATAAAGCGGCTGGGGTGGATTAAATCAAGCCGGAACTCGTCAAATACAGTGGGATATCAGGTCTTAAATGGTTACACAGGATAATTGAGAAGGCGTGGGAATCGGGACAGGTTCCGTCTGGCTGGACGAAAGCGGTAATCACGCCAATTTTCAAACATGGAAACAGGAAAGATTGTAACAGCAATCGAGGTATCTCTTTAATTAGCGTTGTAGGCAAAATATTCTCAGGCATTGTTGAAAGGAGAGTGCGAGTATTAATTGAGGACAAGTTAGATGAAAATCAGTGTGGGTTTAGGCCTCTTAGAGGCTGTCAGGACCAGATCTTTAGTTTACGGCAGGTAATGGAAAAGTGCTATGAGTGGAACAGGGAATTTTATCTATGTTTCATAGATCTGGAGAAGGCTTATGGCCGTGTTCCTAGGAGGAAGCTACTGTCAGTTCTACAAGATTATGGTACAGGGGGCAAACTTCTGCAGGCAATTAAAGGGCTTTACGAAGACTGTCAGGCAGTAGTTAGAGTAGATGGCAAATTTAAGCTCATGGTTCAGGATAGTGTCAGGAGTAAGACAAGGCTGTAACATATCACCACTGTTGTTCATACTATTTATGGATCATATGCTGGAAACAGTAGACTGACAGGGCGAGATTAAAATAGGTCAAAATAAAATAAGCAGTCTCGCATATGCGGATGACTTAGTTTCAATGGCCGATTCGATTGATAGGTTGCAAACTAATATCTCAGAGGTGCAAGGATTATGATATGAAGATCAGTATCTCCAAAACGAAAGTAATGTCCGTGGGAAAGAGATTTAAACAGATTGAGTGCCAAATAGGAGGAACAAAGTTAAAACAGGTGGACAGTTTCAAGTACCTGTGATGTATTTTCTCACAGGATGGCAACATAGTGAAAGAACTGGAATCGAGGTGCAGCAAAGCTAATGCAGTGAGTGCTCAGCTAAGATCTACTCTCTTCTGCAAGAAGGAAGTAAGTACCAACTTTGTTGTACGGGAGTGAAAGTTGGGTGGATACAGGTTACCTTATTCATAAGGTAGAGGTTACAGATATGAAAGTAGCAAGAATGATTGCAGGTACTGATAGATGGGAACAATGGCAGGAGGGTGTCCATAACGAGGAAATCAAAGAAAAACTGGGAATGAACAGCATCGATGAAGCAGTTAGAGCGAACAGACTGAGATGGTGGGGTCATGTTACACGCATGGGGGAAGCAAGGTTACCTAAGAGACTCATAAGCTCGGCAGCGGAGGGTAAGAGGTGTCGAGGTAGACCAAGAAGAAAGTACTTAGATTCGGGGCAGAATGATTTTGAAGTTAAAGGCATAACATCAGGCGAGGCATCCATGTTAGCATTGAATAGGGGATCATGGAGGAATTTTATTAGAGGTACTATGCTCCAGACTGAACGCTGAAAGGTACAATCAGTCTCTAACGATGATGATGATGATGATGAATAAAATAAATTGAATAAAAATATTTGCAATCAAGACGTTCTTTTATTCAAGAATTCAACTTAACACGGTTGCTGTACCTCACCACTTAAAAATGGAATGGGAAGATTTCTTCTGCTAGAAGGAAGTCGGTGCCTCTATTTTTCGACCAACTCTGTTGTGTGGTTATAAAACCTGGGTGGCCGCGCGGGAGTAGCCGAGCGGTCTGGAGCGCCACGTTGCGGATCACGCAGCCTCCCGCGTCGGAGGTTCGAATCCTCCCTCGAGTATGGATGTTTGTGTCGTCTTTAATATAAGTTAGTTCGTAAATAGTTTTTTAAGTTTAGGGACTGATGACCCCAAAGTTAAGTCACATAAGCTCTACAAAGATTTGAACATTTTTTTCAAATCTGGGTGGATACAAGTTACCTTATTAATGAGGTTGAGGTTACATTTGTGAAACTACCAAAGATGATTGCATTTACGAATAGATGGGAACAATGGCAGAAGGATGTCCATAATGACGAAATCAAAGAAAGATTGGGAATGAACACCATAGATTAAGCAGAGCGAACAGGCTGACTTGGAGGGGTCATGTTACGCGTATGGGAGAAGCAAGGTTACCTAAGAGACTCGTGGGTTCAGCAGTAGATGGTAAGAGAAGTCGGGGTAGACCAAGGAGAAAGTACTTCGTTTCAGTAAAGAATTATTTTTCAGTAATCATTATATAAATGTCCTAACACGAAACTGAGGGTACAGATTTTTAATATTAATCATAAAAGAAGGTCAATGAAACGTACATAATTCGAAAGATGGTTTGTCATAGATGTTGCGAATACAAAAATTATGTGTGTACGTAGCCGTTAAGAGTGGTATAAAGAAAAATAAATTTTTAGATGAGACTTCAAATTCTCCGTAAGTTTTGGCACTATATTATAATCCGTTGTAGGTGGCATATTACTACAGGTAAAATTAGCTCAGCCAGTTAGCTCTTGGAGTTACAATGTTAAGGTCTAGGATTCTGTCCCCACTGCTGCCTATTTCCTTTTAATTCTTGGTAATGTTCAATTCTTAACTTTTAAATATACGTTTTAAATATAATTAAATAATTCAGTATAGTTCGATCGTTTGAAACTTTATATTTGTGAACATTGAAAAGAAGATATTCAGTGAATGATGAAAGGATTTTTAGGAAAAATGTTGTTTTTACTGAAGATTTGTAATTCTAAATTGTGAAATAAAGCAATTAAATCCCTCATTTGTGTCTTTCATTCTCTTGTGTTTCGTCTTAGCCCTTACTTTTACCTGTTCTCATAGTATTGTCGTAAAGCCAATAAATTTGCAGTGCTCAATAAATTCCAGTTATATTAAAATAATTTCTTTTTCATGACTTTGCAAACACAGCTGGTCCAATTTTGACCACAGGCAATACTAGTAGGATTAATAATAATAATTTCGTGTGGCTCATTGGCCTGGTGCAAGTCTTTCAATTGGACGCCACTTCGGCGACTTGCGTGTCCCTAGGCTACCCCAGTTATCCAACCGGGGAAAGGGAACCTACAGCTTAACATGGAATCCGAACCACGTGTCGTTTCTGGCGACTCCTGAGTCCTCACATCGTTGAGAGGTGAAGGATGGGTTAAAGCACAGACTTAAAAATCCGAGGTTCGACCGCATTTTGAACCCGTGACCCTTCGGTTTCCAGTCAAGCGCTTTACCCCAAGACCACAGGGCCCGACTTCTAGTAGGATTAAAATCAGATGAGGCATCGTAGTTGGCATTGAATAGGGGCACGATGCTCTAGACTGAACGCTGAAAGGCATAATCACGAACTGAGAATATGGTCAAGAATTCTGAGGCAAACTGATGTTAATGATATAAGTCTGTAACTATGTGGATCCGATTTTTTTTTTTTTCTACGCTGGCGATTTATGTGTTTGAGTTACTTTTTTATGTTTTGTAAAAATATGGCACCTAACTACAGTGGTCATCGGTCCTTAAACTTACATACTACTTAAACCAATTTATCCTGAGAAGAACACACACGCATACCCGCGGAAGGACTCGAACCTCCGACGGCGAATGGCCGAGCTCACCGCAGCAAGGCGCCTTAGCGCGCGCGTCTATTCCGCCGCGGCTACACGAGATATACCGACGATTAACAGACCGTGAAATAAAGGCGATACGTAAGATGTCCAAGGTCTATGTCATTAACACATCACGCCAAGTTCAGTCCGACGCTAAGAGCTCCACCGGCGTGCTTTCGGATTTATCGTGAAGGTCAGATGCGGCCACTTAACCGAGGCAGTGGCTGTGGCGGTTGCATCTCACACGCATTACGGAATGCCTGCCACCGGCACACCTGGATTACAGAAACACTTGCAAGTGCTGCGAAGCGGGGGTGTTCCGTTGTTTCCCGAACGGTATTGTCTCGGGAATGACCAGATCCGAGCTGGGCGACTCCCCGGGCCCGCAGTGCGTGCAGAAGGAAACAGGCGTGGCGCGTAAAAGCGAGAGCTCGCGTCGTGCCGGTCCTTTTGTGCGGCGCGTATCTTCCACGAAGACGGGGAACTCGGCCAGGCCCTGAACCGCTCTCATTTGCAAGGGCTGACCGCGGGTGACATTTGGCGGCGGCCGGCCCACGGCAGCCTTGGTATTTCCACGCGGCGACACATCACAGCGGATTCCCTACAAGTGGAGCTGTCCCGCCCGCCCACGGGCTCGTGAAATACCGAAGCCCGGCCCTCGCCCACGAGTCCAGACAGCGCCAGCGCCGTATCTGAGAGAACGGTCAGCCGAGGTGGGCGCGGCGGAGGAGCCCTCTGAATTCCGCTACGTCTGGAGCCTTCGTGAGCAAAGGACCTGCTAGAGCAGCGGTTGGCAAATGGCGGACCGCGGTCCAGGTCCGGACCGCGGAAGGCCTAACACTGGACCGCCAAAAAATATTTTGAAAGTATAAGTTACATACTCGAATTATCATCATCATCATCATCATCATCATCATCATTAGAGACTGATTATGCCTTTCAGCGTTCAGTCTGGAGCATAATACCTCTAAAAAAATTCCTCCATGGTCCCCTATTCTATGCTAACATTGACTCCTCGTCTGATGTTATGCCTTTTACTTCAAAATCATTCTGCACCAAATCTAAGTACTTTCTTCTTGGTCTACCTCGACTCCTCTTACCCTCCACTGACGAGCTCATGACTCTCTTAGGTAACCTTGCTTCTCCCATGCGTGTAACATGACCCCACCATCTCAGTCTGTTTGCTCTAACTGCTTCATCTATGGTGTTCATTCCCAGCTTTTCTTTGATTTCCTCATTATGGACAACCTCCTGCCATTGTTCCCATCTATTGGTACCTGCAATCATTCTAGCTACTTTCATATCTGTAACCTCTTATCTTATGAATAAGGTAACCTGTATCCATCCAACTTTCACTCCCAAAAGACAGAGCGGTGCACTGCTAACTTAGTCTTGGTACTTACTTCCTTCTTGCAGAAGAGAGTAGATATTAATTGAGCACTCACTGTTTTAGCTTTGCTGCACCTCGATTCCAGTTCTTTCGCTATGTTGCCATCCTGTGAGAAAATACATCCCAGGTACTTGAAACTGACTACCTGTTCTAACTTTGTTCCTCCTATTTGGTACTCAATCTGTTTAAATCTCTTTCCCACAGACATTACTTTCGTTTTGGAGATGCTGATCTTCATATCATAACCCTTGCACCTCTGATCGAGCTCTGATATATTAGTTTGCAAGTTTTCAATCGATTCGGCCATTACAACTAAGTCATCCGCATATGCGAGACTGCTTATTTTGTTTTCACCTACATTAATCCCACCCTGCCAGTCTACTGTTTTCAACATATGATCCATGAAAAGTATGAACAACAGTGGTGACAGGTTACAGCCTTGTCGTACCCCTGAAACTACCCTGAACCATGAGCTTAATTTGCCATTTACTCTAACCGCTACCTGACTGTCAACATAAAGCCCTTTAATTGCCTGCAGAAGTTTGTCTCCTATACCATAATCTTGAAGAACTGACAGTAGCTTCCTCCTAGGAACACGGTCATAAGCCTTTTCCAGATCTATGAAACATAGATACAATTACCTGTTCCACTCATAGCACTTTTTCATTACCTGCCGTAAGCTAAAGATCTGGTCCTGACAGCCTCTAAGAGGCCTAAACCCACACTGATTTTCATCTGACTTGTCCTCAATTAATACTCGCACTCTCCTTTCAACAATGCCTGAGAATATTTTGCCTACAACGCTAATTAAAGAGATACCTCGATTGCTGTTACAATCTTTCCTGTTTCCATGTTTGAAAATTGGCGTGATTACCGCTTTCGTCCAGCCAGATGGAACCTGTCCCGATTCCCACGCCTTCTCAATTATCCTGTGTAACCATTTAAGACCTGATATCCCACTGTATTTGACGAGTTCCGGCTTGATTTAATCCACCCCAGCCGCTTTATTGCACTGTAATCTACAGACCATTTTCTCCACTTCCTCAAATGAGATCCTGTTTCCATCGTCGTTCCTATCCCATTCTACCTGAAAATCTGATACATCATTGAAAGTTTCACCTACATTGAGCAATTCTTCAAAATATTCCCTCCATCTGCCCAAAGCATCCACAGGATTGACTAACAGCTTTCCTGACCTGTCCAAAACACTTGTTAATTCCTTCTTCCCTCCCTTTCGAAGATTGCTAATTACGCTCCAAAATGGTTTTCCCGCGGCTTGGCCCAGAGATTCTAGCTTGTTTCCAAAGTCTTCCCAAGATTTCTGCTTGGATTCTACAATTATCGGTTAGGCTTTGTTTCTTTCTTGAACATAACTTTCTCTGTCTGTCTGATTTCTAGTATGGAGCCATTTTTGATATGCCTTCTTTTTCTTTTTACAGTTTGCCTTGACTGTGTCATTCCACCAGGCTGTCTGCTTCTTCCTACGTTTACACACTACTGTTCCAAGACATTCTCTAGCTGTTTCCAGTAGTGTGTCCCTGTACCTTGACCATTCCTCTTCCAGTGACTGTAAATCATTACATTCAACTAACTGGTACCTTTCCGAGATCATTGTTATGTATTTGTGCCTAATCTCCTTGTCTTGAAGCTTCTCCACTCTTATCCTTCTACTCGTGGACCTGACTTTCTGCTCTTTTGGCCTCACAAAACCAATTTCACTGCAGATTAAATAATGATCAGTGTCATCAAAGAACCCCCTGAAAACACGTGTGCCCTTGACTGTCTTCCTAAATTCCTGGTCTGTTATTATATAGTCAATGATAGATCGGGGTCCCCTTCCTTCCCAAGTATAACGGTGAACGTCCTTATGCATAAAGAAGGAGTTTGTGATAACTAAGCCCATACTGGAACAAAAATCCAAGAGCTGTTTTCCGTTCCTGTTGACCTCCATATCCTCTCCAAACTTACCCATAACCTTTTTATAACCTTCTGTTCGATTTCCTATCCTGGCGTTGAAATCACCCATGAGTAAAACACTATCATTTTCCTTCACTCTAACAACCACATCACTAAGTGCGTTGTAAAATCTGTCCATCTCATCTTGATCTGTCCCTTCACAGGGTGAATACACTGCCACAATCCTAATTTTCTTACTGGAGGTGGCCAAATCTATCCACATCAGTCGTTCATTTACATACCTTGTTGCAATTATGCTGGCTTAGATTGGTTTCCTGATGTAAAATCCTACACCCCACGTGCTCTTCCTACTTTGACTCCTGACAGGTAGACCTTGTATTCTCCGACTTCGTCCTCTTTATCTCCTCTTACTCTAACATCACCAACAGCTAAAACATCTAACCCCATCTTAGTTGAAGCCTCTGCCAGCTCTACCTTCTTCCCATTGTAATCCCCATTGATATTAATAGCTCCCCATCTCATTCCAGATCGTTTGCCAAGTCGTATCTGAGGAGTCTCTGGTCTGTCAGTTAGAGGTGGGACTCTATCACCGCCAAAGGTCCGAGGCATTTTGCTCTGATTGTTGCCAGCGTGATATTGAAGTACCTGGGATGCAGCAGGTTGCTTGTCTTACTTGTCCAGGGCCCCACTGGGTTTTACCCCTAGCGGTTGAGGGAACCAGTGGATTTGGTAGTCTTTGCCGTCTGAGCACAAAGGTGGCCACGACTCAGAATATGTCCGAGATGCCCAAACTTTTTCCAAAGTAACTGGTATCCCAACTGTCAGGAACACATACTTGGCCACTCATACGTTGCCCATGGTTCATGAACTAGAACATGACTACAGGAACCCACACCATGAACCACACGAATTATTAAAAATAATAATAATATGTGATTTCGTTGAATATTTATCATTCCGTCACAAGAACGTTCTTTAAAAGAGACGTTTTAAGGGAAGAATTGCTTCATTTCGCAACAATTTTTGAATATAAATAAATTCCTGAAATAGACATTTCTATATTATAAAATTTTTTGGCAATTCTTAGGAAGAAATTTGCAATAAGATTCAAAGAAATACACCAGTTGTCACGATTCTTAAAATCGCCTTTGGACGTTTCTCATGCAGCAAAATGTACGGATGTGCTGCGAAGTTGTTCCATCTTTCAAAGCCTTTACTCCAAATTCAGATAATAGACTTCCAGGAAGACATGTCCTTGCAAACATATAAAACCGTACCAACTGGAGAATTTTGGAGTCAACATGTCCCGGAAAAATATCTACCTGGCTGCTATGTTTGGCTCCACATATATTTGTGAAATTTCACCTAAAAAATCCATTTTTTGGAGAATAATTATTGCTCAAAACTAACGGCCACTCACCTTAAACACACTGTTCGCGTAAGCTGCTCCGCTCAGGAACCTAACTTTGAGAACCTCCTTAAGACCGCAAATGTAATTTTCCCCATGGATTTTTTTAACACATATAAGTACATTTCATTGTATTTCATAGTTTCTTAGTGAAAATTAAAATAAAAAATAGTATGTATAATGCCCGACCTGTTTCTGGACTTTTTAATAAAAGATTGAGTAGCCATTTTATTTCATATTTTTGTCAGTGAAAATAAAAATAATTAGCAAATAATATAAGTCTTTCTGGATTGTTTATACATTATTTTACATTTGTTGTATTTCTATAATTAAAATAAAAATCATTAACGAATATGACTTTTTCTGGATTTTTGATTACAAATTTGTCAGTGTGTTGTATTTCATATTATTTTGTGAGTGAAAATTAATAAGGAACATGAGGTTTTACATCTGGACGTCGATAAAAAATTTCAAAATTATCCGGACCCCATATAAGATTACTTGCCGACCTCTGTGCTAGAGCAATTGAACGGGAGGGACGGTGTCCTGAGAGGAGGGTTGTAACGGTTCTCATATCATCATTTGGTTGTCTGCCGTGCGGCAGGTTTATACTGCATAGCCCTCCATGCTTCTCTGTCTTCATTCTTTGGTACCCTTCTAGTGGCTTTCTGACGTCATCCAGCCTCTAGTACCTGCTTCAGCCCCTCCCTCTCTTTCCCAGAAGGCAACCTTCAATTGCCTCTGCCAGAAAGCAATCTCGTCTTAAACTGTGGTCTAGCCAGTTTAGTTTCCTGTTTTTTTACCGTCAGCAACATCCTCCGTTCCTCTCCAACTCTACTCAGTACCTTTTCATTTCTGACTTTATCGATTCAGCCTCTCCTCCATTCTACGCCATATCCACATTCTACAAACTTCAATTTTCTTCTCCTGTTCTCTCTCTCTCTATGTCCACGTTTCTGCTCCATACAAGGCCACACTCCAAATTAGCCACTTAACCAGTCCTTTCTTTAATTATTTGTTTAAACCTCTGGTTAGGAGTCTTCTTTGCTTCTCAAACGCTTCTATTGCCAGAGCCATTCTCACTTTGATGTCTTTTGGCAATTCATATCGTCCTTAATCCAACTCGCCAAATACTTGAATGCTGCTACCTGTTCTATGACATTTGACTCCAACTTAATTTTCACTTTTCTTTTCTTTAAACCTATGACCATGCTTTAGGTTCTCTTTTTATTAATTTTCATGCCATATACGTCACGGCTTCACTCAGTTCATTTAGCATTTGTGTCAGTATATCTTTATTTTCTGCAAGGATATACATGTCGTCAGCAAATCTCATACACTCACCTATCCTTTCGCCTATCAAAACAGCTTTCCAGTACTTTCTCCAGATAAATGTTAAATAAAATAGGCGAGAGGCAACAGCCTTGTCTGACACTTCTCCCAACCTTGTTGTCTTGAGAGATCCCGTTACCAAAAAAAAAAAAAAAAAAAAAAAAAAAAAAAAAAAAAAAAAAAAAAAAAAAAAAAAAAAAAAAAAAAAACATTTCGTATAGCTTATGGAACTTAACTACAGGGTTATCAGTCCCTAAACTTACAACTACTTATGAACTAACTAATACTAAGGACGCCACAAATATCCATGCCCGAGAGGGGATTCGAACCGCCGACCGTAGTGACCGTGCAGACCGTGACTGGAGAGCCTCAGTCCCCTCGGCCACCGCGGCCGGCTATCGCATTACTTATTTGTACTCGTGACTTCTGATTCTGGTACAGATTTGCAATTAATCTCCTCTCCTTCCACTTTACTCCCTTCCTTTCCAAGATACATTTTCAGTTAAGGACGGCTAGGCAGTTGCCGACAGTAAGAGTCGTTATACACGTAGTTTCCACGGCCAAGACGCGCCATTTTAGTCCAAACATTCTGTGACGGCGTAATGCTAAATTTGCAAAAATTATTACCTAAAAACAAAAAATATGAGGATGTAGGAAATTCAGTTATGGTTTCTATTTTATGAAACTCGAGCCTAGATGGAGAAATTTGCCAAAAAAATTAGAAAAATTCCAAAAACACGGTTTTTATTAAATAAATAAAAAACGATAACACTTATGGAAAAATGTTAACTTAGAAAGTTGTAGCCCTTACAGTTACCTATTGATTGCTTTTTTTGTACCTATCGACTGATTTGATACCTTTCGAGACATATCGAAAAAATATTTAAAATTCTTTAAAAACTAGATTCCTTTTAACTCGACAACGTTCACGTTTTCAAACTTATTATTTACCACAAGTATGGCACGAAATAAGTCAAAAAAGACCTCTTCCGAAAAAATTAAAAATATTCAGTGTTGGTTTTCTTATATCTTTAAAAAAAAGTTATGGTCAGAGTTCCTATCTGCCACTGGGTATGTCTTACAGTTTAAAATCTGGTTCCGAAATCTATGTCTTACCATTATAAAATGTATCTGGTAACTCCCAGTGTCCCCTGGTCTCTTCCACGTATACAACTTTCTTTCGTGATTCTTAAACCAGGTGTTTGTTATAACTAAATTATGTTCCGTGCAAAATTCTACCAGGCGGCTTTCTCTTTCAATCCTTTTGCCCAGACCATATTCACATACTATCTTCCCTTCCCTTCCTTGTCCTACTAACGAATTCCAGTCTCCCATAACAATTAAGTTTTCCTCTCCCTTAATTGTCTGAATGATTTCCTTTAGCTCCTCATACATTTCTTCGATCTCTTCATCATCGGCAGAGCTAGTTGTCATATAAACCTGTACTACTGTGGTCGGTGTTGGCTTCGTATCTATCTTGACTACGATAATGCGATCACTGTGTTGCTCATAGTAGTTTACCCGCATTCCTATTTTCTTATTCATTATCAGACCTACTCCTGTAATACCCCCAACTGATTTTGTATTTATAGTCCTGTACTCACCTGACCAGGAATCCTGTTCCTCTTTCTACCGAACTTCACTAATCCCCACTATATCTAATTTCAACCTATCCATTTCTCTTTTTAAATTTTCTAGCTTCCCTGCCCGATTAAGGGATCTAACATTCCACGCTCCGATCCGTAGAAAGCCAGTGTTGTCTTTCCTGATGATCACATCCTCCTGAGTAGTCCCCGCCAGGAGATCTGAATGGGGGACTATTTTACCTCCGGAATATTTTACCCGAGAGGATGCCATCATCATATGTTTAGACAGTAGAGTTACATGTCCTCGGGAAAAGTAACGCCGGCCGCGGTGGCCGAGGAGACTGAGGCGCTCCAGTCAAGGTCTGCACGGTCACTACGGTCGGGGGTTCGAATCCCCCCTCGGGCATGGATATTTGTGCCGTCTTTAGTATAAGGTAGTTGTTAAGTAGTTTGTAAGTTTAGGGACTGATGACCCCGTAGTTAAGTCCCATAAGCTTAACAAACATTTGAACATTTTGAAAAGTAACGGCAATAGTTTGCCCTTGCTTTCAGCCGTTCGCAGTAATTGTGTGGCAAAGCCACATTAGCTGATGTTACAAGACCAGCTCACAATCTTTTATGGACTCCTAACTATTGCCTACACTTTCAAACTAAGTTTAATCATAGGAGGGGACACTTGCAGGGTACAGGATGAACACTAACACAAACAAAACAAGGGTAACGGAATGTAGTCTAAGAAAATCAGGCGATGTTGAAGGATTTAGATTAGGGAATGAGTTAATAAAAGTGGTTGATGAGTTTTGCTACTTGGGAAGTAGAATAACTCACGAAGATCGCAGTATAGACGACATAAAGTGCAGGATGCCTATGGGAAAAAGCGTCTCTACAGAAGATAAATTTGATACAATACACTGGTCAGAACAATTAAGAATATCAGTTTTGATATCTAGGTTCTGAAGTATTGGCTGCAGAGGGGGGTTAGTATTGACTTGTGATTACACTACCAAACGAATTATACAAACAGTTGCGTTCAGGTAGTGTAGGGGGCACGTAGTTCAATGCAACAAGAAAGTGACTTACCGGAAGCTATGGCATGAAGAGCCATATGAAGGTTGAAAGCGGGACAGATAGAGGTGGCTGCAGCTGTTGGAATGTCCAGGACCTGGATGCGATTTCAGACAACAGGAACCGTTAAAAGTAGGCAAGGCTAAGATCCTTCACGGATAACATTAGTATGAGATGACAGTTATCTCCGGTTAACAGCCCGTCGAGACAGTATAGTGGGACAAGATAGTCGTACTATATTTTCCTGTCAGCCCTGTTTTGAAGTTATAAATAAAAAATACATATTTGATATTTCTGTAAATATTGTTGATGTTTATGATATGTTTCGTAAAATGTTTTGTTTCTATATGTTTCATGTACGATCGAAGCGCCGCAATCAACAAGGGCAGCGTCGTCGCCGCCGCAGCCAGCATTACAGCAGACGGCCACTATTAAAATTTAACCGACAGCTACGGGGCAACGAATGCTGCTGCGCCTTCTTTATTGCCGTGCTTCAATCGTTTCAAAGAAGAAAAAAAAAAAACAATATTAGATTATAGTTTCTTGCTAAACTGACGTTGTATTAACATGAAGAAGAATAAATATTTGTCAATGTTGAAGGATATCTTGCATTTATGAAGATTTATTTATGATCAAGAATATTTTATAGCAAAAGGAATTTGATTCTTGTGAAGAATCTCGACTTATTTTAGAAAAAAATTTAATTCTGATTGAATCACTACTATTTAGCTTCGAATGTGACATTATATGAGTATCGAATGAGAATGTGGAACAACATTGTTTAGAAGGCTGTGGAATGTTAATATTTTTCAGTACTAGTTAACGACAGCGAACAGAAGTGACTGTGTTTGATTTTGATGAAATTTTAGTAACGTCCACAGGCTGATTTCCTTGCCTCGCCCATACATGAACCTGATTTATTTATTTTTGATGAACTATTTAAAGGAATTACTTCTACAAATTTTAATTTATGTTGTTGTGCGGGACGAAGTTTAGAGAATTTACACGGTTAGCTTATGACAGTTGGTGTTGCTATGGAACTGTAAATAATAAATCAACAACGTCCTAGCAACTGATAAAACTTCCTAGTGTCAAAATACTCGCATGATTAGAGAATAAAGACAAACATGAATAATTATATTAACCATCGCAATTATATCGTCACCGTTTCACCACAACAGGAGGCTGATTTGCAACTCAACTGCTGCGCACCCTTCAGGCAGCAACAGGTCGCGCAATATCAACACAAACAGTCAGAAATCGCCTTTTGGAATGTAGCCTCTACGCGCAGAGGCCTATGGTGTGTGTCCCATTAAAACCACGACACCATTTAGCCCGCAGAAACTGGGCGTAGGAACATCAGGATTGCAGTCGTAACGAATAGTGCCAGGTTCTGTTCACAAATAAGTCAACATTTTGTGTTCAGACGGACAATCGTCGTTCCGTCACCTGGAGAGAACGTGGGAACAATCCTGCTTATGTGCAGGAAATATCAGTATACCATGGTGGTGGACGGATGGTGAAAGCGGGAGTCAGTATTGGCGGACGTACGGACCTCTACGTCGTTCAGAATGGCACTTTTACTGCTCAGAGATGTAGAGACGTGATCCTTCGACCTTTTGTTGTGCCCTACGCTGGTGCCATAGGAGATGAATTCCTTCTGGTGGATGATAACTCTCGTCCCCACAGAGCTGATGGACATCATGTTTGATATGAGGGAACTGAACGAATGGAGTGGCCAGCTTGTTCACCGGACTTAACTTTTTGAGAATGTCTGGGATGCACTTGGTAGACGCATCGCAGCCAGACCAGCACTTCCCACAACGGTTGCAGATCGACCAAATATCCATCAAGACCTGATTGATAACTTCATACTGTCCGTGCCATACTTGTGTGCAATTGTACTGGTCGTTCGAGGTGATCACATACCATATTAGAGGACGACGAGAATGACTTGTTCATTATTATGGTAGCCCCATGGTGCCTCACTCTAAGTAAAAACCGTGTAAACCTCAAGGAAGGCACTGAGTCAGCAAAATATCGTACTGTATCCAATATCTGAATAAAATACAACCCCTAATTGTTTTGAGTAGTGTTCAAAAAATGTGCTATATAAAAAAAAGTCATGGCCTTTCTACGAAAAACCCAGTAAGAAAAAATAGTGGAAGACAACAAGATTATACAACAAGTAGACAGATTCAAATTTCTATGAAGTATAATATAATATAATGGAGACCTAAATCAAAAAGAAAACCTGAAAAGTTTACCACTTAAATGGTACTAAGAAGATCTCTCCAAAGTAAGAACAGAAACGTATCGTAAATTTTATTAATTGATATCGGTACGTACATTGCTGTTGTTGTTGTGGTCTCCAGTCATACAGCGCTCCATCCTACTCTATCCTGAGCAAGTCTCTTCAAGTCCACATAAGAACGGCAACCTACATCCATTTGAATCTGCTTACTGTATTCATCTCTTGGTCTCCCTCTGCAATTTTTACCCCACACACTTCCTTCCAACGGTAAATTCACGATTCCTTGATGTCTAGGAATGTGCCCTATCAGTCGATCCCTTCTTTTAGTCAAGGTATGCCAGAAATTCCTTTTCTCCTCAATTCTGTTCAGCACCTCTTCATTACTTATGCGATCCACCCATCTAATCTTCAGCATTCTTCTGTAGCACCACATTTCAAAAGCCTCTATCCTCTTCCTGTCCGCACTGTTTATCGTCCATGTTTCACTCCCATACAAGGCAACACTCCACACAAATGCCTTCATAAATGACTACATTGTGCTTAAATTAATGTTTGATGTTAACAAATTTCTCTTTTCAAAAACACTTTTCTTCCCATTGCCATTCTGCATTTTATATCCTCTGTACTGCGATAATCGCATGTACATTTCTATATATAAAGAAATCTAGGGTAATGTTAAAGAACGATAAAACGAGACTACAGGTCTGCTGTTGTAGTCTTCAGTATGCAGATCTTTTTTTATGCAGCTCTCCACGCTACCCTTTCCTGTACAAGCCTCTTCATCTGACAAGGAGACCACATAGATATCTGATTTTAGAATTATTGTTATTATTATTGTTGTATTTATGGTATGTGAAGTTCAGAACTCAAATTACAATGACCCAAAGCCATTCGACACAACGCTCAAAAATTATCGGTGCAGCTATGGTGGTAGCGTTGTAGATTCACAGCTATAGGATAGGTGGTTCGAATCTTGCGAGAAAGATGTTTTTTTTTTTTTTTTCGTTGTATTCGAATACTTACACAATTTTAAAATCTAATGGTAATTTTTACGAGAAATGTACGTATTTTTGTTTATTTGGAATTTTCTCTGTTTTTAAAAGATTGTAAATAATGATTGTTTCAATCAAAATAACGTAAGTTACATTGTTTTACGGAATTGGCTTCACTATTTGTTGACGACGGTAGTCTTTGATTGATGAGTTTGTGAAGAGCTACGACGCTGTTTTTGGAAAGTCGTCTCCATAGCTGCTAATGGCTTTCCAAGCAGCTAACCTTCTCACACACCGGCTTAGGCGACGACAAGGTGTTCAGCTTGTCTGCATACACATAAACAAAAACTGACACAACATGTGGAATTACAGATCCCAAAACGTTTTATATAACTGAATTCGAAAACAACGAAAAAAATATTTGTCATAGCGGGATTTTTTTTTTTTTTTTTTTTTTTTTTTTTTTTTTTTTTTGGCTCTATGGGTAGTTCTTGTCCTGGCGGACGCTGATCATGTTTGTTCGTTTTTTGGTTCTACGTGTTCTTTGGCTCAGCTTTTTTAATTACGGAGAGCCTTCAGTCCTCTGACCGGGCGTGTACTTGCAAACTTACGTGTACTTGCAAAATTTCAATGAATTTTTCAAATCAAATCAAATGTTTGTGTAGCTTATGGGTCTTAACTACGGGGTCATCAGTCCCTAAACTTACAAACTACTTATGAACTAGCTAACACTAAGGACCGCACAAATATCCATGCCCTAGGGGGGATTCGAACCCCCGACCGTAGTGGCCGTGCAGACCGTGACTGGAGCGCCTCAGTCCCCTCGGCCACCGCGGCCGGCAATGAATTTTTGGGACTATAGTTTATTATTATTTGATTTCTCTACTTCAGGTACCATAAATACAAAATAATGTAAAATCCGATACCCATGTGCTCTCCTTGTGAGAATAAGAAAGAAAACTTAAATCCTATTGAATCTGCTTACTTTTTCGTCCGTCGATCTTTCTCTACGATTTTTACCCCACACACTTCCTTCCAATGCTAAGTTGATGATTCCTCATGTCTCACAATGTGTTGCACCAACCTATTCCTTCTCTTAGTGTATGTCAGGAACTCCTTTTCTCCCCAATTCTGTTCAGCACCTTCTCATTAGTTACGTGATATACCCATCTAATCTTCGTCTGGAGCGCCACATTTCAAAAGCATCTACCAGCTTTTTGTCTGAACTTATCTGCCACGTTTCACACCCACACAATGCCACACTCCAGACAAATTCTTTCAGAAAGGACTTCCTAACATATAAATTAATATTAAATGTCAACATATTGCGCTTCTTCAGAACCGCTTTTCTTCCCATAACCATTCTGCATTTTATATATTCTTTACTTCGGCCATCAGAAGTTACTTTGCTACCCATATAACAAAAATTGTCTACCACTTTTATTGTCTCATTACCTAATCTAATTTCTACAGCATCGACTTATTTTCTGACATCTGTTGTGAATTGGACAGTCAAGATTAATACAACGTTTTTGTTTATATATTCCACAAAGTGAAACAATATCTGATGACTTGCAAAAAGAGAGAAAGAATAAATGTGGCAGCAGCAGAGTAAAGAAAAGCCGAATGCATGACAGAAGATGAAGCTTCTCTTAGATGAACTGACTGTTCACTTCGGTTCACTTAGGTCACTTAGGTTCCATTTAGCTCTGTCACAGAAAGGAGTTAATTATTCTACCACAAAAGTCTTTGATCACTTTCCAAGTAGTATCAAAATTCTGACAGATAGCCAACTAGTATTTAAAAATAAATTAATAGAATTTCTGAATGGCAATTCCTTCTACGCATTTTTCTAGACAAAAGTTAGTACTTTAGGAAAAAATAAAATAAAAATAAAAAAATAAAAACAAAATAAATAAATAAAAAAAATATTCAAATATTGAGAGTCATGTAATATTATGTATAGACATATTTCATTTAACTGACACGTTCCACATCATTACGAAATCTCGTATTCATGATCTATGGAACAAGTATTAATCTAACCTAATCTAATCTAATCTATCTAATCATTGTGTCAGGCACATTGACTTCTTTGTTGTTTTTGTAAAGATACTGTAATGTTAGTACAGCTCTTTCTCGCGAAAGGAAAAAGTCCCGGGATCGAATCCCAGTTCGGCACACAGTTCGCCAGGAGTTTCATATCAGCGCTACCGCCTGCAAAGTGAAAATATCATTCTGGAAACATCCCCTAGCCGCGGTGGAGTAGCCGAGCGGTCTAAAGCGTCTCGCTGCGGAGCGCGCGGTTGCTCGCCGTGGAGGTTCGAGTCCTCCCTGGGGCATGGTTGTGTGTGTTTGTCCTTAAGTTAGTTTACCTAGGTTTAAGTAGTTTGTAAGCCACGGACTGATGACCACGCAGTTTGGTCCGATAGATTTACAAACATTTGAACAAACATCCCCTAGGCTGTGGCAAAGTCATGTTTCTACAGAGACCTTTCTTCCAGAAGTGTTAGTCCAGCATGATTCGCAGGATAACTTCTGTAAAGTAAGGAGGGTTGGAGGCGAGGTACTGACGGAAGTAAAGCTGAAAAGATGGACCACGATGTGTGTCACAGTGGCTTAGTTGGTAGAGCGCAAGCCTGTGAAAGGCCTCGGGTTCGAATCCCGTCCGTCACACAGTTTTATCTGCCATTAAGTTTCAACATAAACGATGTTTGCTCAAATGTTATAGCGGTAAAAAAAGTTCAAATGTTTCTATAAGGGAACAAATTGCTGAGGTCATTTGTCCCTAGACACAGAAGCTACTTAAACTTATACAATACGCACACCCAAGCCCGAGGGAGGACTCGAACCTCTACGGGAACAACCGCACAAACTGTGACATGGTACATCAGAATGGCCGACCATTTCAGCGGTGAGTATAGCGGTAAACACAAAGTGCATGGGTATGGTAAAAAATTCGTCTTTCCTTTTCGGTGATATCCATTTAAATTCGCATCTTGTGTGTAAAATTATTTACAATTTACGTCAAAGATATTTACAATACAGCGAACAGGAGACACGAGTTCCAATCCCAGCCATCGCACAAATGTAAGTCAATGACTTGCTATATTCTCATTATCTTTGATATGTCGAGACTACATCTGTCTTTGAAAAATGAAATTATTCAATATTAATAGTTACCGTAAAATAAAATCAGTGCTACCTTTGCACGGTCATAATATTGCGGCTCTTTAAATAGATCACTGAGCAGGTAATACTTCAAAATGTTATCAATAATACATATTTTTGATAAACAGGCGATAATTATTATTGCTTAGTTCCTGATAATTAATTAACAAACAAAAAATACAAACAAAACAAATATACTAATTTCATCATTAGTAGTTACATCAAGAGAACGGAAGGTTATTTACAATTTGTACAGAAATTAGACTGCAGTTATGAGTTGAAAGGCACGAAAAGGAAGAATTGGTTGGGAAGGGAGTAAGACAGGGTTGTAGCCTTTCCCAGATGTTATTCTGTCCGTACATTGAAGAAAGGGAGGAGAAATTTGGAGAAGGAATTAAAATTCGGGGTAAGATCTACAGCTACATCTATATGGGATACTCTGCAATCACATTTAAGTGCCTGGCAGAGGGTTCATCGAACTACCATTATACTATTTATCTCCCATTCCATTCTCGAATAACGCGCGAGAAGAAAGAACACCTGAATCTCTCCGTTCGAGCTCTGATTTCTCGTATTTTATTCTGATGATCATTTCTACCTATGTAAGTGGGAGTCAACAATACATTTTCGCATTCGGCGGAGAATGTTGGCGATTGAAGTTTCGTAGTAGCGCACGCCGCAGCGATAAGCGCCGTCGTTGTAATGATTCCCATCCCAGATCCTGTATCATTTCCGTAACGCTGTCTCCCCTGTATCGTGACAATACGAAACGAGCTGTCCTTCTTTGGACTCTTTCGATGACCTCCGTCAAACCCACCTGATAAGGATCCCCCACTGGGTAGCAATACTCCAAAAATGGACGGACGAGCGTAGTATATGCAGTTTCTTTTGTAGTTCTGTTGCATCTTTCCAGGGTTCTGCCAATAAAACGCAGTCTCTGGTTCGCCTTTCCCACGACATTATCTACGTGTTTTTTCCAATTTAAGTCAGAAGTAATAGTAATTCCTAGGTATTTTGTGGAGTTTACGGCCTTTACTTTTGATTGATTTATCTTGTAAACAAATTTAACGGATTTCTTTTCGTACTCATGTGGACGACTTCACACATCTCATTATTTGGAGTCAATTGCCAATTTTTACACCATAGTGATATCTTATTGAGATCGTTCTGCAGTTGGTTTTGATCTCCAAATGATTTTACTAGACGGTAAATGACGGCGTCATCTGCAAACAACCTAAGAGAGCTACTCAGATTTTCCCCTTAAGATAATAAAAACCTTGCGGTTTGCCGATGAGATTGGAATCATGCCACACGTAAGCAAGAACGTAGAAGAGCAATTGAGCGGGAGTCGAACATGGATGATAAATAAATAGTTGAAACATGATGATTTCGTTGGGAGCTGGGATCCTGTTCGACGTGCCTGATGAAAGTGCCTGATGAAAGTGCCATATGAGCGACTTGCGCGTCGATGATGATGAAATGAGGATGAGGACAACACAACACCCAGTCGCCGAGTGGAGAAAACCTCCAACACGACTGGAAATCGAACCCCGCCCCCTGCGTGGTAATCTAGCACGCTGTCCAGTGGACTATAGAGGCGGACAGTTCATACGAGAAAAGGACAGAATGATCTGAAATGAGGTTCTACAGAGTAATGCTGAAGATTAGGTCCGTAGATAGCGTAAATGGTGAGGAGGTGCTGGACAGAATTGGAGAAAAGGTTTTTCTGCCATACCTCGACTAAAAGATACATTCTGAGACGTTAAAGAATCAACATTTTACCATTGGAGGGAAGTGTGTGGGGTAAAAACCGCAGGTGCAGGACAACAGACTAACACAGTAAGTAGGTTCAAATGGAAGAGGACTGCACTTCTAATGAGAAGATGGAATGGCTTGCTAAGGATAGTGGAGGGTAGAGTGCTGCATCAAAGTAGTCTCCGACCTGAAAATAACAACGATATTTACGTAACATTATTTATGGACTCATCCGTCGGTTCGTGATAGAACATAGACATATTAAATAACCGTGATAAATTATATATTTGTTCTACAATAATATTTATTTTGTTGTAGCTTTCGGCTTCTTAAGCCATCTTCAGACAAATTAACACTGCAGATTGTCCACATCACTCTAACTGTTGTGTTTTTAGTACAAATCTTTTACACAGATATGTGTCAGTTATAGACTATGTAAGTATTTTATAACAAACAAAGAACTCAACCAATTAAAGAAAAACTATAAATAAGAAAAAAACTATAAATTAATTTTCAATAAATAAGCTGTAACAAACATATGGCCCAGTGAGTGTACCAGTAAGTACAATTGTATATTAAATTAAATTATATATAGCAACAAAAGTAGGAGAAGAACATTTGAGTGAGGAAGACATAAATTAAATGTTGGTGGGGGACAATTACATATGTTTGGAATACGTGAATATGGAACAAAGGAGTGCTTTAAAGAATATAGGGTGTTACAACGGTACGGCCAAACTTTCAGGAAACATTCCTCACACACAAAGAAAGAAAATATATTATGTCGACATGTGTTCGGAAACGCTTAATTTCCATGCTCATTTTATTACTTCTCTTCAAATCACATTAATCATGGAATGGAAACACAGCAACATAGCATACTAGCGTGACTTCAAACATTTTGTTACAGGAAATGTTCAAAATGTCCTCCGTTAGCGAGGATACATGCATCCACCCTCCGTCGCATGGAATCCCTAATGCGCTGATGCAGCCCTGGAGAATGGCGTATTGTATCACGGCCGTCCACAATACATTTGGTACATGGGGTTGCGTAGACAAGAGCTTTCAAATGCCTCCATAAATGAAATTCAAGAATGTTGAGGTCAGGAGAGCGTGGAGGCCATGGAATTGGTCCGCCTCTACCAATCCATCGCTCACCGAATCTGTTGTTGAGAAGCGTACGAACACGTCGACTGAAATGTGCAGGAGCTCCATCGTGCATGAACCAAGTGTTGTGTCGTACTTGTAAAGGTACATGTTTTAGCAGCACAGGTAGAGTATCCCGTATGAAATCATGATAACATGCTCCAGTGAGCGTAGGTGTAAGAATATGAGGCCCAATAAAGACATCACCAACAATACCTGCCCAAACGTTCACAGAAAATCCATGTCGATGACGTGATTGACAATTGCGTGCGGATTCTCGTCAGCCCACACATGTTGATTGTTAAAATTTACAATTTGATCTCGTTGGAATGAAGCCTCATCCGTAATAAAATGAGCTCTAACTTGGAAATTAAGCGTTTCTGGAGACATGTCCACATAACATATTTTCTTTCTTTGTGTGTGAGGAATGTTTCCTGAAAGTTTGGCCGTGCCTTTTTGTAACATCCTGTATAAGTTAACTTAAGCAGCCCTGGAAGATCTCGACCACTAGTATGATGATAACCATCTCAAGCCAAACCCCGAAAAGACGCAGGTCTGTTCCTTTCATCTGAGAAACCGGGAAGCCAGGAGGAAGCTAAGTATTAGCTGGAGAGGTCAGCAACTATGCCACTACGATTCCCCAAAATATCTGGGAGTAAAACTGGACCGTAGTCTGACATTCAAAGATCACTGTCAGACAACAAAGCTAAAAGTATCTGCCAGAAGTAGCATCGTACGCAAACTCACTGGTACCACCTGGGCTTCACAGCCTAACGTGCTCCGTACATCTGCCTTGGCGCTGTGTTTTTCTGCAGCACCAGTCTGGCGCAATTCCACACAGTCTAAACTGTTGGATACAGCTTTGAATGAGACTGGACGGATTGTGACTGGCTGCCTGCGACCAACTCCAGTCACCAAAATCTACCAAATCATGGGTATAGCGCCACCTGACATACGCAGGCAAAAAGCCGCAGAAATCGAAAAGAAGAAGCAGGAAACCGACCCTAGACATCCCCTGTTCGGTCATGAAGCACAGAACTAGGCTGAAGTCATGAACAGAACAGCAGCTATTCTGACAGCACCTGGAACTCGTCGAACAGAGCTCTGGAAAACTCACTAACCGAAAGAGATAGGTAAAACACTAAAGAGGAACCTGCAACGGGTTTAACCTGCCATACTGGACTTGGAAGCAGTTAAACAGACTGAGGACAGGAGTATCGCGGTGTAAGGCGAATTTAAGGAAGTGGAGCTTCACCACCGAAGAGGAATTCTGTGAGTGTGGCGACCCACAGGACCCACAACATCTGCTGGTCTGCAGGAACCTGCCGATCCTTGCACCTTACAAGACCTCTACGCTGCAACTGATAAGGCCATTAAAACAGCGTAATTCTGGAGCTCGCGATCCATTTAACAGGATGCCAAATGTATCTTGCATTATTGTGTTATTAATTTAATGACTTGTATTGCTGTAATGTACTTTTACTTACTGAGTTACACTGTAATCATTTTGTTTATCCCAGACTTGGACACGTAAAATAAATAAATAAAGTTAATTTAATATACAATTGTACTTACTGGTACACTCACTGGGCCTTATGTTTGTTTCAGTTTATTTATTGAAAATTAATTTAGTTATTTCTTAGTTACAGTTTGGCTTTAATTGGCTGAGCTTCTCTGTTTGTTATAAAATACTTAAAGGTTACATAGTCTATGACTGACACATTTCTTTTTAAAATATTTGTACTCCAAACAAAGCAGCTGGTGTGATGTGCATCATCTGCAGTATTAAGTGGTCTGAAGATGGGCGAAAAAGTCGAAAGCTAGTTTACAACAAAATAAATATTAACAAATAATACAATTCCTTGAGACAACATTGTGTCGTTATACTAAAGGTATTAAACACAAGGAGAGGTATTGAATTAAAATTTATGCTGTGGCCGTGATTCGAACCCGGGACGTCTTACTTACTAGGTAGGTGCTTCAGACCACTCAGCTAACACAGCATTGTAGCCAAAG
Source organism: Locusta migratoria (assembly GCA_026315105.1). Taxonomy (NCBI): domain Eukaryota; kingdom Metazoa; phylum Arthropoda; class Insecta; order Orthoptera; family Acrididae; genus Locusta; species Locusta migratoria. Next base: position 65,011,078 of record CM048751.1, read on the forward strand.
CTACTACACGGACTGGCAAATTGATACGCATTTCACAGGGAACATGAGGCAGAATTAAAGTATGTGGTGTGGAGGGAGACGTGCTTTAAGACAGTCAGTGTAGTTGCTTTGGCTACAACGCTGTGTTAGCTGAGTGGTGTGCTGGGCGCCGTGGCTCATCGCGCCCGGTCAGCGGGCTAAACGCTCTCTGTAATAAAAAAGCTGAGACAAATACTAAACGATCACCAAGAACGAACATGACCAAACGACCGCGAACCATCTATCTGATTGAAAAAAAAAAAAAGTCTAAAGCACCCCGGCCGCAGTGGCCGAGTGGACTGAGGCGCTCCAGTCATGGTCTGCACGGCCTCTACGTTTGGGGGTTCGAATCCCCCCGTGGGCATGGATATTTGTGCCGTCCTTAGTATTAGCTAGTCCATAAGTAGTTTGTAAGTTTAGGGACTGATGACCCTATAGTTAAGTCCCATAAGCTCTACAAACATTTGAACATTTGCAACGTAGGCTTCCGCGGCAGTTGTCACTATCAATAAAATTCTTCTGGGTATGATACGGCGTCGTCATTTTGTAAACAGTACCGACGTTTCGACCACTGTTGCAGGCGGCCTTCATCAGGGTCTGTGTCTGACACAGCGAGTGTAGCAGACACAGACCCTGATGAAGGCCGCCTGCAACAGTGGCCGAAACGTCGGTACTGTTTACAAAATGACGACGCCGTATCATACCCAGAAAATTTTATTGATATTTGAACATTTTTCTAAAGTACCTACCTAGTAAGTAGTAAGTCCCGCGTTCGAATCCTGTCCACAGCCTAAATTTTAATTCAATGCCTCTCCTTATTTTTAAAATAAATATCATTGTGGAACAAATGTGTAGTGTATCTCAGTTACTTAAAAACATTATTTTATGGAGGCGGTAGTTACTACAGCATGGCCAGCCCTCTAGCGTTCGTTTCCCGCGCCTGTCAGACGTCAGCAGCAGTGCCGCCGCAGGCAGCTGCCTGTCGGAGCGACCACCGTGTTCTCCCCAGAGTCGAGTCGCATTCCTGCGCTCGCGATGCGATGCGCCATTGTTCGGCCGCGGCTGCAGGTGTTTTGTTGTGTCGGCCGCGCGCCGGCAGGACCAGTTCCCCGACAATGACCCTGTGTCCTTTTCTTGCCGCCGCCTGTAATCGCGTGTTCTAGGGCCAGGTCCAGGTCCAGCCGGCGAGATGCGATCTCAGCCGTCTGCTCCAGTTTTTCTACGCGCACCCTCGGCCCTGACACGCCACAACCACCTGGTCTGCAGCTCACTCGGGGACCTCTGATCCCAGGCCAATTATGAAGTCAGCAGGGCTAAAGTACGAGGGGGCGTGGGAAAATAAGTTTCCCGTGTCGACTGTGGTCAGAGTTGCGTATGAAAGGAAAAAAAAAATCTGTATTTATACATTCATTACTTCGCAATTTGCGAGAAATTCCGATTTCAGCTGCTCTTCTTCAGTTGGTCTATCATACTGCAACATATGAAAATTTGTGCCGGACCGCGACTCGAACCCAGGTGGGCTACTTACGAAACTCCAATCGCCAACAACCTCCTCTGAATGTGAAAATATATTGTTGACTCCTGCTTACATAGGCAGAGAAGATCGTCAGAATAAAATACGAGAAATCGGAGCTCGAACGGAGAGATTCAGATGTTCTTTCTTCCCGCGCTCTATTCCACGACGGAATGGGTGATATATAGTACGAAGGTGGTTCGATGAACCCTCTGCCAGGCTCTTAAATGTGATTTCCAGAGTATCCCATGTAGATTCGGCGACGGCAACGCAAAACCATATTGAAACTCTTGGTCGGTAGCGCCTACACCAGCCGCCGTACAGTCCTGATCTCGCACCAAGTGACTTCCATCTGTTTCGAACTTTGAACAAAACTCTCGGTGGAAGGCGCTTCGAAAGCAATACTGTCATCAAACGTGCCGTTCAACTCTTTTTCCGTATGCAAAGCCCTGACTTTTTCTAGACGGCTTTTTGAATCTTATAAAGCGGTATGACAAATATCTGAATGGACTTGAAAATTATGTAGAAGAATCAAGATATGTACAATGATACGTCTGTTTCGAAGTAACTGACGTTGTAGATGGTTCGCAGATATAAATGTTAAATATACATTCATTACTTTGCAATTTGCGAGAATTTCCGACTTCAGCTGTTCCTTCGGAACAGTCGTATCATTGTACATATGACAGCCAAGACAGGCTACAGATGGTGTAATACGTCTCTCCCTGTCGCGGTAATCACTGCTAAATGCATGCGAGCACTAAGGGAAGTAGACAACTGGGTCTGGCCAGGAAGCGTGTCCGGGTGGCCGAGTGGTGCCGGGCGCCGTGGCTCAGCGCGCTCGGTCAGGGGGCTAAACGTCCTCTGTAATAAAAAAAGCTGAGCCAACCAGTCAACGAACAACCACGAACAAACTGAATGAACCACCGTAAACGATAGATCTACCAGATAAAAAAAAATTTAAAAAAAATGGTTTAGGCGACCGCTCGCGGCAAGCGGGAACCCGGGTTCGAGCCCCGGTCCGTCACAAAGTTTCATATGTTGCAGTATAATAGACCAACTGAAGAAGAGCAGTTGAAGTCGAAAATTCTCGCAAATTGCGAAGTAATGAATGTGTATTTAACATTTATAGCTGCGGAACAGACGTATCATTCTCTATATATATTTATTTTTCTACACAATTTTCAAGTCCATTCAGATATTTGTCATGCCGCTTTACAAGCTACAAAAAGCCGTCTAGGAAAAAATCATACGTCAGAAGAGCTGAACGGCATCTTTGTATTGCTCGCCGGCCGCGGTGCCGAGGAGACTGAGGCGCTCCAGTCACGGTCTGCACGGCCACTACGGTCGGGGGTTCGAATCCCCCCTCGGGCATGGATATTTGTGCCGTCCTTAGTGTTAGGTAGCTCATAAGTATTTTGTAAGTTTAGGGACTGATGACCCCGTAGTTAAGTCCCATAAGCTTAACAAACATTTGAACAGCATTGCTTCCGAAGCGCCTTCCGCCGAGTCTTCTTCAAAGCTGGAAACAGATGGAAGTCACTTGGTCCAGATCGGACTGTATGGCGAATGATGTAGGCGCTCCCAACCAAGAGCTGCCGTCGCCGAGTCTCGTCTCGCATTGTCATCCATCAGCAGAAAGCCAGATATGAGAAGGCCAGGCAGCTTTACTCGAATCGCCTCTTTCAATTTCGACAGAGTGGCACAGTACCGCGCTGCATTGATGGTTGCATCCTTCAAAAAGTCCAGCAACAAAACTCATTGCGCGTCGCAGAGAATGGTGAGTAGCACTTTACCTGCAGACGGAGTGCTTTTGAACTTCTTTTGGGACACGTTTTGACGGATATATCCACTCCAAGGATACGACCTTCTATTGGGGCGTGTGATGGTGAACCTACGTTTCATTCCCCGTCATCATCCGAAATAGAAAATCATTGCCATATTCACTTTAAGTCTCTTAACATTTACAAACATTTGATTTTACTACTTGTAACCCCCTATGACAACCTTAATAGTTGAATTTCAAAAATACCCCAACATGTGTCTTTTAAATTTCAACCAAGTATGAAATAATCATTTTTTGCAATTATGGGTTCAAAATTGACTTAGTAGCAACGTACTTTCAAAAAAGATTTCATCCCCTATTTCACCCACTAAATGATTAACTTTCTGAAAATACCGAAACAAGTGTCTTTTTAATTCTGCCCAAGAAAACATATACCAATTTATGTGGTTGTAGCTTCAAAATTACCTTAATAGCAAGAGATTTTCGAAAAAACATCCCTGCAGTTTAACACCCTTCAAGGTCGAATTACCGAATCCCGTATTTTTTAAATTCTAACTAACAATACAAATACCAATTTTGGCAGCTCTAGCTCCAAAATTGTCTCGACAACAATGTGTTTTCGAAAAGAATTTTTGATCCCATATTTTACCCCTTAGTTGTTGAATTTCCAAAAATACCGAAACTCGTTTCTTTTTAATCCTGATTAAGAGTCCATAAGCTTAAGTTTCTTAGTTATAGCTTGAAATTTGAGTTAACAGCAACATATTTTTGAAAATCAATTTTTTCATCCCGTATTTCACCCCCTTATTGGTCGAATTTACAAAAATACCGAAAACGTGTCTTTTAAATTCGAACCCAGAATCCAAATCCAAAAATTTGCAGTTCTAACTTCAAAATTGGCTAAACAGCAACGTATTTTCAAAAAAAGTTTCATCCCCTATTCCACCCTCTTACGGAAGGAATATCGAAAAATCGCTTCTACAGAGTAAGATCAACCCTCTCTTCAAATTTCAAGTTTCTGTCTTCAGTGGTTTGGGCTGGGTGATGATGAGTCAGTCAGTCGGAAAACTTCCTTTTATATATAGAGATGAAGAGGCTTTCTCAGGATAGAATACGGTGCAGACTGTAACAAACGAGCCTCAGGAATAAAGACCACAACACAACAACAGTAAGCTATTTTCCTGTCTTAAAAATATGGTTCAAAATGTTGTCATTCTGAATGATTATTACGTTCAAATAGCATTTTCGGCCATAGCAGTGTTAACAAAAGGTATTAGATTCTTCCTTACTTTTTCTGTGGATAATCAAGTTTCTTTGTGATGGGGAAACGCATGTACAACTTTTATGTAAGAATGGAAAAGAATTTTGTGAATTCTGGTAGTAAAAGCTACCGAAAGTTTATGCGTTTACGATATGTTGGTTTTTAGAAAACAAAGCAGTATGCAGCCGAAATAAGAATGGCGAAAAATGTGTTTAACATACCTACATTTAAACTTAACTGTTGCATTTGCGTATCAACAGACTCACTCTTGTTTGTATGTTATAAACTACAAACTTGTGTAAATAAAAATTGCTTTTTACATCTTCTACCAAATATATTTCACTTTTAAATTAAGATTGCTATTAGTGGTCACTGTAAAATACATGGTAAATGCGCAACTACATAGTTCGGAAATGAATCTTGGTGCACTAGTAACTTTCCATATATCAATATGCATTTTCTCGTGATGATTGGTTAGAAAGAAAACTTGTCACCTTAAATCGGAACTTGGGAGGGTAAAGAAGAGTGAAAATAAGAGGAAAAATATTATGGCATAGTTGCCAACATTAAATATTTTCGAAGAAAAATAACGGTTGAAATTTAGCGTTTCCTACATCTGTGAGGTGAGGTTATCGGCAGGAACAGTCTCTGTTGTAAATGTTTGGTAGTGTAACTGGTAGTGTCATGGGCTACATATTTTGCGGTCTGTGTTCAAATGCAACCTCCTATTTTTTTCTCACTTTTAGTTGGCACAGAATAATGTAATTCTGTGAAATAGAATCAAATTATTGTTAAATTCACCTAAGAAGAATGAAGAACAGCTGTGAACATGAGTCACAGAGAAATATATCTCCTCGGAGTAGAGACGAAAATTAATTCACTTAATAAAAATAAATTTTCTGATCCATATTGAACATCGACTAGATCCCTATCAGAAGCACGATTTTTATTGGCACCATACACAGGCGATACTGTCGCAGAAATCATACAAGTATTGCAGCGTGAACATTATAACAGCGGCGTTCTTCGTTGAGGCTATATCTACTTACCAAATTTCTTACTTTCTCCTCCGAATGAAAAAATACGTTGTTGACTCCCACCTACGAGAGAGAAATTGTCATCATAATAAATTAACCCGAGATTTGAACGTTCTTTCATGCCGACGCTCTTGGAGTGTGGAGTGATAAATAAACAGTATTACAGTGATTCGATGAACCCTCTACCAGGCACGTCATTTGCAGTGCAGCCATGCAGATGCAGATGTTTGTGAAATAGAAATGTCTCGCTACTTCCATTGAGAAAGTCAATGAGAGGAACAGTAAAAAAAAAAAAAAATTAAATTCTGTAGTTCCCGTAATACTTACTTCAAATCATCTTAATAGATACGCTGTCCTACTAGACAATCACCCGTATCGCACATCTGCAGATAATAAAACGCTCACTGTTTCATTCACTGAAGTATGGTGAAAGGTACAATTATGTGTACTAGGAAGATGAAAAGGATGTTCCACGCTTACTTCTAAGCCCCTGTTGACACAAACTTCTTTTGAGAAAAATTAAATAAAATTCATCAGAAATAAACATCACCTCTCTTCTATGAATAATCTAGAAAGGAAGATTAGGATTTCAAATGTTCAAATGTTTGTAGAGCTTATGGGACTTAACTACGGGGTCATCTGTCCCTAAACTTACAAACTACTTATGAACTAGCTAATACTAAGGACGGCACAAATATCCATGCCTGAGGGGGGATTAGAACCCCCGACCGTAGTAGCCGTGAGAACGTGACTGACGCACCGCAGACCGCTCGGCCACCGCGGCCGGCGATTAGGGTTTAACGTCCCATCCAGGACCGGAGCAAGGCACACGCGAAGATGAAGGACCCACTTCGTGGCATTCGCTTCAAAACTCTTACAGAGATTCGCCAGGCACCATCAACAGAACAGGTTCTGCTAACGGTATACTATGCCTTCCACATAGCTGGCAACGGGTTCTACACAATGCTGGTGAGTACTTTGAAAGATAGTAACAGTTGCAAATATGTAACGCTTTTGTATCAGTTGTGATTAAATAGTTGCCACTATTTAAGTTTCAATCCTGTTATTTATATTTAATTAGCCGATGACGAGCAATGGCCCTTTCTTCAGAGCGGAGGCACTGCTAGGCCGTTACTCTAACGGAAATCAGTTGTCCCCCAATCTTCAGAAACAGTTACCACATCTGTTGTAAAGGGTCTATTTTATTGAATTTAATATTTTGACGATCTGCTACCTCACTGATAAGTAATTTTATTCGTTAAACTAAGCTCTTTAGTGGTATTTATTAGTTAATTTTTCATTTCTCCCACTTCAAAACGTGAATGTGGTCATGTGGCCTGAAGTTTCATCAGTCTGTACCTTCCCTATTTCTAATATTTCTTGCTTAGGAAAGATTTTACATATTTTAGTTAACTCCAGGTGTTTTTTTTTTTTTTTTTTTTTTTTTAACGTTCTTAAATTTTCTTCCTTTCGACGTCTGATGATGCCCAGAAGAGGCGAAACGCGTCATGTATAAACAAGTGAAACATCACTTTTGTGCAATCAAGACTGTTTTTTTACCAAAAACTTAAAAAAACACCATCTTTTACAGTTTGTCCTCACTGTTGTAAACACAAAAACAACGCTATGACATGAAACTGCAGAAGACAATAAAATAAGTTTAGGCCTGTTTGGAACTGAAGAAGAGCTGCTCTTGTTACGAAGCAAGAATTACGCGATGTGTGCGAAACGCACCTCTGCGCGTGTCGGCCTGCGACCGCGCGAAACTGGAGAGGCCGGCTAGGATTTCGGCAGCCTCCGTCATTCCCACAACCAACACAGACCGGTCAACAGCCGCCGCACAACAGACCAGGCAACGCTAACTTTAAAGTACAGTGTACTAAGCAAAGATGGAAAAGCCGAAAGGTGGAAGGAATATATAGAAAGTCTCTAAAAAGGAAATAAACTTGAAAGCAGTATTCTAGAAATGGAAGATGATGTAGAGGAGTATGAGAGAGGAGATACTATACTGCGAGAAGAATTTGTCAGAGCACTACAAGATTTGAGTAGAAACAAGGCCCCTGGAACAGATGACATCCCTTCTGAACTGCTGATATCGTTAGGAGAGCTAGTCATGAAGAAATTGTTCCACCTAGTACATAAGATATATGAGACAGGGGAAATACCCTCCGACTTCAAGAAGAATATAGTAATTCCAATTCCAAACAAAGCAAGCGCAGACAAATATGAAAATTACAGAACTATCGGTTTAATCAGTCATGGTTGCAAAATACTGACACGAATAATTTACAGACGAATGGAAAAACTGGTGGAATCCGACCTTGGAAAAGATCAGTTTCGATTTAGGAGAAATGTTGGAACACGGGAGGCAATACTCACTTTAAGACTTATCTTAGAATATAGGCTAAGGAAAGGGAAACGTACGTTTTTAGCGTTGGTAGATTTGGAGAAAGCTTTTGACAATGTCGACTGGAATAAACTGTTTCAAATTCTGAAGGTAGCAGGGGTAAAATATAGGGAGCGAAGAGTTATACTCAAGTTATACAAAAACCAGACAGCGGTTATTAGAGTCGAAGGGCATGAAAGGGATGCAGAGGTTGGGAAGGGAGTAAGACACGGTTGTAACCTTTCGCCATTGTTGTTCAATCTGTACATTGAGCAAGCAGTGAAGGAATGCAAGGAGAACTTTGGAGAGGGAATTAAAGTTCAGGGAGAAGAAATAAAAACTTAGCGGTTTGCCGATGACATAGTAATCCTGTCAGAGACCGCAAAGGACCTGGAAGAACAATTGAATGGAATGCACAATGTCTTGAAAAGAGGTTACAAGATGAACATCAACAAGAGTAAAACAAGGATAATGGAATGTAGCGCCAGAAAATCAGGCGATGCTGAAGGAATTAAATTAGGTAATGAGGCAATAAAAGTAGTAGACAAGTTTTGTTACTTGGGTAGCAAGATAACTTCTGATGGCCGAAGTAAAGAAGATATAAAATTCAGAATGGCTATGGGAAGAAAAGCGTTTCTGAAGAAGCGAAACTTGTTGACATCGAATATTAGTTTAAATGTTAGGAAGTCGTTTCTGAAGGCATTTGTCTGGAGTGTAGCATTGTATGGAAGTGAAGCGTGGACAATAAGGAGTTCAGACAAAAAAGATGATAGAAGCTTTTTAAATGTGGTGCTACAGACGAATGATGAAAATTAGATGGGTAGATCACGTAACTAATGAGGAGGTGCTCAAAAGAATTGGGGAGAAAAGAATTTTTTGGCGTATTCTGACTAAGAGAAGGGATAGGGTGGTGGGACATATCCTGAGACATCAAGGAATCGTCAACTTAGCATTAGAAGGAATTGTGTGGGGTAAAAATCGTAGAGGGAGACCGAGGGACGAATACAGTAAGCAGATGCAAAGGAATGTAGGTTGCCGAAAGTATTCTCAGATGAAGAGACTTGCACCGGACAGGTTAGCATGGAGAGCTGCAACAAACCAGTCTGCGGACTGAAGACCACAACAAACAAACAACAAACATAATAAACTTCAGGTTACGTACGTATACATTCTACAAGTCGTTAATAATCGGTCGAGTAATGTCTGTAGCAATCAAGATCACAATCTTGCATTGATCAAAAGACAGAGATAACCACTGTCTGACACGTTTAGCACAATTCTGTTGATCAATACCCCAGTTAACCTTTTCAGTCCCACATTATAAAATCAGTTTTGGAAAAATTAAAATTCAATGTTATCTGTATTGATACAAAGCCGTAAACATCAATATGTGTTTTAAAACTTTTGGTTGAACTATTGATTTTTATGTCATGTATTTCATGCAAACACAGACGTTTGTATCGAGGTATTTTATTACTTGGACGTTACTTTGTTGATAATGCCATACCAATAATGCTAGCATAATCTTCGCTACAGCACCAAAGACAAGAAAATTCACTGCTGGAATAAAATAAAAGGAACCACACTCACTATCACACTCTCAGTCACGTACAGACGGCAACGCAACACAGCCTCCAAGATGGACATATTAATGCCTCAGAAGTGGCTATACGCCGTACCAAGCGGCAAAATGTCGTACTAGAAGCATGTTGTTCATCATCAAAACTGCAACTTTAAGGATTGATGCACAATATATATATAAATGAATGTTTGTCTTTATGTCCTCTATGAGTTCATAAACCATTCATTCGATTGCAATGAAACTTTGGTGAACTGTTCACCGTACGCCCACGAAGGTTCCTGACCGAAAAACAAAAGAGCACGACACATAGGAGATATGTCGTCATAAATAATGAGAGGCCACCGCTTGAAAATAACCAGATTTATGCGTTAATTATTGGAAAATGGGAGTAGTGAGGGACCTGCAACAAAATTTGCATGTAATTTCGGACGTTTATGAAGCGTTTTCTAACTGACCCGCCCCCTCCCAAAAAAAAAAAAAAAAAAAAAAAAAAAAAAAAAAAAAAAATTATGTAACCAAAAGAAGTCTACCGCTCACAACAGTTTCATTGTAGATGACGTAAAACTGTCGCATAACGCATGACATTGTATCAGATAAAGTTAGCCGGCCACGGTGGCCGAGGGGACTGAGGCGCACCAGTCACGGTCTGCACGGCCACTACGGTCGGAGGTTCGAATCCCCCCTCGGGCATGGATATTTGTGCCGTCTTTAGGATAAGCTAGTTGGTAATTAGTTTGTAAGTTTAGGGACTGATGACCCCGTAGTTAAGTCCCATAAGCTATACAAACATTTGGACATTTGAGATAAAGTTAGCTTTACAGATTTGCATGTTACTAATTTTTTTTTTCCTGCAAGTCTCCCTTAATTCTCTTGCATCCAAAATTAAGCAATCTGTTTTCTTAATCTCTATCTATATAAAAGTGAAATGATACTCACACACTCACTGACTAAACATGAAATCTCGAAAACTACTTCACCTATGAAGCTGCAATTTGGCAGGAATGTAGTTTATAGGTTGAAAACTTCAGCTAAGAAAGTATTTTGTGATGGTACATGGCGGAGCATACTTCTCCTACAGACTCACAAAATCGAGTTTCATTCCGACCTTCAACAGAAAGGTAAGGTCACCGTCTACCTTAAGTTTCATACGGTGCATGGGGGAGGATACTTTGCAACATAAAAATGGATCACCAAAAAAACCTTGGTCGCGCCATAACTTGAGAACGGTTCGACCGATTTAACAGATCCTTTTTTTTTTTTTTTTTTTTTTTTTTGGTTTTTTTTTTTTTTTTTTTTTTTTTTTTTTTTTTTTTGTTTACGTTGTTCTCAGAGCAAGGGTTGTATGAAATTTAAAAAAAAATGTTCAAATGTTTGTATAGCTTATGGAACTTAACTACGGGGTCATCAGTCCCTATACTTACAAACTACTTATCAACTAGCTTATCCTAAGGACGGCACAAATATCCATGCCCGAGGGGGGATTCGAACCCCCGACCGTAGTGGCCGTGCAGACCGTGACTGGAGCGCCTCACTCCCCTCGGCCACCGCGGTCGGCTATGAAATAAAACTGGATTATTTGAGAACAGCAAAGTGTGTTTTTCAATGTGACCCTGCGTTTCTGTTGCATAGTAATCTATAGTTGTGTTCCGATATTGATGAAATTTTGCACACTCTACCTTAAAAACAAGAGGAATGTCAGTGGCTGTATAAAATTTCGTTCGGTACAGGAGCAGGGTACTTATGGTATTTTACAAAATTCATAGTTTTGTTTCAATCTTTATGGATTTTTACACACATGACATTTAAACCAAGTGGAAGATCACTGGGTACATAAATGTTTGTTTGGTAAATGACAGAGGGTACCTTGCAGGGAACTTTTGCGAGAGAGAGGGAAAGGTGGAAACGAACAGAGAGATGGGAGAGAAAGAGATCGATGCAGAGAGAGGAGGGAAGGGCATGTGGACTACGAGAGTGTAAGATAGAAGAAATGGGCAACTTTTAATACGTTGTTGTCCAAGAATAACACTGGGTACGAAAGGGTTAGAGGCTACATCCTTCTGCGAAAATGGTTCAATAGCGCGGCGCGAGCTTCCTAAAATAATTCGTCATAGCGATGAAATTGGCGATATCCTTTTTATCTTTGAGAGGTGGAAGCTCTCTCAGTGCCTTAGTGCGCTTTTGACCTGTAGCCACACTACTACTAGAAAACAGATGACACAAAAACAAAACTTGCGTGCGAGCCAAAGTAAGTCCGGCATTACGCAATCTGGACAAAACCTGCGCGCGATAATCAGAGTGTTCCTTAAATGATTTACTGTAAATAACTAGATCGTCTAAGTAAATGACCACACAAGTCAAATTCAAATCTCCAAATAAGTAATCTAGTAGACGAGATATAACAGTAGCACCACTGGCCAAACCAAACGGAACACGATTGAACTCAAACAGGTTAAAATAAGTACAAACATCAGTGAAATGAAATAATCATATGGCTTTCCTTGGCCGGGATATCACCATTGGGTTTCGACCGCCTGCAGCAAGTGTCTTTATTGACGCCACTTCGGCGACTTGCTGCCGATGTAGATGAAAGTGATGATGAGGACAAAGGCACAACACCGGGAATCGAACCCAGGCCTCTTGTATCGGTGGTCAGTGACGCTACCATTGAACTATGGAGGGGGACACAAACAGCAGTGACATGCTTACAATCCTCGGTCTAAGGAATCTGATAATATGCCTGCTTAAAGTCAAATACAGTAAACCAATTAGCGCCAGCAAACCAAGTAAAAGAACTGTACGAGTCGAGCAAGTCCAAAATGACTGTTGTTAAGTCGGCGATAATCCACAATCACCCTAAAATCCTACCTACCATCCTTGGGAACCAAGAAGACAGGCGAGGCATACGGAGAGGTAGAATGGCGGATCAATGCTCCAGCATTGTATTAAGTTTTTCTCAGACTATCTTAATCTTGGAAGGCGTCAAGAGGTAGGGAGATTGCCTAACCGTAATATCGTCCCTGAGTCTAATATGATATTGAATAACATTAATTTCGCACAGCCTGTCTGATACATCATCTGCAATTGCTCTAGAAACTGTCTAAGGCGCGTAGTTTGACTCGGCGACCGATGAGCGACATTAAAAAGCACACATCTTGTAAAGGAATCTGCCGCGCACAGCTACAAAATCCAAAACTCTCGGCGGGCTTAAAAACAAACGCGAAGGAGTTGCTGAAAAAATCAAAAAAAAAATCGTAGTTCCCCTAAAAAAAATCAAAACCCAGTGTGAGCGTGTAAATCCATTATTAATTTTCTTTTGTAAAACATGGTTGATATTTTTTTTGTGACTATGATGTATGCTGATGAGGGAAGTAATATGTCTTTATTGACTGTCTTTGACATGATACACTATGTGATTTTCCTTTAATGATTTTGTATAACTGTTCTTTACTACACACTTGCCATTGAAATTGCTACACCAAGAAGAAACGCAAATGATAAACGGGTATTCATTGGACAAATGTTTTATACTATAACTAACATGTGACGACATTTTCACGCAATTTTGGTTCATCGATCCTGAGAAATCAGTACCCACAACAACCATCTCTGGCCGTAATAACGGCCTTGATACGCTGGGCATTGAGTCAAACAGAGCTTGGATGGCGTGTACAGGTACAGATGCCCATGCAGCTTCAACACGATACCACAGTTCATCAAGAGTAGTGACTGGCGTATTGTGACGAGCCTGTTGCCCGGTCAACACTGACCAGATGTTTTCAGTTGGTGAGAGATCTGGAGAATGTGCTGGTCAGGGCAGCAGTCGAACATTTTCCGTATACAGAAAGGCCCGCAGGACTTGCAACATGCGGTCGTGCATTATCCTGCTAAAATGTAGGGTTTCGCAGGGATCGAATGAAGGGTAGAGCCACGGGTTGTAACACATCTGAAAAGTAACGGCCACTGTTCAAAGTGCGGTCGATACGAACAAGAGGTGACCGAGACGTGTAATTAATGGCACCCGATACCACCACGCCGGGTGATACGAATACACGCTTCCAGTGTGCGTTGACCGCGATGTCGCCAAATACGAATGCGACCATCATGATGCTGTAAACAGAACCTGGATTCAACCGAAAAAATGACTTTTTGCCATTCGTGCACCCAGGTTCGTCGTTGCTTACACCACGCAGGCGCTCCTTGTAACCGCAGCCGTGGTCTCCGAGCTGATAGTCCATGTTGCCGCAAACGTCGTTGAACTGTTTGTGCAGATGGTTGTTGTCTTGCAAACGTCCCAACTGTTGACTAAGGGATCGAGACGTGGCTGCACGATCCGTTACAGCCATGCGGATAAGATGCCTCGACTGCTATTGATACGAGGCCGTTGGAATCCAGCACGGCGTTCCGAATTGCCCTCCAGAACCCAACGATTCCATATTCTGCTAAGTCATTGGATCGCGACCAACGCGAGCAGCAATGTCGCGATACGATAAACCACAATCGCGATAGGCTACAATCCGATCTTTATCAAAGTCGGAAATGTGATGGTATGCATTTCTCCTCCTTACACAAGGCATCACAACAATGTTTCAGCAGGCAACGCCGTCAACTACTGTTTGTGTATGAGAAATCGGTTGGAAACCTTCCTCATCTCAGCACGTTCTAGGTGTCGCCACCGGGACCAACCTTGTGTGAATGCTCTGAGAAGCTAATCATTTGCATATCACAGCATATGCACCTATAACGTGCTGACAGGAGTTGACCAGCGTTGCCTGGTGAAATGTTGTTGTGATGCCTCGTGTAAGCAGGAGAAATGCGTACCATCACGTTTCCGACTTTGATAAAAGTAGCCTATCGCGATTGCGGTTTATCGTATCGCGACATTGCTGCTCGCGTTGGTCGCGATCCAATGACTGTTGACAGAATATGGTATCGGTGGGTTCAGGAGGGCAATACGGAAAGCCGTGCTGGATCCCAAAGGCCTCGTATCACTAGCAGTCGAGATGACAGGCATATTATCGGCATGGCTGTAACGCATCGTGCAGACACGTCTCGACCCCTGAGGACGTTTGCAAGAAAACAACCATCTGCAGGAACAGTTCGACGACGTTTGCAGCGGCATGGACTATCAGCTCAGAGACCATGGCTGCGGTTACCCTTGACGCTGCATCACAGACAGGAGCGCTTGCGATGGTGTACGCAACGACGAACCTGGATGCACGAATGGCAAAACGTCATTTTTTCTGGTGAATCCTGGTTCTGTTTATAGCTTCATGATGGTCGCATCCGTGTTTGGCGACATCGCGGTCAACGAACAATGTAAGCTTGTACTCGTCATCGCCATACTGGCGTATCACCCGGCGTGATGATATGGGATGCCATTGGTTAGACGACTCGGTCACCTCTTGTTCGCATCACCGGCACTTTCAACAGTGGCCGTTAAATTTCAGATGTGTTACGACCCGTGGCTCTACCCTCCATTCGATCCATGCAAAACCCTACATTTCAGCAGTTGCAGGTCCTGTACGGACCTTTGTAGGTACGGAAAATGTTCGACTGCTGCCCTGACCAGCAAATTCTTCAGATCACTCAGCAATTGAAAACGTCTGGTCAATGGTAGCCGAGCAACTGACTCGTCACAATACGCCAGTCACTACTCTTGATGAACAGTGGTATCGTGTTGAAGCTGCATGGGCATCTGTACCTGTACACGCCATCCAAGCTCTGTTTGATTCAATGCCCCAGCGTATGAAGGCCAATATTACGGCCAGAGGTGGTTGTTCTGGGTACTGATTTCTCAGGATCTATGTACCCAAAATGCGTGAAAATGTAATCACAAGTCAGTTCTAGTGTAATATATTCGTAAAATGAATACCCGTTTATCATCTTCATTTCTTCTTGGTGTAGCAATTTTAATGACCAGCAGTATATTAGATGACAATACTTTTTGATTGTTCAGTTTGTGAGTAGCTATGATGCTACTTGAAAGTCATCTCCATAGCTACTAATGGCTTTTAAAGCAGCTAACTTACTCAGCCTGAAACGTGTCCATAAAGAATTATTTTTGTAAGAAAATGTCTAATATTGTGCCTCCTGTTTTGTATCGAGTAACTTGCTTGCAAGAAAATGTATAATATCGCTTCTACTGTATGTATCGATATGTGTACTTAACTCTGTGAAGTTTCATCTTTGGCAAAGATCATGTATTGCATAGCATTGTAGCTCGCGCTGAGAGAGAGTAGCACTTGTGGTTCAGCTCGCTTAGAGAGCGGTTGAGTTGTGTGTATGGCTCCGATGTAGAGCAGAGGCTGCTTTGCCAGCAAGTCAGAAGTTGTATTATGTAGGTAATGTAATGCTGATTATTAATAATAAGTAACAAAGTTGACCTTTCTTTCCTGTTTCATTTACGTAGTTAGAAAATTAACCTACTTCCTTTATTTGATATTTAGTTATTAGTGGATTTAAAGTGCAGTATTGATTTGAATAATATTGTTGAACAGATTTCATTGTTGGTGCCATGGTAAATGATAGTTAATTGACTATGATACTAAATTTCAATAATCAGAAACTGATCTGCATAAAAATTCTCACAGTCAAGCATTAAGAAAGTGGTTTGTGGTTTTTTAATATCTTTCTCGCAGTCAAAATTTTTGAGTATAGTCAGTGTCTGTTTCAAATGGTCACAGTTGTTTTGTGTTTAAAATATCCGTTGCGTATATAATCAGTTTAATGCACTGTTTCTTATTTAATAGTATATACATCAATATCAGGGCCATAATTAAACCAAATTGCTGTGTTAATGAACAATTTGTTGTCTGATTTAACGATAGGTTCAACATCCACAACACACACACAGCTTTTAAGCCATCGTTTTAGGTGCTGATATGGTGTTCAGCTCGTCTACATAAACAAAAACTGACACTATACATGGAATTAGAGAACCCAAAATGTTTTATATAACTCTATTCGAAAACAAAGAAAAAATACAGGAGTACAAGAATTGTGAAGGATACGTGTCAATGTGATGATGTCAGAGAGAGAGGAAAGGAAAGATTGATAGAGGAAGATTTATATCCTCAATTCATATACATTACCATCCCTTCAAAACATCAATTAAAATAATAAAAGGGGGACGTGTGACTATAAAAGTGACTACTACGACGGTGTAGCTGCACTCTTCACACTACAGATTTACAGCCATCATATTGACGACTGATACATTTCAGTACAATTTCGTTGCGTTTAGTGACGCCACCGCGATTTCTTTGTCGCCAAAGTCACCAAACAGGTCCATTCCAAAAGGGCGAAACGATTTCCGCCACGTCACATGTTTTACATCTGAAGCGTAGTTAATATCTTAATAACCGTCTCATTTTCTGCTGGCGGAGAAGTTACGAGCAGCGGGTTCTTGTAAGTGGCTGCCAGTTCTGTGTGACCTAAGATATTATCTTACAACACATCAAGGACAATTCCAGGTGGAACAATTTTCTGAAGGTGGTATACCTCTAGAAAAATTCCTTGACTTGTCGAACGCTTGTAGTTGTACCTAAAAGCTAATATGATGTCATGGATGTCGCAGAGTCACTCTGAACGAGCGCTATTTGCAAGTCAAAGTTCCCAATAGCCGAAGGTCACTGGCTTGTCAGTTGGCAACAGTGTGCCACAATTAACGATTGGTTCAGGAAATGTGGTCCTTCATGGCGTAACATAGATAATACCATTCTCAGTCTCTTTTCCTCGTGATGTTGTTTAGTGTATGTGACATTACTACGAAATATCTGTCTTCGAGTTTCTGGAGAAGTATTAGAATGCGCTTCTACTTTATTTTCAAGAAAGTCTTCTCGAGAGCAATACTTACAGGTATTTTTATAGAAAAGTAGAAGGTCCTCATTGTGGCAATTATAGGGGTTTGACATCAGTGAAATTTTGTTACTATGGTTCATGGTGCACAGTAGTGTAAATCATATTGATTGAGTCCACTGTTGGTTCTTGATGAAACATTTTCAATTAAATAAACTGAAACACAGTTGTTGCCTTGCTTCACAAAACTATTTTATTTTCACGAACTAGGTTTCGGGTTATGAGCCCATTTTCTAGTGACTTACTGATTTCAACGTACACAAGTAAAGACAAACGATACTACTATTACAACTCTCTGGTATTCAATTTCAACACGATATCACCGTTTGATAATTAATTTAGAAACAATTACATTTGCATTCAGTGAATTACCTTTTATAATTATTGATGGCTGGCTGTTTGTCCTTGGAGTTGAAGAGACGATACCAAAGTCCTGCTGTTTAGAACAGACAGGTCGGTCAATCTGTACTAGGCTCAGGGAACACCACAGGAATTAGAGATTAACAAAGCCAGATTCTGCCTTCACTGAACACTGCATAGAACAGAAGTACAAACATCAATAGATGTAGAAGTCTCACATGTAGAAGGTAAAGGTGCAAAACACCCAATTAGAAATATTGGAAATTAAAAAACATATGCGAACAGCCTCAAATTTACTTCTGAACGAGCAGATAGAATTCAGTTATTCCCCTCTTTTTTATTACTAGTAACATATACACAAAAGATAATAACAGTATTTAGAATACGAGGCTGTTATTGGTAAAGAAACAGTGACATAAGTTCTCAGGCTACAATAATTAATTGTCACTAGACAATTTCAGCAAGTCATCAGTACTGAAAAGTACATAATATCGAGCTTACAATAATTTAGTTACTAACATGATTATACAATGTAATCCAATAGATCCAAAATCGAAAAAGTAATTGTTTCTAAATTAATTATCGAGCAGTGATACCGTCCAGTATTAAAATAGAAAACCAGTAAACTGTAATAATGTTATGGTTTGTTTTTATTTGTGTACGGTACTTTGGAATCAGTAAGTCACTAGAAAATGAGCACATAACCCGACACAGAGGTCGTGAAAATAAAATAGTTTTGTGAAACAAAACAACAACTGTGGCTCAATATGGAACAAGATATATCGAAATATTTACTTTCGGCGCACTTTAGGTTAGTAACACTAAAAGCGGGCCGTTTGCGATCGTCTTTTGACAGCTCGAAATTTAATTACAAATAACGCCATCTACATCGATACTCCACAAGCCACTTCAAAATGTGTAGTGAAGAGTACTTCGACTACCATTGTCAGTTCCTCCTGTTCCAGTCGCGTATTAACGAAGGAAATTTGGAGTTTAACGTCCCGTCGACATCGTGGTCATTAGAGATAGAGCTCACGGTCGGAATGTTTCGGTAAGGATGTGGAAGGAAATCGGCCATGCCCTTTGAGAGGAACCATCCCGGCATTTGCCTGGAGTGATTTAGGGAAATCACGGAAAACCTAAATCACCATCCTTCCGAATGCGAGTTCACTGTGTTATCTCTGCGCCACCTCGATAGGTCAGTCGCGTATGGTTCGTAGGAAAAATGATTGGCGGAGATATTCCCTGTGGCCTCTAATCTCTCTAATTTTATCTTTTTTAATCGTTTCTGCCGCCCTCATTAACCACAGAAATTGGCGAGTTGTGGTGGCTTGCGTGTTTCAACAATACAGGTAACCGTAGTGTAGGTGCAACCACAGCAGAGGTATCGGCGGAGAGGCGAGACGGACGTGTGGTTCCTGAAGAAGTGTAGCAGCTTTTTCAGTAGTTGCAGGGCAACAGTCTGTATGATTGACTGATCTGGCCTTGTAATATCAAATAATGTGGCTTTGCCATACAGTTACTGCAAACGGCTGAAAGCAAGGGGAAACTACAGCCGTTACTTTTCCCGAACACGTGCAGCTCAACTGTAGGAATACATGATGCCATCCTCTCGGGTAAAATATTTCGGAGGTAAAATAGTCCCCTATTCGGATTTCCGGGCGGGGACTACTCAAGAGGATGTCGTCATCAGGAAAGATAACAGAGGCATTCTTCTGATCAGAGCGTGGAATGTTATATCCCTTAATTGGATAGGGGAGTTAGAAAATTTAAACAGGGAAATGGATAGGTTGAAGTTAGATATAGTGGGGATGAGCGAATTTCGGTGCAAAGAGAAATAGGATTTCTGGTGAGTACAGGATTATAAAATCAGTTGTGGGTAGAACCGGAGTAGGTCTAATGTAATGTTTGTTTGTTCGTCTCTTTTGCTCGTATTTTATGCACGGCCATACCGTACATCCGATTGCGATAAATGTCAACTCATTGCTTGCATTTGTGCGATGGTTACAGCCATACTAACTTCGTAAGGTGGAGGGTCTTTGCAATTAGTTAATTTATTTCTTACGTCTTCACGCTGAAATGGTTGGACGGATATGAATGAAATTTGGAACAGAGGTAGCTTATACCATGATTAATACATGGGACACCATATGGTACGTGGCGGAGATACCTTACAATGAGTTAATATGTTGCTACTCCTTCATGCTGAAAGGAAGGGACAGATTTGAAAGAAATTATGGAGAAAGCTTATACCCTTCATTAACAAACGGGCTACCTTTCTGAAACCTTCGTAGGTCCATGGAGGAGGATGCGTTACAACAAACATCCGAATTGTTTGACAGGTCACCATGAATATCAGCACATAAATGTATGTTTTCATGAAGGAGATTTTTAAAGTCTGCAAGACAGTGCATTTAGCATGAGGGAGGGTACCTTGCGACTTTTACATGTTTGTGCAGTCACCATGAAACTTGGCGCATATATGTATGTTTTCATATATGGGAGGGAAAGGAGTAGGTGGAGGTGGAGACGGACAGAAAGGAGGGACGGGATGGACAGAGAGAGGGGAGAGCAGAAGAATAGAGGGATGATGGTGACAGAGAGGGGAAAGGAGATGAATAGAGGGAGGACGAGGAGAAAGCAACAGCAGGAGACAGGGGGGAGGAGCGGGTAACAGAGACTAATAGAGGCGGCATTGGACTGATGTCGAGGTGGAAGAGTTCGACAAATAGACGGCTAGGTGTGGGCAGAGAAAGTGGAAGGTGGAGAGAGAGAGAGGAGAAGATAAAACAGAGTAAGAGATGAGGAATAGAGACGGAGAGAGGAGGAGATAGAAAAGGGAAAGAGAGATGGACTAAGAAAAGACTATAATAAATACGCACCCGTGCAAAGCCGGGTTTTCAGCTAGTTTTGAATAATAAAACAGGAATGCGGGTAAACTACTATGAGCGACGCAGTGATTATCGCAGTACACGATTATATGCCAACTAGCTCTGCCAATAATGATGATGAGAGCGAAGAAATGTATGAGAACATGTAGGAAATTATCCAGACAAGGAAGACAAAAACTTAACTGCGACGGGGACTGGAATTCGGTAGTAGTAAAAGGAAGTGAAAGAAAAATAGTAGCTTAATATGGACTGGGTAAAAGGGGTGAAAGAGTAAGCTGCGTGTTAGAATATTGCGCGGAACATAATTTAATCATAACAAACACTTTGTTTAAGGATCATGAAAGAAGGCTCTATACGAGCAAGAGACCAGGAGACACCAGAATGTACCAGACAGATTTCATAATGGTAAAACATAGATTTCGCAATCAGGCTTTAAACTGAAAGACATATCCTGCGACAGATATAGACTCTGGCCATATATTATTGGTTATGAACTGTAGACTGAAATTGGAAAAAAAGTGCAGAAAGGTAAGAAAATAAGGAGATGGGACCTGGATAAATTGAAGGAACCTAAAGCTCTTGAGAATTTCAGAGGGAGCTTTGGGCAACAATTGACAGAAACAGGACAAATAAAACAGTAGAAGAGGGGTAACTTTGAAAGATGAAATAATCAAGACAGCAGAGGACCAAATGGGTTGGAAGGCTTGTACAAAAAGACCTTGGATATCACAGTAAATTAAATTTAATTGATAAAAGAAAAAATACAAAAAAATCAGTAAATGAAGCAGGTAAAATGAATTACAGACGATTAAGAAATGAGATTGAGTGGAAGTGCAAGATGTACATGCAAAGTTTGAGAATCCTGGTTGAGAGGATTTTCTTCTATATTCTCTTGAAATGAGCTTTGCTTGCGTAAATTAAAATTAAACGTATTTTTCTAATGTTTTCTTGGCATTGTGTTATGCACAAAAAATAATGAACCCTAATTTTGGTCTAACCCGCTGTTGCGGGTTTTCTTTATTTCATCACCTCCCTCTTACATGCAGTCACAGTCACGTTAAAAATCAAAATCCTATCGACAAGGGTTCGCAAATTGATTCCGTATTCCTTGATTTCCAGAAGGCTTTTGACACCGTACCTCACAAACGGCTTTTAATCAAATTTGTGGTTACGGTATATCGCCCCAAATTTGCGATTGGATAGGGTATTTCCTCTCAGAGAGGAAACAATTCGTAGTAATCGATGGTAAGGCATCGACTAAAACAGAGGTGATTTCGGGCATTCCACAGGGTAGTGTTATTGGTCCTCTGCTGTTCCTTATTTACATAAACGATTTAGGGGAAAATCTAAGTAGCTCTCTTAGATTGTTTGCAGATGACGCCGTCATTTACTGTCTATTAACATCATCTGAAAATCAAAACCAACTGTAGAATGATTTGAATAAGATATATGTATGGTGTAAGAATTGGAAATTGACTCTAAATAATAAGAAGAGTGAAGTCGTGCACATGAGTACGAAAAGAAATCCGTTAAACTTGGCTTACATGATAAATCAATCAAATGTGAAGGCCGTAAACTCCACAAAATACCTAGGAGTTACAATTACTTCTGACTTAAATTGGAAAAAAACAGGTAGATAATGTCGTGGTAAAGGCGAACCAGAGACTGCGTTTTATTGGCAGAACCCTGAAAAGATGTAACAGAACTACTAAAGAAACTGCGTACACTACGCTTGTCCAAATGTTCAAAAGTTTGTAATTCTATCGGACCAAACTGCGTGGTCATCAGTCCGTAGCTTACAAACTACTTAAACCTAGGTAAACTAATCTAAGGACAAACACACACACCCATGCCCCAGGGAGGACTCGAACCTCCACGGCGAGCAACCGCGCCCTCCGCAGCGAGACGCTTTAGACTGCTCGGCTACTCCACCGCGGCTACACTTGTCCGTCCTTTTATGGAATATTGCTACCCAGTGTGGGATCCTTACCAGGTGGGTTTGACAGAGGACATCGAAAGAGTCCAAATAAGGGCAGCTCGTTTCGTATTGTCTCGATACAGGGGAGACAGTGTTACGGAAATGATACAGGATCTGGGATGGGAATCATTACAACAACGGCGCTTATCGCTGAGGCGTGGGCTGCTTACGAAACTACAATCGCCAACATTCTCAAATGTTCAAATGTTTGTAAAGCTTATGGGACTTAACTACGGGGTCATCAGTCCCTAAACTTACAAACTACTTATGAACTACTTACGATCTAGGACGGCACAATTACCCATGCCCGAGGCGGGATTCGAACCCCCGACCGCAGTGGCCGTGCAGACCGTGACTGAAGCGCCTCAGTCTCCTCGGCCACCGCGGCCGGCGCCAACATTCTCCTCCGAATGCGAAAATATATTGTTGACTCCCACTTACATAGGTAGAAATGATCATCAGAATAAAATACGAGAAATCGGAGCCGGAACGGAGAGATTCAGGTGTTCATTCTTCCCGCGCGCTATTCGAGAATGGAATGGAAGATAAAACAGTATAACGGTGGTTCGGTGAACCTTCTGTCAGGCACTTAAATGTGATATGCAGAGTATTCCATGTAGATGTAGATGTCACGTTCTGGTATTTATATAACGGTATGAGGTGAAATGTGCCCGCGAGTCTCCGACACTGCGACTGATGAAAGCGCCTGCTCTTGACTGGGAGCGATAACCCTTTTTCCCTAGGAGAAAATGGAGGCCCGCCGTCCGTGGCACAGTAATAGCTGGGGATCACAATGCGTGCCACGTTATCTGCGTAAGGGCGACAGCCGCCGCTGATGCATCGACAGACGGTAACGCCTACCCAGCCGCAGCGGCTTCCACACCAGAGAGCGCTGCGCAGGTCTCAGAGTCAGTCCGCAGGCAGAGATGGTCTCAACGCCACCACCGCTGGCTCCTGCCATCCTCCTCTTGCTCGCTCTGGTGAGTAACAATCGCGTCTCCTCAGGGCGTGCTCGTAGCCCTAAATACGGATCTATTGGATTACATTGTATAATCATGTTAGTAACTAAATTATTGTAAGCTCGATATTATGTACTTTTCAGTACTGATGACTTGCTGAAATTGTCTAGTGACAATTAATTATTGTAGCCTGAGAACGACACTAGGTTGCGACACTCGTTTCATGAAATGAATTGCGCGCAACTGGTTTCGTGTGTATCTGTAGATACGGCGCCAGTAACATACGCCGACCGCGGTGGCCGAGGAGACTGAAGCGCTTCAGTCACGGTCTACACGGCCGCTGCGGTCGGGGGTTCGAATCCCCCCTCGGGCATGGATATTTGTGCCGTCCTTAGTTGTAGATAGTTCATAAGTAGTTTGTAAGTTTAGGGACTGATGACCCCGTAGTTAAGTCCCTTAAGCTTAACAAACATTTAAACATTTGAACCAGTAACATACACTTCAGTTTCGTTGTTTTGTGAGTGCCGTAGCCGCCGTAGAATGAAAGTTTTGGTAGCTGTAAGAGTCATGGCGGAGCTATTGTTTCTCTGAGTGAAGTCACTGCATAAGACTAAACATAAAAAAGAATAAGAAACGTGCTTGGGTTTCTGAGTGGATTAAAAAAATACGTCATCTCGGTTGCTTACAGTGGCGGCGCTAGGCGTCGGCGACGTCGGCCACCGCCGACGGCCTCGCGCCTGTGGGGGCCTCGCAAAACATTGTTAAAATTTCAGATTTTTTTTCTTTTTTTATATTTGATGTTTAACAGCGCTTTTCAACTACTAGGTAATGTAGCGACGACTTGCATCTAACTTACACTAGCTTAACGAAAGGACGAACACAACATCTTAACCGAGGATAGGATTCGACCCCCGACGAGAGCGATCTCGCTCACCGTGGTATGACGCCTTAGTGCGCTCAGCCATTCCCGGCCGGCAGCTATTTAGTTCTCTGTATTTATTTCCGTATGAGTGCAGCAATGAAGTAATTTTTAGTTAAAGACTTGCAAAATTAGAAAATAATTTGGAAGAAGTATATCCAAATGTTTATATAACAATCAGAATCACGCTCACAGTTCCAGTCAGTACAGGTTCGGCCGAGAGGAGCTTCACAAAGTTAAAATTGATTAACATTTACTTGAGAAGCACCGTGAGGCAAGAAACACGATCTGCAATGTCAGTAGTGTCAACTGAAGCCACAATAGCGGCTAGTATTAATTAAGATGTGATCTTAAAAAAATCCAGTGAGACGAAAAGCCGAAAAGTTTCTCCGTTTTAATTTGTGTATGATTATTGTAATTTTTGCCATTGCAATAATACTTGCATATTATACTAATAAGATTTTAGTATAATGATTATTGATGTATAATTAAGCTCATTTTATTTAACATTTTCTTCCTTATTGGAAAAATGAAAGGGGCCTCGCAAAGACGAGTTCGCCGACGCCCAATATTCGTCTAGCGCCGCCACTGGTTGCTTAGCGTCCTTGCTGAAATAAATTGTAATTGAAGACACTAGAATTTATTTTAATCAACTTAGAATGTCACGAGAGCAATTTACGTTCCTTTTAAACAGAGTCAGTGATGCAACACAGAAACAAGATACTGTTATGCGTGAAGCATTGTTACCAGAACTGAAATTACAAATTGCATTACCTTTCTTGTCAAGTAGATATTCGTCTCTACAGTACCTGTATGTACCGTGTTCCCAAATCCATAATTGTCGTAGTTCGTTTGTATAGGTATTTGGAATTGAATGTATTTTAGTCTGGAATTCACTAATGGTCAACCAATCAATATGTAATTCACGAATAATTGCTTCAAGAGCACTAACACGCCGCTGCTTATTCCTGAAAATTTCATCCTTAAAATTGCGCAAACACCTATCCATCGCATGTATGTTCAAAAACCGAATTATTTCTTCCGTTCATCTCTTTATGTTGTGTTTTGTTCTATATTGGTTATCACCTAACCTAAAAACACGCGCAATCACTTTCGCCGAAGTTGGGAGGTGCCGAAACTGTTTAGTTTCGCCAACGAGTTGCGCGAAAGCCTGCCGCGCATACGCACTGGCGAGTAACATAGTTTCATAAAACGTAGTGTCATCGTATAAACTAGCCTTTAGTGACACGCTAGGCAAGCGTCGTGCTGACGTCACAGTCACAACTCGCAAACAAACTCGACTGTGGCCACGACCGGGCGCTATCGATCCTTGTAGCTATGGAACAAACGAGTCCTTATTTCGACACGCGGAAATTGTCTCCGGCCAATGCGATGCTGTGCTTTTCTCAACCAGAGATTTGGACGCTACGCGCCCTCACGTACTGTAAAAAAATTTCTTGCTTAACTTATACCCAATTTCCACTTGTTTTTTTCATGTCAACAGAAGCAATCTTGATTTGTAGTATATCTCGCAGTTTTGGTTTTATAACTCGTAGTACCAACGTGTTTCAGGCTAACAGCACATCAAAGATGTATAACAAAATCGTATCCGGATCAGTTTGTTATATCTAAATGTAAATGAAAACACACATTAAAAAACAACAATTTGGAGGTAAGGGTACAAATATCTCCCACCGATTTTTTTTTAAATTTTATTGTTTGTATCACATTGTAGTAGTTACTTATTCATAACATATTGTGGGATTTTCTTATTCATATAACAATAGTATGTTACACAGTACTCGATGTTAATAGTAACAAAGTGCTTTGTCAGGAATAGCTGTCATCAATTTGGAAATTTGTGTGTGACTAAAAAGTGGAGAATGAAACTACTGCAAGTGATAAGACTAGCAGTGATATTTCTGTTTTTCCTTCATAAAAATATTTGACCTTTGTTCCAAATATGTTACGATTTCCGAGAGAATGGTAAGTGACAAACGTACGGGAAACGCTTAAATTGCTGGTAGGCGTAACTGAAATAAGTATCAGTGACATTCACACTATGCGGTAGTCAGAAACATTTGGCTGTTTATTTTCTAATATCTCGTAATATTGCTTGTTTGCCCCCAGTATTTTGCTGCTTAGTTTCGAATACGTGGATATTTTCGAGAGTGTGGTTTTATTGATATCCCTTACTTGTCACCAATATTTGGCAATTTATTTGTGAATATGTCACGATTATAGGGTATGTGGGTAACAGTGATCCTAACAGGATAACTTTAATTTCTTTTGCAAATGTATACAGCATTCTCAGAACATCGTCGTCTGCTGGCATATGTTTGTCAGTATTATGGCGTAGCTCACTGGCTGACAGCTAGCGAGTTCTCATTTCTGCATGTCGAAATAAGGACTCGTGTCGACAGGTCGATGTATCGCATTCAGCTCCTGATGACGTCAGGCCGACGCTTGCCTAGCATGTCACTAAGCTCACCCCCTAAATACCCAGGCTGAATCGTCCGCCATGTTTTCCCCAACACGGTTGGAATCGCGCTGCCCTAACAGCATGGAGGAACACGTCCTGCCATATGACATAAAAGTTTTCTGGGCCACTGTAACGTTGGCCGAAACGTTGGTTATTTAAGTAATAGCCTTACATCATGACGCGGTACCATACCCAGAAAACTTTTATGTTATCTGACTCTGGCCGCGGAAGCCTACGTAATTATAGGTCCTGCCATCTTTCACAAACAATTACGCAAAAACTAAACGGCAGAAAAAAAAATTTTTTTCTACTTAAATCTGTATATATCAGCATTGTGACGAAATGCGCATCATTTCGTTAATAGTCATAGTAAGATACTGGCTTTCAAATAGGAGACTGCGCTACTAAAGAAAAGTTTGCATTAACAAAAATCGCACTGATGTGTTTTACGGCCCACTTGAGATTTTTATAAGTTTTTGCAAACATTTTGGACAAAAATAATAATCTAAATAATACAAGATTAATTAACAAGAGTGTCTAAAACCGTTTTGGAAAAAAAATTGGTAGTGGTGGGTCTTCAGCGTCACAATCCAACGCATTGCCTACTACACTATAGCTAACAGTTAGGAATTACATTCTTTAATCTCATACTATTTTTGGCCGTTGTTAACTGATGCTAATATGGCATTTGTAGACACTAGATTATCATTTATCTTACGAAGAACGACGTGTTTTTGTTAATTCTTCAGTGCGCATTTGCTTTGAAATGACAACGTGTAATTTACAATAAGAAAATCATCAAATGCGCAACGCAAGATGGCGTATGCCAGAGAGAGTTCTGGGCGAGGAATGTCACGTGACATCTGCGAACGTCCGGTTTTCGGTAATTTTAATGGAGGGTGTCAAAACTCCGTTATTTTTGCAAATATCTCTCAAACGATACGAGATATGAAAAAAACATAAGAGAGCAAAGTTGTAGAGAATTTTCTCCTCTACAAATTCGGTTATTCAATTTTTGTGTCAGAGCCGTTATTTTCATTTAAATTTCGACCTGTCAAAAGACGATAGCAAAGGCCCACTTTTAGTGTTACTACCGTAACCTAAAATGGGCCAATAGGGGCTGCTATGATATTCCGTTTGGTGCATGTTACACCATATATTGCTGCGGATGATATTTTCCTAACGCATTGAAATTTATTTTAGACTTAGGAGGAGATCTTTACCTTTCACCTATGTCACTAAAATTTATTTTATGTCGCGGACTCATTTCCGATGGCGATAAGGCCAGATGAAAAATAATGTGTCTCATACAGGGTTAGAGGTATCAAAATGATATTTGGGCAAATGATAACATGCAAAGAGGGGCGTATTTTCCGATATTGTTATTACGCAAAATTGCATTTTTTGTGTCCCAACTTCGTCGCCGCTTTTGTGTCCCAGCCTCGTCGTAGGTGTCGGTGGCCGAGTGGAATAAGACCGACACAGGAATAAAGATAGCCCGCTGGTGCAGGTACGGAGGGGAGCAGCCAGAAACTATAAACACTAGAGTAAATTAGAAAGAGATATATATTGCACAGAATGTAACAATACTTAACTTTTACATAGTACTGCAGAATGTTGATACATAGTTGTTAGAGGCCTGCCTAGTGCCTGTACGATAGCAAAGTCTTCACTGGTGC
This sequence comes from Locusta migratoria, assembly GCA_026315105.1. Classification (NCBI taxonomy): domain Eukaryota; kingdom Metazoa; phylum Arthropoda; class Insecta; order Orthoptera; family Acrididae; genus Locusta; species Locusta migratoria. Next base: position 65,039,786 of record CM048751.1, read on the forward strand.
CTATCTGATTACGAAGGTCCTAACTGGTTGCTATCTCAGTCTCAAGTGACGAAGTCGTTTAGTGGTGGCCACGAGCGGCGTTGTCGCAGAGGGCGCTCGTGGCTGTCGTCGTGAGAACGCCGCGCCGTGCGTGCATGGCGGCGCGCGGCGAAAGTAGGTGGCGCGCACTTTGTACTTGTGCGACACCACAGCATTAACTGTCACTTTATTTAAGGAAATGTAGATTTTTTTATTGGTAAAGTAAAGTTAGGGATTTATTAATCGGTGTACAGTATTCCTTCATCAGTCACAAATGTTTATTTCTTTGCTTGTTGTCCAACGTGTTTCAGAGCTACTACAACGTTTTCAAAAACTAATAGGTGTTACATTTCCTTCAGTTCAACACCTAGTAGTAACAGAACGGAAGTTACCAGATCTAATGTAGAGTTTGTGCGAGAATACTAGAAAATGACGAATACCAAGAATCTCTTCACTACCTAACGAACTGACTTATTCTCATTTCCTCACATAATACAGCACTCAATATTGAGATATTTACAATTTCCTTTTCATCTAACTGAAAAATTTAAATTAAATATTACATAGAGACACAGCACTTTTGTAGTTTGCAACTATTAAATATAATGGGTTAAGAAGTCATTCAGTACCGGTGTCTTCAAGTATGGATGTTATGCAGTAACAACCTGTACGTAATTATTAGCTCTAGTACTGAAGACGAGGTATTACTAGACGGGCGAACGGATTCGATTGTTTCATATTTAAATGACATTATCTCAATTTATACCTTTTTCCCAGAGTTACAGTTTGGAGATGAAAATGTGATGTATTTTGAACATTTTCATTCGATTCACCTAACTTCGACAGAAAAAAAGTTCCTCGCATGTTTAAAATTCCGTAACGTAGTCAGAAAGTGCATGTTCGTTAACTGTCAGTATATCCTCTTAATAAACCATTACCGCAAATGAAATTAAAATGGAAATGTAGTGTAGTTCGTCACGAACTCATTGATGAAAATTGCACGTTTATACGAGTAGTTTGCGAGTGTGAGCTTCGTCCGGAAAGTGGCAACTGCTGCAGCTTGGGGAAAAAATGACGGACAGTTCAGCTCGGGTTTATAGGAGTCTTACGTGCGCGTCAACGCCTCAATAAAACGAGGAAATTATTTTTAAATAGTAGAAATTGAATTACGTCTGTCGCCTTGCCTGATAATGCTCCATATCACGTAAGAAACGTGATCCCTGGGATAATGCTTCATCTCAAGTTTTTGTATCCCATCCTCGTCGCCACTTTTGTGTCCCAGCCTCATCGCCGCCCCTGCGTCTCGCTTCCGTCGTAGGTGTCGGTGGCCGAGCGGAATGAGACCGACACAGGAACAAAGATAGCACGCTGGTGCAGGTACGGAGGGGAGCAGCCAGAAACCAGAAACACCAGAGCAAATTATAACAAGATATATATTGCACAGAATTTATACAATACTTAACTTTTACATAGTACTGCAGAATGCCGATACACAGTTGAGCCAGAGTCCCGCCCAGCGCCCAACCGACAGCCAAGTCCTCACTGGCGCCTATCGGATTCCGAAGTCCACACTCGTTGCTATCTCAGTCCCAAGTGCACTATGTCGTTCAGTGGTGGCCACGAGCGGAGTTGCAGCAGAGGGCGCTCGTGGCTGTCGTCGTAAGAACGCCGCGCCGTGCGTGCATGGCGGCGCGCGGCGAAAGTACGTGGCGCGCACTTTGTACTTGTGCGACACCACACCCCTCCCCCCCAAACCGCCGCGCCGTCGTGGCGTAGGGCTGAGGGCCACGGCGACGGCACTGGGAGGAGGGCCTGGGCGGGGGCGTTACTGGTGGGACGGGCGTCGTAGCTGAGGCTGGGATCGAGACGCCGTCCGCGCCCCGGTATACACCTTGCGATCCGCTGGAAAACCCGCGAAAACCAGCGGAAGGGCGCCCGCCCCCGCCCAGAGGGAGCAGGTCATCTTCTTCTGAGGTGCGTGGCCCAAGCTGGGGGGGCCCGCACGGTCCCGGAGTCCCTCTCGGTGACGCTGTCATCTGCGGCGGCGACGGAGGCGGAGGGGCCGACTGCGTACGAGGCGCGTCGACATCCATCGAGAGCTCGTAGCCCGGGGAAGCTGGGCCCGGCGGCGAGCGATGTGGCTGTGCTCCCTGGCGGTGAACTGGGTCTGGAATCAAGAAACCGGAGACAGGATCGCGTGGCCTGTGCAAGCGCAATTGGTTTGCGTGGCGCCGCAGCTCCGACCCTGTGGAAGAACGTACAACATACATATTGCGACCGAGCACGCGCTGAATGGTGCCTGGCAACCATGTCTTCTTCATACCAGCAAACACCCTGTACAGCACCGGCGTGGAAACCTGAAAACGCGTAGCGCCATACGAACCGACTCGGTGCGTGGGAGGCTGCAGCAGGTGAAGGAGAGTGCGGTGACGGCGGCCGTGTAGCAGCTCGGCAGGAGACGGGCCGTCACGTGGCATGCATCGATACGTAGACAGGAAAATTTGAAGAGCTTGCTGCCTGGAGTGCTGACCTTTCATCTTCTCCATGTGAGACTTGAATGTTCGAACGAAACGTTCTGCTTCACCATTGGACTGAGGGTGAAAAGGTGCAGTGGTAATATGCTGAATGCCATTCACACGACAAAACTGTTGAAATTCCGCACTAACAAGCTGACGTCCATTGTCACTGACGATAGTTTCAGGCAAGCCTTCGATGCAAAACACTGATGTTAAGGCACTGATTGTACAAGAAGCTGTCGTTGAGTTCATGGCAATCACAAAAGGAAACTTGCTGAAAGCGTCTACAACAATTAACCAGCGCGTATTCCAGAAAGGTCCGGCAAAGTCAATATGTAAACGTTTCCATGGTCCCTTGGGGCGTGGCCAGTCTGAGAAACGCTGTGGAGGAGCCGCCTGATGCTCCGCACAAACTGTACACTGTGATGTCACGCTCTCTATCTGAGCGTCCATACCAACCCAGGTACAATGACGTCTGGCCAGTTGCTTTGTCCTAACAATGCCCCAATGTCCTTGATGCAGGAGGCGTAACACTTCTCGTTGCAGGGAACGAGGAACAATCACTCTTGCTTGGTCGTTGTCGGTATGCAACAACAGTACACCCTGACTTAAAGATAATGCATGACGTTGTACAAAATAACGTCGAACCAGAGGCCGATCAATGTCTTTGGCTCTGGCAGGCCAACCAAAGCGAACAAAACGTGCTACCACACTTAAGTCTGAATCCGCAACTGTTTCCTGTGCAACCCGACGATAGTTCAAAGGGAAATCTGCGACAGCGGTAGCATCTCCGGAGTCTATCTGACAACATGCCATTTCCGAAGAATCAAATGATACATCCTGGCCAACCGGAAGTCGGGAAAGTGTGTCCGCATTGGCATGTTTAGTGGTAGGTCGGTACAAAATCTCATACTGATAATTTGACAATAGTATCTAAATAGTTCGAACAACACGGTACAGAAACTGTCAGCTGTTCCAAAAAACGCTGAAAAATAGCGGGGGCGGAAGAACTGCCAAAGGGTAGGCGTTGAAATTGAAAAAGGCCCATGTGAGTATTAATGACGAAAAACCTTTTTGACTCGTCATCAAGCGGAATTTGTAAGTATGCCTCCGCCAAATCAATCTTAGAAAAGAAGCGAGACTGTCCTAATTTGTCCATCAGTTCCTCAGGTCTGGGCAGGGGATAAGTGTCCGCAATTGTTTGACTGTTCACTGTTGATTTAAAGTCCGCACAGAGACGAAGTTTTCCTGACGGCTTGGGTATAATTACTAAAGGCGAGGCCCACTGACTCGCAGAAACAGGAGAAATCACCCCACTATCTTGCCAACGTTTAAGTTCTTCGGCAACTGTATCACGCAAGGCGATAGGCACTGGTCTAGCTTTACGAAATTTTGGAACTGCAGATTCTTTTAAAGTTACATGTGCCACGAAGTCTTTTGCACAACCGAGTTCCGGCGAAAACAAGTCAATATATATTTGTCACACAATACATTGATTTGATCCTGAGGCACTATTGACGAAATTGGAAGCACATCTCTTTGAATTGATAAACCAAACAAGTCAAAAGCATCTAGACCAAAAATGTTCTGTGTCGATTTGGCCTGAAGAACTACAAAAGCAACTGTTTTTGTTACACCTTGAAAAGAGGCGGGCAGGCTACACGTTCCTAGCACGGGAATATTTTGTCCTGTATAAGCTGTTAACACTTGCTGTGACGGCGACAATTTTGGCGAACCCAGAAGTTCATAAGTATCTTTATTTATTAATGTGACAGCGGAACCAGTATCAAGCTGAAATTGCACCGTCTTATTTTCTATGAGGAGAGTCACAAACAGTTTTTGCTTGTGGCGCTCGACAGGTGCGCGAATGTGGGCAACGTCTGCTACGGTTTGTTTACTGCGCTTGCGCGGGCCGCGTAGTGAAGTAAGCGGCGCAGACTCGGCACGCAGCGGATTAACAACACTGTCACTAGATGGCACTACCGCCGGATCGGCGTCCGCGCAAGCATGCGAAGCTACTCCAGATGTACTAACTACTGCACTACACTTTTGAGTAGCTACTTGATGTCTTCTGTCACTAGCTACACAGTACTGGGCACTATTACAAGGAGCAGTTGCAGAAGGCACTATTTTCACTACAGGAATGCTCTGTTCATAGTCATTTTGCTTGTCCCGAACCTTTTCCGTTGCACTGTTTTACGCTCTCGTCGGCGCTTGCTACGTGGTGCACTATATAGTTTTGCCATAGGCGCAGAACTAGTTTCTTGCAATTGAGATCCAAGGAAAGTACTGTTCAATTCCACAGCCCGTATAACATTTACAGAATAAACTGTTCTCGCACTCTGCGAAGCACTGTTTCTAACGGTACCGTTCTTTGAGTTTTTAATTTGCATACACACAGACTGTACATGTCCTGATTTGCCACATTGATAACAGGTTGCGTTGCGACTAGGGCAATGAGCACGCTTGTGGCGAGACACACACTGGGGGCAAGATTTACGTACATTTTTCTGAAATGAGCGTTGGCGCCCGTTATTCAAATCACTGTTTCTAACACGACGGGGCGACCTTTGTGTCGCACATTTACACTGGCTACTGTTCACTGTTTGTTCAGCACGGCCTGTACAATTGTAAGAATCACTAGTGCTACACTGAGAACTACGGCTAGGAAAGCGTCCGTTGCGGCGCACTGAATTAACACTATGGCTTTGCATTTCTACATCAGCTAAGTCAAAAGTATCATGCGCTTCTATAAGCTGCAGTACACTGTCTAATGAGGGGTCAGACTGTTTCAGAATTGCTGCTCTAATTCTGGGGTCCTGAATATTCTGCGTAATCGCATCCCTCAACAGCACGTCACTATACGAAAGTCCACAAGAGCAAGTAAATTTACATTTGCGGGTTAAGCCCTTCAATTCCGTAATCCACTCTTGGTGTGACTGCTGCGGTAATTTTTTAAGTCTGAAAAATCGGTACCGTGCCGCAGCTACGAGAACTTTTCTCTCATAATGAGCATTTAGTGCCTCTACTATTTGTTCAAAGTCTACATCACGAGGAGAAACGACGGGGAAAAGTTTTTTCAGTAACACGAAGGTGTTGGTGCCCACCACAGATAATAGCAGATGCTTCACTTTCTGACCTGTAATTTGATGAGCCGCGACGAGTTCTTGAAACTGTGCGAAGTAGTCGCTCCATTCTTCCTCACGTTCGTTGTACTGGCGAAACGTAGGAAGCGTTGCGGCGGCAGGTGTGGGCTGCTGAAGCGGCGGCTGTTGTTGTTGGTTAGCTGCTTGCGCTGTGAGCTGGGCCACAGCCTGCAGGAGTTGTGTTATTTGCGCCGTCTGTAACTGAATAATTTCCATTAAGTTTGGGTTCGGGGTAGTGGCCATGCTGACCGATTAGGCGCCGCGCATACAAGTAAATTATAACAAAACACAAATGCAATATGAAAGGAGGGCTCGCTCTGCAACAAAAAAGTCCACAAAACACGTAACTGAAAATGTTCCCCCAAAAATCTTATTATAAGGGTGGGTGGGCGAGAGCAATTTCTGCGTGCTCCGACTGCTGCTGTCTGGCTGCTGCAAGCGGGCCGGTCCAAGGTTCTATCACTCCTCGTCGCCACTATTGTATCCCATCCTCGTCGCCACTTTTGTATCCCATCCTCGTCGCCACTTTTGTGTCCCAGCCTCGTCGCCGCCCCTGCGTCTCGCTTCCGTCGTAGGTGTCGGTGGCCGAGCGGAATGAGACCGACACAGGAACAAAGATAGCACGCTGGTGCAGGTACGGAGGGGAGCAGCCAGAAACCAGAAACACCAGAGCAAATTATAACAAGATATATATTGCACAGAATTTATACAATACTTAACTTTTACATAGTACTGCAGAATGCCGATACACAGTTGAGCCAGAGTCCCGCCCAGCGCCCAACCGACAGCCAAGTCCTCACTGGCGCCTATCGGATTCCGAAGTCCACACTCGTTGCTATCTCAGTCCCAAGTGCACTATGTCGTTCAGTGGTGGCCACGAGCGGAGTTGCAGCAGAGGGCGCTCGTGGCTGTCGTCGTAAGAACGCCGCGCCGTGCGTGCATGGCGGCGCGCGGCGAAAGTACGTGGCGCGCACTTTGTACTTGTGCGACACCACACCAGTATCTGCCGCCAGTGTAGCCCCTGGCAGTATGCAAACGCTCATAACACGAAAGGTAAAGCCGTTTTGAGGTGCCTTCACACTGACAACCAACTCCAGCAAACTCAGTTGACAACTGTTTTGAATTCGAAGTTTGACTTTGTTTCCAGTTGTTGTCAATGTTTGAAATCGCGAGTTTGAGAAACCAGCTGAGAAACGTTTTGTTTCGAGTTTGTAGTATATGAACAGTGAGCAAAACACGGCAGACTTGGGCAACTTGCGCATGCGCATTGTGTTGTCTGCCATGTCCTTAAGGCCGGTAACACAGCAAATATGAAGGATGAAAAATATTTCTTTATACAAAGCCCAGTGATTAATACACGCGGTTAGAATCGTATAAAGAAATAGCTACAGCAATCAGTCGTATTCCAAGTGGCTCGTTGTGGATGGTAGGGAAGTACGGACTGATGACCACGAAGTTTGGTCCGATAGATTAAAAAAAAAAATTATGGAAGTTCACAAGTGAAATAAAGTTTTTATTTGTCCTCTAATGTCCTCTAATGTAACTCCTTAATTACTCCTTAAATGATTTATATTTTGGTTCACTTTTGTACACTGAACGATTCGAGTACCTATTTTACTGCATGCTCCAATATCTTTTATGTGTTGCTATAAATGAACGATTTTCGACATAAATGGCATTCATAGTTTGCATAATGAAATACTACACCAGATAGGACCGTACTTTTCGCGCTTAGCACAATGCATTTCGATATTTAATCTCGCTTGTAGGTATTTAGACAAATATTTAATGAGATGTTTCGAAAAATCAGACAAAATGAAGGTCAGACTGCAATAAACTAAAAAAAGATTTTTTCAATACAAAATACGTGTATTAATCACAATAAATTCTATAAAGAAGTTATATTGAGCAAGAAAAAACTGGTATCTATTTCAGTGTTTCATTATTTCTACACTGACAGACTTAGGGCTTCCTCAAACATCGATTATGGTGAATTTAATTATTTGTAAAGATGTGGTTCAGATATTTATAAATCTAAGGGACTTAACTGCTGCCCTTATCAGTCCCTAGGCTTACAAACTATATATGCTAAGGATAAACACACCAATACCCGACGGAGGACGCGAATCTCCGAAGTCCAGCAACCGCACGCTCCGCTGCAAGGCGCCTTAGAGCGCTCGGCCATTCCATCGCGGCGTAAGTATGTGGTTGAATTGAAATGTTTGGTCGCCCAGTCTCAAACAGTTTTCGTGATTATGTCCTTGCAGTGAAGTACATGTAGTACACTTATAGAGCAATTCTTTTCTCTCTCTCTCTCTCTCTCTCTCTCTCGTTATCCACAGTTTCACATACAACTGTTGTAATATTTCTTTATTTTTAAGCAATGCACTCACCAGAAACATTTAGTTACATGTTATACAGACGGTTATTAAAACTAAAACACCGAATGTGTGCTTACAAGAGTTGGAAACTGTTTTCAACACTCTGCAGAAGTTGTAAGTTTGCCAAACTTACAACTGTTTTGAGTTCATCAGACTGACTACAGTTACACGATTTTCTTTGTTGAAGTTGGCTTTATGTGTAAAGCCCCTTCGAGCGTCTTTCTGGACAAAATCGACTACTGTTAGGTGGTGCGCCTTTCTTACCGGAACCAACCACATCGCGAGTTAGTCTATGACGTCAGTGATGTATAGATTGTGGCGAGTGTAGAGTTTTAAATTTCCGTTCAAACTGCACACGGCGCAAGCGCAGAAACAAGGAACAGTAGTGGCGTCTGCTAACATCCAAAGTTAACCTGTTCTGACCAAAAGTTCTTTCGCATCTTCTTAAAGTCTATGCTGTTGCTTATTTTCTAGGCTCATTGATAAAGTTGAATTTTTTCAACTAGCGTTCTTCTTCAAAAGAGACGAAATGTCTTAGAGGAAAATATTTTCATTGTACCAAATCAAATGATCGTAAATCTATGGGACTTAACTGCTGTAATTATCAGTCCCTAGGCTTAGAAACTACTTAAACGAACCTAGGGACAAAACACACACACACACACACACACACACACACACACACACACACATGCTCCGCAGCTATGCGCCTCGGAGCGTTCGGCGATTCCACTGCAGCTATGTTTTACCGATAAAAGCATGCAGTATGCATAAATAACAACATAAATATGTATTAATAAAAAATATTTCAACAGTGAAACCGGCAGAATTACTAGACGAGAAGAGTAATCCACTACCTTCCTTTATCCATCATAAACTCTGTAAAAAATGGCGTAATAGCCTCACTTCATCGTTTAGGTTCGAAGCAGAAAGCTCTACGAATTTGGTGCTAACGTCTAAACGACCACTAAACATAGATAAGACTCAGTACGGAAAAACACCCCAGGGCACTACACTAAACCCAGTCGTCTCGAATAGTCAATTGAGACTGACAGTTGTTTTCTGCAACTTCGCAACTGCAGCACCGCCAAACGGCTTGGTCGTAAAATCATTCCGCGAAACGACTGAGGGTTGTATGTACTTTGATTTCAGCTGGTTCAAAATGTTTAATTGTTTGTAAAGCTTATGGGACTTAACTACGGGGTTATCAGTCCCTTAACTTACAAACTACTTATGAACTACCTAAGACTAAGGACGGCACAAATATCCATGCCCGAGGGGGGATTCGAACCCCCGACCGGAGTGGCCGTGCAGACCGTGACTGGAGCGCCTCAGTCTCCTCGGCCACCGCGGCCGGCAGATTTTAACAGCTATCAAAAATGCTGGGAAGTGAATAATGTTTGCGAATAACAAGTGTTCATTTAGGTAGTTAGTTACACTTTTACGCATGGAACAAAACTTTTAGCAAATTATTCCCTTCGAAACTTCAGCTTTTAATGAGAATCGCAAATTCTTAACCACTGCTTCACAACATTGTGTGTGTTGTGGTCTTCAGTCCGCAGACTGATTTGATGCAGCTCTCCATATTACGGTATCCTATCCGGTGCAAGTCTCTTCATCTTAGAATACGTACGGCAACCTACATCCTTTTGAATGTGCTTACTGTATTCGTCCCTCGGTCTTCCTCTACGAGTTTTACCCCCACACACTTCCTTTTAAGATTAAGTTGGCGATACCTTGATGTCTAAGAATGTGTCTGAACAGCTTTTCTCTTAGTCAGAATATGCCAGAAACTCCCTTTCTCCCGAATTCTGTTAAGCACCTCCTCATTAGTTACGTGATGTAGGGGAAAGGGTTGTACATTGGGACATTTTTTACATTTTAATTTTTTCATACTATGATTTTTTTACAAGAAATTTGAAAATTTACCCCATCACAGGCATTAATTTTAGGTAATGTTGAACGAACAGCAGTTTACGCTAGCTCCAATATTTACACAATTACTCACCAATAAACACTTTTGTGACACTTGTTCCAAGGTACAACCTATGGTTTCACCTTGGGACAGTGGTGGTTTTACCTTGGGACACGGTGATGTATTCCAATTTCTTAGTTTTATGAATGAAAAAATCGTATTCTAATTAGGAAGTAAATGTTTGTCAGTCCAAATACAAAAGTCATTTACCTTAAAACAAGAGATGGTGAGAATAAAATATTAAATGAATGAAACCCACAACACACCACTGGAGCTGGTATTTCTTTCACTATATTAGTGCGATTAACAATGATGATGTTCTCAACATTAGGGAATACAAAATGGTCCTTTGCTTCCTTAAGAATTTCACAGTTACAGCTTTTTCTATGCTTTCTAAAACTACTCCTGCATAGTAAACATGAGATCTGCCACTGATGTCAAATTTTACCAAGACCCAACTACTTTGAGAACAAGAAAGTGTCACTTTTCTAGATGGAAAGAAGGATGAGAAATTCTCTTTTACAGATGACAAATCAAATAAGCTACCTCCAGAGCTACTGCCAAGCTCGGGAATTTCTTCAGCAAAAGAAGTGGAAGATGAAAAGTCCTTTGTCCATTTAGTGGCTTCTTTCTTTGGAAAAGACTTATTTTTCTTGTTTTCTTTTTATTTATCCTCATCAATTCTTTGTTTTTCTGGTGTATCAGTGACAATCATACACCTTCCAGGTGTCCCAAGGTGCAACCAGAGAAGTGCCCCAAGGTAAAACCAAATACACAATAACAGAAAACAGTATCCTAACCTATGTACACATTTATATCTTTATAACTTATGGTATCAATAGCTTACTTAAAGAATGCCGTATAACCCTGTTTTTAAGAAACATCAATAATGATGCTTAGCTTTAGTTTATATCTTGTAAGGGTAGTGGCTAAAGTTTACTTTCAAACACGAAAACTTGTAAAACTCCTGCTCAGATCTGAAATATCATCCAAATACAACTTGGCCTCCTATTCCCTCTGAAAATAGGCCTGACATCTTTACTTCATAGTTCTTAAAGTTTCCACTAGAGTGCACACCCTTTATTAAAAAGTGTCCCAGGGTAAAACCATCCCAAGGTACAACCCTTTCCCCTACCCATGTATTCTTCATCATACGTCTGTAGCACCACATTTCTAAACCTTCTATCATCTTTTTGTCTGAACTTCTTATCGTCCACGTTTAACTCCCATACAATAAATACTACATTCCAGAAAATGCGTTCAAAAAGGACTTCCTAACATTTAAAGTAGTACTAGATGTCAAAAAATTTAGCTTCTTCGGGAACGCTTTTCTTGCCATAACCATTCTCCATTTTACAATTTCTTTACTTCGGCCATCAGAAGTTATCTTGCTAGCCAAATAACAAAACTCATCTACTACTTTTATTGCCTCATTATCTAATCTAATTCCTTCAGGATCGCCTGATTTTCTGACATTACACTCCATTACCCTCGTTTTACTCTTGTTAATTTTCATCTTATATCTTCCTTTCAAGACACTGTCCATTCCTTTTAATTGGTCTTTCAGGTCGTTTGCTGCCTCTGGTAGAATTACTATGTCATCAGCAAACGGTAAGGTCTTTAATCACTCTCCCTGGACTTTAATTCCCTCTCCAAATTTCTCCTTGCATTCCTTCGCAACTTGCTCAATGTACAGATTTAACAACTTTGGGGAAAGGCTACAACCCTGTCTTATTCCCTTCCCAACCACTGCGTCCCTCTCATGTTCTTCGACTGCAGTAATTGCTGTCTGGTTTTTGTACAAGTTGAATTTAACTCTTCACTCCCCATATTTTACCCCTGCTACCTTCAGAATTTGGATGAGTGTATTCCAGTCAACATTGTCAAAAGCTTACTCCAGATCCACAAATGTTAAAATTACGCCTCATAAACGTAATGTCAAAAAGCTTCCGATTCAGTTAATCGACTGTATCAGTACAACCTGCTTAGTTTTGTAATTATATAATATACAGGGTGTCTCACCTAACGCTGCCACCTCAAATATCTCTGGAACGACAAAAGATATTCAAAAACGGTTTTCACCAGCATGAACGTACGGCAGGGACCTAAGAAACTAAATACTATGCGAAATTTTAAAACGTTTACAAATACTATTTTCAACACGAACTTGTGTTTTTTTTTAATAGACACCTCCTTTTTTCTTATAAAAAATTACATAAATAATGGCGTTTATTGCATCGCAATACGCAAATTACATCCCGAGATAATGCAACGCAAAGTTGACGCTTGAAATAAATTAAGCGCACAGATAGAGCACGACCTGAGACTCAAGCGTGAACCTCACGCTGCCTTTGTCAGGGGCTCACACAATGAGAAGGTAAGAACAATCCACAAAAATGAACAAGAAACACTTCCAACGCAAAGTTACGTTTTTCACATTGTAAATGTATGTTTATTGTAATGAAATTACACACCGGCCGCGGTGGCCGAGGGGACTGCGGCGCGCAAGTCACGGTCTGCACGGCCACTACGGTCGAGGGTTCGAATTCCCCCTCGGGCATGGATATTTGTGCCGTCCTTGGTGTTAGCTAGTTCATAAGTAGTTTGTAAGTTTAGGGACTGATGACCCTGTAGTTAAGTCCATAAGCTATACAAACATTTGAAATTACAAGTAGAGCTACAATTAGAGATAACACACGTGGTTTCACTGTTCTAAACACATTTACTAGTGCCCTGTCACCCACAGAAACTGTATTGTCTTGAATTACATCCAGCATAGAAAATACACCCACATCTTGACCATTGAAACTGTGTTACGTCAACGTATGTTGCCGTATGTTGTGCCGTCCGTTTGCATCAATACACGTTTGGAGACGTTTAACACTTTCGCTGTGGCTGACGTTTATAAGCGCCCGCGCTCAATGTAGGATAGCGTCAGCCGCAGGGAAAGTGTAAACGAGAGTGTGTTGCATAGACTGTAGAGTTTCTACAGATATTACCACACAGGCCGCACTAATACGATGTTGCATATCCTCTACTGTCGTTGGGGTTCTTGATACACATTATCTCTCACTGCGCCCCAGGGATAGAAGTCTAATGGTGTCAAGTCAGGGGACCGTGCTGGCCATTGCACAGTACCTCCCCGCCCAATCCACCTATTAGGAAATGTCGCATCTAGAACGTCTCTGGCAACTTTTGCAGTGTGTGCGGGACATCCATCATGTTGGAACCACATTGATAGTCGAGTTTCCAATTCTAGATCCTCCATGAGGAGCGGTAGTGTGTGTTTAAGAAAAGATACATATCGCTGTCCATTTAATGTCCCACGGTAAAAATAGGGGCCTTCAATACAGTCAGCAATGATGCCGCACCAACACTGACACTCCACTGTCGTTGATGAGCAACTTGGCGAATCCAGTGGGGATTTTGCACGGACCAGTAGTGCAAGTTCCGCAGATTCACGTTCCCATGATTTGTAAATGAAGCCTCGTCCGTAAACAAAGTATTGCTTAGGAATACTGGGTTACGTTGCAACTGCTGAAATGCAAAATGACAGAATGCAATGCGGGATACAAAGTCATTCCCGTACAGTTGTAGATGCAGTGAGATATGGAACGGATGAAACCGATGACGATGCAAGATTCTGCACACACTACTGTGGCTTATACCTACATCTCGTGCAATCTGTCGACCCTCCACCTGAGGATTGTGCGCTACAGCAGCCAGAACAGCAATTTCGTTTCCATTGCCAGTCGATGGCGTTGTACGTCGACGTTTTGTGGGAATCCAGCTTCCTATTTCCGTGAATGTCTTGCAGATGTTGCCAATGGTTCTACGTGACGGACACCGCCGATCTGGGTAGCGTTCAGCATACAGAGCCACAGCTGCGGTTGCATTTCTGTGGCATTCGCCATAAATTAAAATAATATCTAGTTTTCTTCATTACTGAAGGTCGGCAAATCGACTATACGAAGGCAAATGTAACAATCCACAGAAAAATAGGTTTTAATGTGTCAACGTATGTGAATTACGTTACAGTTTGAGAGCAGTTCAGCAGAGCGGATTAGGAGACACCTGTACACTGAAGGTAGAGCGTGCCGTGGTGATATTCGTTTGCTTACACCAGGATACGGGCGCCAGTGCAGGCAACCCCTACTCTGAGCACAGTACTACATGGGATACATTAGTCAGAAACTGTGACGCCGTTGCAATACAAGCTACATATTGCAGAACGTATGAGGTTTAGAAACGTGAAATCACGTCTGTTACCGCTAATTATACCTCTAGTTGTCATTTCGAAACAATAAACATTATGCGCAGGACATCCATCATTCTGATACCGCATTATTTGACACATTATAATAGATGGATTAGTTCAAGTAAGGTACAGCTCAAGAAGGGACTAAACTATCCCCCTTTAAGAGTGCCATCAGTGACATGGGTCAATGATGTGTTGTCATGCAATACCACATCATACATTAACACTCCACTGACGTAGTACGTCATTCAAATCACGATTACCGGCAGCGTGAGGTTGTCGCTTGAGTCTCAAGACGTGTGCTAGCTGTGCGCTTAATTCATTTCAAGCGTCAACTTCGCGTCGCAATATCTCGGGATGTAATTGGCGTATTGCGATGCAATAAACGCCATTATTTATGTGGGTGTCCATTAAAAAAAAAAAACAAGTTCGTGTTGAAAATGGTATATGTAAACGTTTTAAAATTTCTCATAGTATTTAGTTTCTTAGGTCCCTGCCGTACGTTCATGCTGGTGAAAACCGTTTTTGAATATCTTTTGTCGTTCCAGAGATATTTGAGGTGGCAGTGTTAGGTGAGACACCCTGTATATTTTCTGTGATTTATCAAAGGCATTTGATTGTGTGTACCACAACAATTAGAATTCTATGGTGTCACGGGAATTGCTGCAAAATGGTTAAAATCGTACCTTGCTAACAGGAAATAAAGGGTGTCAGTGCAAGGGACTAGTGAATTAAGCTAACAGTCATCATCCGATTGGGAAGAAATTACATGTGGTGTTCCACAAGGATCTACCTTAGGGCCATTGCTTTTTCTTGTGTACATTAATGACCTCTCGTCAGTTACATTGCCAGAAGCAGGGTTCGTTTTGTTTGCAGATGATACAAGTATTGCAATAAATAGCATGTCAAGCTTAGTTTTAGAAAGGTCTTCTAATGGTACTTAATAAATGGTTTAAAGCCAACTCATGGACATTAAATTTTGAAAAGACTCACTACATGCAGTTCAGAACATGTAAGAGATTCCCATTCAGTATATGCATAAAGTACGAAGAAGAGGTTGACAGTATAAAATTTCTGGGATTACAGCTTGATAATAAATTCAGTTGGGAGGAGCACATCACAGAACTGCAGAAACGACTTAACAAATCTGTATTTGCAATACGAGTGGTATCAACATAGGAGACATAAAAATAAAAAAGCTTGCATACTTTGCTTACTTTCATTCCATAAGGTCATATGGTATAATATTTTGGAGTAACTCTAAGTCAACCAAAAGTTTTCAGAGTCCAAAAGCGTGTAATACGTATTATTTGTGATGTAAATTCACGTACATCCTACAGAAGCCTCTTCAAAGAACTGGTTATATTAACTACTGCCTCTCAGTATATTTATTCCTTAATGAAATTTGTCATAAATAATATACCCCTTTTCCCAACAAACAGCTCAGTTCATACCTACAATACTAGGAACTAAAATGATCTACACAAGATCTTAAAAGCACTTAATTTAGTTCAAAAAGGGGTCCACTAATCAGGAACACACATTTTCAATAATTTACCAACAACCATATAAAATTTAGCTACAATTAAGGATCAGTTTAAAAGGAGCCTAAAAGACTTTCTAGTGGCCAACTCCTACCCCACTGACGAATTCTTAAACAGAACCCAATGATGCATGTATACTCTTAAGTATTACTATATTATCAGCTTGTAAAAGTGTATGTACCTGTATTAGTAATATTATATTATCAACTTGTAAAAAAAAATAAAAAAAATAAAAATAAAAATTGACATGTTCCACATCCACGAAGATCACCTCAAAACGGATCTATGGAACGAACCAACTAATCTAATCTAATTAACCTAAGGACAAAATACACACACACACACACACACACACACACACACACACACACACACACACACACACACACACACGAGGGAGGCCTCGAACCTCCGACGGGGCGCAATCCTACGACCTGCGGCTAGGAGCCCTAGAACGCTCGGCTATTCCACCGCGGCTATACGGACATATTTCGGCGGTTACCCACTAGTTTGAAATGGTGAATGCATAGCCAGAAATAAATGTGTACTTGTATAAACAATATTATAGAGGGGGCTTAAGCGTTGGACCGATTCAGCTACGGCTTTGCAACTGAACAGGTTCTCACTGCGCCAGCAAGGCGTTCTTTAACTTTCCAGTGCCTCGTAGTCCAGTCAAATAAGCCGAAAAAAGGCGTCAACCTCGGAATGAAAGGTAACAAGCTAAATATTTGCATAAACCTTTGTTTTGGCATTCTAAATGATGTGTCAAAAGTCTCATAAAATCTCGTGTCCGCGTCTTAAGATATTAAAGGTCAAAGGTCACGAAAATCAGTTTTTCGCAAATATCTCGCTTCCTATGCGTTAAATGGTATTTGCATCACAGACAAAAGTTGTAGAGCATGAAATTCTCTACAATTTTTGTTTTAAACATTTTTTGTGCAGTTCATCGTTTTTTAGATAGAGTGCGGAGAGCGCACAGGTCACAGCGCTCAGACATATAAGACGTAATGCAAGTCAACCGCGAATCCCAGTCAATGGTAGGTTGTTTAAAGTCAATAAATCATTGCAACAATTACAATAACAAACCATCATTCTTTATGAATTATGTTCAATATTTCATAATATTATTCATAAATCAAAAAGATTTGTTTAATAATATTTACTTATTTCATGAAATTATAAAGTTATGAAGCCAAATACTTGAAGTATATTTTAATTATATTCTAATATATCTTAATTATGTTTCATGTAGAAAAGAATCAAATTAACTATAATTAACAATTATGTTTGAAGCAAAATATATTAAATAAAAAAACGAGGAAATACGTTTTATGTAAATCGTTATTTAGTAGTCATGTATGATTCATTTATTACAATTAGAAGTTCAAACGTGAGGAGGATTTTTATTCACTTTAATTATTAATCATACATAGGTCTCAATTTTCATCTTCTTGATCATCATCGTCGTCTTCATCCGGTCGCTCTAAAACGTCCATTTCATTATCATCATCCTCGTAATCGACGATCGTTGTCTCTAAACCTTCCAAGATTTCGGGGTCATATGCACTTTCTTCATCGAGATCGTTCTGGTGTGATGACGCATTGAGGCAAGCTTGTCCATTACACTGGCCACACGCTGAAGAACATTGCTTCTCCGATTTCCTGCATCCGCAGCGCGAACCACAACCATTTTTGCAGTTGCAAAATATTGTATTCAGGAGCTCGTCTGGTGCAGGTGGTAATATTGTTAGTATTGGCTCCAAATGTTCATTCTGCAGCACCCAACCCCATTACTGGGGTTCTATATAGTTTCCTAACCACCTACTTGGTAGTAAGCACGATTGATATGTTGATGAGCTGCTGCACTAGTTGGTGGCAGATTTGCTAGTTGCACAGGTTTATTAAGTTTTGTCGATTTAAGAAAATTTGCGTGTATCGAAAATGATCTATATTGTCTTCAGATTTTGGAGCGTTATATATTGCCAACAAGATACGTTCTCCATTTTCAAGTAACGTTTGCACAGGGCAATTTTCTTGTTGAAATACTTGAGCTAGTTGATCCAAATCTGGAAGTTTCTCCAATATTTTAACAAAAGTTGATTTGCCTTTTTTAAACAACGCAGATATCGTGTCACAGCCACTCAATGCGTGCAAAAGTAAAATGTGTTTTTTTACAACGGGGATAATGTTCAAAACTTTTGGAGGAGTATATTTGTGTTTTAACATTGCCTTTACCAACCTTTTTAAAGAAAATTTCTTATTGATGCGATTGAGTACGTCCAATTAAAATGACAAGCAAATCAATATCTTCTCCTACGATGACGGCAGTCCTTTGGTGCTCTGATTCTTCAATACCTGTTTCGATTATACAAACATCAGCATCATCTCTGGCTTGTTTTGTAGTGATATTAACAGTTTTTAATTTTTCAACAAGCAAGTCAATTAGCTTTTTTTATTAGATCGATTTGATAAAAATTTCTCTTGGCGGATGTTGCTATAGAATTTTCACTGATATACACTTTTCGACAGACGGTATGCACATTCACAGAAGCTAAAGTATTTAAATAATCTATATGCCCGTCATTTCTTGCAATACTTGCAGTTTTTAAAGTGTGTAAGCCGCGCACAACATGCACAATACCACCTTTTGAAAGCGGCTCATCACATATGAAACACAAATCAGCCATAACTCTGTACGTCCGCCCTTTCCACGAAACAATTTAAAACTAGCAAGATTGGTTACTGGCAAGTGAGCCCTCGACATAGAAACCGGCCTTTAGCAATGGAAGTTGTGTTTCAACTTATAAGGGTCCATATTTCCAGGTATAAACTTAATATTATAGAAATATTCTACAGTTTACACATTTAAGAGAAAAAATACTAAAATTATTTTCTACATAAATATAGTTACGATACATTGGAACAGAATTAAAATATACTTAAAGTATGGAATTCATGACATTGTAATTACTTGAAATAAGTAAGTATTATTAAAATTGGGTATTAATTCGTAAAAAATGAAATTTTATTTACACTTATAATTGTTTTATTCAACGTACCATTGACTGTGATTTGCAGTTCACCTCGTGTTACGTCTTATATGTCTGAGCGCTGTGACCTGTGCGCTTTCCGCGCTCTATCTAAAAAACGATGCATTGCACAAAAAAATGTTTAAAACAAAAATTGTAGAGAATTTCATGCTCTACAACTTTTGTCTGAGATGCAAATACCATTTAACGCATAGGAAGCGAGATATTTGCGAAAAACTGATTTTCGTGACCTTTGACCTTTAATATCTTAAGACGCGGACACGAGATTTTATGAGACTTTTGACACATCATTTAGAATGCCAAAACAAAGGCTCATGCAAAAATTCAGCTTGTTACCTCTCATTCCGAGGTGAAACCCTAATTTGACTGGACTACTCGGCACGCTGTGCCGCACGGAAATGGCAGTGCGGTCTGGGGCGCCATGTTACAGGCCCTTAGTATAAGTTAGTTTAAACAATTTGTAAATCTAGGCACCGATGACCTCAGCAGCATGGTTACTTAGCGTTACAAGCATTTGAACAACTGCCTGCTGTTTTGCTTACGTTGTGTGTTTCTTGCATACGTGAACGCTGCTGTAGTTTTGAAAGGGTAGTTAAAGCACTGAACAAAAACTATTACACACTTCTTTTTCATTAGTATGGTAATAGAGAAGAAAAATCCGCGCAAGAGTGCCGTGCGCGTTTCGTCCCATAGCTTTACAAACAATTGAATAGAGAAGAAAAAAATTATCGGCAATGGCAGACCTTGACCTGCCTTAGAGAGTTTAAACACAAAAACCGAAATATGATCTTCTGGAAATAGATCTGAGATTTTTCCTAAGGAGCTGTATGAGTTATCAGATTGCCTTTTGTGGCTGTGATGTGAAGAACAGATATTTTCACACTAGTCTGTTATTTGTTACAAAGAAAACTATTTAAAATAAGAAAGGCTTTCGTCTAATTAATGTACTGCAGAACAATGTTTATCTCAAATTCACCTCTTATTTATCAATCTATTTATTTTTATTGCACGGAATTTCTTGCAATTGCGGAGCTTAATTCTGCTTCGAAATAACATTTGTAACGTCTATAGTTTCCCGCGAAATATCGGCAAACTTTCAAAATTGTTTTTAAATGCAGTATGTGATCTTTTGAGACTAAATCTGTAATGAAACTAAGAATACGGATTTTTTAGTTTTACACAAAATCATCTTTTTTTAATAAAATAATTTTTTCTTCTGTTTTAATACTCATTTAACGCGAAAGAGAGAGAGAGAGAGAGAGAGAGAGAGAGAGAGAGAGAGAGAGAGAGAGAGAGAGAGAGAGAGGGTGTATAAGAGTTCCCCACTATAATGTTTGTTGAACTAATGAAGAGTTTACATCACTCACGGTCAAATACAATTAATTTTCGTGGCCTAACGTAGTCGTAATGCAAATATAAGATTAAACTTAAGAATAATAATCGCATTTTCCAGTGCTGCAAATCTTCGATGTGTCTGAAAATTTGGTAGTTTTTATTTACTCCATTTAATTTTTATAGGTATTTAGGAATATATTTGATACGTATTATTTGATTATAATTTAGAAGATCGAATAAGTTTTCACGGACCCCGATCCTGTACTATTCGCTCAAATTGACACTCTAGGCCATAACTGGAGGGTGCAAACCTAAAAGCTTTTACCGTCAAACGTCTTGGCTTCCTAAGTTCATCCTTTTACGAGCTCTGGACACGCACTCACTACAAGTTATTTTTATTTTAATGGACATTTGTGTTGATGGTCGCTCCCATAAACCACTGCGCCAAAAGCCAACATTGCCAATGAGTGATAATTTGTGCTGGAAAGGAATTCGAGCCCAGGATTTCCATTTTGGATTAGTAAATCGCCTTAACCTCTTGGCAATCTGGCACATGCCTCCTGTGCGCCACAAATTGTCAAGAGTTGGACGCTACAGAAGTAATGTGCTTATCGGGCATAGTCCTCTATGCTCAACTGCCAAATTTCCGCATGAAGTGGAACGTTAAAAGCCGGCCGCGGTGGCCGAGCGGTCTGCGGCGTGCCAGTCACGGTCTGCACGGCCTCTGCTGTCGGGGGTTCGAATTCCCCCTCGGACATAGATGTTTGTGCCGTGTTTAGAATAAGCCAGTTCATAAGTAGTTTGTAAGTTTAGAAGCTGATGACACCACAGTTAAATCCCATGTTGTTGTTATGGTCTTCAGTCCGGAGACTGGTTTGATGCAGCTCTCCGCCCTACTCTATCCTGAGCAAGCCTTTTCATCTGCTCATAAGAACGGCAACCCACATCCATTTGAATCTGCTTACTATACGCGTCTCTTGGTCTCCCTCTGCGATTTTTACCCCACACACTTCCCTCCAATGCTAAATTTACGATTCCCCGATGTCTAAGAATGTGTCCTACCAAACGATCCCTTCTTTTGGTCAGGGTATGCCAAAAATTCCTTTTCTCACCAATTCTGTTCAGTACCTCTTCATTAGTTATGCGATCTACCCACCTAATCTTCAGCATTCTTCTGTACCACCACATTTCAAAAGCCTCTATTCTCTTCCTGTCCGCACTGCTTATCGTCCATGTTTCACTCCCGTACAAGGCAACACTCCACACAAATGCCTTCAGAAAAGACTTCCTTACCCTTAAATTAATATTCGATGTTAGCAAATTTCTCTTTTTCAAAAATGCTTTTCTTCCCATTGCCATTCTGCATTTTATATCCTCTGTACTGCGACCGTCGCATGTTATTTTACTACCCAAGTAACAAAACTCATCTACCACCTTCATTGTTTCGTTACCTAATCTAATTCCTTCAGCATCGCCTGATTTTCTAAGACCGCATTCCATTATTTTTGTTTTGCTCTTGTTAATGTTCATTTTATACGCTCTCTTCAGCACACTGTCCATTCCATTCAACTGCTCTTCCAGGTCCTTTGCTGTCTCTGACAGAATTACAATGTCATCAGCAAAACGCAATGTCTTTCTTTCTTCCCCCTGAACTTTAATCCCTTTCCAAATTTTTCCTTGCTTTCCTTCACCGGCTGCTCGATGTACAAATTGAATAACATCGGAGAAAGGCTACAACCCTGTCTTACTCCCTTCCCAACTGATGCTTCCCTTTCATGCCCTTCGAGTGTAATATCTGCGATCTGGCTTTTGTACAAGTTGTAAATAACTCTCCTTTCCCTATATTTTACCCCTGCTGACTTCAGAATTTGAAAGAGTGTATTCCAGTCAACATTGTCAAATGCTTTCTCCAAATCTACAAAAGCTAAAAATGTAGGTTTGCCTTTCCTTAATCTATGTTCTAAGATAAGACGTAAAGTGAGTATTGCCTCCCGGGTTCCTATGTTCCTCCTGAATCCAAACTGATCTTCCCCAAGGTCAGCTTCTACCAGCTTTTCCATTCTCCTGTAGATAATTCGTGTTAAAATTTTGCAACCATGACTTATCAAACTGATGGTTCTGTTATTTTCACACCTGTCTGCGCCTGATTTCTTTGGAATGGGGATTATTACATTTTTCTTAAAGTCTGAGGATATTTCGCCTGTCTCATACATCCTACACACCAGTTCAAATAGTCTTGTCATGGCTGGCTCTCCCAGAGACTTTAGTTGCTCTGAGGGTATGTCATCTACTCCCGGGGCCTTGTTCCGACCTAGGTCTTTCAAGGCTCTGTCAAATTCATCTTTCAGTATAGTATCTCTTATTTCATCTTGATCTACTTCCTCTTCCTTTCCTACAACATCGTCTCTAAGTTCATTTCCTTTGTAGAGCTGCTCTATGTACTCTTTCCACCTTTCTTGATATTCGTAGAGTTGCTTTTCTTGTCCCCAAATGACTCTTTTATTTTCTGGTAGGCGGTATCTACTTTTCCCCTTGTTATACATTCTTCTACGGATTTGCATTTGGCTTCTAGCCATTCCTGCTTAGCCATTTGCACTTCCTGTCAATCTCATTTTTTAGTCGTCTGTACTCCATTTTGCATGTTTCATTTACTGCATTTTTATATTTTCTCCTTTCATCAATTAAATTTAGTATTTCCTGTGATATCCAAGGATTTTTTTGTAGGTCTTGCCTTTCTACCTATTATGTCCTCTGCTGCCTTCACTATTTCATCTCTCAATGCTACCCATTCCGCTTCTACTGTTTTATTTCCCCCTCTTTCTGTCAATTGTTGCCTAAATCTCCCTCTGAAATTCTCCAGAACTTCACTTTCCTTCAATTTATCTATGTCCCATCTCCTTATTTTCCTACCTTTCTGCAGTTTTTTTCAGTTTCAGCCTACAGTTCATGACTAACAAGTTATGGTCAGAGTCTATATCTGCCCCTGGGTATGCCTTACAGTTTATAACCTGGTTCTGGAATCTATGTCTTACCATTATAAAATCTATCTGATACCTTCCGGTGTCTCCTGGTCTCTTCCACGTATACAACCTTCTTTTGTGATTCTTAAACCACGTGTTTGTTACGATTAAATCATGTTCCGTGCAAAATTCTACCAGGCGACTTCCTCTTTCATTCCTACTGCAAAGTCCATATTCACCTACTATTTTTCCTTCTCTTCCTTTTCCTACTACCGAATTCCAGTCTCTCATCACAATTAAGTTCTCCTCTCCCTTAACTGTCTGAATAATTTCCTTTAGTTCCTCATATATTTCTTCGATCTCCTCATCATCGGCAGAGGTAGTTGGCATATAAACCTGTACTACTGTTGTTGGTGTTGGCTTCGTATCTATCTTGACAATGATATTTCGATCACTGTGCTGCTCATAGTAGCTTACCCACATTCCTATTTTCTTATTCATTATCAGTCCTACTCCTGTGATCCCCCCAACTGATTTTGTATTTATAATCCTGTACTAACCTGACCAGAAATCCTGTTCATCCTGCCACCGAACTTCACAAAATCCCCACTATATCTAACTTCAACCTACCCATTTCCATTTTTAAATTTTCTAATTTTCTTACCCGATTAAGAGATTTAACATTCCACGCTCCGATCCGTAGAATGCCAGTATTGTCTTTCCTGATGACAAGATCCTCCTGAGTAGTCCCCGCCCGGAAATCCGAATGGGGGACTATTTTACCTCCGGAATATTTTACCCGAGAGGATGCCATCATCATATTTCCATACAGTAGAGCTGCATGTCCTCGGGAAAAGTAATGACTGTAGTTTCCCCTTGCTTTCAGCCGTTTGCAGTTGCTGTGTGGCAAAGCCACATTAGCTGATGTTACAAGGCCAGCTCAGTCAATCATCCAGACTGTTGCCCCTGTAACTACTGAAAAGGCTGCTGCCCCTCTTCAGGAACCACACGTTTGTCTGGCCTATCCACAGATACCTCTCCGCTGTGGTTGCACCTACGGTACGGTTATCTGCATCGTTGAGGCACGCAAGCCACCCCACCTCGGCAATGTCTGTGTTTCATGGGAGTGGTTAAATCCCATAAGCTTCACAAATGTGTAGGATTCAGAATCTGTAGTAGTATATTAATCACAACTTGTTAAGCTATAAGAATAAAATTAATGTTTTCTTAAAACTTTATGTGAAAAAGAAAACAAAGCAGCGCATTTATGTATTGCTTGATGTTCCACTTACTGGTCACAGTGGCCGAGTGGTCTGCGGCGCGACAGTCACGGTCTGCACGGCCGCTGCTGTCAGGTGTTCGAATCCTCCATCGGGCTTCATATTTATCAATAATGTCTTTGACATATTTGAGACGAAAATCCGTCTCAGGGATTGTTTATTTGTATGAAATAAAAAAAATGTTCAAATGTGTGTGAGGTCTTATGCGACCACAGTTCGTGGTCATCAGTCTCTAGACTTACACACTAATTACTTTGCTAACTTTAACTAACTTACGCTAAGGACAACACAAACACCCATGCCCGAGGGAGGATTCGAACCCCTGTACATATAACCCAATTTTTACAGCTACAGTCACTATTAATGAAGTTAAGAATACTGCCGCGAGAGACCACGAACACCGACTGCCAGCATGGCGCAGGGGATAGCGTCACGAACTGCAGCGCTGAAGGTCGCCGGTTCAATCCCGCCCACTGGCAAAAATTTATTTCTTTGTAATTAACAGTTCCAGAATGTTCTACATCTTTCTTATGTTCACTTGTAAATTCTACTTGTTTCTTATGTAAACTGTTCTTCTAATTTCTGGTAAATTCTGTCTGTGTATAAATAGCAGAGCACTCTGCCTGAGAGGCAGTCAGTGCTGCGTGTATGTTGAGTTCGTAATAAACGTGCTTTGAAAGTAAGTGCTGTGTTCAGTTGCCTTCGAAGTCAAGCCTGCTCCCATTTCAACGTGACATTGTTTGGTGGAGGCGCCCGATACCCTGTGCAACAGCTGCATCACCGTGGCTCCGATTAGGCGACGTAGAAGCCGTCGCTTACACGGACTAGAACCGGAATACAAGGGATATACCGAAAGTCCGTATCATCAGAAGAACCATGGACATGAAATCTACGGTAGGCCAGCTGTACATCAGACACCAGTCGGCAATACCATTAAGGCCTTGAAAAATGAAAATTCCACAGGTACTGGTAACATTTCATCTAAAAATCTGAAGCACTGTAGTGACAATATATCTCAAATCCTATGACACATTTTTAATGAATCTATGCAACAAGGTGTTGTCCCTGAAAGATTAACTGGCCATTGTGAAACCACTCTTTAAGAAGGGTGACAAAACCAAAGTTTCTAACTATCACCCAATATCTCTGCTCAGTATCTGCTCAAAAGTATTAGAAAAACTAATGTATAAAAGAATTATAGACCACCTCAACATGCAAACCAGTTTGGATTTCAGAAAGGTAGATCAACTGAGCAAGCTATTTTTTCTCTTACTAATGAAATTATTGAGTTAATAAATAACAAATATATCACCTATTGGAATATTCTGTGACGTGTCAAAGCCTTCAATTGCACAGACCTTCTCGTACAGAAGGCCCATTTTTATGGCTTGAGAGGTAGGGTTGGAAAGTGGATTGAATCTTATTTACAAAATAGGAAACAGAAGGTGTTACATAACAATGCTGATGGCTGTGGAGTGCCACAGGGGTCCATTTTGGGACCTCTCTTGTTCCTTATCTCCGTCAATGATCTCCCACTATGCACAAACAAAGACAGCAAATTTACTCTTTTTGCAGATGACACAACTATTCTGCTTGAAGGATGTACAACCAGTGAAATATAAAACAAATGCAAATCTGTAGTAGTTGATGTTCTACACCGGTTTAAGTCCAATGGACTGACCCTTAATGTTGAAAAAACCCAATATATCCAATTTCATACAATTCAGCAAGATAATGAGGTATTCCACTTAAGCTGCAGTAACCAATATAGGCTCCTATCACAGTGTGATTTTACTAAGTTCTTGGGCATTCTAATAGATGATAAATGCACTGGTCTGAACATATATTAGATCTCCATAAAAGACTAAGTGCAGCAACTTAAGCTCTTTGTGCAATCACCCCTATTAGTGACATAGATACTACCAAAGCTGCGTATTTTGGATATTTTCATTCCATCATGTCCTAAGGCATAATTTTTTGGGATAATCAACCATTAGCCAAAAAAATATTTACCACACAAAAGAGAGCTATCAGAATAATGAGTGGTGTTAACCCTAGAGCTTCTTGTAGAAACCTGTTCTGCAATTTAAAAATACTAACCACCACCTCTCAATACATATTCTCTATAATGATTTTTGTTTCAAATAACCTTTCTCTTTTTCAACCTAATAGTGACTATCATGATCACAATACTAGGTCTAAAAATGACCTACATAGGCATCTTAAACGCTTACGTCTTATACAAAAAGGTATCCATTATTTTGCCACAAAGATTTTCAATGCTCTCCCAGCTGAAATCAGCTGGCCGCGGTGGCCGAGGGGACTGAGGCACTCCAGTCATGGTCCGCATGGCCACTATGGTCGGGGGTTCGAATCCCTCCTTGGGCATGGATATTTGTGCCGTCCTTAGTCTTAGTTAGTTTATAAGTAGTTTGTAAGTTTAGGGACTGATGACCCCGTAGTTAAGTCCCATAAGCTTAAAACATTTGAACATTTTGACCCAGCTGAAATCAAAGTACATATTAAGATCCTGCCTACATTTAAGCACAAACTGAAAAAATATCTTGTAGAAAAGTCATTTTACTCTCTTGATGAGTATATGCAGAAAAAATAATAATTGTTCCTGTAATTTTTGTATTGCCACATTTATTTATGTTATCAAGACTATCTGTTTTAATATAATTAATGCATTATACATCGTACCAATTTATACTGCTATGCTTTATGTACTATGCATCTATTTTTTCCACAATCATTGTTTTATGTTATTTGACCTATATGTTTCTACTTTTATGTCTAGTTCTACCTGTAACATTATTCACCACTTGATGAGATCTGCCTGTTATTGTATAATTATTTATTGAATCTCTGTATTTTGTAACCATTTGTAACATGACTCATTCCACATCCATGTGATCTATCACAATGTGGATTTATGTAATATGAAATAAATCAAATAAAATAAAATAATAAAATGACAGCAGCGGCCGTGCAGACCGTGACTGTCGCGCCGCAGACCACTCGGCCACTGTGCCCAGTAAGTGGAACATCAAGCAATACATAAATGTGCTGCTTTGTTTTCTTTTTCACATAAAGTTTTAAGAAAACTTGAATTTTATTCTTATAGCTTAACAAGTTGTGATTAAGATACTACTACAGATTCCGAAACCTACACATTTGCAGATTGAAACTATGTAAAATATCGTTTTTTAAGCTAGTGTCCTACCATTTCAGGCTGGAGACGTTTCTCATTCACCATGAACCAACAATGGAGATGGACAAAGAGGTATGATGGTAGGTCAGATGGCCATAGTGGGAAAGGGGAGCAGTTAAAGAACTGGAGAGAGAGAAGAGAGGAGAAATATTAGGATACACATCCAATTCCCATATAGATTTAGCAATCACAATGCATTTCCAGGTTCATTGGTAATTATTATTAATATGAAAGAATCTATTTATTTCAGTAGTTGGACACTACTAATAAGAAACTGAATGTAAAACTAAACAAAGCACACACGTGTGTGTTATTTGTTGACCACAGCAGCACTTATATTAGCATTCAAGCACACTAATTAGCCAGACATGTTCAAAACTGCCTCTTTAAATAAATAAAATAGCTAGTGAATAAATGTAAATCTTTAAAAACAGATCAGCACTAGTTTATGCGTTCACAATCAAAGCCATTTTTAAAAAGCTAAGCTACTGTGCAATACACAGTATTTTAAACTGTTCACACTATTAGGGTCACTCCTAATAACACTATTGCCACAATTTCTGATGCATTAGAGATTTAATATTCTGTACTAAACAACAGATGCTAAAGGAAACAGCTTATTTCACTAGGAAATGTTAGTCTATTAAAAAGTTCTTGTGTTGATAAATCATCCACACCATGTGAATATTTCATAACATTGGTTTTGTCTATGTATTTATATTTCACCTTGATTTAATAACTGTAATTCACTAGTCCAGAAGATGGTTTATGCTTTATTCAAGTATACAGGGTGTTGCAAAAAGGTACGGCCAAATTTCAGAAAACATTCCTCACACACAAAGAAAGAAAATATGTTATGTGGACATGTGTCCGAAAACGCTTAATTTCCATGTTAGAGCTCATTTTATTACTTCTCTTCAAATCACATTAATCATGGAATGGAAACACACAGCAACAGAATGTACCAGCATGACGTCAAACACTTTATTACAGGAAATGTTGAAAATGTCCTACGTTAGTGAGGATACATGCATCTACCCTCCGTCGCATGGAATCCCTGATGCACTGACGCAGCCCTGGAGAATGGCATATTGTATCACAACCGTCCACAATGCGAGCACGAAGAGTCTCTACATTTGGTACCGGGGTTGGATAGACAAGAGCTTTCAAATGCCCCCATAAATGGAAGTCAAGAATTTAATATTCGTAGAATATATGACTTCAACTGCTATTGGGCAAAGCTGAAAATGTGTACCCAGCCGGGATTCGAACCCGGGTCTCCTGCTTTCTAGGCAGTTGCGCTGACCCCTACACCACTGGGGACACAGTGATCACCGCACCTGCAAGGACTACC
Organism: Locusta migratoria; assembly: GCA_026315105.1. NCBI lineage: Eukaryota > Metazoa > Arthropoda > Insecta > Orthoptera > Acrididae > Locusta > Locusta migratoria. The sequence goes on from CM048751.1 coordinate 65,068,817, forward strand.
CATGCACTCCTCCCGTCAGATACAAATTCCCAGCTTCGCCCTGCCCATAGTACTCAAACTCGTAGTTTAACTAATTCCTGTAAGAGTAAGGGCTTCAAACTTTCCCACCCCTCCCCACTAACGATAGGATCATTGCCCGTCACCGGCATATTATATATATACATGTGGCGTCTGTTCGGAAAGAACAGACGTCACATTCTGATCCTGCAGCTGTTATTATTTAATATTCGTAGAATATATGACTTCAACTGCTATTGAGTACTATGGGCAGGGCGAAGCTGGGAATTTGTATCTGACGGGAGGCGTGCATGGGTAGTCCTTGCAGGTGCGGTGATCACTGTGTCCCCAGTGGTGTAGGGGTCAGCGCAACTGCCTAGAAAGCAGGAGACCCGGGTTCGAATCCCGGCTGGGTACACATTTTCAGCTTTGCCCAATAGCAGTTGAAGTCATATATTCTACGAATATTAAATAATAACAGCTGCAGGATCAGAATGTGACGTCTGTTCTTTCCGAACAGACGCCACATGTATAGAAGTCAAGAATGTTGAGGTCAGGAGAGCGTGGAGGCCATGAAACTGGTCCGCCTCTACCAATCCATCAATCACCGAATCTGTTGTTGAGAAGCGTACGAACACATCGACTGAAATGTGCAGGAGCTCCATCATGCATGAACCACATGCTGTGTCATACTTGTAAAGGCACATGTTCTAGCAGCACAGGTAGAGTATCCCATATTAAATCATGATAACGTGCTCCAGTGATCATAGGTGGAAGAACATGAGGCCCAATCAAGACATCACGGCTATTGCCCCGTGCTAATGCATACATCAAATGGGCATCTGCCAACTCCGTATTTGTAAACATTGCACTGACTGCAAAACCATGTTCGTTATGAACACTAACCAGTTGATGCTACGTACTGATGCACTTGATGTTAGTACTGTAGAGCAATGAGTCGCATGTCAACACAAGCACTGTAGTCAACATTACCTTCCTTCAATTGGGCCAACTGGCGGTGAATCGAGGAAGTTCAGTACATACTAACGAAACAATTAGGTGTTTTGACAATAGTCTGCACAAATTATTTCAATTTACATTTAAAGAGAAATACTAAAATGAGCTCTAACAAGGAAATTAAGTGCTTCCGGACACATGTCCACATAACATATTTTCTTTCTTTGTGTGTGAGGAATGTTTCCTGAAAGTTTGGCCGTACCTTTTTGTAACACCCTGTATAATGAAAAAAGATATAGAAACTTTGCAAAAGTACACAAGGCTTGTATATTATTTGTAATAACTATAAGATTTATTTGACTTTACGTATATGAGCTTCCGCAAATTACACAAAACTTTGTCACCAATGCTACTCTAAACAGCAACTTGTGAAGTGTGACTATCAAGTAGATTTTATCACTCTTTCTTGCAAATTACAAATTTCCTACATATTGCTAAACTAAATGGATAAAGCAGTCAACAATCCAAAGATTGATTAGAACACCGCAGTGCTTTATTAGGCATAGTCCTGTTTGGAGGTGGTATGCTGTTGCCTTCCTCTGACCTTCAAACTAACTTACCCAGCCATTTACAGGGGGACCTACTGTTTAATGTGGCTTTCCGAACCACAGTGCTACTCGGTAATTTTCACATCAGCAACACTGCCAGAGGTGAAAGAAGTGGAAATTGACAGATATAAATTCTAGGACCTGGAAGAGATCAAACCCACGACCTTTGGATTCATAGTGTGGCACTCTTCCACTGTGCTACCAAGCCACACATACTGAAACTATTATAGTCAAATAAAGAAAAACAGTAAACTGAAAATATTATGTTGAAGTAAGAATTTGTATTGTGTGTGTTTAACGTATATATTTCTGTAAGAAACAATTAAACTAATCATCATCAATTTCATCTACAGGCAGTGTCAGAATTGTCCTGTCAAGAATCAAACCTCTATCACAGACGCCTGAACAACATAGCCAAATTTCCAGTACAATTCATGCTCCTGAAGAAAGATGGTTATTATCATTTTGGTTATGACACAGGTTAGTTTTTAAATTACTAAATTAATATGATTCATTTCATGACCTTGGAGACTTAGTTCTCAATTGGGTCCTGTGGAAAAATATATGAAGCAGATAACTTTATTTACTCAAGGAAGACAACAGTAGAACTTTAGAGTAATTTATTCCTCATAAAATGAAAGTGATTTAATTGTAGATATGTGCATATTGCTGAAGAGAGAAGGGAGCATCAACACAAACATTCCTTTAGGACAGAGGTCATCAAACTATAGCTCACGGGCTGGATCCAGTGTGCATCTGGATTACTGACAAGAGACAATTTAAATTGAAATATTATCTTTACAATATTGGTAGAAACTAATGAACAGGCCTCCTGGCTGCTATGTGACTTAAATTAAATTTCATAATGCAGCAGCTGTAGATGATGGTTGTGTGCTGTGAAGTGTGCCTGTGACATTGTGTGAGGGCTCTCTTTTCTGAAGGAGGCTAACGGTAGATAGCATAAGAGTAGTATTTGTGTATTTTATATGTGGCTGTCACAGCTCGCCATACATTTTTGCGATGAGTTGTAAACTATTCTTATTATATTGTTGAATACCAACCTGCACTGTCCATTATTAAATTAAATTTGTTCATTTTGATAAATTTACTTATATTTCCTAGTCTGTTTCACATTATCTGAAGTATTTAATTGTTTCTGATTAACTTTCACTTTCAGTTCCCTTTTTTCTTTACCCTTCATTAGACCTATTACCTACTAGAAAAACAAAAGTGGATAATGTATGCCTTGTATTCAATGAATACTGAGGAGACAAAGGAACTGAAAACTACTAAGTTAGTGTAATAATGACAAAGTGTTCCCATTTTGAAAAAGTACAATGTTCATTGTTACATCTACATCAACATATTGACTCTACCAACAGTATTTAAGCGCCTGACATAGAGGTCATCAAACAGCTTTCTCTACCATTCCATTTTCTAACAGACTGCGATAAGAAGGAACAACATAATCTTTCCATTTTTGATCTGATTTATTTTATTACCATGATCAAGTCTTCATACGTAGATACTTTTGAGTGTAATTAGTTTTGCTTAATAAATGAATGTCTTGAAGATTCTAGCCATTTGTGGTTCAGATGTAGCAACAATTTTGGATATGGATATTGTGTGTGCCAAGGATATTGTCAAAGAGGGGTCTGACTGGTTAAAGAGAAATTTACAAAGGCTCGTGTTTCTCATCGAGTCTAAAAACACATCTATATATGTATTTTTGTGGTCTTCAGTCCAGAGACTGATGCAGCTCTCCAAAATACCCTATCCTGAGCAAGCCTCTTCAACTCCGCATAAGAACAGCAACCTACATCTGTCTGAATTTGCTTACTGTATCCATCTCTTGGTCTTCCTCTGCATTTTTTTACGCCAAACACTTCCCTCCGATGCTAAATTCATGATTCCTTGATGTCTAAGAATGTGTCCTACCAATCGACCCTTTCTTTTAGCCAAGGTATGCCAGAAATTCCTTTTCTCCCCAATTCTGTTCAGTACCTCCTCATTAGTTATGCGATCCACCCACCTAATCTTCAGCACTCTTCTGTAGCACCAAATTTCAAAAGCCTCTATCCTCTTCCTGTCCGCACTGTTTATCATCCATGTTTCACTCCCGTACAAGGCAACACTTCACACAAATGCCTTCAGAAAGGACTTCCTTAGGCTTAAATCAATATTCGATGTTAACAAATTTCTCTTTTTCAAGAACGTTTTTCTAACCATTGCCATTCTGCATCTTATATCCTGTGTACTGCGACCATCATTTGTTATTTTACTGCCCAAGTAACAAAACTCATCTACCTCCTTTATTGTTTCATAGCCTAATCTAATTCCTACATCATCACCTGATTTTCTTAGACTGCAGTCCATTACCCTTGTTTTGCTCTTGTTAATGTTCATCTTAGATGCACCTTTCAGCACACTGCCCATTCCATTCAACTGCTCTTCCAGGTTCTTTGCTGTCTCTGACAGAAATACTATGTCGTCGACAAAATGCAATGTTTAAGTCCTACTTAACTTGAAATGAAAGCAGTATCTGCTAAGCACTCTTTTTATTTCATAAATGCGGCAGTCAATCGTGAAGACACGTGTACAATGAATACATTATTTTGCAGTATCTAAAAATGACTGTTGCTGAGTACCATTTATGTAGCAGATTAATTATAAGAAACAAAATCAATCAAAAATTATCCAATCAGATCACTCTAATTATGACAAGAACTATGACATGTAGGATTCAAAAAATTCCACACGTAGAATAAACACTACACAAGAGCAAATCATCGCAATGCAGTTCCTTCAATAATTACAAATTTACTTACTCACAACCAAAAACAAACTACTTCATATTATGGTGTCTGCACAGAGGCCCATCAGTGACTGTTACCTACCCCACTATCCATTATTGGCATCTGAATTCAAGAAGGCATTACACCATTGGCTGAATGTGACTGTCCAATCAAAATATTTCTTTTATTTAATTAATATTTCAACTAACATCACTTCTAAAGAATCCTGAAAAGATGTACCTCTTTTTCAAACCTTGCTACAATCTGCAATAATGTTGGAGTTATTAATAAACAGTCCTAAATATTAAATATCAGTACCATATTTATAAACTGTCAGTTCCCACCATTCTAGAAAGAATGTGGACCTCCTCTGTCTATATGCTGTGCAGTGAAGAGCTGTCATTGTGTCATCAGTGGCTGTATTCACTGCTGCTTACTGTATGTGCTTCTAACTTGCTTAAGGCTGGTCAGGCAAAATATTAATTTGGAAAATCCCGTAATAAATAGCAGCTGAAATGTGAGGTAACACTACATGCTCAGTACTGCCACTAATTACACTAAAAAAACAAGCTTCTTGAATCCTTAATTCTGAAAGCTTACTGTGAGTACTTTCATCTTTTTTTTTTGTATTACTGTTAGCAGTACTGAGTTGAGAATTACATTGATAGATGAATCAAATGGCAACTTTATTCATTGTGTACACAGAATGACTTAACACAGCTGTCACATCTATGCCAGAAGCCAATATTGACTTTTCTTACTGACCTGCTTCCATGTAACTGATTGGCTCATACAAAACACTCGACACTGGAGGATCACACAACTTCCTTGTGTCCGCTTCTACACCTTATAGTTTTTCAAAGTGACCAGTATCTGTTTTAAGGAGATAAAATATTTTTCCCCATTCAGCTTATAGTTAATATGTGCCTTTTGTTACCATTCCCACTGATCTTTGGCTGTCTGAGCTGGTTCTCACATCGTAGAAAAAGAAAAACATAGCATCCTACAACAGGACTATAGGCATAGGAAACCAATATTTTAGTTACTTCTTCACATCTTCAATGCATCATTTATCATCATAAAATCTTACAATCATTACATTCTTTTTCTATGTGCTTGCCCCAGAAGCTGTAAAACACTCCTCAGTGTGGAAATACAATGTTCAAAATAAAATGCAGCATCATACTCACTGGACCATACAGGTCCAACGCCATACAGGTCCAACGCCAAAACAATTTTGCACCTCTTCATATTATAAGAGCCATAGCACTTACACCAGCATATAATGCTTCCATAAACGTTAAGAACCATTTTATCTTCAATTCTTCTATATCAAAAACGCAAACCATAAAAGAAGAAATCATACAAAAAAACATATGTTCAGAGTTTAAATATGATTATGGATTTGATTAAAAGGATTTGCTCTATTTAGAAAGCATCATTTTTATTCAATTATACTTGATTCAACTACAGAGTATTGTAAATTAAAAGAATAATACAAAGACAATTAATCCATTCTAGAGACATGCATAACATTTTATCATTACAATCCACCTACATAGCACAGTGGACAGCATCATTGACTATTACACAGGGAGCCTGGGTTTGATTCCTGGCTGGGAAGTAATATTGTGAGTTGTCCTCATCACCTTTGGCACAAAACTCACCCATGTGAAGTCAAATCAAAATATTGGCTACAGACGGCTGAAAACTCCATGTGGGATCTTCCAGCCAAAAATGCCATATGATCATTTCATTTCATTGCTATTGCAATAATTTGTTGTAGATTATTTATTGTATAGTGTTATGCATCACCTGTGTAATTATTGCTGATATCTTCAGAGCCCATCTTCATCATCACTGTCAACAGAATTTGTGTAATTCATAGTTATTTGTACATACTAAACAGTATTGTATTGCATTCTTTTTTTCTTTGTAGTGTTTGATTAATACAACCATGGTACTTGAAAATTTTTATTATAAACTGCCAGAGGTCGTAAACGGGGAACTTAGATTATAAGGTTCTGACCTGTGTCCATAAATGCACCATTTGGGTGTAAAGTGTAGGATTAAAGATTGTATTACTTTTAAATCTCCTGCTTCACTGTTATGCACACAGCAGAAACTCTTTAACCCAAGTGTTCTACCAGAGCTGCTCCATGTGGTAATGCTGCTGTTCATTGCACAACATGCATTTGTAATCTATACATTCATGTGCATGGTTCATAAACCCTGCAACATATTCATGAAGCACCACAGACAGCTGTACTACTTGCAAAATTCTGTTTCCTTGTACCAGTTGTTGCAATTAGACAAAACTTAGTTCACACTCTTAGAGTTTTACAATGCACTCAATATTTGTTGAAACAGTACATATGGACTAAATAAAATAATGACATTTACAGGCCTGTAGCCGAAGCCGTACTGAGGTACCAGGTGTCCATCCACACTGAAATACCCATTTTAGTACGTGGTCTAGCCTCTGCAGGAGGTGATACAGGCATGGATTCCGGCATCCATTCAATCATACAGATGGTGAATACTGTCTTTGCATACAGTATTCCATGCCTGCTTGACCTGCACACACACGTATTTCTACAAGAGTTCTCAGTTAATCAGTTGTTCCATCAGATCCCAAGTGCTCGATTGGAGAGAAGTCCGGAGATCGTGGGGGCCAGGGAAATTGTTGCATGTCTTGGAAACTGTGTTGAGTTTTATGAACATTATGTGGGTGAGCGTTATCCTTTAGGAACAACATATAACCATTCACTTGCAAGAATGACAAAATAATGGGACTTACAACATTCTACACATACTGATCATTATTTCTTCACAAACACCAAATTTGGACAAAATTTGAGCTTATTGCACTCTAGACAATAAGACCTGTGGTGGGGCCAGTGTGCCTCAGATGAATACACTCTATGAGACAACAATCAAGTCTCAAGTTGCGCAAGTCAATGCCACGGCATGAGTGGAATGCAGGCTGGAGATATATGCTCCAATATTTCTACTGCTAGTACCTAGTTGGCAATCCTCATCTGTGCTGTATTAACTTTTTTCTCTGCTACTGCTGACATCATTGTTGTGGTCTTCAATATGCAGACTGGATGGTGCAGCTCTCCATGCTACCCTGACCTGTGCAAGCCTCTTCATCTGAGAATACAAATGGCAACCTACATCCTTTTTGAATCATCCCTCAGTATCCCTCTACAATTTTTACCCCACACACTTCCTTCTAATGCTAAGTTGACAATTTCTTTATGTCTCGGAATGTGTCCCACCAACCTGTCTCTCCTCTTAGTCAGGATATGCCAGAAACTCATTTTCTCCTCAGTTCTGTTGAGAACCTCCTCATTAATTATGTGATCTACCCATCTAATCTTAATCATTCGTCTGTAGCACCACATTTTGAAAGCTTCTATTACCTTTTTGTCTGAACTCTTTATAGCCCACGTTTCACTCCCATACAATGCTAAACTCCAGACAAATGCTTTCAGAAAGGACTTCCTAACATTTAAACTAATATTTCATTTCTTCAGAAAAACTCTTCTTGCCATAGTCATTCTGCATTTTATACCTTCTTTACTTCAGCCATCAGATGTTATCTTGCTACCCAAATAACAAAAATCATCTACTTCTTTCATTGTGTCATTACCTAATCTAATTCCTTGAGCATCATCTGATTTTCTGACACTAAATTCCATTACCCTCGTTTTACTCCTTTCAAGACATTGTCCATTCCATTTAACTGCTCTTCCAAGTCTTTTGCTGTCTCTAACAGAATTACTATGTCATCAGCAAACCCCAAGGTTTTTATTTCCTCTCCCTGGACTTTAATTCCACCTCCAGATTTCTCCTTGCATTCCTTCACAGCTTGTTCAGTATAACAGATTGAATAACATTGGGGAAAGGCTACAACACTGTCTTACTCCCCTCCCAATCACTGCAACCCTTTCATGCCCTTAGACTAATAATTGCTGTCTGGTTTCTGTACAAGTTGAATATAACTGTTTGCTCCCTATATTTTACCCCTGCTACTTTCAGAATTTGTAAGAGTGTATTCCAGTCAACACTGTCAAAAGCTTTCTCCAATTCCACAAATCCTCCAGATCCTTACAAATGCTGCCCTTACAGTATGGTAATCTTGGCGGATGTGTGTGCTGTGTGGATATCCAGAACCTCACATATGGGCATGATTATGATCATGTGACCATTGCAATCAACATTATGGCGCAATTGACGCATGTCCAATTTGTGTGGCAATTCTCAGAAAGGCTACAGTCTGAATCCTTTCAAACTTGCTCAGTTCCCTGTTTATTATTATTTATGGTTGTGTAGTTTATTGTGGGTTTGTGTGATGAAGAAATCATTTTCCAGACATGCATTGTGCAAACCTACCATAACATACTGAAGTGGAAAATTTGAAAGTGATGCAATTTCCAAACTTACTTTATATCTAAAAGGCATATTTCTAGATACGAGTTCCTTATGAAACCTTTATTTACTAAGTCCCCTCTAAACCCATAGAAGCCTGTAATAGGCACACACATACAAATGATAGAATTGTTTTAATCAGCTAACACAACGTAACTTTTAGATAATTTCCAAATATATGAGGGTTGGAACTTAAATTGTCGCAAGTATTTACTCACAATCGATTTAAAACATTACATGTTTGCACTGTTTACTGTCCTTCAAAGTAGTCACCAACAATGTGTAGAACCTGTTGAAAGCAATGTGGGAGGCACAGTATACAATTAGCGGATCCTGTTCTGTTGATGGTGTGAATGGAGCGGTCAGCTGCCTGTTGAATCTCTGGAACAGTTCTGAAGCGAATGTCATAAAGTGGTTCCTTCATCTTCAGAATGAAATCAAGGTCACAAGGACTTAAGTCAGGGGAGAATGGTGAATAGTACAGTATTCACCAGGCCCATTGATTGAACAGAGTAGCCACAGCCTGCGCTGTATGCGCCCGCGCATTCTCATGCAAAATGATGGGCGGGTTGCACAGAAAGTGTTGTCGCTTCTTTCACAAAGCTGGTTGCAGGTGATGCTCCAAAAGCAAACAGTAATACTGTGCACTGACAGTTTGCCATGGAGCAACATAAAGAGTTAGGATAACACCATCACAGTCATACATGAGAATCACCATAACTTTCACCCTACTGAGGCTGTGATGCACTTTCGACTTTCATCGTGACCCATAATGATGCCATTCATTGAATAGGTGTTCCAGTTTTGGTTCGTATGGTGTGGCCCAAGTCTCATCCAACCTTCGTTGAAGGCTTTTACCCAATGTACCACTATTCTGTACAGCAATGGCGATTTCCCGCAGGCCTCTTGATGACACTGTAGTGCTGTATGACCTCTGGCACATTCCATCTTGATCCAATTCCATTGGTTGTGTTTCGAAAACATAGTGGCACTGTTAAATTAGACTCACAAGTGACCGTGTTTCCCTTGATTGTGCGCATGCTGGTGACATGAGATGAGCAAGTACATTTGCTTGGAGTTAAGGTAGGTGCTATCAGCGACAATAGAGGATTCTTATTTGACATTTGATTCCATTTTCAGGATGTTGCTCAACGACCACATAATGATGAACACACCAGATGTAATAAGCACCACTGGTCGTTAATATTTTATTTTTAAAACAGCAGATCAATTTCGATCACATAGTGGAAATCCGAGCCTCTAGCACTGCAATTTTATGTCTCCGAAATTTATTTCGACACAGTTGCATATGATATGTAAATTTACACTCAGTGCATTCACAATGCTTGTTTGAAGATGCATTGAAGATGATCACTATGTGATCAAAATTGATCTGCTGTTTTAAAAATGGAATATTAACAACTAATGCTGCATATTAAATCTGGTGTGTTCATAATAATAGATTCCATTGCATAGTATCTCTAAAGCAGTGTTGCCATTATTTAAGTTCCAACCCTCATATTTGAAAAAGCAAATTGCATGTCCAGTAACAAAATCATCTGAAAAATTCTCTAAATTAAAAACAGAAAAATCAAAATAGCACAATATTTCAAACATCAAGATGAAAATATTTTAGAGGCATCAAACTGATACCACTAAAACGAAAATTGCTCCAGCAGCCCATAGCAGCTAGCCACATTTGTTACTAAGTTTACAAACCTGTTGGTATTTCCTAGCATGCATTATTTATTCTTAACAAACTTGATGTTATTTTTATGCAACTTGAGCACAGTGCGCTCTAATTTTACACATCTTTTGTTATAATTTTATCAATACTTTTGTTGAAGACAGCCTTAGTTGTTGTTGAAATCTGGGTAAAGAATTTTTAATTTACCATGAAACTTGTTCAGTTGGTAATTTGCACTTACAGTAAATTTAAATTTTATTTATTATATCAATTCCTAAGTTCTTATTAATATGTGATGCTAAGAGACTCTTAGACATGTGTTCACTTTATCTGATCTAGTGGTGTAGATAACTTATTCTTTTGAGTGGGGGAGGGAGTTCACTTGTCTTCTGATGGGTTCAGTTCTCAAGTACAAGAAATTCACTCTCAAATCCATATCCAAAATCTCTGCAGGCTGAACTGTCAAGCCATTTCAATGCTTAAAACTTGAACATGAGTTGCATTGTGAGCAACTTAAAAAATGATAATAAATATATAAATAAGAAAAGTCTCTATGGATAAGAGGGTCCAACCCCCTTCCCCCTCTCACTATCTGTGCCCCTGATTTCATCTCACTCAACAATTACCAGCAATATTTACAGAAGTCACTAGAGAAAAAACTGTACAGCCAGCAAAAGGGCTAATGCTGTAGCACAAATGTTGAATAGTTCTGTGGAAAACTTCAGTGTGGGATACTTCAAGAGGTATGTTATGGTGTTGTCAGAAGTGCAATGGAAGTGTAATCTTCTATCAATTACCAGTACTACTTTGCTCTGAAATGTTATATGTATACTGTCAAGGAAATTCCGTATTTCAAACAAGTTGGCATGGTGGTCAGGCAGCTTTAGGCTTGACACCACTAGATGGCAAAGACTGTATTCGTAGATTCACTTCGTCATAGCTCAGCCACTTATCATGCAATATTTATAAATTATATAAACAAACCTTCTTCACAAAAACCAGATTAAAATCCCTGCAGTAGTTTCCGAGATTTTTTACATATTACAAAGACCATATCTTTTGATTAAATTGATTTATAAGCTTAAATTTCTTGCATCAACAATGGAGCACAGAACTACATATGTAACTGAAATTTCATCTTGATACTTCTACTCACTCATGAAAAAAAGGTTCTGTCTTTTGTTAAAGCACAGAACCCTAATAAAGAGGCATTGTGGTTTAATATCCTCTAAATAACGTCCTGTAAAGATGTAGTACATGCTCAGATTGGG